>CM060418.1:122144955-124544955 GCA_030545235.1 Helianthus tuberosus | reverse complement strand
GACAATGATCTTCTGAAGATAGAGGCGATGAATTTCAACTCTTTAAGGCTAATCAAGACTCTTGTCGCCAAAAGATACAAAGAAAGCGTTCCTCCAAGGAAGCTTTTTGGCGCACTTGAGAATCCTGATTATGTTGCTCCAGCAAATGATAAATGGCGTCATGATGACAGCCAATCTGACAACGAAGAGCCTGAGTTGGAAAGAAAAAGGATAGAGAAATTTGGTCCTGATCCAGTTGATTCAGATGAGTCTGGTAGTGATAGTGATGACAGTAGTGAAGAAGGCGATGATGGTGGTGATACTGGTGCTGTTGGTGCATCGAGCAAGGGTGCAGCTGGTGGTACATCAGCTAGTAGTTCTTCAGCAAGTGGCGATGATGAATCTGATTCTAGCTCTAGTGATCATATAGTCGAGCCTGGATATGAAATGTATATTGATATACGTGGAGTGAAAAGATATAGAAAGATTAGAACTGAAGATGATCCAGCATACGTTCCAGAGGATCCTGAAGGTGAAAGAAGAACAAAAAGGAGAGCTGAGAAAGCTGCTGAAACTCAAAAGAAGAAATCAAGAAGATATTTGAGTACTTATACTAGGAAATCTGTGCCTCAAGAGTCTTCATCTATACCTCAGGAGACTGTACAAGAAGCTCCTGTAGTTACATCAGCTACAGAAACTCCAGTAGTTACATCAGCTGCTGAAACTCCATCTGTTACCCCTCAGGCAGTTCCTCAAAGAACTATGGCTTCTGCAATCAGAGCAACCACTTCGGAGATCAGTTCTGAACGTCATAGGGTATTTTCCGGATTTTCTCAAGACGAAAAGATCAGATACCTATTCTCTACACTTGAAGCAGCTGCTGATCGTGTTCAGAGGCAATCTCATTTCATTAATCTCACGAAGAATGATCAGCTTAAACAATCGGTGGAAATTAACAACTTGAAGTCAACCGTTGGTCAACAGCAAACGGTGATTGAGAGACAACAAGCTGAGATTGTTTTGCTTAAAGCCGAGAATGCTCGTTTGAAGGCTGCTGATGAAGAGAGAGAGAAGAATAACTCTATACTTCAAACACGACTTGCTACTCTGTGGGATTATCATTGTAAACAACAAGAAGTACTGAAGAAAAAGGATGATGATACGGAAGACCAAGGGAATCCTGACACTTCTGGTACATCACAGAAGCAGCCAACCGCACCTTCTTCTGAAGTCGTTGCAGTTCAACCTACAGTGGTCGAATCATCTCAGGGAACTTCTACTGGAAAAGTTCAACAGATCACAGGTACTTCTTCTGTCGTAAGCAGTGCTGATATTGCTTTACAGGTTATTCATCCATTTACGGGAGAGTTGCTTGAAGAAGGAGAGTTAATAGAAGATCTTTCTCAGGAGCAATTGAGTGTTCTACATTCTATGAGAGAAATTGATGATGCTGAGATAGATAAAATGTCGACTGAGACTGATACAACTAATGTGGAAGATATTGATGAGATCGTGTTTGAAGGCGAAGCAACAAAATCAACGTATGTCCGAAAAGATGGTACTGAATTCGCTTCGTTTGATGAAGATTGGATGAAGGAGAATATTGATGACATAGACGAGCACTTAAAGAATCGTAATTCGTCCGAAAAAGACACAGATGCATTTTCTGAATGGAGAAAACAGTTTTTATCTAAAGTCTCCAAGCCTGTGCCTGAAAAAGCTCAAGTCGACTACTTGCAATTTGAAAAGGCAAAGCCAAGTGGAAGAATTCTATGCTGGATGTTTGTTAGAGATATTCACTGTGTTGCAATCAAACGTGAATACGGAATCCTGTATTTCAACTCACTGCTGAGCATTCTTTCTTTGCCATTTTATGATGTTGCTGCGTTGACGAGGCTTGAGCTTATTAATCGTTCAAACTACGATGGCGCTACTTTATTTGAGCGACTGATTAAAGTAAACAAGAAGTCGGGCTGGAAGGATGAATCATACAAGCCACAATTCCCCATCTATCAACCGATCAAGTTTACTCTTGATCCTGAAACCAACACTTGCAGATACAAGCTTGTGTACCAGCCTCCGAGGGTCGTAGATAAAATCCCATTGATGCCTATGCAGCAGGATTTTCTTAAAGACATGGCATTATGGTGCTACGACTCGGACACGCATGAAGCCGTGATTGTGTTTAGAGATGGTCGTGCAAATTACCGGATGTTGGATCCTATGTGGATTGTCAACATGTCTGAGGCTGACATCAGCAGATTATATCGTCATGATATTTTCTATGAAGATCAGGACGCACGTCAAGCTTTGAAGTTTCAGCGCGTAGCATGTTTTTGCTACTACCGGGGAATACATTCGGGCAGTTCGTGGTCCGAACAACACTGAGATGGAAGATTAGAAGACCGAAGACGAGTAACAGACAAGGGGGAGTTTGTTGATGCATTTTTTTGGTGTCTGTAACTAGTCTTGTTTAACGATGTATTTTGTAAGGTCTTTTATTAATTATCGAGTATGTATTTGATGTCGACCAAGTCGGATATCCTCCTATCCACTTGTGTCTGACTTGTTTGTCTCCGTTTAATATGTAATGCTATTGAGAACAATGCATGTTGCATACAAAGGGTAGAATGGTCATTATAAGTTGTTTATATGTTGCTGTTGTTGTTGTCTGTTTGCAGAAACAACCACAACAGTTGCAGACCTCGACGAAACAGGTCTGTTTCGTCGAACACATCATGACGAAACAGACCAATGTCCATTATGTCTGTTTCGCCGACAGTCATGACGAATCACACTTGATTCGTCGTCTGTTGGGCTGCTTCAAGCCCAATGTGTGGCCCGTATTCTGTTTCGCCGAGACACCTTGTGTTTCGTCGACTGTTGGGCCCAGGGACTATATAAACACATCTGGTTTCACTTAGAAAGAAGATGAGAGCTTACACTTAAAGAAACTCTGTCAAAATTCTGTTAAACTGTGTTTGTATCAGTTTGTAATCGGTTCTCATCCCGTTTAATCAATCGAGTGTGTATCATTGATTATACCGTGTCGTTATTGTTTTACATGTTTGATTTGGCATAGTTACGTGGATTCCGCACACGTAACCGTGTTTGCTATAAACAAGTGATTTGGTTCGTTATCGATCCTCAGATTACGGGACATACAGATTGTTTGTTTGTTTGTTCAGGTTTACATCATGGCTGAGGAATTCTACAACACGTTTTTCAACGCGTTCACATCCGAATCGTCTGATGTAGCAAATGTTACACCAAAAACCATCACGAAGGTGATCAATGAGAACATCAAGCATGATAACTTTTACGAAACTCACTCAAAGCCACCAACTCTGGAAAGCATTGAAGATTATACCTGGTGGAAAGAACGTTTCATCAACTGGGCGAAAGCATATGCCCATGAAAGCTGGTTCTGTTTAGAGTTTGGATACGAAAGGCCAAAAGATGATAAAGGCGAAGAACTTCCATTCAAGAGGTTACCGAGAGAAGACAAAGCAGAATACGCAGCTGAACAGAGAATGATTGCTTTGATACAGACAGCAATCAGAAATGATATTTTTGCTCTGCTTACTCATGATGGATCGTCAAAATCAGTTTGGGAAGCTTTACGAGTTAAAGCTGAGGGGGGGAAACAGATTAGAAAGAATAAAATTGCGTTACTTAAAAAAGAATTTGATCTGTTTGATAATATAAAAGGAGAGACAGTGAGACAAATGATAGAGAGATTCTGTCACCTTAAAATCGAACTTGAACGTTTTAAAATTGATAAAACAAGAGAGGAACTTATTGATAAAGTCATTGAAGCGTTACCACGAGCTGATCAGTGGCAAACGTTTGTGTTTATTTTGAAAAATGATGCTTTATATGATACGATTTCTCTTAATGCATTGTTTGAAAAGATAGAGAGTCATGATCTGGAACTACAAAAGCAAAGCAAGATGACTGGTTCTTCACATCAACAGAATGTAGGCTTGTACTACAAAGGTAGTGTACCTTCTGATAAAGGCGTTGGTTCACCAAAAACAGCATTTAGTGGTGAGAAGATGATAAAACCTCCAACAACGTCAACAAGTCATCATTCTGGATATCATTCATCTTCAAAGTCAAATTCTGATGAAGCTGAAGAGATTCTGTGCAACATTGCTCTCAAATTGAAGAATTCTCCCGCAATGAACATCAATGCAGCTAAACAGCAAATGAGTTTTCTTGCATCTGTTCTGGAGTCATATGAAGGTCTAGTAGCTGGCAAAATTGGAAACTCCGAATTGACCAAAGAAGACTACGACCAGATTGATCCGGAAGAGATGGAGCTCATTGACATTCGTTGGTGTTTAGCTAGTTGTATTCGAAGAGCTCAGAGGTATATGGAGATTACCGGGAAACAATCTCTTAGAGGTGCGTCAACGAAGCTTGGATTCGACAAATCCAAAGTGACCTGCTTCAAATGCAAGCAAAAGGGTCATTTCAAAAGAGAATGCAGAAACTCTGAAGTTGCTGAAGGAAATGAACGTCCTTTCAACGATGATTATTATCGAAAGGCGATCTACCATCGAAGCAGAGAAGAGCCAAAGTTGATTGAAGATAAACCGAAAGAGAAATCAAGAGCTTATGTTGTTATTTACGAGGATGAAGGTTATGATTGGTCTGAAGTTTGTCCAGAAGAAGATCGTTTAGAGAATGTTCGTAAAACACCTCTTGGGAGAGCTATGACAGAAGAAAGAAAGTTTGTTTTTGTTGCTGAGATTCAAGATGAAAACAAAGACGAAGACACTGCTGAAATCCATGAAGAAAAAGTTGAGATCAAAGAGAAAACTCGAGAAGAGATCTTGAGTGAGAAGACTTACAGAGAAAGAAACGTGGTCTACAATAGAATGGATGACATGCAGGAAGAGTATGAAAGTGCTGTCAGCAACAGAAGATGGGATATAAAGAGAGAGTGTTACTACAACAGAGAAGGAGAACCGGTTGTTCCAAAGAAAGACATAATCTTTGATGATGTTCTTCTCATAATTCCTTTGAGAGCTGAGTACTATAGTAAGGTGATGAAAGATGACACATATGCTAAAAGGCATGAAAAGGAGATAAGATATGCCATGTTATCGTGTCTGAGAAAAAGGGATGAAGAGAGAATGAAGAAGAGTGTTGAAGAGTTGGTGAACAATCTGAAGAAGAATGCTGAAGAGGTTAACACAGAAGCTGTTGAAGTTGAAGAAGTTGTTACTGAAAAACAGCAGATTGAAGAAGAGGTGAAGAAAGAAGAAAAGAATGAGAATTTGGAAGCTGATAATGCTGGTGATGAAGTTAGTGTTGAAAAGAAGCAAGATGATGCTGATCTGATGCAGACAAAAACTGCTGAAAACATCGAAGTACCAATCACTGAGGTAAATTCTGATTCTGATAACTTGGAACTGATTGATCAGTGCAAGAAATGCATGGAACTGTGCAGAGCTTGTATTGAAAAAGATGAGCAATTCAGAACAAGAGATCTAGAATTCACTAAAATTGAAAACATTTTCAAAGAAAAATGCAAAGAAATGCTAGAAAAAGAAAAAGTTTTTAAAGAAAATGATAAAAAAAAATTTAGAAAAATGTAACAAATTAGAAAAGGACAATGAAGTTTTGAAAGAAAATGTTTTGAAAATGACAAATGAATGTGAACAAAAAGAAATTGCTTGTCAAGAAATGAAAAAGGAATATGACTCTATGAAATTAGCATATCATATTACAAAAGAGTCATATGAAAAAGTGAAAGACGAAATGAAATATGCTCAATCAAGAATGAATTATCTATCTGAAACAACCAAAGAGCTTAAACGAATGTATTCTATAAAACAAGATGTTAATTCCTATATTGAGGATGTTGCTAAGTTAAAGCGACAGATTACTGATTTAGAACAGGAAAACAACAAGTTAAAAAGTTACCACGTGTCGTCATATGTGCTTGAACGAATTTTCAATATAAAACCGGGTGATGGTGAGTCTGAGCAGAACAAGAAAGGCATTGGCTCAGAGTTTCATCAAGTTCCACCACCGGAAAAGTTTGCATTTTATGATGAGGAAAAGGTCGAAAAAGCTTTCAACGTGGTAGATCAATTACCAGACAACATTGACATAACCTATTCCAAATCTGATGATTCTCATGATTCAGAGGTGGTAGGTAAAGTCGTTGAAAGTGTGTTGAAAGAAGAGTCAGTTGATACAGGTAAATCTGAATCACAGGATGAAGATGAAGGAAATCTTCATGATGGATATCTGAAAAACATAAAATCCGAGAAAAATTTGAATGATGATTCAAAAGGATTGGTTTATACCATGATTGGATCAGACAAATTGTTCTTTGATGTTGTATTCCCGATTCAGAATGTGATTTCAGAAAAGGTTGATAAAGTTTTCAAAATGGTTGAGATTGAGAAGTCTGAGATTTCAAAGTTTGCTGGTAAGAGTCATAGAGGTTCGTATAACAAACCTGGTTACAAAAAGAAGAACATGAAGGCTGGTTTGGGTTATAAGAAGAAACAGAATAGAAACAAAAATGAAACTCCGAATTTTCAAGCTAAAATGAGTTTTGTTCAAGGAAACAGTTTAGTAGAAGAAAAAGAATTCAAATTGAGACAGTCTAATGATGAGTTCTTTGCACAAAAGAGAAAGCAACAACCACAGGTCAAAGATGTGTCCATGAGAACATGTTTCAAATGTGATCAAAAAGGACATCTTGCACGCAAGTGTCCTAATCTAAAACCTGTGGATGTTGACAAAAAGAAGATTGATGTTGAGAAACAAAAATCTAAGAATGTAAGAAAAAAGTTAACCAAATTTGATTCGAAACAAACTTGGAGGTACAATACAAACAAGTTTGCTTCAAATCAAAATTGGAAATCAAATCAGAACAGGTTTGATTCAAGACAGACCTGGAATTCTCACACACCCAGATTCAGAACAACACAGAGTTGGAAAACAACAGTTGATATGACAAAACCTCAAGAGTTTTGGAAACCAAGAGTTGTTGTTCAAAATCAAAATGTTCAAAAAGATTCACATTTTTACAAATGAGGTTCACCAAAAGGTCAGACATGGTTTGTTAAGAAACATGTTGATTTGGTAAAAGATGAGAAAGTTTAAGTTAAAATTGAGAAAGTTTTTGTGAAAAATGACAAAGAATTTCCAGCATTGAATGAAAATTATTGTGTTGAAATGCCTAAGGTTCAACAGGCCTGGGCTAAATTGTTCAAGTAATTCAGTTAGTTGAATGTGCAGGTGCTCAAGAATTCTGAAGGTTATAAAATTGGAAGTTGGAGCAGCCTGGCACAACAACAAGAGGAGGCTGCTGCTGGACCCTGGTTTGGTTGAACAGCGAGTTTATGTGTTTTTCTGTACATAAATAAACAATATTTTTAAAACCCTAAAAATTTGAAAAATTAAAAACCAAAAATATGTTTGTTTTTAGTTTCTTTCAAATAATAGAAAATTACAAAAATATGTGTAGATTGTATACGCCGAAACCCTCACGGCTGAACAAACATGATTACTTTCACCAGATTGAAAAACGGTTTTCAAACTGTAAAAATCAATGTGTTGTAAATCATGGGGGTACATCATATGTATATTTTCTGCAAATCAGAGCACTTTAAGCCGAAAATGGATGGCGAGACAAAGTTATCAGTGTTGGTTGTCAAATTTTCTTTAAATGGTTTTACATTTTAGGGGGAGTAATATTGTTAGAAAATACAAAAACATTTGAAAATTTGAAAAAGTCAAAAACATGATAAAATTCAAAAATTGAGTTTTTGTGTAAAAAGAGGAAATGATAGTACATCAGTAGACAGTTACAGTATGCTAAAGAATTGGAAAGTCAAAATGTGTTAAACAGTCTCACTGATGATGTGCCGATGGGTTTTTGCACATTTAGTAGGTTTGTTCGGGATATAAACCTAAATATTTACTTACTTATTTTGTGGGGAACACTACTTGGATATATAGGTAACCCCTGAAATCTTGTTTGAAAGGTCTCTTTTTATGATATATACTAGGTTTTTATACTCAGTGATATCTGGGGTATTATTCAGGGACTTCTGCTGAATGGAAGTTCTGACCTAGTCCTCGAATAATACTTTTCGCAAATGCTTGAAACATAGCATCACCCTCAGCATATATGATAAGACAATAAAATTGCTTAGCAATGCTGTTGTAAAAAAGATCCTCTAAAGGGGACACATCCACAAGTTGAGTCATGATCTCTCTGCTGAACGGTAGTTCTGACCTGAGCTCTCATGATTCTTCATAATTTATTAACCCCTTACAGATATCATTTGTGTTATAATTGCCTGTAAGACTGAATATTGGGATCTGGATACGGGAGTATATTCAAGAGGTGGGACACACGTATAAGTTTAAGTCTCTAAAACACTTAATCTGTATCCTGAACAGATTGAAATTTGTGTGAAAATTTAAGTGGATCAGTATATCGACAATCTAAGTGAATTGTTTAATTCTTAATGTGTAAAACCTCCCTTTTTACCATTAGCAAGAACTTGTTTCAGTTGCGTATCATAAGGAATTCGAACTACTTCTTCAAATACAGTATCGGGAAGTACCGCTTGCGGAACCTCAATATCCACTGGTTTATTAGCTAAATGGCAATTGGCGCATACAATACGCCCAGTCGCTTCTCGTGGATTTTCATAACCCTGCTGTGCAAAAATTGGATATGCATTTGAAATGGATGTACGAGTTATTATATATATCATGAGCGATGCGGAAATAAGCTCAACGGTACTTGTGACTTGTCAAAAATTGATATGATCCTCTGACGCATACTCAAACAAAAATATTGTCTGTAAATATGTTTGTACATATTTCTTTACTGCTTTATATTTTTAGAAAATACAAAAAGATTTTGATTTCTGCTTTATTTTCGACAACCGATATCTGAAATGCTGAGTTTCAAAATCTAAGTAAGCTGATTGTGTTTCTGAAAATAAAACAAGTTCATTAATTTGAAACTTGAATTAAAATCAAAAATTTCAAAAACAGTTTGTGATATCTCCAAGGTCATTAAATTGAACTTGGATGATTAACTGTGAGGGAGTTGGATTCTTTAACGCTGCCAAATCCGTAAAGTTTGTTGATAGGGGGAGTGGATTAGAGAATTTGATTGATAATATGAAAACATTGTATTTATGAATGTTTGAGTGATTGTAGATAGTCCAGACTACGATCCCGAGAGCAGAGTTTAAGGGGGAGTCTGAAGACAAGCTTGAAGCAAAGAGGAGCTTGTAGATGGAAAGCTAGGTGTCGATCCCAAAGCACGGAAGCTTGACGAGAGGGGGAGCCTGAAGCTGATAGGAGAAGAGAAAGATTGATGGATGCTTACATTGTTACAACTTGAAAGAATAGGCAGAATGATCAAGACTGAAGATGTGTTATATTGAAGATTAGTCACTGAAGACTTCGTCAATATTCTAGGGGGAGTCTGTTAGTGCATTGTGTCTATTGACTTCGTCTTGTATCATGTAACGTAATAGGATAGGTTAGAATAACCAGTGCACGAGGTTCGAGAGTCGAAATGTAGTGGTTATGCAAGAGGTTCCGCTTATATGGACAATGTTCATAAAAGCGAAACCACAGCATGTAGTTTCACTCATATGGACATGTCCATATAAGCGAAACCTCCTCAACTATATATAGTGCACTTGTTGTTTCATTTGGCACGGATCCAGAACTTGTAACGAAGTGCTGCCAAACTTTGTCCAGGTTGTGATCATTGTTAATATCAATCAAAGTGACAGATTATATAGTATCAAGCTGTTTTCGAGTCTAGTTCTCTGATTCCGCCTTTGAACCGGACATAAAGCTCTTCTGATCGACTCAATCGGGTCAAACAACGATCCTACACCTCTGCTACCATTGGTTCAATGCTTCCACCACCTCCTCCAAGGATGCAGGCTTCTTCGCAACCTCAGGATATTATTCCTACTCGGAATATCCAGGGATCTGGTCCAGTTCTAGCTTCTAATGACGAAATTCTAACCTTGTTTGGAAGTGTGCAGGAACAACTGAGGCAACAACAGGAAACAAACCAAATGCTGATAAGAGAAATACAACTCTTGAAATCTAGCTCAAGCAGACCCGTTGAGGATATCGTCACTCCTTTACAACCCAGAGCTTTGAACTTCAGTTCAGCCGTGTATACTGAGGATAATAGGGGAAATATTGTGCCTAACCATCCTCCGAATCATACTCCTGAAATACCCTCCTCGGTCACCATGTCAACTATGAGGAGCTCAGGATATGCTTCAGGATATGGCCAGAATCCTCGGACTGGTAACGTGTCAAATAATAATATTCTTGCTACTAACACTAATGGATCTTTGCAGGATGCAGGTATGACGTCAACATTTACTAGGGAGCTTCAGAAATTGAAGGACATGATATCCAGTGTACCTGGGGTGGTCCAGCTAATTCCGGAAGTGTCCCAAGACAGCCACAGGATATCCCGCTTTGCTTATCCTATCTGCGATGCTGAAATCCCAAAGAGATTTCAAACTCCCAACATGAAACTATATGATGGGACTACGGATCCTGAAGAGCATATTGCCCAGTATAGGGAAAGAATGGAGATTAATCCTATCCCTCCGGAGCTCAAGGAAGCGTGCCTATGCAAGGGTTTTGGTTCTACCTTAACAGGATCAGCCTTGAAATGGCTATTGAATGTTCCTCCTCATTCGATTACATCATTTGCTCACCTAGTGAATTTATTTAATAGCCAATTTTCTTGTAGTCGAAGTTTTGAAAAACTAACAAGTGATCTCTACAGGATAACTCAAGGACCTCAGGAATCCTTAAGAGATTATGTGAACAAGTTTAGCTAGGAATCCTTAGATATTCCACATCTTGATGTTGCAACAATTGTGCAGGCTTTCAAGATGGGGCTGCAAAAAGATTCTCAATTTTACCAATATCTTGTAATGAACCCATGCAGGAACTTGGATGAAGCTCGAAACAGGGCCCTAAGATATATTCGACTGGAGGATGATAAGAAGATGCAAGAGAGGATGAAATCGTCCACCACTTACGAGTCAACCAATAGGAAGTCAAAATCCTCATTTAAACCATACCGCTCTAAGCCGTATGGCAGAAATGACAACAAGAAAATGAATGCTGTAGAAGACGAGGATCCTGAAGAATATCCTGAATTATCTGAATATTGCTTTTCTGTTAACATAACTGAATTAATGTATGCTATGCAGGGCTTGGGAGACAAAGCTAGGTGGCCTCGAAAGAATCAACAAAAAGCTGATTGGAAGGATAAGTCCAAATGGTGTGCCTTCCATGAGGATTTCGGACATGTAACTGAGGATTGCATTACACTAAGAAAAGAAATAAGTTATCTTCTAAGCAAGGGGTATCTAAAGGATCTCCTAGGAAGAAAGAAGAATAAGGGTCAGGATACTGAGAAGGATCCTGAACGAGTGGCGTCACCTCCTGCGGATGCCAAGATAATCAACTTTATTTCAGGAGGATCCGACATTTGTGGGACTTCGTATTCTGCGGCCAAGAGACATGCAAAGGAGGCTAAGGCCGAAAGGGGAGACAAACCAGCCAGGATGACTACCCTCACAACTGACAAAGTGATCACATTTGACAGTGATGACAGGGATACTGTCCAGGATCCTCACCATGATGCTCTGGTAATAACATTATATGTGGCTAATCATTTTGTACGCAGGATATTGGTAGATAATGGCAGCTCCGTCAACATAATCCAACTAGAGACTTTGAAGAGGATGAATGTATCTCCAATGGATATCACTTCGAAATCCATCGTGCTTGTTGGGTTCAGTGGAGAGGCTAGAAACACAGTAGGAGAGATAAAGTTACCAGTATATGTTGAAGGGGTCAACTCAATACAACGTTTTCGTGTGATGGATTCCCTATCCTGCCATAACATAATATTGGGCAGACCTTGGATCCATGATATGAAAGCCGTGCCGTCAACTTACCATCAATGCATCAAGATCCCTACCCCTTGGGGGGTTGTCAAGGTTGATAGTGATCAGCAGGAGGCGAAGGAATGTTACTCATCCTCAATGAAATCCTCAACCAAGCCTAATCCAGCATAGCAATTAAAGATGCGGGCCCAGGATATCGTGGAGGCTTCAGAGCAGGATATGAAGAAAGTTATCCTGGATCAGGATAATCCTGATATCTCGGTGCTCGTAGGGACCAATATCCCTCAGGATATTGAAGAACAATTAACTAACTTTTTGAAGTGCAGGATGTCAACATTTGCATGGAAGCATGAGGATATGACAGGTATATCCAAAGACATTATCACTCAGAAGCTTGGAATTGACAGGTCGTTCAAGCCTGTTCAGCAAAAAAGAAGGAAGTTTGCTCCTGAACGAAATACAATCATACAAGGGGAAGTTGAAAGATTGTTGAAGTCCAAAATGATCGGAGAAGTCAAGTTTCCAAGATGGCTGGCAAATGTAGTCGTGGTACAAAAGAAAAATGGGAAATGGAGAGTCTGTGTAGATTACACGGACTTGAATAAGGCTTGTCCCAAAGACCCATTTCCTCTTCCTCATATTGATGCAATGGTGGATGCTACTGCCGGGCATGAGATGTTAACCTTCATGGATGCATCCTCAGGATTTCAGCAGATTCAAATGGAGCCTTCGGACCAGGAGGATACTGCCTTCATGACACCAACAGGTATTTATTGTTATACTGCTATGCCCTTTGGTTTGAAAAATGGAGGTGCAACATATCAGAGATTGGTGAACATGATGTTCAAAGATAAGCTGGGGGACACAATGGAGGTATACATCGATGATATGGTGGTAAAATCTAAAAAGGCTGAGGATCACCTCCAGGATATTAAGGGAGCATTTGATATCCTGGATCAGTATAACACGAAACTAAATCCTGCTAAGTGCCATTTCGGAGTGGGGGCAGGAAAGTTTCTAGGATATATGGTGACCGAAAGAGGAATAAGGGCAAGCCCGGAGCAGATTAAAGCCATCTTGGATATCAAATCACCTTCAAATATGAAGGATGTTCAACGATTAACAGGGCAAGTTGCAGCATTGAACAAATTTATCTCAAGATCCTCCGAGAAATGCAAGGAATTTTATGATATCCTGAAGAAAAACAAGAAGTTCGGATGGGGAGAGAAGCACGAAGCAGCTCTGCAGGATTTGAAGCAATATCTTTCAACTGCACCTCTATTGATGATGCCTGAGAATGGTGAACCACTGTCCCTATACCTCGCAGTATCGGGGAATGCTGTAAGTGTCGTCCTTATAAAGGATCATGAAGGTCAGCAATACCCTGTCTATTATGTTAGTAAAAGTTTGTTAGATGCTGAAACTAGATATTCACATTTAGAAAAGTTAATATTGGCTCTAGTTATGGCATCAACAAAGCTTAGACATTACTTTGAGACACGTAGGATTCATGTTAAAACCAATTATCCCGTTAAAAATGTACTTAGGAAACCCGAGATGTCAGGCAGGATGGCCAAGTGGTCAGTGAAGTTGAGTGCTTATGACTTAGTGTATGAACCTAGGAATGCCATAAAATCGCAGGCTCTAGCTGACTTTGTGGCTGATTTCAGTAGTGATATTCAGGGTGAGGTAGACCTAGAAGTCCAACAATTAGGAGAATCCTCAGGATCCTGGATATTATATACCGACGGAGCATCTAATGTCAGAGGAGTAGGATTGGGAATACTACTAAAATCGCCACAGGGGGACATATTACCCCAGGCTATTAGGTGTGAATTTCCTGCTACTAATAACAAAGCAGAATATGAGGCTTTAATTTCAGGATTAGAACTGACTAAAAATATGAATATTAAGAATTTGCAAGTATACGTGGATTCCTTGTTAATTACTGTCACACCCCGACCACGTAAAACATCAAAACGTGGCGGAAAACGTCGGGGAGTGTTGTAACAGAATCATTGTTTCATTACACATGGAAATTGAAATATTGTTTTATTGATTAAAAGAGTTACAATGTCTTGACAATCAAAGAAATATAACATAAATAACTAGTCTTGCATCTTTTATTGTCACTAAGGCCCAAGTCCGCCTAAGTGTATCTTGATAAATCCTATGCATCATATCCTGAAACACATGTGAAAATAGGTACGTCAGCATAAAAATGCATGTGAGATACATAGGTTTTGTGAAAATAGAATTCATGACTTATGTTTAAGAAAATGTTTAGTCATGAACCTTGTAATTTGCTTTGTCTTGTAAATCATTTGAAAAGTGATAAATAAACCGAATGATATATGTGTATAAAAGAATAATACATGGTTAAGTAAATAACCAAGTAAAATGAGTTTGTATTAGATAAGTTGTTTGTAATACAATGTATTGTGAAAAGTATGTTATTTGTATAAAATGTCATATGTCTAAATCAAAATGATTCAAATAACGCTACGATATGTAATACCATACAAGCACTTATATATAGGAAGTACCAGCGGCGTATCCACCATGCTTGTATCATATTACACACGCCTCGTTACTTAAATCACTTACTCAAACCAAACCACCAAAGTAAAATGTTTATGTATAATCAAATGTCAAAATGTTTGTGTGAAAACCATGTCTAATGTCTATGTCTAATGTTAATCATGAATTGTGTATATCAATGTCAAAATGTTTATGTCTAATGTAAATCATGAATTGTGTATATCAATGTCAAAATTTTTATGTCTAATGTAAATCATGAATTGTGTATATCAATGTCAAAATGTTTATGTCTAATGTAAACCATGTAATGTGTATCCAAAATATCATGTATGGTAAGTGAAATATATCAACTAAACCATATGTAAAATGCACAAAAACAAGGTATTGAAGTAAAACAGGGTTTAAATCAAAGTTATGTTTTGTGGAACAAATGCATGCTATACTGATATACACATCTATGCGGTATTGTGAAAATTCATACATCCAAGCCTTGTGACTGTGGTGATAGACCCCTAAACGAATTTAAAGGTCTATCTGTGTAAATGTATATCGAATTCGGTCATTCCTTCCATTCCAAACAAACCCGGGATTTCAGGAATGGGAGTTGTCAATTCCTATGGTACCACTACCTACTATCGAGCGGCATGATCGGTGTTAATGAATGTACATTGTCCCATTTAAACAAACCAAATGTCATACCAAAATGTAAGCATGTGATGAAAAACAAATGTACTAAGTATGCACACAATGGGCATACATAGCATAAAATGTAATGTAAAACAATGTACTAAGTATGCACACAATGGGCATACATAGCATGAAATGTAATGTAAAACGATGTACTAAGTATGCACACAATGGGCATACATAGCATGAAATGTAATGTAAAACGATGTACTAAGTATGCACACAATGGGCATACATAGCATGAAATATAATGTAAAACGATGTACTAAGTATGCACACAATGGGCATATATAGCAAAAACACAATAAAATCATGTACTATAAGTGTACTATTGAACATAATAAGCACATGATTTGAAAACATGGAAAGCATGAAAGTAACAAGTAGGCATATGTGTTCCACCCCAAAAATGTTTGGAAAATAGTAAAAGAGGGGTCTATGTACTCACTTGAGATTGCTTAGTAGTCCTTGAGTAACAACCAAACAATGCTAGAGATCACGGATATCAAACGGCACCTAATATAGGTAACTATGTTAATAAACCGGACCTAAATCGGAGGATTGGATAGAATGAGGGCTCGTAAACCAAATGAGTAGGGGAACTCATGTAATATGGTTTAACAAGGCCTTCATACTACAATGAAACCTAACCTAAGTGCTTACGACCCATTACGACCCGTTTAGGTAGCTTATGCTACTTTAACGCGTCGTTCGCGTAAAACGCGTTCAGAACGCCTAACTAGCCCTATGATAAGTAAAATAGACCTTAATATGTCTAATATTGTTACCAAATCAGTTTAGATACCAAAAGTTATGTTACATATGCTTAAAATGAATTTTGGCGTTAAAAGGGCATTTTGGTAATTTACCTAAGGCATATATACTACCTATCATACAACTACTTAACAAAGCGACCATAAGGTATAACCTTGGAAGGTTATTCCCTATGTACTATGGTCACCTAATGTGTTTGGTTGGATCCTAATGATCGACCAAACGGGTCGGGTTTGAAAGTATAAGCGATTGTTTGGATCGCTTACCTTACGACCCTATATAAGCACTAAACTAAAAGTGACGAGCTAAGCATGTTAAAACATGCTTAACTAAGTTTAGAAAATAGGTTTGGTATCAAAAAAAACGGTTTTGATACCTAAGAGTAGTTTGGTTACAAAATACGCAAGAATGCGCGTTTTGGCCGAAACTACGACTCGTCACTGAGCCTAGATAACGTGGTAATCAGTAGGTATAGTTACTAGGGACTATAACCATCTTGATTACGCTCACGTTATGAAGTTCAAATAAACTTCGCATTGACCATAAACTGGTCAACGCAAAAAGTCAAACAAAATTTGACTTTTAACGCTAAACGAATAAAAAGAACGAAGGAACACTTACAAAGGGTCCCCGAAAGCTAATCTTGATCAAATAACCCAGGTATGAAGCAATGGCTTCAACTTAGAGTCTTTTAGCTCAGATTTGTGGGTTTTGGGGTTGAGATGGGTTGGGTATTTATAGTAAATGAACAACCGTTAGGATCGTTTATCGAATAACGTGATCGAATCTCATCCGTACATGTGTTGGAATGTTATGGTAACTCATTTTGCCCCCACCACCAGAGATTGACATGTGGCATTGGCCTTTGGGGGGTTGAAAGGCTGTTAACAGCAGTTAAAACGAGTTGCTGCATCTGGCCCCTGCTTACGGACCGTAAGGGTGATGGCTTACGGTCCGTAAGCCATCAACTTTGGCAGAATTACACTTTTGGTCCCTGCACCTTGTTTCGTCGCGTAATGGCACTTTTAACACCCGTCAAACCCAATTTCAAGCTCCACAATGATGTTAAGACATAGGGAACATGAAATATTCTTGAAAACATCACGGATGTCGGTTCGTTTGGCCGTACGATCGCGTTGTTCGGTTAATTACGACGGAATGCGCATAAGCGCGAAAAACGATCCAAATTGCGTGACGAATGGATTTTTGACAAGCCAAACACTAAAGCATAATATTATAATGCTTACATAAATTTTTGGATGTCCGGATGTATTCAGAATGTAAGTTATGCGTGAAAATGCAAACTTGTGCACTTTTTGATACTTTTAGTCCCTGAATGACCCAAAAGATTATTTTAGCACACCGAACCCCTCAAAGCCTATTTCTAAGCTATATAAAGGATATTTAATGTGTTTTTAACTTATGGTCATGTTCCGGAATGTCTGTTACAGTTCAAATTGGCATACTTTCGCAGTTTGTCAAATTTAGTCCCTGTAGGCGAATTAGCTTGTTTTTGCCATACCAAAGCCTTCAAAACTTATTTCTAAGTTATGTAAAGGTTATTTAAGGTATGTTAAGCCTATTTCACTATTCCAGAGTGTTCGTTGCATTAAACGGGTTATATTTACGCATCAGTGCGCGTATAACCTTCCAGAAAACGATTTAAAGCTTGAAATCGAACAAGAATTGATATGTGCAAATGATACACATATTTGTACAAATTCCAAGTATGAACTACAATATTTCATTGGTTTGGTATTTGTTTGATGGTCGCAGTGACCCAGGTGTCACAATTACTTATCATTTTAATGGATCCTACGTAGCTAAAGGTGAGAAGTTAATTGAATATCTTGATATTCTCAAAAAATTAGCAGGATATTTTGATGTTTTTACACTTAAACAGGTACCAAGGGAAGATAATGCTGAAGCAGATGCCTTAGCAAATCTGGGATCATCGGTTAGGATACCAGAAGGGACCCAGATACCAATATTGCATATCTTGTATCCTGCAACGAATCCTCAGGATAAAGAAGTAGGAAGTATTCAGGATCCAAGAGCTGAGGATCCTGAGGAGGACCCTAAGTCCTGGACGGCTCCAATCATAAGATATCTCAAGGAAGGACACATCCCCAGAGACGAAAATCCTAAGGCATTTAGGATGAAGGTATCACGATTCACCATTATAAATAATGTTTTGTATAAGAAATCTCTTGCTGGACCGTATTTAAGATGCTTGGAAGATCCCGAAACTAAAAAAGTGCTTCAGGATATACATGAAGGGGATTGTGGTAACCATACTGGGGGCAGGTCGTTATTCTCAAAGGTATTGAGAACAGGATACTATTGGCCGATAATGAAGAAAGATGCTACAGAATATGCTCGAAGATGTGATACATGTCAAAGACACAGTAACATACTACATCAACCGGCTACCACTATATCCTATAGCTTACCCTTGGCCGTTCATGAAATGGGAGATGGATATAGTAGGGAAATTACCAAAAGCTCTAGGAGGAAAGGTCTTTATGCTGGCAATGACTGATTATTTTTCAAAGTGGGTTGAAGCTGAAGCATTTGTTCAAGTTAGAGACCAAGAAGTAGTATCCTTCATAAAGAGGAATATCCTGACCAGGTTTGGAGTACCAGCTGAAATCATTTGTGACAATGGATCCCAGTTTATAAGCAAGAGGACTACAGACTTTTACAAGAGTTGGGGAATCAAAATGATCACGTCCACTCCGGTACATCCTCAAGCAAATGGACAAGCTGAATCCTCAAACAAGATAATTGTCAACAACTTAAAGAAGAGACTAGGGGCTAAAAAAGGAAGATGGGCAGAAGAATTACCCTTTGTTTTGTGGGCTGATAGAACAACGGTAAAAAATGCAACTGGCCAAACTCCGTTTTCCTTGGTATTTGGAGCAGAAGCAGTGATCCCAACGGAAATGGTGATACCTGTTAGGGGAGGATTTTCCAAAGATCAGTGATCCTCAATTACTGTCAAGCTGAGGGATCCTCACTTCTGTTTGAATTAGTGATCCTCAGAGGGTATTATAGGATCAGGATCATGGATCATCATAGTGATCCTTACACTAACGATTGTCTGCTTTGAGTATGATGTTGTTTTGCAGGAGTACAAGCTTGGACTTGGTCTTGGCGATATTCCTGGAGCATATTCAATACTTATTCCGCACGTGCTTAACTGAAGTGGACGTTATGGAGTTCGTGGAAGACTTGCACAAAATGCGGATAGTTTGTTAGCTTAGATTTTTTCCATTTTTAAAAGGGGATAGCGAGCAAGATTAGAACACTTGGCTATTTTTAGCTTAACACACACACTCGTAACTGCTCTCATCAGCTCTCGAGATTTCACTTGGCGATTACACACTTTTTGCACATTACACTATAGTGATCCTTGTAACTAGCTCACTATCATCCAAAGTTGTAATAACTTGTTAGTTTAATTTGAGTTGGTGATCGGTAGTTTCCATCACCCGAGGTTTTTTATGCCGGAGATCAACTCTTGATCAAGGGCTTTTTCCTCGTATAAATCTTTGTGTCACTTGTTCATTTCATTTCTGAGTGATCCTTAGCATTGTTCATTGATTCAAGCATCACGCCTCACAACAGAAAGTTTGGTTGCATTATCTTAGCTTGATTTTTGACCAAAACAGTTTGGCGCCCACCGTGGGGCAATTGGTGCTTCGTTCTTGAGAAATTATTGTTCTGGTGATCATTTCGGTTCGTTACAATCAAGCAAATGGCTTCCTCAGCAAAGAACACATCAAGCTCTATGCCGGCGATCAGTTCTACACAAGGCGTTCCTCCTTTGCCTCCACCACCTTCTGGATCCCAGAAGAATGCTGAAAATGCTGCGAAGAGACAAACCCCCATTTTCCAAAAACCACCAACTTCTTCTGTTTCCACTAATCCTACTACTAATGATCTTTTTAATCTGATTTTGCAGATGAGGGATCGCATGCAAGAGCAGGACAAAACCAATGAACGGATCCTCCAAGAGATTGGTGATATCAAGAAACATAAGAAATCAGTGGAGGATCACTCTCCTCTGATGCCAAGGTCATTGAATTTTGACACTCCAATTGTAACTACCCTACAATCGGCAGTTCTGGGCATCCAGTATCAAAGTGGTCCATCAGAAAGGCGTTATGGAACGGCAACTATGATTCAGGCATTTAGCTCTCACTCCAAGCCTCAGGGATCCTATTTTCAGCCATCGGGATCCTCTTTTCAGCATCAGGGATCCTTCGTCAGCTCAGGAGGATATTTGGGAATGCACACGGTCCAAGGATCCTCCCAGGTCCAAGGATCCTCCCAGGTCCAAGGATCCTCCCAGGTCTAAGGATCCTCCCAGGTCCAAGGATCCTCCCAGGTCTGAGGATCCTCCCAGGTCCAAGGATCCTTTATGATTCCAGGATCCTTTCAGGTTCAAGGATCATCTCAGCCTCAAGGATCCAACATCTTTCAGGATCAAGGATTCCTAAGAAGTATGCAGCCCCCGAGCTCGGATGTTCATCAAGGAGACTTCATACCAATGCAGACCATTGCTTCCTCTGGTCCTTCAATCATACCAGAGTCCCGTCAATATGGATTCACATCTGGAATTCCAAACACGAATCCTTTGGGAGGTAACACTTTTAATAATTCATATAACACTAACCATGGCTCTATGCAGGATACAGGTATCAATCAGGCTATGGCCAGGGAGTTACAGAAGCTTAAGGACATGATATCCAGTGTTCCAGGAGTGGTCAAGCCCATTCCTGAGATCGCAGATGGTAGCCATAGGATATCTCGCTTTGCACCACCTATTTGTGATGCTGAGATACCCAAGAGGTTCCAAATACCTTCCATGAAGCTATATGATGGTTCGACGGATCCAAAGGAACATGTAGCCCAATACAGGGAGAGGATGGAGATCAATCCAATTCCTGAGAGGTTAAAAGAATCATGTCTATGCAAGGGTTTTGGATCCACACTTACAGGATCTGCTCTTAAATGGCTGCTAAGTCTTCCCCCTTACTCTATTACTTCATTTGCTAAACTAGTTAATTTGTTTAATAGTCAATTCTCTTGTAGTAGAAAGTTTGAACGATTAACTAGTGATCTATATAGGGTAACACAAGGTCACAATGAATCACTTAGAGATTACATCACTAAGTTTAGTAAAGAATCCTTAGATATCCCCAACCTGGATATTGCTACGGCTGTAGAAGCCTTTAAAATGGGATTGCTTAGGGATTCATTATTCTATGATGATCTTGTTATGACCCCATGCAGGAATCTTGATGAAGTAAGAACCAGGGCCCTTAGGTTCATCTGCCTAGAGGATGACAAAAGGATCCAGGAGAGATTGACAGGATCCTCAAAATAGGAAAAACAAGGATCCTACTTCAGGAACAACAAATCAAAGTCCTACAACAAGTCTGATAACCAGAATGTGCATGCAGTGGAACAGGAAGAGGATGAGGAGGATTATCCTCTCATTTCTGAATACTGTTTTTCTGTTGATAACAATGAACTAATTCTTGCAATGCAGAATTTAGGTGAGAAAGCTAGGTGGCCGAGAAAAAGTGATAAACCAGCTGCTACAAAGGATAAGTCCAAGTGGTGTGCATATCATGAGGATTTCGGGCATCTCACTGAAGAGTGTATTGCACTTAGAAAGGAAATTGGTTACTTGTTAAGCAAGGGGCATTTGAAAGAGCTTTTGGGACGAAAGAAGTCAAGGATCCAGGATCCTGAAAGGATCCTGGAAAAGGCTCCTGCTCCTCCAGCAGATGCACAAGTTATAAACTTCATATCCGGTGGATCAGACATTTGTGGTACTTCCTTTTCAGCAGCCAAAAGACATGCCACGGAAACCAAGATGGATAATGGAGACAGACCCATCCGGACGTCCACTGTCACCGAGGATAAGATCATAACTTTTGATGAGGATGATCATCTTGATGTTCATGATCCTCATCATGATGGTCTTGTTATTACCCTGTTTATTTCTAATCATTTTGTTCACAGGATCCTTATAGATGGAGGAAGCTCTGTGAACATCATTCAGCTTGATGTCCTCAAGAAGATGAATATCCCGGAGTCTGATATTGTCCCAAGATCCTCAGTCCTTGTGGGATTCAGTGGGGAAACTAAGAACACATTGGGGGATATCAAACTCCCTATCTATATTGAAGGACTCCATTCTTATCAGAAATTTTGTGTTATAGATTGCTTATCATGTTGCAATGTTATCCTTGGCAGGCCGTGGATACATGATATGAAGGCAGTTCCATCCACATATCATCAGTGCGTGAAGCTTCCTAGTCCATGGGGAGTGGTGAAAATTGAGAGTGATCAACAAGAAGCTAAGAATTGCTATACCTCATCAATGAAGCCAGCCTCAAGACCAAGGGAGCAATAGCAATTAAAGTATCCTTCAAGAGATGTCTTGGAGGCAAGAGAGCAGGATGTAAAAGAAATCCTCATGGATCCTGATGATCCTGAATCCAGGATCTTTATAGGATCAGGGATCCTTAGCAACATTGAACAGGATCTAATATCCTTCCTTAAAAGAAGGAAAACTACCTTTGCCTGGAAGCATGAGGATATGACAGGTATATCTAAAGATATAATTACTCATAAACTCGGCATTGACAGGTCATTCAAGCCAATTCATCAAAAAAGAAGAAAGTTTGCTCCTGAAAGGAATGCTATTATCCAGGAGGAGGTAGATAAACTACTTCGGGCAGGTATGATAAGAGAGGTTAAGTATCCAAGATGGTTAGCCAATGTGGTTGTTGTTCAAAAGAAAAATGGAAAGTGGAGGGTATGTGTCGATTTTACTGATTTAAACAAGGCATGTCCCAAGGATCCTTTCCCAATACCCCACATTGACTCCATGGTGGATGCTACCGCGGGTCATGAGTTGTTGACTTTTATGGATGCTTCATCTGGATTTCAACAAATTCAGATGGAACCATCTGATCAAGAGGATACAGCCTTTATGACCCCAACTGGTATATATTGTTATATTGCTATGCCATTTGGACTAAGGAATGCAGGTGCTACTTATCAAAGGCTAGTCAATATGATGTTCAAGGAACAAGTCGGACACACTATGGAAGTCTATATAGATGACATGGTGGTTAAGTCCAAGAAAGCTGAGGATCACCTTAAAGACTTGGAAGAAGCATTCAATATCCTTGATAAGTTTAATATGAAACTAAATCCTTCCAAGTGTCATTTTGGTGTCAAAGCAGGTAAATTCTTAGGCTATATGGTGACAAAGAGGGGCATTGAAGCAAGTCCAGAGCAGATTAAGGCTATTGTGAATATCAAATCTCCTGCCAATGCTAAGGATGTGCAAAGATTGACAGGCAGGATCACAGCCTTGAACAGGTTCATATCCAAATCCTCAGAAAAGTGCAAGGAATTCTATGACATCCTGAGGAAGAACAAGAAATTTGAATGGACTGAGAAGCATGAAAGTGCCCTCAAAGCTCTTAAGGATTACCTATCCTCAGCCCCCGCCTTGATGAAACCAGAAAAGGGGGATATATTATCCTTATACCTAGCAGTATCCTCAAAAGCAGTAAGTGCGGTCCTTGTTAAGGATCACCAAGGTACACAACATCCTGTTTATTATGTAAGTAAGAGTTTACTTGATGCTGAATCCAGGTATTCACACTTAGAGAAACTTATCCTTGCATTAATTATGGCATCTACTAAATTAAGACATTATTTTGAGACTCATGCCATTGTTGTTAAGACTAATTTTCCAATTAAGAATGTTCTCAGGAAACCTGAAATGTTAGGAACGATGGCTAAGTGGGCAGTGAAGCTTAGTGCATATGATATAAGATATGAGCCTAGAACTGCCATTAAATCCCAGGCCTTAGCTGACTTTGTGGCAGATTTTAGTAGTGACTTGCAAAAGGAAGCTGAGTTAGAGGTCCAACAGCTAGAAGAAACTAAGGATCCTAGGATACTCTTCACTGATTGTGCTTCTAATGTTAAAGGAACAGGGCTTGGAATACTACTAAAATCACCACAGTGGGACATAATACCCCACTCCATAGCTTGTGAATTTCAAACTACCAACAATGAGGCTGAATATGAAGCCTTGATAGCTGGTTTGCAAATTGCCAAGCATATGAGGATCAGGTATCTTGAGGTACATGTAGATTATTTATTGATCACTAATCACTTTAATGGATCTTATGCTGTTAAAGGTGAAAAGCTAATCAAGTATTTAGAGATAGTCAAAGAATTGGCACTCTCTTTTGTTTCCTTTAGTTTGACACAGGTACCAAGGGAAGAGAATGCAGAGGCTGATGCATTAGCCAATTTAGGATCATCCTTGAAGATCCCGGAGGATATCAAGATCCCTATTATCCATATCCTGACCCCTGCTATCGAGGATCATGAAGCTATGGAGATAGGAGAGGATTCTGCGATCATCCCTAGTGATGATACTCAATCTCATTCAGGATTATGGATCCTTCCAATCATGAGATACATACAACATGGAGAGATTCCTACAGGAGAAAACCCCAGGGCTTTCAAAATTAAGGTATCTCAATTTACAATATTGAATAACATGTTGTATAAACGATCTCTTGCATATCCATATCTAAGATGCATTGAGGATCCTGAAATCCAAGAAGTCCTAAAGGATTTCCATGAAGGAGATTGCGGAAACCACACCGGGGGCAGAGCATTATTCTCAAGGATCCTGAGGACAGGATACTATTGGCCTACTATGAAGAAGGATGTTGTGGAATATGCCAAGAAATGTGATCCTTGTCAGTGACACAGTAATATCCTTCACCAACCAGCAGAACTTTTGCATCCTATATCCTCTTCTTGGCCATTTATGAGATGGGGAATGGATATAGTTGGTAAGCTTCCTAAGGCACCTGGTGGAAAAGTATTTATGCTTGCTATGACTGATTACTTCTCCAAGTGGATAGAGGCTGAAGCCTTTGCTCAAGTCAGAGAAAAGGAAGTTATATCCTTTATTAAAAGAAACATTATTACTAGATTTGGTATCCCTTCTGAAATTGTTTGTGATAATGGATCCCAATTTATTGGGAGTAGAACTACTAACTTTTGTGACAGCCGGGGGATTAAGATGATAACATCAACACCAGTCCACCCACAAGCTAATGGTCAGGCAGAATCATCCAACAAGATAATCATCAACAATTTGAAGAAGAAGCTTGGATCCAAGAAAGGAAAATGGGCAGAAGAACTACCTTATGTACTTTGGGCTGATAGGACAACTCCCAAGAATGCCACTGGCCAAACTCCATTTTCTTTGGTATTTGGGGCAGAATCAGTGATCCCTACAGAGATGGTGGTTCCTACTGCAAGAACAAGCATTCGTGATCCTGAAGAAAATGCTAAAAACTTGGTTCAAGATCTGGATACTATAGAAGAACTCAGGGATTTGGCAAGGATAAGGATGGCCAGTTATCGACAAAGGATGGCTGGAGCTTACAACAAAAATGTCAGGATCAGGAAATTCCAAGTTGGTGATATGGTATTAAGGAAAGCATTTCAGAATACCACCAATCCTGCTGATGGAAAGTTGGCACCAAAGTGGGAAGGCCCTTACTTGATTGAAGCTGAGGCAGGAAATGGGGCATATCGATTGCTAACAATGGAAGGTGATTTGCTACCAAGAGCTTGGAATGCTGTCCACTTGAAAAAATACTTCATGTGATAAGGACCCATGATCCTTACCTGACAAGTATCCTTGAAGAATCCTTACAGGACAGATGATCCTCATTTTGGTAATATTCTAATCTCAAACTATTTCATTCTTTAATTATCTTATATACGGATAAGGATCCTGCATCCTTTATCCTCCTTTCACTTGATTCTGAGTTTTGAAGGTTCAGGTATCCTTGACAAAGGATTGAGTATCCACAGAAGTATCCAGTTATTTGGGCTTGACCCCAGTTATTTGGACTTGACCCCAGTTATTTGGGCTTGACCCCAGTTATTTGGGCTTGACCTCAGTTTGGGCCTGTCCCCAGTTTCGCCAGTAGCGCACGATGATCCTGGTACAGTTCATGGCAATGGGACCAGTACTTGCTTTAGGGGCTGACAATTTCATTGTAGTGGCTGTATTCAGGATCCTACGTATAATGGTAGACGTACCATACATCCGTTCCTAAGGTTTCTAACGTTTTCACGTTAGCTAAGGTTTTGGCATTTTCATGTCACTAAGTTTGGATAGTCGCCAGTGAGGGCCATACTCCAGTTTACACACGATCATTTGGGCTTGTCCCCAGTTATCCTTTGGGCTTGTCCCCAGTTATCCTTTGGGCTTATCCCCAGTATATTGGGCTTGTCCCCAGTTACTAACTTTTATCTTATATTGGCTTAGTCCCAAGTTGTATCCTATTTCAGGTTTTTGAAGCTAAATGACCAAGGATCCTTGATCCTTACCTTTTACTAAGGTTTGTCTTTTGGTTATCCTGATTATAAGTGTTAAAGGTTAGGATCCTAACTTGGATTCTCAGGTATGATCCTTAATCATTTTGATTTTATTCATTATTTATCTAAGTGACTGTCACGGCCCCCGACCCGGTTTGACCCGTTTCAGGAGTCGCGGGACAAAAATCCCGTGGTATTTTAATTAACAGCGAAAGTTTCTTCAGGATCTTTTTAAAACTGAAATATTTCCCGATTATTTTATTTCACAACTCGGGATAAAACCCGGTAATTTACAATCATAAGATTTCACGAAGAAATCTTTTATTTTACAAAACATGTTTCTTTATTTTATACTGAGCCACTTCCTTAAGCTTGTAGTGCTTCGCGGCACTTTTCCTGGATCACAACAGATCACCTGAAACATGTTTGAAAAAGGTTTTGTCAGCGGGAAATACTGAGTGAATCATTCTTTTTACTAAAACGACTCTTTTGTTATAATTTACAGTATTAAGAGCGATTACAATGTTTCTGATATCAAACCAACTACCCACGGTATTTGTCACTCGACCGGATCTGTGACTATGGTCATATCCCCCATTGGCTGCCCCAATGGTGACGATTATCAAGTAATGTATACAAAACCCCACATACCGGCTGTAACTTGGTGATTACAAAGACTTAATCCCTGTAATTATAACTTTGAAATAAACATGCTTTTGTAAATAGATTTGATAAAAAGAGAATGACTCACATTGCCGATTTAATTTGAGCAGAGCCTAGCCTACTGATTAGCCTTTTAACCTAAATTTAATAACATGCACACAATTCGGTTAGTAACTTAATACAGCATTTACGATAACTCACGAGATCAAACCCTCACAACGAATGACAAAGTGCGATACTTAAACATCCATCGAATTAACGACGAATGACAAAGCATAACCCTAATGTGGGCAGCACTTAAACATCCATTGGATAGTTTAATCGATCGGACGTTGAATCGTAGCAGCGATCGAGTTAATACCGGGTATTGGAGCAGCGCCTCGCTAATATAATTGCTATTTTCGATTTTAGAGTACTGAAACTTCGTTTTTAAAACTTTGTTTCGACACCAGAGGATTGTGCAAGTGACGGGCTATTTATAGGTGATTTTGAGGGTTCACGCGGCCCGCGTAAACCTAGGGTTAACTCTTACGCGGCCCGCGTTGCCGTCCAGTCTACGAGTAGCTTTGACCAGTCACAAGTAGGTTAGCCAGGTGTTTCGATACGTGGATCCGGATACTTATCCGGTCAACTTAACATTGACGCGGCCCGCGTAAGACATGCCTTGTCTTTTACGTGGCCTGCCTGACAACCATATTTCTGATTTTCTTGATATTTCATGTAGGGTAAGGTTTCAAGGTCCGGGTTTTATACTTACGGGTATTTTTAGGATAATTTTGAGAGTCCTTACATTCTCCCCACCTTAATTAAAATCTCGTCCTCGAGATTTACTGGAATAAGTGAGCATATTTTCGCTTCATCTCTGATTCCAGCTCCCACGTGTATTCAGGTCCTCTCTTTGAATCCCACTTGACCTTGACAAGTACTAACCGTTTGTGTTTGAGAAATTTCACTTTTCTGTCTTCTATCTGAAGAGGTTTCTAAATAAATTTTAACTTTTCATTTACCTCTATTTCTTGAAGAGGTACTACCAGAGATTCGTCTGATAGACATTTCTTGAGATTGGATACATGAAATACATCATGTACTCCAGCTAATTCTTCTGGTAGTTGTAACCGATAAGCAACTGGTCCTATACGTTGGATTACTGGAAATGGTCCTACGTATCTTGGACTTAACTTTCCTTTCTTACCGAATCGAACAACTCCTTTCCAAGGAGAAACTTTCAACATTACTCTGTTTCCAACTTGAAATTCCAGTGGCTAGCATCGATTATCGGCATAACTCTTTTGGCGATCTCGAGCTGTCTTCAGTCTTTCCTTGATCTGAGTAATCTTGACGGTTATCTCTTGCACTATTTCAGGACCTGACAATTGACTTTCTCCTATTTCTGCCCAACAAACTGGAGTTCGGCACTTTCTTCCATACAGTGCCTCGAATGGGGCAGTTTCAATACTCGAATGATAACTATTGTTATAGGAGAATTCTATCAGAGGTAAGTGATCATCCCAATTTCCACCAAAATCTATTACACATGCTCGGAGCATGTCTTCTAGAGTTTGGATCGTCCTTTCACTTTGTCCATCTGTCTGAGGATGATATGCAGTACTTAGATTTAGTCGAGTTCCCATTGCTTCTTGGAAACTTTTCCAGAAATGAGAAGTGAAACGACTATCCCTATCTGATACAATGGAGAGTGGAACTCCATGTAAGGATACAACTTCATCTACATACAACTTTGCCAATCTTTCCATACTAAAGGTTTCTTTCATAGGTAAAAAGTGAGCAGATTTGGTTAATCGATCCACAATTACCCAAATCGCATCATTACCTTTTCTGGTTTTGGGTAACTTAGTAACAAAATCCATTGTTATGAGTTCCCATTTCCATACTGGCATTTCTAATTGTTGTAGTAGACCTGGCGGTTTCTGATGTTCTGCCTTAACTTGTGAACAAGTAAGACACTTAGAAACATATCTAGCTATATCCTTTTTCATGCCTATCCACCAGAAATTATTTCTTAAATCTTGGTACATCTTATTATTTCCAGGGTGTATGGTATACCTAGATTTATGAGCTTCTTCTAAAATCTTATTTCTTAATTCTCCCTGCTTAGGTACCCAAATCCTTCTCTTATGGAATCTCCAAATTCCATCAGTTCCTTGTTCTAATTCTTTTATTCTTCCTTTCATTCCTTCAGCATCATCCTTGATTGCTGTTTCCTGAACATTCCTTAATTGTTCCATTAAATCTAATTGTAGATTTAATCTAAGAGCACGAACCCGTCGTTATGTCTCATGGTACTTACGACTTAAGGCATCTGCAACTACATTTGCCTTTCCTTCATGATATTGAATATCACAATCGTAGTCACTTAGGATTTCCATCCATCTTCTTTGCCTCATGTTTAACTCTTTTTGCCCAAATATATATCTTAAACTTTTATGATCCGTATAGACAGTAAATTTACTTCCATACAGATAATGTCTCCAAATCTTAAGGGCAAAAATTACGGCTCCTAATTCTAAGTCATGAGTCGTATAATTTTCCTCGTGCTTTTTCAACTGTCTTGAGGCATACGCAATTACCTTCTTACGTTGCATTAGCACACATCCAAATCCTAGTTTTGAATCATCACAATATACTTCAAAATTTTTAGTTCCTTCTGGTATGGCTAAGATTGGAGCATTTGTTAATTTCTGTTTTAAAATTCTAAAGGCTTCTTCTTGTTTAGGTCCCCATTCAAACTTAACTGCTTTACAGGTTAGCTTAGTTAATGGTACAGCTATTTTGGAAAAATCCTTAATAAATCGTCTATAATATCCAGCTAAACCTATAAAACTTCTAATTTCCATTGCAGTTTGTGGAACCTTCCAATTGGTAATTGCCTCTATCTTAGCAGGATCTACATGAATTCCTTCGTGATTTACCATGTGTCCTAAGAATTGCACTTCTTGCAACCAAAATTCACACTTCGAGAATTTGGCGTACAGCTTTTCTTTTCTTAACAAAGTTAAGAGTACATGCAAGTGCTGACAATGTTCGTTCTGACTTTTGGAATAAATAAGTATATCGTCTATGAAGACAATTACAAATTTATCCAAGTACGGTTTATAGATTCTATTCATCATGTCCATGAATGCAGCAGGAGCATTCGTTAATCCAAAGGGCATGATTGTAAACTCGTAATGACCATACCTAGTCCTGAAAGCAGTTTTAGGTATGTCTTCCTCTTGTACTTTCAATTGATGATATCCGGAGCGTAAGTCAATCTTAGAGAAATATCTAGCTCCCTGAAGTTGATCAAACAGATCATCAATCCTAGGTAATGGGTATCGATTCTTAATTGTAATCTTATTTAATTCTCTATAGTCAATACACATTCTCATCGAACCATCATTTTTCTTGACAAACAACACGGGCGCTCCCCACGGGGATGAGCTAGGTTGTATGAAACCTTTACTTAGTAATTCATCTAATGGCTTTTTCAGTTCTAACATTTCTGTGGGTGCTAACCGATAAGGTGCCTTAGCTATCGGTATAGTTCCTGGAATTAGATGAATCCTAAACTCTACCTCCCTATCTGGTGGTAATCCTGGTAATTCTTCTGGGAATACCTCTGGGTATTCTGAGACTACAGGAATTTCCTTAAGTTCTTTACCCTTAGTGCTAATGATTACCGAAATCATATATACTATTCCTTGCTTTCGTTCATAACTAGCAACTTTCATTACTGATATGAACTTCATGGGTTTACGTGGTTTATCTCCTGTAATCATAATGACTTCTCCAGTGGATGCTTGAATTTCTATGGAATTCTTATCACAAAGAATTCGAGCATGGTTGGCTACTAACCAATCCATTCCTAACACAACATCAAATTCAGCTAGTTTCATAGGCAATAGGGTTGCAGAAAATTTATGACTTAAAAGTTCTATTTCCACATTTTGCAGAACTTTATCTATTTTAACTGAATTCCCATCAGCCGTTTCGACTGTAAAAATTTGCCTAATGTTGTTTAAAGGTAACTTAAGAGCTTGGCAGAATGAAGTATTGATAAAACTTTGGTTTGCACCAGAGTCAAATAATACTTTGGCGTAAATGTTGTGAACTAAGAACGTACCAGCTATCACATCTGGAATCATCTCGGCTTCCTGAGTAGTTAGCTGGAATGCTCGAACATTCTTCTTGGTAGCTCCATCGGCTGTCTTGGCTTTGTTTTCTGCTGGTTTGATCAATTTAGGACATTCTGTTTTGAAATGTCCGGCTTCTCCACAATTGTAACAAATTGTGGATTTCTTCCTGCAGTTTTCTTCACGATGTCCTACAGTTTTGCAAAAATTGCAGGTTATATCGCATCGTCCATAATGTTTCTTTTTGCATTTCCTGCAGAATGACGGAGTTGGAGATTGCCCTGTTCCTCTTCTCTTGAAGCTGTTATTATTACCCGTATGAAATCCTTGGGTAATTTTCTGAGCCAGTTCCTTCTTCCTGTTTTCATCTTGCGTGCGTACCAGTTCGTCAGTTAGGGTATTGGCTAATTCCACAGCATCGTCAATCGTACGAGGTCTCGCAGCTTTAACGATATTGCGGATTTCACCAATCAAGCCCCATATATAGCGAGAAATGAGTACCGGTTCTGGCGAAGCCAGTGTTGGTACCACTCTAGCATATTCAAAGAATGTCGAAGTATAACCGCGACAATCTACATCCATCATTCTATGGTTTAAAAACGTATTTGCCATTTGATCTTTTTCATATTCGGGACAGAATTTTCTTTCTACAAGACTCTTAAATTCTTCCCATTTCATGGCATAAGCCCTATTTCTTCCTTTAGCCTGTAGCACCGTGTTCCACCATTCTAGCGCCCCTTCTTTGAAAAGGTTTGACGCGTACATGACCTGATCATCCTGAGCACATTTACTTATGGCAATTACTGTCTCGGTTTTCTCTAACCAACGTAGTGCCGTAGTCGCTCCTTCATTGCTTGCAAACTCAGTGGGTTTACAAGCAAGAAATTCTTTGTAGGTGCAACCAGGCGTTGCAGCTTTCATCTTCTTAGGGGGAGGAGCTTGCCGTGGTTCATTCTCATGATTAATATGATTATTGCCTCCGTTTACGCTATTACTGAAGTTATCTTCAGAAATACGTTTGCTAGGAACGATTTGTTGCGGTTCGATTGGATTTTTAACAGCAGCAACGATTGCTGGAATAGCGTTGGCTATCCCTTGAGCAACTATTGCTGGAATAGCGTTGGCTATTCCTTGAGCAACGATATTTTCTATATCCTGCCTAGTCATATATTGATCCCCCGGTTGTTGCTCAGATTGATTAACCTCATTAACTGGTTCATTATTAGCGTTTTCCATCTGATAATTAATATATATCATTTATTAGTATCAAATAAATAGCAATTACACAACACAATTATACAGAGTTCATAATACCAATATAGCCAAAACTATCGATTTCTCGATTTCCATTTATATTTAATAGTATGCATCAATACACACTATTATCTTACAGAGTTTTATTTGTAGTTATTTTACAGACTGATTTTTTTTTACTATTACTATTACACAACCACAGTTCCATAAATCCCCTATCCTTTACCAGATGATATTCTAGTAACGGCGTTCCCTCTCATCGTATTTCCAGGAGATCTTTCCCCCAATCTCATGGATCCTATTCCCAGCATCCATTAGTTCTTCGCCAAAGTGGCGGAGTTCAGCTATATTCTCGTTACTCATTGGTGGATTTGGTAAAGGTTCTGGATTGAACTGAGGAAAAATCTTATAGGGATTGTTTTGGAACTGTATTTCATTAGTCAACCATTCGTCTATTCCTAAAGGTTGCGAGTGGATTGAAGGGTTTGGAATAGCTAGTTCTAAGTTCATTGGTAGTTGTGTTTCAAGAGAGTGGATAAAAACATTTTCATTAACAGACTTAATAGTATTATAGCTTGTCAATATAAAATCTAGCTCTTCCTGAGATGGTAACCCCTCAATTTGCCTAGAGCTTTCCCCAATTTCCATTTTCTTAGGCTTGGGTTTCTCGAGAGGTAAAGCGTTGAATTCTATAGGTTCTTCGATGTCTGGTATATACCTATTGAAATCTCTGGAAACCTCTATTCTTTCCGGATAGAGATTTAAATTCTGAAGGGCGTCAAACAAGTCACTCATGCTGTTATGCAAAATACACACCATTACTAATTATAAAAAAAAAATATAGAAAACCTTTAAATATTATTCCAGACTGTGTAACTACAAAAACAACTAAAAATTAAAACACACTAGGTTTTATTCGTAAATTTATTTATTTACTGAATAAGGTTTCTAGACTGTAGATAATAAAGGTGCTAAAACTTGGGTCAAATTATTTAAGGATTTGCATTAATTGCTACATTGGCTAGCATATAAAGATCTGCCCATATTATACACAATTAGTCAGATAATAAAACACATAATCACAAAATAGCAATTAATAAAAATTAAGTATTTTCTAAATACTTAATTGGCTTAAATCAGTGGCTCGATCAGTGGCTCTGATACCACCTTTTTCTGTCACGGCCCCCGACCCGGTTTGACCCGTTTCAGGAGCCGCGGGACAGAAATCCCGTGGTATTTTAATTAACAGCGGAAGTTTCTTCAGGATCTTTTTAAAAATGAAATTTTCCCGATTATTTTATTTCACAACTCGGGATAAAACCCGGTAATTTACAATCATAAGATTTCATGAAGAAATCTTTTATTTTACAAAACATGTTTCTTTATTTTATACTGAGCCACTTCCTTAAGCTTGTAGTGCTTCGCGGCACTTTTCCTGGATCACAACAGATCACCTGAAACATGTTTGAAAAAGGTTTTGTCAGCGGAAAATACTGAGTGAATCATTCTTTTTACTAAAACGACTCTTTTGTTATAATTTACAGTATTAAGAGCGATTACAATGTTTCTGATATCAAACCAACTACCCACGGTATTTGTCACTCGACCGGATCTGTGACTATGGTCATATCCCCCATTGGCTGCCCCAATGGTGACGATTATCAAGTAATGTATACAAAACCCCACATACCGGCTGTAACTTGGTGATTACAAAGACTTAATCCCCGTAATTATAACTTTGAAATAAACATGCTTTTGTAAATAGATTTGATAAAAAGAGAATGACTTACATTGCAGATTTAATTTGAGCAGAGCCTAGCCTACTGATTAGCCTTTTAACCTAAATTTAATAACATGCACACAATTCGGTTAGTAGGTTAGCCAGGTGTTTCGAGTAGCTTTGACCAGTCACAAGTAGGTTAGCCAGGTGTTTCGATACGTGGATCCGGATACTTATCCGGTCAACTTAACATTGGCGCGGCCCGCGTAAGACATGCCTTGTCTTTTACGCGGCCCGCCTGAGAACCATATTTCTGATTTTCTTGATTTTTCATGTAGGGTAAGGTTTCAAGGTCCGGGTTTTATACTTATGGGTATTTTTAGGATAATTTTGAGAGTCCTTACAGTGACCCTTATCCTTTGACAACTGAACTTATGATCTTCAAACTACACTACTTTTCAGAACCTGTCGATTATAGGATATGTGATCCTTGATCATATCCTAAGCTTTTTGAGGATATTTATTAAATTTTTTCTTCTTTACTTAATAAATTCAGACAAAATATATATCACAACAATTGAAAGGTAAAATATTCACAAGGATAACAACACGGAAGATAGCCAAAAAGTTAAGGTTTTATTTATTAACAAAACGTTAAACCCTTTAAGGTTGTCAAAATTGCCAACCCACGTTTCTACCAGCAAAACATGGCCCGTCCACATGGGTTGGCAAAGGGTGTCCATTGTTTACGGGTCTTTGTAGTGCAGGAAATAAAAGACGGAAGGATAACGAGTGGCTTCATCCCCCAAACAGAGGATCCATCCACCACCCATTATCCTACCTATTGTCCAAGGATCCATGATCCTTCACCCTAGAAACTATTGTCTAAAGTTATTACAACCCAAGATTGTTTCAAAACACCATAACCAAAATAAAACAACCAAATTCTAAAAAATGGGCTCCGGCTACGTCTAGAAATGTCCTTCATCGCCCATTCCTGTAGCCTACACCTTTGCTGCATCACCACCAGCATCATCAGCATCAGCATGATCCTTTCCACTTCCACTCGCCTCAATTGCTAAGACCTCTTCTTCATCGTCCAGCTCAGCCAATCTAGCCTTCCAGCCCTCTACGTCCCAGCTACTCTTGTCAAAGTCAGGATCCAGAGCTTCTTGGGCCATCTGCAACTGGGTTTTGTACATAGCAATGGCAGCGGAGACTTTGGCATCATTGGTGATTTCAGCCTTCTCTTGGTCAGCAGTGATGTGAGACAGGACGAATTCCCTCTTTACCAGATTGACATCATTTTCGAGGGAGGCAATCTTCTGATCCTTGGCTAGCATGATCTTCTGGAGGTCCAAACACTTTTGCTCAACCTCTTCAACACTGCCTATGTAATCCTCGATTTCAGCAAATTTCTGCAAAAAGACAATGTGAAGTTTAGGATCACATGATCCTCAAGTGGGCAGGATAACTAAGACTAAGTCAGTGATCCTTACATCAGCGAAGTACTCAAGGAACTGGTGGCGGATTAGAGGCAGGCCTTCTAGATTGTCAGCCTCTGAGGCTTTCCTCTTCTTTCCCTTGGAAGCAGTAGCCTTGGGGATGGCAGTACTTGGGCTAGCAACACCCTTTTTCTTCCCAGACCTGGGACCAACAGTGGTGAGATCGGTGACACTGAAACGGGTAGCAGACTTCGATGATTTTCCAGCACCTACACATCCAAAACAGATAAGTATCCTCATTTCATTTTAATTTAAACATTTAATTATGCACAAAATGGGATACTTACTTGACATTGTGACAGAACCTGAGGATACCTCTTGAGAATCCTGGGTATTTGCTTTAAATGATCTTATTTCAGGATCGAGCCTCTGAAAAGCAGCAAGCCTTTCCTTCGTTGTAGGTGTTGTATAAGGTGTGCGACAGTAATAGCGGCAAAATAGAAACAAAAGGATGTTAGTGATCCTCAGCAGAAACAAGGTCATCCTGTGATCCTTCTCAGGATCCTCTATCCTACCATGGGTGGTCCATTTCCTAGGCAGATCCTTTCCATCAGGGATAGAATCCCTTCTGACAAAGAAGAATCGCCGTTTCCAATTGGTGTCATTCTTAGTGGCTTTGAAGATGGAGTGACCGGAAAAGCTACCCAGGTTTCAGAAATATAGTCGCTCAGGACGGTGGGATCAAAAGTTTTGAAAACGGTGTTCGCCGGGAAACAATGACGGATTCTGTCTATCTGTGGATCGGTAAAGCAGCATCTTTCTTTCACAGAGTCTTTGATGATCCCTTGGGTCTTCAAGGGACTGTCCTTTTTATGATCCTTAACCGGTGAAGACCTCAGCATCATCTTGGTCATGAAGATGGTGGAAAACAAGAAACGGAATTGAGAAGATGAAGAGAGAAAGGAAAGAGAAATACCTGATCAAATCTTCGAATGAGGATTTAAAGGAGGATAGTTACTTCAGTGACGTCAGGATGATCTTGCAGGATACTTACTTCAATTTATAATGATGATCTTGCAGGATAGTTACTTCAGTGACGTCAGGATGGCAACGGCTAGTTAGAATTTAATGGCTATATATCCGTTGGTTTGTTACGGATAAGAACGAGAAAATACAACTCGTTTATTTACATTTCACTCCTTATATTTTGGGGGCAATTGTTAGGGGAGGATTTTCCAAAGATCAGTGATCCTCAATTACTGTCAAGCTGAGGAATCCTCACTTCTGTTTGAATTAGTGATCCTCAGAGGGTATTATAGGATCAGGATCATGGATCATCATAGTGATCCTTACACTAACGATTGTCTGCTTTGAGTATGATGTTTTTTTGCAGGAGTACAAGCTTGGACTTGGTCTTGGCGATATTCCTGGAGCATATTCCATACTTATTCCGCACGTGCTTAACTGAAGTGGACGTTATGGAGTTCGTGGAAGACTTGCACAAAATGCGGATAATTTGTTAGCTTAGATTTTTTCCATTTTTAAAAGGGGATAGCGAGCAAGATTAGAACACTTGGCTATTTTTAGCTTAACACACACACTCGTAACTGCTCTCATCAGCTCTCGAGATTTCACTTGGCGATTACACACTTTTTGCACATTACACTATAGTGATCCTTGTAACTAGCTCGCTATCATCCAAAGTTGTAATAACTTGTTAGTTTAATTTGAGTTAGTGATCGGTAGTTTCCATCACCCGAGGTTTTTTATGCCGGAGATCAACTCTTGATCAAGGGCTTTTTCCTCGTATAAATCTTTGTGTCACTTGTTCATTTCATTTCTGAGTGATCCTTAGCATTGTTCATTGATTCAAGCATCACACCTCACAACAGAAAGTTTGGTTGCATTATCTTAGCTTGATTTTTGACCAAAACAATACCTACGGCAAGATCTATCCTCCGGGATCCTGAGCAGAATCCTGAAGCTTTGTGCCAAGACTTGGACACTGTAGACGAAACAAGAGATGCAGCAAGGCTAAGGATGGCAGCATATCAACAAAGGATATCCAGAGCATATAACAAGAATATAAGGACTAGGAGATTTCAAGTTGGAGATTGGGTATTAAGAAAGGCTTTTCAGAATACTACTAATCCTGCTGATGGAAAGCTGGCCCCAAAATGGGAAGGACCATATGAGGTTGAATCAGAATCAGGAAAAGGAGCATACCGGCTCAGGAGTATGGAAGGGGATATGCTACCAAGATCCTGGAATGCTATACACTTAAAGCTCTATTTCAAGTAAGAATAGAATTTAGTTTCTATATCAGAATAGTATGTATTCTATCTCTCTTAAATATATTTGAATTAGTTTATTATCTTGAACCCAATACTGACTTAGGCATCGGAGGGGTGTTAGCCAAGCTAACACCCACCTTAGTTTAAGGTTGTTTTGCAGAATATGCCTCGGGATATAGCTCCAGGGTACATGCTCAGGATATCTTGAAGGATTAGAGGATTGGCCCCCTCTCTCATGGTTAAGGGATCCTGATCCCTTCAAAGGTTTAAAGGTATTCACCTTTCTCTCGAATTGGGTTTGAACACCCCGCCTGGAGCGCAAGTTATCTAGGGATAGTTCAAGGTAACGGGACCAGTTCATGTAAAAGTGGCTGACAATTTCGTTACTATTGGCTATATCCTGGATCCTGAAGGAATATGAGGATTGATCACCCTCTCTCACGAAAGGGTATTTTCATACCCTCTAAGGTTTAAAGGTTTTCACCTTTCTAAGTTTTGGAGTTTATACACTCTCGCCTGTAGCGCATGGATATCAGGGTTTATCCCCAGGATGTTAAGGGTTAATCCCCAGGATATCAGGGTTTATCTCCAGGATATCAGGGTTTATCCCCAGTATATCAGGGTTTATCCCCAGGATATCAAGGTTCATCCCAGGATGTTAAGGGTTTATCCCCAGGATATTAAGGGTTTACCCTAGGATATTCAAGGTTTATGCAGTAAAACTAAAGTATGGCTATTTTAAACACAAGGGACATACATCATACAATTTAAAGGATGGATTTAAACTTATGCACTGGGGACATCCCTGTGATTGAAGGTTGGAATTAACTCTCTGGGAGTATTTGGTATGATCTCTCCTTTTTTAACTTAAGTTTTATAAATTACGAGGCAGTATCCTGAGTAGGATATCTCTAAGGATATTCTTACAATGTGTTCCCAAGATTGTCCAAATTTAACTATTTTTATAAGTAAAATTTATGCACTAAGATAGTGACAACAGAAATAAAGGCAAAAGGAAGTTATATTATTAACATATCAAAAGTTGTGCTTTTGGTTTCACCTCAAACCAAGGACCATCCGCCAAAAGCACAATTAGTCCCATACCATATTTACTAAACAGTTGAAGGTTTTGTCTCAAACCAAGACCTATCCACCTCCAACTGTTATATTGTTCAAAAGAAAAGACATATTAACGTTGATGACCAAGGGCTTCGTCCTGAAACTCGGGATCCCTCTACCTTTGGCCATCATATTGTTCAAATGCAGGAAAGTTAAAATGCAAGAAAAGTAAATTGTTTTGGGGTTACAAACCAACGATCAAATTTAAAAAAATGGGCTCCGGCCTTGGCACATACATCCATCATCGCCCACTTGTATGCTCTCACATAGCAGCATCTTCACCAGCCTTCTCAGCCTCAGCATCAGTTCCAGCATCCTGAGCAGCATCCTCTCCAGCATCCTTCTTGTCTCCAGCCTTGTCTGCCACCTCTGCCGACTTAGAGGACTCACCAGCTTCAGCAGGAAGGGGCACAGCCTTGCCTCCAAGCTCCTTCAGCTTTGCCACCCAGGATTCGACCGGCCAGGATGGGCACTCAAGGCCTGTCTCCTTGGCCTCATAAGCCATCTTAATGCGAACTTGTAGCAGAGAGACAATGGCAGAGGCTTTGATTCCTTCCCGGAAAGAAACCATGGCCTGTTCATGTTCCATTTGGACGGTGGCCAGCTTGATCTCAGCATCCTGGGTTACCTTCTTCAGCTTGTCCTCATAGTGCCGGGTCTTCACCTCAGCAATGGCCCCTTGGTCAGCAACAGTGGTCTCGAGCTGTTTGATCCTGGCTTCTTGGAACACGTTCATGCTGCAAGCATCAGTGTAAAGCTGGAGCAAATGCTGGAGGCCCTGCACGTCAAAATTCAGGTATAAGTCAAAATATATTAACCAGGATATCCTATCAGGATATATGTGCAGGATATATGTGCAGGATATTACCTTGTTAAGGAAGGATGTCATTGGCTCTAAGGAGTCAGAAAAGCTGAGTTCTTCATAGGAGAACCCTTCAGAGCCTGGGGCACTAACTTCGGAACCTTTCCTCTTTTTTTGCGGTGGAAGCACGAGTCCTCGGATTAGCCTTAGGAGCCGGGAGAGGCTTGGAGCTGGTGGCAGCAGGGGTCTCTTTCTTGACCATGACTGGAGTGGGGTAACTGTCAAGCTCGTCAAGATCAAGGAGGATTGGGACTTTGCTGGAGTCTGCATACAGGGAGTAGAATTCTTTCCTAAATATCCCAAATAAAAACATGTATGCAGGATATTATGCAGGATCCTTACCAGACATGTTTGCATTGGAAAGAGGGCTTGGAGATGGTGGAGACGAATTAAAACTTCTTTCAGCCTCTGAGAGGAGTCTGATAGCGTCAATTCTCATCTGGGAATCGGCTAGAGGAGGTGCAAGCTTCCTAAAATCAGCTGTGTATAAAACAATAAAAAGAAATTGATCAGCTCAGGATACGAAACAGGATATAAGGCAGGATCGTCCTTGAACCCTAAATCCTACCATTTCTCAACCACTTCACCGGATATTCCGTTCCACCAGGGATGGAGTCTCTTTTTACAAAGAAGAATTTGGATTGCCATTTCTCCTCGTTCCTGGTGGCACGAAGTATCAGCGGATCGCCGGATGTGGAATAAAACAAAAATCTACAAGATCCGTGGCATCTAAGCCGATATGCTAGGGGGAGGTCGTGAACGGAAAGCTCAGGAATGTGATTCTTCTTGATCTGATCAAGAACAGACAAGACTCGCCAGAGCATCGGCATTGTTTGGCTAAAACAGATTTTGGTTATTTTGAAAAACTCAGTGATAAAATCTGGAAAAGGAAACCGTAATCCTAAGGTAAAGGGAAAGGCATTAAAGCACAACCACTCGTCGGAAACCATGTCTGACCGGATTTCCCGGTCAAACGGTCGGAATACCGTCCCCTCCGGGAAGATACCGGAGGATTTGAGAGCCGATAAGTGGGCACTGTCAAAGGTCCATATTTCCTTCTCCGGTTTTTGGAGAAGATTCTGTTGGATGAATGAGGGGGCGGAGTCCCCGGAGCTTGATCGTGTTTGCCTTGTCATATTCTCGCCGAGATGTTGAACAGAATGTGAGAAGAAGATGAAGATTAGAGAGAAAATGTTTACCTTTTTCCTTATCAGTAATAGTTAAAAAAGGATGAGGATGAGAAGTTATAGGGAGGTAATGAGTAAATATAGGCTATGCAGTTACAAGCGGTCACATCATGGGTCTAATCTCTTAATTGCCTCGTTACTCGTAAAAAATATAACCGTTAGTGCCAGGATACTAAACGGTAACATTTTTGGGGGACAATTGTTATGGGCGAAATTATGAGCTCATATCCTGGACGATATCTTAAATTATATCTTTCTTATCTGATATATGTTTATACCCGGGATGTTGATTAAGGATATTGGTAACATCCTTGATGGTATCTTGAGGATTACTAACGGATTGTGTGCAGGAGTACGAGTCTAAGTTCCCAACGTTCACGAAGACCCTTTCTCCGCAAGACTCAGTCCAAGTCATTCAAATGAAGACGTTGAAGCCGCTTTACTCGGTCCACAATGGTAATAATGGAATATTTGGGAGCATCCCACATTTATAGGAATTTTAGTTTGTATTTCGTAGCTATAAATAGATGGATAAATCAGATCAATAGGACAGAACAACTACACTCGCTACTCACTCACACTCACTCTCTCGCAACTTTCACTTTCACAAAAAGCATTGTAACACTTAGCGATCTGATCAATATCCTGCACTGTATCCTGACATTTAAAGCAATAAGAAGAACAAGGCAGCTGCGATTGTCAGCTCCCGAGGTTTTATGCCGGCGATCTAGATTGATCAAGGGCTTTCCTCGTACATCTCGCGTCACCCTTTTACTTTTTGCTCATAGTTTGATCACAGATACAGCTCAATATCCTGAGCCGTATCCTGAAAACTGTTTTTGTAAACAACATAACCAGCATATTTCCAACACACTTTTTAGCACACTACCTCACTTAACTAATTTGATCACTAAATTGCTTCGGTAATATTTGACCAAAACAGTATGATCAATTCTTTTCAAAATGGATTTCAACTGTTGCTATGAAAGTTGTGATGATTTCATCATGTTTGATGCTAAATGTTATGGGTCATTTTCTGAGTATACATATCCTGACTAATATCCCGCTTTTAATTGTTTATTTGTGACCAGGATACTGGACGGGGATATTGCTAACATCCTGGGCGATATCCTAAGGTTGAGTGAATTAAACACGTGCAGGTTAATGGCTGTAAGTTACTAACGGTCATCAAGACTTCTTCTCCTCAAGACTCGGGCGTATTTGTTATGAGGAAGCCGTTGAACCCGAAAGACTTGGTCCTCAACGTTCGAGTGGGAATATTCGCTGGATCCCGGAAGTTTAGGATAGTTTGTTACATTATCTTTACTATAAATAGATGAGGGCGGATCAGTTTAAGGCACGCAATTTCACACTTACACTCTCGAACACTTCCTCTCTAGTTCATTGCAAACACTACACACAACACTTGTACTCAAATTACATTGTAACACATAGTCGATCCGCACCACATCCTGCACTGTATCCTGATATTTGAAGCAATAGAAGAACAAGGCAGCTGCGATTGTTAGCTCCCGAGGTTTTATGTCGGCGATCTAGATTGATCAAGGGCTTTCCTCGTACATCACGTGTCAACCTTTACGTTTTTGCTCATTGTTTGATCATAGATACAGCTTTATATCCTGAGCTGTATCCTGAAACTGTTTTCATATCAAATTTTGTTAACACATTTTTCATACATATTTCTAGCACACTACCTCACTTAACTAATTTGATCACTTAATTGCTTAGGTAATTTTTGACCAAAACAATTTGGCGCCCACCGTGGGGTAAGTGGTGCTACTTTTACTAAAAATCTTTGTAAAATCATTAATCGGTTTTCTATTTTCAAAACTTTTTGCCACATTGTTTACAATGGCCTCAAGATCAAACATGAGCTCTTCCACTATGTCTGCTACAACCTCTGCTACTACTGGTTCGGTGCTTCCACCACCTCCTCCAAGGATGCCGTTTTCTTCACAATCTCAAGATGTTATCCCTACTCGGAGTGTCCAGGGATCTGCTCCCGTTTTAGCCTCTAACTATGAAATTTTGACTTTATTTGGAAGTGTGCAGGAACAGATGAGGCAGCAACAGGAGACTAACCAAATGCTGTTAAGAGAAATACAACTCTTAAAAGCTAGCTCAAGTAGACCCGCTGAAGAAACTGTCACTCCTATACAGCCCAGGGCTTTGAACTTCAGTTCCGCAGTTTACACTGAGGATAATAGGGGGAATATCGTCCCAAGCTATTCTCAGAATCATACCCCTGAGATACCCTCTTCGGTCAGGATATCGACTGTGAGAAGTTCAGGATATGCTTCAGGATATGGCCAAAATCCTCAGAACGGTAATGTGTCAAATAATAATATTCTTGCTACTAACAATAATGGCTCTTTGCAGGATGCAGGTATGACGTCAACATTTACCAGGGAGCTCCAGAAATTGAAGGACATGATATCCAGTGTACCTGGAGTGGTCCAGCCAATTCCGGAAGTATCCCAGGACAGCCACATGATATCCCGCTTTGCATATCCCATCTGTTATGCTGAAATCCCAAAAAGGTTTCAGACTCCCAACATGAAGCTGTATGATGGGACTACGGATCCTGAAGAGCATATTGCCCAGTATAGGGAAAGAATGGAGATTAACCCTATCCCTCCGGAGCTTAAGGAAGCATGCTTATGCAAGGGATTTGGTTCTGCTCTGACAGGATCAGCCTTAAAATGGCTGTTAAACGTTCCTCCTCACTCAATTACTTCGTTTGCTCATTTGGTTAATTTATTTAACAGTCAATTTTCTTGTAGTCGGAGTTTTGAGAAACTAACCAGTGACCTTTACAGGATAACTCAAGGGCCTCAGGAATCCTTGAGGGATTATGTGAACAAATTCAGTCGAGAATCCTTGGATATCCCACATCTTGATGTTGCAACAGCTGTGAAAGCTTTTAAGATGGGATTACAAAAGGATTCTCAGTTTTATCAGGATCTTGTAATGAATCCTGCAGGAATCTCGACGAAGCTCGTAACAGGGCTTTGAGATATATCCGACTGGAAGATGACAAGAAGATGCAGGAGAGGATGAATTCTACCTCAACCTATGAATCAACTAACAGGAAATCAGAAACCTCATATAAGCCATATCGCTCCAGGCCATATGGCATAAATGATAACAAGAAAGTGAATGCTGTTGAAGACGAGGATCCTGAAGAATATCCTGATTTATCTGAATACTGCTTTTCTGTTAATATACCTGAATTAATGTATGCTATGCAGGGCTTAGGGGACAAAGCTAGGTGGCCTCGAAAGAACCAGCAGAAAGCTGATTGGAAGGATAAATCCAAATGGTGTGCCTTCCACGAAGACTTCGGACATATGACCGAGGATTGCATTGCTTTAAGGAAGGAGATAAGTTACCTATTAAGCAAGGGATATCTGAAGGACTTGCTGGGAAAAAAGAAGAATAAAGGGCAGGATCCCGAGAAGGATCCTGAACGAGCAGCATCACCCCCAGCAGATGCCAAGATAATTAACTTTATTTCAGGAGGATCCGATATTTGTGGAACTTCGTATTCGGCGGCCAAGAGACATGCAAAGGAAGCTAAGAGCGAGAGGGGAAACAGACCAGTCAGAATGACTACCCTCACAACTGATAAAGTGATCACTTTCGATAGTGATGACAGGGATACTGTTCAGGATCCTCACCATGATGCTTTAGTAATAACATTATACGTGGCTAACCATTTTGTACGCAGGATACTGGTAGACAACGGTAGTTCTGTCAATATAATTCAGCTGGAAACATTGAAGAGGATGAATGTATCTCCGATGGATATCACTTCGAAGTCCACTGTGCTCGTCGGTTTCAGTGGAGAAACTAGGAATACCGTAGGGGAGATAAAGTTACCAGTATATGTTGAAGGGGTCAACTCAATACAACGCTTCTGTGTGATGGACTCCTTATCCTGCTATAACATCATACTGGGAAGACCATGGATTCACGATATGAAGGCTGTGCCATCGACATATCACCAATGCATCAAGATCCCTACCCCTTGGGGGGTTGTCAAGGTGGAAAGTGATCAACAGGAAGCGAAAGAATGCTACTCATCCTTGATGAAATCCTCAACTAAGCCTAGTACAGCATAGCAATTAAAGATGCGGGCCCAGGATATCGTGGAAGATTCGGAGCAGGATGTGAAGAAAATTATCCTGGATCAGGATAATCCTGATATCTCGGTGCTCGTAGGAACCAATATCCCTCAGGATATTGAAGAACTGTTAACTAACTTTTTGAAATGCAGGATGTCAACGTTTGCATGGAAGCATGAGGATATGACAGGCATATCCAAAGACATTATTACTCACAAGCTTGGAATTGACAAATCATTCAAGCCTGTTCAGCAAAAAAGAAGAAAATTCGCTCCTGAGCGGAATGCGATTATCCAAGAGGAAGTTGAAAGATTGTTGAAGTCCAGGATGATCAGAGAAGTCAAGTTTCCAAGATGGCTAGCAAACGTAGTTGTGGTACAGAAGAAAAACGGGAAATGGAGAGTCTGTGTAGATTACACGGACTTGAACAAGGCTTGTCCTAAAGATCCATTTCCTCTCCCTCATATCGATGCAATGGTAGATGCTACTGCTGGACATGAAATGTTAACATTCATGGACGCATCCTCAGGATTTCAGCAGATTCAAATGGAGCCTTCGGATCAGGAGGATACTGCTTTCATGACACCAACAGGTATATATTGCTATACTGCTATGCCTTTCGGTTTGAAAAATGCAGGTGCAACATACCAGAGATTGGTAAATATGATGTTCAAAGATAAGCTGGGGGACACCATGGAGGTATATATTGACGATATGGTGGTGAAATCTAGAAAGGCTGAGGATCACCTCCAGGATATCAAGGGAGCATTTGATATCCTGGATCAGTATAATATGAAGCTGAATCCTGCTAAGTGCCATTTCGGAGTAGGGGCAGGAAAGTTTCTTGGATATATGGTGACGAAAAGGGGGATAGAGGCAAGCCCGGAGCAGATTAAAGCTATCCTGGATATAAAATCACCCTCGAATATGAAGGACGTACAACGATTAACAGGCCGAGTAGCAGCTTTGAATAGATTTATTTCAAGATCCTCGGAAAAATGCAAGGAATTCTACGATATCCTCAAGAAGAATAAGAAATTTGAATGGGGAGCAAAGCATGAAGCAGCCTTGCAGGATTTGAAGCGGTATCTCTCAACTGCACCTCTATTGATGAAGCCTGAAAATGGTGAACCACTATCCCTATACCTCGCTGTATCAGGGAATGCTGTAAGTGCCGTTCTTATAAAAGACCATGAAGGTCGGCAATATCCTGTTTATTATGTTAGTAAAAGTTTGTTAGATGCTGAAACTAGGCATTCTCATTTAGAAAAATTAATATTAGCTCTAGTCATGGCATCGACAAAGCTTAGACATTATTTTGAGACACATAGGATTCATGTTAAAACGAATTATCCTGTCAAAAATGTGCTTAGGAAACCAGAGATGTCAGGTAGGATGGCCAAGTGGTCAGTAAAGTTAAGTGCTTATGATTTAGTGTATGAACCTAGAAATGCCATAAAGTCTCAGGCTTTAGCTGACTTTGTGGCTGATTTCAGTAATGACATTCAGGACGAGGCAGACCTAGAAGTTCAGCAGTTAGTAGAATCTTCAGGATCCTGGACGTTGTATACTGATGGTGCATCCAATATAAGAGGTGTAGGTTTAGGTATACTACTAAAATCGCCACAGGGGGACATATTACCCCAGGCTATTAGGTGTGAATTTCCTGCTACTAATAATGAGGCAGAATATGAAGCTTTAATTGCAGGATTAGAATTGGCTAAGAATATGAGTATCAAGAATTTGCAAGTATATGTTGACTCCTTGTTAATTACTAACCATTTTAATGGATCCTATGCAGTTAAGGGTGAGAGATTAATCGAATATCTCAATATTCTCAAAAAATTAGCAGGATATTTCGATGTTTTTACACTTGAACAGGTACCAAGGGAGAATAATGCTGAAGCGGATGCCTTAGCAAATTTGGGATCATCGATCAGGATACCTGAAGGGACCCAAATACCAATATTACATGTCTTATATCCTGCAACGAATCCTCAGGATAAAGAAGTAGCGGGTATTCGGGATCCTGGAGCAGAATATCCTGAACAGGATCCTAAATCCTGGACGGCTCCAATTGTGAGATATCTCAACGAAGGACACATCCCCGAAGATGAAAATCCTAAGGCATTTAGGATGAAGGTATCACGATTCACTATTAAAAATAACGTTTTATACAAGAAATCTCTTGCAGGACCCTATTTGAGGTGCTTGGAGGATCATGAAGCCAAAGAAGTACTTCAGGATATACATGAAGGGGATTGTGGTAACCATACTGGGGGCAGGTCATTATTCTCAAAAGTATTAAGGACAGGATATTATTGGCCGACAATGAGAAAAGATGCCGCGGAATATGCTCGAAGATGTGACGCATCTCAAAGACATAGTAACATATTACATCAGCCTGCTGAACCGTTGTATCCTATTGTTTCCCCTTGGCCGTTTATGAAGTGGGGTATGGATGTAGTGGGAAAGCATCCAAAAGCATCCAAAAGCTCCAGGAGGAAAGGTTTTCATGTTGGCAATGACGGATAATTTCTCCAAGTGGGTTGAAGCAGAAGCATTTGTTCAAGTTAGGGATCAAGAAGTAGTATCCTTCATAAAGAGAAATATCCTGACCAGATTCGGAGTACCAGCCGAGATAATCTGTGACAATGGTTCTCAGTTTATAAGCAAGAGAACTACTGACTTTTGCAAGAGTTGGGGAATCAAAATGATAACATCTACTCCAGTACATCCTCAAGCGAATGGACAAGCAGAATCCTCAAACAAGATAATTGTCAATAACTTAAAGAAGAGGCTTGGAGCCAAAAAAGGAAGATGGGCAGAAGAATTACCCTTTGTTTTGTGGGCTGATAAGACAACGGTAAAGAACGCAACAGGCCAAACCCCATTTTCCTTGGTATTTGGAGCAGAAGCAATGATTCCAACGGAAATGACAATACCTACTGCAAGATTTACCCTAAGTGATCCTAAACAGAATCCTGAAGCCTTGAGTCAGGATTTGGATACTATAGATGAAAAGAGAGATGCAGCAAGGCTAAGGATGGCAGCATATCAACAAAGAATGTCCAGAGCATATAACAAGAATAGTAGGACCAGAAGATTTAAGGTTGGAGATTGGGTGTTGAGAAAGGCTTTTCAGAATACTACTAATCCTGCCGATGGCAAGTTAGCTCCAAAATGGGAAGGACCATATGAAGTTGAATCAGAAGCAGGGAAAGGAGCATATAGACTCAAGAATATGGAAGGGGATATGCTACCGAGATCTTGGAATGCTATACACCTTAAGCTTTATTTCAAGTGAGTTTGGAATTTAATTTCTAACTCAGGATGGTATGAACTCTATCTTTTTTAAATATGTTTGGTTTAATTTATTCTTTGAAACCCAATACTAACTTAAGCATCGGAGGGGTGTTAGCCAAGCTAACACCCACCTTAGTTTAAGGATGTTTTGCAGTATATGCTCCAGGATATAGCTCCAGGATGCTCACTCAAGATACTTCGGAAGATTAGAGGATTGGCCCCCTCTCTCACGTATAAGGGATCCTGATCCCTTCACAGGTTTAAAGGTATTCACCTTTCTCCGAATTGGGTTTAAACACTCCGCCTGGAGCGCAAGTTATTCAGGGATAGTTCAAGGTGACGGGACCAGTTCATGTAAAAGTGGCTGACAATTTCGTTACTGTTGGCTATATCCTGAATCCTAAATGTATATGAGGATTGATCACCCTCTCTCACGAAAGGGTATTTTCATACTCTCTAAGGTTTAAAGGTTTTCACCTTTCTAAGTCTTGGAGTTTATACACTCCCTCCTGTAGCGCACGAAAATTTGGGATTTTCCCCAGCATACGAAGAATTTATTTCCAAAACATTTTTGGGTTTTACCCCTGTGGCATGAAAAATTGCCTATACAATGGAAACTGATATTCAGAAGATTTCTAAGAAGATATTATACACAGGGGACATTCCTATCGAGGCAATGGTGTAAAGCTAAAAGGATAAGGCTCGGAACTAATGCACTAAGTGTCTCAGACAGGGGACATCTTCATTGGAAGAGTTGCAAAGGGATTGAAGTTTAGTAATAGGTGTATACCTTATTCCTGGTATGATCTTTCCTTTATAAACAATGTTTAAATTTTTAGTACTATGTTTGGTAAAGGAATAAAAATCCTAATATATTCTCAAAATATGTTATTAAATACTTTTCAGGATATTTGGTTAAGATATTTGAAACTAACACTAGTTTGAAACTTTGATCATTTAAGTATTATCAAAACAGGTTTTGGAAAAGTGGACTGCTTTTCCAACCTAAAAAAGCTTTCTACAAAGTTGAACGGATCTAATAACAGTTTTTATTGTATATCATTGAGCATATTGATCAGGATATTTTTGAAAGATAGTTGTACAAAATTTTGCAAAGTTAAAATCTACATTAAGAAATGCATGACAGAAGTTAAAAGGCAACAACAAATAAGTCAAAAGGGAGTTATGTTATTAACATGTCAAAAGTTGTGCTTTTGGTTTCACCTCAAACCGAGGCCCATCCACCAAAAGCACAATTAGTTTCTACCATACTTGTGTAACGGTTGGAGGATCTATCTCAAAACAGGACCTGTCCACCTACAACCATTACCACATTCAAAACAGGTTATACTAATCGATGACCAAGGGCTTCATCCTAAAACCTAGGACCCATCCACCTTTGGTCATCATATTGTTCTAATGCAGGAAATATAAAATTGTTCGAAGACAGGAAATGTAAATTGTTTTTCACAACCACAACCATGAAATTTAAAAATGGGCTCCGGCCTCAGCACGTATATCCATCATCGCCCACTCCACTGCCTAAGGGGCAGCACCTTCTTGAACATCAACCTCTTTCCCGGCATTTGTACCAGCATCACCATCGGGATTCTTCTCAGCATCCGCAGCAGCATCCTCTCCACCAGCATTCTTTCCAGCATTTGCCCCAGCATTTCCGGAAACATCCTTTGAAGTGCTAACATCCATTGTCTTGGCGGACTCTTCCACAGCAGATTTGGCAGGAGGCTCCACAAGATTTCCCCCAAGATCTCTTAACTTCGCCTCCCAGGCCTTGATGTTCCAAGAAGGGCATTGCGAACCCAAAGCCATAGCCTCGTAAGCCATTTTCAGCCTGGCCTGGAGAAGGGAGATCACGACGGAATTCTTGAGGCTCTCTTGGTATGAAGCCATGGCCTGCTCGTTTTGAAGTTGGGCTGCGTCAGACTTGGCTTGAGCCTCTTGGGTGATCTTTTGGATGGCGGCTTGGTGATCCTGAGTCATAGCCTTATACTTAGCTTCATAGTGTTCCGATTTAGCGGTGGCAATTGCTGCTTGATCTGCAATAGTGGCCTTGGCCTTTTTCAGCTGGCTTTCAAGCATGACGTTGGAGCCACATGCGTCCTCGTAAAGGAAGACCAGGTGTTCAAGGCCCTGCAAGGTAATAAAACAGGCATTATTCTAAATGAACATTTCTATTAAGCATATGATGCAGGATACAGGTCAGGATATTAACCTGGTTAAGGAAGCCGGTCATAAATGTGCTGGATTCTATGAACCCGTGGTTCTCGAATGGGAATACATGGGGTGGAGCAGAGGGCTCGACTTCCTTTCTTTTCCGGGAGCTGGAGGCCCGGGTCCGGGATGCTGGGGGAGCTTTGGGAACAGTGGAGGTCTTTGAACTGGTGAGTTTTGGTGTAACGGATGATTTCGGGTTAGATTTTTGCTTGACAGGTTCAAGGCTGGAATAACTGTCCAGCTCATCGAGTTGGAAGCCTTCGAGGTTAATAACTGGCACTGCACAAGGGAAGATGTTTTAAACTTGTTATATCCCTATACAATAAAATAATAATCAATTTAATATGGAAATAATTCTTGAAAATATGCTTACCAGACATGTTGGAGCTTGATCTCTGACTAGAGCTTGTGAGTAGCAGGTTAAAGGTTCTTTCACCCTCTGGAAGCTTGTAGATCTCTTTTATTCTTCCTTCTGATTCAGCACTAGGGGGAGCTAGTTCCTTGAAGTTTGCTGCAAGAAAGAGAATAAACACATCAGGATATTGGTTCAGGATTGAGGTTCGGGATATGATTGGGGATAGTCCTTAAACCCTAAGTCCTACCAGAAGTCAACCATCTTTTAGGGAGGTCAAAACCCTTATCAATGGAGTCTCTTTTCACAAAGAAGAATTTTCTTGTCCATTTATCCTCATTCTTGGTGGCCTTAAGAATGAAAGGATCGCTGGAAATAGAAAAAAGGAGAAACCGGCTGGAAACATGTGACCTAAGACGGTAGGCCATCGGAAGGTCTTCGATGCATAGATCAGGCATATGATGAGCCTTAATCTGCTCCAGGGTGATTAACACGTGCCAAACCATGGGCATGGTTTGGGCAAAACTAAGACCGGTAAGCTCAAAGAAGCGAGAAATGAAGGGAGAAAATGGATATCGAAGCCCTAATGAAAAAGGATATGCAAAAAAGCAAACCCATTCGTCGGAACAAAAATCCGATCGGACCTCTCGGTCGAATGGACGGAAGATTGTTCCGGCGGGAAAGGCACCGGAAGCTCGTAGGGCTGCGATGTCGGAATTATCAAAAGAACACACCTCTTTTGAAGGTTTCTGAAGTAAATTTTGTTTATGGAAGGGAGAATCAGAATCCGCTATTTGCGATCTAGTGTGGGTCGCCATGAAGGATTACAATCGGAGAAAAGGAAATATGAACAAGGGAAATAGATAAGAGAGAGGGAGAAAGTACCTGATATTCTCTTGAAGATAAAGATAACCATAATGTGAAGTCCCTCGGTTAATATAGGCTAAATGTAGGGGGTAAAGAGTAAATAATGCCTTGGAAGTTGCACATTGTCATTTCAAGGGTCTCGTCACATTGATTGCCTTAATTGGTGAAATAAAACTTTTGAAATATATCCGTTGGATTGGTATACCAACCGATATATTTGGGGACAATTGTTATGGGTCATTTTCTGAGTATACATATCCTGACTAATATCCCGCTTTTAATTGTTTATTTGTGACCAGGATACTGGACGGGGATATTGCTAACATCCTGGGCGATATCCTAAGGTTGAGTGAATTAAACACGTGCAGGTTAATGGCTGTAAGTTACTAACGGTCATCAAGACTTCTTCTCCTCAAGACTCGGGCGTATTTGTTATGAGGAAGCCGTTGAACCCGAAAGACTTGGTCCTCAACGTTCGAGTGGGAATATTCACTGGATCCCGGAAGTTTAGGATAGTTTGTTACATTATCTTTACTATAAATAGATGAGGGCGGATCAGTTTAAGGCACGCAATTTCACACTTACACTCTCGAACACTTCCTCTCTAGTTCATTGCAAACACTACACACAACACTTGTACTCAAATTACATTGTAACACATAGTCGATCCGCACCACATCCTGCACTGTATCCTGATATTTGAAGCAATAGAAGAACAAGGCATCTGCGATTGTCAGCTCCCGAGGTTTTATGCCGGCGATCTAGATTGATCAAGGGCTTTCCTCGTACATCACGTGTCAACCTTTACTTTTTTGCTCATTGTTTGATCATAGATACAGCTTTATATCCTGAGCTGTATCCTGAAACTGTTTTCATATCAAATTTTGTTAACACATTTTTCATACATATTTCTAGCACACTACCTCACTTAACTAATTTGATCACTTAATTGCTTAGGTAATTTTTGACCAAAACACTAAAGTATGAACCTCAGGTCAACAAAAACCTATGTTCATAAAAACATTAGTGTTTTTGTTTACACAAAAAGAGGGAAATTAAAACTTTAGTCATATAGATCTTATGTATTGAAGAACAGGTTGAGAATCCTTCAAAAGGACCAAAATCAATTTTGTTAAGAATACATTAAGAAAATAAGCAAGTCAAAAATGTCCAGTTTATGGGTAATGTGAAATTTGGCATAAGTATGTGCAGAAATGACCAAATCTCTCAAAACATTGCTGCAAAATGATTCTGGGATAAGGTTTTCCTTAAAAAAAAAAAAGAAAGAAAGAAACCCTTCCAGTGAGTATTTCATTACTTATGAATGGAAAGGGTAAAAAGGGAAGAAGAAGAAATATCACAAAATCTCAAAAGTGTGTTTATCTCAAAACCTTTGAAGTCAAAGGAAAAGAGTATAAATGTAAAACACTTAAGAGTACAAAAATAGGGTGGACAATGGTCATCAAGCAACTGTGTGCATTCATTGGTATAGGAAAATTCAGGTAAAAATTGTATCACCAGTGGTTAAACTTGAAAGAGGACTAAACAGGTTTTTCAACATCATCACATGGTAAAGTCTATGTCAGGACTCTCAAAACCTATGTGTACATGACTCCTCATTTTTGCAATCAACTGACAAGAAAATGGTACCAAACAGTGGTCAAAATGTATTTACAATTTCATACCACTGTTGTCAAACCACTGACCATTTTCATAAACTTGAGAATGATATGATTATTAGTTTTATTGGAAAATATACCAGATCCTCTTGGTGATGTTTTCAGAAAATCCTTTAATTATTTTTCTGGAAAAGGATTTTCTCAAATAAAGCAGGATATATTATTCTTTATTTTTTCTTTAAGAATAATATATTTTGTACTTTTACTGGTTTTTGATAGTAAAAGTTTCAATCTCCTGTCAGGATATAGAACCTTCATTTTTTGTGATATTATCCTTGAAAATGGATCAAAAGGAAATGGTGTATGTGTCAAGGTCAAGGTCATGTCAAACTCAAGTTTCGTTTTAACACTGATTAAAAGATTGATTGCCAACAGACCCTAAAATACTTGGGTACTCGTGTTCTAATTAAAATATTATGACACAAAATGAGTAGCCTTAGTAAAAGGGTTTTAATCATCTGGGATATTAAACCACTGTCAGGAATCTATAAAAGCTTCAAAATATGCAATTGACATGTGGCAAAACCTTGAATGAAAATTCTCATAAAAGCTGCTGATATGTTAAACTTGACAATTTGCATCTAAAATGTATTTTGTTGAGGAGTGTAATCTTGCAGACATTTCATAATCAACATCAACAGATGTTAGAAATGATATTGTGATTTCACAAGATAAAATCATTCCTTTCATCAGAACAGCTGATGCTCAAAATATTTGTCAAAAGCTTATCCACTGATGCACCAACAGTTGCTAACATACTAGCCTTTTAAATTCCTATCAAAACCTTACCCCTAACCACTGTTTTTGTTCAAACATATGTTTCCTAAATACTGTCCACTGATGAAAGTCAACCCATGATCCTTCATTTTCTTGACAAGCACTGATGCTCAAAATCAGTGTCTTATCCACTGATATGATATCCACTGATAGTAAAAATCACCCACTGCTCTCACATTGTTACCATTGTAACCACTGATATTTGCGTCATCAGTGGCTCTCCAAAACAACTGTCCTCCATTATTCATCTTTTCATCAGCGGTTGACACGTGGTCAGTTTTTAGCCTTCAGATCTTTTGTAACCGCTGCCACGTCAGCATTCACTTTTTCCCTAAATAAAACCCTGATCAAAACCCCAAACAGGATTTTACACTGTCGAATTGAATTCCCAAAATTCTCTTCTCAAAGCAGTTTCCAAACTTTCATCCCAAATCATTCTTCGCTCCTCTTCATCAAAATGACGAAATCAAAGTCAAAATCAAAATCAAAATCATCCTCGTCTCCCAAAGAGGACACTCAAATGGCTGCTGAACCCATTGAAATCCCTTACAAATCCCCTCACAACTACTTGGGTCTACTCACAAAACCCACCAACAACCACACCTTCGATTTTATCATCGACATCATGACTGCATCAAAGTATAAAACCTTGCTAGCAGCAGATGCTCCAATCTGCCAACAAACCCAGAGAGAGTTTTGGAAAAATGTTACGCTTGAAAAAAAAGACGATAAAGTTATAGCCATCAACTCCTCCATACAGGGTAAAGCGATTGAAATTACTCCTCAATCCATCTCAGAAGACTTTAAACTCGATGATCAGAAAGGTAAAACATCTTTTCCCAAAAACGAGTTGAAAACTGATTTTCTGAAAAGGGGGTATGCAGAACAAACGAAAAGAGATACCTTACAAAAAGGTTTCTTTCCTTCTGCACCTAGATTTTTATTCCACACACTTTTGATGTGTGTTTAAAATAAAACAACTGCTTTTAACGAAATACCATTGAAGATCCAATGTCTGGGTTATGCTATTTTAAATAATGAAAATTATAACTATTCCCAGGAGATCTTTGATGATTTGGTGAAAAATGTTGATAACAAAGCATTTCTATTTTTTCCAAGGTTTCTAAGCTACTATTTTAAACAAAAATTTGGAAAAGAAAATGAAAATTTGCTTGAACAAGGTGTTTATTTTCAAATAAAAGGTTTAACACCTGAAACATTCACTAGAATGTTAACACCTTTAAAAACAAAAGCAGAGGTGCCTGAGCAAAATTTAGCAGTTACCACTGCTCCTCAGGTATCAGCTGCTGAGCCCACAGCTCCAGGTGATCATAGCAGCACAACCACTGCTTTGAAACCCACACCTGCCATCACCAAAAAGACCAAAAAGAAATCATCCAAAAATCCCACCAAACCCTCTAAAAAGGCAACTCTGGAAGATGAGATCCCAGAGCTAATGCCAGTGACAACACAAATGTCACCACAAACCACTGTTGCTACTTCCTCACAGCAGATGGAAGAAAGATCTCCACCATTGCCTCAAACTCCTACTGCATCCTCACAAAAGGATCAGGTTGTAAGCACAGGGACCCCACATTATGAAGCTCTGGATCCGATTGGTTCCATCTTCCTCAGTCCTGATCCCAAGGACATGTCTCTTTCAACACCCATACCCTCACCAATCACATTACCACAATCCATAATACCCTTGTTGCATGCAGTTGCTATAGCTCAGACACAAACCAGTTCCTCTCTATCACCTATCACTGAGAGTACACTCCCACAAGTGACTGGGTCTGATGCTACTACCCCTGCTATCCCAGCAACAACTGAGGAGGTTACACCCCTTGAGTTACAAGTAACTCTTGGCGGTAGTTCATGTGACAACTCGAGTTTTCGACTTTCACTTTCGCATTAAATGCACGTTGACTTTGACTGTTAGTTATTTGACTTATTTGACTTGTAACTGTACATGTTATAATATGATAAAACGCATTGTGTTTGCATGAAATTGTGCTTGGTTGTATATCATGAGACTGTTTAGAAAACTTAAACTGTTAACACATAGGTGAACCCGACGAAACAGAAGTTGATTCGCCGAGAACACCCCGACGAAACAGGATCCATTTCGTCAACATAATCTCGACGAAACAGGCTGTTTCGCCGGCCCATTGATTCGCCGAGGCCCACTACGGGCCCAGTAAGTAAATCTGTATTTTAAAACGTGAACCGACTTCTGTCTTCACACTTTTGGCGAATAAGAAACCCTAGAACTCTCTTCTGCGCGATACGGCCACAACCATCGTTCACCATCATCCCTAGCTCTCAAATCCTTGTTCCTTCATCTCGAATCGGTTAGTGTGTGTTTGTTAATCGATTCTATGTTTCTGTATTATATAGATTCTTGTTGGTGCATATGATTGATGTGTGTTACTACTGTGATGAGAGTATGATGGTGATGATATAGATTTCGATTATGTATGATGTAGTAGGATATATATAAATGTTATGCGAAACTTGACACAATCGAATGCTCGGTTCTGAATGTTGTTTATATGGCTTAATTCTGATTACATTAGTATCTTGATAGGGATTGATGTGATGATGTTGTATGTTATTTGATATGCTATACACATAAACTAGGGTTTATGCTAGACAATGATTCTTGGATGGTTGATTTATGATGATTCGATATGCACATTGATCTTCATATGATTTCTGTTATTGATGACAGCTGCTAGAATGATTAGGGTTTATGTGTTATTCGCATCTGCTGTAACTGATGTCTGCGAAACTGAACTGTCCGGCGAAACAGGACTCTCGGCGAAACAGAATGTGTTTCGCCAAGAGTCATCGACGAATTAGAATCCTGTTTCGCCAAACAAGGCCACGACGAAACTGAATGTGTTTCGCCAACTATTGTGTTTCGCCAACTATTATGTTTCGCCATTATGTGTGTTTCGCCGAACAGTTAATCTGCACAGTAACTTGGGTTAATTCTGTTAAGTGTTAACTGGAATATTTAACTGCTGTTAAGTGTAACCATCTTGTATATGATTGTGATTACGTGCTACATGTTTATACATGCACAACTTGAACACAAACTGATTATGTATACGTGCATACTCTAGGACGTGATTGATTCACTTTGAGCACATACTTAGCATACCGAGCAAAACAAGGTGAGTTCACACTCTTACCAAGGCATGGGATTCCCGGGGTAGGGAATGGGACTGGATGATTATCTGTACTTACGTTATTATTGGGAATTATGGATTACTGGCCTCGGTTGGGAAAGGTCACATATAGATACTGCTAGACTAGTGATACATGGGGAAGCCCCCACTACTCTTCGCAAACATGCCTGTAAGGGCCGCGATACTGAAACTACTCTTCGCAAACATGCCTGTAAGGGCCGCGATACTGAAACTACTCTTCGCAAACATGCCTGTAAGGGCCGCGATACTGAAACTGTTCTTCGCAAACATGCCTGTAAGGGCCGCGATACTTATACTAATCTTCGCACACATGCCTGGAGGGCCGCGATACAAATAAAACTAGTCTACAATACATGGGAAACCCCCACTAATCTTCGCAAACATGCCTGGAGGGCCGCGATGTAATTGATAACGATACATGGGTTACTAAACAAACAAACGATTTATGAAACGAACATTATTACTAAACAACCCACTGTGAACTCGCTCAACTAGTTGTTGACTCTCTGTTACATGCCTTGCAGGACCATAGGTGCTTTTGGAGCTTGCACGGGAGGCACAGTCGTTGTGGACATGGATCGTGAATGTGTTGTCAAACATTATAACTTTTTGTACTTAAACTTATGATGGGTTTTACAGTAATGCTTCCGCTACACACTTGTTTATATTTGGTTTTGTAAACACCTATCGTATTAATGAATGACTTTTGATATAATTACTTATGTTCAATATGATTGGTGGCTTGATCCTGGTCATGTCATGCCTCCAAGCGGTGGTACTCCGCGAGTGGATTTTGGGGGTGTGACAGATTGGTACCAGAGCCATTGGTTATAGAGAACTCGGTTTTAATAAGGGAAAAACGTTTTTATTGAAACCAGACTATAACCAGTACAGTGCTCAACGATCCACAACGACACCTCGCTCCACGTGCAAGGCTCAACATCATAGGTACTACTATTCATGTTACTTTACCTACTTGCTAGAATTACATAGAACTTTGCTCGTGGTATGCTCAGATTACAGAACCCACTATACGTTATTGCTTGAGAATACTTGTGTGCTCACTCTCTTCGCACTATTCGCGAACCTCTCTTACACATGTCCTCCTTGATGTCAAGATCATGAGTGGACGCGTTAACCTAACTCAAGCCCAGTTGGCGGCTTCGGTCACTGAACAAGTTACTGCAGCACTCGCAGCTGCCCAGACAGGAGGTGTAACCTGCCATCACCACTTACTCCAGGATTTTTAGATCCTACTCTTGTAACTCAACACTTGTGCTTAATTTTGATTACTCTTACGCACACGACAAGTCAACACGCTCAGCCACCTGTGTGCACATACACGACTTTTATGGACTGTCGTCCTACTACTTTCAGCGACACTGAAGGAGCTGCTGGACTCCTCCATTAGTTCGAGGAACTCGAATCGGTCTTCGAATGTGTGAATGACCCGAGGCTCGTAAGGTGAAATATGCCACTGATATTCTCGAAGGCACTGCGCAAACTTGGTGGAACGCGCAAGTTACGATGTTGGAGCTGGCGGCTGCTAATGCCACCCCATGGAATGATTTTAAGGAACCTATCAAACGTGAATACAGTAGTTATGATGCCATCCACAAGTTGGAAGTGGAGTCCTTTAACATGAAGATGACGGGGTCAGAGATAGAAGCGTGCACGATAACGATCCAACAAACTGACAATTTTGTGTCCAACTATGGTGGATCCTCCCATAAAGAGCTTTGAGCTGTACCTCAAAGGCTTAGTACCAGGAATTCAAAACCATGTGAAGACGGCTAAACTTGCTACTATTCAAGATGTTACTCATCTTGCTCATCGTCTCACAGACCAGGCAGTGGGACAGAACAAGCTGCCTCAACGTATCAGCGATACTACTACTTCAACTACTTCTGCTACCCTCAGTAACAATGGATGAAAGTGGGATGGAACCTCTAGCAAGGGTTCGACTACAATTCCGTCCCAGGCACAGCAGTGAAAGGTCGATGACAACTAAAGTCCTGATCAGCAACATTTAGTATTCAAGGGCAGGGTGGATACAAGGGAAACCACCCTAAGCGCAAACGATGTAACTTGCACCACAGCGGGCGACGCAACCGAATTCATTGTCAATGATGCGACAAGCTTGGCCATGGAGCCAAAGATGGTAGAAACTCACGTCCTGCAAACCAGAACCAACAACAACAGCCACAAGATCTATAGAATCGGCGACAACAGCATGGTAACAAGGGATGTTATCAGATGGTGCTGAAGGTCACTTCAAAAGACACTGCCCACGGTTGAATCAGAACCAGAATCAGAACCACAACCAAGGAAACGGGGACTAGGGAAGACAACGGGGGTAATAACGACGGCAATGGTGCCAGGGGTCGAGTGTTCGTGATTGGTCAGGGTGATACTAGTAATGACCTCAACGTTGCGATAGTTACGACATCGTCATTGGTATGGATTGGTTATCCCAACAACAAGCAGAGATCCTATGCAAGGAAAAGATCATTCGTATTCCCCGTTCTGGTAAAGAACCTCTCGAAGTTCAAGGCGACAAGAGTGGTGTCGTGAGTGGCATCATTTCTTTCTTGAAGGCTCAGAAGTGTTTACGAAAGGGCCACGCAGCTGTTTTAGCACTCGTTACGGATACATCGAAGAAAGAGAAAAAGATTGAGGATATTCCTGTAGTACGCGATTTTCCTCAAGTGTTTCCTGAAGAGTTACCTGGGTTACCGCCTCATCGTCAAGTTGAATTTCAGATCGAGCTCGCTCCAGGAGCAGCACCCATAGCTCGAGCACCTTATCGTTTAGCTCCAACTGAACTGGAAGAACTATCTAAGCAATTGCAGGAACTCTTGGAAAAGGGTTTCATACGTCCTAGCTCTTCGCCCTGGGGAGCTCCAGTATTATTTGTGAAGAAGAAAGACGGTACCTTTCGTATGTGCATAGATTACCGCGAACTGAACAAGGTGACGGTGAAGAATCGTTATCCTCTTCCGCGCATAGATGATTTATTCGACCAGCTGCAAGGGTCGAGCTACTACTCCAAGATAGACTTAAGGTCAGGATATCACCAGCTGAGAGTCCGGGATGAGGACGTCTCCAAAACAGCATTTAGAACTCGCTACGGTCACTACGAGTTTTTGGTCATGCCATTCGGGCTAACGAACGCGCCTACGGTCTTCATGGATCTTATGAACAGGGTGTGCAAACCTTCTCTTGACAAGTTGTTATTGTTTTCATCGATGGCATCCTGATCTATTCGAAGAATCGGGAGGAACATGAGCAGCATTTACGACTTATTTTGGAACTCTTTCGAACGGAACAGCTGTATGCTAAGTTTTCAAAATGCGACTTCTGGCTTCGTGAAGTCCACTTTCTAGGCCACGTGGTAACCAAGGATGGGATTCATGTCGATCCATCCAAGGTGGATTCGATCAAGAACTGGCCTGCACCTCGCACACCAACAGAAATACGCCAATTCTTGGGTTTGGCGGGTTATTACAGAAGGTTCATTAAAGACTTCTCAAAGATTGCACAGCCGCTTACATTACTGACACAGAAAGGTGTTGCTTACCGTTGGGGTAATACACAGGAAACAGCGTTTCAGCACTTAAAGGACAAACTTTGTAGCGCACCTATCCTCTCATTGCCTGAAGGCACGGACGATTTTGTAGTCTACTGTGACGCATCCATCCAAGGTCTTGGATGTGTGTTGATGCAACGGGATAAAGTTATTGCTTATGCTTCGCGCCAACTTAAGATTCACGAACGGAATTACACCATACACGATTTAGAGCTGGGAGCTGTTGTTTTTGCGCTCAAGATATGGCGACATTACCTGTATGGCACTAAGTGCACTATCTACACCGATCACAGGAGTCTTGAGTATATATTCAAGCAGAAAGAATTGAACATGCGACAACGTAGATGGGTTGAACTACTGAACGATTACGAATGTGCTATAAAGTACCATCCGGGCAAAGCCAATGTGGTGGCCGACGCCCTCAGTCGAAAGGATACTACATCTAGGCGTGTACGAGCATTGCAACTCACTATTCAGTCTGGTCTTCCTGCACAGATATGAGATGCTCAGGTAGAAGCATTGAAATCAGAAAACGTCAGGGCTGAAGCCCTACGCGGCTCAAGACAACGGTTGGAACAAAAGGCAGACGGAGCCTACTATGTAACAGGACGCATTTGGGTCCCACTCTATGGCAACTTACGCGAGCTTGTAATGGATGAAGCTAATAAGTCTCGCTACTCGGTACATCCAGGTTCAGATAAAATGTACCACGATATCAAAACTACATATTGGTGGCCTAGCATGAAGGCCCACATAGCTACTTACGTCAGCAAGTGCTTGACTTGTGCGAGAGTCAAGGCAGAATATCAGAAACCGTCAGAACCACTTCAACAACCTGAGATACCTCAATGGAAATGGGAACAAATTTCCATGGATTTTGTTAACTGGCTTACCTAGATCTCAGCGCGGAGACGATACTATTTGGGTGATCGTGGATCGACTCACAAAGTCTGCACACTTCCTGGCTACCAAAGAAACAGACAAGTTCTCTACCTTAACAGACATTTACTTAAAAGAAGTGGTCTCGAGGCACAAGGTGCCCACCTCTATTATCTCTGATCGTGATGCACGTTTTACTTCAGAACTGTGGCAAGCAATGCACAAATCTTTTGGCTCTCGTTTAGACATGAGCACAGCTTACCACCCTCAGACAGATGGGCAGTCTGAGCGCACTATTCAAACTCTAGAAGACATGCTTCGGGCGTGCGTAATTGACTTTGGCAAGGGCTGGGAAAAGCATCTGCCACTTGTGGAATTCTCGTACAACAACAGCGACCACACCAGCATTAAAGCCGCTCCATTTGAGGCATTGTACGGACGTAAATGCCGGTCACCTCTTTGTTGGACAGAGGTGGGTGATAGTCAAATCACAGGTCCAGAACTCGTAGTTAATACTACAGAAAAGATTTCTCAGATACGACAACGCATGGCGGCAGCTCGTGACCGTCAGAAAGTATACACCGATAAAGACAGGAAACCACTCGAGTTCCAGGTTGGGGGATCGAGTGCTACTTAAAGTTTCACCCTGGAAGGGTGTGGTTCGTTTTGGAAAACGAGGCAAGCTCAACCCCCGATACGTTGGACCATTCGAAATCATTGAGATAATAGGCAAGGTGGCCTACAGATTGAACTTACCAGCTGAACTCAGCGCAGTTCACAACGTCTTTCACGTGTCGAATCTGAAGAAGTGTCTGTCAGATGAGACCCTCATAGTTCCTTTGAAGGAGCTCACTATCGACGAACAGTTGCGATTCGTCGAGGAACCAGTTGAAATCACGGACCGGGATGTTAAGGTCCTCAAGAACACGAGAATCCCTCTTGTACGAGTTCGTTGGAACTCCCGCCACGGCCCAGAGTTCACCTGCGAGCGTGAAGATCAAATGGAACTCAAATATCCCCAGTTATTCGGAACCAATGTAACTACTACTGCGGCTGAAGCTACCAATGCAGAATTTCGAGACGAAATTCCAAATCAACGGGGGGATAATGTGACACCCCAAGAAAAACAGTAATCTTCGCAAACCTGCTCGGGGAGCCGCGATACGATACAGGTAAACAACGTCACACTACTAGCTTCCTCAGTAACCGCATGCTAAATTTCGGGACGAAATTTCTTTCAAATTGGGGATAATGTGACAACTCGAGTTTTCGACTTTCACTTTCGCATTAAATGCACGTTGACTTTGACTGTTAGTTGTTTGACTTATTTGACTTGTAACTGTACATGTTATGATATGATAAAACGCATTGTGTTTGCATGAAATTGTGCTTGGTTGTATATCATGAGACTGTTTAGAAAACTTAAACTGTTAACACATAGGTGAACCCGACGAAACAGAAGTTGATTCGCCGAGAACACCCCGACGAAACAGGATCCATTTCGTCAACATAATCTCGACGAAACAGGCTGTTTCGCCGGCCCATTGATTCGCCGAGGCCCACTACGGGCCCAGTAAGTAAATCTGTATTTTAAAACGTGAACCGACTTCTGTCTTCACACTTTTGGCGAATAAGAAACCCTAGAACTCTCTTCTGCGCGATACGGCCACAACCATCGTTCACCATCATCCCTAGCTCTCAAATCCTTGTTCCTTCATCTCGAATCGGTTAGTGTGTGTTTGTTAATCGATTCTATGTTTCTGTATTATATAGATTCTTGCTGGTGCATATGATTGATGTGTGTTACTACTGTGATGAGAGTATGATGGTGATGATATAGATTTCGATTATGTATGATGTAGTAGGATATATATAAATGTTATGCGAAACTTGACACAATCGAATGCTCGGTTCTGAATGTTGTTTATATGGCTTAATTCTGATTACATTAGTATCTTGATAGGGATTGATGTGATGATGTTGTATGTTATTTGATATGCTATACACATAAACTAGGGTTTATGCTAGATAATGATTCTTGGATGGTTGATTTATGATGATTCGATATGCACATTGATCTTTATATGATTTCTGTTATTGATGACGGCTGCTAGAATGATTAGGGTTTATGTGTTATTCGCATCTGCTGTAACTGATGTCTGCGAAACTGAACTGTCCGGCGAAACAGGACTCTCGGCGAAACAGAATGTGTTTCGCCAAGAGTCATCGACGAATTAGAATCCTGTTTCGCCAAACAAGGCCACGACGAAACTGAATGTGTTTCGCCAACTATTGTGTTTCGCCAACTGTTATGTTTCGCCATTATGTGTGTTTCGCCGAACAGTTAATCTGCACAGTAACTTAGGTTAATTCTGTTAAGTGTTAACTGGAATATTTAACTGCTGTTAAGTGTAACCATCTTGTATATGATTGTGATTACGTGCTACATGTTTATACATGCACAACTTGAACACAAACTGATTATGTATACGTGCATACTCTAGGACGTGATTGATTCACTTTGAGCACATACTTAGCATACCGAGCAAAACAAGGTGAGTTCACACTCTTACCAAGGCATGGGATTCCCGGGGTAGGGAATGGGACTGGATGATTATCTGTACTTACGTTATTATTGGGAATTATGGATTACTGGCCTCGGTTGGGAAAGGTCACATATAGATACTGCTAGACTAGTGATACATGGGGAAGCCCCCACTACTCTTCGCAAACATGCCTGTAAGGGCCGCGATACTGAAACTACTCTTCGCAAACATGCCTGTAAGGGCCGCGATACTGAAACTACTCTTCGCAAACATGCCTGTAAGGGCCGCGATACTGAAACTGTTCTTCGCAAACATGCCTGTAAGGGCCGCGATACTTATACTAATCTTCGCACACATGCCTGGAGGGCCGCGATACAAATAAAACTAGTCTACAATACATGGGAAACCCCCACTAATCTTCGCAAACATGCCTGGAGGGCCGCGATGTAATTGATAACGATACATGGGTTACTAAACAAACAAACGATTTATGAAACGAACATTATTACTAAACAACCCACTGTGAACTCGCTCAACTAGTTGTTGACTCTCTGTTACATGCCTTGCAGGACCATAGGTGCTTTTGGAGCTTGCACGGGAGGCACAGTCGTTGTGGACATGGATCGTGAATGTGTTGTCAAACATTATAACTTTTTGTACTTAAACTTATGATGGGTTTTACAGTAATGCTTCCGCTACACACTTGTTTATATTTGGTTTTGTAAACACCTATCGTATTAATGAATGACTTTTGATATAATTACTTATGTTCAATATGATTGGTGGCTTGATCCTGGTCATGTCATGCCTCCAAGCGGTGGTACTCCGCGAGTGGATTTTGGGGGTGTGACAGTTCAAGTGGAGCAGCAACTACAAGTAATGGATCAACAGGTCTACATCTGGACAGTTGTTTCATTAGTAAGACTCCCCTGAAGGTAATTTCTTCTATAGCACCTCTGGTAACCACCAGTGAGTTTGTTTTAACCACTGGTACCCTCAAAAGGTTATCAAGTGTTGAAGAGAGAAGACCCCAGAACCAAGAACAAGGGGCATCAATGGATGATTTTTGGGCATCGTGTCCTAAGTCACACATTGATACAACCACTACTGGTGGGGAATCAGATGATCCCATTAACTTGGGTGATGATTTAAAATATCAGGAATTGACGAACAGAGTTGAAAATCTTGAAACATCAGTTGCTGAAATAAAGGATATGGTGCAACAGCTGTTAAAAGCTCAAAAAGTGCAATCCACTGCTGTTCCAGCTCAAGCACCTGCACAACCTGCACCTGCTACAAATGAGCTATGGAATGTATTTCAACCCCTGCTTGAAAAACAAAAACAAATGGCTGATCAGCAGCATGCAATACATGTACAAATGCTGACAAACATGGTGTAGTCAAGATTTAAAGGTACTCAAGCAGACATCAAAGCTATCAAGGCTCATATACAAAGCACCACTGGAAAAGTTCCTCCCACTATTCTCTTCATGGATAACCCTCTTCCAGATAATGCCAAAAAGGGGGAGAAAATCAAGCAGTTGAAGAAAAAGGGAGTTGAAGATGGTCTTTTTGTTGAACTAGAAAAAGAAAAGCAAGCTTCTAAACCATCTACCAAAACAACTGTTGAAAATCCTGTTGTATCAACAACTGTTGGTACATCAGTAGATTCAGCAGTTGTTAAAACCATCACTTCAACACACACTACTTCACCACACACCACCACAGCCACAACCACTGACCTATCACCACCCATCAAATCACCTCCTGCTAAAAAGCAGAAGACATCAGATGTTACAACATCTGTTGTAATGGCAACAGTGGTTGAAACACCAGTTGTTTCAACACCTGTCAGTCAAAGTAACCTCACTTCACATCAAGCTATCTTCACTCCAATCAACAAATCACCCAAAAGCACTCCTTCACTGGAGAAAACTTACACCAGAAAAAGAATAACAACTCAGGCAGATGAAGACAAATATGATCCCATTGCTGCAAAATATCCATTGGAACCTGAAGCTGTAAAAAATGAGATGAGACAATTCTACACTGAGGATGATCCTTCGAAAAGAAGATTTCCTTCTCTTATAGGCTTTATAATCCCAGAAAATATGGATGAATATCTCAAGCTCAAAGCAAGGCAGGCTAAGATAAGAGCCAAACTTGAAAGTAAAGATCAAAGTGACGAAGCCATTTCTGAAAGAATGGAATTTTTGCTCACCAAAGTCAAACAGATGGAAGACTATGCAAGAGATTTGAGCAAAGAAATGGCAAACTTACCACCCAAAACAGATCTAAGAAAAGAAATGAGAAAAGAATATCTTGCATACATCATGAAAGAAAGATTCTATACAGCTGAAGAAAAACAATTCAAAGAATGGCCAATAGTTGCATTAAAGCATGAGGCGAACAGAATTGAAAGAATAAAAAATGATCCAAGCAAGAAGAAGACAGCTCCAAACTGGAGCAAATACAAAAAGCTCATTGCTGATCTTACATCTGAGTACAAAAGAAAGAAGCAGGAGTTGGTGGATGCAAAGGTGGATACTGCTAAAGCCATAGCAAAATGGACAAAGCAGTATACAGATGAGGCTTATGAAAGGCTAAAAAGAAGAAAAGTGACAGATTCTATTTCACCAAAGAAGCCTGACCACAAAGAGCTAAAACAGATCATTGATTCTGAACCATTGTTCACATCAGCAGATACCTCTATCATTGTGATAAACCAAGAAAAGAGGAAACATCTGACTGTTGCAGAAGAAAAGGAAAAGGAAGCTGAATACTTTGAAGAAGCCATCAAGAAAATGGCTTTAGATAAAGACAGATCAGCAAAGCTTCAAGACCTTGCTAAAAAGGTTTTAAACAAACCATCATCACCAAACACATCACCAGAAATATCAGACATTGAGCTAGATCAAAAGAAGAGACAAGAGCAGATTGATAAAGAAGTTGCAAAAGATATAGCTGCAGCAAATGATGTCATAAAACTAGCTTTCAAACAAATGTCTGAATACTCTGAGCTAGAAAAAGCTCAGGATACTGCTTCACAAATATTTACAAGGCCAAAATCTCCCAACTCATATGTAAATAAACCTCTCCCAAGAAACCCATTGGGTTCAAAAATACTAAAATGGATGTCTGATCAAAAGACCCATGTATTGACCCTGTTCAGATCCAATGGAGAAGTGAAGTACATATCAAGGAAACAAGCACTAAGCCTTGGTGTTGAAGATCTACAAGATCACCTTGAACTGACACTGTGCAGGGATGAGGATAATTCAAGTTCCAAGGATTTTGAAGAAGAATTTAAAAGACAAGCTAAGGAACTTCTGATGAGAAAATAAAGATCCAGAATAATGAAGGGTTTTGGCATTATCTGTTCCAGGGGGAGATTGTTGGGATTGAACCCTACCAGAGGAACAAATAATTAAAGCCAAAACCGGATCACTACAGTGGATTCACAATAAGCAGTTGTTTACATTAGACTTTCTCCTTGAAAGTGATTATAACAACTGATGGTTCTCTATCCACTGTCCGCATACAACTGTTGCTACCCTTTAAACTGCTGATATAGCCCTGAAGAAGTAAACACTGCTGGTTCAATCTACTGATGACAAAGCACTGCCCACTCAAGGACTGATCAACTTTGAGGAAAGCACTGATAGAAGAAGATAGCAGTAGTTTAGTGTATTACTTGTCTTATGTAGAATCAGTGGTTAAGATTAGCAGTGTTTGTATAGGAACAGTGGTTACAGGTTGTTTGGCTGTTAGACTTCGCTTTCATGGTGACGTCAGCTGAGATGCCTCAGTGGTTTGGTTTGCCTATAAATGGAGCAGTACTCTGTACTATTACATTTGATTGACTGAGCGAGTTCTTCTCCTCTAGTCCAATCCTTTCATCTTGTGTGCAATCAACCATGGAGTATCAGGCTGAGTGGGAGTTTAGTTTGTAAGCTTGCTTTGTAATCTTTTGATTTGCTTTGTAACCTTTCGACTGATGAAAAGCATGTGTTTATCAAAACTATTTTCCTCTTTGATTGTGTTTACAAAGTTTGTGTTCATTTCCGCTGCATAACTCATTGAATTGTGTTTCTTAATTGTTCATTTATTACAAACAAACACAATCATGAGAGCCTCCGATCCTAACACAGGAGGATACTGCCTTCATGACACCAACAGGTATTTATTGCTACACTGCTATGCCCTTTGGTTTGAAAATTGCAGGTGCAACGTATCAAAGATTAGTGAACATGATGTTCAAAGACAAGCTGGGGGACACTATGGAGGTGTACATCGATGACATGGTAGTAAAATCTAAAAAGGCTGAGGATCACCTCCAGGATATTAAGGGAGCATTTGATATCCTGGATCAGTATAACATGAAGCTAAATCCTGCTAAGTGCCATTTTGGAGTGGGGGCAGGAAAGTTTCTAGGATATATGGTGACTAAAAGAGGGATAGAAGCAAGCCCAGAACAGATCAAAGCCATCTTAGATATCAAATCACCTTCTAACATGAAAGATGTTCAAAGACTGACAGGACGAGTGGCAGCATTGAATAGATTTATTTCAAGATCCTCAGAAAAATGCAAGGAATTTTATGATATCCTGAAGAAGAACAAGAAGTTTGAATGGGGAGTAAAGCATGAAGCAACCTTGCAGGATTTGAAGCGGTATCTTTTAACCGCACCTCTACTGATGAAGCCTGAGGATGGCGAACCATTATCCATGTATCTTGCAGTATCGGGGAATGCAGTAAGTGATGTCCTTGTAAAGGATCATGAAGGTCAGCAGTATCCTGTTTATTATGTTAGTAAAAGTTTATTAGATGCTGAAACTAGGTACTCTCATTTAGAGAAATTAATATTAGCCCTAGTTATGGTGTCAACGAAACTTAGACATTATTTTGAAACACATAGGATTCATGTTAAAACCAATTATCCTGTAAAAAACATGCTTAGGAAACCAGAGATGTCAGGTAGGATGGCTAAGTGGTCAGTGAAATTAAGTGCATATGATCTAGTGTATGAACCTAGAAATGCCATAAAGTCTCAGGCTTTAGCTGACTTTGTGGCTGATTTCAGTAGTGATATTCAAAGTGAAGTAGACCTAGAAGTCCAACAGCTAGGAGAAAGCTTAGAATCCTGGACGTTATATACTGATGGTGCATCTAATGTAAGAGGTGTAGGTTTGGGTATACTACTAAAATCGCCACAGGGGGACATATTACCCCAGGCTATTAGGTGTGAGTTTCCTGCCACTAATAATGAAGCAGAATATGAAGCTTTAATTGCAGGATTTGAATTGGCTAAAAGCATGAATATCAAGAGTTTACAAGTATTTGTTGATTCCATGTTAATCACTAACCATTTTAATGGAACCTATGCAGTTAAAGGGGAGAAGTTAATCGAGTATCTCGAAATTCTCAAAAAATTAGCAGGATATTTCGATATTTTTACACTTGAACAGGTACCAAGAGAGGATAATGCTGAAGCTGATGCCTTGGCAAATCTATGATCATCAGTCAAGATTCCGGAAGGAACCCGAATACCGATATTACATATCCTATATCCTGTGACGGATCCTCAGGATAAGGGAGTAGTAAGTGTTCAGGATCCTGGTGATGAATATCCTGATAAGGATCCTATGTCTTGGATGGCTCCAATTATAAGATATCTTAAAGAAGGACACATCCCAAAGGATGAAAATCCTAAGGCCTTTAGAATGAAGGTATCACGATTCACTAAAATAAATAATGTTTTGTATAAGAAATCTCTTGCAGGACCATATCTGAGGTGCTTGGAGGATCCCGAAACCAAAGAAGTGCATCAGGATATACACGAAGGGGATTGTGGTAACTATACTAGGGGCATGTCGTTATTCTCAAAGGTGTTAAGAACATGATATTATTGGCCGACGATGAGAAAAGATGCTGCAGAATATGCTCGATGAGTGATGCTTGTCAAAGACACAGTAATATATTACATCAGCCAGCTGAACCATTATATCCTATAGCTTCCCCTTGGCCATTCATGAAGTGGGGAATGGATATAGTAGTAAAATTGCCAAAGGCTCCAGGAGGAAAGGTCTTCATGTTGGCAATGACTGATCATTTCTCTAAGTGGGTCGAAGCTGAAGCATTTGTTCAAGTTAGAGATCAAGAAGTGGTATCCTTCATAAAAAGGAATATCCTGACTAGGTTTGGAGTACCAGCTAAGATAATTTGTGACAATGGATCTCAGTTTATAAGTAGGAGGACTACTGACTTTTGCAAGAGTTGGGGAATCAAAATGATCACATCCACACCGGTACATCCTCAAGCAAATGGACAAGTAAAATCCTCAAACAAGATAATTGTCAACAACCTGAAAAAGAGACTAGGAGCTAAAAAAGGAAGATGGGCAGAAGAACTACCCTTTGTTTTATGGGCTGATAGAATGACGGTGAAAAGTGCAACTGGTCAAACCCCATTTTCCTTAGTATTTGGAGCAGAAGCGGTAATCCCAACGGAAATGGTGATACCAACAGCAAGATCCAACCTCCAGGATCCTGAGCAGAATCCTGAAGTCCTTTGCCAGGAATTGGATATGGTTGATGAGACAAGAAATGCAGCAAGGCTAAGGATAGCAGCATATCAACATGAGGATATCTAAACCATATAACAAGAATATAAGGACTAGAAGGTTCCAGGTTGGAGATTGGGTATTGAGAAAGGCTTTTCAGAATACTACTAATCCTGCTGATGGAAAGTTGGCTCCGAAATGGGAAGGACCCTATGAGATTGAATCAGAATCCAGAAAAGGAGCGTACCGACTCAAGAATATGGAGGGGGATATGCTACCAAGATCCTGAAATGCTATACATCTAAAGCTCTATTTCAAGTGAGTTTGGAATTTAAATTCTAACTCAGGATGGTATGGATTCTACCTCTTTTAATATGTTTTAATATTATTTATTGTTATAAACCCATTACTGACTTAAGCATCGGATGGGTGTTAGCCAGGCTAACACCCACCTTAGCTAGCAATTGTTTTGCAGTATATGCTTCGGGATATAGCTCCAGGATACACATTCAGGATACTTCAAAAGATTAGAGGATTTGCCCCCTCTCTCACGTTTAAGGGATCCTGATCCCTTCACAGGTTTAAAGGTATTCACCTTTCCCTCGAATTGGGTTTAAACACCCCGCCTGGAGCGCAAGTTATCCAGGAATAGTTCAAGATAGCGGGACCAGTTCATGTAAAAGTGGCTGACAATTTCGTTATTGTTGGCTATATCCTGGATCCTAAAGGTATATGAGGATTGATCACCCTCTCTCACGAAAGGGTATTTTCATACTCTCTAAGGTTTAAAGGTTATCACCTTTCTAAGTCTTGGAGTTGGTACACTCCCGCCTGTAGCGCGTGAAAATATGGGTTTATCCCCAGGATACTTATGGGATTTTCCCCAGGAAACTAAGGATTTATCTCCAGTATATTTTTGGGTTTTACCCCTACAACACAAGAACTGTCCAAACAGTTGGAACTAAAATTCAAAAATTTTCTAAGTATTCAAAGACTTCATGCACAGGGGACATTCCTTCTGAGGCGATTGTGTAGAGCTCAAAAGATCAAAGTTGGGCCTAGTGTGCTAAGTATCTCGGACTGGGGACATCTTAGTGGAAAAAGTTGCGAAAGGATTGAAGTTCGATACTGGGGTTACACTCTATTCCTGGTATGATCTTTCATTTGTGAACCTTACTTAAGTCATGTGAACTTTTGAAACTATGTTTGGAAAAGGTTTGAATATCCTGGTTAAGGATATATTCTCGAAATGTGCTTTCGGAATATGTTTCAGGATATTTGGTTGGAATATTTGGAATATAATACCTGGATTTAAAATCAAAATTGTGTTCATGACAAACATCTATTATCGAAACAAGGTTTATAAATTCTAAGTAAACTACCTTTTTCCTTTGAAAACTTTATATGAATTGTTTTGAGTTGTAAAAACCCTGTTTGCGTCAGGAAATAATTACACTGATTTTGGAAAACTGAAAATTAAACTAAGCAATGCATGACAAATATTAAAGGACAACAGCAAGTAAGTCGAAAGAAGGTTATATTATTAACATGTCAAAAGTTGTGCTTTTGGTTTCACCTCAAACCGAGGTCCATCCACCAAAAGCACGATTAGTTCTTTACCTTATTTACCTAACAGTTGAAGGTTTCGTCTCAAACCGAGACCCATCCGCCTCCAACTGTTATATTGCTCAAAACAGGTTATACTAATTGATGACCAAGGGCTTCATCCGGAAACCCAGGACCCATCCACCTTTGGTCATCATATTGTCTTAATGCAGGAAATGTAAATTGTTCAAAGACATGAAAAGTAAATTGTTCGAACAGACCACGACCATCAGACTTAAAAAAAAGTGGGCTCCGGCCTAGGCACATACATCCATCATCGCCCACTTCGTTGCCTTTAAGGGGCAGCACCTCCTTCCATCATGACTTCGTCAGCAGCATCCTTCTCGGCATTCCCTTCAGCATCACCACCAGCATTACCGTCAGCATCCTTCGGAACGTCAGCACCATCCACCTTCTTGGCCACCTCGACAGGCTCCTCCGCTGTGTGCTTCACGGGAGGCTCTACAGGATTACCACCAAGGTCTTTCAGCTTCATCTCCCAAGCCTTGATATTCCACGAAGGGCATTCAATACCCAAAGCCATGGCCTCATAAGCCATTTTTAGTCTGGCCTGGAGGAGGGAGATGATAACTGAAATCTTGAGGCTCTCCCGGTACGAAGCCATATCTTGCTCATGTTGAACTTGGGCAGCGTCGGACTTAGCTTGAGCCTCCTGGGTGATCTTCTGGATGGCAGACTGGTGATCTTGGGTCATTGCCTAGTACTTAGCTTCATAATGTTCCGATTTGGCGGTGGCAATTACTGCTTGATCTGCAATGGTGGCTTCGACCTTCTTCAGTTTGCTCTCTAACATGGTGTTCTGGCCACATGCGTCTTCATAAAGGAATACCAAGCGTTCGAGACCCTGCAAAATAAAGAAACATGTATTGACTTTAGTTAACTTTTATAACCAGCATATGGTGCAGGATATAGGGCCAGGATACTAACCTGGTTGAGGAAGCCGGTCATGAATTTGCTGGATTCCGTAAAACCATGGTTCTCAAATGGGAATAAGTGGGGTGTAGCAGATGCTCTACTTCCTTTCTCTTCCGGGAGCTGGAGGCCCGGGTCCTGGATGCTGGAGGAGCAGTAGCGGTCTTCGAACCGGTAGGCTTTGGTGTGGCAGCTGGCTTCGGGTTGGTCTCTTGCTGGGCAGGTACGAGACTGGAATAACTGTCCAACTCATCAAGCTGGAAGCCTTCAAGGTTAATGACCGGCACTGAACAAAGGAAGAGATGTTTAGTTTTTAACACTAATACTTTATAATAAATCTAAACGTATACTTACCAAACATTTCTGAGCTTGATTTTTGACTTGATTTTGTGAGAGACAGGGAGAAGATTCTTTCACTAGCAGGGAGTCGGTAGATCTCTTTGATCCTGGGTTCCGATTCCGCGCTTGGGGGTGCTAGGTCTCTGAAATTCGCTGCACAAAATAACAGGATATCAGTCAAGGATATAGTTTAAGGATACATTTGGGGATATTCCTAAAACCCTAAATCCTACCCTTGGTTAACCATCTAACTGGCAGATCAAAACCCTTGTCAATAGAGTCCTTTTTAACGAAAAAGAACTTTCGTTGCCACTGATCTTCATTCTTGGTGGCCTTAAGGATCAGGGGGTTCTTAGAAGTGGAGAACAAAAGAAAGCAGCTATTGCCATGGGATCTCAGTCGGTATGCTATGGGAAGGTCTTCGATGCATAGGTCAGAGCAATGACGAGATTTAATTTGGTTTAACACCATTAAAACTCGCCACACCATTGGCATAGTTTGGGCATAACTGAGGCCGGTAAGCTCGAAGAAACGAGAGATGAAGGGTGGAAATGGGTACTGGAGTCCCAAAGAAAAGGGAGAGGCGAGAAAGCAGACCCACTCGTTTGATGCCGCATCTGATCGGACTTCCCGATCAAAAGGGCGAATGACCACTCCGGCAGGAAAGGCACCGGAATCCTTCAAAGCGGCAATATCGGCGTTGTTGAAAGAACAGATCTCATTTTGTGGTTCTCGGATGAGGTTTTGACTCGTGAGGGTTGTAACCGGCTCATTTGATCGGGATCTTGTTCGAGATGCCATGAAGGGTATCGACCAAGAAACAAGAAATTCAAAGAAAAGAAAAACAGAGAAGAAGAAAGAAGGAAAATACCTGAGATTTGCTTGAGGAGTAATGATCACAATGCAAACTATTTCGGCTAATTATAGGCTGAGTATAGGGGGTAAAGAGTAAATATCGCATTGGAGGTTGCACATTGTCATTTCAAGAGTCCAGTCGTATTGATTGCCTCGATCCAGGTGATAAAGTTTAAAATATATCTGTTTAGATTCAGAATTCCAACAGATATATTTTGGGGACAATTGTTATGGGTCATTTTCTGAACATATATCCTGACTAATATTCTGGCTTTGATTGTTTATGATCAGGATACCGGATCAGGATATTGGTAACATCCTGGTACGATATCCTGGTAGTAACTGATTTAACCATGTCCAGATTAGAAGGTGCAAGTCTCCAACGTTCAAGTGGACTTCTTCCCCTCAAGACTCGGGAAGACTAGGTCTGCAACGTTCATATGGGGAATATCCGCTGAATCCCGGAATAATAGGATATTTAGTTAGTTTCCTTTTACTATAAATAGATTGATCGGATCAGATTAAGGCACAGACTCTTACGCACACTTTTTCGCTCTGGCAGCAAACAATCACAACACACAAACACTTGTACTCGAATTACATTGTAACACGTAATTGATCCGCATCATATCCCGCACTGTATCCTGATATTTGAAGTAATAGAAGAACAAGAAAACTGCGATTGTCAGCTCCTGAGGTTTTGTGCCGGCGATCTAGATTGATCAAGGGCTTTCCTCGTACATCCTGTGTCACTCTTTACATTTTTGCTCATTGTTTGATCAAAGATACAACCCTATATCCTGAGCCGTATCCTGAAGCTGTTTTTGCAAATAACTTAACAAGCATATTTTCAACATTTCTAGCACACTACCTCACTTAACTAATTTGATCACTTAATTGCTTCGGTAATTTTTGACCAAAACAGGTACCGTGCCCGTCTTTTACTATTAACGTGGTTTGACTACCAACCCCGTTTTTAGGGTGTTACAAGTCTACCCCCTTAAAGAGGTTTCGTCCCCGAAACTTTATTTACGTAGTTCATTGGTTTAGATCAGACGAACCAAGTTTTGTTTTCAAGGCACCCGTTTCTTTTGGTCAAAAGTTTTTTTTTTCATTTATAGTGGCGCGTACGTCTTTCATGTGTAAGGCCTCATGGGCCGTTACTTTCAGCTCGTATTCGTTATCTTTATTGATTGTCTATTTTGGCGGTTAGTCTTGTTAGTCACCGGTTACCTTATACCCCATTTCTCGGGTATATATCCATATCGCCATATCTGGCCTTATGTGCGTTCACGGTTTTCTAAATCGCCTCATACCACTTATGTTTATTAAAACGTTGCTTTTGACTAAAACACTAAATTTTTAGTTTACGTTTTCTCTTTGTCTTATGTCTTTCTCTCATATTTAGGAATGTTGCTTCCGAGGATTTGTTCATTTCCATTATCTTTTAATGCAGGGAATTTCAACTAGTTCCCACACTTAACCCAAATAAACCGTAGGTTCTTTCGCTTAGTCTCGAAGACTATTTCTTTAGATTTCCACCTTTTTAAGGTGAGACTCAACAATTCGTTTCTTTCTATTTCCGACCTAAGGGTCTTCTTGGTCCCGTAGACCATAGCACTACTTTTAATCTCGTAGGTTATGATGATCCCGTAGAACATCTTTTATTTGTGTCTTTATTCAATGTATATATATTTATATATGTATATGGCGTCAAGGCACACTTTTTATGTTCAGGATGTTGGACCGTTCTACGACCTTTAACCGTCAGTTAAGGCAGTTCATCTTTGCATACGAAGGCGGAATCAACGTAAACAAAGTCATAACAGCAATTATCCTTTTAATCCTTCTTTTCTGATTGATTTACGTGCTTTTACAACATTTTCTAATACAAATCCGGCAGCACTTCTCCTTACAAACACATACAGATCCGCTTCAAATGACACACACACTCTCCTATATATAGATCACAGGATTTCGCTTGAAATGATATGAGATGCTGTTCAAGCGAAATCTCCTCAATTGATTTCGCTTGAGATTGGTTCAAGCGAAATTGTGATAAAGTTAATAAACTGATTTCGCTTGAATCCCCACAACACTCTTTCAAGCGAAAACCTTATCTCAAACATGATCTAAACCTAATTAAGACCCTGTTGTGTGTACATTCAAACTATCTAGACACAAGACTTGATTATGACGTAATCAGCAGACATTTAGTGCACCAACAGACTCCCCCTTGGATGTTGATGAAGTCTTTGGCTTCAAGTCTTTGTCTTTAACAATCTTCAAACATTGTAAAAACTTTCTTCAATCTTTATCTTCAAACTTTAAACTTCAATCTTCCCTTTCACCGTTGATCCAGACTCCCCCTTTCACAGACTCCCCCTCTCGATATGCTAGAATCTGAGAAATCTGGTTCAAGCTTTGACAATTAGCTTCCATTGGGAATAAAGAAGTCCAATCCTGTTACTCAACCAACAAACATAACCATTCTACCTTTTCAATCATAAAATACAAACTCAATCAGTTTTAACAATCCACTCAAGTATTCAGGTCCAAGTTAATGACCTTGATTACTCAATAAATCTACCAAGTCCAAATTAATGACCTTGGTTGATCTTTTGACGAATCAAAACTGATTTTAAAACAACAATTTCAAACATTTTCTGAAAATAACAAGTATCAAGTTAATGAACTTGTTTTTGACTTTTCAAACAAATCAAACTTCATCAAAGTAAGCTCTCCTCATTCTTCAGTCCAGAATCTCCTGCATCTGCTTCAAACAACTAAGAATCCAACAATCAACTCTCCACTTTGGTTTGTCAGAAAATAAAGCAGAAATAAAATCTTTTTGGATTTAACCAAAGTGTTCTAAACTAAGATATGAAATACAGAAAACTTAAATTGCAGAAAGTAAACAAAGTAAACTATTTACAAACATATTTTTGGCGAACTTGTCAGGGAATCATATCAGCTTTTCAGACAAATCACAAGTACCGTTAAGCTTCATTTCATACTCAGACTTAAACAATTCACCTCGATTGTCGATATATTGATCCATCTTAAATTCTCACACAAATTTCAATTTACTCAGGATACGATTTAGATGAATTATGAACTTAGCTCATTCATGTGTCCCACCTCTTGAATATACTCCCGTATCCAGAATCCCAATAATCAGTCTTACAGATGAATATACTACAATGATATCTGTATATAAATTAGGTATGCGAGGGCCGAGGGATCTCAGGTCGATACTTCCGTATACGCAGAGAGATATCAGCTTCGACTTTATGGTATGTCCCCTTTAGAGGATCTTTTTGCTTACAACAGCAGCGACTATCAATTTTATTGTTTCATCGGCATGCTGAGGGTTTAATGTTGTGTTTCAAGCATTGCAGCAAGTATTATCCAAGGACTAGGTCAGAACTACCGTTCAGCAGAAGTCCCGGAATAATACCCCAGACATCATTGAGTATAAAGACCTAGTATATCAGATTAAGAGACCTTTCAAACAAGATTTCAGGGGTTACCTATATATCCAAGTAGTGTTCCCCATGAATTCACAAGTTTGAATTTAGGTTTATATCCCGAATAAATCTACTAAATGTACGAAAACCTATCGACACATCATCAGTAAGACTGTTTAACTCTTTTATACTTTACAAATCTTTAGCATACTGTAATCGTCTAGCTGATGTACTATCATTTTCCCTATATACACAAGCTCTTTTTCAGATTTTATCATGTTTTTGTATTTTTGCATTTTTTACTGTTTTTGTATTTTCTGAAAATAAACTATATACAACTATCTACTCCCCCTAAATACCAAAACAAGTAAAAAATCGACAAACCATTGTAGATTGTTTCTCGTCTTCATCCGCAACAGTACTCTCATCAACGCCAATTATGCCATCTGACACTGAAAGAAGCTTCATACCATTCAGTTTTAACAAATATTTAAACCGATTTTTATCAAAAGCTTTGGTATGTAAATCAGCTTTCTGTTCGTCAGTGTGGATTTTCTCAATTCGTATCAACTTTTTCTCAAAACAATCACGAATAAAGTGATGACGAATTTCTATGTGTTTAGTTTTAGCGTGATGTACTGGATTCTTTGTTATATTTATTGCTGCCTCATTATCAACAAAAAGAGGTGTGTTAAGAAACTGCAAACGGTAGTCGCGCATCTGTTGCTGTATCCACAAGATCTGAGAGCAGCAACTGCTAGCAGAAACATACTCCGCTTCACATGTAGATAACGCCACAGACGTTTGTTTCTTACACTGCCAGGTAACCAATCTAGGACCAAAGAACTGGCATCCTGCAGTTGTTGATTTTGAATTGACTTTGCAGCATCCGAAATCCGAATCGGAATACCCTTCGAGCGTAAAGTCGCCTTTTCTAGGATACCACAACCCCAATGACGGAGTTCCTTTCAGGTAGCGCAATATCCTCTTCACAATGATCATATGCGATGCTCTCGGGTTAGACTGAAATCTTGCTGCGAGGCACGTTGGGTACATGATATCAGGACGTGAAGCAGTTAGGTACATTAAAGAACCTATCATGGATCGGTAAAACGTTTCATCAGCCCTGTCTCCGGTGAGATCTGGGTGAATCCCATGATTTGTTGCAAGTGGGGTAGCAGCTGGAGTAGAACTTGACATCCCAAATTTCTCTAGAATATCATGAACATACTTTGACTGATGAATGAAAATTCCCTCAGGAAGTTGTTCAACTTGTAATCCCAGAAAGAATTTCATCTCCCCCATTGATGACATTTCAAACTTTTGCTTCATTACTGATTCAAAATCTTTGCATAGATTTTCATTTGTCGACCCAAAGATTATATCATCCACATAAATCTGAACTATCAGAAGATGACCATCGACCTCTTTAGTGAAAAGAATGGCATCCACTTTTCCACGAATGAACTTGTTGGCTAGTAGGTGTTGAGACAAAGTCTCGTACCAGGCTCTCGGGGCCTGGTGTAAACCATACAGCGCTTTGTCCAATAAGTAGACCTTGTTTTTGTGGATTGGATCGGTGAAGCCCGGTGGCTGACCGACATAAACCTCCTCTTTCACCTTCCCGTAGAGAAAAGCCGATTTAACATCCAACTGATAAACTTTGAAGTTCTTCCAAGACGCAAATGCTAGGAAAATTCTGATTGCCTCTAGTCGTGCTACAGGAGCATAGACTTCGGTAAAATCAATCCCCTCCTGTTGACTAAATCCCTGAACAACGAGTCGAGCTTTGTTCCTTACAACAACTCCTCTATCGTCCCTCTTGCACTTGAACACCCACTTGGTGTTAATCTTTCTCTGACCATCCGGCAAATCAACTAACTTCCACACTCCCAATTTCTCAAATTGACTAAGTTCCTCCTGCATTGCATTGACCCAAGAGTCTTCAGTAAGCGCCTCTTTGTAAGTTCTTGGCTCAACCTGCGAGATAAAACAACTCAATGAGAATTCAGTTTGCAAAGGAGCAACTTTTGTATAAAAACATGTAAGCCCTTTATCAATCTGATTTCGAGTGCGAACGCCTGCTTGCAATTCTCCTATGATCAACTCCTCTGGATGATATGAAAAAGTTCGCGGCATCACTTCACTTTGAACATCTACATTTCCATCCAGATTAGTAACATTCTGCTCTGCATCTTGTTCACCAACTTGGTTTGTTTGACTTGAAATCTGAATTTGCTCCCCCTCAGAATCTGAATCTGAATCACCATGATCAAATACTGGCATGTTTTCAGCTTCTAGATTATCATTCTGAGCCGACTGATTATCCTGAGCAACTTCATTCTGTTGGACATCATCATGTTCACCAGCATTACTTGGACCTGCTTCATCATCATTGGAAGTTTCCCGTGGTCTCCTTAAATACTCAGCTGGGAACCTTAGCTGCGACTCATAATCACGCAAAATATCCAACTCATCAAAGAAATCTTCATCATCCTCTGATTCTTCTCTCATGTCAAACGAATCCCAAAGTTTGTCATAATGATAACGCCATGAATCACCAGGATTCTGCGGCGGCATAGTATAACCTTGACATTCAACATTTGTAGCTTCAATAATCCGCTTCTCACTTGGAACGAGGACACGTCGCATCGGATTTGCATAACCAACAAAAATTCCCTCAATGCTCTTCGGACCAAACTTTCCATGAGGTTCTATAACCGTACAAGGTGACCCAAACGGTTCTAGATACTTCAAATTCGGTTTGCGGTTATTGATTAGCTCAAAGCATGTTTTGTTGAACTTCTTGACAGTGAGAACCCTGTTGAGCGTATAGCATGCGGCGGAAACAGCTTCAGCCCAAAAATTAATCGGTAACTTTGAATCTGCGAGCATAGTTCTAGCCGTCTCGATTAGTGTCCGGTTTTTGCGTTCTGCGACTCCATTCTGCTGCGGAGTATACGGAGCACTAAACTCATGCAAAATACCTCTTTCATCACAAAATTCTTCCATCTTGCTGTTCTTGAATTCAGTACCATTATCACTTCGAATTCTCTTAATACGCCTTTGGTACAAATTCTCAATCTTCCTGAACAGCCCCATCAAACTGTCAAATGTTTCATCTTTCGTCTTCAAGAAAGAAACCCACGAAAATCTGGAATAATCATCAGTAACGACCAAACAATAGTAATCTCATGTAATACTTTTGACATTCACAGGACCAAACAAATCCATGTGAAGTCTTTCCAGCGGTCTCGAAACTGAATTGACTTGCTTTGTAGGGTGTGACTTTTTCTTCTGCTTGCCTTTGATGCAGCTAATGCACTCCCCTTCCAGATGAAAACCTTTGATATTTACTCCCAATACCAAATCATTGTGCACCAAGTGATTCATTTTCCTTAGGTGAATATGCCCCATCTTGCGGTGCCACAATCTTGATTCTTTCTCAGTTGCTCTAGACACAAAACAATGTGCTTGACCAGTAGTTGTAGTTGCTACAGACATATCTAACACATATAAATCATTCACTCTAGGTGCCCTCATGATAATCCATTCTTCAGGAACAACAAAACCAGGTTTCAAAATCAAACATTCTTTATCAGTGAAGTGAGTAGTATACATGTTGTCACAAATCTGCGAGATACTAAGCAGATTGTTCTCCAGCTCAGTGATGTAGTTAACTCTCTCAAACGTTACAATCCCATTGGATAACGTTCCTTCACCAACAATTCTACCACCTTCATGACCTGCAAATCCCACATAACCACCATTGATATTCTTCACATCATACAGTAATGCAGTTTTTCCTGTCATATGTCGAGATGCGCCACTATCCATGATCCATCTTGAAATGGCTCTTGGAAGATCCAGCACATACCACAAGTTGATTTTAAAACATTTCAATAAAGATGCCGATTCATGCTTCGCGATCCAGGAAGCTCCGGCAATTCAAACTGCTTATTCGAACATGGTGTCCACCCAGGCCTCATCAGCCTTAGGTGTAACCTTGACTCTCGCAATTTGAATTTTGAAATTTTCAGCCTTCAAAGGTGGAAAATTTGCATCATAATCAACCGAAATTGATTCTTCAGCCTTTTTCACTTCAGAAGTTGAAATTTTCATTTCAGTTTTTGGTTTCCAAACTTGTTGAGATAATGCAACCTGTTTATAAAACTTGTCATTTTTAGTTACCACTTTCTTAACAGGTTCATTTTTCACTTTGATGTTGTCATTTTTCTCATTCTTTTTTCTCAACAATGATTGGTGCTTTACCCTTCACATCAACTTACTTCTTTTGTCTATCAACAACTTCAGTCTTAGGCTTGGAGTTGGTGCAATTTCTTGCAATGTGACCAACTTTGTTACATCTAAAACATGTACGAGTATCAACAACTCGACTTGAACCTTCAGACTGATAATGTGAAGCTCTTTTCTCAAAGAACTCTTTATTTGATTTTGAAAAATTTTCATTTTCCTCATCAGAAAGTGAACTCGAACTGTTCACAAACACCTTCTTTTCAGCAAACCTTTTGTTTTGAAAACTCTTTTTCTGATAACTCTTACCATCCCTATAACCACCCGACCAATTGTTTCGATTGTTATTATAAAAACGTGGTGGAACAACAGGCTTTTTGTAATAAGCTTTATCTCTCTCAAAATTCATTTGCCTTTTTGTTTGACACAAACTGTTCACTTCTGACAACTCAACTTCAACTAACTTGAAAACATTTGTCAACTTTTTCACATTAACATTCTCAATTGGAAACTCAGAATCCGAATACAACTTATCAGATCCAGCCATCTTGTACATCACAAGACCAGGTTCATCACTTAAGTTGTTTTTGGATTTTGATTTCTGAATGTACTTGTCCAAGAAACACCCATCATCTTCAGTTGACTCAGAAATTAAAACACTTTCAGCTGTGCTCTTAACAATCTCTGTCTGAACACTATCATCAGATGATGTAAAAGTAACATCAATGTTTTCCGGAAGTTTAACTTCACTCTCTTCCTCAATTTCAACCAACCCAGATTGCTTTTTCGTATAATTATCAAGAACAGGTGGTGGAACTTGATGAAACCCCACCCCAGTTCCATCACAATACACATCTTTGCCCGCTTTGTCTTTCCCGATGGGTTTGGGAATGATATGTTTCAAAACAAAGCTTGCGGAGTTGTAACTGTTAAGCTTCAACTGGATTCGCTCGTTTTCGATTACAGCCTCTTGAACTTTAAGTTTCAATTTATTAATTTCATCCAGTTGTTGATTGGTTGATTCTTCTTTAACTCTAAGCACTGCTTTTAAATGTTCATTTTCTTTAAAAGTTTTACCATTTCGATCATCACAATCTTTCATTGTGCTTTTGAGTTTTTCAAATTTTTCAGAAATCTGACGGTTTTCAAGAATCAACTTTTCATTTTCTTGTTTAATTTTGTCATGATCAATTTTATCAGTTTCAATTTGAGCAGTTAATTCTCTTATCCGTTCAGTTGAAGCTTTAACTGTTTTGTCACGACCAAGAATCTGATTCTCAACGCTTCTGACCTTTGCTGTCAGATCTTTAATTTTCTCACCGTTGAGATACGTGACAGTATTACAAAATTTGCACTCTTTGTTGCAATTTTTGCAATCAGCATTTCCTTCGATCTTTTTACCTGACGCATTTGTTGACACATCTGAACTGACCTGGCTTTTTGACTCAGACACGGAGTTAGAGTCTACCTCAAGTGCTTTAGCAGCCAGCACTTTGTCAGCCATTTTTCCCAGGTTCTCTGCAGTCAACTCCTGCGTAGTATCGATAACTCCAGTATCAATCTTCTTTGATTTTTCGATCTCTTCTTTCTCTTTCATCTCTTTTTCTTCTTTTTCTTTCTTCGCTTCCTCTTTCATTTTCTCGGTTGGAGTTCCCCACCATTTGTGTTGCCAATACTCATCATCTTCTTTCATTTCCTTGATTAAGGCTTCCAGATCGAGAGTTTTGTGATCGATTGCAATATTTCCATACTCATCAAGATAACACTCTCTGTCTGGATCCCATCTTTTTGCTCTCTTAGCTTCCAAATAGATACCAGAAAGTCTAGTAATTTTGTTTTCCGAAATCATCTTTCTGTATCTATACTTCTGCTCTTCAGTTCTATCATCTTTCCATGGAATAGGTTCATTCTTCGCCATGAATGCGTAACCAACCGCATCTTCTTCTGGTAGAACCTCTTGACTCCAATCATACCCCTCATCATCGTAAATCACTGCAAGAGCTCTAGATTTCTCTCTGTTGTCTTCAACCTGCTTCAATCTAGGCGGCTCGGATTTATTCTGGTGATAAATCGCCTTCTTGTAGTAATCATCTCTGAAAGGATTCTCTGACTCATCAGCATAAGCGTTTCGGCATTCTCGTTTGAAATGACCCTTCTGCTTACACTTAAAGCAAGTCACCTTCGATTTATCGAACCCCAGCTTGGTAGATGCACCACCAATTGTTTTCCTTCCAGTAATTTCCATGAATCTTTGTGCACGACGAACAGCACTTGCCATAGCCCAACGAATATCGATCAGTTCCATTTCCTCCGGATCAATCTGATCGTAATCTTCTTTCGTCAGATTTGTGTTACCTATCTTCCCAGCTACTAACCCTTCATACGATTCCAACACCGATGCTAGGAAGATCATCTGCTGCTTGGCCGATTCTTCATCAAAATTTTGAGCATTTTTCAAGTCTATTGCAATGTTGCATTGAAAACGATTCTTTGCATCTGGATGATTTCCAGAAGATGAAGATCCACTGTGATAACCACTGTGACTTCCACTGCTTTGACTGCTTTGACTTTCTTTGCTAGCTGTCGACACATTTTCAGCAGAAAACGTAGTTTTTGGAGAAGTTACTTTTGGCATCATGCTTTTTGGATAATACAAATCCAAATTCTGCTGATAAGATGAGTGATTAACTTTGTACGTCTTCTTCAACTCCAGCTCATGACTTTCAAGTCTCTCAATCAACAAATCTGGAGTAAGATCTTTCGGCAAGATAGTGTTTTTAAGCATGAGAGCATAATATCTCCACTCCATCTCGTCTGGTAACGAATCGAACAATTTGTCTACTTGCTCATCATCAGAATACTTAATTCCATGTCTAACTAACTCCAGCTTCAAGTGCCCAAACCTCTCGATCATTTTTGACACTGATTCATTCTTTAAGCATCCAAACATATCAAACTCTTTCCTAAGTAGTTTTATTTTATTTTTCTTGATTTCTTCACTACCTATACATTTCTTTTCTAACTTTGCCCAAAGATCTTTAGCATTTGAATAGTCTATCAATGAGATGATATCCTCCCGAACAGACTGAAATAACAATGCCACACACTTTTGTTCGGCTACGAATGATTCAATCTCATCAGTAGCTGTTAAGACTTCACCATTCTTGTTTCCTTGATCATAACCGTTCTTCAGACTTTTCCAACTAGGAAATGCAAATGCCATCATCCAGTCTTCAAACTTTCTGGACCACCGACTGTACTCCTCAATAGCCATAAGTTTTGGAGGTTTATTGAACGTTCCGAAAGCACTTTCCGATTCCCACGCTTCCTTTTTCTTCTCTTTTGGCGGGTTATCATTCACATTGCTTGACGAAGTGTCATTGTTTCTGGAATCACCAGCGAATGCGTACATGTCGCTAAACGGGTTCATGAAAAGATCATCCATCGTGAATGTTCCTGCAAAAACAACAAACACTTAGAAAAATTTTAAGTTTTGAAAATTCAGCAAGTTCAAACGAAATCCTTGAAGTATAAACAGCTTCAAGCGAAATCAGCACTATATAACTGTTCAAGCGAAATCTTATCCAAGCTATGTTTCAAGCGAAATCCAGCAATACAATTTCGCTTCAAACAGTCTCAAGCGAAAACTACTAACAGTTCTGATTCAAGCGAAAACTACAAGATCAGTTTCGCTTCAACTGATTTCAAGCGAAAACCGAGACCAGATCTGATTCAAGCGAAATCCACAGATAATCAATTTCGCTTCAATAATTTCAAGCGAAAACCAGCCAAAATTTTCTGTTTTGAAGCGAAATCAACTATTATTTTCGAACACTTTCAAGCGAAATTCAGTTTTAGGTCATTTTTAACACGTTTTAATCTGAATTTTAGTCCGAAACTTTTTAGGCTTTGTTAAAACTCTGTTATACACAATATACTCAAAAATCAGATCATTTCGACCGTTGGAACTCTTTCAGATCAGAAAAATATAAAAAGAAATGAGTAGAAAGAAGAATCCGCTGCTATGGTATGAACTCCTCGTCCTGAGCTCTGATACCACTTGTTGGACCGTTCTACGACCTTTAACCGTCAGTTAAGGTAGTTCATCTTTGCATACGAAGGCGGAATCAACGTAAACAAAGTCATAACAGCAATTATCCTTTTAATCCTTCTTTTCTGATTGATTTACGTGCTTTTACAACATTTTCTAATACAAATCCGGCAGCACTTCTCCTTACAAACACATACAGATCCGCTTCAAATGACACACACACTCTCCTATATATAGATCACAGGATTTCGCTTGAAATGATATGAGATGCTGTTCAAGCGAAATCTCCTCAATTGATTTCGCTTGAGATTGGTTCAAGCGAAATTGTGATAAAGTTAATAAACTGATTTCGCTTGAATCCCCACAACACTCTTTCAAGCGAAAACCTTATCTCAAACATGATCTAAACCTAATTAAGACCCTGTTGTGTGTACATTCAAACTATCTAGACACAAGACTTGATTATGACGTAATCAGCAGACATTTAGTGCACCAACACAGGATCATTCATTTTCGCTTTTGTATTTCCTCGGACCTTGACCGTAGTCTAAGGCTGCATTTGTTTTCTTTCGAATTGTTCTTCCGACTCTTTGATTTCTTACGTCATTTACACTTCGGTTTGTTCTTTGTTTACCGTTATCTGGTTCATACTTATATTTCTTTACAGCCCGTCACCCGGGTTCTCTATCTTAACGTTTTTAACTCTCCAGTTTCACTGGTTTACGTTATTCCTTTCTATGCTTACCCTTAACCCTTTTATATAGATTTGTTAACATCCCGCGCTTTTATTTATTCAGTTCACGCTTACTTACATTATCAAATGTTATTCTTAATTTAACTCGTTTGACTTGTTCGTGTGGAATTTCATCACTTGTGAACGTCAAACTTCGTTCCTTATCCAACCCGTTCAACTTTAAAATAGTTTAACGTAGCTATCAAAATTTCTCTTTGCAAATTCTCATCGACTTTTAGTCGTGACTCCTAATCCGATTCTTTTGACTTTCTATTTCGCGTTCCCGTCTCTTGGTTTACGCATACGTTCAAAATCCTACCCATCTATCGGGTATCTTATCGGATCACTATCAAAGTAACCTCCCAATATGTATTAAGACTTCGTTTTAATTTATTTGGTTGTCTTAGCGAAACCCATTGCTTTTATTCAATCAAGTCTTTTATTCTCTATTTAATTTGTTTGACTTGTCCCTGTGAATTTCATCACTTGCGACAGTCGAACTTTTATCCCTACGCCTTAGTGTTCCTATTAGTCGGTTTGTATTTTCATTTACCTTGATCCTTTTCCCTTCTCTCGGGCTCGTTATTCTAATGTAATATGCTTCCGTCATCCAACTTGCGTTTACGTTTACTATCAAACATCTTACTTATTTGATTCATTTGGGTGCCTTTTTAATTTGTCCCTTTTTACCTTGTCCTTACTACATCGGTTGTAAGTGTGTCCATCATAAAAGTTCATGGTACCACGTGTTCACTACATACTTAGCCAGAGTAAGCGATCAACACCTGATATACATGACCCTTTATAATTTTCACATTACACCCCATGTATGTAACGCCTCTATTTAGTTTTCTTGGAAATAATATCCTGGATAGGTATTCTATTCGGGTTTTCCAAGCTTTTAATATGCAACAATTATTCTCTACATATTTGTTGCATAATGCTATTTGTGCGATTAAATTTAAAATGTGCACCAGGTAAATGCTTGCCCTTACGGGCTTTCCTTACCATTAACTTATTCGCGATCGTTACGTGATTTAGGTCCTTGATGAGCATGCTTTGCTTGTCATACTTTGGACCGTTCCTTTGTCAGATCCGCAATTTGTTAAACTCCCGCTATCTTCGGATGCGAGTGTCCTTCAACTACAACATTTATAAAAATTAGTAATTTCGACATTAATGAACGCCCGTATTATAATACAAGGCTTTCCCACTATAAGTGTCGACACACGTAATTTTGTTGACTATATTGGTCCTTTATCGATTTAATTTGGGTAACGTGTATTACACAATGCCCATATGTGTCCTTCACAATACGTTAATCATACTAAACTATTAATATACATGTACTTATCGGATTTGCGATCAAGCCTCGAACCGAACACACTTTATTCTTTAACCATGAGCTCTGATTACCAACTTGTAATACCCGTCTTATTTATTAAAGACTTTAATATAAAATACGCATTTTTTAAAACCAAAATGCATAATTACAAAACTTAGTTATAAAAACTAAATTTACATGGTTAAGGTGTTCTAAGATTACCAACTGACTAGTTTAAAACATTCGACATATAGTTAGTGTTGACAAAATAAACATCGTCTAAAACAAGATTAAATTAGCGCGGAAGCTTCAAAAGTTTGTGCTCGGTTCTTGATCTCTTGCTTGATCGGCATCCGGAATGAGATGAGTATCACCTAAGGTCAAAACCACAATAAATGTTAGTTCTGACAACATTAAATTATATATAAACAGGTTCTAGTATCATACAAATGAAAACAAAAACAAAACTTAGGTTCTTGGTCTGTCGCGCCACGCGACATACTCCTTTGGATCCTTTGCGCCCCACAAGCGCTCTCGCTTGTTGCGCCAGAGCTAAGGTCCCCTGTCGCGTGCTGCGCGGGAACCCGTTTTCCAGCGGCTGTAGGTTGAATTCCTTCATTTCTGCCCAGCTCCGAATTTTCCATAATCTCAACTTTAAACTAGCATAACTTTCTATCTAAGTGTCCGTTTCACGTGATTCTTTTTCCTACGCGACCGTAATTTAATTCTCCATCTCATGGAGTAAAATCCGACATTTAAATTCACAAATTTTTAGAATTTCAAGCTCTCGGCTTGAAATTCAATTTTGACACTTTTTGACCCATTGGCGTTTTGATCAAACAAACTTGTTGGTTATCTTTGAAATGTCATGCAAATCACATTTTATCAGTTTACTAATATTCAAGGTTCAAATTACGGGTTCTTAAGCAAATATTAACCCGTTTTGCATATCTACTTATTTTGACCCGTTACGGGTATTTAACACTTTTAAGAAATCACACTTCTTTTAGTTTACACCCTATCTCCACTTTATACGTATCCCAAGGACTCAATTTAATAAAACGCTTATTTCTAAACAGCTCTTAAAGGTTGTTTTCCCTATTTACCCCTCGGGGGCTTTTTGGTCAATTTTAGTCCTTCATTTTGTGACGAAAGGCTTTCGCCAATAATTGACCATGATATTGCTTCTAACTACAATACAAAATATGCATACCTGGCTTGGATCAACATATTGACCCGTTTGATAGCTTGCGTCCATAATATGCTAATTCATAGCACCGCTAAATCATAACCGTTTTATCATGTGCGAATAAGACTCGACAAGCACCTATTAGTCATCATTTGTCAAATGGTATCTACATTACCATTTGACCCGATTGGTCTAAACGATTAAACACTTTGCGCTTATATTGGAAAGGTGTCTATTTACCATTTCATTAAATAACTCAATTCAGATTTCTCACCTCTTTAGCTATGTCTCTTAAACCCTTTTTCTTATGCGTTTAGCCCGACATGACTTATGTCACTTGGTGTCGTTTTATATTTCAATTTTTACCTATTCGTTCGTGACTAAATCACCGTTTTTCCCCTTTTTACTCGTTTAGTCTTACTTATAAAGTAGCCGTTCAAAAACCCATTTTCTCTTAGTCTTTTCATGACTAATTTACTGTTTCACACCTTTTTACCATTGAACACGGTTTCTATCATTTATATTAGTTCCGACCCGTATCTTTTCGCGTCGGAAACCATATTTCGAATATTATCTTTATTGTATTCCTAACTTATAGAATAAACACGTATTCTCCAAAAAGGTGTAAGTTTTACTTACCTCTCATCCAGTTTACACTTTTCTTCTCGTACTTGATTCGTTTGACCCGCTTTCTCCCCAAGCTTCCTCCTAGCTTGTTAAGCGCCAACTATCATTCATTATTCACAAGGTGGTCAGTTTAATCATAACTTAATACGATTATTCCACCTCACGCATTTTATATCCAAAATTATCATTCATTACAATGTAGGTCAGTTTGACTTTTCAAAAGTCAAATGCCCATTAGTATATAGAATGCACATTCAAGTTTATCAACTAGTTTAGGCATTTTCTCTAATCACCCGGTAGGCGTTCTTTTAAGCCACCGTCTAGCACATCTTTTACCCGGTTCATTATGTTTCCAATATCTCAACTAGTTCAAGCGATCATTAAATCTAACTTATTTATTTATTTTCGCAAGAACTAAGGGTTCTCTTCTATAAGTGAGACCCGTTTCATTATACCACTAGCATTCATTCGAACATCTTATCTAATCAAGTTCTACCTGTCAATTTAGTAGTTAACATGATTTCAAACATCCATATTCATGAAATAAATCACTAATTTCACTACAACATTCAAAACCCTTTTTGAATCATGTATAATCAAATACTCAAATTTGCAATTTGTTTAAGTATTTCGCTTCAACTATCAATTGTGATGATTTCTAGCACAAACATATCATCATCCTCATTATTTAGCTAAAACCCACTTAGCACATACAAGGGAATAAATCAAACCCTTAGTTTTTAACATTAATTCTTCAAGTTTTTAACTAGGGTTTGTTTCTAAACATGAATTTCATCACAACAACGCTCATAGATTCATTATTCATTCCAGAATTTCGATTATGATTGTTCATCATAATTTTAAATTATCACCAAATAACAAATTTCAACATACCTTGTGATCCCCACGACTAGGTGATCACGAATTTGTGTCCATGCATCTGATTTGGGCTGGATTTGACCTTCAATTTGTTGATTTTGGGTGAACTAGGGTTTCACCCATTTTGGTCTCCTGTTGATCGATCTAGAACACACACTGTGTGTGTGTGTGTGTGTGTGTGTTTGTGTGTTTTGTTTTAGATTTTTCGTTTTAATAATCGACTTTCTAGTTTGCCCATTTTTGGTCCCTCATGTTTAGATGTTTTTATGAAGAGGGTTAAAAGGTCTTGATCTTTATTCATTCACTTAATTACACAATTAATAACTAGGTTAATTGTTCCTAGTTAACTTAGTTAGTTCCGGGGTTATAACATGTTTTCATTCTGAGTCCCGTTAATTCGGGCCCCTTATAAACTTTATTTCCTCAAAAGCTTTTATTCCCCTTTTTTTATTTAATATTAGGTTTATTTATTTAAATCCTAATATTTACCGGGTTACTTTTACCACTAACGGTACCGTGCCCGTCTTTTAGTATTAACGTGGTTTGACTACCAAACCCGTTTTTAGGGTGTTACACAAACCAACCACCTAAGAGTGGAATCGTCGAGCGAAAACACTTGACAACCTCTGGAAGCAGCTTTTCTTGCCACCAGACCATTCTCCATCAATTAGGAATCTGATGCCGTCACTAAACACATTCCATAAATTGTAGCCATTTTTTTAGTGTTTATTTTTTGGTGTCTAATTCGCATATATATTACCATTGCTCTTGATTTTCTTGATTGTATATCTATAAAATGTCAACATATACACGTGTGGTTTAGTTTACAAAGATTTTTCAATGCCGAGAACCTCGATCAGAGAGTAAAAAAAGCGTAAGGTTCACAATGGTGTAAAACTAAAATGGGATATACCGGGCTAGGATTTGAGTTACAAGACAAGGGCCAAACCAACCACCCAAGAATTGAATCGTCGAGCGAAAACACTTGACAACCTCCTGGAAGCAGCTTTTCTTGCCACCAGACCTTTCTCCATCAATTAGGAATCTGATACGATCACTAAACACATTCCTTAAATTGTAGCCATTTTTTTAGTGTTTATTTTTTGGTGTATAATGCGCATATATATCACCATTGCTCTTGATTTTCTTGACTGTATATCTCTTAAATGTCAACATATACACGTGTGATTTAGTTTATAAAGATTTTTCAATGCCGAGAACCTCGGTCAGAGAGTAAAAAAGGTGTAAGGTTCACAATGGTGTAAAACTAAAATGGGATTTACCGGGCTAGGATTCGAGTTACAGGAACAAGGGCCAAACCAACCACCCAAGAATGGAATTGTCGAGCGAAAACACTTGACAACCTCCTGGAAGCAGCTTTTCTTGCCACCAGACATTTATCCATCAATTAGGAATCCGATGCCGTCACTAAACACATTCCTTAAATTATAGCCATTTTTTTAGTGTTTATTTTTTGGTGTCTAATCCGCATATATATCACCATTGCTCTTGATTTTCTTGACTGTATATCTCTTAAATGTCAAGATATACACGTCTGATTTAGTTTACGAAGATTTTTCAATGCCGAGAACCTCGATCAGAGAGTAAAAAAGGCGTAAGCTTCATAATGGTGTAAAACTAAAATGGGATATACCAGGCTAGGATTCGAGTTACAGGAACAAGGGCCAAACCGACCACCCAAGAATGGAATCGTTGAGCGAAAACACTTGACAACCTCCAGGAAGCAGCTTTTCTTGCCACCAGAGCTTTCTCCATCAATTAGGAATCTGATTCCGTCACTAAACACATTCCTTAAATTGTAGCCATTTTTTGAGTGTTTATTTTTTGGTGTCTAATCCGCATATATATCACCATTGCTCTTGATTTTCTTGATTGTATATCTCTTAAATGTCAACATATACACGTGTGATTTAGTTTACGAATATTTTTCAATGCCGAGAACCTCGATCAGAGAGTAAAAATGGCGTAAGGTTCACAACGGTGTAAAACTAAAATGGGATATACCGGGCTAGTATTCGAGTTACAGGAACTAAGGCCAAACCAACCACCCAAGAATGGAATCGTCGAGTGAAAACACTTGACAACCTCCTGGAAGCAGCTTTTCTTGCCACCAGACCGTTCTCCATCAATTAGGAATCTGATGCCCTCACTAAACACATTCCTTTTGTAATTTCTTCATCCTCTTCCTCCTCTCATGTGCTCTCATATTAAACCATCCTCTCTTTTTAGAAGGGAAGGGTTCCTCAGACTGTGCCTTAAAAATAAATATTCCATCCTCAGTATCAGCTGAGTATCCTGAGGGGTTTGGCTGAGACGAGGTTCCTTAATCTTTTGGGGAACTAGCTATTTGACGATAAGCGTCGGATGTACCTTGCTCACTCATACTATAAACTAACAAATTGTCAAATAACACAAAACATTAATATACATATTTACACATAATCACATAAATTATTTCCTAACACAGAATTTAAGTGTCAGCAGAACACTTCATTGGCTTAAACCAGTGGTTGTAGCTCTGATACCACCTTCTGTCGCAACCCCCGACCCCTGCCCCGTGAGGCGGGCGGTTGCGGCACGCAGAGCGGGTAGTATCGGTGTTTATTAATTTGGCGCGGAAATGAGACATCAGGACCGTAGTTTGGAAATATTTTATCAGAGTTAAAACACCAAACTTTTTATAACAAATAAATAAAAAAAATGGGATAAAACCCAAGTTTTCATTACAATATTTTTATAGGGATAAACCCTAGTTTATTGAAAACAAAACTCCTTTTTATTTAGGTAACTTTTATAGCCACTTTTCCAAGCCTTCAGTGCTCTCCAGCTGGCTTCTATTAGCTTCACATTAAGTTACCTGAAACGGGTTTTAAAAAGATTTTATCAGCAAGAAATACTGGCGAGTGCATCCCAGTTTAATCAAAACAGTTTTACAACTTTAGAGTATTTAGGGCATCGGCAATTACATTTGTTTATATCTACTCAATGACGCATTCAGTACTGTCAACACCTGACTTGTGGGTCATATTACTCATTGGCTAACTCTTTGTCCAATGGTAACGTCTTTCAGTAATGTATACAAAACCCCAACATACCGGCAGTAATTGTAGAATTACAAATACTCAATTACTGTTTAGTGTAATTTAAAACATTTGAGGTTTTGGTAAAAAGGTGACAAAAAGAAGATGTACTCACATTGTTTACTTAGGTAAAACTAAAGCTTCCTGGTGTATCTCCTGGTTATTATCTATTAAAATTAAACAATGCACACGTGTTAGTAAAATAACCCAAATCACATTAACCGTACAACTCGAGACAGAACTCCAATGACTGAGTCAGGCAGAGCCTTGACATGCATTATGGAGTTCTAGATCAATCAGGTGTAACACAAGACAGAACTCCAACGACTGAGTCAGGCAGAGCCTTGACATGCGTTACGGAGCCCTAGATCGATCGTGTAGGGTAACAAATAGGGTTATAATACTTACAACGAGGAAGAGCTTCGCTTTTAAGGGGTATTATTCCTGAGAGTTTATACTAACAGAAGTTGAGAGAGAATATCAGAAAATGAACGTTGAGAAATGAAGCCTGAAGCCTCTATTTATAGGCTGGTCGGACAGCGAGTCACGGCCCGCGACTCCTTTGGCTTCTGCTTTCGCGACTCGCGAGGTAGACTGGCTAGGGCCTAGCCTTGGCCAGTCATTGGCCTAGCTTTGTTGAGTCATCAGACACGTGGCGAAATGCAGTGTCGAGCAAGCAAAGGTCCTCGCGCCCCGCGACTGACTCCGGTGTCTGGGTCGCGGCCCGCGAGCGAAGGTATTTTTGTTTTGATTTGTTTTTTTATAAATATTAAGGTATTTAGGGTCTGTTTCTCGCATACGGGGTATATTCTAGGACGTTTAGGGTCACGTTAAGGGTTCTAGGAGGGTTGTTATAGTATATTCACCTGTAAGACTGAATCTAGGGAATCTTGATACGAGAGTATATTCTGAGGTGGGACACACGAATAAGTTAAGTGCTTAAAACACTAAATCTTGTATCTCGAATCAGTTGAACTTTGTGTGAAAATTTAAGTGGATCAGTATACTGACAATCTAAGTGAATCGTTTAGAACGTAAGTGTTTATAGCTCAACGGTGCTAGTGATTTGTCAAAAACTGATATGATCCTCTGACACCAACTCGAACAAAAATATTGTATGTAAATATTTCTTTTCTGGTTTATGTTTCAGAAAAATACAAAAAGATTTTGATTCTACTTTATTTTCGACAACCGATGTCTGAAAGCTAAGTTTCAAAGTCTAAGTATGCTGAACGTGTTTCTGAAAAATAAATAAGTTCATTAATTTAAAACGTGAAGTTTTTAAGTGATAAATCAAAAACAGTTTGTGAAAATCTCCAAGGTCATTAATTTGGACTTGGATGATAATGTGAGGTTTTTGGATTCTTAAAATGTCATATACATAGTTATTTGATAAGGGGAGAGAGTCAAGTTATTATTTCTGGGAATACTTATGTGATTAGGAGCCAGTTTTCGATCAGAGAATTTTTAGAGCCAGGTCATCGATTCTAGAAAACCAAAACGCTTTTACTGTTAAATATAAAATCCAGATTTCTGTGAACAAACGATGTCCTGTGCTGTCACATATTTGAAATGCTCCAGCTTTTTCATGATTATATGTTTAGAGCTAGGGTATTGATTTCAATCTTTAAATTGTTAAAATCTTATAATTTTTTTGAGAATTTTCAGGTGATTGAGCCAGACTGCGATCCCGATAACTAAGCTTAAGGGGGAGTCTGAAGACGAGCTTGAAGTACGGGGGAGCTTGTAGAACCAGGTGACGATCCTAGCAGCTGAAAGCACGAAAGCTTAAAGCAAGGGGGAGCCTGAAGGAGGAGTTAATCGAAAAGAGGAGCAGCTTGAAGCTGATAGCAGATCCACGGGGATTCTGAGGGAGTCTGTGTTGCTGAGAATGTCATTTCTGAAAGACTCAGAGAAAGACAGAAAGCTACGAGATTGACCGCATAAATATCCAAGGGGGAGTCTGTGAATGCATATGTCTATCGCTTGCGTCAATCACGTAACGTAGCTTTGTCAAATGATACAAGACTGGTGCTGAACTGAGCAAAAGGCAATCATTGAAGTGTACTGAAGTCCATTCGAACGGATGGACACATGGTCCATCCGGACGTATGAAGATTTTGTTCATCCGGAAGCCCATCTGTCCGGATGAGGCCATCCGCTACCTAGTCCATCCGGATGGGTCATGCCTATAAATAGGAGAGTGGGTCTTTGTCATTTGTAACTTGTCATGACTTGAGTGGGGAAACTCTGTCCGATTGATTTCTCGGTTTTGTACTTTTCAGATCATTAATTGAAATCAACTTATTATTACATTCTTGTCTTCTATCCACACACGTGATTAGATTTTGCACACTTCACGTGGTATTACGCAATCAACAGTTAGGGAATTCATCCGATCCTGAATTCACATGTTCAAATTAAACATGATATTGTTCACATATCATTATAAAACACCAAAATGAACATCTTTGCTAAATACCTGAAAAGTGTGATAGGGTCTAATGTTGAAGTGGTATTTTATACAACCACAAATGAGCATTTTTGTTAATACCTTCAACTTATCCATTCCTTCTTAGAGCTGAACAACTGTTGTACATGAAGTTGTCGTCCATAATTTTTCTTTATAAAGTTGACCTTTCAAAGACAATGTCATATTCTCATGAATATACCTTAAACAAAATATGTATTCAGCACATGGGAACAATTTTTATGGCAGCTAGAATACCTTGTGTAGTCAATTTCATTCAGACATTATACTTTGTAATCAAAACAACTATTAAATATAAGATGGAACACATACCTTTTGTCTATCACCAATGAAGGTGAAGTTTGAGTTCCTGCCCAATCCCAGATCTTCCCCTAAACATTCAAGAAACCAGGTCCAAGAGCTTAGAATCTATGCCTCGACAATTGCATAAGCTACATGGTAGATATTATTGTTTGGATCAGCACCAACAGCAGATAAGATCTGACCAGGGTAAGGACCATTCATGAAAGCTCCATCCAAACCTAACAGGTCCCTTCCTATAGCCTTAAATCCATGTTTCAAAGCTCCCAAACATACATATATCCTTTTAAAGATTCTGGTGTTATCACTTGAATTTTTTGCAGGTTCAACCTCAATCTTAATTGTTAACCTAGGGTTTGTATTCAACAGTTCATCTACATATGACCTCAGCAAAGTATATTGTGACTTATAATCCCCTTGTACCTGTTTCTTTGCCTTGATCTTGGCCCTGTATGCTTTCGTTTTAGACACATTCAACTCATAGCTCCTCTGGAACTGTTCCTGTACAGCTTTGATCGGTATACCATGATTTTCCTCAATTTGTTCCAGCATTTGTTTAGACAGAAATGTAGAAGTGCAAGCATAAATGGTCCTACTTTGAAGACATTTATGATCAATGATCAATGTCGTTACCATCCAATATTCACTTTCCCCATCTTTTAATATTAAAATAACACTTGGACATTGATATTGGTGGGGTTTGTCTTTTCCCCCCTCTAACCAACATTAACTTTGTTATCTTTAATGTTATTCTCTTTTAGCCCCTCATCTTTGTCTTTCTTTTCCTGTTGACCCTTATCTTTTCCTTTGACTTCTACCAAACCTTGAGTATTTTTAATGACCTGTGTACCATATTCTTTTACTTTAAAGTTTGGCATTCCCCCTTGATATATTTCACTAACCCTTGTTTTATCATCCTTACAGTTTTAGTTAGTCTTTTAGTCTCAACATCATGTTTTCTAATTCTATCATTTGCTTCTTGTTTAGTACCAAATATTTGTCCTAGATAGAAAGTGTTGTTGTTTACATTTTCTTTCCTAAAAAACCTTAAACTATGCCTTCTAATACTATTAGCCTCATTATCAGATTCTGGTCCCCTGTCAAAGGTCTCATTTTCCAAGACTTCCTCATTAAAATCATATTTGTCAACAACTTTGATATTGTTAACCATACCCACATCAATATTTAACTTATAGTTCTTCATATCCACTTGACGATCATCTATATTGTTTCCCTTATCAACAATGTAATCACTCTCACTATCCTCCTCTACTATATGATCATCCCCATCATCTAAATTAACACTCTCATCACCTAAACTATCAGTTTCATCACCCGATTTATACTCTCATCACCTCACAATCCGCATTAACATCCTCACACTTATCATTTTTATCATTTCTATCATCTACAATGACACCCTCCTCACAATCTGCATTAACATCCTCACCCTTATCTAAATTTTCTTACCATCCCAACTATAATACCCTAAAACCATTGCTTATAACACTCCCTACTATTTCATTGTCCTCCTCTTCATTAATTTCTTCAATAACCAAACATGCAGCTAGTATGGGCAAATATGATGGTATACTTGTACTACCATGTTCAGTATACACATCTATCATCCTATGTTCAGGGACATATTTTAACAATTCCAATACATTTGCATCACAAGCTAGGCTACAAAGACAAGTATCTAAATCATGTCTTAAGGTTAAAAACTGATAGTAGATAGTTGATCCTTCAGCATAACATAACATTATCATAGCAAGATCCAACTCGTGTACAGAACTTATCACTGTCTCGACGATCAATGAAATTATCCTTACCATTCATGTATGTTCTACCTAAAGAAACCGTAAATGTGCCTCCATGATGCAACCTTGCAGTAACGAGAGTAGGATACACTTCAACATTACAAAAGTTTCGACTTTTAACATCAAACTAGTCTTAAATTTTCAATTTTAAGGACTAATTTGTTTTTGAATACTTACCATAAATTTCATCAACGTCAAAATGATCCAAAGTCTTTCGTACATAGAATCCTCCGCTCATTGTGAAATTTAGTCTTGATAAAATAAAACAAAGTTACAAGAACTATTTGTATACAAAACTAAGCTAAGCGAAAGTCAAACATTCAGCATCTAAGCTAAACAAAAGGCGAAACATTCGCATGAAACCTTCATGCGAATCATCATAATAACGCCCCCCCCCCCCCCAGTTGGAGGCGTATATAACCCCAACATGGAAACTAAATCCACACGTCGATGACTAACCAGCCTTTTTGGTAAACAAATCTGCAAGCTGATCTAAAGTACGAGTATGAGACACCAAAATCAAACCATCTTAAAGTTTCTCTCGCACAAAATGACAATCTCAGTCAATGTGTTTAGTATGTTCATTAAAAACTGAGGTTATGGCAATATAAATAGCAGCCTGAGTATCACACTTAAGAGGAACCAAAGTAAGACCATGAACTTGAAACTCAGAAAACAAAGAAGGTAGCCAAGAACTCCCTTGTGTCACACGATGAACAAAACGATACTCCCTCTTCAACAAAGCTAAGTGAAACAATGGCTTGTTTCATGGAATTCCAAGATGTGGGATTACCCCCAAAAGAAATGAAAAAGTCGCTAACCAGTCGCCATGTATTAGAACCCAATCAGAATCACAATAAGCTGCTAATAAACAATCGGCATTCCAATGAGGAACTTAAGGATCACTCATGAACTGACTAAGAAATTAAACAACAAAAGCCAAATCAAGCCTAGTATGGGTTAAGTAACTGAGCTTCCTAACTAGTCTTCGATGGTCTAAAGGCTCATCAAAATCATGAATTTCACAAGTTTTGAGTTGTAAACACATTGAAAAGTGGGAACTAAGAGACTAACTATTCACAACACTAAATTTTGTCAAGCAACCTTCGGCAAACTTTCGTTAAGTCATGATCACCCTAGAAGTTAAGAACTTCAATCCCCGAGGAAAAGTTAAGAAAACCAAGATCCTTAATCTGAAATGTGGGATGTAAGAAAGCCTTCAAAGCAAACATTTCATTTTCAAAGTTGTGTGTTAAGAGAATATTTTCCACATAAATTGCCACATGAACAACAGAATCACCCATATTGTTTTGGGAAACAAGAATAATCATTGACATACCGCATATAACCCTTAGTTTTAAAAGAATCAGATAGCTTCAAAGTTCAAACCATATAATTTAAAAACAATATAGATAAAATGCAATCCGTTATCTTTGTGTAGTGTTGTCATAATCGATATCATCAACTCTCATGAAAATACCAAATCACTACAAAAGTTAGAAGAATTTAGACAATGAAAACACAAAATCCCTAAAAAGTTGAAAGAGTTTGACATAAACTATAACAACAAAAAGTTCTTAGTAATGATCTTTTGTGAGCAGCCTCATGTTAATACTCATCGAAAGCGATTCCCTATTCTCTTTGTGGATAGATGGAATGCATGACATTGTGGGGGGTTTAATTCATCTTTTAGCATGTTCAAACCAATTACCCAACTCATTACAAAGACTATTGTACATCCATGGTTCATTATCAAACTCATAGTCACCCATCATGTGTTTTAATGAGAGAGAGTTGTTATAAAACAAATTGTCAAAGATCAACAATCCATTGTATACAAGTGGTAGAAGAAATACTGTGTGAGGAGACGCGTAGTTATCTATATATAAAATAGGAGGTATATAAACATAGAATTTTTTTAGAAGTGGTGTATTTTGAAAAGATTTTTAGGATAATGGGGAAGTCAAACAAAAAAAAGGTTTTTGGTGTATCCGCTGTTGCTAATAGCGGATTAGGTAGGGAAGTAAATTGTGTTGCAGCCTTGCTCAGGTAGGTGTCAGATGTTTTTCTAATCCTCTATTGAGAATAGAGGGTTAGGAGGAAACACTTAACCATGGTTCCAGCCTCACCCGAGACCAAACATAACCCACTTAAAAACCTAAACCCAGTTACAAAACTTAACCTAGTTAAGTTTTTAAGTTATACTTCCAGCTAACAACCTTGGATTCTTCCTCTATTATTAAAGAGATTCTGGCACATCACACGCAACCTGAGTAGTCTGCCTTCTTCTGGCCATGAACATGCACCATTCACATCCATTGCAAAACATCACATGCATATGTTGAATGGTTTTAATTGAGTGCTTTAACTTTACAGCTTTTGCAGGTTGTTTGATGGTTGCTAGATGATGTTGGTGGGTTTGATGTTGAACATGGTTATGGAGGGTTGAATATGATACAGGGGGTTCTCATGTTGAACATGGTTATGGAGGGTTTAAGTGGAGGAGGGGGTTCCGATGTTGAACATGGTCATGGAGGGTTTAAGTGGAGGATGAAGATGACGATGTTTTAATTTATAAAAAAAATATATATGGCCTAAGCCGTTATTCAGAATAGCGGATTAGGAAAAACACAATATCTCCTAATCCTCTATTACAAATAGCGGATCACCTTATAAAAAATTAAAACCCATTTAATAATATTTTGTTAAATAATATTATGTTGTTGAAACCCTAACTCTAATTAATTTATTTTAATGTTTCAAACCCTAACTAATTATGATTAGAATATTATCATTAACAATAATAAAATAAAATGATAAATAATAATAAGATGAAAAACGTGAAACATGAAACAAGATACAACGAAAATCACTACTAATATTAAAAACATGAAATGAAACAAACAGAAACTCAAATGCATAATAAAAAACCCACAACAATTAATGTTGTCGGTTTGGACAAGCGTTGATCCTGTGACCCGTTCTTTTACAACCAGAACACCTACGACCCGTCCTTTCCTCAGCATAGCTGGCGTCCATCTCGTTATGCATCCTCCTCGCACGTCGTCTTCCCCTTACAATAGTTATCTTTGATGGGTCCCCATGAATTTGCCAACCGGCGTATATCCAATCTTCCATATGGGGCACTGGAAAATACTGGTTGCTGTATTGTGCACGGTATGTTTCTGTATAAAACCTTGCATCTGCAGTTTTTCTTGGACTTTCACATAAGTGGTGGCAAACTGCAATTGCATGGCTAGACGGGAACCGGTAAATTTGCCACTTACCACAGGAGCAGGTTTTTTTCTGGAATTCTACCGTATAAGGACAAAGAACTCGGGTAAACCTCGTACATGATGATCAGGAGGGGGAGGGTACCCAACATTTTGGAGAGGCTACAACCAACTATGGGGAGGGTACCTCGAATTTTGGAGGGGCAACACCCAACTATGGGGAGGGTACCTCACATGTTGGAGGGGCAACACTGGATTGGGAAGCTGGTTATAGACCTTCATTTGAAAATGTTGGACATGGATCATCAAGCATTCAATTAGGTACCCAGTCGAATGTTAACAACAACCAACAAAACAATTGGGTATCCTCATTGTTTGACAACACTCCTGATAGTAATATGATTCCTGTGATGTACTCAGACCAGCCGGGACCCTTCCAGAATTACGAATATACCGGTCTTAGTGTACAACAGCCGCGTTACCAGCATATAAGTCCGGTTCCAATAAGCTTGGACCTACATCTAAGTCAACCCGAAGGCTCCAGTCCACCAAATGATAATGAACCGGAAGAACCAGAACCAAGACATGTACAACCACAAAGACATCCAAAACCAGTTGGTTGTGGCACCGGTGGCTATCTCATCCGCTATCCACATAGGCATTAAATAATTAGTTAGATTGTACCGCTTTAATTCAATTTATGTAATCGATTAGTCCATTTTACACGCTTTTAATCTTATTATTGTTTATCATTTTATTCTAATCATCGTCATCTTCATCCATCTTCATCCTCCAGTTCTAACCTCCATAACCATGTTCAACATGAGAACCCCTGTATCATATTCAACCCTCCATAACCATGTTCAACATCAAACCCACCAACATCATCTAGCAACCATCAAACAACCTGCAAAAGCTGTAAAGTTAAAGCACTCAATTAAAACCATTCAACATATGCATGTGATGTTCTGCAATGGATGTGAATGATGCATGTTCATGGCCAGAAGAAGGCAGACTACTCAGGTTGCATGTGAAGGTTGCATGTGATCTGCCAGGATCTCTTTAATAATAGAGGAGGAATCCAAGGTTGTTAGGTAGAAGTATAACTTTGGTTTGAAAAAAGTTAACTGGGTTAAGTTTTGTAACTGGGTTTAGGTTTTTAACCGGGTTATGTTTGGTCTCGGGTGAGTTTGGAACCATGGTTAAGGGTTTCCTCCTAATCCTCTATTGAGAATAGAGGATTAGTAAAAACCTCCTGAGAAAGCTGACACCTCCTGAGCATGGCTGCAGAACGGGCTACTTTTCCTTCCTAATCCGCTATTAGCAACAGCGGATACACCAAAAACCTTTCTTTTTGTTTGACTTCCCCATCAGGGGCGGAACCAGTGTAATGTTAGCCGTAGCACAGGCTACGGCTCAAGTCCGTATTCGTAGTGTATTTTTTCTGATTTTATACCATAACTAAATTACCATAAGTCGGAATAGTGTAAATATTTGCAGGTGGGAGAAAGGTTAAATAAAGGAAGAAGATGATGTTAATGGGTGTTTAAAATTCAATATTTTATTTATTTAACTTTTCCATTTTTAAATTGTTTATTATTCTTTCTAACTTTTCAGTAGGTGTGTAGGATTTTAGTCAAAATTACTTTTTCGATTTTAGTGAAAAGAATTATCTGAATGTAGGTATATTTAAAAAAAATTACGAAGTTATGTTTGATGTTTTCTTTGTAATTTATTACTTAGTGAGTGTTTTTCTAAATATCTAATATTTTTATTGCATTTATTTCTAAATATTTAACTAGGTACCTGAAAAACAAAATTTATTAAAAGGCCAACTCTTTAAAAGAATTCATATTAATTAAAAGCTTACATTTAAAATTCATAATAGTTAAACACCTAAATTAAATAAAAGCACACATTTAATTGAAATTTAAAAGCCCAAATTCATATTATTGTTGAAAGAGATAAGAGATCGACCTCGGTAAGGGCAGAATAAAAAAAAAAAACATTCTATGAATGTACGTTAAAAAAATTGGGATACCCCTGAATTTTTGTTCTAAATCCGCCACTGTTCCCCATTATCCTAAAAATCTATTCAAAATACACCATTTCTAAAAAAAATTCTATAAACATAAGCATAGATACAATATTTTAAAAAGGTAACGGCATTCTGATACATTTCCATCCAAACATGTAAGCACTCCTATTTTCAACTATCAAACAATGCTTCAGTATATTATCACACATATATACTTAACTATAACTCCTTGCATGCATATCTAGCGCCAAAAGATAATCAAGAATCCAACTTTTCACTCCAAAAATCCAATGAAAATCAGATACAATAGAAAAAGATCCTGAGGGAGCACGAAGAAGACTAATTAAGAGACATCAGAAGCAACAGAATGAGCCCAAAATCTCAATAGACCCTTCACCTCCACATCATTTCTACAATCCATTATCATCAACGCTATCGTTTCATCTCTTGGTTTCTTCATCCAGTCCCATTGCATCGCCTTATTATTATTATGGGTGTCCACCGTTGGCGGATCGCTGATGAGAACCTGGTGTGTGTACCAGTATGAGTCTAGGAGCATGCATATGCGTTCTTCACTTGCTGTCATTTTGATGATGGAACTTGTTATGTGATTGGTATCCATATCTCCTTATTTATAAGTATCTGACCACACGCCTTTGAAGTTTCATATGTTTGGGACATATGAGAGAAATGGTTACATCTTAGAATTTTCATTTTTGTTTTTTGTATGATGCAAATGTTTTATAAAATATAAAGTATTAAAAGAAGGAAGGAAGAAAACAGGATTGGACTGGCAAATTAAGATGTTAAGCTGTCAACAGACAATCTTATATGAGCAGGTGCACAACATATATATATTTTATTGACTTAAATAAAAAAAATGTCCATGAGGAGATCTCCAATATTTATTCTTTTCCTTAATGACACCATTTGTTTATTAATTTATCCTCTTCAACCTCTTGAACATAATTAAATACTGGTTGAGGTTTGAATGTTTCTTAATATTGGGTTTTTATATTCTTTTAAAAAAGAGCAACCTGGATGATGCAACATATATTGAAGTAAAAAAAAACATCCCTATACAGGGGCGGATCTACATGTATCCTTACGGGTTCAGGCGAACCCACTGAGTTTCGAAATTTTAATAGAAAATACATATAAAAACCTTAAGTGAACCCATAAATAAAGAGTAAATTACAAGTTTTGTCCTTTATGTATGTCCCAAATTGCAGGCGCTGTCCTTTGTCTTTAAAATTGATGAGTTTTGTCCTTAATGTTTACAAATCTTGCACGTTATGTCCTTTATGGCAAACCCAGTTATATTTTTCAGTTAAATGAAGGCATGTGCAGGGCACATGAGGGTCGAAATGTAATTTCACCTGACACTTGTCTTTTCCCCTTTATTTATCAAGGACTATTGGGTAAAAGAAGTTATATTTAGGGACTATTGTGTAAGTATAAAAAAGATATTTAAAATAAAAAAATATATAAAAAATAAAACAAAACTCTGCATTCTCTCTTTGTCTCTAAATTCTCACTCTCTCTCTTCTCTCCCTCCTGCCGCCACCTCCCACCTCCACCACCACCACCATTACCATCCACCCATCACAGATGTAACTACACCAAAACCACCACCGTATTTGGACCACCACCATCAACACCCTCATTATTGTCGGAAGATTTGGTTGGTTCGCCACCAGGTAGCAATCTTTAGAAACAGTATGAAACTATGATCAGAAGCAAAAATGAAATTGGTTAGTGAAAGGAGTAGAGGTTGACCATTTCTTATTTTAAAGTGGATGTTATGGGAAGATAAACTGTCCATCTTGTTCAGGAGGGATTCTTTGAACTCTCTCTCTCACACACTAAAAAATCCCCCAAACACCACCACCGTATTTGGACCACCACCATCAACACCCTCATCATCACCGGAATCAAGCCTTAGGTCACCTAATATGAACATACAACAGACAATCTACCTCAGGTGCCGTACACCATCACCATCCACCCAACCACGGTCGTCCACCATCACCCTCCACCACATCCACAGTCAAAACCCACAGCCATCCACCCTCACCTGCAACCACCTACTGTCACCCATAACTCCAGCCATCACTCCCACCTTCACCTTCAACGTCCACCCAACCATCACCATCCACCCAACCACGATCGTCCACCATCACCCTCCACCACATCCACCACGTCCACCATTCAAAACCCACCACCAGATCCACATTCAAAACCCACAATCGATCAAACCGTAGAGGGAAATAAAGAAAACGAGAGATGTAAGAGAGATATATACACCAAACCTTAGTGCCGCCGTACTTAGAGAGACATCGGAGGTTGGTAGTCGCCGGGAAATAACCTAATTGCAGGGGATGGTGGCTGGTGGGGGTGATTCTAGAGAGAGGGCAGAGAACATTTTGTAAAGAGAGGAGAGAGGGAGTTAGAGAGAGAAAGAGAGAGCATGAACAAATTTTTTTTATATCTTTATTTTTTTTATTTTTACACAATGCACCCTTGTTATAAGTTATTTACAAAATAACCCCTAGGGAGGCAAAATGACAAAAGTGCCCTCATGTGCCCTGCACATGCCTTCATTTAACCAAAAAATGTAACTGGGTTTGGCCTAAAGGACATAACGTGCAAGATTTGCAAACATTAAGGACAAAACTCATCAATTTTAAAGACAAAGGACAGCGCCTGCAATTTGGGACATACATAAAGGACAAAACTTGTAATTTACTCCATAAATAAATTAAGAAGTGAACCCATATCAAAACTAGTTCACTGTTGCAGCAAAAAATTGGTTTTCATTAGGGGACTAGGGGTGGTACATGATGGGTAATCCACCACGCGTGGAAGTCAGCAAATTCTCTCCGCCACCATGAAGTTCAACGAGTGATGGGTGGTACGTGATGGTTTCCGTGATTTTTTTCACGCGTGAAAAATTGATGGATGTGAGGGGGTGTCAGGTGTGAGGGTTTATTGTTGGGTGTCATGAGTGATGACCATTGCCACTAAAAAAGGTTGTGAGTGATGGAAAAATGGTTGATGACATGGCGGAACTTGATTGGGTGTTGTGAGTAATGAGTGATGACCACCCCACCCCCCTTATACTTATGTGCCAAGTTCGATTCTCGGTACTTTAACTATTTGCAAGGCTTTTTCTCTTTTTATATAGGTATGAAGTTTTTTCAACATTATCACGTAAAACATGGCCTCGAAGTTCAAATAAGACCATGTGTAGTGGTTTACCCAAATAATGTCCCCACCATGAGGCGTTTTGCGACACGTGTCAGTCCAGTCAGCATGGGGCATTATTGGGGGTTATTGCAAAAGTGGCGTAGTGGGAATAATGCCCAATAACGCCCATTCAATCATTTCACAATTATTTTTTTTTTAACTTTAAATACTTCATTAAATTAAAAAAAAATACAATACTAGAAATAAAAAAAATAAAATCCGACTAAATTAAAAAAAAACACTAGTTTTCGTCATCGCTTTCTTCACCCTCGCCAACTTCGTCTTCCTCGTCCTCCGTTTCTTCCTCACCCTCAGGTGGTACATACCGAACCGACCATGCATGGTGTACCAAATCAACCATTAACTGGGAATGGTACGTTTCGTAACTGTGACAACTCGGAATCTAGAACCCTTCATTGCATCTTGATGTAACATGCTTGAACATTATGTGTTTATATATTAGTAAAGGAAAGTTCGTGATTATCTTGATATGCTATGTGTTATTAATGTGTACGTATAAAGTATAGTGTTAGACAAGGATGTATGTAGTGAACCGGAACCAAAACACAAGGACCCGACTCGAGACCGCTTGGTCTCGAGTGAACAGTAAAACAGTTGGGCCGATTGGGCCATGCACCTCCTTTAATCCATCCGGAACCCATTAGGGTGCACCAACCTAGAACAAGTATATAACCCTTGTTGATAGCCAACCTTGCCATTTTTGGGCAACCTACACACACACTCCTACACACACTCTCTCTCTCACTAAAACCCTAGAACACCAACACAAACCCCCTCTCATCCTTCTCTCGGATCCAACCGGCAACACTAGGACTCTCGGTTCGAGCTTGGGATCATCATTCGGAAGTTCACTCATCGACTCTTCATACCCTCACACTTAGAGTATCTAGCCGGTTAGTGTCTCCCTTTAGTTGTTTAGGGACAAAATACATGAAGATTGTTGTTTATCTATAATGAAGGTGTTTGTTTGATAAAAGATGCTTGGTTGATAAATGATATGCATGCTTTGTTTATACGTTTTCCATGAATAATTTGTATGAGTAAATAATGTAGAGGGTCGGTTAAAAATGTTGAATGATTATATGTTCTTGGTTGTAAATGATCCACATGCTTGGTTATGCATTAAATTGAATAAGGATGTTGTTAAAAATGGTGTGCAAGATTATTATGGCAAATGCATAAATAAACTTAAATCTAAGGATGAATCGGTGACTATGTGCTAGATATAGGTCCAATGATGATGATTAAATTATGACCCGATTTGGGGTTAGGTTGGATTGAATGAACATAGGTTCATAGGATGAACATGTTTGACTTAATATAAAAACCCTAAAAATGATGAACTGTTTGAATGTATTATGAACATGATATGAAGATTTGAATTGTGTGCTTTGATCCGTTTTGAACATAGTCTAGACAAGAAAACATGTTTGTGTTGTTTAATTGGATAGTACACAATTTCATGAAATGGCAATCCTATTGGATAGTACAATTGGATAGGTTCTAGAAGGTTTCGGTCATCAGGTGTGCAAGTTGAGACCTCCGGTCTCGACTCGAGACCATTAAGTTACAATTCGAGACCACAGCAATTGCGACTCGAGACCTTGACCAAACAACTCAAAACAGACTTCTGGAACTCGAGACCATCAAGTCTCGACTCAAGACCCCATGATCTCGACTCGAGATTGGACTCGAGACCTCTGAGATTGCGACTCATACCTGCACAACTCGAGACCGGATGCCCATGACTCGAGACCTCTGGGTTGCGACTCGAGACCGCGTGTTCTTGAGTCAAGACCACCTTGTCTCGACTGGGCTGCTTATCTTTGTTATTGGGCCGAAGTGTAGGGATTACTCGTGCTTGTCACTGTTTAAGTGAGATATGTGTTAACTGTTACTGTTTAAGAACTTGGACAGGCCCATTAACGTAGAGAATAAATATATGTCATGTACGCTATGTGTTAGATACGTATAGGATATACGTGACTTCTTTACACCCAAACCTGACCTATACTGGTAACTATATTAGGACGTGGTGACCAGCGTACTTAACCAAGTAAACTAAACTGCCGAGCAACCCAAGGTGAGTTCACACTCTCTACAAAGCATGGGATTCCCAGGGGTTGGGAATGGGGTTAAGGAACATGGATTCCTCGTCCTTTATTGGGTAGGACAGTGTTGGTTCAGGAATATAATTCCTCGTCCTCTTGGACAGATAACTTTCACTAGACCAAAACTCTATCACGAAGTCCCTCCTTTTATATCGACTTAATCGCCGGGCCAATGGCGAGCGGGTCATTAGTTAGATAGCGTTATTTAGGTTTGACAAACCTCTCACCGTGCCGCAGAGGACGGGCGTGAACTAATGGACTATGGCACGTCGGTGATGATAGACACCGACGCCAAGGGCACATAAACATGACTAACGTCAGTAGTCGATATGGTAACGAGTCTAGTAACAAACATGGGGTAGCCCCCACGGCCGTAGAGCCAGATAATTAAACATGGGGTAGCCCCCACGGCTGGATAGCCAGAGTAATTGGGTTAAACAAATCACGTTTTCAACTATGGGGTAACCCCCACGGCAGGATGCCAGATAAAGGAAAACTGTTTTCAGAACAACTTAAAACAAACACCCAACTGTGAACTCGCTCAACATTATTGTTGACTCGTTACTACATGCTTTGCAGGTCAATAGGTACTTAGCTGGAGCTTGCATGGAAGAGAGTCGTTGTGGGACATGGACAGCTGTGTACCATGTTAAACTTTGAAACAATTAAACTTATGTTTTGGTGTTAAACGTTATGCTTCCGCTTGCAACTTAAACTATGTTTTTTTTGTTTGGACACCAATTGTATTGGTTGGATTTTATAATCACTTACATGCTTGTTCAATATGATTGGTGGCTGGATCCTGGTCAGTCACGCCTCCAAGCGGTGGTATTCCGCAGGTGGATTTTGGGGGTGTGACAGTAACGCAACTCTAGCGCATTATTCACTCTTTCTTCCATTGACGCCTGTGGATGGTCCTCTTGAACGGCTACTGGCACATAATTCTGGCATATCGCCTTTCCTTCGTCTTCCAAAATCATGTTGTGCATGATTATACAAGTGTACATAGCGTCTCTCATTTTTTGCTTGCTCCATGCACGACAAGGATTTCTCAAATATTGCCAGCGTTGTTTAAGAACCCCAAAGCATCTCTCAATTTCTTTTCGTGAAGACTCTTAAACCTTTTTAAAGTATGCTCTTTTTTCATCAATAGGATCACTAAACGTCTTCACGAAAATCGAATACCTAAGATAAATTACATCCGCAAAAAACTCTTTGTAGTAAAAATTTACCATGGATGAAGAACTAGGGGAATCCATCAAGTTTTTTATAAAATGGTAGTGTTTTTTAGAGAGTTTTTGAGAGAGTTTTGGTTAATTTTGAATGAGTTTATATATATATATATATATATATATATATATATATATATATATAGGTAAAAGGTTTAAAAAAAATAATAATAAAGAAATAGCCTTTAACTAGCCGTTGGGGGATTTTGATTGGCCGGTCAACATGTCCAAAGCGTTTTATATAAAACGCCAAAGCAATTTTTTTTCAAAAACCACACCAAACAACGCCCCATGTAATGGGGGTGCGGCGTTTTTTAGCGTTTTTTTGAATTTTTTTTTTTAAACCGTCCCACTACGGGTGGTCTAAGAATCTGAAACGATTACTACATGTTTTTTTAGTAAATTAACATTTAATAGAAAAATTGGCTAAGTTGACCAAAAAAAACAAATTTTCTGGACAAATTTAACGTTAGGATGCACCGAGAAACCAAAAATCATAAACGAGTAACTTCATTATTTTTTCTCATCTAAAAGTTTAAAAGATGAGGATTTGAGGTATGCATTTCATTAAATCTTTTTAGACTTCAGTAGAGTAGAATATGATAGTAACTATTAGTCATACCAATATCATATAATTCAATTATTTTTACGTACACTATAGTAGCTAAAACAACGTCGCGCAAAGGATTGTTAGAAAAATCTTTTTGAATTTATCATAAAACAGCAACTTTGGTTTGACCATGAAATACGGGGTCCGACCCGACCCGAACCGGCCCGGCCCAAAATTCCAACGTATAGGTATGAAAAATCTAACCACCGAAAAATTGTGAACCCACGGAAAAAAAAATCCTGGATCCGCCACTGTCTGTATACTACCATGAACATGAACACAGAAAGTCAAACGCGGGTTATCATTTAGCAAGTAATTATGGGTTCTTAAAAAGTTTTCTTTGAACGGCGAATTTGGATCACTGATAGACCACCAGAGTATCATGGAAAACCCCCTTGTGGGAATCGAACCCAAGACTAGAGGCGAAGCTTGAGATTTCCAACCGGGGGGTTGACTGCGGGTTGACTGCTCGAGGCAGTTCGTGATACATGATTACCACCGTAATCCATGCAAGTAATTGTCCTTAACAACCCCCGAGTGAACGGGTGCTGAGTCCAAACTATAGTACTATCGTTGCTAAGGCAGCTAGACAGCATTCCATGTGTAAACATAACAAACAAGCATTCATTAAGCCACGTATAACATGCAGGAATGGTTAGCGTTCAAATAGTATTGAGTAGTGTGTTCGATGTGATTTCAATATTCGTAACGTATGTAACACCCAAAAGTGCATAAAGCAAAAAGGGATCGAGTATACTCACAGCGATTGATGGATTGAAGGGAGCGCTAGAGAGTAAGGTTAGCCTGAACAGATCGATAGTATAACGATCAGCGACGCGTAAAACGATGCAAGGTACAATGAATCGAACAGCAGTTCGATCGGATGGTAATCCTATCAGACGGCCAGTCGTGCGGTTGGTAGTCCGTTCGGACGGTCATCCGGTCGGATGACTGTTCGAGTGGATTGTTTCTTCCTTTGAGAAGGATGTGTTTGTGTATGATGGCTTGGCTTTTGAAGTTTTCGTTGTAGTATTTTGAAAACAGAGAAGTATCTCTATCCTTCAGGTCGGTCGGTCGGTCGAACGGTCGTTCGATCGAACGGCAACCCGTTAGGTTAGCACTTCAGTGAAAACAAATCCACAGTAAGGCGGTCACTCGGTCGGATGTCCATCCGACCGGGTGGCAACCCTGTTACTGAACATGTTGAAAGTTGTTTAAGTTTTTAAATGAATCAAGATGCAACCCGATCGGAGGTGGGTCAAGCGGATGGCAACCCGGCCGGACAGCAGTCAGGTCGGATGACAACTCGTCCCAACGACTTGATCGTGCTGTTACTTGATCTTGCTTGAAGTGTTGTAACTTGAGCGAGACGTTGTGATGACTGGTTTAAACAATGGGAACCCCATCTCGTCCCCAATGACCTGACCGAACAGGAATCACCCTAGTCTGACAGTGCACGGTCCGAGACGATTGTTCATGTCCAAACCCGAAATCACTATCTCTCGGATGGGACTTGGATCTAGCACTGATACATCACTAAGAATGAGCAGACGATCAGTATTAGCTCTGGTTCCATCGGGTTTGAGTGTATTGAGTGTAAAAGAGTTGAAAGAAAGTTAGGAAAATCATCTTTCAATCCCTTTTACCATGAATATGTTTAGATCTACGAAAGATCTTTGATTATTCATGTGGAAATCCTTCGGATTCAAGTTGTTTTTGGTGGATTGAGGCCAAAACAAGAAACTCTTCAAGAACACATGATGATGTCATCCTAGAACACCTCGAATCTTGATGATTTCGCGGTTAAAAGTTAAGATTCAAAAGATAGAAAGGTGTAGGAGTGCGTGTAGATTAAGGAAGTACAAGATTTAGGACGAGATCTTACCGGAATTGAGAGAAATCGAAGAAAAGGTGGGGAGCACGAGCCGTTCGGACGTCAGTTGCCAAAAGTAGAAAGTTTGAGAGTGACAAGGGGTATTTATAGGATTCCCAAAATGGAAAGGGCTGGTCGGTCGTATGGCATCTCGTCCGGGTGGCAGCCCGGCCGAGTGGCTCCTCGGTCGGATGGCACCTCGCTCGGGTGGCAGTCCGGCCGGGTGGCTGTTCGGTCGGCTGGCACCTGGTTCGAGTGCTCGGCGCGACGAGTTTTGCCGTTTCGATTAGCGTGTAGCGCGTTGCGATGTGATTCGAGTGAGCGATGCGATAGAGTTGCTTATCAAATTACTTTTAATCCCAACTACTATATCTAACATACAATTATCCTTATTTTGTATTCGTTTGGCGTTTGCGATTCGATTACGATTGAATTCGATTGCGTTTCGATTGATTTTCCACACATAACATAAATAAACATGCACAAGTAACACATAAGGCACACACACACGTATAACCATAACCAAATGCGTAATTCGAGTTGCGAGTTCGATTGCGATTCGATGTTGATTAAATTAGATTGATCAGCGTTTAGTTGACTTTATCGCATTGTTACTTCCTATAGTTCACAGTCGTACCTCGATTAAATAGCGAATAACACACGTCGATTATTGCGATTATTGACACTTACTCCACATAATACAACTAAAGTTAAACACATAAAAGAAATTCACTATCAGTCAAGTCGCGCGATCGGTCGTTGACTTTGACCTTGACTTTGGCTTTGACTTTCGAAAACACGGGGTGTTACAGCCTCCCCTAGTTGAGGAAATTTAGTCCCGAAATTAGGCCGAAGCCGTAACAAACAATTGTGGGTACTTCGCCTTCATGTCGCTTTCAAGTTCCTAAGTGAACTTTGCGCCTCGTTTGCCTTCCCATCGGACTTTCACAATAGGAATGCGCGAGCGTCTGAGCTGCTTGGTTTGGCGATCCATGATTTCGAAAGGCTTCTCCACGAAGTGTAGTGTTTCGTTTACTTGAAGGTCACCGAGAGGTACAATTAAATCATGCTCAGCCAGGCACTTTCGGAGGTTTGACACATGGAAAGTTGGGTGCACGTTACTAAGTTCCTCTGGTAGTTCGAGTCTGTAGAATCTTAAAAGGTCCAACATATCGAGGTGCTAGTTTCCCTTTCTTTCCGAATCTGACCACACCCTTCCAAGGTGATACCTTTAGAAGTACGTAGTCGCCAACGTCAAATTCAAGGGGCTTACGTCCTCTATCGGCGTAACTTTTCTGTCGACTTCGAGCTTTCAACAAGTTGTCTCGGATTTGGAGGACTTTGTCAGTCGTTTCTTGCAATAGCTCAGGACCGGTTAATTGCGAGTGACCGATCTCGTGCCATACAATAGGCGATCGACATTTTCTTCCGTATAGAGCCTCGAATGGTGCCATTTGAATGCTGGAATGATAGTTGTTGTTATACGAGAATTCGACCAATGGCAGGTATGCATCCCAATTACCACCGAAATCTATGACACACGAACGGAGCATGTCTTCAAGAGTACGGATCGTTCTTTCAGTCTGTCCGTCGGTTTGAGGGTGGAATGCGGTACTCAGATTAAGCGTAGTACCGAGAGCTGCTTGAAAAGTTTCCCACAGTCGCGAGGTAAACCGAGCATCACGGTCAGAGATGATGTCGCGAGGCGTCCCATGATTACAAATGATCTCATTGGTGTAGATTCGGGCTAATCGTTCTACCTTGTAGTCTTCCCGTATTGGAAAAAAAGTGAGCTGATTTGGTTAGACGGTCAACAACAACCCAGATCCTGTCGTGACCTGATGACGTGTGCGGAAGCTTGGTTATGAAATCCATAGCTATGCTCTCCCACTTCCACATAGGGATCGGTGGTTGTTCGAGTAATCCAGAGGGTCTTTGGTGTTCAGCCTTGACTCTTGCATAAGTCAGGCACTTCCCAACGTAGAGAGCAATATCCCTTTTCATGCCAGGCCACCAGTACTTGTAGCGAAGGTCCTGGTACATTTTATCGGCACCGGGATGAATGGAATATCGGGATTTATGGGCTTCGTCCATCAATATCTGCCGCAATTTGGTCCGTTTAGGGATCCAAATTTGGTCCAGAAAGTGGAATATCCCATTCGACTTATTTACAAGCTGGGCTCCATCGTGGTAGATTCTTTCCTTCTTCAGAGTGCGTTCATTAAAAAAAGCATGTTGGGCTTCGCGGAAGAGAATTTCGAGATCGTATTGGGCTTGGACGTTACGAATGCTGAGCAAATAACTCCGTCTGCTGAGAGCGTCGGCAACGACATTTGCCTTGCCTGGGTGATAACGAATCTCACAGTCGTAATCGTTGAGAAGTTCTACCCATCGGCGTTGACGCATATTAAGTTCTTTCTGATCAAAGATATGTTGTAGGCTCCTATGATCGGTGAAGATCGTACACTTGGTACCATACAGGTAGTGTCACCAAATCTTTAACACAAAAACAATTGCGCCTAGCTCGAGATCATGGGTTGTATAGTTCTTCTCGTGGATTTTGAGCTGACGAGATGCGTAAGCTATAACCTTATCCCGCTGCATAAGAACACACCCAAGACCAAGGTTGGAAGCGTCACAATAGACAATGAAATCGTCGTTTCCGTCGGGTAGAGTGAGAACAGGAGCATTGCAAAGTATGTGCTTGAGGGTTTGGAAAGCGGACTCTTGTTCAGTTTCCCAAACAAAAGGCTTGTCTTTATACGTGAGAGCGGTAAGCGGCACAGCGATCTTTGAGAATCCTTCGATAAATCGTCGATAATAGCCTGCTAGTCCGAGAAAAGAACGGACTTCAGACGGGTTCTTAGGTGTAATCCAGCTCTTAACGGCTTCAATCTTCGCAGGATCGACGTGAATACCTTGACTATTGACAATGTGACCCAGAAACTGGCTCCAGCCAAAATTCACACTTGGAGAACTTGGCATAGAGTTGATTCCCCTGGAGTAGCTCGAGAACCAAACGTAGATGTTGCGCGTGTTCGGCTTTGACTTGGAATAGATCAAGACATCATCGATGAACACGATGACGAAAAGGTCGAGATATGGTTTACACACACGATTCATCAGATCCATGAAAACCGCGGGTGTGTTGGTTACACCAAAAGGCATAACAACAAATTCGTAATGGCCGTATCGAGTGTGAAACGCGGTTTTGGGTATATCCTCCTCTTGTATGCGTAACTAGTGATAGCCTGAGCGCAGATCGATCTTCAAGAAACACGTAGCGCCTTGTAGTTGATCAAGCAAATCGTCAATGCGAGGCAGGGGATAGCGGTTCATGATAGTTAACTTATTCAATTCCCGATAGTCGATACACATCCTGAACGACCCATCCTTCTTTTTGACGAACAGGACTGGTGCGCCCCAAGGAGAGGTGCTCGGGCGAATGAAGCCTTTCTCAAGTAATTCCTGGAGTTGGTTCGAGAGTTCACGCATTTCGGACGGTGCGAGTCGGTAAGGAGCTTTGGCAACAGGGTTGGCTCCAGGAATGAGGTCGATACGAAAGTCGATATCACGACTTGGCGGTAGGCCGGGAAGGTCGTCAGGGAACACATTAGGGAATTCACGAACCACAGGAACGTCTTTCACTTATGTCTTTCCTTTCTTTTCCTTCTCTGCTATTACAATGTTAGCCAAGAAAGCTCTGTATTCCTTGCGGAGATACTTGCTAGCTTGGACACATGACATGAGTTTGAGCCCTTTCGAAGCAGTTTCACCATAGACACACAATAAATCACCATTTGCGAGCAAGAATCGAATCATCTTATCAAAACACACAACTTCAGCATGGTTTTCGCGAAGAAAGTCCATGCCTCTATGACGTCAAAACTTCCGAGTTGCATCGGAATAAGGTCGATTGGGAAAATGTGATTGTTGAGCTCAAGAGTACAATCACGAAGAACAGAATTAACGGCGACAATTCTTCCAGTGGCGACTTCAACATCGAACGTCGAGGAGAGTTGGGAGTGCTTACGACTAAGGAGCTTTTCGAATTCAAACGACACAAAGCAATTATCGGCTCCAGTATCAAACAAACACGATGCATAAATACCATTCACGAGGAACGTACCATTGACCACGTTGTTGTCAGCCTGGGCTTGGCGCACATTAATGTTGAAAGTTCTGGCGCGTGCGGCTTGTTGCTGCTGCTGAGGCTGCTGCTGCTGGTGTTGCTGCTGCTGCTGGGGCTCTTGTTTCACAACCCTGTTCGGGCACATGTTCGCAAAGTGGTTGGGATCACCACATGCGAAGCAGACTCGGCGTTGACCGCGGGGGCCTGAGCCGCTTGTTGGCCTTGTGGGGCTGGGAGCAGAGCTTTATGAACAGTGGCTTGAGCTGGGGCTTGACGGGGACCAGTACGGCAATTAGCAGTGAAGTGGCCGTACATATTGCACTGAGCGCAGAAACGACAGGCGAGACCCACCGGGTGATGATAAGAGCATGCCGGACAAGCCGGGTGGGGGCCTGTGTATGCACGCTTTGCTGGCGGTGCATAAGTGTAACAACCCTCAATAAAATCGAAACTCTCGAATATTTTCGACACCCTATTATATTTTAATTGTCCCAATATGTCTTAAAATACACCCCGTATGTGAAAATCAAGCCCGAAATAAATTAAATTGTAATTAAAATAAATAAAAACTGAAAATATAAGTTGAGGCGGGCTGCGTAGGACCCACCCCAACGCTCATGCGGGCGGTATCAAGGCTGAAACTTGATTTTGGTGAATCTTAAGTTAAAGCGGGCCGCGTAAGACCCCCGTTAAGTTTACGCGGGCCGCGTGAGATCAAAATAGTGGCGCAGCCTGGTGATGACACGTGTCATCATCGTGTCAAGTCTATTTGGTGATCCGGACAAGCTACGCGTTGACCCAGCTTTGACGTGGGCCGCGTAAGCTCCGCTTATGTGTTACGCGGGCCGCGTGAGACCCAGTTTCAGCACCTATAAATAGAACGCATCAGATTTCAATTCAGTTCGTCCCGTTTTCATTTCTTGAATCACAATTTCTGAATATAGGCTTTATAAAGCTGGTATTATACCCCCTAATTAGCGAGGTTATGCTCCGTTGTAAGTATTATAACCCCAGTTTCGTAATAGATACACTGCCCGATTGATTTAGGGTTCTGTAACAACTGTCGTGGTTCTGCCCGAAGTAGTTGTTGGAATACCGTCTCGGGGAGGGTATCATTAATATTTTCAAAGGGTTATGATACTAACCTATGTACATTTGTGTAAATTATAGATTATTCCCAGGAAACCCTTACGCGAAGTCTAAGATAGCAATGTGAGTTTATCCTCTTTTTGTTAACCTTTTTGTAATATTTTACAAAACCTTAAATGTTTTACAATGTGATTAAGCGGTGATTGAGTCTTTGTAGTTCTTCAATTACTGCCGGTATGTTGGGGTTTTGTATACAAAATTTACTACACTGTGAGTAGTAAGTCGGGACGACAGTACGTTACCATTGGACAACGAGTTAGCCAATGTGTAATATGACCCACAAGTCAGGATTGACGGTACTGAATGAGTAATTGTGTAGAAATAAACAATGTGATCGCTCTCAATACTGTTTTAATTAATAAAATATTTCTTGATTAAACTGGGATTCACTCACCAGTATTTCCCACTGACAAATGTTTTTAAAATGCATTTCAGGTAACACAATGTGACAGCCAATTAGTAAAAAGCCAGCTGGAGAGCACTGAAGGCTTGGGAAAAATGTGGCTATAAAAGTTACCTAAAAGACGATGTTTTAAATTCAATAAAATAGGGTTTATCCCTATAAATGTACTGTAATAAGAAACTTGGGTTTTGTCCATGTGATTATTAATATTAAATATGGTGGTTTTACTCTGATAAACATTTCCTAACTATGGTCCTGATGTAATTTCCGCTGCCAAATTAACAAGCTGATACCACCGAAACTCTGAGTTCGCGTCCGCCCGTTCCCGGGACAGATAAGGGATCGAGGGTTGCGACAGAAGGTGGTATCAGAGCCTAGCCACTGGTCTAAGCCAAAGAAGTGTTCTGCTGACACTTAAATTCTAAATTTTGTGTTAGGAAATAAATTACAGAAATACGTGCATAACTGTATTTAATTGTTATGTGTTATTTGACTATTTGTTAGTTTACAGTATGAGTGATCAAGGACCCTCGGACATATGCCGTCAGTTGTCTGATTCACCTAGGAGTGAAGGTACCTCATCACAGCCTGCCCTTTCTGGGTATTCTGCTGATCAGGAAGAAGGGAAGTTTGCCTTTAAAGCTTAGTCAGAAGAGCCATTCCCTCATAAGAAAAGAGGATGGTTCAGTAAGGAAGCCTTTGCACGTAGGAAAAGAATGCGAAAGTTGCAACAGCAAAGAGTTCTAGCGGCTACTAAGCGAAAGACATATGCCCATACACAGGATATGCTTAATAGAAGCCTAGCCAATTTCCATATCCTAGCTACAACTGCTGCTGACCCAAGTCTGGAACAACTAGTAGCCCCGCAACCACTAATTCCATACCAACCCATGGAGATAGAAAACCCTGAAAACCAAGTGGAGATGCATGACTTCAACCCAGAGGAAATCCCTAGGATACAAGCACCAAACCCTCTAGACCCAAATTACGACCCCTGGTGGGACGATAATAGGGACTTTGTGCAACAACTTAGGACTTTTGGGGAGGAAATTTTAGAAATCAGTGAGAGAATGAGACAGGTGGGAGAGCGTCTCGTATGGAAATACGATGAACGCAATATGGATTTTTGGATGAATCCATATCCATGATGTGATAGAGGAGATGGTAATAGTAATATAATATAATAAAATAAAAATAAAATAAAATATGTGTGTACGGATGCCTATTACTATTAGTGTGATTCTATTTCTGTTGGTATTGTAATTTTTATTTCAGTACTAGTATGTAATAGATGCATAATAGTATATGAATAGAGTAAAAGTCGCAATGATCGACGTTTTTGGCTAGATTGCATGTCATGTGATTAACTATATTAAATATTATCTTGTGATATTAATATGGGGTAAATGTTTAAAATTCAGATGGCCGATGAAGGAAATCAAGGAAATCTGAATAATGATAACCAGAGTAACATTAACGAGGTTAATGAGAATCCAAGCATCAATAACAATGGAAACCAAATGGATAATAGTGTTGTTCAACATATAGTGGCACAAGGAATCATAGATGCAATGCCATTTATTATTCAAACGATTCAAGAAGCGAATAATAAAAGTAAGCATAGCAGTAAGCGACCCATCGAACCCGAAAACAGTGTAAACAATGGACCGGTACTTCAAATACCCATTCCCAAAAGGAGAAGAACCGTGTCTTACGGTTGTTCTTATAAAGAATTCTGGTCTTGTAAACCAATGGAATTCTCGGGCAACGAAGGGGCCATTGCAACCCTACGCTAGATAGAGAAGACTGAGGCAGTCTTAAGAATAAGCAAGTGTGCTGAAGAAGATAAGATATTGTTTGCTTCTAATCTGTTTAAGAATTCAGCACTAGAATGGTGGAGCACTATCCTCCAATCAAGAGGAAGTGATAGAACTTACAATATGGAATGGGAAGAATTTAAGAACAAGGTAGAAAGGAAATTCTACCCACCCAATGAAAAGGAACAGATAGCAAACAAATTCCTAAATCTTAGGATGACTGGTGTGGATAGTAAGGGATACACTAAATTATTCTTCGAATATGCTAGAATAGTGCCAACTCTTGCTTTACCAGAACCAGTGTTAATCTCCCGTTATATTTGGGGATTAATTGGAGAGATTAGACACGTAGTCAAGGCAGCTAGATATCAAACCATAGAAGAAGCTGTAGAACTAGCCAATACCTTGACAGATGAATTAGTTCGTACCCGAGAAGAGGATCAAAGAAGGAATCTAACCCAAAAGCTCACACAAGAATTTCGTTCTGGAAATTTTAATCGTGGGAAAAATATAGGTTCTACCTCTGCACCTTACTGTAAGAATTGCAAAAGAAAGCATTCAGGAAGATGCTCCATATACTGTAACTTTTGCAAAATATCGGGACACAAGGAGGAAAATTGCAGGAATAAAGCTAATAACAGGATATGTTACAATTGCGGAGAACAAGGTCATATCAAGCCTAATTGCCCAAAATTAGCTCCAGCTACAAACAACAAGAATACTCAAAATGCTAGAGCATTTGTTCTGACTGCAGATGAAGCTAAGATGATTCCAGATGTCATAGCTGGTACGTTTTTAGTTAATGATGTTTTTGCTAAAGTATTATTTGACTCTGGTGCAAACCAAAGTTTTATTAATACATCATTTTGCAAATTTCTAAATCAGTCATTAACTAAACTACCACAAGAATGTTTAGTAGAGACAGCTAGTGGAGAAACCGTTAGGATTTCTGAAATCTTGCAGGGAGCAAGCATAGAAATTTTAAATCAGAAATTTATTGCAAACCTTTATCCCATGAATCTGGCAGGATTTGATGTTGTTTTAGTAATGGATTGGTTAATAGCCAATAAAGCTAGTATTTTATGTGATCAAAAGTCAATTCAAGTAAATTCACCAAAAGGTAAAACGATCACAATTAAAGGAGATAAACCATCTAGATCCACAAAATTTATCTCTGTAATGAAAACTGCAAGTTATATAAGAAAAGGTTCTATAGTGTATTTGATTTCTATAATCACTAACACTGAAGGAAAAAGATTTAAAAGATATTCCAGTAGTATCTCAGTTTTCAGATGTATTTCCAGAAGAATTGCCAGGGCAACCTCCAGATAGAGAAGTTGAATTCAGAATCCATTTAATACCAGGAACGGCACCGATTGCCAAAGCACCTTACCGTTTGGCACCTGCAGAAATGCAAGAATTGAAGAAACAATTGGACGAATTGCTAGAAAAAGGATTCATACAGCCAAGTTCGTCACCATGGGGAGCGCCGATACTGTTTGTTAAAAAGAAGGACGGATCAATGCGTATGTGCATTGACTACTGTGAATTAAACAAGGTCACGATTAAGAATCGATACCCATTACCAAGAATTGATGATCTGTTCTATTAACTGCAAGGAGCTCGATTTTTCTCTAAAATCGATTTAAGATCAGGATATCATCAATTAAAGGTACAGGAAGAGGACATTCCTAAAACCGCATTCAGAATAAGGTATGGCCATTATGAATTTACTGTCATGCCATTTGGTTTAACCAATGCCCCAGCTGCATTTATGGACATGATGAACCGAATATGTAAGCCATATTTGGACAAATTCATAATCGTCTTCATAGATGATATTCTCATTTACTCTAAGAATAAAGAGGATCATGCAAAGCATTTGCACGCACTTTTAAGTTTATTAAGAAAGGAAAAGCTTTATGCTAAATTTTCTAAGTGCGAATTTTGGTTAGAACAGGTACAGTTTCTTGGACACCTAGTCAATCATGAAGGAATTCATGTGGATCCCACAAAGATCGAGGCGATTACTAAATGGAAAACCCCTGAATCACCAACCGAGGTTAGAAGTTTCTTAAGATTGGCCGGTTATTATAGAAGATTTATTCAAGATTTTTCTAGAATAGCCATTCCCTTAACTAAGCTAACCTGTAAATCTGTTAAGTTTGAATGGGGATTAAAACAAGAAGAAGCATTTAGAATTCTTAAGCAATGATTAACTCATACACCCATATTAGCGTTACCAGAAGGAACTGAAGATTTTGTAGTCTATTGTGATGCTTCCAAATTAGGTTATGGATGTGTATTGATGCAACGACAAAAGGTTATAGCTTACGCATCTAGACAACTTAAGAATCATGAAGAGAATTATTCAACCCATGATTTAGAGTTAGGAGCTATAATTTTTGCTCTTAAGATTTGGAGACATTACCTTTATGGTAGTAAGTTTACCATATTCACTGATCATAAGAGTTTAAGGTATATTTTCAAGCAAAAGGAGTTGAATATGAGACAAAGACGTTGGATGGAGATGCTTAGTGATTATGATTGTGATATCCAGTATCATGAAGGAAAAGCAAATGTAGTAGCAGATGTTTTAAGCCGAAAGTATCATGAAAAGCCAATAAGGGTACGTTCTCTTAAATTAAATCTACAAGTAGATTTAAATGATCAAATAAGAGAAGCACAAGAATCAGTAATCAAGGATGATAATGAAAAATTAAAAGGTATGCTAAAAGAATTAGAACAAGGAATAGATGGAATTTGGAGATTCCATGAAAAGAAAATGTGGATACCTAAATTAGGAAACCTACGTTATCATATTTTAGAAGAAGCCCATAAGTCTAAAGATACGATGCATCCAGGAAATGATAAAATGTACCAGGATTTAAGGAAAAATTTCTGGTGGATAGGAATAAAAAAGGACATAGCAGCCTATGTTTCTAAAATGTTTAACCTGTTCACAAGTTAAAGCTGAACACCAGAAACCCTCAGGATTTCTACAATAGTTAGAAATGCCAGTGTGGAAATGGGAATTGATAACAATGGATTTTGTTACTAATTACCCAAAACAAAGAAAGGCAATGATACAATCTGGGTGATTGTAGATAGACTAACCAAGTCAGCTCATTTCTTACCAATGAAGGAAACTTTCAATATAGAACAGTTAGCTAAGTTATATGTAAATGAAATTGTTTCTTTACATGGAATTCCTTTATCAGTTATTTCTGATAGGGATAGTCGATTTACCTCTCATTTTTGCTCAAGTTTCCAAAAGGCAATGGGAACCAAGTTAAAACTAAGCACAACTTATCATCCTCAAACGGACGGACAAAGTGAAAGGACAATTCAGACAATGGAGGATATGCTTAGAGCTTGCGTAATTGATTTTGGAGGTAATTGGGATGATCACTTACCTTTCATAGAATTTTCTTATAATAATAGTTATCACACAAGTATCAATGCTGCACCATTCGAAGAACTTTATGGACGAAAGTGCCGAACCCCAGTCTGTTGGGCAGAAATTGCCGAAAAGCAACTATCTGAACCTGAGATAGTGCAAGAAACAACTGATAAGATTATTCAAGTTAAGGAACGACTGAAAGCAGCACGTGATCGACAGAAGAGCTATGCTAATAACCGACGCAAACCATTAGAATTTCAAGTAGGAGATAAAGTATTATTAAAGGTCTCTCCTTGGAAAGGAGTAGTAAGATTCATAAAAAGGGGAAAGCTAAGTCCCAGGTATGTTGGAACTTTTGAAATTATTAGAAGAATAGGACCTGTAGCCAATCAGCTACAACTGCCAGATGAAATGGCAGGAATACATGATGTATTTCATGTATCAAATCTCAAAAAGTGTTTAGCTGATGAATCACTGATAGTACCTCTTAAGGATATAGAGGTAAATGAACAACTTAAGCTTGTAGAAAGGCCTCTACAAATTGAAGACAGGAAAGTAAAGAACCTCAAGCATAAGAGACTAGTTCTAGTCAAAGTAAAGTGGGACTCCAAAAGAGGACCTGAGTACACATGGGAGCTTGAATCAGAAATGCAAAGGAAATATCCGTACTTATTCCAGTAGATCTCGAGGACGGGCTCTAAAACAAGGTGGGAGGATGTAACAACCCTCAATAAAATCGACACTCTAGAATATTTCTGACACCCTATTATATTTTAATTGTCCCAATATGTCTTAAAATACACCCCGTATGTGAAAATCAAGCCCGAAATATATTAAATAGTAATTAAAATAAATAAAAACTGAAAATATAAGTTGAGGCGGGCCGCGTAGGACCCACCCCAACACTCACGCGGGCGGTATCAAGGCTGAAACTTGATTTCGGTGAATCTTAAGTTAAAGCGGGCCGCGTAAGACCCCCGTTAAGTTTACGCGGGCCGCGTGAGATCAAAATAGTGGCGCAGCCTGGTGATGACACGTGTCATCATCGTGTCAAGTCTAGTTGGTGATCCGGACGAGCTACGCGTTGACCCAGCTTTGACGCGGGCCGTGTAAGCTCCGCTTATGTGTTACGCGGGCCGCGTGAGACCCAGTTTCAGCACCTATAAATAGAACGCATCAGATTTCAATTCAGTTCGTCCCGTTTTCATTTCTCAAATCACAATTTCTGAATATAGGCTTTATAAAGCTGGTATTATACCCCCTAATTAGTGAGGTCCTGCTCCGTTGTAAGTATTATAACCCCAGTTTCGTAATAGATACGCTGCCCGATTGATTTAGGGTTCCGTAACAACTGTCCTGGTTCTGCCCGACGTAGTTGTTGGAATACCGTCTCGGGGAGGGTATCATTAATATTTTCAAAGGGTTATGATATTAACCTATGTACATTTGTGTAAATTATAGATTATTCCCAGGAAACCCTTACGCGAAGTCTAAGATAGCAATGTGAGTTTATCCTCTTTTTGTTAACCTTTTTGTAATATTTTACAAAACCTTAAATGTTTTACAATGTGATTAAGCGGTGATTAAGTCTTTGTAGCTCTTCAATTACTGCCGGTATGTTGGCGGCAAGCAAGTAAGTTTCTTCGATCGTTGCTGTCTTTGCGGTATGCACAAATTCCGCAACACAATCGGGTAGAGCTCGGATGTACTTCTTGATCGCCATGTCAGACGTCTTCACTTGATCGGGACAGATGATGCTGAGCTGCTTAAAGCGAGCAGTCAGGGCAGCGTTGTCACCTTCCTTCTGCTTAATGTTCCAGAATTCGTCCTCCAGCTTTTGGCATTCATGGGGAGGACAGAACTCATCAATCATGATGGCCTTCAACTCTTCCCATGTTAGCTCATAAGCTGCATCATTCCCGCGTTTGTTCCTCTCGGCTGTCCACCAGTCTAATGCGCGGGACTGGAAGACGCCAGTAGCGTTTAGAGTGCGGAGATTTTCCGGACATCCACTCTGGCGCAGAGTAACTTCGATGTAATCGAACCATTGAAACATAGCTGTCGGGCCATCTTCTCCAGTGAATTCCTTCGGACCGCAAGCCTTGAACTGCTTGAAGCTGAAAGCAGTTTTGGTAGCAATTTTAGGAGCTTCGGTTCTAGACTCCTCAGATGATTTGCTGACGTTCTCATAAATCTCACTCACGATCTGAGGCACAACCTTGGCCACTTGTTTCGCGAGGATGGCAGCAAGGCGTTTGTCCCTCTGTTCTTGGTGAGAGAGTCGTGGGTGACGGGGTCCAGATGATGGTCCAGTTGACATTGTCTGCAACAGACATCGTCATAGGTCTCAGACACATCATAATCGATTCTCACCTCATACGTCTAACACTTACTAAAGCTCAAGAACACAGTGAAACATATATCACATAAACACAAAGGCACATAATCACAGATTCACATAAGCACAGAAGCACATAATCACGTAAGCACGTAGAGCACAGGAGCACAGAAGCACATACGCATGTAATCACAAGAGGTAGTCAGACTACAGAAACCTATCATTCAAAGTCTGCGGGCGTTCGATAATGGCGATCGTGAATAACTTATCGAGTAGTATAGTATAAGCGTATATCATAGCATAAGGTTGTCCATAATTTAGCGATTTGTCAGCGTTTTGAGATAGGAGTGTAGTGCGAGTCGTGCGTGTCGATCGAAGTGAAAGCAAAAGTCGAATAAGTCTCCAGAATTAAACACATAAACAGATAAACACACATATAAACGCATAAAATCGACGAATCATCAGAGTCGGCAGTTGCGGGCTCAGAATCGAAACACATAAAAATCCAGAGATGGATTGTCTGCGGCTATTCAGACATCGACTTACCAAAGTGATTCGACTATTCACAAGGACTTGTTGTACACATTTTGACCTTCAGGACTGTGCCTTTGCCTCGATTCTTGGGCGTTTGGCACATATCCCGTTAGTCATACCGTGACTTCAGGTCGTTGGAGTCCGTCGAGACCTTGGTGAGAGTTTTGTAAAACCAAGTAAAAGTCGGAACAAGTCGTCAAGGTTAGGTTTCACCCCTGGCTTAACAACTTTGTTCCTGTTTTTGATGAAATAAAAGAGAATTGTGCGTCAAACTATGGATTTCACTCCTGGTTCAACGCAAGTTCTCGTGTTTATAGATGAAAATGTGGGTTGATCAAGCAATTCAGTCGAGAGTTTGCGGTTTTCACACCTATTCTCAACTTAATCGCTTATTCATAATTGAAAATTCAAGTGCAGTGATAGTGTAGCATAGGCGAGAATAGCGAGAAATAGCAGTATGCTCATACATAATCCTTACTGGACATGCACGAGTCGGTCTGTTGGTTCCAAACTATAGACTAGGTCTCTAAGACTTCGGCCCGGACTAGGTCGAGTCTTGCCTAATTCCCTATAGTTATCGCTCTGATACCAATCTGTCACACCCCAACCGATGGCGGAAACATCGGGGTATGGCACTGAGCGAAACAGATTGTCCAGAAGTTTCCATAACAATTATCATTACCAATTAATTTAAAGTAACATGTCCCATACCATGTCTTAAAAGGCAAACAAATTATTACAGACAAATCTAGTCAAGAAATTATGTTCCGACAACTCAAATTTATACATAGATAGTTTATTTATTGGTTTCTAGGACCTCTTTTCCTAGCTTCGATTTCATCACAGCACAGAGAGCATCCTAGACCTTTCCTTGCCTCAAGTTCACAGCAAGCTAAACATATAAAGAACTTAAGCACCTGTTACATACGTTAAAGTAACAGTCAATACACATAGTGTAAAGGTGAGCATACAAGTTTGATAATAGCATATTAGAGTTCGAAATTGATTACGCATAACCAGCACGTACGCATAGTGAAATGAAGCACGTTAATTATCGACATAGATCTATCGATACCAATGACTGTGGGTTGACTGCTCGAGGCAGTTCGTGATACATGATTACCACCGTAATCCATGCAAGTAATTGTCCTTAACAACCCCCGAGTGAACGGGTGCTGAGTCCAAACTATAGTACTATCGTTGCTAAGGCAGCTAGACAGCATTCCATGTGTAAACATAACAAACAAGCATTCATTAAGCCACGTATAACATGCAGGAATGGTTAGCGTTCAAATAGTATTGAGTAGTGTGTTCGATGTGATTTCAATATTCGTAACGTATGTAACACCCAAAAGTGCATAAAGCAAAAAGGGATCGAGTATACTCACAGCGATTGATGGATTGAAGGGAGCGCTAGAGAGTAAGGTTAGCCTGAACAGATCGATAGTATAACGATCAGCGACGCGTAAAACGATGCAAGGTACAATGAATCGAACAGCAGTTCAATCGGATGGTAATCCTATCAGACGGCCAGTCGTGCGGTTGGTAGTTCGTTCGGACGGTCATCCGGTCGGATGACTGTTCGAGTGGATTGTTTCTTCCTTTGAGAAGGATGTGTTTGTGTATGATGGCTTGGCTTTTGAAGTTTTCGTTGTAGTATTTTGAAAACAGAGAAGTATCTCTATCCTTCAGGTCGGTCGATCGAACGGTCGTTCGATCGGACGGCAACCCGTTAGGTTGGCACTTCAGTGAAAACAAATCCACGGTAGGGCGGTCACTCGGTCGGATGTCCATCCGACCGGGTGGCAACCCTGATACTGAACATGTTGAAAGTTGTTTAAGTTTTTAAATGAATCTAGATGCAACCCGATCGGACGGTGGGTCGAGCGAATGGCAACCCGGTCAGACAGCAGTCCGGCCGGATGACTACTCGTCCCAACGACTTGATCGTGTTGTCACTTGATCTTGCTTGAACTGTTGTAACTTGAGCGAGACGTTGTGATGACTGGTTTAAACGATGGGAACCCCATCTCGTCCCCAATGACCTGACCGAACAGGAATCACCCTAGTCTGACAGTGCACGGTCCGTGACGATTGTTCATGTCCAAACCCGAAATCACTATCTCTCGGATGGGACTTGGATCTAGCACTGATACATCACTAGGAATGAGCAGATGATCAGTATTAGCTCTGGTTCCATCGGGTTTGAGTGTATTGAGTGTAAAAGAGTTGAAAGAAAGTTACGAAAATCATCTTTCAATCCCTTTTACCATGAATATGTTTAGATCTATGAAAGATCTTTGATTATTCATGTGGAAATCCTTCGGATTCAAGTTGTTTTTGGTGGATTGAGGCCAAAACATGAAGTTCTTCAAGAACACATGATGACGTCATCCTAGAACACCTTGAATCTTGATGATTTCGCGGTTAAAAGTTAAGATTCAAAAGATAGAAAGGTGTAGGAGTGCGTGTAGATTAAGGAAGTACAAGATTTAGGAAGAGATCTTACCGGAATTGAGATAAATCGAAGAAAATGTGGGGAGCACGAGCTGGTCGGACGTCAGTTGCTAAAAGTAGAAAGTTTGAGAGTGGCAAGGGGTATTTATAGGATTCCCAAAATGGAAAGGGTTGGTCGGTCGGATGGAACTTCGTACGGGTGGCACCCCGTTCGACAGGCTCCTCGGTCGGATGGAACCTCGCTCGGGTGGCAGTCCGGCCGGGTGGCTGTTCGGTCGGCTGGCACCTGGTTCGAGTGCTCGGCGCGACGAGTTTTACCGTTTCAATTAGCGTGTAGGGCGTTGCGATGTGATTCGAGTGAGCGATGCGATAGAGTTGCTTATCAAATTACTTTTAATCCCAACTACTATATCTAACATACAATCATCCTTATTTCGTATTCGTTTGGCGTTTGCGATTCGATTGCGATTGAATTCGATTGCGTTTCGATTGATTACTACACATAACATAAATAAACATGCACAAGTAACACATAAGGCACACACACACGTATAACCATAACCAAATGCGTAATTCGAGTTGCGAGTTCGATTGCGATTCGATGTTGATTAAATTAGATTGATCAGCGTTTAGTTGACTTTATCGCATTGTTACTTCCTACAATTCACAGTCGTACGTCGATTAAATAGCAAATAACACACGTCGATTATTGCGATTATTGACACTTACTCCACATAATACAACTAAAGTTAAACACATAAAAGAAATTCACTATCAGTCAAGTCGCACGATCGGTCGTTGACTTTGACCTTGACTTTGGCTTTGACTTTCAAAAACACGGGGTGTTACAACGGCCTCCTCATCAGCCCACCTGCGTCCAATTCATTGAAGTCTATGTCACTCCACTAAGAAGCCTTCGGCATACGAAAGGATCGACTCAACCATAAACACTATGAACAAAACCCACGTCCTCCAAACGAACCGAACAAACACGAACAAGACCTTGTTCGTGTTCGTTTGTTAAGAAATATATGTGTTCGTGAACCGTTCACGAACACTTATCAAACGAGATTCTATGTCTGTGTTCGTTTGTTAAGGAAATGAACTTGTTCGTGTTCGTTTGTGTTTGTTTGCTAATTTTAGGCAACAAACGAAAACGAACCTTGACGAACACAAATGAGCACAAACTAATGTTCATAAACACAAATGGAAACAAACGAACACAAACAATCATTCATGAACAAAATATATAATACACTAACACTTATTAGATATTTAATTTGTCAGAATTTTAAAGTATTTAAATAACAATAAAAACTAAAAACACTAATGAACTATCGAACACAAACGAATACGTTACCGAACGTTCACGAACATAAACGAACGAACACGACCTCTGTTCATGTTTGTTCGTTTAACTAAACGAACGAAATTTCTTGTTTGTGTCCGTTTGTTTAATAAATGAACGAACACAAACGAACTTCCCGCCGAACGTTCACGAACTGTTCGCCGAACGTTTGATTCGTTTGCAGCCCTATCTATGACCTAGTAGTTTAGTAGTATGGTGTTCTCCTAAAAATGGTGTGAGTTTAAATCATTACAGGTGCAAGGTTATGTAAAAATGAGAGAGAAATTGAGGGAACTTTCTGATTCTCAATGATAAAATAAAATAAGACAAAGTTACAAGAATTGTTCATATACAAAACTAAGCTAAGGGAAAGTCAAGCATTCACATCTAAGCTATATGAAAGCCAAAAATTCGCATGAAACCTTCGTGTGAAACATCATAATATCCCCCCCCCCCAACCAACCAACCCCAAAGTTGGAGGCATATACAACCCTAACCTAGAAATTTAATCCACATGTGGATGACTAGCCAGCTTATCCGAACTCCGAAGTACAAGTATGAGACAACAAAATCAAACCATCTTGAAATTTCTCTCCCAGAAAATGACAATCCAATTCAGGGTACTTACTACGCTCATGAAAACTTGGATCTTTGGCAATATAAATAGCAGCCTGACTATCACACTTGAGAGGAACCAGAGTAAGACCATGAACTTGAAACTTGCACGAGTTATGACTAAAAGGGCTCCTGTATTGTATGACACGACGAATAGAACGATACTTAGCTTCAGCAGAGCTGAATGAAACGGTGGCTTGTTTCATGGAATTCCAAAAGAAATGAAATATGCGCTAATGGACCGCCATGCATTAGGACATGAAGCCCAATCAAAATTGCAATAAGTTGCAAAAGAAAATCAGGTTTATCGTTGAAGGATAAACCCTGTGAACAAGTACCCTTGACATAACAAAAAGGGTATGCGGTAGTGGCGGAGCCACACTTTGAACAACGGTGTCGTCCGACACCATTGAATTTTGTGTAGCAAATACGACATATGATAGGAAAAATTCGAGCGACACCATTGTTTTTTTTACGAGCGACATCATTGTCTTTTTACAAACGATACCATTGTTTTGTTTTATTCTAAAAGAATTATATAATAAACAAATTTATATTTCAAAAAGTAAGCCCAGTTACTTGAATTTAATTAGTATACTTTAATGTTAGAGTAAATTATTTTAATAAATAATTTATGGTGCCCTTTTGATCATTTATCTAATAACCAGATCAATTTACCTTAATATCCCTATAAAATTAACTGGGCTTTATTTGATGGACGTAAAGGCCCGTACTAGTTAATTAGGGTTTCCCCTTGGGTGAAGCATATAAATACAGGCTATTGGGGAACCCTAAAGATACACCATAAAGTTTACGGCCCCCCTCACTACAATCTGTTATCATCCCTCTCCATCCTAACTGCTCACCCTAAACGGGAACCGATCAAGATGGCTTCTTCTTCATCTCTAACTACTACTGGATTGTCAGGTATGTCAAGATCCCTAAAGTGTTTTTCCATTAGATATTGAAAGAACTGATTAACATGTGGTATCAGAGCAATGTTACTCAGTTCTTAAATCTGGAATTGAAATAGGTTCGGTTATTTCAATCGATATTCACTTTTTGGTTTTGATGACGGCTGTCGTTGATGACTAATCGTTTTCTGAAAAAATATATAATATTAGAAATCGCTTATTTTTTGGTTTTGATGACGGCGGTCGTTGATATCAATTTTGTTTATGGTTTGATTAGTTCCTATCACAAGATGATAATGATAAGATGTAACTTTATGCTTTATTGTCAGTTGTTGTCTTTTTTTTATTTATTTTTTTTTTAAATCTAAAGCCACAGTTAAGTTCAATGAAATTTTTTTATGGATTATACTTCATGAATTTTTTAATTGAAATTGATCACTTTAGTTGATATTTGAACTTTTATTTATAATCTAAATTAATTTTAAGTTGAAGTAAGTAGCTAGAGTGGATTTATTTGTTTCCATTGAATGATTATTTAAACAACTCGAAATTAACAGAGCTTATTATTAAATATTTTTGTTTTATAAAACCTTACTCTATTATGTTTTATAAACCTAACTTTTAAATAATCATTCAACTAATTTTTTTGATTGATTTAAAATTTGCTTAACTAAAATAACATTTTTTCAAGTTCTCACTTCTGCCCAAAGGTGATGTGTTTACTTGTGGAGTTATTTAGTGAACTTAAGCATAGTCACTTAGGTGTATGTCCTTATTATATGAACAAACATAGTGTAACACTTACCTTATTACATTTGTTTATATCATATACACATGACTTCTGCCTAAGATGCATGAGTGTTTCATTTTCTGCCCAAAGGTGATGTGTTACACTCATGTCTCGCAAACTTTGACTTGTGCCTAAAATTATGGTGTTTCAACTTCTGCCCAAAGGTGATGTGTTACACCTAATCTGCACAGTCTGACTGTTCATAATACTTGTATGATTGGCTATAGCCAAAGCGAAAACCGTCATTCAAGTAGAACCTTATTTAAAATTGGTGTGTATAAATAACGTTATCATAGCTTCCGTAGTATAATGGTCTTAATTTCCGCCTGCCTTAGTTTTAGGTTACCCATAAGTCACTCTAACTTCTTCTTTTGCAATGTATCTTATTCTTCTCATTTTAATCCACTATCAGCTCCTGTTATGGCTATTGATACTTTGACTGGTGCTAACTGTGCTTCGTGGAAGGATTCTCTTAACCTTACTCTCGCACTCATGGAGTTTGACTGTGCGCTAACTGAAAACGCTCCTCCTGCTCTTACTGATAAGAGTACTAAAGCTGAAAAACTACTCTATCAAAAGTGGGAGAGAGCTAATCGCTTGTCTCTTATCTTCATGAAAAACTCGATAAGTCCTGCTATCAGGGGAGCCATTCCTGACGCTGCTACAGCTAAGGAATATCTGACTAATGTGGAGGCTCAATTCCAAGGGATGTCTAAGGCGCAAGCCAGCACCCTCATTCTGAAATTGGTGACTACAAAATATGATGGGATCAGCGGTATTCGTGAGCACATCCTGAAAATGAATGACATGGCCCAAAAGCTCAAGGGATTAAGCATGGAGATTAGTGATGGCTTTCTAGTGCATTTTATCATGACGTCTCTGCCCGCATCTTATGAAGCATTCAAAGTCAACTATAACCTTCAGAAGGAGCAATGGAAGATGAACGAGTTGATTGCCATGTGCGTGCAAGAAGAAGAACGTCTGAAACTAGAGAAAGCCGATGTTGCTTACCTAGTGACTGCTGACTCGAAGAAAAGGAAGGGGAACTACAATAAGAAGCCTAATGTAAAGGTCCAAAAGCGGGATGCAGGTGCAAGTGCTTCTGGCTCTAATGACTCCAAAGGGAAGATTCACTGCAAGTTCTGCCGAAAGGTGGGACATAAGCAGAAGGACTGCCCGGACTTTAAGGAGTGGCTAGCCAAGAAAAGTGATAATATTTTTTGTGATACTTGAGTCCTTTAATTTAAATGTTCCATCTAATACTTGGTGGTTTGATTCTGGTTCTATGGTTCATGTAACCAATTCCTTACAGGGATTCCATACAATCCGGAAGCTGGAAAGAAACCAAAGAACGCTTAAGCTGGGAAATGGAAAGCCGTTAATAGTCGAGGCTGTGGGAACATTAGATTTAGTTATGAAAACTGGTTTAACTATTAGACTTTATGATACCTTATATATTCCTGAGATTACTCGGAATCTTGTATCAGGACCAAAGTTAGACGTAGACGGTTTTCTTGTTTCTCATGGTCATGGCAAACTTACTATCAGTTTTAATTCTCAAATATTTGGTTATGGCTTCTTGGATGGTGGTCTCTATCGATTAGAATTAGATGATGATTTTTCCAAGTCTTTGTTATCATATAATATTAATGAGAACTTAACAAAGAGAAAATGCAAACAAGACTTAGAAACTTCATCCATGTTGTGGCATCAACGTTTAGGCCACATTTCACGAGAACGCTTAACTCGACTCGTGAAGGATGAGGTCTTACCACCTCTTGATTTCAATGATTTTGGAACATGTGTCAAATGCCTTAAAGGTAAAATGACATCAGCGAATAAGAAAGGTGCCACTAGGAGCTCTAATTTATTAGAACTCATTCATACTGATATTAGTGGCCCTTATAACATCGCTGGCATAACTGGACACACTTCATTTATCACGTTTATTGATGATTATTCACGTTATATGCACTTGTATCTCATTAAAGAAAAATCTAAATCTCTCACAACTTTTAAAGACTATAAAGCTGAAGTTGAAAAACAATTAGATCGTCAAATAAAAGTTATTAGATCAGATAGAGGAGGCGAATATTATGGTCGACATACTGACGTGGGTCAGGCTCCTGGTCCATTTTATGAGTTTTGTAAGGGCCAGGGGATCGTGAACCAATATACTATGCCTGGTACTCCTCAGCAGAACGGTGTTGCTTAGAGAAGAAATAGAACCCTAATGGACATGGTACGCAGTATGTTAGCCAACTCAGGTTTGCCCTTATTCCTCTGGACCGAGGCCTTAAAAGCAGTTGTTCATATACTCAATAGAGTTCCTTCGAAGTATGTCCCTAAAACTCCTTATGAACTTTGGACAGGAAGGAAACTGAGTCTTAGATATATGAAAGTATGGGGTTGCCTTGCCGAAGCTAAACTTTATAATCCTTTCTTAAAGAAACTGGATATGAAAACAACAAGTTGTTTCTTTATTGGATATCCAGATCACTCAAAGGGTTATAGATTCTATTGTCCCTCCCATGTTACTCGTATTGTAGAAACCAAGCGTGCCGCGTTTCTTGAGGACTTTAAGGTCAGTGGGAGCAGTGAAAATCCTTACAATGATTTACAAGAAGTACAAGACGCGGGGGGGATACATTCGTCCATTTCATTACCTCCTATTACTACTCCTCTTGTACTCGATGCTGAACCGCATGTCACTGCACCACCTCCAACTCATTCAGAATTAAATGTTACTCCGCATGTACCTGAGAATGAAGGACCCTCAAATGTCGATGTTGAGAATCAACCTAGGAGGTCATCTAGGGCAAGAAGGGCTACTAATTTTGATGATTATGAAACCTGCCTAGCTGAAGCCGTATCTGATGATGGAAAGTTTACCGATCCTACCTCTTACAATGAAGCCATTAGTAGTGATCAGTCTTCTGAATGGAACAAAGCTATGATTGACTAGCTTGACTCCATGAAGAAAAATGACGTTTGGGATTTGGTTGAATTACCCGACGGTGTTAAACCCGTAGGATGTAAATGGGTCTTCAAAACAAAACTAAATCTGGATGGAAGCGTTAAACGATATAAAGCAAGATTGGTTGCAAAGGGCTACACTCAGAAAGAGGGAATCGATTATCAAGAGACCTTTTCACCTGTCTCTCGAAAAGATTCCTTAAGGATCGTCTTGGCCCTAGTAGCTCATTTTGATTTAGAGCTGCATCAGATGGATGTCAAGACTGCTTTCCTCAATGGAGACTTGTATGAAGACGTGTTCATGAAGCAACCTAAAGGGTTCAAACCTGAAGGTCAAGAACATCTTGTCTGCAAGCTGAAGAAATCCATATACGGTTTGAAGCAAGCATCACGTCAATGGTATCTTAAGTTTGATGAAGTCATGAAGACGCAAGGCTTTATGAAGAACCAAGTGGATCAATGCACCTACCTCAAGATGAGTGGGAGTAATTTTTCCATACTTGTCCTTTACGTAGATGATATTCTATTGGCAAGTAATAGCTTAGCTATCTTGCATGAATCGAAGCGCTTACTCTCGCATAACTTTGACATGAAAGATCTCGGGGAGGCTTCTTATGTTATTGGCATCGAAATACACCGAGATAGAAGTAACGGAATTTTGGACTTATCACAAAAGGCTTACATTGATCGTGTCCTTAGTCGATATAACATGCAACACAGCTCTCCCTCTGTAGCTCCAGTAGTTAAAGGAGATGTTTTCGGTTCTTTTTAATGTCCGAAAACTGAGGATGAAAAGGCGCAAATGAGAATGATACCTTATGCCTCAGTAGTTGGGAGCCTCATGTATGCTCAAGTCTGCACTCGTCCAGATATCGCTTATGTTACAGGGATGCTAGGCCGTTATCTGTCTAATCCTGGCCTTGATCACTGGAAAGCAGCAAAGAAAGTACTTCGATATCTTCAGGGGACGAAAGACTATAAACTGACTTATAGAAGAAGTGACGTTTTGGAAGTGGTTGGTTATTCTGATTCTGACTTTGCTAAATGCAAAGATGACAAGAAATCCACTTCAGGGTATATCTTTATGTTAGCCGGCGGACCTATTTCTTGGAGGAGTCATAAACAACAGCTAACTTCAACATCCACTATGATGGCAGAATACATTGTTGTATATAACGCTACCTGTCATGGAATGTTGCTAAAGAATCTGATTACTGGACTCAAAGTTGTTAATTCCATATCTAGACCATTGAAGCTGTACTGTGATAACTCAGTTGCCGTTAACTTCTCGAACAGTAACAGTTTGACCGGAGCTGGATTATATCTTGATACAAAGTATTTGTTCGTACGTGAACGTGTTGAGGAAAATAATCTTTGTATTGAGTATATAAGTACGAAAAATATGCTTGCGGATCCGATGACTAAAGGTCTCCCACCTAAAGTATTCGAAGAACATGTTCCGAAGATGGGCTTTTGTAAAGACCTTATTTAAATGCATATTGTACTTACTTACGTTTTAATGATAATAAAATTTCCTCATTTGATTTGTTTGTCTCTAACTACGTTTTGCTAGCCTAATGACGTAAAGACTATTATTATACAAATCATCGTTTAAGGGCTTACTTGTAAATTGATCCTTACTATGCTTAGGTTTTAAATTTGGGATTGTAGTATGATTAATGGGTGTCCTGAGTTGAATAACTGACTCGACGACTGTATTTTTCTGCTGCAATTTTGGTTTAAAACTAAAATGAGTATTAACTCCTGATCAGGCTTATCTAATACTCATAATAAATGATCACTCGGCCAAGTGGGAGAATGTTAGAGTAAATTATTTTAATAAATAATTTATGGTGCCCTTTTGATCATTTATCTAATAACCAGATCAATTTACCATAATATCCCTATAAAATTAACTGGGCTTTATTTGATGGACGTAAAGGCCCGTACTAGTTAATTAGGGTTTCCCCTTGGGTGAAGCATATAAATACAGGTTATTGGGGAACCCTAAAGATACACCATAAAGTTTACGCCCCCCCCCCCCCACTACAATCTGTTATCATCCCTCTCCATCCTAACTGCTCACCCTAAACGGGAATCGATCAAGATGGCTTCTTCTTCATCTCTAACTACTACTGGATTGTCAGGTATGTCAAGATCCCTAAAGTGTTTTTCCATTAGATATTGAAAGAACTGATTAACATTTAAATCATTAAAGGTCCATGCTTAATTTTTATTTTTTCTAATCCAGTAAGCACTATAGCTCCATGTCTAATTGGTTTTGTTTCAATTGTTTAACCTAACATAATGTTTGATGATCATTTAAAGATGTGTGCCCTTGTTTGTTATAATGAAAAATAGGTTTTCTTTTTTCTTTTGTAAGTTGCCAGTAAAAACATTATGAATCGTTTTCAAAACATGAAAATGCGTATAGAGCAATTATTAAATACATTTTTTTTATATTTCAAATGACTTTGTAATTTTATTATGTGTTTTTATTCAATGACATTGTACTTTTAATGTGATATTTGTTTTTATTATGTGATTTGACCCAACTAGATCCGAACTGATCCAAAAAGTTCGACTTTGGTTTACTATAAACCGGGGTATCTATAAAAAATGACACCATAAGAAAAAATTTATGGCTCCGCCACTGGATATGCCAAGAAGCATTCCATTTAGGAACCCGAGGTTCACTCATGAACGGACTAAAAATTAAACTGCAATAGCCAAATCAGGCATGGTATGGTTTAAGTAATTGAGCTTCCCAACTAGGCGTCGTACAAAGGCTCATAAAATTTATCACCTTCACTAGTTTTGAGTTGTAAATACAATGGCAGGGTAACTAATAGAAAGACAAATTTCTGCTATGAGAGAATAATCCATTAAGTCATGAGCACCCTAGAACTAGTTTATTAATACCTTCACTAGTTTTGGTAAATTTCATTAAGTCATGAGCACCCTAGAACTAGTCTTCAGAACTTCAATCCCCAAGATATAGTTAAGAGAGCTAAGATCCTAAATCTGGAATGTGGAATGTAAGACACTCACATTTCAAAATTCAAAGTTGCCAATTGAGAGTATAATCCACATAAACTGCCAGATGAACAACAGAAACACCCATTGTTTTGGAAAACAAAGAATAGTAAAAGAAACATATGTAAAATGCAATCCATTATTTTTGTGTGGTGTTGTCATAATCGATATCATCAACTCTATCATGAAAATACCAAATCCCTAAGAAAGTTGGAAGAGTTTGACACAAAAGTATAACAACAAAAAGTTCTTAGTAATGATCTTGTGTGAGCAGCCTCATGTTAATACTCATCGAAACGTGGTTCCCTATTCTCTTTGCGGAGAGATGGAGTGCATGGCACTGTCCGGGTTTAGTTCATCTTTTGGCATGCTCAAATCAACCCAACTCTTTTCAAAGACTATTGTGCATTTAAGGATATATTGTGCATCAACAACATGAAAATCTATCACGGTTCATTGTCAAACTTATAGTCACCCGGCCATCATGTGTTTTAATGATAGAGAATTGTTACAAAACACATTGTCAAAGATCATCATCCATTTTAGATAAGTGGGGGAAGAAATATTATGTGGGACGGGACGCATAGTTATACATATGTAACAGGAGATATATAAAAACTGTAACACCTCGAAAATTCGTGTTCAATGATATAACGACACGTGTCATGTAAGACAAAAAGCGTTGTAAACCCGGATTTAATAAAGATGTTTTGGCAGGATTTAAAAGTGGCGTCATGTTAATTTTACCTCTGAACGACCTCATTTATAAATCCCAAGACCCAAGTATATATATCTTAAACATCTAATATATCTTAAATCCAGAAATGTGTTGACAACAATTGAATTCAAAGTGCATGATAGGTTCGTATGGAAATTTCTACGGTAAACCTTCTTGTTCGGCACTTTTGAAATGGATCCAAGCAAACATAACATAATGGTATGGTATGTAACTGTTTAAGGCACATTATAGAGGCCCCAAACTGATAAAACAAGTCCCATATTCGAAACCACGAGTTGCCCTTTCAAAACACCAAAGAACAACATGTTTTTGTGCCTGATGTCAAGCTTACGGACCTCAACATTGTTGAGGTTGAGGTCCGTAAGGTAGTGCCCAGCGACAGAAACCGGCTGTTGCCTGTTTTAAGCGTAATTTTCGACCTTTAAACGATTTTCCTCATATCCCTTGGCCCCTAAACAACCCCTAAACATCTAGGACACCTGTGGGAATGTTGTGGTCAGTGCTAGACTTAGATGTCAACACATTGTGGTGCCTTGATCACTATATAAGGCTCCAATGTGCAAACACTTTGATCATTCCTTCCTCAAACATCTTCTGATCAATTGTGGAGCACAAGAGCACTCTCCAGGCCTTCCTAATCAACCATTAGACACTTGTAAGTTTGCTAATCCTTCTTTAATAATGTTTAGCTTAGTTATTTAGCTAAAAGTCAAACCATCGTAATTGCGGTTTGACTTCGAGATTAATTAATAATGGCTCAGTCAAATCTCGAATCAAAAGTAGTTATAAGTTGGTAATTATGTGGGTAATAAAACCTCAAAAGGGTTCCCCCTGATTCCCACTTTAACTAGGTCAAATGTCGGGTCAAACTTGTATTTAAAAAGTCAACAGAATGTGTAAATTACACTTTATGCATAATTAGCAATGTAGAACACATACAACCTGTTTGATCATTAATATAACTTGGTAATTAGTGTAAGGACATGTCTAAACATGTTCAACCCGACAATTTCCTGTTTAGACCCGGTTCGGAACCGAAAGTCGCATAGTTTGACTTATACTTTGACTTTCAGTTCTGGCCCGTTATGGTATGTTTTAGAAATGCCTTAGAGCTTTATTTGGACCAGGTTACATGCTAGTATAACCCTCTGTGATTATACACCTCGGATCATTAGTTATCCAATTAATATGCATGATTCCGTTAATTGCTCATATGTTGACCATTATGCCATTTTCACCTTAAAACGTGATTTTTGAAAATGTAAAAGAGTAAAACTTTAATTACTGATATATAAACTTGTATGCAAAATTTGACATCAGTTTGAGGTGTAGATAAAGAATTATGCTCGTTAGCGTAAAATTAGAGCTTTATGTTAATTAAACGGCGCATATAGCGTATAGCCTACTTAAACATATTTTTTGATATAAAACTCTTTACCCACTGATGTAATATATTAATTTGGGATTTTTAAAGATTTTTAATTAATTTTAGGCTGAGCGTAACTTATAGTCGTAGGCTTAATCCGGTAATTGTCGGTTTTGCCCCTACGGGCTATAAAATGAGTTTTACATATCTAAACGACTCCAAACCTTTTGCTACTGATAACATATGATAAATAAATTATTTTAAGTCTTCTGGAAATATAAAAATATCAGATTTATGTATCAAACCCGGAAATGGCCTCTAATCGCCTTTTTAAGCGTTTTTAACGCATAGTATGTACTAAAACTATTTTAAACATACAAGGGTTGATACCTACTGATATTTGAGGAAAATTATAATATTTTAACAGTAAGCAAAGGTTGATAAACTCAGACTTCAGTTTTGAGCTTTTCGGCTTATGTGAAATTACCAAAATACCCCTACGGGGCATAGTTTGGTTATAATTGATAAATTTCACTTATATACTTTAACCTACCGATATAACTTAGCAAATTGAGTATATTTGCTGATTACATCAGGCCTGTAACTCAGGTTGACACTTAAACTCTTTTACAACCTTTTAAATGACCAAACTACCCCTACGGGGCATAGTTTGTGTTTAAATTCGTTTCGGGCATAATAAAAGACATATTACTGATGTCACAACATATATGAAGCATATTAACTTAGGAAACCTGTAAATGGCTCATATGAATACCCGTTACGCTTATTACGCGTTCAGTTCGGTTTAGGTAACAAGTTTACATAAACTAGCCTAAACGGGTCAAACCTTATCGGTTTGTTCTCAAAATCCAAAATGTGTATGAATTACCCATATTAAACAAGTCTCCGAACTTGTCGGGTCTAAATCACATTCTATCCGGTCTTCGCTTAATCGTGCGTACGAACCGTATCTTTAAAACTAACCGGTCTAAGCTTAAGCTTAATTAAAGACCCATTAGAATTCTAATAGGTTAATATAAACCTTCGTTCCAGATTAGGAGTACCAGTAAAAGCTACTCGCATTTTGCTTATTGTGAATTATACATTGCTCGGGTAAATACTTTTAACTTATTTTCCCTATACGGGCTTGGGTTACGGTATATAGCATACCGCTTGATCGGGCATCAAATCTTCCATCGTTGGGTGGTTAATTGAATAATTTGATCGGCTCGTTTAAACAGTCTTGTTACTTAAAGCCTTTGGGGGGTTAAAGACCATGTCCCGGATATCCTTGGCATCATTTTACGAAATGGCCACGACTTAAGCGCGGGGTGTAGGCGTACACCCGTCAGTGCACAAAAGAATATTGTGGTGTGTCTATTGATCTTTAACCCGGACAAGATCCGGGCTACTGAACGCACAAGGAACATGTAATTCGTTCACAAGATTATATATTTAAATAATTCTCCCAAGTTAAATAAAAATGTTTATGCCACGTGCATCCAAACCAATTTTCAATCATTTTCCAAAATGAGTCAGTTGATTGTATTTACCAGTGTAACTGACGTATTTTCCCAAAAAGATTAAATGCAGGTACTAAGCGTAATTGGCTGGGATTTCTCCTTAGCATCATTAGAAGTCTCGCAAGCTTAAGATGCCTGAAGTCTGTTGAACTGTTGTTTCATTTTGTTTCCGATCCATCTGTGGATAAACTTCCGAATATTGTGACATTTGATATTACAATATTAAATTCGGTTGTATTATATCTTTTAAATTGCTTCCGCTGTGCATATTAAATATTGTGTTGCTTGACTATTATGTTGCCAACCACGTCACGATACTCCCCACCGGACCCACCGGTGACACGTGGAAATCGGGGTGTGACAAAAACATAAGTATAGATATGATAATTTTTAAAAAGGTAACGGCATTCTGATATATTTCAATCCAAACATGTAAGAACTGGTACTAAAATAGACTACAAAACAATGCTTTAGTATATTATCACACACTTATATGCTTAACTATAATTCCTTGCATGCATTTTCGGTGCCAAAGATAATCAAGAAACCAACTTTTCACTCCAAAAAAACAGATGAAAATCAGATAAAATAGAAAAATATCTGAGGGATTAAGAGACAGCAGAAGCAACTGAATGAGCCCAGAATCTTAGTAGACCCTTAACCTCTACATCATTTCTACAATCCATTATCATCAATGCTATCGTTTCATCCCTTGGTTTCTTCATCCAGTCCGATTGCACCACCTTATTATTATTATTATGGGTGTCCATCGTTGGTGGATCGCTGACGAGAACCTGGTGTGTGTACCAGTATGAGTCTAGGAGCATGCATATGTGTTCTTCACTTGCTGTCATTTTGATGATGGAACTTGTTATGTGATTGGTATCCATATCTCTTATTTATAAGTATCTGACTACACGCCTTTGAAGTTTCATATGGTTGGGACATTTGAGATAAATGGTTACATCTTGGAAGTTTCATATATATGATTTTTATAAAGTATGAAAAGAAAGAAGGAAGAGAACTGAATTGGACTGGCAAAATTAGATGTTAAGCTGTCAACAGACAATCTTATATGATCAGGTGCACAACTAATATATATTTAATTGAGTTAAATACAAAAGTGTCCATGGGGAGATCTCCAATATTAGTAATAGTCGACATTTATTCCTTTCCTTAATGGCACCATTTGTTTATTCATTTATCCTTTATCTTCAACTTCTAGAACATAATTAAATATTGGTTGAAGTTTGAATGGTTCTTAATATTGGGTTTTTAAATTCTTTTAAAAAGTTCAACATGTATTGAAGCAACAACATAGATTGAAGTAGGGCTGTCCAAACTGCTCGGCGCTCGAAGATCGTTCGACGATCGTTTGAAAAAGCTCGGAAATTTGCCCGTTCGATTCCTTGCTCGGTTAAAACAGAACCGAGCAGCTCGGTTCGGTTTAAAAACGAACCGAGCACGAGCATAGGTAATATCGCTCGTCGCTCGTTCGGTTTGCGATCGAATTTATTTTTATTATTATATATATTATATTTATTAAATATATATATTATATTTATTAAATATAAATATTTGACATATCCAGCCAACATCCAAAACTACCCTAGAATCCTCATATACTAGAATTCTTCTTCATCAGTTCCCAAAAAGAAACCCTAATCTCTCTCAACTCTCAAGTCACACATCCAGCCGACATCCATCCAGATCCAGTTCCACCGTCCACATCCCTCGTCCGCAGGCATCACCGTCCGCCGTACAACCGCCACCCCACAGTACAACTGCTCCACCGTCGGCCATCCACCACTCCATCGTCCGTCAGCCGCCGGTCAATCAAAACGCACAACCACTCTGCGGTTTAAAGTACCCATACTAAACACCTCTTCTTTAATTCCTTCATATTTTTTGTATATATCCCCAATTTGATTCTTCTTTTGTAGAATATTATTCTGTTGGATGTTCATCACAGTTTGATTTTTTTTTTTTCTAGTTTTGATAATTTTGGTACCTTTGAATTTGTTTTTAATGGACGTATTGAATTATTTAAGTGTTTATGTATAACCATGAATTTTGGAGAATAAATGGCTATGTAGGAATGCTAAATAAAACTGAGCAAAAGCGAACCGAACCGAGCGGCTCGGTTCTAAACCGAGCACGAGCATAAGATTTCCGCTCGATTTCCTAAATCCGAACCCAACCGAGCGGCTCGGTTTCAAACTGAACCGAGCACGAGCATACCTCCGTTCGGTTCGGTTCGGTTCGGCTCATGAACACCCCTAGATTGAAGTAAAAAACAACATCCGTATGCCATCACCACTTTGGTGGGGTGGTAGAGGCTTTATGTCTCTTGAGGAGAGACCAGGGTTCAAATCCTAGCATGAGATAGAATTGTTGTAATTTATGAGTGTTTATGTAATCTTTGCCGTTCAAAAAAAACAACATCCGTATACTACCAAGAACATGAATATCAATAGCGTGTTGTCATTACTTATATATATACATATACACAAAAATGGGAAGCTCATTTGAGAAAAATATTCTTTAAAGAAGAAAAAATGAATTAATCTAAACTCTATATTTTCTTAATCAATGGCTGTGAATCAAGATGTCATTTTTATCCACTTTTAATTAATGTTTTAATTACTAAGGGTGGTATAGACATTTTGATATAGAATATTAATAAATATTTTAAAGAGTTACTCAAGTCTTATTAAAGCAACCAAAAATTCCTCTTTCACCATCATTAATGTATTGGCTCCTACACAAATTTTATTAGAAATGACAAAATTATTTAAAAATTTTGTGTTCTACACATATTTTATTATGAGTCGCAAAATTATTTAAAGTGTTTGAGTCCTACGCATTCTGTATCCTACACCAAAATATTGTTTTAATGGTGTAGGAAACGTTGAAAATGTAAGATCATGTGCAAAATTGTTTTTATTGTGTAAGGTGCACAACTATTTAATAAGATAGGCTCAATAGATGATTAGAGTTCATTAATTTGAATAGCAAAAACAAATAATAGACTTATTAAATGATTTGTTCAAATTACCTTTATATTTTTTATTCTTTTTATTCTTATTTTTTAATTCTTCTCATTTAAACTCTCCACTACAAAAAAAAAACATAGTTAATGAACAGCAGACATATTAGTTTTAAATATTTGTTAGAGTAAACTGCCATTTTAGTCCCTGTGGTTTGGTCACTTTTGCCAATTTAGTCCAAAACTCAAACTTTTTAAATTTGGGTCCCTGTGGTTTGGTCACTTTTATTGTCATTTTAGTCCAAAAATCAAATCACTTGAGATTTAGTAAATAAAATATGGTTATTTTGTCTTTTACTCAGAGTCAAAATGGTCAATTTAAATTTATTATAACATATTATTAATTAAATTAATTAAACTAAATATTTGTTTACCCTATAAAACCTTTACAAGCAGATTTATATGTTCATCTTCTTCTTCTACCCACACCTACACCCACACCCAAACCCTAATCTTCTTCTTTGCTACCGCCAACACCAACATAATATTATCGAGAGTAAACATCCTCATCTTCTTCTTTGCACATCTTAACAGGCGGCGATTTCACCTGAGACCTAGGCGGCCGCCCACTATTCTTCTTCACCAAATCGGTTCCATTACCTAACTCCACCTCACCTTCACCGGCAGCACCAGCATCCGTCGGATCTCCGACAGCCTTCAAGCCATCGGTTTCATGAATCGGTTGACTTTGGTCGGAGCTTTGACTCTCAGCTCCTGAATTTGGAACTTCCATCGAGTAATTGAATCGAAGTAAAGTTGAATTTAGTTCATGATGAAATTGAAAATATGAAACCCTAGATTTCTGAAATTGAAGAACGGAGGTGGTGGTGGTGTTGTTTGACTGCTACAGCGTCGTTTAGTGTATGTGAGAGGGGATGATCAGGTGAGGGTGAGTTTTAGCCGTCAAGAACACAACGGTAACAACAATACTCTGTTTTTTAACAATTCATCATCTGGGTATTTGTTTTTAATCGTAAAGTTTGTATGTTTAGGGTTAAAGAATGAAGAATCCAACAATGGTGACATGAAATCAAGACAGAAAAAGAATCAAGAAAAAGAAAAATCAGCATTGATTGATATTACAAATGGGTCACCTATTGTTGGGCTTGCAATGGGTAGTTTAAGGACTCCATCATCCAGGTGTATGAAGAAACGAATGGTGGTTTCGAATAGCGAATCGAAGAATATTGTGGATGTATTATCTCTCTTGTTGATGGAAATTACAGTTTTAATCAGGTTTGATTCATTCTTTGTGGATGTATGATAGGATGTTGTAAATTGGTTGATTATAATGTGGTTGTTTTGTAATGGTTGTGTGTAGATGCTTGATGAGGTAATTGCTGCACCGAAACAAGAAGATAATGGTGAAAATGTTGAAAAGAATGTGATAACGAGGTCGTTGTTTTCGGATTTTTCGGAGAAGTCCCAGGATTCTGATGCATCTGAGTGTAACTCTCTTATGACAAGCCAAGATTCCAATGAATCGCATTGGTTTTGGGGGAAGATGATTGCAGATGATCTCTGTAAATGGGGAAATGAATATTAACAAGGGTATTTAAAGAAATTAATAATGTATTTAATTTAGTTTTTAATTAAGAATATGTTAAATGAAAATCAGTTGGACAAAAATACCCCTGCACAAAAAGGCAAAATAGACAGGTTGCAACAGTCAAAATATGGAGTTTTTGAATTTTGTACTAAAATGGCAATAAAAGTAAAACCACAGGGACTCAGAATTAAAAAGTTTGAGATTTGGACTAGAATAGCAAAGGTACCCAAACCACAGGGACCAAAATGACAGTTTACTCTATTTGTTATTTTATTTTAGTGTACATACAAAAGGCATAGCTAATAAATGTTGACATATTTTATTTTAGTTTTTAAACTACATAGCTAATGTACAGTAGATACATTACTTTTTCTTTTTTGTTATTAGTTTTACAACACTAAATATATTAGTTTTTTTATTCTTTTACTGTTATTATAATTAATTTTGAATATAATTTGTTTTTCTCGTAACTTTTAAAATAAGATATTTTATAAAAGAGTAAACTACAATTTTCATTCATGTAGTTCGGTCCAAAAATCTGATATCATCCATTTTGAAAACTTTCAACGGTTTGAAGGTGTAACGTTTTCATTTTTAACAGTAACCGTCCCTGAGCCAAATGGACGTCTAACAAACCGTTAGTTGATATGCACATGCAAGCCATGTGCGAGGTATTTTGGTCCTTTCAAGCCTTTCCTCACGAACCTTTATCTCCCCCAATTTGGCTCATACAAATGTTCAATCTCTTCACCTTCTTCTTATTCCCATAGCAGCTGATGAATCACGTTGTCATATGTTCTTGTGGGTCTCGAACATCGCTTCGCACCTCATGGCTACAAATTATCTAACATGTTGGTTGTGTATGCTAAAACCATTTGTTTAATGGCAGCCAATTTTTTAGCAGTAACGGAGTTCCTGCCTAGTGTATTAATGGTTTAATACTAATATAACAAAATAATTACCGACGGTTATAGCCGCTAAGTAAACGTTCTGATGATACAACAACAACAACCATACTCAGTAAATCACACAAATAGCAAAGCTACTTATAGGGTCTGGGGAGGGTGGGATGTAGACAGACCTTGCCTCGAGAGGCTGCTTCCAGAGAGACCCTCGGCTCCAAAACGAACAACATACCAACACACCAAGTCAAAGAATATAGAAATAGAAAGCCACCAATACCAAGAAAGTGATCAGAGTGACACAATATAATGTAAATCACGTATAATAGCATACAACATCATTTGGGCATAAACACAAGAAGGCAATCGCCGGTAAAGTCACTTAAAGAATAAGAAAAACCTACGTCCCTAAAATACACCTAAGACCTTACTACAATATACTCTAGAAGTCCTTAACCCTAATCCTACGCCTCCACGAATCCTATCTTGGACCATATCCTCAGAAAGATGCACCTCTAGTAAATTATGCCTAATCCTACGCCTCCACGAATCTTATCTTGGACCATGTCCTCAGAAAGATGCACCTCTAGTAAATTATGCCTAATCTGCTAATCCCATGTCAGTTTGGGTCTGCCTCTTCCTCTCCTCCCCTCCACAGTAAGAGTTTCCACTACTCTAATCGGTGTCGTCGTTTGCCTCCGCTTCACATGCCCAAACCATCTCAATCTCCCCTTCTTAATCTTATCCGATATACTAGTCACTCCTAATCTTTCCCTAAAAACCTGATTTCTTATCCGATCTAACCTCGTGTGTCCACACATCTACCTCAGCATCCTCATCTCTGCTACCTCCATCTTGTGCGCTTAAAACGTTCTGATGATATCCTACCTATAAAACGGAAGTCTTTGGGTTGTTTAAACGCGATTAAACACAAAATCAGAACATCGGTTTCATAGAGAAATAAATCCTTGTTCTTTTATAACCTTTCTGTCCAATCTGATTATTGAGCTTGTACCTACATATACACGATCTAGGAAGTTGTCCAAATCATTTAGTGATACAAAACTTACATATTTAACATGTCTTAAACATATAACCAAATTGAGAATAATCAAGATTTTGATTACTTGTTTCCTACTCATTATTTGCCAGAGTTAAAACCGCAAACCCCGGAAGTCCAGGAACACTACATGTTTTCATTAGAGGGGGCAATCTTGACCCAAAACCTTCCAAGTGGGTTAGTTTGGGTTGTTTTTAAAATTATATGGGTTGGTTTGGGTAAGATATTTTAATTAATTGGGTCACAACGGGTCACTTGAAATTCTATCTTGTTATTTTCGGGTCAAAGCGGGTCGACAACATTAAAGAAATGGGTCAATGTGGGTTAGTGTCTTAAAGAAACGGGTCGATGTGGTTAGTGTCTTAAAGAAACGGGGCAGGTTTCGGATCGGAATGGGTTTCGAGCCGGCACAAGTATCCGCACGAGACGGGTTACGGCACGAAATGGGTTTTGGATCGGAACGGGTTCAGTTCGGGTCGGGTTTCGGGCCGACACGGGTTTCTGCACGGGACGGGTTTCGGATTGCAACGGGTTTTGGGCCGGCACGAGTTTCCGCGTGAGACGAGTTTCGGGTCGGGACGAGTTTCGTACCGTTTCGACGCGAACCGTTTCGACGCGAACCGTTTCGACGCGTACCGTTTCGACGCATACCGTTTCGACGCGAACCGTTTCGACCAGTACCGTTTCAACCGGTACCGTATCGACCCGTACCGTTTCGCCCCGTACCGTTTCGAATCGAACCGTTTCGACGGGAACCGTTTTGACGAGACCATCCCCACCACCGTAACCAGCACCAACCATCACCTCCGCAACAATCACCATCAACCGAAGCCACCACTGTGTAACCGTCAACCATCGCCACCACCACAGCCACAGTCACCCATCGCCACCACCACAGCCACAGTCACCCAACGCCACCACCGCAGCCACCGTCAACCATCATCACCACCGCAGCCACAGTCAACCAACGCCACCACCGCTGGTCCGCAGCCACCGTCAAACCATCGCTAGTTTGCCACCACCACAGCCACCATCAACCGTCATCGCCACGCGACGCAACCACACCAACCGTCTCTGCCGCTGTAGTCACCAACAATCAACACCACCAAAACCATTATAAGTTGTAGTCTTGTAGACACAATACACTACACAAATTCACATCTGCGATCGTTGCTAGTGCGGTTCATATTCTGTTCAACTAAAATACTATATTTCATATGGAATTGAATTTAAATAAAGGCAAACCAAAGCTCTGAACACACAATTTACAAAACCCAGCACTTCTTCACGTCATAATTCCTTCTTTTTTTAAGTTACCCATAGTGATGGATCCAAGTATATATATTTAGAAACCAATTTATTCACTACTGAATGTGAATACGATGTAGTTCCTAATGATTCAACTGACAGATAGTGTGTGTATTCACCGACTGAGTATAACTATAAAATATATGTATAAAATTTAATTGTTAACAATTAATCGTACAGTAAAAAATCTCAAAAACAGAGTAAATTATCAGCCGGACCCGACCCGACCCGAAACCCGTTCTGACCCAAACCCGTTCCGGCCCGAACCCGTTCCGACCCGAACCCGTTCCGACCCGAACCCGTTTTGACCCGAACCCGTTTCGACCCGAACCAAACCAACCCTTTTTTTAATTGACCTGTTTCGACCCGAACCCGTTTCGACCCAAACCCATTCTGACCCATGACCCGACCCGACCCGTTTGCCAGGTCTAGTTTTCATAGTCATAGCTATCTCGATCTTTAATGTTAAGTTTAAAAACCATCAAATTTTCAAATCATATCTATAACTTTGGTTGGAACAACGGCACGCACCCCTTGGTTTTAAAAAGCACGTCTGAGGCGTCGTAAGGCGCAAAGGGCATCGCTTCAGGTGGCACAAGGCGCACGTTGTACATAAGGCGCATGTGAGGCGCGCTTTTTGGCAAAAACTTGGCCTGAGGCGCAAGTGAAGTGCGCGCTCATGTACATTCTCCTTTTTGTGCAGCAGAATGTTGTGCACCAGGATTTTTTGGTTGTACATGTAGGTAATTTACAAGTTAAACATATATAAACCTTATTTATTGCTATATTTTGATTAGGAAATGCTAAAAACGTACGAATTATATAAAAAAGACGTGCGAATTATATAAAAAAGATTATATCATAACTTTGTGCCTCACGTACGAAAAGCGCACCGTTTTTGCGCTTTGCGTCTCGTAGCACCGTTTTTGCGCTTTGCGTCTCAGTTTTAGACCTTGTCGCCTCAATGTGCTTCTCGCTTCTTAATACCAAGACACCCCCACAATACTTAACTTTATAAAAAGGGTCTTTGTTCAAGAATCCAACCGAGTCTTCTAGTCATTGGACTTAAGAGTCAGGTTGTTTAATGACTTAAGTTGTTCAACGAGCGAGCTAACCTAAATCAACTTCAACTCAGGCTCGAGCTTTAAACTATACAATGACTCGGCACAAAACTCCACACCAAACTAAAAATTAATTCTGCTCGACTCATTTAAAACACAAGCTAGCTCCTAACTCAAAGAGTTGACTCGTTTTTAAATCAATACTATTAACAAATCGGTAGCTTTATGGCAAGGGAGGTGAGAATATGAAGATAGAAGAGATTAGATAACCTACAGTAGTGAAGAGGAGACCATATAATACAACCATGGAATGATCTCATAGCAAACTTGCAAGTAAACAATAGACCAAACCTTTAACTAGAATTAATGACAAAAGACCTGATTGAATACAGAGAAGCAAAAATGACCAATACAACCATGGCCTTCAAGTTAAAGAAAGCTATCAAGATCCTTCTCGGCTACTACGCGCATATTGGTCGTCGGGGTTTGAGGAACTCAATATTGAACATGCAGATGTCACTCAAGCCATTGCATCATAATCGTCAAGCTTGTCATTATACACCATGACTTTTCTCTTAATCTTGGATGTATCTACCCATGTAATAAAATCTTCCATGTTTCTTGTTACTAGAAATGCTGGGTCAGTAACCGTATCTGGTCCCACACGGATGTGTCCTTGTTCTATATATGTCACAGCTTCCTTTAAGTGTTCCGCAAACTTCAACCTCACCAATACAGTTGCAAGCCGACGACTAAAATAACGAAGGTATCAATTATCATGATCATGAATAAGTAAAGTTCTAGTGAAATAAAAAAACAAGATTATTATTTTTTTAAAACTACAGCTTTCTTACCGACAAAAGGATGACACAGATAAGCGATCACACAAAGCTAAGCTTTTTTGAGATGGTATCACACCCATGTTGTACCTGGCATTGACATAGGTATAACTCATGCAATTAAGAAAATATTCTTCAAAAGTACCCAAATCGAAGAATATATGTGAACTCTGAAAATTTTAAGAAAAACTGTGGTCTCAAGATTAAGGTGATGACTCATGACATTAATAACCTATTAACGAAATAAAACAAATTAAAACCAGCAACAGTTCAGCACAGAACATTTCAAATGAGTTGGCTTCATATGCAATTTTATAGAGCAGAGCATCAACTGAAAGGATCCAGTAAATAACATTTCACATATAGATTATACTAAGCAAACACTAAACAAACCAATGTTACTTCTTTATAGCATATATCGCGATCAAGAAGCAACAAGTAAATTAATAGGGTACATCATACATGTTTTTTTGGTATATTAAATGTGGCAAAATGGGCGGTTTGGATTGGGTGGTTGCCGGGTCAGGATGGGTTTGGGTCAAGATAGGCTAATTAAAAAAAGGATCAGGATGGGCTAACTAATAGTTCGTGAAATTGGTTTATTCCTAACTACTGATTTTGTTTTTATTGTATATTTGTATTTGAAAATAACAACATATAAACTGAAAAGGAAAAGAACAGACTTCACGTGAGAAAAAAATATAGTATTAAGAGACATTTTAATGACTTTTACATTTCATCCTGTTCAGACCTCCTAAAATGTTGGTTCTCTCTCTTTCTAAACATAACAGTCGCAACCGGTAAGTCCACCCTCCAAGACCACCGCTTCAATCTTTCAGCACCCACCGTCTTTCTAAACCTAACAGTCGCAACCGCGAAGACCACCGTATTATTGAAAGTAAGTTAAAAATAAGTTTTTTTCCGGGTCAAACTACGCACCCTATTCTTCTTTCATCTCACAAGTGTCTGGTGGTCGAAAGGCAATATATGAACTAACATCGGTTGCGATGGTTGGTGGTAGTTGCAGCGGCATCCAATCTATGTTGTCAAAAGCGCACTAGGCGCAGAGGCGCGGCGAGGCTGAAGCGCCTGGTGGCATCTAATTATCTAAAAGAAACTATAGCAAATATAACCACTCATTCAACTTGTAACAGGCTAACAAAAACAAGAGACTCACAGCTTTTCAAGGAGAGAATCAGTCATCTCGATACGATATGGGTCTTTGGGATCCATCTGCTTCAATATGTTCACTAGCTTCTGTGTCATTCTACACAAACTCGAGTACCTAGTTTATTATTCAAACACAACAGACATGTCAATCAGTATACATTGATTGAATTACAAATCAGATAATACTAAACAATCCCTTTTTTTATTAAAAATTTGCATACGGTGTTTAAAAATTGGCATAATAAAAAAGAAGAATTGATTACTTCTTGTAGTCATCACGGCCGGTAACGTGATAACGGTGCATAACGTGAGCTTCACGGTGACCGCCTTCTCTCTTCCATTCCAGAAAGTTGACCTTTTTCAGCAGCTTCTTCTCATGAAACTTGAGCTTCCTCATCGTCTCTTACTTCTTACACTCAATTTGATTGAATTGTGAAACCCTAACAGATACCACCAGCTTAAACCCTAAAATTGATCCCAAATTGAAATCTCGAAAGATATTACCCAAATCTGGTTGGGCTTTGTAATGGGATGGGCTTGTTGGGTTTGGTCCATTGTTTTTGCCAAATTGTTGGTTATAAAAAGGAGAGTAAAGTGCCAAAATGGTCATTTCCTCACTTTTATGACTTCAGTTCAAAAACTCAAATCTTTTGAATATGGGTCTATATGGTTTCAGTTTTGTTATCATTTTCATCCAAAATTAAAATATGGTTAAATTTTCCAGCTAACATCCAGTTTTTTTGTCTTTTTTCTATCTTTTAATGAAGGGCAAAATGGTCTTTCAACGTTTTATTATAACAAATTAAAAAAAATAAGACAATTTTACGCTTCATTAAAAAGGAGAACAAAGACAAAAAAATTTGGATGTTAACTGAAAAATCTCAACGTATTTTGAGTTTGGATGAAAATGACAACAAAATTGAAACCACATGGACCCATTGAACAACATTCTCTCGATGGGTTAGAGTGGTCATCTGGATAAATGAACTTGGTTAGGGGATTCGTCTGGTGTCTTTTCTCTAGGATCGGTTAAGCATTTGGTGCTATCGGCTAAGGACTATAGTCATAACATCGTGATTAAATGGTGCAAATAGGTTCACATTAAATGTAATGTGTTCATGTGGAGGGTTGAGTTGGACAAACTTCATACAATCAAAGCTTTGTTCCCTCTTAAAGGTGTATCATGTGTGACTCGTTGTCGGAAACCGTCGACCATGCTTTCACAGCTTGTGGTGTGAGTGGTTTGGCGGGCTATTAGCGCTTGGTGCAAAGTCTCTCAAATTCGGTAAGGTATTTGTTGGAATTATACTTACATGTCGGTTTAAAGGATGGTCTGCAAAGAGATCAAGATTGAAGAATTTGGAAAGCTAGGAATGAGACGTCGTTCTCAGGAAAAGAGATCAAGATTGAAGATATTATTGGTGACGTTAAGTCCATTGCGTTTTTTTCGGGCTTAAACATAGATTTAAATTCAATTGTATAGACTAGTAGGGTGCCCGCACGATGTGGCGGGGGCAACACTTTGCATTGCGGTACTCAAAATATTTTAACATCTGGTTGGAGGTTCGTTAACAGATATTGAGTTTTGGGTTTTGTATGAAGGTTCTAACAATTGATTTAAAAGTTATATTTCTTACCTTGAACTCAAAACAAAGCAAAATTGGTGGTAAGGAGTGGTGATGGTGCGCAACACTTGTGACGTTTATAAGCTATCGTGTAATGCGAGGATGACGAAAGAAATGGACCAGGATGGCAAGCTACCAAACTTCGATTGTTGATTACAACTGTTACCATTTGAATGTTGATTTTGCTGGTTGCGATGGTCGTCGACGTCAGAAAAAACAAAGAAAGAGAGAACAATGGAGAGAAGCAAATAATATGATGAGTTTCAAAAGTTTAGACAATAATTTCTTAAAACAACTCAAAATGGTTTCAATTGATTTTGCCAATGATGGTTTCATGAATGCTTGTGATGGTTCCCTCATTCAAGACCCCAGTTAGTTACGAATCGATGTGGCAAATAACTCCACTTTGAATTTTATTTACTAATTATTTATAACTTCAAGTTCCTAATTCCACCTCTTTATTTTGTAATTTTATTATCATTTATATTTTGTCTCAATTACCTTTTAACATTAAATGGTTTAGTAAACTTTGAGGTGTGGATTTTAGAGATTTTACCGGCTTTTCATGATTGCCGAGTTAAGCCTATTTTATCACTTCAAGAACTATCTGTAGCTAATTGTATATTCATCAAGAACTATCAGTTTTAAAGGCAATATATTTTACCCTAACAAAAATAAATTAATAAGCATAAACATTTTTCTTCATGCAAAAACTCAAAAGCATTAAGCTAATTAAAAATAGAAACCGATGTCAAGATTTCTTGAAAAGAAAAAATGTCAAGATATTAACTTTAGACCTTCAGATTCTACAGCAGTTGATTTTTCAATAAGTTTAGAATCAGAGACACACTACTCATATTCTGTAACCAAACTTTTAATATTCTTCATCAACAAACTACGGTACCATACATCATAAGTTAGATCTGTGAATTTGTTATTTGAGGTTCTAGTAAGTTATCATTGTATTTAGTTTATACATGAAAGATCAATAAAGTTATAAAATGATATTAATTAGAATTAGAACTATACACCCTATCTATAAATAAACCTTGTTCCATCACGGGTCAGCCAAGAAAGATAATGGAATGTAATGCTCATTCCATTAGGCTGACCAACAATATAACTTTTGAAATAGACCCAAAAGAATTTCAAAATAACTGAAGTTAAATATGTTAATGTCCTATATTACTGAAATACATCATCCGCGCGCCTTCTTCGGAACTGCAACCGGTAGTTACTGTAACACCCCGTGTTTCTGAAGTCAAAGTCAAAGTCAAAGTCAAGGTTAAAGTCAACGACCGATTTCGCGCGACTTGACTAGTAATGAATTTCTTTTATGTTTATTTTAGTTGTATTATGTGGAGTAAGTGTCAATAATTACAATAATCGACGTGTGGTATTCGTTATTTAATCGACGTACGACTGTGAACTATAGGAAATAACAATGCGATAAAGTCAACTAAACGCTAATCAATCTCATTTAATCAACATCGCATCGCAATCGCACTCGCAACTCGAAATACGCATTTTAGTTATTGTTATACGTGTGTGTGTGTGCCTTATGTGTTACTTGTGCATGTTTAAATTATGTTATGTGTGGTAATCAATCGAATCGCAATCGAAATGGTATGATAATTAGTGGAGAAGGGATAGTGCAAGATATGAGTAGTTGGGATTAAAAGCAATTTGACTAGGAAACCCTATCGCATCGAAACGATCGAAATCGAAATAGCAAAAATCGTCGTGCCAAACACCCGAACCAAGTGCCATTCGGCCGGATTGCCATCCGACCGGGCTGCCACTTGATCGTGGTGCCAGGTTGCCATCCGACCGAGATGACATCCGACCGGACAGTCATCCGGGCGAGATACCATCCGACCGCCTGCCCCTTTCCATTTTGGGAATCCTATAAATACCCCATGTCACTCTCATAGTTACCACTTTGGGCAACTGACGTCCGAACAGCCCATGCACCTTACCTTTTCTTCGATTTCTCCCAAGTCCGGTAAGACCTCGTCCTAAATCTTGTACTTCCTTAATCTACACGCACTCCTTCACCTTACTATCTTTTGAATCTTAACTTTTAACCGTGAAATCACTAGATTTAAGGTGTTCTAGGATGCCGTCATCATGGTGTTCTTATAAACTTCATGTTTTGGCCTCAACCCACCAAGAACAACTTAGATCTAACCGATTTCCACGCAAGTAAACAAAGATCTTGCATAGATCTAAACACATTCATGGTGAAAAAGGATTGAAAGATGGTTTCTAACTTTCTTTCAACTCTTTTACACTCAGTGCACTCAAAACCGATAGAATCGGACCTTGTTCTAGTCTTCTACTCATTCGTGGTGTTGTGCTAGCTCAAGACCAGGATTCTACTCACAAGACCACCGACTTCGGGTTAACCAAGAACAACCGTCTTGAACCGGTTAACTGGTCGAACTCGGGTGATTCCTGTTTGATCGGGTCACTTGGGTCAAAATGGGGTTCTGTTGATTAACACGTTGTCAAAACGTCTCGATAACACGACAAACAATCAAAACGACCAAGTGTAAGATGAACGGAACGACCAGGACGGAGTGCTATCCGACCGGACTACTGTCCGAATGGATAGCCATCCAAGCGGCCGGCTGTCCGAACGACCTACATCTTGGGTCCCACACTTAACCAATTTTTTCTGAAGTCTGAGTATTGAACGAGTTACTATCCGATCGGACTACCATCCGACCGAATTACCCTTCGGATCATGAGATACTTGGACTTTAACATTTAAACAATTTTCAACATGTTCAACAACAGGGTTGCCACCCGCTCGGATGGGCATCCGACCGAGTAACCGCCCTGCTGTGAATTTGTTCTCACTGAGTAACCTCGCCACTCGAGTCGCCGTCCGACCGGATAACCATCCGAGTTGATTTTCATCCGCACGACTGACCATCCGATCGACCGACTTGAAAGGTAGAGATACTTCAATGTTTTCAAAATGCTACAACGAAAACTTCAAAGGTCACGCCGTCATACACAAACACATCATTCTCATAGGAAGAAACAATCCACTCGAATAGTCATCCGACCGGACTACCGTCCAATCTGATAACCATCCGAATGGATTGTCATCTGCACGAACTGGCTGTCCGATCGGATTACCATCCGACCGAACTGTTGTCCGAGCCACTTACACCCTGCATCGTTTTACGCGTCGCTTATCGTTATGCTATCGTTCTGATCAGGCTAACCCTGCTCTCTAGCGCTCCCTTCAATCCATCATCGCTGTGAGTATACTTGATCCCTTTTTGCTTTATGCACTTTTGGGTGTTACATACGTTACTTATCCTAAATCACATCGAACACACTACGCAATACTTTTAACGCTAATCGTTACCGCATGTTATACGTGACTTAATGAATGCTTGTTTGTTATGTTTACACATGGAATGCTGTCTACCTGCCTTAGCAACGATAGTACTATTAGTTTGGACTCAGCACCCGTTCACTCGGGGGTTGTTAAGGACAATTATTTGCATGGATTACAGTGGTGATCATGTATTACGAACTGCCTTGGGCAGTCAACCCGCAGTCATTGGTATCGATAGGTCTATGTCGATCACTAACATGCCTCATTTCGCTCTGTGTACGTGCTGGTTATGCGTAACGCTTTCGAACTCTATATGCTATTACCAAAACTTTAATGCTCACCTTTACACTATGTGTATTGACTTGTATTTTAACGTATGTGACAGGCGCTTAGGATGCTTATCTGCTAGGAAATCGAGGCTAGAATAAGGCTCTAGAGGCCAACAAATAATTGTCTCTACAAATGAAATCAAGGGTCTCTAGAAGCAGATAAACAATTGGGCTATTTGAAAAATCTGAGTTGTCGGAACAGAACTATTTGCCTAGAATTTTGTCTGTAATAATTTGTTTACCTTTTGAGACATGGTATGGGACATGTTACTTTAAATTGATTGGTAATGATAATTGTCATGGAAACTTCTGGACAATCTGTTTCGCTCAGTGCCATACCCCGATGTTTCTGCCATCGGTTGGAGTGTGACAGATTGGTATCAGAGCCATAACTATAGGGAATTAGGCAAGACACGACCTAGTCTGAGTCGATGTCTTAGATACCTAGTCTATAGTTAGGAACCCACAGACCGACTTGTGCGTATCCAGTAGGGACTATGCATAAGCTTACTACTATTTCTCGCTATTCTCGCCTATGCTACACTATTACTGCACTCGAATTTTCAAATATGAATGAGCTATTAAGTCGAGATTAGGTGTGAAAACAGCAAACTCTCGATTAAATTGCGTGTTCAACCCATAACTTTATCTATAAACATGAGAATCTGCGTTGGACCAGGAGTGAAATCCATACTTCGACGCATAATTCTCTCTTATTTTATCAAAACAGGGACGAAGTTGTTAAGCCAGGGGTGAAACCCTAACCTTGACGACTTATTCTGCCCTTTTTACAAAACTCTCACCAAGGTCTCGACGGACTTCAACGACCTGAAGTCACGATATGACTAACGGGATGTGTGCCCAACGCCCAAGAATCGAGGCAAAGGCACTGTCCTGACAGTCAAATGTGCACAACAAGTCCTTGTGAATAGTTGAATCACTTTGGGTAGTCAAAGTCTAATAGCCGCAGACGATCTATTTCTCGATTTTTATGTGTTTCGATTCTGAGCCCGCAACTGCTGACTCTGATGATTCGTTGATTTTATGAGTATTTAACTATTTATGTGTTTAATTTTGGAGACTTGTTCGATTTTTACTTTCACTCTGATCGACACGCACGACTCGCACTGCTTTTCTATCTCAAAACGCTGACAAATCGCTAAATTGTAGACGACCTTATGCTATGATATACGCTTATACTACACTACTCGATATACTAAACGCGATCGCTATACTCGAACACTCGCGAACTGTGAATGATAGGTTTCTATATTCTGACTGCATCTTGTGATTACATGATTATGTGCTTTTGTGGATTCTGTGCTCTACGTGCCTACGTGCTTATGTGCTTCTGTGTTTACATGAATCTGTGATTATGTGCCTATGTGTTTATGTGATACATGTCACATTACGTTCCTAAGCTTCAGTAAGTATTAGACGTGTGAGGCGATATCCGATTATGATGTGTCTGAGACCTATGGCGATGTCTATTGCAGACAATGTCAACTGGATCATCATCCCGTCACACACGACTCTCTCGCCAAGAACAAAGAGACAAATGCCTTTCTGCCATCCTCGCGAAACAAGTGGCCAAGGTTGTGCCTCAGATCATGAGTGAGATTTATGAGAATGTTAGCAAATCGTCCGAGGAGTCTAGAACCGAAGCTCCTAAAGCTGCCACTGCTTTCAGCTTCAAACAGTTCAAGGCATGCGGTCCAAAGGAATTCACTGGAGAAGATGGCCCAACGGCTATGTTTCAATGGTTCGATTCCATCGAAGTCACTCTGCGCCAAAGCGGCTGTCCTGAAAATCTCCGTACCCTAAACGCTACCGGCGTCTTCCAGTCCCGCGCATTAGACTGGTGGACGGCCGAGAGAAACAATCGCGGGAATGATGCAGCTTATGAGCTGACCTGGGAAGAGTTGAAAGCCATCATGATGGACGAATTCTGCCCTTCCCATGAATGCCAAAAGCTGGAGGATGAGTTTTGGAACATAAAGCAGAAGGATGGAAACAACGCTGCCCTGACTGCTCGCTTTAAGCAGCTCAGCATCATCTGTCCCGATCAAGTGAAGACGTCTGATATGGCGGTCAAGAAGTACATCCGAGCTCTACCCGACTGTGTTGCGGATTTTGTGCATGCCGCAAAGACCACAACGATTGAAGAAACTTACTTGCTTGCCGCTGAAATCAACGACAAACGGGTAAAAGCTGGTGTTTGGGATAAAGCTTCAAAGAGTCTGCACCAAGTCACCACCGCACCTACCGCTGAAACCGCCACCGCTCAATCGTCAAAGTCCTCACGCCGAAAGAAGAACAACAACAGCAGCTCCAGCAACAAGAACTGCGCTGTCACTACCACTGTTGCTCCTCTTCAGGCCGTACCGACCCAGCAGCAGCACTACCACCGTCCAGCACCAGTTGCTTACGCACCGCCAGCAAAGCGTGCTTACACAGGCCCCCACCCGGCTTGCCCAACATGTTCTTATCATCACCTGGTGGGTCTTGCCTGTCGTTTCTACACTCACTGCAACCTGTACGGCCACTTCACTGTCAACTGCCGTACTGGTCCCCGTCAAGCCCTAGCTCAAGCCACTGCTGCTCCCAGCCCCATAAGGCCAACAAGCGGCTCAGGCACCCGCGATCAATGCCAGAGTCTGCTTCACATGTGGTGACCCCAACCACTTTGGGAACATGTGCCCGAACAGGGTTGTGAAACAAGAGCCCCAGCAACAGCAGCAACATCAGCAGCAACAGCCCCAGCAACAGCAACAAGCCGCACGCGCCAGAACTTTCAACATCAACGTGCGCCAAGCCTAGGCCGACAACAACGTGGTCAATGGTACGTTCCTTGTGAATGGTATTTATGCTTCGTGTTTGTTTGATACTAGAGCTGATAATTGCTTTGTGTCGTTCGAATTTGAGAAACTCCTTAGTCGTAAGCGCTCCCATCTCCCCTCGACGTTCGATGTTGAAGTCGCTACCGGAAGAACTATCGCCGTTAATTCTGTTCTTCGTGATTGTACTCTCGAGCTCAACAATCACATCTTTCCGATCGATCTCATTCCGATGCAACTCGGAAGTTTTGACGTCATAGTAGGCATGGACTTTCTTCGCGAAAACCATGCTGAAGTTGTGTGTTTCGATAAGATGATTCGATTCTCGCTCGCGAATGGTGATTTACTGTGTGTCTATGGTGAAACTGCTTCGAAAGGTCTCAAGCTCATGTCATGTCACGTGTCCAAGCTAGCAAGTATCTCCGCAAGGAATACGGAGCTTTCTTGGCTAACATTGTAGTAGCGGAGAAGGAAAAGAAAGGAAGACCAGGTGTAAACGATGTCCCAGTGGTTCGAGAATTTCCTAACGTTTTTCCAGAGGATCTTCCCGGACTACCACCAAGTCGTTATATCGACTTTCGTATCGACCTCATTCCTGGAGCCAACCCTATTGCCAAGGCTCCTTACCGACTCGCACCGTCCGAAACGCGTGAACTCTCAAACCAACTCCAGGAATTACTTGAGAAAGGCTTCATTCGCCCAAGCACCTCTCCTTGGGGCGCGCCAGTCCTTTTCGTTAAAAAGAAGGATGGGTCGTTCAGGATGTGTATCGACTATCGGGAATTGAATAAGTTGACTATCAAGAACCGCTATCCCCTGCCTCGTATTGATGATTTGTTTGATCAGCTACAAGGTGCTACGTGTTTCTCGAAGATCGATCTACGCTCAGGCTATCGCCAACTACGCATTCAAGAGGAGGATATACCCAAAACCGCGTTTCGCACTCGCAACGGCCACTACAAATTCGTTGTTATGCCTTTTGGTTTAACCAACGCACCTGCGGTTTTCATGGATCTGATGAATCGCGTGTGTAAACCATATCTCGACCGTTTCGTCATCGTGTTCATTGACGATGTCTTGATCTATTCCAAGTCGAAAGCCGAACACCCGCAACATCTACGTTTGGTTCTCGAGCTACTACAGGGGAATCAACTCTATGCCAAATTCTCCAAGTGCGAATTTTGGCTGGAGGAGGTTCAGTTTCTGGGTCACATCGTAAATAGTCAAGGTATTTACTTCGATCCCGTGAAGATTGAAGCCGTTAAGAGTTGGATTACACCTAAGAACCCGTCTGAAGTCCGTTCTTTTCTCAGACTAGCGGGCTATTATCGACGATTTATCGAGGGATTCTCAAAGACAAGCCTTTTGTTTGGGGAACTGAACAAGAGTCTGCTTTCCAAACCCTCAAGCACATGCTTTGCAATGCTCATGTTCTCACATTGCCCGACGGAAACGACGATTTCATTGTCTATTGTGATGCTTCCAACCTTGGTCTTGGTTGTGTTCTCATGCAACGAGACAAGGTTATAGCTTACGCATCTCGACAGCTCAAAATCCACGAGAAGAACTATACAACCCATGATCTCAAGCTAGGCGCAGTTGTTTTTGCGTTAAAGATTTGGCGACACTACCTGTATGGTACCAAATGTACGATCTTCACCGATCATAGGAGCCTACAACATATCTTTGATCAAAAAGAACTTAATATGCGTCAACGCCGATGGGTAGAACTTCTCAACGATTACGACTGTGAGGTTCGTTATCACCCAGGCAAAGCAAATGTTGTTGCTGACGCGCTCAGCAGACGGAGTTATCTGCTTAGCACTCGTAACTTCCAAGCCCAATACGATCTCGAAACCCTCATCCGTGAAGCTCAGCATGCATGTTTTAATGAGCGCACCCAGAAGAAGGAACGAATCTACCACGATGGAGCCCAACTTGTGAATAAGTCAAATGGGATATTCCACTTTCTAGACCGAATTTGGATCCCTAAACGGACCGAGTTGCGACAGATTTTGATGGACGAAGCCCACGAATCCCGGTATTCTATTCATACCGGTGCCGACAAAATGTACCAGGATCTTCGCTACAAGTACTGGTGGCCTGGCATGAAAAGGGATATTGCTCTCTACGTTGGAAAATGCCTGACCTGTGCAAGAGTCAAGGCTGAACACCAAAGACCCTCTGGCTTACTCGAACAACCGCCTATCCCTATGTTGAAGTGGGAGAGTATAGCTATGGACTTCATAACAAAGCTTCCGCACACGTCATCAGGTCACGACAGCATCTGGGCTGTTATTGACCGTTTGACCAAATCTGCTCACTTTTTGCCGATACGGGAAGACTACAAGGTAGAACGATTAGCCCGAATCTACACCAACAAGATCATTTGTAATCATGGGACGCCTCGTGACATCATCTCTGAGCGTGATGCTCGGTTTACCTCGCGACTGTGGGAAACGTTTCAAACGGCTCTCGGTACATCGCTTAATCAAAGTACCGCTTTCCACCCTCAAACCGACGGTCAGATGGAAAGAACGATTCGTACTCTTGAAGACATGCTCCGTTCATGTGTCATAGACTTCGGTGGTAATTGGGATACATACTTTCCGTTAGTCGAATTCTCGTACAACAACAGTTATCATTCCAGCATTCAAATGGCACCATTCGAGGCTTTATACGGAAGAAAATGTCGATCGCCTATTGTGTGGCACGGGATCGGTCACTCGCAATTAACCGGTCCTGAGCTATAACAAGAAACGACTGACAAAGTCCTCAAAATTCGAGACAACTTGTTGAAAGCTCGAAGTCGACAGAAAAGTTATGCCGATAGACGACGCAAGCCCCTTGAATTTGACGTTGGCGACTACGTACTCCTAAAGGTATCACCTTGGAAGGGTGTGGTCAGATTCGGCAAGAAAGGGAAACTAGCGCCTCGATATGTTGGACCTTTTAAGATTCTGGAAAGGATCGGAAAAGTCGCCTACAAACTCAAACTACCGGAGGAACTTAGTAACGTCCACCCGACTTTCCACGTGTCAAACCTTCGAAAGTGCCTGGCTGAGCATGATTTAATTGTACCTCTCGATGACCTTCAAGTAAACGAAACACTACACTTCGTGGAGAATCCTGTCGAAATCATGGATCGCCAAACCAAGCAGCTCAGACGCTCGCACATTCCCATTGTGAAAGTCCGATGGGAAGGAAAACGAGGCGCAGAGTTCACTTGGGAACTCGAAAACGACATGAAGGCGAAGTACCCGCAGTTGTTTGTTACAGCTTCGGCCTAATTTCAGGACGAAATTCCCTCAACTAGGGGAGGCTGTAACACCCCGTGTTTCTGAAGTCAAAGTCAAAGTCAAGGTCAAAGTCAACGACCGATTTCGCGCGACTTGACTAGTAGTGAATTTCTTTTATGTGTTTATTTTAGCTGTATTATGTGGAGTAAGTGTCAATAATTACAATAATCGACGTGTGTTATTCGTTATTTAATCGACGTACGGCTGTGAACTATAGGAAGTAACAATGCGATAAAGTCAACTAAACGCTAATCAATCTCATTTAATCAACATCGCATCGCAATCGCACTCGCAACTCGAATTACGCATTTTAGTTATTGTTATACGTGTGTGTGTGCCTTATGTGTTACTTGTGCTTGTTTAAATTATGTTATGTGTGGTAATCAATCGAATCTCAATCGAAATGGTATGATAATTAGTGGAGAAGGGATAGTGAAAGATATGAGTAGTTGGGATTAAAAGCAATTTGACTAGGAAACCCTATCGCATCGAAACGATCGCAATCGAAATCGAAACAGCAAAAATCGTCGCGCCAAACACCCGAACCAAGTGCCATCCGGCCGGATTGCCATCCGACCGGGCTGCCACTTGATCGTGGTGCCAGGTTGCCATCCGACCGAGATGACATCCGACCGGATAGTCATCCGGGCGAGATGCCATCCGACCGGATAGTCATCCGGGCGAGATGCCATCCGACCGACCTGCCCCTTTCCATTTTCGGAATCCTATAAATACCCCATGTCACTCTCATAGTTACCACTTTGGGCAACTGACGTCCGAACAGCCCGTGCACCTTACCTTTTCTTCGATTTCTCCCAAGTCCGGTAAGACCTCGTCCTAAATCTTGTACTTCCTTAATCTACACGCACTCCTACACCTTTCTATCTTTTGAATCTTAACTTTTAACCGTGAAATCACTAGATTTGAGGTGTTCTAGGATGACGTCATCATGCTGTTCTTATAAACTTCATGTTTTGGCCTTAACCCACCAAGAACAACTTAGATCTAACCGATTTCCACGAAAGTAAACAAAGATCTTGCATAGATCTAAACACATTCATGGTGAAAAAGGATTGAAAGATGGTTTCTAACTTTCTTTCAACTCTTTTACACTCAGTGCACTCAAAACCGATAGAATCGGACCTTGTTCTAGTCTTCTACTCATTCGTGGTGTTGTGCTAGCTCAAGACCAGGATTCTACTCACAAGACCACCGACTTCAGGTTAACCAAGAACAACCGTCTTGAACCGGTTAACTGGTCGAACTCGGGTGATTCCTGTTTGATCGGGTCACTTGGGTCAAAATGGGGTTCTGTTGATTAACACGTTGTCAAAACGTCTCGATAACACGACAAACAATCAAAACGACCAAGTGTAAGATGAACGGAACGACTAGGACGGAGTGCTATCCGACCGGACTACTGTCCGAACGGATAGCCATCCGAGCTGCCGGCTGTCCAAACGACCTACATCTTGGGTCCCACACTTAACCAATTTTTTCTGAAGTCTGAGTATTGAACGAGTTACTATCCGATCGGACTACCATCCGACCGAATTACCCTTCGGATCATGAGATACTTGGACTTTAACATTTAAACAATTTTCAACATGTTCAACAACAGGGTTGCCACCCGCTCGGATGGGCATCCGACCGAGTGACCGCCCTGCTGTGAATTTGTTCTCACTGAGTAACCTCGCCACTCGAGTCGCCGTCCGACCGGATAACCATCCGAGCGGATTGTCATCCGCACGACTGACCATCCGATCGACCGACTTGAAAGGTAGAGATACTTCAATGTTTTCAAAATGCTACAACGAAAACTTCAAAGGTCAAGCCGTCATACACAAACACATCCTTCTCATAGGAAGAAACAATCCACTCGAATAGTCATCCGACCGGACTACCATCCGATCGGATTACCATCCGACCGAACTATTGTCCGAGCCACTTACACCCTGCATCATTTTACGCGTCGCTTATCGTTATGCTATCGTTCTGATCAGGCTAACCCTACTCTCTAGCGCTCCCTTCAATCCATCTTCGCTGTGAGTATACTCGATCCTTTTTGCTTTATGCACTTTTAGGTGTTACATACGTTACTTATCCTAAATCACATCGAACACACTACGCAATACTTTTAACGCTAACCGTTACCGCATGTTATACGTGACTTAATGAATGCTTGTTTGTTATGTTTACACATGGAATGCTGTCTACCAGCCTTAGCAACGATAGTACTATTAGTTTGGACTCAGCACCCGTTCACTCGGGGGTTGTTAAGGACAATTATATGCATGGATTACAGTGGTGATCATGTATTACGAACTGCCTTGGGCAGTCAACCCGCAGTCATTGGTATCGATAGGTCTATGTCGATAACTAACATGCCTCATTTCGCTCTGTGTACATGCTGGTTATGCGTAACGCTTTCGAACTCTATATGCTATTACCAAAACTTGTATGCTCACCTTTACACTATGTGTATTGACTTGTATTTTAACGTATGTGACAGGCGCTTAGGATGCTTATCTGCTAGGAAATCGAGGCTAAAATAAGGCTCTAGAGGCCAACAAATAGTTGTCTGTACAAATGAAATCAAGTGTCTCTAGAAGCTGATAAACAATTGGGCTATTTGAAAAATCTGAGTTGTCGGAACAGAACTATTTGCCTAGAATTTTGCCTGTAATAATTTGTTTACCTTTTGAGACATGGTATGGGACATGTTACTTTAAATTGATTGGTAATGATAATTGTCATGGAAACTTCTGGACAATCTGTTTCGCTCAGTGCCATACCCCGATGTTTCCGCCATCGGTTGGGGTGTGACAGTTACTGTTACTTCTTACCACTCTCTTATTTCACCGTCAAAGCATGTGAAAGAGAAAGCAAGCCAACCAATGTTTGCAAGCTTATCCCACTTATGGAGGCCTAAATATATCCTACATATAATGTAAATTATACTACTATGAAACACAAGCTCATATAATAGACTATATCATGTAAAAAAAACATTTCAAAGTATCAAAAGTCAACAATTTTACCTAACTATGACTATATGCACCAGGAGCACTTCATGAATTTGACCAAGGATCTGCCATGCTCGTTCAACAGAATCAACACTACAAGTTTAATGATGCACATTAAGATATTTGATTTCATACAAAAGTTATAAAAGATTCATAATTGACAACTGTTTAAATATATATACCTAAACAAACCCTATGTAAATTGAGTTACCTAAGCCGAGAAAGTATTCCACTGCGAACATATCCCTATGTAAAAAACAATTTTAAATGTTTTGATGAATAAAAGTGTACCCTATTATCTACTTGTTTAAGGGCAAAATGTAATGTTCCAATTTGAGGTTGATTATTTCAAACTCACCATCCTTAGAAAATTCAAAATTACAAGTTTAAAAAACATGACTCAATATTATTAAACAAATTAACAAACATTAGAAGCACTAACAAAAAAACATGACTCAATCCTAAACTCATGTCAGAAAAGTAAAAAAAATAAGTTCAAGTAATGAATTAACAAACCTTGGGGTTAAGGGAGTCAACAATAAGAGAGGAGTTGACTCATGATAGGAGGAAGACTAATCTCTCAAAAAATCCACCATCGAAGTTGCATCTGACCATGATCAAATAAGGCCGACATCAACAAACTATACAAGTCTATGAAACAAAATCAACATTTATTCAATTTAATCAGAAACATAAAGAATCAGTAGCTCACCTAGGGTTATTTTACCAGATCTAGCTAAAAAAATGCTTAAAACAACCAATCAGCAAAAATAACTCAATAGAGAATTAAGGTTCGTGAATTTAGGTACCTGATACAAAACCTACAATGATAAAGATGGAATTGTTAGTAGCCGGTGCCTCTGGCGGACGGAGGAGCAGAAGTAGGAAAACGAAATAATGGGAGAAGGTGGAAGACGACTGAAGAGTATCCTGAGAGAGAGAGAGAGATGGCGACATAGTATCTTCCTACGTGCTTTATAAAACAATACAGATAACAACTATATGTTTTGAATTTTAAAAATTATTTACCACTTAGTTTTTTCCATCCTTATTTATAGAAGGTTTGTTATACTATCTATCCTTAAAATTAGGAAGTTTTGTTAAAATTTGATTAAAGTATAAAAAAATTGTTTAATCAATTATTTGACAATAGTTTTAGTTTTTAAACTTTTAGAATGAAAATGTTATAGAACATATTATTTAACATATTAAATGATTATATAGTATAGATTAGTTGTTACATTCTTCTTTAATCACTTGTACATTAAAGCATTATCTACTTGTACCTTTTCATCCATGCGTCGATATTGAACAAGACAACTACATAAACGTCGACAAAAATGTGTAGGTCGTCATGCTATCTTTGGATTTTTTTTAAACAATATAGTTTATAAGATATGTCAAGAATAAGTAAAAAAATTATAAGTTTGTTGTGGAGGGGTGAATTGTAACTAATCATCTATAATTTTGTTAAAACCTTAGGGATTTAAGTATAATAAGTTTAGGGGCTAAAAAATAAATAGTGTTTAAAAGACCAAACTATCTCATTTTAATGGTCTTTCTATAAATAAAGGGAGAAAAAGTTATTATTTTTTGGGTATCTTAAAATGCCCTTTTAACTCATGCATTATAATATAGTATATAGATATAGGCAAAAGATCAAATACAAATAATCTTAACATACTAAACATACAAATTGAAGGAAAACTCAAAAAGACAAGGTGACATTTTTGTAATTACCACAAACTATCAAAGTTACTATACAAATGTGAACTCAATCAAAAATACCTAAAAACACAAAAAAAAAAAATTTAATATTTTTTTTATAAAAAAATCGCTACATTTTGTTACAAAAAAAAACATTTTTTTTGCTGCTACTAAAAGTAGCGATTTTTTTTATAAAAAATACTAAAAAAAAATATTTTGTGTGTTTTTTTTTTATTTTTTTAGATTTTTTGAGGGTTTAGTTTTTAGCATTTTAGCTTGGGTGGGGGGGGGGGGTTCGGTTTTTTTTAGGTTTTTTAGGTATATTTGTAGAGTAACTTTGATAGTTATTGATAATTACAAAAATGCCACCTTATCTTTTTGAGTTTTCCTTCAATTTGTATGTTTAGTATGTTAAGATTATTTGTACAAAAACTTTCCCCTATAGATATAGATTAGGCTAACTGGCTACAATTTGATCTTATGTCGTTGTTCATGTGCTGTGTTGTTGCTCCTGTTTTAGGGGGTTTTACTAATGTTTTGTGTTTATAAAAGTTTACTGTAAAAAAGCGAACTTTTTTTTTTTTGAACGGCCAACAAACTCAATCCCGAGCACTCTTGGGGCACCCACTGGACAAACGGAGTACTCCGAGAGTAACCCGGGTCCACCACCAATTCTGGGAAAACCCGGTAACCCACCCGCCCGTAGGCACGACAACGAAATTACCGGTAAAACCCGTTTGGCTCAAGGATCCAAGTATCCAACTCAGGTTTCCCTGGGTCTCCTATCATTGCCCACCAGTGCCTCACTTTGCACCAAGTGGGAATCGAACCTGCATCTCTCAAGAGACATGCAAGCCGTTCACCACTTGATCTAGAGATCATTGCCAAAAAAAAAAAAAAAAAAAACACGAATTAAATACAAGGTCTTTTCCAATAACCCTATCAACAGAAACTTTACAATAAATATTGGCCTTTTGAAAATCAAAACATTAGTTGTAGTTTGATTTTAGACTATCAGACTCGCCAATGTTAATCAGTTTGTGTTAGTGATAAGCATTAAAGAAAAAAAAATTAAGGTATAAGCGTATTACTATGAAATAAAATAAAAAGAGTTGTAAGTTCATTTCTATGACAATTAAAATTACTTTAAATATAATAAGTCATGAAATTTTCTTAAAAGAAATCATTTTAGTGCCAATTTGCGCAAACAATTTGCTTACTTGTGATGCAATGGTGTAAGATTCCTTCGTATTTCGCTTTTGTCCTTAAGGATATCCTCGACATGAATGATGACATTACGGGGTCGGGGACAAAGAAAAGAGTTTTTCATGCCATAGTCCATCTTGCCATCAGGAGTATTTGGAGTATGTGGAACGAGGTCGTTTTTAAGGGCACCCATCCAACAGTTGCTAAAGTCATTGAGGAGATCAAATCAATGGGGGGTTTTTGTGGGTTAAAAACCGTTCTAAAGACCCGGTGATTTCCTGGGAAAGTTGTGTAGGTTTGAAGGCTTTTAGTTTGGATTAGATTGTCCTTGTTCCTGTATGTTTTGTTTCTATTTGGTGTGCCTTAGCTGGGCATTGTACTTGTGGTGTAGCTTTTTCTTATATTAATAAATTTTCTGTTGGCCTTTCAAAAAAAAAAAAAAAAAAAACCTCATTTTAGTTGAGATGAATGATGGGTAACATAAGTGGTGGGGTGTGACAACTGTGAGTCTGTGCCCAATCAATGCACCATCATCAAGTCCCCTGCCACTGCCGGTGCCACCCCCAGTAGTAATCCTCAAGAAACCCCCCTTTTGATTTTGTTTTTTTTTTTATATCTATTCAAAAGATAATACAAATGAAATAATATTATGCTCATAATAGAATCGACATTAAAATTAAAACACTATAAAGAACAACATCTATACATATAATAAAAGAAACTACTCTGAGGACACATGTCACTCATTGGAGCCATCTATTTTTTAGTCCATTAAAATTAAATAATTATTTATGAGATATACGGAGAGATATCCATTTAATATATTCAATTTTTATTTACAAAACTTTATCAACAAGAGATTATGCAAAAAGTTCTTATCCAAACATTGAAGATAAAGACTTAAGTATATTAATTAAATAGTATAATAATATCACAATACGATACGATGATACGATGAAGTGGTAATTTTGTTCTTTGTCAAAATAGTAAGGGGTAAATGATGTAGTTTGACCATATTAATATTCTAATCAACTTCATTAACTCATTCATCTTAAACCATATAAAAAAAGTCCATGTAAATAATTTGTTCTTTTATATTAAAGTTATGTTTATTCTTAACTTTTTTCTAAAATACCCATTATCTCTTTTTACAACATTCCAACCGAATAACTCTATATGTGAAATAATATATATTATAAATTATTTATTTGTTATTAGTAACTTTTTACATAGTATTATTCTTATTAACTTGAGGTATTAATAACTACTATTTTTGTTGATTATTTAACTTGAAGTATTATTTTTTTTTACAACATTCTAACCGAATCTATATTATATAATAAAATAAACATTTTGTTTAGTTTGGTATCAAATAAATTTTACGAAACCTAAAATAAAATTAACTAATATTATTTATCATTTATATATTTACGGAGTTTTAAATAAAGGGTTAAATTTATTGAGACTTCGTTAACAAATTTTGCAACAACAGAATAATCTATTTTAATCACGAAAACCAAACTTTGTATTAATATTATAAATATTTTTATTTTTATTTTCACTATACAAAATTACATTTACTCGACCCATGTAACACATGAGGTTTTCTAAGATATTACTTTTTATTATTTGATATATAAAATTAGATTTATTCAATTCGTACAATACACGTGGTTTTTTAAGGATATTTATTTTTTATTATTTAGTACAGAAAATTACATTTATTCAAACCGTGTTATCCGCATATTTTTAAAGATGTAATTTTTTATTGTTTGGTATATAAAATTACATTTATTCAATCCGTGTAATAAATGGGGATTTTTAAAGATGTATTATTTTATTATTTGGTAAACAATATTACATTTATATATTCAACCCATGTAACACACATGGTTTTAAATATATAACTTTTTTATTTGGTATATAAAATTACATTTATTCAACCCGTACAATATGTTTCTTATAGATATAATTTTTATTATTTAATATATAAAATTATATTTATTCAACCAGTACAATAAATGAGGTTTTCAAATATATATTGTTTTATTATTTAGTATATAAAATTTATTTATTCAACCCCGTGTAATACACGGGGTTATAACCTAGTGTTTATTCATATATGTATTGTAATCTTGGCTTTGTGGGTTTTTTAAAGAAAAAATGTTTATGAATATGGTTGTTGTAACCTTGGCTTTGGGGTTTTTTCAAAAAAAAAAAAAAAAAGATTTTTTTTACTTTTCACCTAAAAGTATTTAATAAATTACTTTTAACCCAAAACTATTTATTTTTTAATTTTAACCCAAAACTTTTTATCTTTTGCAATCTATCCTCACAATTTTTTTACTTTCAACTTTGGTCCTTTATAGTTTTCATTTTCCGCAAATTTTTCGCTTTATGCTTCGTTCTAAATTTTGTGACTTAACACATCGCAACGTGTGTCTTTGGTTTAACGTTTTTACGTTTATATCGTCTATTTTTTTCCCGCTTGACATGTTCAACATAACGTGCGGATCCTAAATCGACTTAGTTATAACTAAATAATCTCCGCCGCATTACGGCGGGTCGTAATTCTAGTTTTAGAAATTTAGCTAATAATATAGTTTATAATTAATAATCTATATGAATGCAGTTACTTTTCTAATTTCAAATTATAGTTTTTTTTTTCATAAAGAATAAAAAATATAAGATTAATATTATAATCCTTAAAAAATCTTTTTTTTTTCTATAAAAATCTTTTTTTTTTCTATAAAAATCTTTTTTTCCTAATTAGCATTCCATTTTTTTATTTAGGCATATGAATCCTTTTTGTGAATTCCATGAAGGTGAACGGTGGCAATTTTGTAATTGGGAGTAATAGGTTGACAAAAACAGTCACGGGACATTTGGAAATTTTGTAACTTCTGAAATCCATAAAAGCCTGTGAGTATTTGGTATGACAGCTTGTTCTAGCCCTATACAACCAACTCACTGAAACTTGTCGTAATCATCATCATACTCACTAAATACCACCAATAGCAAAGCTAACGTAGGATATGAAAATGGTAGATGTAGACAGCCTTATCTCTACCCCGTAGGAATAGAGATGCTACTTCCAGTGAAACTCCTAGCTCGATTGTAGTTTTGTATCAAGCCTTGGACCTAAGACACATAACACTCAAACAATCGGGACAGTGACTGATTGGTTCATGTACCCCCGTGTCTTTCAGCTATCAATGTCATCACATGATGTATGATTCAGTGGCGAAGCTTGACCCGAGTGACCGGGGGGGGGGGGGTCGAAAACGTATATACCCAAAAATTTCTATAGAACCGGGGGGTCGAAAACGTATACACCCAAAAATTTCTATACGAAAACTACATATATAACACTACTGAGCGAAAAGTTCGGAGGGTCGGGCGCCCCCTCCCGCCCCTTCTATACTTCGTCCCTGGCATGATTAACCATCAGCCGCTTTTAACGTTATTAAAAGGCGTCACTGAAACAACATCACCACATAATGCATGATTAACGTCACTGAAACTTGTAATTTTTGTTATTATTGTTAAATATATAAATAAAGTCTTAATAATAAAAATTACAAAAATACTAATAATTTGTAATATATATTAGAAACATCATAATTTATTCTTTTTTAACTAGCAAATTAACCTCCTCTTACTCTTATGTAACATTACAAGATTTGAGTCATTCGCCTTTTGAAATAGAGGGGAGACACCTTAGTCTTTACCACCACACTATATTCCTACCATAGTTTATTACAAGATCGGAACAATGCATTTTATCTTTTAACATGCTTCGTAAAAGATTTAGAGGGGGGGGGGGGGGGGGGGGGGGGTTATTAATTTTGTCTTTTAAGGAAATGAAAATGACCGAACATGTTCGTAGAGGGTTCATTTTCAAGACAACTTAAATTAAAAATGCGTATGAATGATTCTATTGGTAACATTATCATTGTCTAGATGTGAGGTAGTAGAAAATTGGTTACTACTAGGGATGAGTTCGGTATCAACCGGTATCGAAAATTGGTTAACACCATATAACACCATATAAACACCGTATAACACTATGTAACACCATATAACACCATGTAACACTATATAACATTATATAACAATATATAACACTATACATCTATCATATAAATGCTATCAGACAAAATATAGTGTGATATTTGTTATATAGTGTTATATAGTGTTACATGGTGTTATATTGTGTTACATAGTGTTATACGGTCTTATATGGTGTTATATAGTGTTATAATACACTTCTCACACTTCTAGATTAATGTACATGATCCTCTACCTCATATATATGGGTTCAATAAAGCTTGAAATGTGAAATCAAAATGGAACTCAACCATAATTAAACTAAACGGAGCAGTTTGGGTTTTTGATAATAAAATGTCGTTACTGATATTTTGGCTCACGATTTGATCTAAAAACCCTCAAAACCCGACCGTAGATACAATAGTCCAAGAAGAGTCTATCTTGCATTCATAGTGTAATCTACTAGTAAGAGTCTAGAGGTGTGAATAAAACTATTTTCAAATTATGATCACTTTTTCTCGAAATTTAATTTATTTTTAGCTAAATATTTCTCAAGGAAAATCATATAACTTAAATAACAGTAAATAAGAGTTAAGCGTAAGAGAAATATCACAAGTTCACAACATAAACAAAAAGATAGTGATTCGAATAGATGCTAAATAATTAATAATCCACCTTCCAAAACACTCTTCAATAATTTCTCTCAAAGCAAGAAATTACTACTTACAAGTCATCTCTTTGAAAGAAGTTTGAAATCATCGAAGTTTCTTCCTTTTTTTCTATTTGGTGATCGGGTAAAGATCACCAAATCCTTCTCACTATTATAAATACAGGAGTTAAATGCCATTTTAGTCCTTGTGATTTGAGTCATTTTTCCAGTTTAGTCCAAAGTTTTATTTTTTGCATGTGGGTCCAAAAAGGTTTCACCATTACCATTTTAGTCCACTAGGTTAACTTCGTCTATTTTTTTTGTTAATGAGAAGGGCAGTTCAGTCATTTTATATGGCCGAATGGTCCTTCTAGTTAATAGAATTACAAATAAAATGACCGAATTGCCCTTCTCGTTAACAGAAAAAATGAATGAAGTTAACCCAGTGGACTAAAATGGCAACGATGAAACCTTTTTGGACCCACATACAAAAAATGAAATCTTTAAACTAAACCAACAAAACGGCTCAAACCACATGGACTAAATGACATATAACTCTAAATACAGTTAACTAAATAGTTTAACCCTTATTTTAATGAGTGTTATGAGTTATACGCCAATTAAATTTCCTACTTCCATATGTCTCATATTAATCCATTTACAAAACATACAAAAATACCTAACAAAGAGCATCATCTCCAATAATTATCGTTCTCTAACACTAAACAAATAATAATGATAGATTAACCAAAACTTAATATAATACCGAATCTTGGAAAAGTTCAAATGCCCATTTTTCTCCTGTAAAAAAAGAGTAAGAAAAAGGCAACAATCGGCTCCGTAATCACAGGCCACAACAACTTCAGTTTCTACTCGTTTTCCCACAAATTAACTGCATATAAACAAAACCATACCATACCTCCTCTTCACATCTCATCACCGCTTACAATCTCTATCCTTCTTATTCACTTCTCCGGCGGAATTTCACCGGAAAACTTACACAACATTCACCAACGGATAACCAGTGATAAAGGGTCTCCGTTACTTTCTCCATTAAGTTCGTTAATTGATCACATTGATCAATTCAAGATTTGCAACACGCATTTCAAGGGGTTTCAAGATTCTTTCTTGATTTCCTAAAAAATTGGGGATTGGGATATAAGTTTGCGGCTTTTTCACATTAAACAAATACCCACAACACCAAATCCAATACCCACTTGTCTAATTTGCGTCTACCTTCAAATTTTGCATCAATTTTGACAAACGGATCAAGGGTTTTTCTACTTTTGTTGAAAGTGAAATGGTGAAACTGCAATGTGTTGTTGTAGATTAGTTGGAAACTGTGAAGTGGGGCAGTTTAGATTGAATAAAATGGGTGGTGGTGGAGAAGGTAGTAAAGGAGACAAATCTAGTTTGAATGTGTTGTCTCAAGCCAGAATGATATTGTGGATGACTAGAGGAATGACAACTTTGTTGTTGTGGATCTGTGTTGTTCAGTTGTTGACTGTTGGTGAGATTTGGGGTCCAAGATTGTTGAAAACTTGGCCTTCTTGTTATACTTCTAAACAGAGTGAATCAGTTCATTCTTCTTCATCTACTTTTTTAGAATCCAAAGTTTATCTTCCCCCCAAAAGTAAGTTGTTGAGTTCTTTTGTGTATTTGTATGAGAATCTTGAATGTGATTATGTTATTGTTCACTGTAGGGTATTACAAGAACAATGGTTACCTTATGGTTTCTTGCAATGGAGGACTTAATCAAATGCGAGGGGCGGTAAGTTTGATATAATCTTGAATTTCCTCGGTTTATTTACTTGCATACATTGCAAGTGATCAACCTGTTAATTAGTTATTCCGATATGCAGATCTGTGACATGGTTGCAGTTGCTAGATACTTAAATGTCACACTTATTGTTCCAGAATTGGATAAATCGTCATTCTGGGCCGATCCTAGGTAAGTTAATCATTTTCGCTAAACAACGTAGCAAAACGTTTACATATGTTCTGATACAAGGTTTTGAATACATAATCTACAGCGACTTTGAAGACATCTTTGATGTTGATCATTTCATCAGATCGTTAAGGGACGAGGTTCGGATACTAAAAGAGCTTCCCCCGAATATTAAAAGACGCGTTGAACTTGGAAGAATTCGCTCTTTAGCACCGATTAGCTGGTCCGACATTTCTTATTATCATAATCAGGTTTGCTTTTTGCTCGTAAATGATGCTAACTTTAACTTTTTAGCACTAACAATTATTCTTACTCACTAAATTATTGGTCCACAGATTCTTCCACTTATCCAAAGGTTTAAAGTTGTACATTTAAATCGAACCGATGCTCGACTTGCAAACAATGGTCTCCCCCTAGAGATTCAAAAACTTCGTTGTCGAGTAAATTTCAGCGGCTTGAAATTCACTCCGCAGATCGAGGAACTTGGTAAAAAAGTTGTGAATATCCTCCGAAAAAAGGGGCCGTTTTTAGTTCTTCATCTTAGATACGAAATGGATATGTTGGCATTCTCTGGATGCACACAAGGATGCAACAACGAAGAAGTCGAAGAACTGACAAGAATGAGGTAACTTTCGAAACAAGATTCGGCTTTTATTTTCACCCTTTTTGTGTTTTATATCATTCCTAAATCGGGTCATTTTTAGTTTCTTATATCGTTTTTTTGAATTATTAGATATGCTTATACATGGTGGAAAGAGAAAGAAATCAACTCCGATTTCAAACGAAAAGAAGGGTTGTGTCCTATGACACCGGAAGAAACCGCTTTGGTGTTACGCGCTTTGAGCATCGATCGAAATATTCAAATTTACATCGCTGCGGGTGAAATTTACGGTGGTGAAAGACGAATGGCTAGTTTAGCTGCAGAGTTTCCAAATCTGGTTAGTTAAATAGTTAAACCTATTATCTAAGGGTAAATAAAATTACCGGTTTACTACTATAAGTCTAATGGTTGTTATGAACAGGTGCGAAAGGAGACGCTGTTGGACCCTTTGGAGCTCGGGTTCTTTCAGAACCATTCATCACAAATGGCTGCACTTGATTACCTTGTCTCTTTAGAAAGCGATATCTTTGTTCCGACGTATGATGGAAACATGGCTAGAGTTGTTGAGGGTCATCGAAGGTATGTCATTAATAATTTTGACGTTTTACTCATATACTCGTAAAGGGGTCGATTTTGTTTGTGTTCTGTCTCAAACAGCGGTCCAGAATTTATTTTTTAGTTCATATAACATTATAACGTCCTAAGTCGTTTTTATTCGAAGATCTAATTCTATATTGTAATAATATTATTTCTGTAGTCATATAATAAGTTAATAACACATTAGTTTTTTTTTTCAAAATGGAGAAAAAATGTTTGTGGGTCAACCCAACCTGACCCGGCCCGTTTTAACATGTACTAAAGATGACCCGTTTGAACGAGAAACTCATTTTGATCCGTTTTAACATGTACCAGATACTTGGGGTTCAAGAAGACCATCCGGCTTGACCGAAAAGTCTTGATTGACTTAATAGATAGATACAGTGAAGGGTCACTGAATTGGGAGGAGTTTTCAAACACAGTGAAAGAAGTTCATGCGGATCGAATGGGTCGACCGGCCCGGCGAGTGATGATTTCCGATAGACCGAAGGAAGAAGAATATTTCTACGCAAACCCGTACGAGTGTTTGGATTCATGAAAAGATTAACATGATCTTTACTTACCACTGATTCTTTAATTCTCTGATAGTTGCAGATTATGTTTGATTGTATACTTACATAGTATACATTTGCTTGCACCAAATGCCATCATTAAAAGAGGATTTGGGCTTGCAGCATCCATTTGTTTTTAGAGTATTTGAATATATAGCACACATAAAGTTTCTTGCTTTGATACCAAATTATCATCTTTCATTTTAGATTGTTCAAAAATCCATTTTTTCATAACCGGACCGGTTATCGTTGGTGGATCGGTTTTTAAAACCGGATGACGTCATAAATTATTTTTTAATGAGTAAATTACTTTTTGAGTCCTTGTGTTTTAGTGGTTTTAACCACTTGAATCCGGAATAAAAAAAATTTAACGCCATGAGTCTCTAACCGCTCATTTTATGTCCAATTTTTAACACTTGTACTTTTGATTTTGGACTCAAGTGGTTAAAACCACTTAAACATAGGGACTCAAAAAGTTATAAAATAAGCGATTAGGAACTCGGAGTGTTAAACTTTTTGATTTTGGACTCAAGTGGTTAAAACCATTAAAACACACATTGACTCAAAAAGTAATTTATAACAAATTTAAACAAAATATGGAACGGTTTTATCTTTTCGTATGGATTTACTATGTTATAACAAAAATATTTAACCTAAAATAGCAAGTGAAACGCCAAATAAGATTTTAGAAGAAAAAAAAAAACTAATTTTGTAAAACTCTATTCAATTTGTCAATTTGATACAAACAATTTTTTTTTTTAAATTGCGTTAACAATCCACAATTATTATATTATAAATCTCAGTAAAAGTAATAAGTTTGGACGGTATGGAGTTCGTCCCCCTCACGTCTTGCTCCGGCGCCGCCGTCCCCCCATCCCCCCTCCCCCTAAGCCGGCGTCCTGAACGTCGGGTATGGGACGTTCAAGCCGTCCCACTAGAGGACAAAACCTCCTCACAAACACATATATACATACAACATATACATATATTTTAGGTCCATCCCCCATTTCCATACCTCCATCCTCTTTGCCCCATCCTCACATCCGATCTACGTGGCGCCTACATGGCGGACCATCCTCCAAGGGAGGACCATCACTATACCGCATAGCCTAACACTTCGTAGAAGTAATAGTAGGTTTAAACAAAATAATAACACTATGTAAAAGTAATAATAGTTTAATTAGTCCTTGTTATAAAATTATTCTTTACAGTTGATTAGTTTTGGTTTATTAAAGCCATTTCATATGAAGTTGTGGATTACAAAAGGACATACCATAAGTAGTTAAGCTAAGAGGTGTTCCTTAATTTGGTTTTCAGTTTGTTAGTACGATATATTTTATTTAATTTTAACATCATCATCATACTCAGTAAATCCTACCTAGCAAAACTAATGTAGGGTCTCAGGATTGTAAGATGTAGACAACCTTATCTCTATCTCGTAAGGATAGAGAGGCTACTTCCAGTAGAGATTTAAAATTGAATTTTGACACATAATCATAATTGAATTTTGCTTTTGACCGATTATCATAATGACTTATAATCCGGTTTTACCAGTTGTAAAAAATTGGGAATTAAAATATCAACACACACTCAAATTTCGATCTTTGACCGAATCTAATAAACCAAACTAGGGATTTAAAGCCAAGGGCGTAGCTTTGTGGGGGCGGGAGGGGGTGACCGACCTCCCGAACATTTCACTCAGTAGTGGAGAGTATGTAGTTTTCGTATAGGAATTTTTGGGTATATACGTTTTTGACCCTCCGGTTTTATAGAAATTTTTGGTATATACGTCTCCGACCCCGATCGAAAATCTCAAACTTCGCCACTATTTAAACTTGAACCAAATTCAATCTTTAACCGAACCAAACTAGGCATTCAAAATTGAAAATTCAAACTCAAGTTTTCTAGGTATACACCTAAATCAAATAAAACAAGGTAACATGTTTTATCATCCATAGGGTGGATAACCTTGAAATTGTGAAATATGTATGTATTATTTGTACACACCTATTCATAGGGGCTTGATCCAAGAAATCCTACGTCGTTGAATGATCCAAGAAAAAGACCTTTTTGGGTCTTATTCAACATGAACCCTTTAAAAAGAATCAATCACCAATAATATATTCCTTGGATATATGAATAAAAAATACCAGCCATTAAAGCATGTAACTTAACTTGGAAAACAAGTAAATAGAAACTTGAGCAGACAAAGCTCATTTAATTACGAAACAAGATACCATAGAAGAAATAAGGCATGCTTAACTTCAATTACAATGTATTTGTTCCTATTTTAATAATATAAAATGGTAATTTTATTATTATATTTTTGGTAGTAATTTTTACTTTTTTATATATTAAAATGATTTGTTTAAAGATAGGAAGCCAATTGTTCTTCATGAGTAATCTAACCAAAGTTAGGGGCCGTTTGACAACGTCTGAATGGTTAAGCGCTGAACCAGTAAAACCATTAAGTGTTAAACCAGTAAGAGGTCTGAACCATTAAGAGCCAATATAATGCTTAACCGTTCAGAGGCAAATGTCTGACCAATTCATATTAGAGGTCTTAACCATTCAGACTCAGTATAATACTTAAGCATTCAGAGACAAATGTCTGAACCATTCAGACATTTGCTCATGAAACAAACAGTTTGAACCATTAAGTGCTAAACCAATAAGATGTCTGAACCATTAAGAGTCTCATTAAGAGGTAAACAAATAACCCATTACTTTTAAAATGTTTACAACTTAAACATTGTAATATAGATTATTTAATAAATATTTTAATTTACACATATTTTCTATGTTTTATTAAATGAATTCTAAATATAACGTATTTCTTTTTAATAATTACACAAATGCATTTTTCAACGCGTTTACAAAGGACCTAAATTGATATTTTGTTATCATGAGTAAATCATGCGTATAGTTTTTATTGTTTCATAAAATTACACATTACAACCTTTCTTCTTTTTTTTTTTTTTTTTTTTTTTTTTAACGGCAAATTTGAATCACTGACGGACCACTGGAGTATCATCGTGCCACCAGCGGAACCACCCGATCATATCCATCTCCATTAGGCATAATGCCTATACACCAATTCAGGAAGAAACCCAATAAATATGGGAAAACCCCCTTGTGGGAATCGAACCCAGGACCTATTGGTCCCAAAACTTTATCCCACCACCAAGATGTCACTAGGCTATAAAGCCATGGACACATTACAACCTTTCTATTTTAAGAATACAAAGACGGTACTTTATAACGTGTAACATTTATGGCCCTTTGATCGTTAGGTTTAACTAATCAAACACTAAATTTTGTTTAAATGAACATTTCACCATTTGAGGAGTCATGTATACTTTTCTATTATGCTCCTTCCACACACAAAAAAAAAAAAAAAGAGATAAAAAATACTTTTTATTATTGTATACAATATTTTATCGTAAAGTAACAAAATAACAAAGTGGAATTTTAATTAGTTCATTATTCTTACATTATTGAAAAGATTTTGTAGAATTTCAAATCAAACAAAAGGTCAAGTATGGCCACACATACTAAAAGCATGAAAGTAGTGCAATGGTAGAACAACAGAAACTTAGTGGGGTATTTTGTGAGTGCTATAAAACTAATTTTGGTAACAAACATAAGAATTCAATTTGGTTAATTAAGTTGTATAATAGCCCACTAATGTGAATTAGGTGTGAAAGGTGTCAAATAAGTGGATTTTGTGCTAATCTTATAAACATGTGCTATTAGGCCATGGGATGGGACGTACTCTAACATTTTGAGTGTTAACAGCGACGTGAGGTGTTAACTGACATTGCACAGCACTCCTTCATTGTGTTAAGGGGCATTAAAAGAGTTATATGTTAACCGGATGTTAAAATATTGAATTAATTTTTCTTTTTCTTTTTTAAACAAAACACCACTAAAAATACGGTTATATGAAGTTAACAAGATTTAACCATTTCCTTGAAGTGAGACATAATGAAATGGGGATGATAGGTTGATGTGGCATATAAGTGGAGTTAAGATGGATTAAAGTATACACAAAGGCCTTATGAAACAAATGGGTTTTGGGGACAAATGGAGGATGTGGGTCTCGTCTTGCCTTAAGTCGGGTAAAGCCTTAGTGTTTGTTAATGGATTGTCCATTTCGGAGTTCCCGTTAAATTGAGGGTTAGGCAAGGAGATCCGTTTTCTCTGTTTTTGTTTATCATGGCGATGGAGGGGCTCAACGCATTGACGAAAGCGGCTGGTTTGAAACGGATTTTCAAAGGGATAACCCTACCGAATGGTGGACCTACTATCTTTCACGTCATGTATGCTGACAACGTTTTTTTGGGAGATTGGAATTTAAATAATTTACTTGGGTTGACGCGTATCCTCAGATGTTTTCACGTCATCTCTGAGCTCAAAGTGAATTTCCATAAAAGTTGTCTTTATGGTGTTGGAGTGGAGTATAGAGAGGTGGCTAGGATGGCTAATGTATTAAACCTGACAAAGGTAACCTGCCTTTTGTGCATCTTTTCCTTCCCATTGGTGATAATATGAACTTATGTAAGGCTTGGAAACTAGTTATCTGATAAATTCTCTGCGAAGCTAAGTTCTTGGAAGGCTAGACATCTTTCGTTAGGCGGAAGACTCACCTTGGTTAATACAGTTGATACGTGGTCGAATAACGGTGTTAGTTATTGTTTAAGTTTGGGTTTTTACTTGACTTTTAATCTCGAATAGCCTACTTTTAATTAAGTTTGTGTTTTGCAGGTTTAACGAAGTTTAAGGAGCTTTTCAGGAGTTTTACGGGTCACCGGGGCGAAAAACGGACCACCGGGACATCAAACGGATCAATCGGGAGTACAAAATGAAAAAAAAATGGAAAATAGGAGTTGGGGAAGTCGTCAGCGACGCCCCTTAAAAACCCCCCATCGGCCAAAAATCGCGTAACCAGGAAGATAGAGCGTCGGAGAGAATTCAGAAAAGGGGAGGCCGTCGGCGACGGGCCTTGGTTTCTCAAAACGCGAAATTTGTTATTTTGATGCTGGAAATGATTTTTATTGGTGCGGAAGCATTCAATTCGGGGGGTTACACACTATTGAGTTTGAATCTTGATCTTGGAGCCACAACACACCACCACTTCATCTCGAATCCATCGATTCCATCCATCATCATCTGAAATAAACCCGAATCACCAACCATTTTCACCTTCATCACAAATCCCCAGACCCTAATCATCCATCCATCATTCATTCCACCATCATCCTTCATCCCAACATCTAACCTTCATCATTCACCATTCCACAAGTCTCAAGATGATCCAATTCGAGTTCCAATCATCCATTGATCAAGTCCCGTTCACCATGAGCGGCTAATTTCTTGGAGGTTTCACCCTGGTGTAGGTGATTGTAAGTCTAGGGTTTGAACAATGTTATTAGTTTGATTTTGTGACAAATTGAATTGTATTTGAATTGATTGATAATTGTCTTGCATTTGAACTATATTTGTGAATTGTCGAATGAGTTATGAAATTTGACTTTGAGAAACAAGTTTGTGCAATTATGCCTTGTCATTCAAAAGGTTTTACTAGTCCAAAGTAAAGAAGTGCATTGTGGTCCGTTATATGCGTTGATAACAATTGGCACCTAAACTTCATGATAGAAATCCGTTAATAACATATTCAATTGAATCAAGTTTAAAACGTGTAAGAACCCTAGGATTGCAATTACCGAACCGGGTGTGTACCTTGTTTTCTATATCTTGTTTAAACAATCAATTACATTTCTTGCATTGGTTAATTTCTAGTAGATAATCAATCCAATCAATTTAGTTAATTTTATTCAACATCTTTTCAACAAACAAAACCACAAAAATATTCTAGCAAGCTTCATAAGTTGTGACATTTGTTTAAATTCAATCAAGTCCATTCGCAAACCACGTACTCTTCGTGGTTCGACCCCTTGCTACCACTAGCTATCGTTAAGGGTAATTAGGGCTTATAAATATTATCTTTGACCGTAGCGCGACATTCCGATCAAATTTTGAATAAATATTATGTTTGGTGGAAGTGCACCCGAAAGGATCGAACTCACATTTTCGGTTAAATCCAGTTTCTTAGGAAACTTGTGAGTCCGCTTTTGGGTGCATAATTCTTTCAAATACTTCGCATATGAAGGTAGTTGTTTAATTGCATCTAAGAGTGGTAAATTGATTTTAACTTGTTTAAAAATTTCACACATCTCTTCTTGTTGTGGGCCTCGTTTGTTTACCACTTTCTTAGATGGTCCCAATAAAGCTTCGGGATAAGGGGCGGTATTAACCTCCACACCCTTGTCCTTGGCTTTTGGGACTGGGACGGTCATAAAGGGTGTATTTTTATTAATTTGTACATCATTTTTATTTTGATTTTGACCCGTGTAACACCCCGAAAACGGGTTTGGTAATCAAACCCCGTTAATACTAAAAGACGGGTAAAGTACCGTTAGCGGTAGAAGCAACCCGGTAAATATTAGGATTTAAATGAATAAACCTAATATTTAATAAAATGCGAATGAATACTTTTAAGGAAATAAGTTTATAAAAGGCCCGAGTTAACGGGACTTAAAAATAAAACGGGTTATAATTTCCTCGAACCCACCAAGTAACTAGGAATATCAACCTAGTTAAATATGTGCCTTAAAACAAAGAAGGAAACTTGGGAAATAACCCTTATTATAAAGCTACAAACTAGAGGGGCCAATGTAGGATAACTTAAAAAGTTATTTAATAAAACAAAAAAAATAAATAATAATACACACACACAGTGTGTGCGTGTTCTTCTGATCGACCAGGAGGGTGCTCCAAGGAGCAAAACCCTAGTTCACACTAAATGGCTAAATTGAAGCTCGAATCAAGACTCAAATCACTGCATGAACACATAAAAACGATCACCTAGTCATGGGGATCACAAGGTATGTTGAATTTTGCTATTTGGTGAAACTTTGAAATCTTGATGAACTATCATAATCGAAATTCTGGAGTGAATGATGAATCTATGGGTATAGTTGTGATGAAATTCATGTTTAGAAACAAACCCTAGTTGAAAACTCAAAGGATTAGTGTTAAAAACTAAGGATTTGATGTATTCCCTTGTATGTGCTAAGTGGGTTTTGGCTAAATAATGAAGATGATGATATGTTTGTGCTAGAAATCATTATAATTGATAGTTGAAGCAAGCTACTTAAACAAATTGCAAGTTTGAGTATTTGCTTATACATGATTCGAAATGGGTTTTGAATGTTGTAGTGAAATTAGTGATTTAATTCATGAATATGGATGTTTGAAATCATGTTAACTACTAATTGATAGGTAGAACTTGAATATATTAGGCGTTCGGATGAATGCTAGTGGTATGACGAAATGGGTTTCACTGGTATATGAGGGATCCTGTTGGGATTGAACCCTACCAGAGGAACAGATAATGTAAAGCCAAAACCAGGTCACAACAGAGGATTCACAATAAGCAGCAGTTTACATTAAGCTTTCCCCTTGAAAGTGATTTATAACAACTGATGGTCTTTATCCGCTGTTCAGATACAACTACTGCTGGTCCTTCAACTGCTGATCAAAACCCTGAAGTATCCAACACTGCTGGTCCTATCTACTGATGATAAAGCACTGCCCATTCAAGGACTGATCAACCTTGAGTAAAGCACTGACATAAAGGGAGAGCAGCTGTTTAGTAAATTGTTTGTTTTATGTATAGTCAGTGGTTAGGTTAGCAGTGTTTGTGTAAGGACAGTAGATACAGGTTGTTAGGCTGTTAGACATCGCTTTCATGGTGACGTCAGCTGAGATACCTCAGTGGTTTGGTTTGCCTATAAATGTATCAGTACCCTGTACTGTTACATTTGATTGACTGAGCGAGTTCTTCTCCTCATGTCTAATCCTTTCATCTTGTGTGCAACCAACCTTGGGGCATCAGGCTGAGGGGGAGTTTAGTTTGTAAGCATATCTGTAATCTTTTGCTTTGATTTGTAAATCTTTTGACTCTATGAGAAGCAATTGTTTATCAAACTATTTTCTCCATTTGATTGTGTTTACAAAGTTTGTTTTCATTTCCGCTGCACTTTACATGTTTTCATGTTTACAAATCATTCTAAACATACAAACAAACACAATCATGAGAGCCTCCGATCCTAACAATTGGTATCAGAGCCTGGACAGTCAAATTCGATCTAACAATCAATTTGACATAACAGTTCGGCTCAAAATTCATTGATACTAAGGTTGGTTGTATTTAGTTGAAAAACAGAGTACTGTGTAAATCATGTTCAAAATGGTTATTCAAAAACTCTGTAAATCAACCAAGATGTCATATGACACACAAATTTCACACAACAAGTAAATTCATGCACAAGACACTCATGGTTTCTAGATCTGAAAGCAATATCTGTTAAACCATGAGATTATTTTTATTTTCTAAATTGATTTAAACTGTTGATGTGTAATATGTGATGTTTTCATTAAATACTAAAGTACAAACCTCAGATTAACAAAACCTATGTTCATAAAAGCATTGTTGTTTTGTTAACACAAAAAGAGGGAAATTAAAACTTTAGTTATTTAGATCTTATGTGTTGAAAACAGGTTGAGTTCCTAAAAAGGACAAAATCAACTATGTTCAAATACATTAAGAAAACAGGGGTCAACATAGTCCGTATCATATGTAATGTGAGATTGGGTGAAAAACTTGTGAAAACATGACCAAGTCTCTCAAAACATTACTGCAAAATGATTTTGGACTAATATTCACAAAAACTATGAAGTGTGTTTATCTCAAAACTTTTGAATTCAGAAGAAAAGGGAATAAACTTAAAACACTTAAGAGTCAAAGCTTGGGGTAATAATGGTCAATTAAGCAACTGTTTGTGCTCATTGGTTCAAGAAAGTTCAAGTGACATTAGTGTTCCCAGTGATTGAACTTACAAAAGGACTAGACAAATTTTCAAAATCATCACATAGAAATTAGATCTACAACAGGATCTTCAAAACTCATGTGTCCATGTGTCCTCATGTTGCAATCAACTGATAAAGAAAATGGTACCAAACAGTGGTCAAAATGTATCCAAAAGTTTCCTACCACTGTTGTCAAACCACTGATCATTTTCAAAAACTTGTGAATGATATGATTATATACTCTATTGAAATTATACCAGATCCTTTTTGATACTATTCTCAGAAAATCCTTTAACTATTTTTTGTTGTTCAAAGGATTTTCTCAAATAACCAGGATATATTATTCATTTTTTTTGGAATAATATATTTGGAACTTATGCTTGTTTTTGTTGGCAATAGTTTCAGCTCCTGTCAGGATGTAATAACTTTTTTTATGGTATTAGTGTCCTCATAAATGGGTCAAAAGGAAATGGTACATATGTCATGATCATGTCATACTCAGGTTTGCTCCTAAATTTTTATCAAAGGTTGATTGCAAGCTGTGCTTAAATTACTAAAGTACTCATGTGTTAATTGAATATTAAACAAAAATGAGTTGCCTTAGCAAAAAGTTTTCATCATCTGGGGTACTAAATCACTGTCTTTCAAAATTGACATGTGGCAAAACCTTGAATGAAAATCTTCAAAAATGTTGCCGAAACACCTGTCCTTCAGAATTGTACCATTTACCCTAACCACTGTTTTGTTCCAACGTCTGATCTCTAAACACTGTCCACTGCTGAAAGTTAACCACTGATCCCTCATTTTCTTGAAAAGCACTGATGCTCAAAATCAGTGTCTTATCCACTGATATGCTATCCACTGATAGTAAAAATCATCCACTGCCCATAAATTTTACCGTTGTAACCACTGATGCTTGATACGTCAGTGGCCCTTAAAACAACTGTTCTCCATACTTCATCCACTTCATCAGTGTTTGACACGTGGTCAGTTTTTAGCCCACAGATCTTAATAACCGCTGCCACATCAGCGATCATTTTTTAAATAAAACCCTGCCCTAAACCCCAAACAGGGTTTTACACTGTCGAATTGAATTCCAAAATTCTCTTCTCATAGCAGTTTCCAACCCTTCTTCTCAAAATCTCCAAAATCCTCTTTCGTTCTTCTTCGCAAAAATGACAAAATCAAAATCAAAACCTAAATCACCATCACCTTCCAAAGAGGTCGCTCAAACGGCCGAAGAACCCATCGAAATACCATTCAAACAATCTCACAACTATCTGGGTTTACTCACAAAACCTACTGATAATCACACCTTTGACACCATCATTGATACATTATCTACATCAAAGTACAAAACTTTGTTGACAGCAAATGCTCCCATCTATCTGCAAACCCAGAGAGAGTTTTGGAAAAAGGCGTCGCTTGAAAAACAAGACGGAAAAGTCATAGCCATTAACTCCTCAATACAGGGTAAAGCAGTTCAAATAACCCCACAGTCGATCTCCGAAGTCTTTAATCTCAACGATCAGGAAGGTAAACTCTCTTTTGAGAAAGCCGAGATGAAAACTGATTTCGTAAAAAGGGGGTATGCAGAACAATCAAAGGTTGATACCTTACAAAAAGGTTATTTTCCTTCTGCTCCAAGATTTTTATTTCACACACTTTTGATGTGTGTTTCAAATAAAACAACATCATTTAATGAAATACCATTGAAGATTTAATGCCTGGGGTATGCCATTTTGAATAACAAAGATTACAACTATTCCCAGGAAATCTTCAATGACTTAGTGAAAAATGTTGACAACAAAGCATTTTTACTTTTTCCAAGATTTTTGAGTTATTACTTTAAACAAAAATTTGTAAAGGAAAATGAAAATTTGCCAAAACAAGGTGTTCATTGTCAAATAAAAAGCTTAACAAAAGAAACATTTTCAAGGATGATGGCACCAATAAAAACAAAAGCAGGGGGTACCTGAGCAGATTTTAGCGGTTACAACTGCTCCTCAGGTATCAGCTGCTGAGCCCACTGCTCCAGGTGATCATAGCAGAATAACCACTGCTTTGAAACCCACACCTGACATAACCAAAAAGACCAAAAGAAAAACATCCAGAAAACCCACCAAACCCAAAACAAAGGCAACTCTGGAAGATGAGATCCCAGAGGAAATGCCTGTGACAACACAAAAGTCACCACAAACCACTGCTGCTACTTCCTCACAGCAGTTGGAAGAAAGATCTCAACCCATGCCTAAAACTCCTCCTGCATCCTCACAAAAGGATCAGGTTGTAAGCACAGGGACACCACAATATGAAGCTCTGAATCCACTTGGATCCATCTTCCTCAGTCCTGATCCCAAGGACATGTCTCTTTCAACCCCCATACCCTCACCAATCATAATGCCACAATCCATGCTACCTTTGTTGCATGCAGCTGCTATAGCTCAGACACAAACCAGTTCCTCTCTATCACCTGTCACTGAGAGTATACCCCCATAGGTGACTGGGTCTGATGCCACTACTCCTGCTATCCCAGCAACAATTGAGGAGGTTACACCCCCTGAGTTACAAGTAACTCTCGGTGGTAGTTCAAGTGGAGCAGCAACTACAACTGGTGGATCAACAGGTCTCCAGTTGGCCAGTTGTTTCATAAATCAGACTCCCTTGAAGGCAATTTCTTCAATAGCACCAATGTTAACCACTAGTGAGCCTATTTTGACCACTAGCAACATCAAAGGTTTATCAAGTGCTGAAGAAAGAAGTCCCCAGTACCAAGAACAAGGGGCATCAATGGGTGATTTTTGGGACTCTGTTCCTAAGACACACATTGATATAACCACTGCTGGTGGGGATTCAGATGATCCTACTAAAGTAGGTGATGATTCAAGATATCAGGAATTGACAGGCAGAGTTAACAAACTTGAAGAATCAGTTGCTGAAATAAAGGAGATGGTGCAAGAGATTTTAAAAGCTCAGAAAGCACAAGCCACTGCTGTTCCTGCTCAAGCACCTGCACAACATGCATTTGCTGAAAATGAGCTTTGGAATACTTTTCAACCCATGCTTGAAGCACAGCAACTTATGGCTGACAAAAAGCATGCTATTCAAGTACAAATGCTGACCAACATGGTTGAATCAAGATTTAAAGACACTCAAGCAGATATCAAGGCTATAAAGGCTAGCATTCAAAGTGCCTCTGGCAAAGTTCCTTCTTCCATACCATTTCTTGTAAACCCCCCTTCAGATAATGCTAAAAAGGGGGAGAATAACAAGCTGTTGGGAAAAATGAATAGGATGGGAATAGAACATGGCCTTCATGTTGAGTCTGAAAAAGAAAAAGAAAAAGAAAAGCAGGTCTCAAAACCTGTTAGCCAAACAGCTGATACAGCAGTAGTTACAAAAACTGCTGTCAGTAGCCAAACAGCTGCCATGTCATCAACACACACCACTCTACCACACACCACTACAACTACTGCTCCACCATCATCATCTACAATCATACCATCATCACTGCCTCCTGTCATAAAACAGAAGACAACAGATGTTACAACATCTGTTGTAATGACAACAGTGATTGAAACACCAGTTGTTTCAACCACTGTCAGTCAATCACTGTCACAAACCACTGCTATCCAATCTACCACCACTGATCCACCCAAAACATTATCTGCTCCTTCTTCATTAAAAAGGAGAAGGAATCTCATATCAGATGATGATTCACCACCACCATCACCACCATCAAAAACTACCTCACCACTTCCATCCCCTGCTCAAAAGCAGAAGACAACTGCTGACATATCAGCAGTTGTAATGACAGCAGATGTTGAGACACCAGTTGTCTCAACAGCTGTTAGTCAGTCATCCACCACTGCTCTCACCTCTCCTACTTCACAGCCAAAGCTCTTCAACAGAAAAAGAAAGCCAATACCTGCCGATGAGGGTACACATGATCCTAATGCTGCACAACATCCACTGGAACTTGAAGCTATCAAAAATGAGATGAGGCAATTCTATACAGAAGAAGATCCTTCAAAAAGGAGATTCTCCTCACTCATAGGCTACATGCCACCAGAGGATATGGATGATTACCTCAAACTCAAGGCAAGGCAGGATAAAGCAAGAGCTAAATTTGAAAGTGAACGTGAACGTCTAAGCGAAGAAGGCATTGCTAAAAGACTGGATTTCTTCCTTGAAAAGGTAAAGCAGATGGAAGAATTCGCACAGGAACTAATCAAAGAAAAGGCTGAACAACGCAAAGAGCTAAGAAAACAATATCTTGCCTACATTCTGAAAGAAAAATTCTATCCTGCTGAAGAAAAACAGTTTGAAGAATGGCCAATAATCGCTCTAAAGCATGAGGCTGAGAGGATTGACAGAATTAAGAATGATCCTACAAAGAAGAAAAATGCTCCAAACTGGAACAAATTCAAAAAGCTCATTGCTGACTTCACTGCTGAGTATAAAAGAAAGAAAAAGGAGCTGGTGGATGCAAAAATGGATACTGCTGAAGCCATATCAAAATGGTCAAAACAGCAAACTGATGAAGCCTACAAAAGGCTGAAGAAAAGAAAGATAACTGTTTCAGGCACTTCTAAGAAGCAAGAACAAATGATGAAGCTTGAACAGAAGATGGGAAACCTCGACACACTGTTCCGGTCTACTTTTGTAACAAATCAAGAAGAGGGAGAACAGCTGACTGAAGAAGAGGTAATAGAAAAGGAAGCAGAGTACTTCAAAGATACCATCACGAAAATGGGTCTAAAAGAAGAAACTTCAACAAAGCTTCAAATCCTTTTTAAGGCATTAAACAAACCTGCGTCTCCAAACACTGCTAAAGACAAGACAGAAGCTGAAAGACAAGAACTGATTGAACAAGAAACTGCAGAAGATATAGCTGCAGCAGACAAAGTCATTGAAGAAGCTTTCAAAAGAATGTCTGAAAGTCTGCAGGTGTTTTCAAGGCCATCATCCCTCAACTCATCTTCAAATAAATCTCTCCCAAGAAATCCATTGGGTTCGAAAGTACTAAAGTGGATGTCTGACCAAAAGACCCATGTATTGACTATTGTCAGATCCAATGGAAATATGAAGTACATATCAAGGAAAGAAGCACTAGGCCTTAGTGTTCAAGATTTGCAGGATCTTCTTGAACTTTCATTGTGTAGGGATGAGGATGACCAGAGTGCAAAGGAATTTGAAGCTGAATTCAAAGAACAAGCTAAGGCAATCTTGATGAGTAATAAAGATCCAGAATAATGACAGGTTTTGGCATTATCTGTTCCAGGGGGAGATTGTTGGGATTGAACCCTACCAGAGGAACAGATAATGTAAAGCCAAAACCAGGTCACAACAGAGGATTCACAATAAGCAGCAGTTTACATTAAGCTTTCCCCTTGAAAGTGATTTATAACAACTGATGGTCTTTATCCGCTGTTCAGATACAACTACTGCTGGTCCTTCAACTGCTGATCAAAACCCTGAAGTATCCAACACTGCTGGTCCTATCTACTGATGATAAAGCACTGCCCAGTCAAGGACTGATCAACCTTGAGTAAAGCACTGACATAAAGGGAGAGCAGCTGTTTAGTAAATTGTTTGTTTTATGTATAGTCAGTGGTTAGGTTAGCAGTGTTTGTGTAAGGACAGTAGATACAGGTTGTTAGGCTGTTAGACGTCGCTTTCATGGTGACGTCAGCTGAGATACCTCAGTGGTTTGGTTTGCCTATAAATGTATCAGTACCCTGTACTGTTACATTTGATTGACTGAGCGAGTTCTTCTCCTCATGTCTAATCCTTTCATCTTGTGTGCAACCAACCTTGGGGCATCAGGCTGAGGGGGAGTTTAGTTTGTAAGCATATCTGTAATCTTTTGCTTTGATTTGTAAATCTTTTGACTCTATGAGAAGCAATTGTTTATCAAACTATTTTCTCCATTTGATTGTGTTTACAAAGTTTGTTTTCATTTCCGCTGCACTTTACATGTTTTCATGTTTACAAATCATTCTAAACATACAAACAAACACAATCATGAGAGCCTCCGATCCTAACAATTGGTATCAGAGCCTGGACAGTCAAATTCGATCTAACAATCAATTTGACATAACAGTTCGGCTCAAAATTCATTGATACTAAGGTTGGTTGTATTTAGTTGAAAAACAGAGTACTGTGTAAATCATGTTCAAAATGGTTATTCAAAAACTCTGTAAATCAACCAAGATGTCATATGACACACAAATTTCACACAACAAGTAAATTCATGCACAAGACACTCATGGTTTCTAGATCTGAAAGCAATATCTGTTAAACCATGAGATTATTTTTATTTTCTAAATTGATTTAAACTGTTGATGTGTAATATGTGATGTTTTCATTAAATACTAAAGTACAAACCTCAGATTAACAAAACCTATGTTCATAAAAGCATTGTTGTTTTGTTAACACAAAAAGAGGGAAATTAAAACTTTAGTTATTTAGATCTTATGTGTTGAAAACAGGTTGAGTTCCTAAAAAGGACAAAATCAACTATGTTCAAATACATTAAGAAAACAGGGGTCAACATAGTCCGTATCATATGTAATGTGAGATTGGGTGAAAAACTTGTGAAAACATGACCAAGTCTCTCAAAACATTACTGCAAAATGATTTTGGACTAATATTCACAAAAACTATGAAGTGTGTTTATCTCAAAACTTTTGAATTCAGAAGAAAAGGGAATAAACTTAAAACACTTAAGAGTCAAAGCTTGGGGTAATAATGGTCAATTAAGCAACTGTTTGTGCTCATTGGTTCAAGAAAGTTCAAGTGACATTAGTGTTCCCAGTGATTGAACTTACAAAAGGACTAGACAAATTTTCAAAATCATCACATAGAAATTAGATCTACAACAGGATCTTCAAAACTCATGTGTCCATGTGTCCTCATGTTGCAATCAACTGATAAAGAAAATGGTACCAAACAGTGGTCAAATTGTATCCAAAAGTTTCCTACCACTGTTGTCAAACCACTGATCATTTTCAAAAACTTGTGAATGATATGATTATATACTCTATTGAAATTATACCAGATCCTTTTTGATACTATTCTCAGAAAATCCTTTAACTATTTTTTGTTGTTCAAAGGATTTTCTCAAATAACCAGGATATATTATTCATTTTTTTTGGAATAATATATTTGGAACTTATGCTTGTTTTTGTTGGCAATAGTTTCAGCTCCTGTCAGGATGTAATAACTTTTTTTTATGGTATTAGTGTCCTCATAAATGGGTCAAAAGGAAATGGTACATATGTCATGATCATGTCATACTCAGGTTTGCTCCTAAATTTTTATCAAAGGTTGATTGCAAGCTGTGCTTAAATTACTAAAGTACTCATGTGTTAATTGAATATTAAACAAAAATGAGTTGCCTTAGCAAAAAGTTTTCATCATCTGGGGTACTAAATCACTGTCTTTCAAAATTGACATGTGGCAAAACCTTGAATGAAAATCTTCAAAAATGTTGCCGAAACACCTGTCCTTCAGAATTGTACCATTTACCCTAACCACTGTTTTGTTCCAATGTCTGATCTCTAAACACTGTCCACTGCTGAAAGTTAACCACTGATCCCTCATTTTCTTGAAAAGCACTGATGCTCAAAATCAGTGTCTTATCCACTGATATGCTATCCACTGATAGTAAAAATCATCCACTGCCCATAATTTTTACCGTTGTAACCACTGATGCTTGATACGTCAGTGGCCCTTAAAACAACTGTTCTCCATACTTCATCCACTTCATCAGTGTTTGACACGTGGTCAGTTTTTAGCCCTCAGATCTTAATAACCGCTGCCACATCAGCGATCATTTTTTAAATAAAACCCTGCCCTAAACCCCAAACAGGGTTTTACACTGTCGAATTGAATTCCAAAATTCTCTTCTCATAGCAGTTTCCAACCCTTCTTCTCAAAATCTCCAAAATCCTCTTTCGTTCTTCTTTGCAAAAATGACAAAATCAAAATCAAAACCTAAATCACCATCACCTTCCAAAGAGGTCGCTCAAACGGCCGAAGAACCCATCGAAATACCATTCAAACAATCTCACAACTATCTGGGTTTACTCACAAAACCTACTGATAATCACACCTTTGACACCATCATTGATACATTATCTACATCAAAGTACAAAACTTTGTTGACAGCAAATGCTCCCATCTATCTGCAAACCCAGAGAGAGTTTTGGAAAAAGGCGTCGCTTGAAAAACAAGACGGAAAAGTCATAGCCATTAACTCCTCAATACAGGGTAAAGCAGTTCAAATAACCCCACAGTCGATCTCCGAAGTCTTTAATCTCAACGATCAGGAAGGTAAACTCTCTTTTGAGAAAGCCGAGATGAAAACTGATTTCGTAAAAAGGGGGTATGCAGAACAATCAAAGGTTGATACCTTACAAAAAGGTTATTTTCCTTCTGCTCCAAGATTTTTATTTCACACACTTTTGATGTGTGTTTCAAATAAAACAACATCATTTAATGAAATACCATTGAAGATTCAATGCCTGGGGTATGCCATTTTGAATAACAAAGATTACAACTATTCCCAGGAAATCTTCAATGACTTAGTGAAAAATGTTGACAACAAAGCATTTTTACTTTTTCCAAGATTTTTGAGTTATTACTTTAAACAAAAATTTGTAAAGGAAAATGAAAATTTGCCAAAACAAGGTGTTCATTGTCAAATAAAAAGCTTAACAAAAGAAACATTTTCAAGGATGATGGCACCAATAAAAACAAAAGCAGGGGGTACCTGAGCAGATTTTAGCGGTTACAACTGCTCCTCAGGTATCAGCTGCTGAGCCCACTGCTCCAGGTGATCATAGCAGAATAACCACTGCTTTGAAACCCACACCTGACATAACCAAAAAGACCAAAAGAAAAACATCCAGAAAACCCACCAAACCCAAAACAAAGGCAACTCTGGAAGATGAGATCCCAGAGGAAATGCCTGTGACAACACAAAAGTCACCACAAACCACTGCTGCTACTTCCTCACAGCAGTTGGAAGAAAGATCTCAACCCATGCCTGTGACAACACAAAAGTCACCACAAACCACCACAAATCATTCTAAACATACAAACAAACACAATCATGAGAGCCTCCGATCCTAACAGATCCTTAGTCCTTGCAAATTGAATGAACAAATTAGTCTTGATAATCACTTGAACAAGATAAAGTGTTGAAAATGTAATAAACTCGGCTAGAACCTTGGTTAAAAGTGTGGCCTAAAGATAATGCCTACCGAGTAATCAAAGAATGCCTAAACTAGTTGATGAACTTGAATGTGCATCTTGTATATTAATGGGCATTTGACTTTTAAAAAGTCAAACCGACCTACCATACGATAAATGGTAATTTTTGATATGAAATGCGTAAGTTGGAATAATCGTATTAAATTATGATTAAACTAACCACCTTGAAAACGATGATGATAGTTTGACGCGTAACAAGCTAGGTTGAAGCTTGATGAGGGAGCGGGTCAAAGGGGTGAAATGGTAATTAAGTGCCATCTTATAATGACAATTGGTCATTTTGACTAAACGGGTCAAATGGTGTTGTTAACACCATTTGTCAATAATATTTGATGATTTCTTGTTGAGTTTTGTGATCACAGGAATTAACACATGGTTAGCATTGCTATTATCTAGATATTAATAGCGAAAGGTATTGAAACGGGTCAATATGTTGATCCGAGCCAGGTACGCATAATTATGTTGTAGTTAAAAGTGCTATTTTGGTCGAATAATTGGTGAGAGTCCTTCGTTGTAAAAGAAGGATCAAAATCGACCAAAACGCCCTTGTAGGCTAAATGGAACAAACAACCCTTAAAGGTTGTTTGGAAACGAATTTCGTGATTAGATAAATACTTAGAATAAGCATAGAAGTTGAAAGATGTAATACGTTAGTCAAATGGCTCTATTTGAGTCTTGCCGTAAAATAATAATCCGAGGGGTAAAACTCGGAACATATAGATATCCACATTAGATCCAACACAATTATAGTTGTGGAGGAAGATTACTTGATAAGAAATGTAGGATTAAGATGCTAGAAATGAATGAAAGCGATTTCAAGCTTTAAAGTGCTTAAATACCCTTAACGGGTTAAAATAAGCATACGAGCGAAAACGGGTTTAAATTGTGTAATAAACCTATGATTAGAACCTAATATGGTAGGTAACATTAATTTGAAGAAGTGTATGTGATATAGGAATCAAACAAATACGTTTGTTTGATAAAATGCATAAACGGGTTAAAATTCGGTAAAAAGGTAACGAGTCAAAGGCTTATAAGTCTCAAAATTTCTTATGTTGGATGTAGGATTTTAACTCCATAAGATGGAGGATTAAATTACGGACGCGTAGGAAAAAGAATCGAGTAAAACGGATCAATAACGAAGAAGTTATGGTCGTTTCCGTAAAAACAGGCATAGCTGAAAATGCAGGACCCAGCTCCAGACCTGCTGGAAACTGGTTTCCCCCGCGACACGCGGAGGAACAACATGGATCTGCCGCGACACGCGACGGAACCCTGATTTGGCGAAATTTTTTTATTTTAATCAGTTTCGCTTCCCGGACTCGTTTAAATACGTTCTAAGTTACATATGACTAATCCAACTCATGTTTTATGAGTTTCAGGTATGATTTTAGCACCGGAGGACGATCAAGCACAATGAAGAACCGAACACGATCAAGAAATAAGCTTCCGCACTATATATCGTTGTTTTGTTAAATGACGAACTCAAACATGTTATTTTGTATAGTTTTAATTATGTAAATAAAGTTTAATGAAACCCGTATTTTCAATGTATTGAAATTCTAATTACCCGTTTATTTTCGTAAATTATACGAAAATCGTTAAATAATAATAAGGGTGTTACAACCCGTTTGACCGTCACTACCTTCATCATCACTAGCATCCTCCACCACCCCTTCCACAAACTTGGGTGGTGGTGGCTCGATTCCACTATCTATGACTCGACCACTACGTAAAGAAATTTTATTTATTGGTACAATATGTGTTCCTAGTTGTGGAATAAAAGGCGAAGATTGTTGCCATTTAGTTTGATGTTGGTAGTAATTGTGTTTAGAATAATTGTTTTACAATAAAAATCGAATTTTCATCACACGGGTTTAAAAGAAATTGTTCAAGGTTAAGGGCTAAAGGGTTGTCAAACGAAAGGATTAGGCTCAAAGTTGGCTACTAAGGGATAAATTTTTGGGTAAGGATAGATAAATGGTGTAAAAGGAAAAGGTTTACCTAATGATCATTCTTGTGCTTGTATTCGGTCTATGGCCTCAAACGTATCAAAAATCGCAAGTTCTACAATAAATGACTAATGGTCCACTCAAACAAAGAAACATAAATATGTAATTCTATGATGTAAAAGTGGCTCAAAACCTCACATATATAAAGGGTATGGTATGTGACATGCATAATGTGCTAGTTTCTTAGGCGAATTATTCCCAAATAACCACCCGCTAAATACCCGTTATGTTATTAATTCGAACTTGACCATGACAAAGGACCAAATGGATTGTGACATCCCTCGTTGACTTAGTTACTTGTGCTTTGAAGATCGCTTTTGAACCAAGACATTTTGAAAAATTATTGAAATTTTCCCCCATCCCCACACTTGAGGTAAACATTATCCTCAATGTGTGGTATTTAAACGAACGGGTCAAAATTGAAAAACTTTTACTACTCCCCCAAATGTTCCTTTAGTAAAAAATATGTGTTTTAGTTTATTGAATAAAAAGCTGTTGGGATTGAACCCTACCAAAGGAACATTTGATTAAAGCCAAAACTGGATCAGAACAGTGGATCCAGCATAAGCGCTACTGTATTCAAGTCTCTCCCCTTGAAAGTGATTCTAACAACTGATGGCCCGTATCCACTGTCCTTATACAACTGCTGTTCTACAAACAACTGATCAAGTTAAAGACTGATGAAGACTAAAGCCCTGATGATCAATCTACTGTTATGGGTCAAGCACTACTAAAGAAACAAAGTACTGCTGGAGTCACAACAGTGGAAGGAGAAAGCAGTAGTTTAGTCTATTTGTTTGTTATGTATTGTAATCAGTAGTTAGCTAATCAGTGCTTGTATTAGATCAGTAGTTTCAGGTTGTTAGGAGGTTAGATGCCACTTTCATGGTGACGTCAGCCAAGATGCTTCAGTGGTTTGCTCGTGCCTATAAATAGAACAATACCCTGTACTGTTCTATTGGCTCTTTCACCACTTGTCTTCTTGTACGAACAATCACTGAGAGCTCAGGCTGAGGGGGAGTTTGTGATACATGCATGCATTGTAATTGAATATTGAAATAAATTCAATCATTCGGTTCTATGTTAAAATGTGTGTTGAAAGCATTTCTCCTATTTGATTGTGTGTGAAAGTTTGTTTCCATAATTAGTTTCTGCTGCAATTACTTGTTCATTTTCATCTTTATCAAACGTAAAACATAATCAATTGAAACTCAGATCCTAATAATTGGTATCAGAGCTAGGACACTCAAATTTGATCTAACAATCATTTTGACGTAAAAGTTCAGCTCAAAATCGTTGATACTTATTATTGTTCGTTTCGTTGAAAAACATAGCAAGGCTTAATCACGAACAAAGTTGATTAATCAGTGTCTGTAAAACAACCAAGATGACGTCACAAGCACAAGATGCTAACAATAGCATCGGTTCACTCTTCAAACCACCTATGTTGAAACGCAATGAGTACAACATCTGGCAGAGAAGGATGGGTCACATCCTTGCTCAACAAAATACCGGATGTTGGAAGTCGGTTATCTTTGGACCACATGTTCCAATGGTGCCGAGTGCTGAGGATTCAAAGAAGTTCGAACCAAAGAAACCTGAAAACTACACTGAAACTGATTTTCAAAAGTTCGAACTGGATGCCAAAGCATTTAGCATCATTGCATCTGCTTTACCAAATGAAATATATGCTGGGCTGTTACACTGTAACAGTGCCAAGGAATTATGGGATGCACTTAAGGAACAATTTGGGGGAACTGAAGAAGTAATTGAAAATAACAGGGAAATTCTGAATCAGCAGTATGAAACGTTTTGTCATGTTAAGGGTGAAACATTAACCCAACAATTTAAGCGATTCAGTTGTCTCATTAGTGAGCTAAGACTTGTTGATGTTAAATTTACAAATTCAACTCAAAACAGTAGGTTTCTTAGATCACTACCTGAAAAATGGGATACAATTACATTTGTGACCAGAAACTCTGTTGAGTTCAAAGATCTGACACTGATCCAACTTCATGGTAGACTCCTGACCTATGAAAAGGAGTTAAACCAGAAAAAGAAGTTGCAAGAGTCTGGCAAAGTTGCAGATGACTACACATTTGGCAACACAGCTCTTTTTGGTTAGGAAGAGACTGGCAGCAGTAAGGATCAGAGTTATGATCATTTTATTGACATAACTGCTGGTGCAAACTTCAACTCTGATCCTCACTCATCCAATTTTGCTTTCACAGCAAATGGAGAAAGCCAGATCTCTGATAATCTGTGTTTTGAACTCAATGACTTACAGCACTTTGATCCAACTGATCTTGAAAAAATGGACATTCTGCATCAATTGACTTTGCTTAGTGTAAGAACAAGCAAATTCTATAAAAGGACAGGGAGAAAATTCCCAGGGTTACATGGGAATTTAAAAGTGGGGTTAGATAAGTCAAAGATCAAGTGCTATAAGCACAATAGACTTGGTCATTTTGCTAGGGAGTGTAGGAGTCAAACCACTGGTCCAATTATTACTCATCCCAGCTCAAACCCTAGACCACAAAACCAAAACACTGTGCATTATGCCCAATATACCCCTGCAGCCCATGTAAACACTGCACACTATGCTGCAACCCCTGTTCCTGTGCATTATGTTCAAACCACTGTTCCACAAATTCAGTATGTTCAAGCCCCTGTCCCTCAGGCTCAAGTGCAACAAGTTGCACCTCAACAAGCTGCTCCAGCAGTGGTTCAACCAGATCAGCAAAACTTTTTCACCCAAGGCTTTGTTGACTGGAGCAGTATGCCTGATGAGCTTGGTGATGAAAATTTTGCACTCTATGTTACTAATGATGAATTTGTTTTATGGCATTAGAGTCAATATCAGAAGGGCTGGAAGCTGAAGGAGAACAGTCAAGTGCTGAAACAGTGGATGAAGTTGCTGAAGCAGTGGTTACTGCAATTGCTGGTGAAATACTACTAGGAGAAAATTCAGAACCCTTGATTGAACCACTGTCTGATCCCTGGTCTGAAAAAGAAGAGAAAAACCATGGTGAAAAGGAAGAGAAGGTGACTGATGAGAAAGAGCATGCTTGTGACTGTGCCATGATGGCTGTAGCTAAGGTATCATCTCAGGTTCTTGAAAATCTGTGTTCAGACAAATGCATCATAGCATTTCCTAACATCAAAGAGGTGAATGAAAACCTTAGGGATAGAATGTTGAATGATGAGGTCAAATTTGATAAGTCTTTAAAAGAACTTAAAATCAAATTGGCTGAAAAGGATAAAGAAATCTGCAGTCTAAAAGAAGAGCAAAGCATTACCAAAAACCAACTCAAAACTATGATAGAAAAATATCAAGTTTGCAAAAAGGAGTTGGAGTCCACCCAAATCACTTGTGAAAAATGGGTGGAATCTTGCAAAGGTTATGAAGTAATGCTTGAAAAACAGATAAAAAGCAATGTAAAATTTGGTGTAGGTTTTAGAAAGCATGACCAAGTTGAAAACAATGCTGCAAATGAATCTGGTTAAGTTGAAATCATTCCCACAAACAAGAATGGCCAAGAAATCAAAATAACTGATAAAAATGGCAACAAAATCACACTTGAAAGATCATTGGACTCTTCAACCTATGAAGAGATTGAGGAATACCAATTTAAACCCAGATGGTCCGATGAGTGACATTCTTGAAAATTTCAAACCTATGGACTTCACAACCACTGATGGTGTTAAAGCTCCCAAAGAAAAGGTCATTCCTCTCAAAGACATCCCAACAGTGGTTCAAAACTCTGTTGCAAAGGAGTCTGAAAAGAGGAAAAAGAGAGAAAAGGTTAAAAACTTCTTTTGTGATTTTTGTGAGAAGAAGAATCATCTAACAAAAGACTGTTTTCATCTAAAAGCATATGATATCAACAAAACAAGTGTCATTGGGCCTGCTGAAAGCTGCATCATCTGTGGCAAATCAAACCACAAAACTCAAGAATGTGTGTATCTCAAATCCTTTGATGTAAAAAAGAATGAGTACACTGCAAAAACATCCTTGAGTTCATCAAATTCATCTGTCAAATTCACCAAGAATCAACCACTGTTTGTGCCAGTTCAAACAACTGTTACTAAACAGCTGAACCAAACCTCTGTTAAAAGAGATGTTCAGGTGACTGATGCACCCCCTGCCAATCAATACCGAAGAGGTAAGGGACAACCACCATACCAAAGGATCCCACATGTTTATGAGGCTTACAAAAGGCCTTCTAAAACAAGAGTGAACAGGCATCCTTTTGGGTATCAGCAGATAATTGGGCAAGACCCCCAACAGTGGTTAGAGAAAAATAGTTCCAAAACTTTCCAAATCCCTGAGCTAACCACTGTCCATCCACCTGAACTTAACCTAGACACTGTTGAGACCCCATCCAAAGCCTTGTTGGCTTTGGAGACCCTAATGAACTAATCTTTTACTACATGTGCAGGGAGCTTCTGCATGCTTAGATAGTCTTTGGTATGTAGATAGTGGAGGCTCCAGGCACATGACAGGATGTAGAGCCCTTCTCAAAGATTTCAAAACTCATGGAGGGGGTGATATATCCTTTGGCAATAATAGTAAAGGAAAGGTTCTGGGGTCTGGTACAGTTCAGTCTGGTAAAGTTAAGTTTGAAAATGTCAATCTAATAGACAATCTAAAATTCAACCTCTTAAGTGTCTCTCAAATGAGTGATAAGGGCTATGGCTCATTCTTTACAAAAGAGTGTTGTAGGATTGTTGGACCAGAAATGGTTAAAAAGATTGAAGAAATAATAAAAAATGGAAAAACCCAACTTGTTGCTCAAAGAAGTGGCAATGTTTATGTGGTGGATACGTCAAAAGAGAGCCCCAGGACTGATGCCTGTCTGTTCTCAGCTGCCTCTAATAAAGGGACAGAATTATGGCACAGGAGATTGGGGCACACAAATCTCAAGACAGTCACTGCTATATCCAAACAGGGGTTAGTAAGAGGTTTACCTCAAAAACTGTTCACTTGTCCTGAGCATTGTGTTTCCTGCCTAAAAGGAAAACAACATAAAAGCTCATACAAATCAATTGAAGAGTCCGAAACAACCAAGTGCTTGCAAATGCTTCACATGGATTTGTTTGGCCCAGTTAAAGTCATGAGTCTTAGGAAGCAGAGATATTTTTTGGTTATTGTTGATGACTTTTCTAGGTTTACATGGACTTACTTTTTACACTCCAAAGATGAGACTGCAGGCATTTTGCAAGACTTTGTTACATAGGTTGAAAAGCAGTTTGACTTGCCAGTAAAAGTATTTAGGAGTGACCTTGGCACAGAGTTCAAAAATAAGGAGTTGGATGATTTCTGTGTGTCAAAAGGAATTGTAAGGCAGTACAGCATTCCAAGAACACCAGAACAAAATGGGTTGTTAAAAGAAAGAACAGGACTTTGATTGAGGCTGCCAGAACCATGCTTGCTGATTCAGGTTTGCCATTAACTTTTTGGGCAGAGGCAGTAAACACTGCTTGCTAGGTCCAAAACAGAGTTTTAATCAACCCCAGGCATCAAAAGACTGCTTATGAACTGCTGTATAAAATAAAGCCATTAATTTCATATTTCAAAGTTTTTGGCTGCCCATGTTTCAGTTTAAACTTAAAAGATTCTATCTCAAAGTTTGCAGCCAAAATTGATTGTGGTTATCATCTGGGATACTCAACCACTGCTAAGGCCTACAAAGTGTTCAACACAAGGACTAAGACAGTGGAAGAGACTTTAAATGTGAAGTTCAATGAACTTTCTTCAAAGAAAATCCCAGCAAACCCTGTAAAATTTTTTGATCTTGATAAATTCACATTTGAAAGTGTTGTTGTCAAGACTAACAATGCAGGTCCATCAGAAAATCCTCCATCAGAGTATGGTTATGAAGTCATCATTCCTCAACAAAAGTTTGCTTCAATGGGAAGAGCAGCAGATGTTCAAAACAGCTGTCAAAGATCATCCACTGCTACCTCAACAGTTGTTGACCAAAGTAGCCCATCTTCATCAACCACTGTTGACAAAATCCATCAAACAGTGGATAAAAGTCAACATGTTTTCACACCTGTTCCTCCTATTCCTCCACCTCCATTTGAAGCCACTGCTGGATCATCAAAGTCACCAGCAGTGGTTAGCTCAGATGATTCACATCTGCAGCCCTCACCATTAAATGCCATTGTTTCATACAAAGGATATCTAATCTTCTTGAAGTCTCATCCACCTAACCAAATCATTGGCAACATCAGTGAAGGGGTGCTCACAAGAAGTCAATCCCAAAACATCTGTCTTTTTGCTGGTTTCCTATCTCTTCATCAGCCAGTCAAGTACCAAGAGGAACTAAAAGACAATAGCTGGGTAGAAGCCACGCAAGAGGAGCTCCAATAGTTTAAAAGACAACAAGTATGGGAACTTGTACCACTGCCAGAGGGTGTGTGTCCTATTGGCACAAAGTGGGTCTTCAAAAACAAAACTGATGAAAGGGGTATTGTTGTCAAGAATAAAGCTAGGCTTGTGGTTCAAGGTTTCAGACAGGAAGAGGGCATTGACTATGATGAAACATTTGCCCCTGTAGCCAGATTAGAAGCTATCAGACTGTTCTTGGCCTTTGCTGTCAACCACAACATCAAGGTGTATCAAATGGATATCAAATGTGCTTTCCTCTATGGTAAGATTCAAGAAGAGGTATATGTTTGTCAACCTCCTGGATTTGAGGATCCACTTAATCCAAATCATGTCTACAAGCTAAATAAAGCTTTTTATGGACTAAAACAAGCACCTAGAGCCTGGTATGAAACTCTTTCCACCTTCTTACTTTCCATTGGTTTCACAAGAGGCAAAATAGATAAAACACTGTTTTTAAAATGGAGAGGGAAGGATTTGATGATTGTCCAGATTTATGTGGATGACATTATTTTTGGAAGCACATGTAATAAAATGTGTGAAAAGTTTAGGCAACTCATGACAGCTGAGTTTGAGATGAGGGCAATGGGTGAACTCCAGTGCTTTCTTGGTCTCCAAGTAAGGCAACTGCAAAATGACACTTTTATCCATCAAGGCAAATATGCCAAAGAACTTTTAAAGAAATTTGAGATGGATGATTGTAAACCATGCAGTACACCCATTGCAACCAATAAAATTGTCATGTCTGATGAAAAGGATGATTTGGTTGATCAAACTTTATATAGAAGCATGATTGGATCTTTATTGTACCTAACTGCATCTAGGCCAGACATCATGTTTGCAACATGTGTTTGTGTAAGATCCCAATCAGCCCCTAGAAAGTCAAACTTAATTGCTGTAAAAAGGATATTCAGATACCTAAAAGGTGCTCCCACACTTGGTATCTGGTATCCAGCTGATGGAAACATCAAGCTTTCAGGTTTCTCAGACAGTGACTTTGCTGGATGTGACAAGACAAGGAAGTCCACTTTAGGAGGGTGCCAATTCCTAGGAAGTTTCTTAGTGTCTTGGCAAAGCAAAAAGCAAGCAGCTGTTTCCACATCCACTGCTGAGGCAGAGTATATAGCTGCTGCAAGTTGTACAACCCAACTGCTTTGGCTTCAAAATCAACTGCTGGATTTTGGTATCACTTCCTTAAAGATACCTCTCATGTTGGACAGTCAGGTAGTAGAAAATATCATCAAAAATCCAGTCTCCCATTCAACCACCAAGCATATTGATATCAGACATCACTTTATGAGGGATTGCTATGAAAAAGGTTTGATTTCTCTGCACCATGTTCCAACTAAGGATCAGCTGGCAGATGTGCTAACAAAAGCATTAGACACATCCACCTTTGAAAGCTTGATCTCTAGGATTGGCATGCTGAACATGGAATAACAAGCAAAATCTTGTTTTTCTATGAATAAAAGCATTAAAATGTTTTCAGAAAATAAAAAATCCATCCTTAAAAATAGCTAAAAATGAATTTTTCATTAAATCCTTAAAAGTCTGCCATAACCACTGTTTTGTTCAAACATCTGTTCCACTAAAAGCTGTCCACTGCTGAAGGTTAACCCATGTTCTCTCATTTCCTTGGTAATCACTGTTTTTCAAAATCAGTGTTTTTATCCACTGATAGTTAAAATCACCCACTGCTTTCATTATAACCGTTGCAACCACTGATATTGCTCCATCAGTGGTTTCCTTAACAACTGTCTTCCATTTTTCATCAGGGGTTGGCATGTGGACAGTACATAGCGGTCAGATCTTTTGTAACCGCTACCACGTCAGCATTCACTTTTTCCCTTTATAAAACTCCTCTCAAACCCCAAACAAGGTTTTTCACTGTCGAATCGAATTCAAAATTCCTTTCTCAAAGCAGTTACCATCCACTTCTTCCAAATCAATCATGTCTTCTTCTCCCAAATCACCGTCTTCATCTCCACAAAAATCCATCGAAACCCCAAAAATTCCATACAAAGCTCCCCATAACTACTTGGGTCTCTTGACAAAACCAAGCCATACTGAAACCTTCAATTCCATCATTGATGCTATGTCATCTTCAAAGTACAAAACTTTGTTGACTGCTGATGCTTTGATTTTTCTGAAAACCCAGAGAGAATTTTGGAAGAATGCCACACTTGAATCTCAAGATGAGACAATCATAGCCATTAATTCCTCGATAAAGGGTGTATCAGTTAAAATTACACTACAATCTATTTCAGAAGTATTTGAACTCGATGATCAGCAAGGTAAAACTTCTTTTCCCAAAATCGAGTATCAAACATATTTTATTGAAAAGGGGTATGCTGAGGAAATGAAGTAGGAAACCTTACAAAAAGGAAGTTTTCCTCCTGCAACAAGATTTTTATTCCATACCCTTTTGATGTGTGTTTCAAATAAGACCACTGCTTTTAATGAAATACCATTAAAGATCCAATTCCTGGGTTATGCTATTTTACATAATGAAAATTTTAACTATTCCCAGGAGATCTTTGATGATTTTGTCAAAAATGTTGATAAAAAATCATTTTTACTGTTTCCAAGGTTCTTAAGCTTCTATTTTCAAAAGAAATTTGCAAAGGATAATGCTCATGTGCTTATCCAGGGTGAACCTTTTAAAATAAATGGCTTTACATCTGAAACATTTACAAGGCTAGCAAAAGTTTCCAAAACAAAAGCAGGGGTTCGTGAGCAGAATTTAGCAGCTACCACTGCTCCTCAGGTATCTGCTGCTGAGCCCACTGCTCTAGGTGATCACAGCAGCAAAACAACTGTTGTGAAACCCACACCTAAAACCACCAGAAAACCAAGACAAAAGAAAACACAAAAGCCCCCCAAACCTACAAAAAAGGCAACTCTGGAAGATGAGATCCCAGAGCAACTGCCAGTGACAACACAAAAGTCACTAGAAACCACTGCTGCTACTTCCTCACAGCAGTTGGTAGAAAGATCTCAACCCATGCCTCAAACTCCTCATGCTTCTTCTAAAAAAGATCAGGTTGTAAGAACAGGGACACCAAATTATGATGCTCTGGAATCACTTGAATCCATCATCCACAGCCCACTGCCCGGGGCAAATTCTCTTTCTACACCCATCCTCACTGCCACAATTCCCCCACAAACAAAACTTTTGTTGGATGCTCTTGATTTAAACCAAACACAAACCACTCCTTCTCACTCACCTGTCAATGAGAATATACTCCAACAAGTGACTGGGTCTGGTGTTTCAATCATAGCTAACCCACCAACAACACCTGAGGAGGTTACACCCCTTGAGTTACATGTAACTCTCGGTGGTAGTTCAAGTGAAGCAGCTACTACAGGTGCTGAACCTACTGGTTTGCACTTGGACAATAGTTACATCAATAAGACTTCCTTGAAGGCAATTTCTTCTTTGAGAACACCGGTGTTTCCAGCATTTACTGGTTCACTCAAAAGTGTCTCTCTTTTTGAAGGAAGAAGTCCCCAGTACCAAGAAAAAGGGGCATCAGTGGATGATTTTTGGGATACAATCCCTCAGTCAACCACTGTTACAACCACTGCTAGTGGGAAATCAGATGATCCCATTAAATTGGGTGATGGTTTAATGTACCGAGAATTGACGGATAGAGTTGATAAACTAGATACATCTGTTGCAGAAATCAAAGACATGCTGCAACAGTTGTTGAAAGCACAAAAGGTACCATCCACTGCTGCTCCAGTTCAAGCACCTGCACCACCACCTGCTCCTGCTGCAAATGAGCTCTGGAGTTTATTTCAACCTTTGCTCATCCAACAAAGAGAATATGTTGATCAGCAACATGAGATACAGGTTCAAAAGATCAGAAATCTCATGGAAGCAAGGTTTAAAGATACACAGGCCGATATCAAGGCTATCAAGGCCCATTTATTGAACACCACTGGCACTGCTCCTCCCTCTATTATTTTTGTGGATAATCCACCCCCAGCTGATGCCAAAAAGGGGGAGAAATTGAAGCAGTTGAAGAAAAAGGGGTATGAAGATGGTCTTTACATTGCACCTGACAATTCAAGTATGCTTGCAGACATCCCCAAGCCAGATGGGTCTAAAAAGGTTGATGTGACAACTAATGCCATTGCTGATGCAAAAGCAAGGGTAAAAAAGGATATGGCGGCAAAGGATAAAGCAAGGTTTGAACAGGAGAAAAGAGTTTTTATGGAAATGAATGAGCAGGGTACTTCTGAGCCAATGGATGTAGAAAGTCCTGAGCAGAAAAAGAAGAAGCCCACTAGAAAAGTGAGGCAACCCAAAACCACACCATCCAGATCCACAAAACATACTCCCAAAGCTCCTAAAAACTCCTCACATAAAACCTCCAAACCAACAGCTGTTGTAACTCCTGTTGTATCAACAACTGTTGGTACTTCAGTGGTTTCAACAGTTGTTAAACCAACAACCACCACTTCAACACACACCACAACTACTGCTCCCATTTCAATAACTGCCTCACCACCAAAAACATCCTCACCACCAACACCTACTGCCAAAAAGCAGAAGACATCAAGTGACATATCACCTGTTGTAATGACAACGTGGTTGAAACACCAGTTATTTCAACAGCTGTTAGTCAGCCACCTTCCACTACAATAACCACCACTCAAATCACCACCACTGAACCAACCAAAACACCACCAGCCTCTACTAAACCAAAAAGGAGAAGGGTAATTTTGGAAGATGATGATTCTCCATCACCACCACCAGCATCTTCACAACCTTTGTCACTTGTTACTATTCCAAACCCTGTTCCACCCTCTTCAGCACAAGTCTTTAACCCAACCACTGCCATTGTATCTGCAGCTGTCCAGTATCCCTTAGAGCTTGCAGCTGTCAGAGAAGAGATCAAATCTTTCTATTCAGAAGATGATCCTGATAAAAGGAGCTTGCCATCTGTTCAAGGATATCCAAGATCTAAAAACATTGAAGAATATTTGAAGTTGAAGGTCAACAAGCAGAGGATATCTCCAAAAGAAACTCAAAGGGTAAATCTGACAAGGAAATCCAAAGATACTATCAATTCCTGCTTACTCAAGTCAGTACTTTGGAAAGGTTTTCAAAGAATCTCCGTCAGCAACTGTCAGAAAGAGCTGATGAGACCCTAAGGAAAGATTACATTGAGCACATCATGGCCTTCAAAAGGTACAAGGGTGACAAAGCTCAATATAAAGAATGGACAGTAGTTGAACTCAAAGAGGAGTTGGAAAGAATTGAAAAGATGAACAAAGAAAAGGTCAAACATACTCCTCCTGTTTGGGCAAATTACAAGAAAAATGTGCCTGATAAAGTGTTAAGGCTGAAGAGAATGAAAGAGGAACTTATCACTGCTGATTTTGGGTCTAGGAATCAATGACAAGGTGGAAAGAAGAAAAGGTGATTGATTCTTATCACAGGCTGGAAGAATTAAGAAAGAAAAATCCCAATATTCCACAAAATCCTGTTTACCCTGAAACAGTGGTTTCAACTGAGCCACAAAAGCAACAAATCAGGAGATCCACTGCTCCACCTGCTGCCATCCTTTATCAAAGAAGGAAACAAAAGCATATGGATAATGTAACAGCAGCAAATAAAGAAGCAGAGGATTACCTTGTGAAAGAAGGGGTTAAGCGGATGATTGAAGAAAGACTTGAATCTGCACAAACTACAAACACTGCTCAACCTTTTATCACCAGGCCACCATCTCCAAACTCATTATCAATAAAACCTCTCCCAAGAAACCCAAAGTGGAAATCTGACAAACAGACCCACGTATTGACTCTGATCAAGTCCAATGGTGATGTAAAGAAAATATCAAGGGAACAAGCACTAGGCCTGGGTGTTGAAGATCTACAAGATCTCCTTGATCTTACACTGTGCAGGGATGAGGATGACATAGATTCTCTGAACTTTGAATTACAATTCAAAGGGCAAGTCAGGGAACTTTTGATGAGGCAATAAAGATCCTATATAATGAAGAGTTTTGGAATCATCTGTTCCAGGGAGAGATTGTTGGGATTGAACCCTACCAAAGGAACAGTTGATTAAAGCCAAAACTGGATCAGAACAGTGGATCCAGCATAAGCACTGCTGTATTCAAGTCTCTCCCCTTGAAAGTGATTCTAACAACTGATGTCCTGTATCCACTGTCCTTATACAACTGTTGTTCTACAAACAACTGATCAAGTTAAATACTGATGAAGACTAAAGCCCTGATGATCAATTTACTGTTATGGGTCAAGCACTGCTGAAGAAACAAAGTACTGCTGGAGTCACAACAGTGGAAGGAGAAAGCAGTAGTTTAGTCTATTTGTTTGTTATGTATTGTAATCGGTAGTTAGCTAATCAGTGCTTGTATTAGATCAGTAGTTTCAGGTTGTTAGGAGGTTAGATGCCACTTTCATGGTGACGTCAGCCAAGATGCTTCAGTGGTTTGCTCGTGCCTATAAATAGAACAGTACCCTGTACTGTTCTATTGGCTCTTTCACCACTTGTCTTCTTGTACGAACAATCACTGAGAGCTCAGGCCGAGGGGGAGTTTATGATACATGCATGCATTGTAATTGAATCTTGAAATAAATTCAATCATTCGGTTCTATGTTAAAATGTGTGTTGAAAGCATTTCTCCTATTTTATTGTGTGTAAAAGTTTATTTCCATAATTAGTTTCCGCTGTAATTACTTGTTCATTTTCATCTTTATCAAACATAAAACACAATCAATTGAAACTCAGATCCTAACAAAAGCGAAGAGTGTTGCCATTTAGTTTGATGTTGGTAGTAGTTGTGTTTAGAATAATTGTTTTACAATAAAAAACGAATTTTCATCACCTTAGCCACTTTAAATATCCTATTTCCTACCCTTAGCCTAACCCCGTTACAACCCTCACAAAGACCTTATGACTTGTACTTAGAATTCGTGTTCGGTGGTGGAGAAAGATTGAGTTGCACGCCTATGCGGGTACGTGTTCTAATCGGTTTTGAGTGACTACTTTTTGAAAGTGCTAATACATCATGAAAATTAGCCAATTTATAAACCGAGTGGAGAGAACATTGTGAGGGATGTGCATGATTTATTGGTTTCAAGGGAGGGTTAATCTTGGATAACCATTTTATATGTGATTATTCACTTTACCGTTAGATATTTTGTAAATTGTAAAAAGTTTGAACTTGGGCATGACAATTGACCTTAACCTTCATGTCGGGAATGGGGAGTGTGTTTCTTGTTCGACCAACGTGAAAGTGAAAGACAGATTTGCTTGAGGGCAAGCAAAAGACAAGTGTGGGATGTGATACGTGGTCGAATAACGGTGTTCGTTATTGTTTAAGTTTGGGTTTTTACTTGACTTTTAATCTCCAATAGCCTACTTTTAATTAAATTTGTGTTTTGCAGGTTTAACGAAGTTTAAGGAGCTTTTCGGGAGCTTTACGGGTCCCCGGGGCGAAAAACGGACCACCGGGACATCAAACGGATCAATCGGGAGTACAAAATGGAAAAAATGGAAAATAGGAGCTGGGGAAGTCGTTGGCGACGCCCCTTAAAAACCCCCGTCGGCCAGAAATCGCGTAACCAGGAAGATAGAGCGTCGGAGAGAAATCAGAAAAGGGGAGGCCGTCGCCGACGGGTCCCCAGGCCGTCGGCGACGGGCCTCGGTTTCTCAAAACGCGAAATTTGTTATTTTGATGCTGGAAACGATTTTTATTGGTGGGGAAGCATTCAATTCGGGGGTTACACACTATGTTGAGTTTGAATCTTGATCTTGGAGCCACAACACACCACCACTTCATCTTGAATCCATCGATTCCATATATCATCATCCGAAATCAACCCTAATCACCAACCATTTTCACCTTCATCACAAATCCACAAACCCTAATCATCCATCCATCATTCATTCCACAATCATCCTTCATCCCAACATTTAACCTTCATCATTCACCATTCCACTAGTCTCAAGATGATCTAATTCGAGTTCCAATCATCCGTTGATCTAGTCTCGTTCACCATGAGCGGCTAATTTCTTGGAAGTTTCACCCCGGTGTAGGTGATTGTAAGTCTAGGGTTTGAACAATGTTATTAGTTTGATTTTGTGACAAATTGAATTGTATTTGAATTGATTGATAATTGTCTTGAATTTGAACTATATTTGTGAATTGTCGAATAAGTTATGAAATTTGACTTTGCGAAACAAGTTTGTGCAATTATGCCTTGTCATTCAAAAGGTTTTACTTGTCCGAAGTAAAGAAGTCCATTGTGGTCCGTTATATGCGTTGATAGCAATTGGCACCTAAACTTCATGATAGAAATCCGTTAATAACATATTCAATCGAATTAAGTTTAAAACGTGTAAGAACCCTAGGATTGCAATTACCGAACCGGGTGTGAACCTTGTTTTCTATATCTTGTTTAAACAATCAATTACATTTCTTGCATTGGTAAATTCCTAGTAGATAATCAATCCAATCAATTTAGTTAATTTTATTCAACATCTTTTCAACAAACAAAACCTCAAAAATATTCTAGCAAGCTTCATAAGTTGTGACATTTGTTTAAATTCAATCAAGTCCATTCGCAAACCACATACTCTTCGTGGTTCGACCCCTTGCTACCACTAGCTATCGTTAAGGGTAATTAGGGCTTATAAATATTATCTTTGACCGGAGCGCGACATTTCGATCAAATTTTGGCGTCGTTTCTGGGGGGTTAGTGCGCTTTATGTTTGGATTTTTGTTTGAATTTTCAGGATTAACTGTTTAATTTGCTTAGTTTCTTTTTGTATCTTGTCATTTTCCTTGTTACACGGGGTGTGTTATTTGTGCAGCTCACTGGTAGTGCATGCATACAAGGAATTCCGGGAGGACTTCACCGTTAGTCTACGAAAAGGAAATCAAGCGAGTGGCAAGAAGGAATCTAGCAAGCCGGTTAGAAGCAACCGTTGTTTCTAACCAAGTCACCCAAACACCACAATTCACACCGTCCATTGAAACCGATTCAATGGCAAACCAAAATTCCAATCACCCAAACCTCAATTAAAACCAATTCCAATCTCGAGGAACCTTCCATCCCGCTCAAAATGTCTAACCTATACCTCAAGATCAGCCAGTTGGTGGTAACAACTCTAGACCACCCACACTGTGACAACCGTCACTTTTTCGTACATTCCGTACACTAGATGAAACAGTAATTTGTGCTTTAATGACTGTACATGATCTAATTTACCAGAAAAATAAATTTCTGAATTCCATACAAGTGAATTCATGAACTTTTTATACTACAAGAATTACTTCATGATAGCGTTGCGTCAAAAATATTAGTAAACTCACTGGTAAGACACACTGTGTCAACAAAACTGCAGAAAGCAGTCAGACATTAAAATTGGAGCCTAGGTGTAGGTCCAGCAACAAGAATACATTAAAACCCAAGAATACATACGAGGGTTTACATATATACTCTCCGGAAGCAAAAATGAGCACTAAAAAGCACCCGAAACGCACTTTAAGTGCATAATTTTATATAATTCAGCTATAATCAGCATTATGTCTCCAAAAATATTATGTAGAAATTTTGTTTTATCATCCAGAATACTTCCCTAAGTGTCGGGAATCGAAAGTGCTACAAAAAGGCACTTAAAAGACACTAAAAAGTGTGATTTAGCACTTTAACGAACTGGTGTTTAACCGAACAACCGGATATTACCCGGAACACCAAAATAATGCTAGAAGCATTGTTTCCACTTTTCTGAGCTAGTTAGGGTCCCCGGACACCCTAACACACTCTATAATTAATAATACACCATAAACCACTAACTTAGCACTTACTTCCTAACTAGATTGTAAATAAATATTTTAGACTCAACTAATACCCCCCCCCCACTTGATGGCCGGTTAGGGGACATATTCCCCACATATGATTTTCTTGATTATATTAATAGATCATGTTGGTGGATAATAAGGCATGTTATACAATGGTTAATGAGGGTTAAGAGGATTATAAGAAAGACTTGGGGTCTATCATTCTCATCATCACCAACAAACTTACAACACTTGCAACTCTCTATCCCTCTCTCCTTGGGTTCGGCCGAGAGCCATCACAACCACCATCATTATCATCCAAGCTCATTCATGCAATCTACATACTTCCAAGGGTGTTAGAGATCATACAACGAAGCTCGGTGTGTTCGGAAGCTCAAGGACCTCTCATATCTTCTTTTAACCACCACTTTTACATAGTTGAAACTCTCCTAGACTTGTGCTAGTAGTAAGTGTCTTAGATCTTCATCCTCTTCATATTTTTGATGGTTAATAGATGACTTATGATGAAATGATAAGAAACTCTAAAGAACATAACTTAAAGTCTTGAACATAAGATGAATAAGGTGGATAAAGAGAAGATATGTGTGTAAATCTTGTGTGGATGTGCTTATTTGATGTTGTTTGTTAGTAAAAGTTGGATGGATCATCATCAAGGTATGCTAGATCATGTTCAAGAACATGAACTAGTAATATGTTAGTGATAGAAATAAGAAAAATGATGAAACCATCCACCATGAACTTGAAACTTGGATAAACATAATTTTTCTTGTAAAATGAAGTTGTAAACTTGTGGATCTAAAGATCTACAAGTGGTTTTTCGGAAGAACCAAGCGGAAGATACTAGCTTTGTCATAACCCGGGTATTTTATGAAAGAAGCACATTTATAGTAACTAAACAAGTTTGTAAACACTTGTGTAACAAGAAATTTAACAAAGAGGTATTTGTGAAAATCTTGACTAGAAGTTGTGAAACTTCAAGTTCTTTAAAAATAAAGTTTACAAGAAACCAATCATATTTTTAAAGATAACAAGACTTACTAAATGTGATAGTAAGTTACTACACATTTTTGTAAATTCTCAAGTTCATGGAATAAAGAAATTAGTGTATACTATTGATTGTTGTGGATTGTTGTTGAAAATTTGTTGTTGATGAATTAAAAGAAAATAAACACATGTTTTGAAAACATGGAAACCTCCATTTTTAGGGGAAACTCTGTCAAAATTTCTATGAATTTTGACACTTAGAAAAATATAAGTTTTTGAGGAACTTATTCCCTAAAAATGTATCTAAAAATATTATCAAAGTTTCCCTAATTTTTGACGATAAGAAATGATGATTTCTTCGAGATTAAAATTTATATTAAGTATGTATATTTTGTTTTTGAGAAAAATATATATATTATTTGATCACCAACTTTTGTGCTAAGTGTATATAGTATGTGTTATACGTGCTAGTGTATTAAGACTTAAAAATACACTAAATACTCATGAGAAGTATAAACACAAAAAAAAAAAAAATACACATACAGCATACAAGATACATAATTCGGGTGCAAAGTGCAAAACACGAGATACTTATATTAATTTTTAAGAAAATAATATAAGTAAGATACTTAGTTAAAAATATAAATTTTTTTTAACACAACAATACAAGTACAAAAGAGAGTGACTGTACTTGTGCGACGCAAGTCTAGTGACTAACGTTAAGAAAACGCGTATAGGTCACGACGTTAATTAAGCAAATTCGGTGAAGTTTACGACGCAGGAACGCAAAGCTGTGAGTTCATGCTCCCCCTTTTCTTTAACTCTTTTTGGTTTTATAACTCTCGGGGGTGAAATACATGTTACGAATATTACAATTTTTACAAATGGTAAAAATACAAGAAGCACTCTTGGTGAGAACGAGTACCGAGTGCAATATGATTTGAGAATACAAAAAAATACGAGAAGCACTCTTGGTGAGTTCAATATGATGAGCTTTAAGAAATGCCTAGAAAATACTAGATCATGTGAGCTTAAACTAGATATTGAGATGCCATTAATACTTAACTAGGGACGAAGGTTAGATCTAACGGGTACGGCCGAGCCCCACTCATGGTCCTTATGTGACCACTTGAGTGCTTCGGTGTCCCAGTCGAGGTAAATCGACACAGTCGAGGGTAATCGACACAGTCAAGGGAAATTGACACAGTCGAGGTTAACCGACACGGTCGAGGGTAATCGACACAGTTAAAGGAGCCAATACTAATGCTTCCTATGTCCTCACATGCCTTGAAGGAGAAAATACTAATGCTTCCTATGTCCTCACATACCTTGAAGGAGAAAATACTAATGCTCCCTATGTCCTCACATGCCTTGAAGGAGAAAATACTAATGCTCCCTATGTTCTCACGTGCCTTAATGTCCTTGTATAAACAATCATTTAATATGTGGGGTACTCAAGAAAACTTGATTTATACTTGAAGTACGTGGGGTACTCAAGAAAACTTGAATGATACTTGAGTACGTGGGGTACTCAAGAAAACGGGATTTATACTTGAGTACGTGGGGTACTCAAGAAAAACTTGAATTATACATGAGTACGTGGTGTACACAGGAATACTTGATTTATATATGAAAACTTGAATTACACATGACACACACTATGTTTTCATACAAAGTATACAAACGTGAAATACAAAAACGCATGAACTCGCTCAACTTTATGTTGATGTTTTCCAAAATTACATGTATTTCAGGTGACAGGATGGATCTTGGGCGCAAGTGTCATAGCTAGAAGTAGACTTCAAGTTTAGATGTCATCCACTTTTGTTGAATTATAACCTAGATGAAGGTTGTGTTTTTTTAAAACTTAAATAACGAGTATTTGTAATACTCAAATTTTCATGAATGGATGAACATCGTTTTGATCATGTAGTTGTCTATTATGATTGAATGCAATGATAACAAACTAGTCACACATCGTACGCTTCCGCAAAAGACAGGGTGTGACACACACCACCTTTCCGGAAACCAAATTCCCAATAACAACCAAAGAACACCCCAACAACAAAACCTTCACCGACATAACTCCTTACCCGCTAACCTTGATGACCAGAATGTTAATTCCAACCGTAGAGGCAACCGAGATCATGGCAATCCCGCGAACAAAGACCCGTTCTTTAACATAGACGATTTAAGAAACGCAATCCCCGATGATGAGCCGTTTAGTATTCCCGGTTATCAATCACCGGAACACGCGAGTATTGACTCGGAATACTTGGATGATGGGGGTAATTATGATGACCGAGTTGATGATGACGGTTGGGGTTATGTGAACCGGGGAAATGTCTACAATGCTAGAGGTTTTGACGATGATGAATTTGGCTTTCAAAATGCCAATTTTGTGGGGAACGACAACTATGGGTATGGGAATGTGAGAAATGATGGTTACGGAAACAAACGGCAACCATGAAACAACAATCAAAGGAACCGGAATGATGGGTTTTACAACAACAACAACAATAACAATGTGAAACATAACCGGATTCCTCGTTTTATGGGAGGTGATAATCAAGGAGGTAACCGAGGTGGGAATAGAGGAGGTAATAGAAGAGATAACCGAAGACCAAGAGAGCAAGAAGTTGATGGTCCACGATGTCATCAACAACCTCCAAGGGGAGTCAATGACCGTTTTAGGCCGGTAGTCACCGACAATGACTCACCAATTGTATGCAAGAGAAGAATGTTCGATTGCAAGCCTCATTACATCAACATCCTCTCCCACTTCAATGGGAGGTCTAATGATGAACCATATACTCATTTGGCGGAGTTTTCGGCCATATCTAGTACTATTGGAGGGTATGATTTTGCATTGTAAGAGGTCAAGCTTCGGTTGTTTCAATTCTCTCTAAAGGATAAGGTGAAACAATGGTCCCTCATACTTCTGGTGAATAGTATTCGTACATGGGCCGAAATGCAACAAGTCTTTCTTGATGAGTATTACTCAATGACGAAGACCGATGATGCTAGAGATGAAATTAGGTCTTTCCGTCAACTTTCGAGTGAACCATTGCATGAAGCTTTCACAAGATATAAAGAATTGATCCGGAAGTGCCCACATCACCAAATAAAAAAGTGGGAGTTGGTTAAGTGCTTTGTAAGAGGGTTGGATGATGAGACATGGAATCACCTTGAGTCAACGAGCAACGGAACGTTACTAAGTAACCATGAAGACGATGATTGGGAATTTCTTGAATGGATGAGCAAAAGGTCAAAGTCAAAGGAGTCGGCCGATATAGCTAAAAATCATCCCATTTCCCGATCACTTCCTGATCTCGACTCTAAATCTAAGGATCATATTACTACTCTAGAACGGGAATTAGCTCGAATGAAAAGAAAAGAGGTGAATGCGGTGCAATTTGCGGTTTGTGAAGATTGTGGGGAGATTGGTCATCGGACCGGTCAATGTCAAACGGGACTGGGTGACTACACCGAAGAGGTAAATCAAGTGTATAGGGATCGAAAACAGTATGATATGAACTCCAATACTTACCATCCGGGTTTGAGAAATCATCCAAATTTCCGATATGGTAATGCCTCGAATCAAATGAACCCAAACTTTCAATCGAGAAATCAAAGTGGGCAAGGTGGTTCTTCTTATCATAATCGGCAAGGTGGTAACCAAGGGGGTTACCAAAGGAACTACAATCAAGGGGGTAACCAAGGATACCAAGACCATGAAAACAACTACCAACGTGGCTACAACCAAGGTGGAAATGGGGGTGGTGCTTCAAACTCTCAAACGGGCGGTGATGACTCGATCAATTCTATGTTTGATGCACTCATGAATGCTATGAATGCCCTCACTACTTCAATCAAAAGATCAAATCCAAAATGAAGAAAGAGTTTGAAGTAAGAGATAAATCCCACAAGGCATTGGAGAAGCAAGTAGGGCAACTTGCACAAGAGATGGCTCAGATTCGTGGAAGCGGAGGAGGACTTCCAAGTGACACCACGGTGAACCCTAAGCATCAAGGGTCGAGCTCGAAGAACACACGTGAGGTATCAATAAATAAAATTTCTTTACGTAGTGGTCGAGTCATAGATAGTGGAATCGAGCCACCACCACCCAAGTTTGTTGAAGGGGTGGTGGAGGATGTTAGTGATGATGAAGGTAGTGACGGTCAAACGGGTCAAAATCAAAATAAAAATGATGTAAATATTAATAAAAATACACCCGTTATGACCGTCCCAGTCGCAAAAGCTAAGGACAAGGGTGTGGAGGTTAATACCGCCCCTTATCCCGAAGCTTTATTGGGACCATCTAAGAAAGTGGTAAATAAACGAGGCCCACAACAAGAAGAGATGTGGGAAACTTTTAAAAAAGTTAAAATCAATTTACCACTCTTAGATGCAATTAAACAAGTACCTTCATATGCTAAGTATTTGAAAGAATTATGCACCCAAAAGCGGACTCACAAGTTTCCTAAGAAACTTGATTTAACCGAAAATGTGAGTTCGATCCTTTCGGGTGCACTTCCACCAAAACTTTGAGATCCGGGGGCGCCCATAATTTCAGTACAACTTGGTGAATTCAAAATGACTTGGGCACTTTTGGATCTTGGGGCAAGTGTGAGTATCTTGCCGGGTAGTTTATATGAACAATACGATTTTGGCCCACTTTAAACGTCAAACACCACCGTGGTGTTAGCCGATTTGACCCCTAAATTACCCCATGGGATAGTCACTGATGTAATAGTCAAGGTCGAGGACTTTTACCATATGGTGGACTTTCTTGTACTTGATTATGTTTCTTTGGACCGAACCAAGCAACCAACGGTTATCCTCGGTCGACCATTTTTGGCAACATCGAGTGCTCAAATAAATTACAAATCGGGCACGGTCGACATGACTTTTGGTAACCGTCGGTTGCGATTAAATGTCTTTTCAGGATTGACGGATCCTCTAGTCGGCGATGAATGCTATATGGCAGACATTGTTGACGAGTGTATACCTCTATGCGACATTAATGTTGAAGAGGAAAGCACAATAGAGGAGTGTTTCATGTTTGACAGGTTACAAAGGGAAACAAATCGGAGCATGGATGAGGAGGTGAAAGAATTGGAGGTATTAGCGGCTAGGGAAGGAAGGCCCACTTGGACACATCAAGTGGAAAGCCCCCCGGAAGGAATTGACACCAAGTTAAAGTCGTCGTTAGAAGAACCTCTGGTTGTAGAATTGAAGGAGCTACTCAAGCATCTCAAGTATGCTTATGTGGGTGAGGGTAGCACGCTTCCGGTCATTATTGCATCCAACTTAACCGGGGAATAAGAAGATAAGCTGATGAAGGTTTTGGTCACTCATAGAGCCGCTATTGGGTGGACCATTGCAGATTTGAAAGGGATTAGTCCCTCGGTGGTGATGCACAAAATCATCACAGAAGATGGCATAAATCCTTCTCGTGACACACAACGGAGACTAAATCCGAACATGCGGGAAGTGGTTAAGAAGGAGGTATTGAAATCGCTAGATGCGGGTATTATATACCCCATTTCTGATAGCCAGTGGGTGAGCCCGACACAAACAGTTCCTAAGAAGGTAAGTATTCAAGTCTTCGCAAACGACGTAGGTGAAGAGGTCGCCACTCGGCCGGTAACCGGGTGGCGTATTTGTATTGATTATAGGAAGTTAAACGCTGCTACTTCTAAAGATCATTTCCCTTTACCGTTTATTGATTAAATTGTCGAGAAATTAGCCAGAAATTTTTTTTACTGTTTCTTGGATGGTTATTCAGGTTACAATCAAATTGCTATACATCCGGAAGACCAAGCAAAGTCTACCTTTACTTGTCCATACGGTACCTTCGCATTTAGGCGAATGCCCTTTGGACTTTGTAACGCCCTCGCCACCTTCCAAAGGTGAATGATGAGTGTTTTTTCCGATATGGTGGGGGAGTCTTTGGAAATCTTCATGGATGATTTCTCGATATTTGGGTCATTGTTTGATACCTGCCTTGACCAACTTGAAAAAGTTTTGAATAGATGTGTTGAGAAAAATCTAGTTTTGAGTTGGGAAAAGAGCCATTTTATGGTTCAAGAGGGGATTGTCAACTTGAAAAAGTTTTGAATAGATGTGTTGAGAAAAAACTAGTTTTGAGTTGGGAAAAGAGCCATTTTATGGTTCAAGAGGGGATTGTGTTGGGGCATGTGGTGTCAAGTCGTGGGATAGAGGTTGACCGTGCAAAAGTGCAAGTCATCTCTACTTTACCTTATCCCACGAATGTTAAGGGTATTAGATCATTTTTTGGTCATGTGGAGTTTTATAGAAGGTTTATAAAAGGTTTTAGTGATATAACAAAACCTCTATGTAATTTGTTGTTAAAAGATCAACCGTATGAATTCAATAAAGATTGTCAAAATGCCTTTAATGTGTTGAAGAAAAAGTTGGTTGAGGCCCCAATCTTGCAATCACCGAATTGGTCGTTACCATTTGAAATTATGTGTGATGCAAGTGATTATGCGGTGGGGGTCGTATTGGGTCAACGGGTAGGTAAGAAACCGGTTGCCATATACTACGCAAGTAAGACTCTCTCGGATGCACAATTAAATTATACAACTACCGAGAAAGAGCTACTTGCGGTGGTATATGCGTTGGACAAATTTCGTGCTTATATATGGGGTACTATGGTCATTGTGTATTCTGACCAGTCTGCAGTTATGTATCTCATGGACATGAAGGATGCAAAGTCGAGATTAATCCGATGGGTTCTCTTGCTACAAGAATTTGATTTGGAGATTCGAGACAAGAAAGGAAGTGAGAATGTGGTTGCGGACCACTTGTCTCGATTGATAGTGGAGGAGGATTCTTCTCGTGTGGAGATTAATGAGAATTTCCCAGATGAGCAAATTTTGAAAGTTTCAATATTACCATGGTATGCTAATATTGTTAACTATTTGTTTACAGGTGACTTTCCAGCTCATTGGGATAGAAGGAAGAGGTTGCATTTACTTTCCCAAATCAAGTACTACACATTGGAAAAACCGGACTTATTCAAGATATGTCCGGATCAAGTCGTTAGAAGATGCATACCCGACGAGGAGATTCCTAGTGTCTTGATGCACTTGCATTCATTTGCTTGTGGGGGCCATTTCAGTGGTCACAAAACCAGGCACAAAGTGCTCAATAGCGGTCTTTATTGGCCGACTATTTGTAAGGACGCATTTAATTTCTCTAAAAACTACTTCGAGTGTCAAAAATTAGGGGGTATTTCTAAAAAGGATGAGATTCCCATGCAACCGATCCTTATTGTAGATATTTTTGATGTGTGGGGGATCGGTTTCATGGGCCCATTCCCCAATTCGCATGGTAATCAATATATCTTGGTGGCGGTCGACTATGTGTCGAAATGGGTCGAAGCGATTGCCACCAAAACTAACGACCATACCGTGGTTTGTAATTTGTTCAAACCAACATTATTCTCGATTTGGGATCCCTCGAGTAATCATTAGTGATGGGGGATCTCATTTTAAGAACTTTAACTTTGGTAAGCTATTGAAATGGTATGGCGTTGACCATCGAATTGCTACTCCCTATCACCCACAAACAAGTGGTCAAGTGGAAGTTTCCAATAGGCAAATAAAGGAAATTTTGCAAAAGACTGTTCGACCGGACCGAAAGGATTGGTCGACAAAGTTGAATGATGCTTTATGGGCTTATAGAACGGCTCATAAAACACCTATTGGAACTACACCTTACCGCTTGGTTTATGGGAGAAATTGTCATCTACCAGTTGAGCTTGTACATCGTGCTTGGTGGGCCATCAAAGAAGTTAATATGAAATACCATGATGCAGGAAAAGAGCGAAAGTTAAATCTTTGTGAGTTGGAAGAGCTTCAGGAAGAAGCGTATGAATGTGCTTCAAAGTATAAGGACGATATGAAGAGGGCACATGACGTGAAGTTGAAGCCGAAGGAGTTCGAAGTGGGTCAAAAGGTTTGGTGTAACACCTGTGCCTCCACGGCCATCAAACAAATACCAAACCAATGAAATATTATATTTCATACTTGGGATTTGTAAAAATATGTGTATCATTTGCACATATCAATTTTTGTTCCATTCCAAACTCTAAATCGCTTTCTGGAAGGTTATACGCGCACCGATGCGTAAATATAACCAGTTTAATGCAACAAACCCTCCGGAATAGTGACATAGGCTTAACATACCTTAAATAACCTTTACATAACTTAGAAATAAGTTTTGAAGGCTTTGGTATGGCAAAAACCAGTTAAATCGTTTACAGGGACTAAATTTGACAAACTGCGAAAGTATGCCAATTTGAACTGTAACAGACATTCCAGAACATGACCATAAGTTAAACACACCTTAAATATCCTCTACATAGCTTAGAAATAGGCTTTGAGGGGTTCGGTGTGCTAAAATAAACTTTTGGGTCATTCAGGGACTAAAAGTGTCAAAAAGTGCACAAGTTTGCATTTTCGCGCATAACTTACGTTCTGAATACATCCGGACACCCAAAAATTTATGTAAGCATGACTACATTATATTTTAGTGTTCGCCATAAGAAAAATCCATTCGTCGCGTCATTTGGATCGTTTTTCGCGCTTGTGCGCATTCCGTCGTAATTAAGCGAACATCGCGTTCGTACGACTAAACGAACCAACATCCGACATATTTTTGAGCATGTTTCATGTCCAAAATGTTTAGGCATCATTTTAGGGCCTTAAAGTTGGCTTTACGGGCCTTAGAAGTGCCGGAAATGGGCTTAAACACGTGCAGGGACCAAAACTGTCAATTCTGCAAGAAGTTTGCTGATCAGACAGCTAGGCGGCCCGCCTCAGCCAAGCCTAAATCTTAGGCGGCCCGCGTCAGACTCCCAGAACAGATCAGAACGAACAGTCAGCGTGTACCAGCTGTTTTAACCACAACCACACACTTGCAACTTGCATATTCAGCTGATAAACATCATTTTTAGTCACCACAACTTTCCGACACTTGTACGGTTTCGATTAAGGCACGATATTCGACAAACGATCTTAACGGTTACCCGAAAACTATAAATACCCCACCCCCATTACCTCAAAAATCACTAGAATTCTGATTTGAGAAGCTCTAAGTTGAAACCATTGTTTCATACCTGAGATTCTTGGATCGGGATTAGCATTCGGGGACCCTTCGTAAGTATTCTTTCGTTCTTTTCCTTATTTTACTGCTTTTCGAGTCAGAAAGTCAAACTTTGTTTGACTTTCAGCGTTGACCAGTAATGGTCAATGCGAAGTTCGTTTGAACTTCGCAACGTGAGTGTAATCACGTTGGTCATAGTCCCTTGGGACTATGCCCACTGATTACCACGTTGTCTAGGGTCGAAGGGTAGGCGATCTGATAAATCGCCTATACCCTCGAACCCGACCCAGTTTGGTCGATCATTAGGATCCGACCAAATACATTAGGTGACCATAGTATATAGGGAATAACCTTCCGAGGTTATACCTTATGGTCACATCGTTTAAGTAGTTGTATGATAGGTAGTTTATATGCCTTAGGTAAATTACCAGAATACCCTTTTCATGTATAATTGGTAATTTAGCATATGTAACCTAAACTTTTGTCACATAACTGATTATGTAACATGTTTAGGCATATAATACTTGTCATAGGACTAGTTAGACGTCTCGAACGCGTTTCACGCGAACGACGCGTTAAAGTAGCGTATGTTACCTTAATGGGTCGCGTTGGGTCGAAAACACCTAGGTTTGGTTTCATTGTAGTATGTAGGCCTTGCTAAACCATATCATATGAGTTCCAACACTCATTTGGTTTACCAAGCCTCATCCTATCCAATCTCCCGATTTATGTCCGGTTTATTTATATAGTTTTAGATTGCCGACTGATTTCCGTGCTCCCTCTAGCTTTGTTTGGTTGTTGTTCAAGACCTCCAAGCATTATCAGGCGAGTACATTATTCCCCTCTTTTACTGTTTTCAACTGTTTTGGGGTGACTCATATGTGCTAAATGCTTTATCAATGATTTCAATAACAATTACAATGTGGTTTCAAGAACGATTACAATAATTTCAATAACAATTACAACGTGGTTTCAAGAACAATAACAAGGGTTTCAAGAACGATTTCAATGGTTCAAAAACTAATTACAAATTTCAAAAAGTGAACAAACTAGTTGGTTGTAGTTACATAACCAATGACATTCATTAGCAATGATCAAGCCGACCAGTATTAGGTTATGGTACCATAGGATCTGACAAATCCCGTTATTCTCTATACCCATGGTTATGTGTGGATATTTTGGGTAGCGACTGAATCTGTAATTATTAACTTACCCTTTGGTAAGGGTTTGTTAAGAACGAGAGCGAGAGCGAGTTGGAACGAGGAACGCGTCAAGAAGGTTTGAATGTTATTAGAGAATCGACCATAAAGTAGTTCACAATTAAAACAAGGACGATTTGAACGATTAAAACAAGAACGATTTGAACGAATGGGTAACGATTGGGTAAACATCTGGACATGATTTACATTTGATCATGCATTTCCACGAAACATAGTATTGATTTAAACCAAGATTTACTTCAATATTTTGTTTTGTGCGTTTCACCTATGGTATAGTTGATGCATTCCACTAACCATACATATCATTTTCGTTATACATGACATTTTGACATGGTTTTGACATAGACATTTTGACATAGACATTATACATTGTTGGTTTGGTTTGATTAAGTGATTAAGTAACGAGGCGTGTGTAATATGATACAAGCATGGTGGATACGCCGCTGGTACTTCCTATATATAAGTGTTTGTATGGTATTACATATCGTAGCGTTATTTGAATCATTTCAGTTTGAGACATAGAATATTTTATACAAGTAACATACTTTTCACAAGACATTGAATTCCAAACAACTTATTTTATACAAACTCATTTTACATGGTTATTCATTTAATCATGCATTATTCTCTTATTTATACATATCATCTAAACTTATTATTTTTCAAATGATTTACAAAGACAAAGTAAATTACAAGGTTCATGACTAAACATTTTCTCAAACAGAAGTCATGAATCTTATTTTCAACAAAACCAATGTATTCGCCAGCATTTCTTTGCTGACCTCGTTTTCACATATGTTTCAGGTATTGTTGGATGATATCGTTTGATAGGATGCATGCTCACATAGGACTGGACAAGGCCTTAGTGACTCAATAACAATGATAGACTATGTTTAAATTGTGTAATTAGATTTCCAGACGAAGTAATTATTCATTGTTTAATAAAACAAAACACTTTTTGGTATCCATGGTTATGAAACATTAATTCTGTTACAACACTCCCCGATGTTTCCGCCACGTTTTGTATGTTCTACGTGGTCGGGGTGTGACATTTGGCTCTACAATTCACGGCTTAAATATTTTCTCGGGAAGCTCAAGAGTAAGTGGATGGGCCCGTACGTGATTACATGGGTCGAAAAACTTGGAGATGTTACCATTGAGGACCCGAAGGATGGGTCAAAACAAACGGTTAACGGTCACCGCCTAAAACCGTTTCTTGATGGTAACGAAGGGAAAAGGATGAGAATGTGGAGTTGGTAAACTTCGTGGTAAGTGTGCCAACCTATGAGGTCAATTAAAAGGACCGGTAACACCTTGTGTAGAGTTTTGTATAATTTATTTAATTGTTTGAGTATCTTGGTTATAATCATTTCCGTTTCGTACTAACCTTTTATGATGTGTGAAGTCCGGACACCACGAACGGGTTTTGAGGATGCAAGGTATGTTTCTAGACTTGTTTTTGTGTATTAGGGACAATACACGACTTTTCGGGGGGTGGTAGAAACGTTAAACGGTTTCGTAATTTTCATATTTTAACTTATAAAAATTCACAAGAAGAATTTTAATAATTTTTAAGATTTTTATTAATATATGTTCCTTTAGTAAAAAGTTCATAATTTTCTCTATATTTTCCATAAAATAATAATAATAATAAAATTAAAGATTTCAAAAATGGAGAAACCACAACCCATCGGCGACGGGGTAAGCCGCGTCGGGGATGGGCTTCAGAATTATGCGTCGGCCACTTTACCCCGTATACAGGCAAATAGGGCGTCGCCCAAACTTGTGTTTTTGGTAGCCCGTGTGCGACGGGGTTCCCTTGCGTCGGTGAAGCGGTCTAAAAACCCAGCTGGAGCTGGTTTGGTTTTTTGCGCAAGAATTCGAACCAAACACCCTTTAAGACCCATAAAACCTAACCTAAACATGCTTGCCACCACATATTTGACCCATATCAGTATTCTTCCCATCCGTTCATCCCAAAACTTCACATCCCTGCCATCTCTCTCCTCTCACTTCACCTTTTCACTTCATCTTCCTCATTAACCCACCAAGAACCCTAAACCTTCCTACTCTCATAACTCTTTCAATCTTCAACCAAATCACTTGATTTTTGAGTCCATTGTGTGTATATTTTCAAGAGCAACAAAACCCCTAACACGGTTTTCACCAATTCTTGCTCGTTTGCGAGATTTCTGAATTTCAAGATTCGGGTTTTCTTAGAAAAAGTGTTCTTCAAGCTTTGATTTACATCTTTTAATTAGTTCTTGACATTCTACTACACAAAGGTATGAACTTTACTTAATTTTTAGCCTTATTCTCCTATGGTAAGTTGAAATCTTTCGAAATTTTTGAACTTTTGTTTGAAGAGTAGGTTGTTTAGCATAATGTAGGATGTTATAGTTGTAAATTGCATGTAAATTCTTGATTTTGGTTTTGATTGAACATGAAATAATCATAGTGAAGTAATTACACTTGTTATTTGCATGATTGAACATGAATATGATGTTGAACTTTGTTGAAATCATATGAATTGTGAGTATACATAAAAGATTGATTATTAGATGATAAAATATGCGACTTTGGAAGTTTAAAAAGGCGATTTTGCATCTAGTTGTTAAGTGAAATTCAACATATGTCATGTTCAAATTTTGAGATTATTGTGAAGATTTCGGTTTATATTGATGGTTCCTTTGTTTCCTAATTGTAGTTATGGCCGGAGGAAGAAAGAAAGCAAAGACCGCGGTTCACGGATCATCATCCGGGGTTGGGTCCTCCTCCGGATTGTTACCTAGGAAGTGGGAGCAACTAAGCTCATTGGAAGAAGGGGATGCGAGGTTATATCGGCATGATTGGGCATGGGAGAAGTTCCGTGATAGTCGAAGCGCTAAAGTTTGGGATGAAGACAAGAACAAAGCACTCTCGACATCCGGTGACAAGAAGCTGGAAATTAAGTTGTGGAAATGGAAAATGGTTACGGGTGTGTCGACTTCGGTGCCGGATAGAGTTGTGGCAGAGAGGTCGGTCACTGTTGAAGAGTTGAGAAAAATTGGCATCGTTCAAATGTATGAACAACTCGGTTGGGAAAGAGTTTTAGATTGGTGTGAAGACAACACCTCCACGGTTTACTTGTCGGAGGTGTGCGAGTGACTTGCGTCTTTGAGGTTTAGAAACAAATATGGTCCCCCGGAACAGTGGATATTAGTCGGTACTACAAGCAGGGGAGAAATGACAATGTCGTTTGAAACAATAAATTGCATCGCGCGATTCGATTCCCTTGGGGTGCAAGCATATGATTACCTAACCATCGAACGTTTCTTTGATAATAAAGCAAACGGCTATGATCTGGATGGTATGACTGAGGCGATATTGCCATACAATGACGGGGGAGTGGCCGCAAAGAGCCATATGACGGTTGAAGGGAAAATTCTTCAAGGAATTTCCTTAGAAAATGTTATGGTTCGGTTTGGAGATAGGGGGAAAGTGAGAGCGTCTGATTGTAGAGTTATTCATGCCTTGATGTATGGGACACCAACGTTGTCGTGGAGGCGCATCATTATAATGAACACATGGATTACTCGGGAGTCATGCCACAGGAGGATGATTCCATATGTGCGCCTAATTAGTGCAATGATCCTGCAACAAAACTGTCTACCCCCTGAGTTGCTTTGGGTGTCTAAGCCCGTGGAAGAGTTCAACTTGGCAACAATAAAAAGAAATTGGAAAATCCAAGTGCAACTCTTTGGTAGTAAGTATTCGGTAACCGATGAATTGGGTCACAAGTATGAATTAATTGACCCAGACGCACAGCAAGGGGCCGAAGAGGATGTTGAGATGGTTCATGAAGAGGATGAGACTGAGCCTGCCGGTCCACGGGGACCAAATCAAAGGTACATGCGGCCACACTGAGAGTTAAATGCGAATGTGGCAATTTTTGTGAATTTTAGACGGGTACCTTCGTATCGGAATTTCATCCGTGGGCAGAAAGAGGTGTTTAATAACGTCTCCACGGGTATCGGATAAGGTAGAGAGTATGAGGCAAGAAGGAAGAACTGGGAGGAGACCCACCAAGCCTAATTGCAGGTACAATGGGATCTCGAAGCAGCCCACCGGGAAAGGATGGAAAATATATGGAAGAGCAGCAGTTGATTCAAGCTCTACAACGATCACAAACGGAGCAGATGATACAACAGCAGCAGTAAGAGGTGACCCGAAGACAGGAGTGGGAGGAAAATGAGGAAAGGCTCCGAAACGAGCAGAATACATTGGATGGACGCTGATGGAGCGCTATGTACGTCTCCAATGAATTGGCTATTAATAACGCCAATGTCATCCATGATCAGGAACGGCATCGGAGAGATTGGGAAGCCGGCCTCCCCTACGCAGAACACGTGGGGTGGACCGACTACTCCAACCTCCCCGTTCCCCGGGGCCCCTCTGATCTATCACCCTATTGGCCCGAGGCAGTGGGGTCAAGCTTCATCCCGCCACAGTTCCAGCCGCCAGCAGAAGGAGAGCCGAGTCCCCTTGACAACTATCGGGAGATGTTTGAGGCTCTTACCGAATATTCATACCACCCGAACCCACCAGTCGACCCGAACGAGCGATACCAGCGGTGACGGTGAGGTATGTATTTTGTTGTTGTATATTTTTGTTTTGTTTATTTCTATTTTGTTAGTATTTCATTTTTCCTAGTTAAATGAACATTGTGGGTGTGTTCCCTATATAACCCTCACGAGACCTACTCGTCCTCCCAAGCTATTGGGGGGGGGGGGTTTAAAAGGGCTTGTTGCATAAGCTAAATGCAACCGTGATTCCTACAAAAGTGAGTTAGGATTGTTGTTGTTATAAATTAATTTTCCACATAAATCAAGGTAAATTAACGTATGGCTTGGTAATACTTTCATAAAAATGGTAGAACTAAGTAGCTAACAAATTTTAATGGTTGTGAGAAGCATGCTTCTACACAAGGGTTAAGATTTGTAGGTACATTGTGTTTGAGGGACGGCCGTTTTTGTGAAGAGAAGAAGAAGACATGAGCATCTAGCGAGAAAAATCAGGTGCATGCGTGTTTCCTTTTACCTTGATTCTTAGTTAGTAATAAGTGGATTGCAATTGTATGTTACTTTTCGGGGTGAAATTTTTGGGAAATTAGCTGTGTCACATCCCTTGTGAGATTTAAAAAAACTCTAGTTTTTACACATTGAGGACAATTTTTGCCTCAAGTGTGGGGATGGGGGAGTAGTAAAAGTTTTTCAATTTTGACCCGTTCGTTTAAATACCACACATTGAGGACAATGTTTACCTCAAGTGTGGGGATGGGGGAAAATTTCAAAAAATTTTCAAAATGTCTTCGTTCAAAAGCGATCTTCAAAGCACAAGTAACTAAGTCAACGAGGGATGTCACGACCCATTTGGTCCTTTGTCATGGTCAAGTTCGAATTAATAACATAACGGGTATTTAGCGGGTGGTTATTTGGGAATAATTCGCCTAAGAAACTAGCACATTATGCATGTCACATACCATACCCTTTATATATGTGAGGTTTTGAGCCACTTTTACATCATAGAATTACATATTTATGTTTCTTTGTTTGAGTGGACCATTAGTCATGTATTGTAGAACTTGCGACTTTTGATACGTTTGAGGCCATAGACTGAATACAAGCACAAGAATGATTAAGGAATTAGGTAAACCTTTTCCTTTTACACCATTTATCTATCCTTACCCAAAAATTTATCCCTTAGTAGCCAACTTTGAGCCTAACCCTTTCGTTTGACAACCCTTTAGCCCATAACCTTGAACCTTTTCTTTTAAACCCGTGTGATGGAAATTCTATTATAGGAGTTAAGTTTGTATAGTTGTGAATTGTTTGTTTACATAAAAAAAAGAGAAATCAGAAAATGTTGCGAAAAAGAATAGGAAATCATTGAGAAACGAACAAAAATATGTGTTCCTAGTTGTGGAATAAAAGGCAAAGATTGTTGCCATTTAGTTTGATGTTGGTAGTAGTTGTGTTTAGAATAATTGTTTTACAATAAAAATCGAATTTTCATCACCTTAGCCACTTTAAATATCCTATTACCTACCCTTAGCCTAACCCCGTTACAACCCTTACAAAGACCTTATGACTTGTACATAGTATTCGTGTTCGGTGGTGGAGAGTGATTGAGTTGCAAGCCTATGCGGTTACGTGTTCTAATCGGTTTTGAGTGACTACTTTTTGAAAGTGCTAATACATCATGAAAATTAGCCAATTTATAAACCGAGTGGAGAGAACACTGTGAGGGATGTGCATGATTTATTGGTTTCAAGGGTGGGTTAATCTTGGATAACCATTTTATATGTGATTATTCACTTTACCGTTAGATATTTTGTAAATTGTAAAAAGTTTGAACTTGGGCATGACAATTGACCTTAACCATCGTCTCGGGAATGGGGAATGTGTTTCTTGTTCGACCCACGTGAAAGTGAAAGACAGATTTGCTTGAGGGCAAGCAAAAGACAAGTCTGGGGATGTGATACGTGGTCGAATAACGGTGTTCGTTATTGTTTAAGCTTGGGCTTTTACTTGAGTTTTAATCTCGAATAGCCTACTTTTAATTAAATTTGTGTTTTGAAGGTTTAATGAAGTTTAAGGAGCTTTTCATGAGCTTTACGGGTCAGCGGGGTGAAAAACGGACCACCAGGACATCAAACGGATCAATAGGGAGTACAAAATGGAAAAAAAACGGAAAATAGGAGCTGGGGAAGTCGTTGGCGACGCCCCTGTGGTCGTCGGCGACGCCCCTTAAAAACCCCCGTCGGCCAGAAATCATGTAACAAGTAAGATAGAGCGTCGGAGAGAATTCAGAAAAGGGGAGGCCGTCGCCGACGGGTCCTCAGGCCGTCGGCGGCGGGCCTCGGTTTCTCAAAACGCAAAATTTGTTATTTTGATGCTGGAAACGATTTTTATTGGTGGGGAAACATTCAATTCGGGCGTTACACACTATGTTGAGTTTGAATCTTGATCTTGGAGCCACAACACACCACCACTTCATCTCGAATCCATCGATTCCCTCCATCATCATCTGAAATCAACCCGAATCACCAACCATTTTCACCTTCATCACAAATCCACAAACCCTAATCATCCATCCATCTTCATTCCACCATCATCCTTCATCCCAACATCTAACCTTCATCATTCACCATTCCACAAGTCTCAAGATGATCCAATTCGAGTTCCAATCATTCGTTGATCAAGTCCCGTTCACCATGAGCAGCTAATTTCTTGGAGGTGATTGTAAGTCTAGGGTTTGAACAATGTTATTAGTTTGATTTTGTGACAAATTGAATTGTATTTGAATTGATTGATAATTGTCTTGCATTTGAACTATATTTGTGAATTGTCGAATGAGTTATAAAATTTGACTTTGCAAAACAAGTTTGTGCAATTATGCCTTGTCATTCAAAAGGTTTTACTTATCCAAAGTAAAGAAGTGCATTGTGGTCCGTTATATGCGTTGATAGCAATTGGCACCTAAACTTCATGATAGAAATCCGTTAATAACATATTCAATTGAATCAAGTTTAAAACGTGTAAGAACCCTAGGATTGCAATTACCGAACCGGGTGTGAACCTTGTTTTCTATGTCTTATTTAAACAATCAATTACATTTCTTGCATTGGTTAATTCCTAGTAGATAATCAATCCAATCAATTTAGTTAATTTTATTCAACATCTTTTCAACAAACAAAACCACAAATATTCTAGTAAGCTTCATATGTTGTGACATTTGTTTAAATTCAATCAAGTCCATTCGCAAACCACATACTCTTCGTGGTTCGACCCCTTGCTACCACTAGCTATCGTTAAGGGTAATTAGGGCTTATAAATATTATCTTTGACCGGAGCGCGACATTCCGATCAACAGTGTTGACTAGTATTCCGCTTTATTACTTGACAATGTTCAAAGCGCCAATCTCGGTTATCAACATGCTCGACAAAATTATCCTTTGGGGTGGTAATGACAGTACTCATAAATTGAACTGGGTGGCTTGGGATGTTGTCACCATGCCTAAGACATTGGGAGGTTTAGGCGTGTGCAACCTGAGAGCTCAAAACCTTGCCTTGTTATCCAAGTGGCGGTGGAAAATTCTCAATTTGGACTCTGCTTGTGGGCAAAGATTGTTAGAGCTTCTCATAATATCAAAGACCCGGGAATTAGTAGAATGGCGAACACGACTGCAACTGGTCCTTGGTTAAATATTTGGTAGAGTTGATAGAAATTTTTGGACTTTGGGGTCTCAGTTCAGGAAACATTTCACAAGAAAGTGGACAACGGAAACACCACTCGTTTTAGGCTGGATGTATAGTTTGGTAGAGCTCCTCTTAAAGATCTTTTCCCCAATCTTTTTGCTTTGGACACCTATAAAAACTGCAAAGTCTCAGATAGGATCAAAATTGATGCAGGTGAGGTAATTGAATATTCATGGAAGTGGTCCAATAAAAAATCTCCCTGATGCTGAAAAATCAGAGCTGGTTGACTTGGTGGAGATGTTAAATTGCTATGATTTTGCTGAAGGCATGGTCAAGTGGAAATGGGTGCATGACGCAAGTGGAAAAGTCCAAAGACTTTCGGTGGATCTAGTGGGTTCCTTCAAAGGTGTCGTGTTTGAATTGCAGGCTTAAATTAAACAGGATTCTGGCTCGTTTGAATTTAGCCGGGAGAGGTATAGATGTGTAGGACCTTAACTTGTCACACCCCAACCGATGGCGGAAACTAGGGCTGGCAATTTTACACGAATACACGACACGAACCTACACGACCTTAACAGGTATCGTGTATGACCTTAACAGGTATCGTGTACTAAACAGGTAGACACGAAACAACCTGTTAATTTTCATGTCTAAACAGGTTAGATACCTGTTTACCTGTTAAGACATGTTAAGATTTTAATTTTAATTAAATAAAAAATATATCAGTACTCAAATAGTCAAATAGATGGAACGTGACGGTGAATCTTCTTTATTCAAAAAAAAGAAACCCTAATGATCTAATCTCTCTCAACTCTCTCAATATTTCGCCGACATCATTCAGATCCAGCTCCGACCATCAACTGCTGGTCATCCACCGCCGGTCATCCACCACGCCTGCATCCACCGCCGCTCATCCACCGCCGCTCATCCAAGACGCACAGCCGCTCATCCACCGCCACTCATCCATGACACACGCCTGCTGGGTAATTTTACACTATCTTTTATAGTTTATAGTTGATTCAATCACTATCGTTAATTATTTATAGTGGCTGCTGGGTAATTATGTTTATAATTTTACACTATCTTTGAAATACCCGATTGAATCAACTATAAACAAAAAGGTGTCCTTGATTCTTGTTTAAAAAAAAGTAATTTTGGTACTGTTTTGTTTATAGTTTATGTTTTGTGGCTCCTTAATTCTTGTTTATGTTAAGATGGTTTAATCAACCATGAGGAAAAAGGTTATCATCACAGTTTCAAAGAATCACAGTTTGATTTTTTTTAGAATCACAGGTTATCATCACAGTATGATTTTTTTTTTAGTTTTGATAATTTTGGGACTTTTTTGTTTATAGTTTATGTTTTGAATTTGATGCAGCCCCTTGAGTACTATTGTCAATGCTAAATATGAGTACAATTATGTGCAGGTTTGAATTGTTGGAATTAAAGATCTGAGAAGAGAACCATGGGAAGTTGGAAACTTTGAACTTGTTTTTAATGGATGTATTGAATTATTTAAGCCTTTTGTGATTTGCCGTTTATGGATTTTTGTTTTAAACTTGTTAAGTATTCGGTGTTTATGGATTATTTAAGCTGTTTGTGAACTTTTGGCGAGTTTTGTTTCATTAAACAGGTTCTAAATATGTGATTATTCTAGTGTTCGTTAACAGGTATTAACATGTAATTTTCGTGTATATCGTGTCGTGTTCGTGTTTGTGTTCATGTTTGAAAAAAAAGACACGAAATCTTATCGTGTCGTGTTCGTGCATGGCCTTTCGTGTATTGTGTCTTATCGTGTCGTGTCTTATCGTGTACGGGTATACACGATATGCCAGCCCTAGCGGAAACATCGGGGCGGGACAAAATAGATTGCTCGAGACATCACAACTTACTAAATATGACAATATTTAAACAAAACACCAATTTTTCATTGATTAACTAAGTGGTGCATTGTTTGAAATGGAAATACAACAAGGAAATTCAAGTACGAAAAACTAAAAGTACATAAGTTTAAAATGAGTTTCTAAAATACATCCTACTGGATTCGTGAAACGTCATAGCATCAATTTCTTGCAATATATATTAAAGTAACAGTCAACACATAAAGTATTGGTGAGTATACAAGTTTGGTTACTAGCATATATAATAAAGTTTTCATCAATCCTATATGGCATAAAAGTATACTAAGGCACGAAACATAACATAACTAGCATGCATTAAATATAGGTCAAACCAATTGTGTCCACAAAGTTGTGTATCTTGTCACTGAAGCGAACAAGACCATAATTGAATGACTTAACATAGACTCTTCCTAAGGGCAGTGTGCTACTACTATAACGCTATACATGTTAAGGTTGGCTCATGACGTTAATGACAACTATTTGTGCAAGAAAGGCTTCTAGCATGTATGTATCCTAAGCATATCATTCAAGCATGTATAAACAGATTGATTAATGTGAATAATGTGATTGATATCATGATTGTGATTTTGATAATACTATACATATTGCACCCAAAAGTGTATAAAAGGTAAAATGGGATCATGTAAACTCACGGTTTGCGTAGAAAGTTCCATGAAAGTGAGTTGATGCGAATTTGAGTTTTGAAACACCGAGTTATCCTACAAGGATAAATGAGGCGTATAATTTTGTCGGATTTAGATTAGTAATGTGCATGCGAAATGCTTAACTTAGTATAAAAATTACATAAAAGTTATTTTGTTAAAACACTCAATTTGGACACCATGATTATGTATTTTTCATAGGCACAACAAGTTCACCCATTGGAAGTCCAAATATGAGGAATTTCAATCTAAGATAATATAACCATAACCTTTAGTATCAATCCATGAATTGGTTAGTGTTTAGGGTTCGGTTTTCAAGATTATATTATTGATACATATCATGTATTATAGTCATATGGTCAAGTAATATCATGTAAAGGTCAAGCAAGGAGGTAGGATGATTTTCATCCATTAAACCTCATTATATGATTCACCAAAGCACAAAATTATCAACCTAGTTGTTGATTTCGATTGGTCCTGAATATGAACAAGATGAAATATAAAACCTCTAATTCACCAAGACAACCAAGTGAGTAAACTAGATGAGTGCATTTCAAACACGGATAGTGTTTGAAGACTTGGTGTAGTTTGTTCACTTTGTTTTCTTAAAAATTGTTTGGTGACTTAGATGATATGAAAGTAAGCTAATTAACTAAGTAATATAGTTAGGTAGGTGGAATCCAAGTTGTAGAACCAAGGTTCCATTGTTCACACCGTTACCATAACCCAAATCTTTCAACATTGCAAGTTGAAGACTTGGTCCGGTTCCTCTCACTTTGTTGTATTGTGGAGATTACTTAGGGTCTTTGAAGCATTAAGAAGGAGGCATATGAACCTCATGTTTGCTGCAATAAACCTTAATTCAAGTGCCTCAACATGAAGATTAGTTGGGAACTCGGTTTGGTACATAATATTCCAAGAAAAAAAAGTAGAAAAAAATAAGCATGAAATTTTAACAAAACTTAGAAAAATAATCCTAACTTTGGACCTCAAAATGGTGAGGTACCAACTTTGTTTACTTTGGTAAACATGTGGTAACACTCCTAGAGGTTGTCCAAGTAGGAGGAAAGCAAGAAACAAGAAGAAAAAGATGAACAAACAAACAAGCCCAAAAGTGGAAGGATTTTTTGATGATTTGAGAGTTTAGGAGTGATTAAAGAGTGTGGAAAGTATTTAGGAGATGGTGGAGGCTTATATTTATAAGTGTGGATTAGGGTTTAGGAGTTAATGAAGGTAGATGGGAAGGTGAATTTTCATTTTTAGTCATTGCACTTGTATTGTTGGTTATTTTATGTTATAAAGGTTTATGCAATTATAAGTATGAAACACGGATGAATGTTATCCGAGAAAATATAATCTCGATGTATGTCTTGGTTTTTTAATTAAAACATGTATTTCACGGTTGGTTACATATTATGCATGTATGATTAAACAAGGTTGCCATAAAATACGATTTCCATTATGATCAAAGTCTCGAGATTACAACGATTGAAATGAAATAAGAATACAAGCTTTCTAAAAATAGAAGTATGAAAACACAGAATGTTACAAGAACAATCCAGACATTGGAAGACATGCTAAGGGCATATGTAATAGATTTTGGTGGAAGTTAGGATGGCCGCTTTTCAATAATGTAATTCTCCTACAACAATAGTTATCATACAAAAAACAACCGACAAGATAATTCAAGTCAAACATAGATTAAAAAACAACACAAGACCATCAAAAGAGTTATGCAGATCATCGACGTAAACCATTAGAGTTTCAAGTCAGAGCAAAGGTATTACTAAAGGTTTCTCCACGGAAAGGAATAGTTTGATTCGGTAAGAAAGGAAGTTAAGTCTCAGGTTTGTTGGACCATTTGAAATCATTAAACGAAATAGACCAGTAACTTATCAGCTAAAGTTACCAGAAGAAATGGCTGGTATACATGATAAATCCTTAATTGTACCTCTTCAATATATATAGGTAAATGAAAAATTAAAGTTCGTTGAAAAGCCCTTACAGAACGAAGACTGGAAGGTCAAAAATCTCAAGCATAAAAGATTAGTTCTAGTCAAAGTTAAGTAGGATTCAAAGCGTGGACCAGAATATAATTGGGAATTGGAATAAGAGATGAAACAGAAGTATCCGTACTTGTTTCAGTGAATCTCGAGGACGAGATTGAAAACAAGGTGGGGAAGATGTAACAACACTCATAAAAATTCCCAAACCATTCAAAATCAAGATCCCGAACGCACGCGGCGAGAATCGGCATGAAAACGAAAAAAATGGACGCGATTGGGAAAAAATTCGGCAAATGACACGTTTCACCCCAGTCGCCACGTGACAGACCTATACTGGTGACAAGGCAAGCTTAGGCTAGGTTGACTTCCCAGGCCCCTCTCGTGAGAATCAGGGTCCCCCCGCGCGATGCGTGGGAGAAGTCAGCCTAGACTATACAATGGCAGCCTCAGGACTTTCAAACTGCTCATTTTCTCTTTCGAAATCTTGACTTCTAAATCTAAAAAACTCTGCCTCGTGTATCCGTGTCTTAGAAAACCTAATAAAGAACCATGTTTTGTAATTAAGGGTTTATCCCTATGAAAACCTTTTATGTAATTATGTGTTTTATCCTACAAATTATGAAATGAAAAATTCGATGTTTGAAAACTCTGGTATTTTTCCTGACACACGATCCACTTGAGTTGTTCACGGCTCCTGTCCGGGGTAGGGTCGGGGTTGTGACATATTGTATAGTGTGTGCAAGTGTAACATTAAAAAATAATAAACTATAAAATAGTGATAATCACGTACTATCATGCAAGGCACATAACATTTAGCATATAACATCTAAAAGTGCTCACATGCATATATGTGTGTCATTAACAATTTTAAAACATATGAAACTTAATAACATAAGATAAGACAACCAATGTAGCATATAAAACACCCTATTAAGCTATAGTCTAGGTCTAAGGGTCTAATAACCTATCCTAAATCTGTATATCCATTGGATCTGATACCAATCTGTCAAACCCCGACATACAATGAAATGGTATGGAGCATGATGATTGTCCAAAGCTTATGACACTATTAAAATTTCATAATTAAACATGTCATGATTAAATGTCAAATATATAAATTACAACAATATCCAAACAAAAGTTTTAAAAATTCCTATTCTTATTTAATTTAAAGAAGGTTCAATTTCACAATCTGGTTCTTGTTTCAGACAACCATTTTTAGCGGATGTTACAGTCTCCCCTACATTTGGGCTCCAACCTAGTCCAAAAAAAGATTGGGTTGGAGAAATGTGTAGTTCAGAATGCTTCTTAAGTTTCTCAAATATGGTGTTCTTCTCTTAAGATCCCTAACCTACATGTGTATATATAAACAACCCATCTTGGGCTCCAACCTAGCCCAGTTTGATCTTTAGGCTTAGGGTTAATGTCATCCCAGGGAGGATGATAGGATCCGGTTCTGATTACTAACAATTCAATTAAAATTTAGAGAAGCACTATAAACTGGAATTGAAATTGATACGAAGAAGATGATACATACTTGATAACTAACATCGAAGTGTTCCCAGGGCTACGCCCTCTCTCTGTAAACAGATCCTAACAAACTTACGTATTTTCCTATCCCCTTCCCCAGGTAATTATTGACTCATACTTATACTATATTATTTGCACTTACCCCCCTCCTAGAAGAGATAAATGACACTTAAAAGCTAAACTAGAATATGATTCCATCATTACTTCCCCCTTCAAAAAGTCTTATCCTCAAGACTTTGATCAGAAGCCTGTCTCGGGATCCCAGTAGAGGCCTCCTCCGATGCGTCTTCCGGTGGCCGAGGCTGCCCATGTACGACCCATAAATGCCATGTAGCCGAAAGCGTCAATTGTGTTCCATTGAGAGGACGGTGAGACAATGAACTCTTTCCCCTGTCAAATGGAGCTTTTCCCTTCTCACACAAGTCCAAATTGGAAAAAATCAGGCCCACAACCATTTTTGATGCACACCTTGGCCCGGATCTGGATAATCCAAATCCACAACAGTTTTCAGCTCCACATCGTGGCCCACCACTGGTTCTGAGCCCAACTTCCAGTGTACATCATCACATATAGCCCATCTAGCCCTAGTTGACATCAAACGTCCCTGACCAGACGACCGTTCTTTAGATCCGGAGATGATCGCAATCAATCGAGCCACAGGAGACAGCGATCGCGACTGAGAATCTGGAGAGCGATCCACCGCACGTTCAATCAAACTTCCGTGGTCAATCGAATTGCCGTCCAATTGTGATTCAACTTCCGCAAATTGTACAAGGGAAGAAGGAGCTTGAGCAATTGGAGTTGGCGATGTAGAATTCAAGCCTGAAAAACGTGAAACCGTATTGCCACGCAAGCGTTTTTCAGATCTGGAGACGATTGCCTCCAATTGCTCTATTAGAGATGGAGGTGTGGAGAAATAGAACTTGAAGATGAAGCTGGAACATGTGAAATCGACATGGAATTAGACCGCGAATCCTGACGGTGCATCCAATTGAAACGAACTTCTGGAAATCACTAGAATCAGACCGATCATCATGCGGCGCTTTAAGAGAATCCTTTATCGTTGTAACATCAGATTGCAATTGCTTAATTTGTTGTGCATGAGTATCCAATAGGAATGACTGAGTCATCATGATTGAATCGCACATTGTAGAAACAGAAACAGACGAGGAATTGGATTTAGAAACCGGAAATTAGATATCGGATTTAGATCAGATAGGGACCAGATCTGATTAATGGATCTGATTAGCAGAAACTGGAATTCGATGGAGAGCAGAGGTGAGGCAGGTCGTACCAATGATAGGATCCAATTCTGATTACTAACAATTCAATTGAAATTTAGAGAATCACTATAAACTGGAATTGAAATTGATACGGAGAAGATGATAGAGATTCGATAACTAACACCGAAGTGTTCCCAGGGCTACGCCCTCTCTCTGTAAACAGAGCCTAACAGACTTACGTATTTTCCTATCCCCTTCCCCAAGTAATTACTGATTCATACTTATACTATATTATTTGCAGTTACCCATAGATAAATGACACTTAAAAGCTAAAGTAGAATATGATTCCTATCATAATCTACACTTGAGCTTCCTCAATCATAATCTACTTTCATGCTCTTCCACCACGATAGTATAGAGTTCATTTATATACATATTACCGTATTACGTATGGTGTAATTTCCTACATTTCCTACATATACATTTGAAAGTTAGGGGAATAGTGTCAGACAGCTTGCCTGTCACTTCCCTATTGGACCAACTTTTTTTAATTTAATTTTATTTCCAGTTTAAAATTACGCTTTCGTCCTTTGTTTACATTTGAAAGTTAGGGGAATAGTGTCAGGCAGCTTGCCTGGCACTTCCCTATTAGACCAACTTTTTTTAATTTAATTGAGTAAACTGCCATTTTGGTCCCTGTGGTTTGGCCAGTTTTGCCACTTTAGTCCAAATCTCAAACTTATTACATCCAGGGCCCTGTGGTTTGCATTTTGTTGCCATTTTAGTCCAAAATCCAAAAAACCCCCTTTTTGACTGTTGAGAGCTGCCTATTTTGTCCTTTAGTGCAGGGGTATTTTGGTCATTTATGTTTTATTTAAAGCAATTCAACAACAACAACAACAAAACCCAGAAAATCAAGAACATCTTCTTCAACAACAACAAAACCCAGAAAATCAAGAACATCTTCAAGAAAAAACGAGGCTCAGATCTGTATCTTCAAGAACATCATCAAAACCCAGAAAATCCAGCAAATCAAGAACATCATCTTCAAGAAAATCAAAAACCGATTTGTAAAAAGAAACGAGGCTCAGATCTGTATCTTCAAGAACATCATCAAACATCATCATCAAAACCCAGAAAATCCAGAAAATCAAGAACATCATCTTCAAGAAAATCAAAAACAAAAAAAAAATCCAGAAAATCAAGAACAGCCTGCACATATGTATAATTGATTATACCAAATTCAGATCTGAAGTTACAAAACAAAAAACCGACTCAAAACACAACATCAGAACCGATCAAAATTCAAATCGAACACTGCCATTTTGATCAAAATTCAAATCAAGTTGTTGGGTAGCCAAATTCTCAATATTGAACACCAACTCAGGTACTGGATCAAGAATCGTTGCAATACTTGATGCTGTAGCAGGAGCTGTGAGAACATCTGAAGCCGCATCACTTACTACATGTGTAGCGGCTGTGTGTTTAACACCTAGAGCAGGTGTCAGCTGAGCTAGAGAGTCGAGTTGGGGATCTCCATTTGGAGGCGCCGGATATGAAGACGCCTTAACAGGCATGGAATTAGCTCCAATTTGAACCACCAGGGATGAAATCGAAGAGGTAAAAGATGAATTTGGAGGTGGATCAGGGGGTTGAGGAGGAATCAAAGGAGTATTTGAGAGATTTGAAGAGATTTCGGACATGAAGGATGAAGATACGGCAGAGATGTGGTGCTATAGAGAGAGAGAAGAGAGAGAGAGAGAGAGTAAACTGCCATTTTGATCATCATCATCCCCAATATCATCATCATCATCATCCTCCTCATATATTTAAAAAAAAAAAAAACTAAAACAAATGAAATTTAAAAAATGACCAAAATGCCCCTGCACTACAGGACAAAATAGGAGGTTGCAACAGTAAAAAAAACTAGGGTTTTTGGATTTTGGACTAAAATGGCAACAAAATGCAAACCACAGGGCCCTGGATGTAATAAGTTTGAGATTTGGACTAAAGTGACAAAACTGGCCAAACCACAGGGACCAAAATGGCAGTTTACTCAATTTAATTTTATTTCCAGTTTAAAATTACGCTTTCGTCCTTTGTTTAAAATTACGTTTTTGCCCCCAGCTCAAAATAAAGTTATAATTTTTCCCCTATCTCCAAATTACGCTTTTGCACTCGGTTCAAAAACTCACTTTTAATTTTGTTCCCAGTTTCAAATTACGGTTTCGCCCTCCGTTTAAAATTTCGTTTTTTCACCCAGTTCAAAATAAAATGTTGTTTTTTCCTCTAGCTCAAAATTACGATTCTGCCATCAGCTCAAAATTACGTTTTTGCCCACAGTTCAAAAGAAAATTATGTTTTTCCCCCTAGCTCAAAATTATGATTTTGTTCTCAGTTTAAAATTATGATTTCGCCTCCAGTTCAAAATATAATTTACGATTTTGCCATCTGTACAGACATACATGTTATGAGAGAGAAATATTCGGCTTATTGCCCCGCAATGCGGGTGGGGCAAAATCTAGTTATTAATACAATACCAAGTTGGCAACTTGATTATTAGAGGATGTTTCATGTTCCAACAATCCAACCTTCGGTCACCTAACGTATTCTTTACACGTTGTAGCTCTAATCCATACTTGATAACGTTAAAACCAACTAACATGACTACCAAGCAAAACCCCACTAGAAAATGTAGTAAACATTCTTCAAATGAACATACACACAGGCTATTTATCATGTTTAGTAACAAGTCAAACTTATTGATCCATTTCATTACACATACTCATTATGGTTTCAAGCAGAATTCAAACCAGTGTAATCAAATTTATTTCGAGAAACTCAAGTGTATGTTCGTCAATATATTCTTTGGCTTAAACTTGCCAAACCGATTAGGGCCTAGGTGTGCTCATATACCACTCAAACTGAAGCAAATCGACCATTTCAACCGGTTTAACAGTTCGCGTTATGGCTTTGTTTCGACGATTCGGCTGATGTTTTGAGATTTCATTTCAATAGGACATTTAATTTGTTGACTTTTTATATATGCAACCATCCTAGCACTTATTAAATTGAATACAAATGAGTAAAAAATACAGTATGTTCATGCCGCTAAAAAGGAACCATTTTGGTTTGTTTGGCCTTTTTCCAGTTCAACCTAGAATTTCTGTCAAAATTAACAAAATCAGCCGTGAACACCCATAAAACTGCGACAGAAGCAAGATCAACCATGTACACGCATACGTAGTTAGGCATATTAGTGTTGGCAATTTGATTTTGTATCCATCTTTTCAGGGGCGGATGTATGTGTTATCAAGGGGGAGCGCCCGCTACCGCTTGGCCGGAAAATTTTTGACGTTTTTAGTGTAAATTTTGGAAAAATTTGACGTTTTTTCGATTTCGTTACCGCTTATTTATAAAACGTTACCGCTTGGTCGGAATCCTAGATCCGCCACTGCATCTTATGATGATTTAGTCTAAAAAAAAATGACGGCATACTCTCACAATAATCCTTAAAAATTCATAAATGGATGGATTCACGAAGAGCAGCTTCTCTAATTTGCAATGGAAGCCTATGACTGAATATTAATAAAGTAACCCCTCTCTCAACACATACATTTTCTGCTTCGCGTAAACATGTACAATAATTAATTACTGGTTTTCTTCAGTTCTGGGCCTCTTGTGTTCTTGCATGCTGACGTCATCTCCCCTCCGAACCCCACAATGTGGCATTGCTTCGTATGAAAATCCATGATCCTGAACACCCATGTGTTAACAACGGCTTAAAACTTGCGTAAAGTGTATGTTAAAGAATAAAAACTCATAAATTATACATTTAAAAAAATTATATTCTTACTGCAATGATACACATTATGTACTCATATTTGACAAGATAAATATGATTAAAAGAAAGAAGAGAAGGGTATAATGGTCATCTCATGCATCATATGACATTATGCAAGTTTTCCAAGGTATATATGAAATGGCCCTCTATATTAAAGTAAAAGTAATCAGTTGCAAGTAAGGCTGTAAACGAACTGAACCTTAAGTGAACAGTCCGTGAACCGTTCGGCGGGAAGTTCGTTCGTCTAATAAATGAACGAACAAGAAATATTGTTCTTTTAGTTAAATGAACGCACATGAACAGAGGTCGCGTTCGTTCATTTATGTTCGGTAACGTGTTCGTTTGTACTCGTTTATTATCGATGGTTCATTAGTGTGTTCATTTTTTATATTTTATTTAAATACTTCAAAATTCCGACAAATAAAATATTTAATATCAGTGTATTATATATTATGTTCATGAACGCTTGTTTGTGTTCGTGAATGTTCGTTTGCGTTCGTTACCTAAAAATTAACAAACGAACACGAACACGTTCATTTCCTTAACAAACAAATACGAAGATAAAATCTTGTTCGGTAAGTGTTCACAAACAGTCCGTGAACACATATATTTCCTTGACAAATGAACACGAATAAGGTCTTATTTGTGTTCTTTTGCAGCCCTAGTTGCAAGTGAAGCTCTATGCACATATGAACTATATTGATGAAAATAATATTGACAAACAAACAAAGATAAAAGCGGGTTTAATTTACCTTGATCCCATAGGACGTTGAAGTTGCTCCACTGCTTGCCCCTTTCCTGATATCCAATTGTACGGAAATACTAGCTTGTGATAAATCAACTCCGGAAGAACCCAGTGCTCGCGTTAGATTATTCAACAGCCTGCGGGAACACCAAATTATCTCAAACACGTCAAATAAAAAACGCTAAAACGGTAAACAATTAAAGCCGATGCTCCGTCGCTCACCCCTTGGAGTACGCATTCGAGATGCTAGATTCTTCTACAACAGTTGGATCGTTTGAAAGAGGTACAGGATTCCAAGTTTGCCGTCTGGATTGTGAACTCAAGAGGTCAACATCGGGAAAAGAGAAAGAGCCCTGAGGAGTGTGTGTAGGATCCGGTTCGTATGTGTTTTGCTGTAACAACACATCGACGTGATCTGTTGTTTTGAGGGCCGTCGGGCCACTCATGATGGGTTCTACCAAATTATGTGGATGATCAGTAAGCATGGCTTGAGTGAGAACCATGTTACCGTCGTCAACGGAACCATTTTTCATGGGCTGTGATTGGTCTGCAAAGTTATCGGTGCCACAGTTTCCTCTCTGTTTGAAAATAAACATTAAAGACCAACTACATAAATGACAAGACACAAGTTCTACAAAAACATGTAAGAACAATATAGTAAAAACAAAATACATATTTGTGATTATAATTTTTACCCATGGCATTAATTTAGTGGGCTCTGGACTCCAACCTTGGTATGTTCCTTCATAAACCTGCAATTTTTCTTGTAGAAACTGGATATATTGTATGACCTGCATTCATAAAAAGACTCCCAATGTCATGTTAAAGCATAAAAGAAAACTACGTGAAAAGTTGTATACAGAAGCAAAGATACAAACCTCCAACAAAAATGAAGCCCTGTCTCTTTTCTGATCATTTTCTGGAATGAGATCCCTCAGAATCTGAAATCTGCATAATTTCAAGATTATTAACTCATGTATAACAGCAAAGTTCACAGAAGTTTGCTCTAGCATTCAGCATAAAAAATGTTAAGACCGCATCATGGTGGCATGTTTCATGGTATCCACAATAGCAAAAGCATAGAATTCCAAAAGACTACATCTTTTAATCAGCTAAAACTCGGTAAGTTCATAACGGGACATAAACAAACAAAAACAGTGAGCAGAACTCATATAAATATCTCCCAATAATCCAGATTCATGACACCGTATAAATCATTTCGTCAACTCAAATATGCCTCTAGACTCTATTACTTTATATAATTTGACTCACTAACCGAAAAGAAAACGATTCTTTGATGATAATATAAAATCAGGCAAGCACAAATTTAACCAGTTTCCTATAATCTTACATTCCTATTTCAAACAGAACATAATTATGCAATATTATAACAAAAATGAAACATGCAAAGATGATACCTCTCATTTATCTTGCTCCTACGACGCTGCTCGGTCTCCGAATGCTTCGACCGATGAGAAGTTGCCTTCTGATCATTTCTTCTGCCATCTACATCCAATAACAAAGTTCAATTTCACAATTATGCATGCATACATCTAGAAATTCAAAATTAGAAGAAAAAAAGAACCTTGAGAAGCATGAGTGGTTGTTGTTCTGGAAATGAAATCGTCTTCATCCTCTTCTTCTTCATCGGGATGATGATGATTCTTCACAGACCTAACCATCACCTCCAATTCCTCCTACACACAATTCAGTATAACCTAGTGGCGCAAGTAGCAAAACACAGTTACAGAGAACGCATGAATTACCGGATTTAGGTTGTGAGTGAAACACACTTGTTGGGAGTGGGAACGGCCGCGACGACGGCGGGTATGGCGGAGGGTGCGGTGGTTTGGGGAGGATAAAGGAGAAGGGTACAACTGTACGGGTGTGTATGTTACTCAAAAGCCCTAGCTCTAGCTCGATTATACTTTTTTCAACTTTGGTGGTGCTAATGCTATGTCATAAAATACTCAGGGTGCTTATACCGAAACGTACCGGATATATTCGGTATCAGTATCTATTTTCTCTGTTTTTGATATTGAACCTCTGTATTTGGTACCAGTATCGGTACCCACTTTTTTCGTTTTTCAGTACCGATACCGTGCTCATCTCTAGTGTAGACTCTTCTGTGTGCGTCGCACAGATACTACCATTTGCAGACTATTTGTTTTTCCGAATATGTTTCATTAAAATACATGTGCGCGAGCTCCTCTTGGGTGCAGACTTGGCACAATCACCTTCTAGATATTCAAAGGTCTGCCAACATGGTATAGCCCAGTTGGTAAGTGGAGTTTTCTGTAAGGTTTCTCCTCTGGGGAGGTTCCAGGTTCGATTTCTGCTATGTACATATTGGGATTTCAGTATGGAGTTGGGTTTGGGCAGGGTTTAAGAGCTTGTCTCGCCCTGTGGGGTAGTGGGTCCTTTGGCCTCTACAATTATCGTTCGAAAAAAAGAGATATTCAAAGGTTTGCAGAGGGTTAAACACCACCACCCACCACCACTGTCCACTACCACCACCACCGTCCACCACCCACCATCCATGTCCACCACCACAACCACCACCACCTGATTATTTTAGAAGTCTATAGATGTTAAAAAAAATAAACAACCTTTTTTTTGTAGACTGCAGAGTTTTAGTACACCTCTTCATCTACAGATGTCTGCACATGTGGTCCGCAGACTGCAAACATTTTACTTCTTAAAAAACAAACTGCACCTTAATGTTGCATTTATATTGCCGTTACATTTTGTTTATCTCAAACAAATAAACTCAAGTTTTCCTTTAACAACCAACGAAATATCAAAAGGCGACCTTAACGCCAGCGACCGTAGACAGTGTTGGGTCGCGCAAGCCCACCATTTTCAATTCCGAGAAAACCCCACTGCCAGAAGGCCCATAACGATAAAACCCGATTAAGCCCAGATTTAAACTCAAGACACATGGCTTCAAACTCAAATTTTTACAAACTCTCCAATGTTATTTTGTATCTTTGCATGATTTTAAACTATTTACCTATTAGACAGAGAAGAAATACCTTACTATCTTGTCATGTTAGTTTAAAACTAACCGGTTTAATTTAATAAAATGTGATTTTGATAATTAGTATTGTTTATTGTTATTTTATATGCTAATTATTTTTCTATATAGAAAGATCACATCTGGTTCAACTATTCGTTTGTTGACTGTTTAGCATATACGGACAATTGGGCAAAACCGTATCTTTCATTTAATATGTTTATTGTTATTTTATGATCATTATTATTATTATTATTATTATTATATTATATTATATTATTATTATATTATATTATTATATTATTATTATTATACATATTAATTTGAAGTGGTGATGAATAGTAAAACTAAAGTTTTAATATTATATTTGTTTTGTTTTGTTTTGTTTAAGTGGATACCGTGCTGCTATTGTACCAAGTCGAAGCGAAACCGACAATGATATTTAAAATGGATACCGTGACACTATCGTACCAAATCGAACCGAAGATTTAATATTATATTTATTTTGTTTTTTTTTTTTTTTTTTTGAAAATGGATACCGTGCTGCTATTGTACTAAATCGAAGCGAAACCGACAATGATATTTAAAATGGATACCGTGACACTATCGTAACAAATCGAACCGAAAATGACAATGAGATTTGTTTTTTTTTTCTATCGTAAACTACACAAATGCCAATAAGAACATAAAAAGCATTTTTTTGTATCGTAAACAATACGAATATTGATATGGGACTTAGTGAACCAATTTCAACCGTATAACATCAGTACAAATATCAGTAGTATTGGAACCGATATTCTTTTTATGGTTTTCGAGTCGTAAACTGTAAACTATACGAGTACCAATAAAAATGTAGAAAAAAACATTTTTTTATTGTAAACTATACGAGTGTTGATACGGGACTAACTGAACCGATTTCAACCGAACAATATCGGTAGTATTGGAATCGGTATTCTTTTCTACGGTTTTTTATTTATTTAAAACACATGTTCTTTTGGGCATGTCACGACTTTAATTTTTTAGTTTTTTTCTTTTAGCTGTGAGTGTCGGTACTAAAACGAATTCAACGGATACCAATTGAGTTCCCGCCGCGTAGCGCGGTGGAAAACCACTAGTTATATTATACATATTAAAACAAAGTTTCTATGAACAGTACACAAAATATTTTATAATATTATTTATTATTTTGATTATTTCATTATTTTATTACTTAATTGATTTCATTAATCCTATAACATTTATGAAATTTGGTGAAGAGTAGTTCACCTCCTTTAGGTTAAATTAAATTATGATTTTTTCCCCGCTTTAAAATTACGATTTTGCCATCAATTTAAAATTACGTTTTTACCTCCAGTTCAAAATAAAATTATGTTTTTGCCCCAGTTAAAAATTATAATTTTGCCCTCGTTTCAAAATTATGATTTTGCCCTCGGTTCAAAATTATGATTTTGCCCCGCTTAAATTTACAGTTTCGCCATTAGTTTTGTTCTGTTCCTCCTAGCTAAATTACCGTTTTGCCCTCAATTTAAATTTATATTTTTGTAATCGTTTTTTGTTTGCTTTCCCAGTAAAATTACGATTTTGCCCCCAGTGTATAACTACAGACACAAGATGCGGGAATAGTGTCAGGAAGCTGCATGGCACTCCCCATTGGCCCAACCAAGTTACGATTTTATCCCCGATTTAAAATTACGATTTTGCCATCAATTCAAAATTACGTTTTTACCCCCAGTTCAAAATAAAATTATGCTTTCGCCCCAACTAAAAATTACCATTTTGACCTCGATTCAAAATTACGATTTTGACCCGTTTAAATTTACAGTTTTGCCATTAGTTTTGTTTTTTCCTCACTCAGCCAAATTACAATTTTGCCCTCAATCTAAATTTACATTTTTGCCATCGTTTTCCTTTGTTTTCCCAGTCAAATTACGATTTTGACCCCAATGTAAAATTACAGTCATGCCATCGTTTTACTTTTTTACAAAACTATAGTAGTGCTTTGTTTTAATTGTTTGACTCGGTGTAATTTATATTTTTCCCCCAGTTTAAAATTATTGTTTTTCTATCGTTTTCGTTTTTCTTAAGCAAAAGTATGATAGTGTTTTAATTTAATTTTTTTACTCAATGTAATTTTTTTTTGAGATCGTGTTATGAGTAGTATGTACAAGTAATCGAAACATAGACGGACATATTATGAGAGAGAAATATTCAGCTTAGTGCCCCGCAACGTGGTTTGGGCAAAATCTAGTTATTAGTATTATTTTTTATTCATGAAAGTTATAATATAATATAAAAGACTGAAAACATTTTACAAAAATAGAAACTAGGTTCCATCAGTATCTTAATTATCTCCGATTATGTAACATCAATATCGTACAAATCGATATCTAAGCAAATAATGCATAAAGGATTACTCGAGGGAGACCCCCTCTCTCCTTTCTTGTTCACGCTAGTAATGGAAGGGCTCAATGTGCTAATCGGGAGGGCGGTGCGAACTGGTTTGTTCAAAGGGCTTAAGCTGGGCCCAAACGGGATGGTTTGTTCCCACCTGTTTTATGCAGACGACGCGGTTTTTATTGGATAATGGTCCCCCCAAAATGTGCAAAATCTTAATAGAGTTCTCAGAATTTTTCATATTCTCTCCGGTTTAAAAGTTAATCTTCAAAAGACGAGACTCTTCGGGGTGTCTGCGAATCGGGTCCATTCAATGGCACATTTAATTACCTGCACTCCGACCAGTCTTCCTTTTTCTTATATGGGCCTACCGGTAGGGGAAAACATGAATAGGGAGGCGGGATGGAAGCCGGTCTTAGACCGTTTCAATTCTAAACTATCACATTGGAGGGCAAAATTACTTTCGGTTGCGGGGAGAATCATGTTTGCCAAGTCGGTTCTGGGGAGCCTCCCTAATTATTTCTCTCTTTATTCAAGGCCACAGCAAAAGTTCTAGCAAAATTAGAGAGAATTCGAGGAAGATTTATTTGGGGATGCAACGGGTCGCAGAATAAAATCAGATGGGTCGCCTTGGATAGAATGTTGAGATCTAAATCTAAAGGGGGATTGGGGGTAGGAAGCTTAAAAGAGATGAATATGGCTCTTCTAGCTAAGTGGTGGGGAAGATTTAAGGAGGATAAGGATCATCTGTGGACGAAGGTGATTGAAGATATTCATGCGGTCACACCTCAACCGATGGCGGAATCACCGGGGCGCGACACTAGGCGAATCAGATTGCTCAAGAGAATCCATAACAACTATAAAGCGACAATATTTATTATGTTTGTTATCCCATACTAACAAACAATACAACCACATAAGTTATCACAGATTTCTTGTCCTCTCGAACAATGTTTTAAAATCCGTTTTTTTAATCATACCGGATTAGACATAAAAATGGTTTAACCAGTTGAACAAGGTTGTGTTGAACGGTTCAACCGGATTGACTAGTTAATTGTATAATTTCACAAATTACAACATTAACTCAAAAAATAATCCAAAATTGGATTAAAATGGAAATCTGGAACGAACGATGGGGTGCTGGAAGTCTGGAACAAGTCACGAATGATGGAATGACGAAGCAAGTTTTGAATTTTGATCGATGGAGATAAAATATTAAAAGTTGTTAGGTTAAAGCTAAGAGTAAACATGGAGATGGGACGATAAAAAGTAAAATCCTAACCCAAAAACAGACCTGAGACGGTACCGGTATACCGGATTTTACCGGCGGTACAAAGTCTATGCCGTTTCTCATACTTACCGGGGTGTTTCAGACCGGATTTGCATCCGAAAACAGTAATACCGGTATAACCGGCCGATATTTACCGGTTTTTAAAACATTGCTCTCGAACAATACAAATCCGACAACCTAGATTTTTAGTGAGTTTCTAGACTTCCTAGCTTGATTTGATGTAGACTGCGACTAAACCTGCAACATACGTTAAAACAACGTCAATACAAAAGTATTGGCGAGTATATAAGTTTTGGTAGCGAAACATAGTAGATAAAAAGTGCTGCGAATTACCACATACATAAACGAGATACATCAAACATACATACAAGACATATACTACCAGCTAAATCACTCGAGCTGCGATTGCGATTGCTATTCATCCTAACTAGACCCTGTCGGGTGCTATAGTACTATACTAGTTAAGGCGGGACCTCACGAGTAAAAGTCCTAGCACGTATGTAACTAGCATCACGTGTAAATATGTAATTCAGTCATTCCCAAGTGATAAATAGTTTAAGCATTTGATTAGTTTGATTTGGTAAGACGTATGTTACACCCAAAACGCGATAAAAAAGGGTTCGAGTATACTCACAGCGATGGAGATGGATTGAAGGGAGTGCTAGAGTGATCAGCCTGGACAGTAACGATAGCATAAGCGAAGAGCGGTGCGTAAAACGGTGAGAGGTGACCAAGTGTCAGATGGCAATCTGATCAGATGGCCACTCGATCGGATGTCAATCCGTTCGGATGGTCATCCGATCGGATGGCCACTCGATTGGATTGACATTCGTTTGGTAAGGATGTGTTTGTGTAAGATGGCTTTGAAGTTTTTGTTGTAGCATTTTGAAAATAGAGAGGTGTCTCTACCCTTCAGGTCGATCGATCGAACGGCAGTTCGATCGGATAACAATCCGATTGGCAAGACACTTAGTAAGAACAAGTTCACAGTAGGATGGTTACTCGATCGAATGGCAATCCGATCGGATAGCAATCCGTTGGGAGCCTTTGTTCTTTGAAAATTTTGAAAATGTTGAAGTTTGGAAGCTCAAGTGCAATTCAATCGGATTGCGGTTCGATCGGATGCCAATCCGATAGAACTGCGTGAACGTTGAACATGTTGAAAATTGCTAAGCATTAAATCCTCAAGTGCAATCCGATCGGATTGCATTTCGATCGGATGGCAATCCGATCGGACGACAATCCGTCCCACGAATCCAATCGTTTTTAACTTGATTATTTTGAATGCTTGCGGTTTGTTCGTGTTAGGATCTGAGTTTCGATTGATTGTGTTTTACGTTTGATTTAATATGAAGATGAACAAGTAGTTGCAGTGGAATTATAAATGGAAACAAACTTTCACACACAATCAAACAGAAGAAATTCTTTCAACACACATTTTAACATAGAACCGAAAGATTGAATTTATTTCAAGCAACGATTACAATGCATGCATGTATAACAAACTCCCCCTCAGCCTGAGCTCAGTATTTGTTCGTACAAGAGACAAGTGGTGAAAGAGCCAATAGAACAGTATATGGTACTGTTCTATTTATAGGCACGAGCAAACCACTGAAGCATCTTGGGTAAGGTCACCATGAAAGTGACATCTAACCTCCTAACAAACTCTAACTACTGACCTCATACAAACACTGCTTAGCTAACTACTGATAAACAATACAATACAAAAGAAAGACTAAACTACTGCTTCCTCCTTCCACTGTTGTGACTCCAGCAGTACTTGTATCATTAGCAGTGCTTGACTCATAACAGTAGATTGATCAACATGTCTTCAATCTTCATCAGTCTTTATATGAACAACAGTTGTTTGTAGAACAGTACTTGTATACGGACAGTGGATAGATACCATCAGATGTTAGAATCACTTTCAAGGGGAGAGACTTGTATACATCCACTGCTTATTCTGGATCCACTGCTCTGATCCAGTTTTGGCTTTAATCAACTGTTCCTCTGGTAGGGTTCAATCCGAACAATCTCCCCCTGGAACAGATGATGCCAAAACTCTTCATTATTGTGGAACTTTATTGCCTCATCAACAGCTCTCTGACTTGTCCTTTAAATTGTAATTCAAAGTCCAAAGAGTCTGTGTCATCCTCATCCCTGCACAGTATAAGATCAAGGAGATCTTGCAGATCTTCAACACCCAGGCCCAATGCTTGTTCCCTTGATATTTTCTTCACTTCACCAATGGACTTGATCAGAGTCAGTACGTGGGTCTGTTTGTCAGATTTCCACTTTAGTACTTTTGAGTCCAGCGGGTTTCTTGGGAGAGGTTTTATTGCTGATGAGTTTGGAGATGGTGGCCTGGTAATAACTGACTGAACAGAGGTTGAAGTTTGTGTAGATTCAAGTCTTTCTTCAGTCATCTTCTTAACCCCTTCTTTCACAAGGTAATCCTCTGCTTCTTTATCTTCTGCTGTTAGTTTATCCATCTTCTTTTGTTTCCTTCTTTGGTAAATGAAGGTCGCAGGTGGAGCAGTGGATCTCTTGAATTGTTGCTTTTGTGGTTCAGCTGAAACCACTGTTTCAGGATAGTCAGGCTTTTGTGGAATATTTGGATTTTTCTTCCTTAGTTCTTCCAGCCTTTTGTAAGATGTAAACACTTTATCCTCTGTCCATCTTGACACTTGATTCCTTGACCCAAAATAAGCTGTAATCACCTCTTCTTTCATCCTCTGTCCATCTTGACACTTGATTCCTTGACCCAACATCATACCGCATACGGATGTGCATATAGATGAGAGTTTGAAAATTGTGGAAAAACCTTTGTCGATTGAGGACCGACATGTAAAGAAGCTTCGAAGGAAGCATGTGCCTATTGTTAAGGTCAAATGGGATGCCCGTAGAGGTCCTGAATATACTTGGGAGGTAGAGTCTACCATGAAGGAAAAATACCCTCATTTGTTCCAGTAAATCTCGAGGTCGAGATTTCTTTTAAGGGGGTGAGGATGTAACACCTCGGAAATTCATGCCCAATAAAATAAAGACACGTGTCATGTTATGCAAACGTGTTATAAATACGGATCCAGATAAAGATGTACGGTAGGATTTAAAAACGTCGACATGTTAATTTATACCTCTGAGCGACCTATTAATAAATCCCTAACCAGGATATATTTTATCAACATCTGAATTTTTGTTATAAATATGGAATCCTAAATAACAAATAAATGGTTGCAAACTTAAACAAGGATTCAACATCAATTTCTTGGTTTTTCCATCAAAATAAATCTCCCACATAGTGCCAAAGAGTGTAATTACATGCCATGACATGCAATGGCTGGAAACATGGTCCCTATACTGACTAAAGTGCATGAGATTCGGAGTTGAAAAGGGTGCATGGTCATAGCTTGAATAAAAACAAAAAGTTTGTCTCTGGCGATAGCTTGCGCACCGCAACATCCAGGACGCTACGGTGCGCAAGGCTGCTTGCGCACCTCAACACTCAGACGGCTGCGGTGCGTAAGCGTTGCATCTGGGCGAAATTGTTGACAGCTGCCTGTATAACCGGTTGCACCGACTTATATGGGTGGTTTTCGAAACCAGGGGCTCCTATATCTGGTTTTTTGCATTATAGGACACCTGGGGACATCTTGTAACCTTCCTAGACTATGTTGGCATGATCCTAAGCTCATGGGGTTCACTATATAAGAAGATGGAAGTTGCAACATTTGGGCATTTGCACTTGCAACATTCACAACTGATTTTCTGGAGCTCTCTGATCAGCAAGCCATCTTCCTAGTGGTCCCTAATCATAATTAGGACATTTGTAAGTAGCCTTAACCCTTTCTAATCTAGTTTAGCTTAGTTAATTAACTAAAAGTCAAACCATCGTAATTAAGGTTTGACTTCGTGATTAATTAAAATGTGCTTAGTCTAATCACGAATTAAAAGTACCTATAAGTAGGTATTTATGTGGGTAATAAAACCTTAAAAGGGTACTTCCAGATTCCCACTCTAACTATGTTAATTGTCGAGTAAAAGCTTACTTTAAAAAGTCAACAGAATGTTTAATTTCAAATAAAAGCATAATTAGCAATGTAGGATACTTGCAACCTGTTTGATCATTAATATAACTTGGTAATTAATATAAGAACATGTTCCAACATGTTCAACTCGACAATTTTCAGTTTAGGTTCGGTTTGGAACCGAAAGTCACATAGTTTGACTTTTACTTTGACTTTCAGTTCTGACCCGTTTAAGCCTTGTTTAGAAATGCCTTAGAGCCCTAATTGGACCAGGTTTCATATTAGTGTAACCCCCTGAGGTCACACAACTTGGTTCATTAGTTATCCGTTTCATATGCATGTTTCCGATTAATGCTTAAATGTTGACTATTATGCCCTTTTGACCATAAAACATGATTTTTTTGAAAATGTAAAAGAGTAGAAACCTTAGTTACTGATTTATAAACTTGCACCTAAAATTTGACATCAGTTTGAGGTCTAGATTAGGAGTTATGCTCATTAGCGTAATTTGAAAGCTTTATGTTAATTAAATGGCGTAATTAGCGTATAGCCTATTTAAACCCCCTTTTTGATATCAAAATTTTTACCCACTGATGTAATATAATATTTTGGGATTTTTAAGGATTTTTATTTAATTTTTGGCTGATCATAACATAGGTCTCTAAGCTTGATTCGGTTAATGCCGGTTTTGCCCTTTTAAGCCATAAAATGAGTTTTACAAAACCTTTTGACCCCAAACCTTTTTCAACTGATTTTATTTCTTAAATAAAATATTTTGAGCCTTCTGGAATTATAAAAATATCAGCTTTCCTTTAAAAACCCGGAAATGGCTCCAAATCGCCTTTTTAAGCGTTTTTAACGCATAGTATGTACTAAAACTATATTAAACATATGAGGTTAATACCTACTGATATTTTTAGTATATTTTTATATAATAACAGTAAGTAAAAGTTTATAAACTCAGATTTCCAGTTTTGACCTTTTAAGCCTAAGTGAAATTACCAAAATACCCCTAAGGTGCATAGTTTGGTTTTAAATGATAAATTTCACATATAGGTCATACCCTACTGTTATAACTTATTAAATTAAGTGTATTTACTGTATAAATCAGACATGTAACTCAGATTACAAATTAAACTCTTTTATAATCTTTTAAATGACCAAAATGCCCTTATGAGGCATAAGTTGAGTTTAAATTCAATTGGGGAATAATAGAAGACATCTTACTGATGTCACAACATATTTAAAGTATATTAACTCAGGGAACTTGCATATGACTCTTATGGTTACCGTGACGCCCTTTTTGCTTTCGGTTCGGTTTATGTAACTAGTTTGCATAAATTGACCGAAACGGGTCAAACCTTATCATCTTTGTCTCAAAATCCAGAATGTATTTAGTATACCCATATTATACAAGTATTCAAACTTGTCGGGTCTAAATCACATTCTATCCGTACTTCGCTTAATCGTGCGTTTGAACCGTATCGTCCTTAAAACTAGCCGGTCTAAGCTTAGGCTTAAATAAAGACCCGTTAGAAATCTAATAGGTTATTATAAACCTTTGTTCCAGAATAGAAGAACCAGTAAAAGCTACCTTCACTCGCTAATTGTGATTTATACTTACCAAGGTAAATACTTTTAACTTATTTTCCCTATACGGGCTTGGGGTACGGTATAAAATACCGCTTGGTCCGGCATTGAATTATTTAATCGAATAGAGGTTAAATTTATTGATATGCTATGTTTTGAATGTTTTTTGTTTGATTAAAGCCTTTAGGGGGTTAATGACCATGTCCCGGATATCCTTGGCATCATCTTACGAGATGGCCACGACCTGAGCACGGGGTGTAGGCGTACACCTTTCAGTGCATAACTCAATATTGTGGTGTGTCTATTAATATTTAACCCGGTCTACGGGTCGGGCTACTGAACGCATAAGTAACATGTAAATCCCTTACAAGATTATTAATACATAATTATCCCAAGTTATAAAATATTTTGTGCCACGTGCATTCAAATCAATTTTCAAACCTTTTCAAAATGAGTCAGTTAAATTGTATTTACCAGTGTAAACTGACGTATTTTTCCAAAAGGTTAAGTGCAGGTACTACTCGTACTAGGCTGGTTGTCTTCTAAGCGTCCACAATAAGTCTCGCAAGCTTGGATGTCAATAAAACTGTTGAACAATATCTTCTTTTATTTTGATCCGCCTGTGGATCCGTTTCAACTATCTGTGATATTTAATATTACATTTTATTTAAAGTTGAAATGAATCTATCTTTGCTTCCGCTGTGCATTTATATATATTGTGTTGTTTGTCTATGATGATACCAACTACGTCACGATACTCCCCACCGGGCCCACCGGTGACACGTGGAAATTAGGGGTGTGACAGGTTGGTATCAGAGCCAACTCTGAGTGAATTAAACACTAGCCTTTTGTGTTTAATCTCAGTTACACAATTGCACATTCCTCGATTCTCGAGTCTAGACAAAGAACTTAGGAATTATCCAAAATTTTTGGTTTTATTTCTAACTTTGTCTTATATATTTCTTGTTGTATCACTTGTTTGTTTTTGACAGGTTGTTAAAATGCCGCCGCGAATGAGAGGAAGAGGCAGAGGAAATGGAGCACTTGTAGCCCCAAACGACCATGAAGCCGGACCTTCGCACCGGCGAACACCTTCAGATCCCTATAACACAGACCCTCAAGATCTCTGGAGGGCTTTGACTGAACCTGCTAGGCGCTCAGTTTCACTGAGTACCTCCCCTTCCATCCCACACTCTTTCGGGCCTCATTCTGAAAATGAGCCCCACAACTCTCACCAGTCCTACATTCCTCTTCTAGGATACAATTCACCCTTTGACCATTTATCACCCGTCTTCCAGGGCCAGTTCAACCCTGCTGATTACCTTGGAGAACCAGTGGGTTTTAACCCACTTGGACCTGAAGACCACTTTTCCGGTGGCAACCCGATGGATATCGATGAAGATACCGATCCTTCAATGCCACCATCTGGAACTCCGAACCACCCCATCGAAATTTCTGATGGGTCACCTTTTGTGGGATCACCTTACAATGGTCCCGACAGCTTCGAGGAGAAATTCCGGCAGTATGACTAGGTGTTTACCCCCAGTTACCATAGCTCTCCCCTGCACCAGCCACACCATAGCTCTCCTCTGCACCAGCCGCAGCACAACTCTCCCCTACATCAGCCACAGCAGCAGCCACAACAGCAGCAGAATCCTTCCGAGGATTCCCGACTTGTCGTGGTCACTCCGTCGGCAGCACCACCTCAGCTTCAGCCTCCCTCGCCCCCGAGGCGAAGGAGAATGACCTTGCGGATATCCGCACGAGGGGGAGTGCGCATTTGCACCCCTCCACATTCAAGTGGCAGCCGGTACTCGCCACTTCACGAAGAACCGGAGATGGGAGAATCTTCACACCCCGTCTCAGAAGTGAACTCTGCGCCAGTCGCACCACAGCCACCATTGGGTTTTGGAGACCCAATTCCCACTTACACTGGTGCGGCATCGTACAATCCCTTCGAGCAGCCGATCCACACAAACTACAACTTTGCAGAGGATCCCTACTGGATAGCATCAAACTCCAACACTCTCCATCAGGAAGGTCCCTACGGAGGTCCCTGGGCTACAGGACACTCGACCTATGGATACCCACCATATGGGTATCAACAACCGCCTCCTCGACCTCCGCAATATCAGCAGCCCCCTCAGGCACCGGTGATGTCACCACCACAATTTCAAGAAGTCCTTCAAGGGATAAATGAAGTGAGACAGGAGGTGCGGCATGAATTGCGGGAAGAACGTAGGCACAACCGGGGGATGTTCAAGAAGATGGTGGATTTGATCAAGGGAAAAAGCAAGAAGGATCACTAAATCCTTTGTTTGTTTATTTATTTTAGTTGTAATCATGTCCCTGCGAGGACATTTATTTATGTACTCTGCCCCTGCGTGGGCATGTTTCCTTTCTGTTCTGCCCCTGCGTGGGCATGTTTTTTTCTATTTTTGACCCCTACGCGGGTTTGTTTTGTTAGTTGGCCCCTACGTGGGCATGTTGTTTATGTAAAAGTCCCGTTTAGGGCAAACTCGTACTAGTTTAATTTTAATTGGAATGGTTAATTTAAGTTTTTCATTTTTAAATTATATGCATGAATATAATATATGAAGAAATGAGAAAATAACATTTATTATTTTGATTTACCATTTTGATATTTATAAGAATCTTAAGAAGGTAAAACCTAGCTTGAATGTCATATTAAAGACCTGGCCAATATGGTAGAACCTGTTTAAAAAGATTCAAATCTCTGTTAACATCTACAAATATGTTAACATTCTTGACTAACGTGATTCGCAAAATCACACATGTCACCCTTTTTATAAATTACCCAAATTTATATTTTTATATATATTTGATTCTGACAAAATGCCTACGGGTTATAATTAATGTCATATAAAACAAAAGGCAGCCGTAGTTTATAGACTCCCTGCCAAGAAAAGGATTGATTTGTCTTATTTATTCAAACTTTAATCCTATAAAATCTAAATTTGTAATTTAGAAATTTGTCTACGTGACTAGGCCTATGTGCAAATATTAATTTATGATTTTGGATTATGTTAAAGATCCCGAATAATCATATATTTAATAAATTAACTAGTATGGGTATTAAAACCATGGTTAATAAATCGTCAAAAACGATAATACTGTTTAGGCTTCTAAATAGACCTTGTCCTTATTTCTTTATGTAGAAATTAAAACTACATGGCTAAGTCTGAAGAATTAAACAGTCGTCCAGCAGAAAACCCTGAAAATGCTAAGATACTTGTAACTGGTGCGGAGTTACAAGCAATAGTGGAAAAAGCTGTTAACAAAGCCATCGAGAGGTAATATAGTGAATCGAGTGGTACTCGAAGCAGGACCAGATCAGCTCCTCACTCTAAGCCAAAAGTTCACTCCGAGGCTCATAGCAAACCGCCCTCTAAGAAAGATGAACCTAAGAAAGATGAGCTCAAGAAGGATGATGATCGACACTCATCAAATCAGAACAGTGTTCCCTAAAAAAGGATGGTGTATGATGCCAAACCACACACCAAGTCCTGTACTTACAAGTACTTTGTTTCTTGCAAACCCCGGGACTTCACCGGGGAGAAAGGAGCAATAGATTGTATAACATGGTTGGACGAAATGGATACGGTTGTAGACATCAGCGGTTGTGCTGAAAGGGACGTAGTAAAATACGTATCCCAATCGTTCAAAGGAGAAGCACTGGCGTGGTGGAAGTCTCTCATACAAGCTGCCGGAAAGATCCCGCTCTACAATTTATCATGGGATCAGTTCGTTGCTCTCATTAAGGATAATTATTGCCCGCAGCACGAAGTTGAGAGAATCGAGTCAGATTTCTTATCATTGGTGATGAAGAATTTAGACTGTCAGGCATACCTCACCACTTTCAATACCCTATCTAGGTTGGTTCCGTACTTGGTAACCCCAGAACCTAAGAGGATTGCTCGCTTCATCGGGGGTTTAGCCCCAGAGATTAAAGCAAGTGTTAAGGCATCAAGGCCTGCAACCTTCAGATCAGCAGCTGATCTATCTCTATCTCTTACCTTGGACGTAGTCAGGTTGAGATCACCCAGGAATTCAGAAGAGAATAAGAGGAAGCGTGAGGGCGATACCTCACGAAGATCGAATAAAAAGCATCGAGGTAATGATGACCACAAGAAAGGGTCGGGATTTAAGAAAGATGGACAACAATCGGGGGATAAGCCCAAATGTAAAACTTGTAAGAAGAACCATTTTGGGAGGTGTCGACTTGAGTCGAAATCCCAGTCTCACTCGAGACCCTGTGGAATTTGCAAATCCACAGATCATAAGACTTTGGAGTGTAAGAAGCTGAAAGATGCAACATGTTACGGTTGCAATGAAAAAGGGCACATTAAGTCCAATTGCCCAAAGAGCACCAAGAAAACCGAAGATGGGAAGAAGACCAATGCGAGGGTCTTCAAGATGGACGCTAAGGAAGCTGTTCAGGATGATAACGTGATCACAGGTACTTTTCTCGTAAATGATGTTTATGCTAGAGTATTGTTTGATTCTGGAGCAGATAAGTCTTTTGTGGATAATAAGTTTTGTGAGTTGTTGAAATTGCCTGTAAAAGCCTTTAGTGTGAAATATGAGGTGGAATTAGCTGATGGAACCATAGAAACCGCCTCAACTGTTTTAGATGGATGTGTTATATCCATTAGGAATCACTCTTTTCCTTTGTCCTTACTTCCCTTTAAGCTAGCTGGCTTTGATATAGTTATAGGTATGGATTGGTTATCGCATAACCAAGCCCAGATTATATGCAGCAGAAAGCAAGTGGTAGTCAAAACTCCGTCTGGGGAGTCACTTACCATCCAAGGGGATACCCAGCATGGATTGCCTGAGCAAGTGTCCATGCTCAAGGCATCTAGATGCTTGAAGAAGGGTTGTGTCATTTATATGGCACAAGTTACTATTGATGAGCCAAAGCCCAAGATTGAAGACATCCCTATCATTTCGGAATATCCTGAAGTTTTTCCCAAGGAACTACCTGGTTTACCACCAGATAGGCAAGTGGAATTCCGAATTGACATCATCCTGGGTGCAGCACCAGTAGCAAGGGCGCCTTATAGGTTGGCACCAACGGAGATGAAGGAGTTAAGGACGCAATTAGATGATCTGCTAGCCAAAGGTTTTATTAGACCTAGTTCGTCTCCTTGGGGAGCGCCGATTTTGTTTGTCAAGAAGAAGGATGGATCGATGCGTCTGTGCATCGATTACCGTGAGCTTAATAAAGTAAGTATCAAGAATAGGTATCCTTTGCCCAGGATCGAAGATCTGTTCGATCAATTGCAAGGGGCAAGCTACTTCTCGAAGATCGACTTGAGGTCAGGCTATCATCAGTTGAAGGTCAAGGATGAATATGTGCATAAGACTGCATTTAGGACTCGTTATGGTCATTACGAGTTCCTAGTGATGCCTTTTGGGCTCACTAATGCTTCGGCTGCATTCATGGATCTCATGAATCGCGTCTGCAAGCCTTACTTAGACAAATTCGTCATCGTCTTTATTGACGACATCCTTATCTATTCAAAGAGCCAAGCTGACCACGAGAAACACCTTCGTTGTATTCTCAAACTTCTACACCAAGAGAAACTCTACGCTAAATTTTCGAAGTGCGAATTTTGGCTTCGAGAAGTCCAATTCCTTGGACATGTGGTAAGTGAGCGTGGTATCCAAGTGGATCCCGCTAAGGTAGAAGCAGTTATGAATTGGCAAGAGCCGAAGACACCTACTGAGATTCGTAGTTTCCTGGGTTTAGCAGGATATTATAGGCGTTTTATCGAAAACTTCTCAAGGATTGCTGCGCCCCTAACTTCGTTGACACGTAAGAAGGTTAAGTTTGATTGGGGCCCTAAGCAGCAGGAATCCTTCGACATTCTTAAGAAAAAGTTGAGCAATGCACCAGTATTAACATTGCCCGATGGTATAGAAGAATTTGTGGTGTATTGTGATGCATCACACACTGGTATGGGCTGTGTACTCATGCAGAAAGGTAAGGTTATTGCCTACGCTTCACGACAGTTAAAGGTACACGAGAAGAACTACACCACCCACGACTTGGAGTTGGGTGCCGTTGTATTTGCATTAAAACTTTGGAGACACTACTTGTATGGAACCAAGTGTGTGATCTATTCAGATCACAAGAGCCTTCAACATTTGTTCAATCAGAAGGACTTGAACATGCGACAAAGATGATGGATGGAAACTCTAAATGATTATGATTGTGAGATAAAATACCATCCAGGCAAGGCAAATGTAGTTGCTGACTCCCTAAGCAGAAAAGAAAGAGTGAAGCCGATAAGAATCAATGCCAAGCGCATTGAAATAAGGAATAGTTTAAACGAAAGGGTGTTAGCTGCACAGAAGGAAGCTGTGTTGGAAGCTAACTATCCTGAGGAAAAGCTAGGAGTAACTGAGGAGCAGTTATCCTATGACAAGGACGGAATGCTAAGATTGAATAGACGAATATGGGTTCCAGTTTATGGAGGACTTCGAGATGTTATCCTCCAGGAAGCCCACAGTTCCAAATATTCCGTTCATCCTGGAGCTGACAAGATGTACCAGGATCTAAAGGCAAACTACTGGTGGATTGGTTTGAAAAAGTCTGTAGCTGCTTATGTAGCTAAATGTTTGACTTGTGCGCAAGTCAAAGCTGAGCATCAAAAGCCGTCAGGTTTGCTACAACAGCCTGAAATTCCCACATGGAAGTGGGAGATGGTGACTATGGATTTCATCACCAAGTTGCCAAAGACGAGGAAGGGAAATGATACTATATGGGTCATAGTAGATAGACTGACGAAGTCAGCACATTTCCTACCCATTAAGGAAACTTACAGCTCAGACATGTTAGCTCAATTGTACGTAGATAAAATTGTAGCTCTGCATGGCGTGCCGTTGTCAATTATCTCTGATAGAGATACGAGATACACATCTCATTTTTGGAAAAGTTTCCAACAGTCTTTGGGCACGCGCTTGAATTTTAGTACGGCTTACCATCCACAGACAGACGGACAGAGTGAGCGTACCATCCAAACATTGGAAGACATGCTTTGTGCATGTGTGATTGATTTAGGTGGCAGTTGGGATAAACATCTGCCATTGGTCGAGTTCTCCTATAACAATAGCTACCATACTAGTATTAAGGCTGCGCCCTTTGAGGCATTATATGGTAGAAAATGCAGAACACCCATTTGTTGGGCAGAAGTAGGAGAAGTTCAATTATCAGGACCAGATTTGGTCTTTGAAACGACGGACAAGATTGTCCAGATTCGCGATCGTTTGAAAGCTGCCAGGGATAGGCAGAAAAGCTATGCGGATCCAAAGCGTAAATCTTTTCACTTCGAAGTAGGTGACAAAGTGTTGCTTAAAGTATCACCCTGGAAGGGGGTGATGCGATTTGGTAAGAAAGGCAAGTTAAGCCCAAGATACATAGGACCTTTCGAGGTTATCGAACGCGTCGGGTCAGTTGCCTATAAGTTAAATTTGCCTGAAGAGCTCAGGGCTATCCACAATGTGTTCCACATCTGTAATATGAAGAAGTGTTTCGCTGATGAATCACTGGTCATACCGCATACGGATGTGCATATAGATGAGAGTTTGAAAATTGTGGAAAAACCTTTGTCGATTGAGGACCGACAGGTAAAGAAGCTTCGAAGGAAGCATGTGCCTATTGTTAAGGTCAAATGGGATGCCCGTAGAGGTCCTGAATATACTTGGGAGGTAGAGTCTACCATGAAGGAAAAATACCCTCATTTGTTCCAGTAAATCTCGAGGTCGAGATTTCTTTTAAGGGGGTGAGGATGTAACACCTCGGAAATTCATGCCCAATAAAATAAAGACACGTGTCATGTTATGCAAACGTGTTATAAATACGGATCCAGATAAAGAAGTACGGTAGGATTTAAAAACGTCGACATGTTAATTTATACCTCTGAGCGACCTATTAATAAATGCCTAACCAGGATATATTTTATCAACATCTGAATTTTTGTTATAAATCTGGAATCCAAAATAACAAATAAATGGTTGCAAACTTAAACAAGGATTCAACATCAATTTCTTGGTTTTTCCGTCAAAATAAATCTCCCACATAGTGCCAAAGAGTGTAATTACATGCCATGACATGCAATGGCTGGAAACATGGTCCCTATACTGACTAAAGTGCATGCGATTCGGAGTTGAAAAGGGTGCATGGTCATAGCTTGAATAAAAACAAAAAGTTTGTCTCTGGCGATAGCTTGCGCACCGCAACATCCAGGACGCTACGGTGCGCAAGGCTGCTTGCGCACCTCAACACTCAGACGGCTACGGTGCGTAAGCGTTGCATCTGGGCGAAATTGTTGACAGCTGCCTGTATAACCGGTTGCACCGACTTATATGGGTGGTTTTCGAAACCAGGGGCTCCTATATCTGGTTTTTAGCATTATAGGACACCTGGGGACATCTTGTAACCTTCCTAGACTATGTTGGCATGATTCTAAGCTTATGGGGTTCACTATATAAGAAGATGGAAGTTGCAACATTTGGGCATTTGCACTTGCAACATTCACAACTGATTTTCTGGATCTCTCTGATCAGCAAGCCATCTTCCTAGTGGTCCCTAATCATAATTAGGACATTTTTAAGTAGCCTTAACCCTTTCTAATCTAGTTTAGCTTAGTTAATTAACTAAAAGTCAAACCATCGTAATTAAGGTTTGACTTCGTGATTAATTAAAATGTGCTTAGTCTAATCATGAATTAAAAGTACCTATAAGTAGGTATTTATGTGGGTAATAAAACCTTAAAAGGGTACTTCCAGATTCCCACTCTAACTATGTTAATTGTCGAGTCAAATCTTACTTTAAAAAGTCAACACAATGTTTAATTTCAAATTAAAGCATAATTAGCAATGTAGGATACTTGAAACCTGTTTGATCATTAATATAACTTGGTAATTAATATAAGAACATGTTCCAACATGTTCAACTCGACAATTTTCAGTTTAGGTTCGGTTTGGAACCGAAAGTCACATAGTTTGACTTTTACTTTGACTTTCAGTTCTGACCCGTTTAAGCCTTGTTTAGAAATGCCTTAGAGCCCTAATTGGACCAGGTTTCATATTAGTGTAACCCCCTGAGGTCACACAACTTTGTTCATTAGTTATCCGTTTCATATGCATGTTTCCGATTAATGCTTAAATGTTGACTATTATGCCCTTTTAACCATAAAACGTGATTTTTTTGAAAATGTAAAAGAGTAGAAACCTTAGTTACTGATTTATAAACTTGCACCTAAAATTTGACATCAGTTTGAGGTCTAGATTAGGAGTTATGCTCATTAGCGTAATTTGAAAGCTTTATGTTAATTAAATGGCGTAATTAGCGTATAGCCTATTTAAACCCACTTTTTGATATCAAACTTTTTACCCACTTATGTAATATAATATTTTGGGATTTTTAAGGATTTTTATTTAATTTTTGGCTGATCATAACATAGGTCTCTAAGCTTGATTCGGTTAATGCCGGTTTTGCCCTTTTAAGCCATAAAATGAGTTTTACAAAACCTTTTGACCCCAAACCTTTTTCTACTAATTTTATTTGTTAAATAAAATATTTTGAGCCTTCTGGAATTATAAAAATATCAGCTTTCCTTTAAAAACCCGGAAATGGCTCCAAATCGCCTTTTAAGCGTTTTTAACGCATAGTATGTACTAAAACTATATTAAACATATGAGGTTAATACCTACTGATATTTTTAGTATATTTTTATATAATAACAGTAAGTAAAAGTTTATAAACTCAGATTTCCAGTTTTGACCTTTTAAGCCTAAGTGAAATTACCAAAATACCCCTAAGGTGCATAGTTTGGTTTTAAATGATAAATTTCATATATAGGTCATACCCTACTGTTATAACTTATTAAATTAAGTGTATTTACTGTATAAATCAGACCTGTAACTCAGATTACAAATTAAACTCTTTTATAATCTTTTAAATGACCAAAATGCCCTTATGAGGCATAAGTTGAGTTTAAATTCAATTGGGGTATAATAGAAGACATCTTACTGATGTCACAACATATTTAAAGTATATTAACTCAGGGAACTTGCATATGACTCTTATGGTTACCGTGACGCCCTTTTTGCGTTCGGTTCGGTTTATGTAACTAGTTTGCATAAATTGACCGAAACGGGTCAAACCTTATCATCTTTGTCTCAAAATCCAGAATGTATTTAGTATACCCATATTATACAAGTCTTCAAACTTGTCGGGTCTAAATCACATTCTATCCGGTCTTCGCTTAATCGTGCGTTTGAACCGTATCGTCCTTAAAACTAGCCGGTCTAAGCTTAGGCTTAAATAAAGACCCGTTAGAAATCTAATAGGTTATTATAAACCTTTGTTCCAGAATAGAAGAACCAGTAAAAGCTACCTTCACTCGCTAATTTTGATTTATACTTACCAAGGTAAATACTTTTAACTTATTTTCCCTATACGGGCTTGGGGTACGGTATAAAATACCGCTTGGTCCGGCATTGAATTCTTTAATCGAATAGAGGTTAAATTTATTGATATGCTATGTTTTGAATGTGTTTTGTTTGATTAAAGCCTTTGGGGGGTTAATGACCATGTCCCGGATATCCTTGGCATCATCTTACGAGATGGCCACGACCTGAGCACAGGGTTTAGGCGTACACCTTTCAGTGCATAACTCAATATTGTGGTGTATCTATTAATCTTTAACCCAGTCTACGGATCGGGCTACTGAACGCATAAGTAACATGTAAATCCCTTACAAGATTATTAATACATAATTATCCCAAGTTATAAAATATTTTGTGCCACGTGCATTCAAATCAATTTTCAAACCTTTTCAAAATGAGTCAGTTAAATTGTATTTACCAGTGTAAACTGACGTATTTTTCCAAAATGTTAAGTGCAGGTACTACTCGTACTAGGCTGGCTGTCTTCTAAGCGTCCACAATAAGTCTCGCAAGCTTGGATGTCAATAAAACTGTTGAACAATATCTTCTTTTATTTTGATCCGCCTGTGGATCCGTTTCAACTATCCGTGATATTTAATATTACATTTTATTTAAAGTTGAAATGAATCTATCTTTGCTTCCGCTGTGCATTTATATATATTGTGTTGTTTGTCTATGATGATACCAACTACGTCACGATATTCTCCACCGGGTCCACCGGTGACACGTGGAAATTAGGGGTGTGACACAACCACTGTTGCCATTACAACTGATGATGTGTCATCAGCTGTCTTCTGCTTTTTAGCAGGAGGCTGGTTTGGTGGTGAGGATGTTTTTGGTGGTGATGGTATTTTTGGTATGGCAGTGGTTGTAGTGGGAGCAGTGGTATTATTTGAAGTGGTGGTGGTTGTTGGTTTAACAACTGCTGAAACCACTGAAGTACCAACAATTGTTGATACAACAGGTGTTACAACAGCTTTTGGTTTGGAAGATTGATGTGTGGAGCTTTTGGAAGGTTTGGAAGAATGTTTTATGGGTCTGGATGGTGTGGTCTTGGGTTGCCTCACTTTTCTAGTGGGCTGCTTTCTTTTCTGCTCAAGATTTTCTTCATCCTTTGGCTCAGAAGTACCCTGCTCATTCATTTCTATAAAAACTCTTTTCTCCTATTCAAACCTTGCTTTATCCTTTGCATCCATATCCCTTTTTACCTTTGCTTTTGCATCAGCAATGGCATTAGTGGTCACATCAACCTTTTTGGACCCATCTGGCTTAGGGATATCTGCAAGCATGCTTGATTTATCTGGTGCAATGTAGATGCCATCTTCATATCCCCTTTTTCTCAACTACTTCATTTTCTCCCCCTTTTTGGCATCAGCTGGTGGTGGTTTATCCACAAAGATGATAGAGGGAGGAGCAGTGCCGGTGGTATTTAATAAATGGGCCTTTATTGCCTTAATATCTGCCTGGGTATCTGATGTGGGGTAAAATACACATAATTGTCCCGTGTAAAATGTATAATTATTGTATAGTATTTATTTGTTTTTATTTAGTTTTAGTATTTTATTACAGTATTTTGTGTTTGGCTAGGTCCTGGTGCAAATGGAGCGAAAATGAGTAATAATTAAATAACTAGCTAGTTGAGCAGAGTAGGGTGCCAGGGACCGAAGTAGAATTGCTGCTATTTTCCGTGATTGAGTCGAGCCCGCTATCTCTAGATGTGAATATGAATTATATAATATCTATGCATGGACGCAGCCATATTAATAGAAAAAGGATGCTGCCATAGTGATTATTATTGTTGGTGGCTAATAATTATATTGGCGGAAGTAATTGATAAAAAAAAGGAATGGAACCCCACACAAAATAAAATACAAAGGATGCCATCATTATATTTGGGGGGGGGGGGTCGAATATACAGGCATACGAGGCAACTGCCTTAATTTTATTATCATGGGCCGCAAAGGATCATAGCCCAGCTAATAAGAGATTGTGGGCCATGAAAGTGCAAATAGTTTACGTGAATATTTGTGATGTTGGGCTTTTAACAATTATTGAATGTAAGAACCCTAAGGCTGAGCGGGGCACCCTCGGTGACTCCCTTCGGGGACCAAAGTTGCCGAGCGGGTATGGTGCTGCCATCCAAGAGGGGAGCAATTTCGGGGGGGGGGGGGGGGGAGACACCGAAGAGGGTAGGAGAGAGAAGGTGGGGCCACCCTCATTTTCAACCAATGAAAACTTTTCTTTTTTTTTTGAATAAAAAAACAATTCCCCTAAGAGGGGAGTGCCGCCATCAAATTGGGGTGCGAGGGGAGTTGACGTGGCATAACCTGATTGGGTGTGCGTAAGAGAGGGGACTCCCCTAAGAGGGGAGTGCCCCCCTCACCCTAATGGGACATAAAGAATCTACATCAGACATTAAATATTACTTGGATGAAAAGACTCCAGATGAATATAAATAAATATCAACATCAGACAACAAGGGGGGACGCAACATCAGCCGCACATACGCATACATCATCAGACGCATAACGGGTGACAAAAGAGAAGATCAACAGAACGGGAAACTTCTTTTGCAAGGAACAAAGCTTTTGAATCATTGGAGTTGGAGTGGAAGCTTAGAGAGCAAGGGATATTACGGTTTTTGCATACCGGGTTCTTTTGTTTTCTATTTTTCTTATTTTAATTCGATGAATTCAGATTTTAAACTTTGTGTTTTTGTTTTTGAGACCATGTTTCTTGGCTAGATTTTCTTAACTACCTAGGCATGACAATGGTTTAAATAAAGTTTGGATTTTTATTCGGTTTTTAAGTGGTTTATGGATTTTCTTGTATTGTAAAAGCTATGGAATTTTAACTTGGTGTATATGCATGCTTGATATTGTTTTATTGCTGTTTATTGCTTCGTATAATCCTTGGTGACGGTCTATATCACATAATAGGGTTGTGCTAGGGTTCTTGATTTAGGTGAGTGTCTATATCACATAATAAATCTTTAACTCTTTAAGGTGAAATTATGTAACTAACCTTAGAAGTAATATTCGGTAATTTAATAAAATCAAGTGTTCTGCTAATCTTGTCGCTGTGAGGCTCGAGGTTATTAATAGGTCTCGGTTTGGTTTATAGCTAGGTCTAAGAAATTGGTCTAGTCCTTAAACATTCTCTTGTCTATTAAACCAAGATTGGAACCCATAGTTGCCTTAGACTTTCGCGCTGTATGGTAGATCGTCTTATTTAGACACTTTCAAGAAGTTAGAGGACTGTGAGAAAATCTAAAAACCGGTAACCGTAACAGCCTAGGTAGTGCCACAAGAATCACCTTGAGAGGGATTGAGGGGCTTAGTTGGTATCTTAATAGGTTTAGCATTTAAAGATCCCGGTTCCATACCACAAAACTATCGAATAGAAATCCATTCTGAGTTAAACTTGCGTCTAGCCTAGGTAGTCTTCATCGCCACTGGTTCTAGTCTTCGTCAAATTTCATGACAAGTTTTTTTAATATTATTTTAATATTTTATTTAAGATTTTTAGAACCCCCCCATCAATAAACAATTAGTTAAGTCATGTCATTCTTAGTCTAGATAGAGTCTTAGCGTAATCTTTAGAGTCTCGTGGGTTCGATACTCGGACTTACTTTAGCTATTCTACATTGATCGGTACACTTGCCGGTTGTGTGGTTTTAGTTTTAGATCGAGTCTAAGTTTATAAATTTAAAGCTTAGAGTGTCTAGATTTAGGGTAATTTTAGTTTTTTTTAATTAAACCACATTTTAGCACATCAAGTTTTTGGCGCCGTTGCCGGGGACTCTTTGGCAATTGTGTTGATTACTTTATTTGGACTTAATTGACATCATACGTGCTATTTGTTTGTTTGAGTCGTAGGAGTCTAATTGTCCGTGTCTTTTATTTTTCTTGAGTCTTGTAAATATGTGTGAAATTTGTGGAGGACCTCATTTTACTGTTAATTGCCCACAATATGAGGGGTCCTCTGCACAATGCTACGCTAACCCTTTTATGTGTCAAAATTGTGGTATACCTCACATCTCTATATTTTGTCCATATTTCCCGAGGTACTCCACACGTTACGCTAACCCTTTTTTGCAGTCACAACCATATTTTTCACAGGGGTATTCTTTGAATTATTATGATAATCAGCCATATTACTATGATCCGTGTCAGCAGCCACAATATAATGGGGGTCAGTACTATGAACAATATTTTGGTAGCAACTTTGATAGGGGTGATGATGCTGTTTGAGGTAGGATTGAGGAGATGTTCGCGCAGATGATGATGCAGAATGAGGCGACACAGAAATCTCTAGCTGATTTCGCTAAAAATCAAGAGCAAATTAATAAAAATAAAGAGTCTGCTATATTAGATCAACAATCTACTCTATTAGATCTTCAACGTATAGTAGATGACATTGCTAGGAGATTGAAAGAAGAGGAACAAGCGCAAAAAGTCCAACCAGACCAGCCAACGACTGGGTATACATATGATGCAGAGGGAAACTACCTCGGTTACATGCTTTCTACTGGGGAATTAATCCCAACATTTCCAGAACTGGGGAAAGAGCTACCATATGAGGATTGGTCAGATGAAGAGATCACTTCAGAAACGGAGACGAAAATGGACGACGAAGTCCCACCTCCGGTTCCACAGGTTCCAATTATTAATTACTGGAGTAACTCTGATGATGAAATAGACGAAGAAGAATGGGCGGTGTATCAGAGGTCGTTAGTGAAGAAAGAAGTAATTGAAGAAGTGGAATTGGGGGATTCCACTGGTTGGATGTTTGATGAAGTGGATAAAGAAAAAGTGATGGAGGAGGAAGTGGATTTAGGAGACTCCCTTGGTTTGATGTTTGGTACAGAAGAAGAAATTGAAGAGGTAGAAATTAAGTCGTCTGGGGAGGATGAGTTTTTAGAGTTAGAATTAGATGGCTTACCGGTCTATGAAGAGGTAGGAATGTTGGATCCTGATGGGGATATAGCATACTTTGATGCCCTTCTTGAAGGTGAATCGACAGAGGTGATCGAACCTGCCCCAGACAAAGAGACTAAGTGTGGGGATCGTTTTTTGAAAGTGGTGGAAGAAGAAGAACACCACAGCTGTCCCCTGGTGTTAGTAATAAGTGAAACTGAAAAATCAACAAAACCACGGGAGAGGGGGAAGAAAAGGAAAAGAAAGGATCTAAATCGGGAGAGGATCGAAGGTTTATATAAGACGGAGATGAAGGAGCTGCTCACTCATGATCAGTCCTCTCGTTACATGTCATGCATTCGGTTTCTTCCAGGTAAGTATAAATTCTGGTGGTCTGACCCGTTTCAAAATTTTAAAATATTTTATTATTCCACTATTAAATTTTTAACTATTGTTGAGGACCGGGTGGAATTAAATGGGTTAGATAGGGTCCAGATCAAAGAAAAGCCTCCTGATTAAATTCAAGTGTGGGGAGGTTTTGTAGAGTTTGTATAGAGTCGTAGTTTTTGTATATTGAGTCTTAGTTAGTAGTGTTTGAGTCAGTCTTTTGTTTAGAGTCGGTACTGCTTTGGTTTTTGCTTGTTTTTGTTTACGCAGGTTTGAATATGTACCACCCGTACTCAATCTCCATTCGGGTGATTTTGGAGCTGCTTATCAGATATCAGGAATTTATCGAGTATACCAGTTAGAGTCAAACCCGATCGCGACCGAAATGCTATACGATCGAGCTGGATTGGACGAGAGTATTGAAGCATACGCGTTGTTATTAACCAGCTAAGTCCTTTCCAATTTTGCCCTTTGTTTTTTATTTATTTTTTTGAGTCGGTTTCCATCCTACATTGAGGGCAATGTAGAGTTTAAGTGTGAGGATGGGAAACTATCGTTTAGTGTCGTTAGTATAGTTAGTCGAGTCATAAAAGTCAAAAAATACAAAAAAATAAAAAAAATAAAAAAATAAAAAAATCAGAAAATGTCTATTGAATAAGAAGTTTGCAAACTAAAAAACGGAAAATGATAGAAAAGTCGGGTTTTGTTCGGGTTCAAATAATAATAATATGAGATAATATAATTGTGCTTGTGTCTAGTTTGGGATGTGCGGGTAGGCTCGATTCGGTTCTGGGTTTCTTTGATCTAAAATATACCTAATTGTCGGTCTACTAGTGGGTTCTCATCTAGGGAAAGTGGGGAAATTGAAACCGCCAATAATAGTATAAGGGATGCCGTTATAAGCTAAGATCGTTAGAGTTTTTTGTCATATCTCGTGGAAAAAGGAAAAATGAAAAAAAAAAGAGCTAGAAACTAAATGAAAGTAGCCATTTCTATGTAGTCTGGGTTGGGGATAGCGACTCTACAGCCGGATTACCAGTAGGGTGTGTGAAATCGACCTTGCAAAGAAAATAAAAAGTACCGAAGCTTAAGTAATCCGAGTTGGGGATAGCGACTCTACAGCCGGAATGCCTCTGGGTTAGGGAAAGCAACGTCTACGCTCGAAAAAAAAATGAAAAAGGAGAAAAAATAAGTATAGATTTGATGCTAAACTCTCTTGATCTTGGTATAAGGCGGTTAGGAAATAACCCAGTGGTTGTTCCTTTTGTTCTATAAGCTTGAGGGGGGACTAGGTGGACTTGCGATTCTTAGCGTGAGACCCTAGGTAGATTGACCATAATTGAACTAAACTTGCATGATAAGGGCTTGGAACCGGGTTTGGGTTTAAGAGGATTGATGTGTGCAAAATGCAACATATAAGTTACATCAATTGTGGCATAAAACTAACCCTTTTTAGTACTAATGTTGGAAAAAGTGTGCTTTTGTCTTCCTTTTGTATTTTCAGGATTAAATGAGCTCAAATTAACAAAAGAAGCAAAAAGACAGCAAAATCTAACATAAATACAAGAAAAGGAACAAACGTGACATGCCCGACCCCACGACAGCATCTTCCCAAGCAAAACAAGAAGACAGAAGACTGAACACGCCCCGTGCTCAGCCAGCACGGGGGCGTGCCCAAGTGTCAGCAGAAAAGACAAAGTGGTAGAAGCTTCCATTGCCCACCACAGGGCCGTGCTCAGCGGGCACGGGGCCGTGGTCAACTATAAGATTCGCAGAATCCAGGCAAATCTTCATAGTACAGATATGCTTCTGCACATGAGGTCGTGCTCAGCGGACACGGGGGCGTGGTCAACTAATACAGACAAGCTGCAATAAATGAAGAGAGAGAAGGATGTGGACACGGGGCCGTGTCCACTGGACACGGGGCCGTGCCCGAGCTTCTGTTTAGCCTATAAATAGGAGTGCTTGGCTTAAGCTCAAACCATCCCTTGGCACACCACCTCTCTCACACTTCACCCACCACCCACCACCACCATAATACCATCATCCACCACCATCATCCATTGTCCATCATAGAGTGTGTGAGTCGTCTCGGGATCCAAGATTGATCGTAAGAGTTCTTGACAATCAAGGCCATGTTTGCCTAAGTATCTTACATCACTTGGTGAAGACAAAGTGTCTAGTGTAATACTTTTTATTTTTAATCTTTTCGCACTTTTTAATTGGTTATGTATTAATGACTTTAATAACTAGTTTCTTATGTTGAAGGTGATTCTTCCTTATCGTTTGTCCGTGGTGTCTTGGCATTATTTTACTGTCTATATAAAATAAAAGATTTTCACCATTCATATCTCCACGGTCTATATGGAGGTATGTTGGCTACCTGGTCGGGGGTTAAGGGAACGGTTTGGTAAGAGTCTTGCCGTTGTTCAGCGTTTAGAGATCCTGCAAGGGACCTGGGTCAAATTTAGTAGGACCTCCTTCAATACTTAACGGTATTGGATGGCGGGGGTCCAAACTCTTTGATCCCCTCATATGTAAGCTACTATTAATACTATAACCCGGCTATTTAGGACTGTATCCCTGCTGACTCAGACTACTTAGCCGAGGGTAACGTCACATTCAAAAGAGGGGCCTACCAAAATTTGCATTAATAACTTAATTAATTATCTTTCAATAATCCGACCCTTTAGGATTGTATCCTTGCTGACTCAAACTATTGGGTTGAGGGTAACGTCACCTCCAAAAGAGGGGCCTACTACAATAACTAAGATAATCTCTTAAATAGTGCAAAAGTGCGGAAATAATCAAAGGTTACACTATACACAAGTCGGAGCCAAGTGATTCATCTTGTCTATCTGTTTTATTTTTATTTTTATTTTTCAGCATTTTAGTTAATTTTTATTTTCTTAGTTTAAAACATTTTTTCTAAACTTTTGATTTGATTAGACGTTGAGGATAAACCGGTATTAAAAGCTCTTGTGTCATTGGACGACCTCGGTATCTTACCAACACTATACTACGCTCACGATGGGTGCACTTGCCCATATGTGTGTTTAGTGTTAGTAAATATCGTGTTTTATAAATTTTAAACTTGGCTAAAAAAAGTGTAAAAGGGCTTAAAATATACTTAAACTTATATATACACTTCACACGCATCAAGGATCAAAATACTTGCAATCGCGGCTAACACAAGTTTCGGTTTTAATAAGTAATTTAAGCTTTTGTCTCGAATGATTATCCCGTCTATGATTCCGTTTGCACAATTCTTTTTCGAGGACGAAAAAAGGTTAAGTGTGGGGATATTTGATGTGGGGTAAAATACACATAATTGTCCCGAATGATTATCCCGTCTATGATTCCGTATAATTATTGTATAGTATTTATTTGTTTTTATTTAGTTTTAGTATTTTATTACATTATTTTGTGTTTGGCTAGGTCTTGGTACAAATGGAGCGAAAATGAGTAATAATTAAATAACCAGCTAGTTGAGCAGAGTAGGGTGGCAGGGACCGAAGTAGAATTGCTGCTATTTTCCGTGATTGAGTCGAGCCTGCTATCTCTAGATGCGAATATGAATTATATAATATCTATGCATGGACGCAGCCATATTAATAGAAAAAGGATGCTGCCATAGTGATTATTATTGTTGGTGGCTAATAATTATATTGGTGGAAGTAATTGATAAAAAAAAAGGAATGGAACCCCACACAAAATAAAATACAAAGGATGCCATTAGGGGTACAACCGAGCCGAGCCAAGCCCGAGCTCGACCAGGCTCGAGCTCGAGCTCATTTAACATATGAAAACTCGAGCTCGAGCTCGGCTCGAAGGTAATTTTTCAAGCTCGAGCTCTGCTCGGGCTCGACTCGTTTAGTATTTTTTAATTAATTTATATTAATTATGATTATTATACATATAATTTAGTTATTTTTTATATTTACATAAATGGTAATTATTATTATATAAATATATGTTTAATATATTAATAAAAATATATAAATAGAAAGCTCGATTAGGCTCGTGAGTCGGCTCGAGCTCGATAAGCGAAGCTCGGGCTCGTTTACTAAACGAGCTTGTTTTTAGGCTCGGGCTCGAGCTCGTTTAAGCTCGGCTTGTTCGAGCTTTTTTTCGAGCCAAGCTCGAGTAGCTCGGCTCGTTTGCACCCCTAGATGCCATCATTATATTTGGGGGGGGGGGGGCGTCGAATATACAGGCATACGAGGCAACTGCCTTAATTTTATTATCATGGGCCGCAAAGGATCATAGTCCAGCTAATAAGAGATTGTGGGCCATGAAAGTGCAAATAGTTTACGTGAATATTTGTGATGTTGGGCTTTCAACATGATGGAAGTTCTCTTTTGAACATGTATCTCATGTTGCTGATAAGCAAGTTCTCTTTGTTGGATGAGCATAGGTTGAAACAAATTCCACAGCTCATTTTTAGCAGGTGCATGTGGTGGAGCAGATGCTTGAGCTGGAGCAGTAGTGGTTGGTACCTTTTGAACATTCAACAACTGTTGCAGCATGTCTTTGATTTATGCAACAGAGGTATAAAGTTTGTCAATTCTACCCGTCAATTCTCGGTACATTAAACCATCACCCAACTTAATGGGATCATCTGATTTCCCACTAGCAGTGGTTGACTGAGGAAATGTATCCCAAAGGTCATCCACTGATGCCCCTTTATCTTGGTACTGGGGACTTCTTCCTTCAAATTGAGAAACACTTTTTAGTGAACCAGTGAAGACCGGATACACAAATGTTCCCAGAGAAGAAATTGCCTTCAAGGTAGTCTTATTGATGAAACCACTGTCCAAGTGGAAACCAGTGGGTTCAGCACTTGTAGTGGCTGCTTCACTTGAACTACCACCAAGAGTTACTTGTAACTCAAGGGGTGTAACCTCCTCAGGTGTTGTTGGTGGGTTAGCAATGATTGAAACACCAGACCCAGTCACTTGTTGGAGCATATTCTCAGTAACAGGTGATTGAGAAGGACTGGTTTGTGTCTGGTTCAAATCAAGAGCATCCAACAAAAGTTTTGTTTGTGGGGGAATTGTGGAGGTGAGGATGGGTGTAGAAAGCGAATTTACCCCGGGCAGTGGGCTGTGGATGATAGAATCAAGTGATTCTAGAGCATCATATTGTGGAGTCCCTATGTGTACAACCTGTTCTTTTTTAGAAGAAGCATGAGGAGTTTGAGGCATAGGTTGAGATTTTTCTACCAACTGCTGTGAGGAAGTAGCAGCAGTGGTTTCTAGTGACTTTTGTGTTGTCACTGGCAGTTTCTCTGGGATCTCATCTTCCATAGTTGCCTTTGTTTTGGGTTTGGGAGGCTTTTGAGTTTTCTTTTGTTTTGGTTTTCTGGTGGTTTTAGGTGTGGGTTTCACAGCAGTTGTTTTGCTATTGTGATCACCTAGAGAAGTGGGCTCAGCAGCAGATACTTGAGGAGCAGTGGTAGCTGCTAAATTCTGCTCAGGAACCCCTGCTTTTGTTTTAGAAACTTTTTCTAGCCTTGTAAATGTTTCAGAGGTAAGGCCATTTATTTGCAAAGGTTCACCCTGGATAAGCACACGAGCATTATCCTTAGCAAATTTCTTTTGAAAATAAAAGCTAAAGAACCTTGGAAACAGTAAAAATGATTTTTTTATCAACATATTTAACTAAATCATCAAAGATCTCCTGGGAGTAGTTAAAATTTTCTTTATGTAAAATAGCATAACCCAGGTATTGGATCTTTAATGGTATCTCATTAAAAGCAGTTGTTTTATTTGAAACACACATCAAAAGGGTATGAAATAAAAATCTTGTTGCAGAAGGAAAACTACCTTTTTGTAAGGTATCCTTCTTCATTTCCTCAGCATACCCCCTCTCAATAAAATCAGTTTGATACTCGATTTTGGGAAAAGAAGTTTTACCTTGCTGATCATCGAGTTCAAATACCTCTGAAATGGATTGTGGTGTGATTTGAATTGCTTTACCCTTTATTGAGGAATTTATGGCGATTACCACATCATTTTGAGACTCAAGTGTGGCATTTTTCCAAAACTCCCTCTGGGTTGCCAGAAAAATTGGATCATCCGCAGTCAACAAAGTTTTGTACTTTGAAGACGAAAGGGAATCGATGATGGAATTGTAGGTGTCAGTGTGACTGGGTTTTGTGAGTAGACCCAAATAGTTGTGGGGAGCTTTGTATGGAATTTCAATGGGTTCGGTGGCCATTTGAGTGACCTTTTTAGAAGATGAAGATGGTGATTTTGGAGCGGAAGAAGACATGAGTAGGTTACAAGATGAAGAAGACGATGAGGGATTTGAGAGAGAAAGATGGAAACTGCTTTGAGAAAGGAATTTTAGAATTCAATTCGACAGTGTAAAACCCTGTTTGGGGGTTTGAGGAGGGTTTTATAAAGGAAAAAGTGAATGCTGACGTGGCAGCGGTTACAAAAGATCTGACCGCTATGTACTGTCCACGTGCCAACCCCTGATGAATAATGGACGACAGGTGTTTTATGAAACCACTGATGGAGCAATAGCAATAGGTGCAACGGTTATAATGAAAGCAGTGGGTAATTCTACTATCAGTGGATAGCCTATCAGTAGATGAAAACACTGATTTTGAATCAACAGTGATTACCAAGGAAATGAGAGAACAGGGGTTGACTTACAGCAGTGGACAGCTTTTAGTAGAACAGATGTTTGAACCAAACAGTGGTTATGGCAGAATTTTAAGGATTTAATGAAAAATTCATTTTTAGCTATTTTTAAGGATGGATTTTTGATTTTCTGAAAACATTTTAATGCTTTTATTTATAGAAGAACAGGATTTTGCCTGTTATTCCATGTTCAACATGCCAATCCTAGAGATCAAGCTTTCAAAGGTGGATGTGTCTAATGCTATTGTTAGCACATCTGCCAGCTGATCTTTAGTTGGAACATGGTGCAGAGAAATCAAACCTTTTTCATAGCAATGCCTCAGAAAGTGATGTCTGATATCAATGTGCTTGGTGGTTGAATGGGATACTGGATTTTTGATGATATTTTCTGCTGCTTGACTGTCCAACATGAGAGGTGTCCTTAGGGCAGTGATACCAAAATCCAACAATTGATTTTGAAGCCAAAGCAGTTGGGCTGTGTAGCTTGCAGCAGCTATATACTCTGCCTCAGCAGTGGATGTGGAAACAACTGCTTGCTTTTTTCTTTGCCAAGACACTAAGCAACTGCCTAGGAATTGGCACCCTCCTGAAGTGGACTTCCTTGTCTTGTCACATCCAGCAAAGTCACTATCTGAGAAACCTGAAAGCTTGATATTTCCATCAGCTGGATACCAGATACCAAGTGTGGGAGCACTTTTTAGGTATCTGAATATCCTTTTTACAGTAATAGGTTTGACTTTCTAGGGGCTGATTGGGATCTTGCACAAACACATGTTGCAAACATGATGTTTGGCCTAGATGCAGTTAGGTACAATAAAGACCCAATCATGCTTCTATATAGAGTTTGATCAACCAAATCATCCTTTTCATCAGACATAACTATTTTATTGGTTGCAATGGGTGTACTACATGGCTTACAATCATCCATCTCAAATTTCTTTAAAAGTTCTTTGGCATATTTTCCTTGATGGATGAAGGTGCCATTTTGCAGTTGCCTTACTTGGAGACCAAGAAAGCACTGGAGTTCACCCATTGCACTCATTTCAAACTCAACTGTCATGAGTTGCCTAAACTCTTCACACATTATATTACATGTGCTTCCAAATATGATGTCATCCACATAAATCTGGACAATCATCAAATCCTTTCCTCTCCATTTTAAAAACAGTGTTTTGTCTATTTTACCTCTTGTGAACCCAATGGATATTAGGAAAGTGGAAAAAGTTTCATACCAGGCTCTTGGTGCTTGTTTCAGGCCATACAAAGCTTTATTTAGCTTGTAGACATGATTTGGATTAAATGGATCCTCAAAGCCTGGAGGTTGACAAACATAAACCTCTTCTTGAATCTTACCATAGAGGAATGCACATTTGATATCCATTTGATACACCTTGATATTGTGGTTGACAGCAAAGGCCAGGAATAGTCTGATAGCTTCAAGTCTTGCTACAGGGGAAAATGTTTCATCATAGTCAATGCCCTCTTCCTGTCTAAACCCTTGAACCACAAGCCTAGCTTTATTCTTGACAACAATACCCCTTTCATCAGTTTTATTTTTTGAAGACCCACTTTGTGCCAATAGGACTCACACCCTCTGGCAGTGGAACAAGCTCCCAAACTTGTTGTCTTCTGAACTGTTGGAGCTCCTCTTGCATGGCTTCTACCCAGCTGTTGTCTTTCAGTGCCTCTTGGTACTTGACTGTCTGATGGAGAGATAGGAAACCAGCAAAAAGACAGATGTTTTTGGGATTGGCTTTTTGTGAGCACCCCTTCACTGATGTTGCCAATGATTTGGTCAGGTGGATGAGACTTCAAGAAGATTAGATCTCCTTTGTATGGAACAATGGCATTTAATGGTGAGGGTTGCAGATGTGAATCATCTGAGCTAACCACTGCTGGTGACTTTGATGAGCCAGCAGTGGCTTCAAATGGAGGTGGAGGAATAGGAGGAATAGGTGTGAAACCATGTTGACTTTTATCCACTGCTGGTGAAAGTTGTTTGTCAACAGTGGTTGATGAAGATGGGCTACTTTGGTCAACAACTATTGAGGTAGCAGTGGATGAGCTTTGACAGCTGCTTTGAACATCTGCTGCTCTTCCCATTGAAGCAGACTTTTGTTGAGAAATGATGACTTCATACCCATAGTCTGATGGAGGATTTTCTGATGGACCTGCATTGTTATTCTTCACAGCAACACTTTCAAATGTGAATTTATCAAGATCAAATAATTCAGCAGGGTTTGCTGGGATTTTCATTGATGAAAGTTCATTGAACTTCACATTTAAAGTCTCTTCCACTGTCTTAGTCCTAGTGTTAAACACTTTGTAGGCCTTAGCAGTGGTTGAGTATCCCAGGTGGTAACCACAATCAATTTTGGCTGCAAACTTAGAGATAGAATCTTTTAAGTTTAAAATGAAGCACGGGCATCCAAAAACTTTGAAATATGAAATCAATGGCTTTATTTTATACAACAGTTCATAGGCAGTCTTTTGATGCCTGGGGTTGATTAAAAGTCTGTTTTGGACATAGCAAGCAGTGTTTACTGCCTCTGCCCAAAAAGTTAATGGCAAACCTGAATCAGCAAGCATGGTTCTGGCAGCCTCAATCAAAGTCCTGTTTTTTCTTTCCACAACCCCATTTTGTTCTGGTGTTCTTGGAATGCTGTACTGCCTTACAATTCCTTTTGACACACAGAAATCATCCAACTCCTTGTTTCTGAACTCTGTGCCATTATCACTCCTGAAGACTTTTACTGGCAAGTCAAACTGCTTTTCAACCTGTTTAACAAAGTCTTGCAGAATTCCTGCAGTCTCATCTTTTGAGTGTAAAAAGTAAGTTCATGTAAACCAAGAAAAGTCATCAACAATAACTAAACAATATCTTTTCTTTCTAGGACTCATGACTTTAACTGGGCCAAACAGATCCATGTGAAGCATTTGCAAGCACTTGGTTGTTTTGGACTCTTCAATTGATTTGTATGAGCTTTTATGTTGTTTTCCTTTTAGGCAGGAAACACAATGCTCAGGACAGGTGAATAGTTTTTGAGGTAAGCCTCTTACTAACCCCTGTTTTGAAATAGCAGTGATTGTCTTGAGATTTGTGTGCCCCAATCTCCTATGCCATAATTCTGTCTCTTTGTTAGAGGCAGCTGACAACAGACAGACATCAGTCCTGGGGCTCTCTTTTGACATATCCACCACATAAACATTGCCACTCCTTTGAGCAACAAGTTGAGTTTTTCCATTTTTTATTATTGCTTCAATCTTTTCAACCATTTCTGGTCCAACAATCCTACAACACTCTTTTGTAAAGAATGAGCCATAGCCCTTATCACTCATTTGAGAGACACTTAAGAGGTTGAATTTTAGATTGTCTATTAGATTGACATTTTGAAACCTAACTTTACCAGACTGGACTGTACCAGACCCCAGAACCTTCCCTTTACTATTATTGCCAAAGGATATATCACCCCCTCCATGAGTTTTGAAATCTTTGAGAAGGGCTCTACATCCTGTCATGTGCCTGGAGCCTCCACTATCTACATACCAAAGACTATCTAAGCATGCAGAAGCTCCCTGCACATGTCGTAAAAGGTTAGTTCATAAGGGTCTCCAAAGCCAATATGGCTTTGGATGGGGTCTCAACAGTGTCTAGGTTAAGTTCAGATGGATGGGCAGTGGTTAGGTCAGGGGTTTGGATAGTTTTGGAACTGTTTTTCTCTAACCACTGTTGAGGGTCTTGCCCAATCAGCTGTTGATAACCAAAGGGATGCCTGTTCACTTTTGGTTTAGTGGGCCTTTTGTAGGCTTCATAAACATGTGGGACCCTTTGGTATGGTGCTTTACCTTTACCTTTGTGGTATTGGTTTGCAGGGGGTGCATCAGTCACCTGAACATCTCTTTTAACAGAGGTTTGATTCAGCTGTTTGGTAACAACTGTTTGGACTGGCACAAACAGTGGTTGGTTCTTGGTGAATTTGACAGATGGATTTGATGAACTCAAGGATGTTTTTGCAGTGTACTCATTCTTTTTTACATCAAATGATTTGAGGTACACACATTCCTGAGTTTTGTGGTTTGATTTACCATAGATGGTGCAACTCTCAGCAGGTACAACAACACTTGTTTTGTTGATATTATATGCTTTTAGATAAAACCAGTCTTTTGTTAGATGATTCTTCTTTTCACAGAAATCACAAAACAGGTTTTTGATCTTTTCTCTTTTCTTCCTCTTTTCAGACTCCTTAGCAACAGAGTTTTGAACTACTGTTGGGATGTCTTTGAGAGGAATGACCTTAGCTTTGGGAGCCTTTACACCATCAGTGGTTGTGAAGTCCATTGGCTTGAAATTTTCAAGAATGTCACACTCATCAGATCATGTGGGTTTAAATTGGTATTTCTCAATTTCCTTAAAAGTTGAGGACCCCACAGATCTTTCCAGAGTGATTTTGTTACCAAGTTTGTCTGTTATCTTAACTTCTTGGCCATTCTTGTTTGTTGGAATTATTTCAACTGAACTAGCTTGATTTGCAGCATTGTTTTCAACTTGATCATTTTTTTCTAAAGCCAATGCCAAATTTCACATTGCTTTCAAGCTGTTTCTCAAGCATTGTCTCAAAACCTTTGCAAGATTCCACCCATTTTTCACAAGTGATTTGGGTGGACTCCAACTCCTTTTTACAAACATGATATTTTTCTACCATAGTTTGAAGTTGGTTTTTGGTAATGCTATGCTCTTCTTTTAGACTGCAGATTTCTTTATCCTTTTCAGCCAATTTGATTTTAAGTTCTTTTAAAGACTTCTCAAATTTTACTTCATCATTTAACACTCTATCCCTAAGGTTTTCATTCACCTCTTTAATGTTAGCAAATGCAATGATGCATTTGTCTGAACACAGATTTTCAAGAACCTGAGATGATACCTTGGCAGCAGCCATCATGGCACAATCACATTGATGATCACTTTCTTCATCAGCTCTCTCTTCTTTCTCACCTTCTTTCTTCTCTTCTTTTTCTTCTTTGTCTTCTTTGGACCAGGGGTCAAACAGTGGTTCAATCAGGGGTTCTGAATTTTCTCCCAGCAGTATTTCACCAGCAACTGTAGTAACCACTGCTTCAGCAACTTCATCCACTGTTTCAGCACTTAGTTGTTCTCCTTCAGCTTCCAGCCCTTCTGATATTGACTCTAATGCCATAAAACAAAATTCATCATTAAAAGCATCATTAGAGGCATAGATTGCAAAATTTTCATCACCAAGCTCATCAAGCATACTGCTCCAGTCAACAAAGCCTTGGGTGAAAAAGCTTTGCTGATCTGGTTGAACCACTGCTGGAGCAGCTTGTTGAGGTGCAACTGGTAGCACTTGAGCCTGAGGGACAGGGGCTTGAACATACTGAATTTGTGGAACATTGGTTTGAACATAATGCACAGGCACAGGAGTTGCAGCATAGTGAGCAGTGTTAACATGGGCCGCAGGGGTATATTGGGCATAGTGCACAGTGCTTTGGTTTTGTGGTCTAGGGTTTGAGCTGGGATGAGTAATAATTGGACCAGTGGTTTGACTCCTAGATTCCCTAGTAAAATGTCCTAGCCTATTGCACTAATAGCACTTGATTTTTGACTTGTCCAACCCCTCTTTTAAATTCCCATGTAACCCTGGGAATTTTCTCCCTGTTCTTTTATAGAATTTGCTTGTTCTTACACTAAGCAAAGCCAATTGATGCAAAATGTCCATTTCTTCTAAGTCAGTGGGATCAAAGTGTTGTAAATCATTGAGTTCAAAACACAGATTATTAGAGATCTGGCTTTCTCCATTTGTTGTGAAAGCAAAGTTGGATGAATGAGGATCAGAGTTGAAGTTTGCACCAGCAGTTATGTCAATAAAATGATCATAACTCTGATCCTTACTGCCGCCAGTCTCTTCCTGACCCAGAAGAGCTGTGTTGCCAAATGTGTAATCATCTGCAACTTTGCCAGACTCTTGCAACTTCTTTTTCTGGTTTAACTCCCTTTCATAGGTCAGGAGTCTACCATGAAGTTGGGTCAGTGTCAGATCTTTGAACTCAACAGAGTTTCTAGTCACAAATGCAATGGTGTCCCATTTTTCAGGTAGTGATCTAAGGAACCTGCTGTTTTGAGTTGAATTTGTAAATTTAATATCAACAAGCCTTAGTTCACTAATGAGACAACTGAATCTCTCAAATTGTTGGGTTAATGTTTCACCCTTAACGTGACAAAATGTTTCATACTGCTGATTCATAATTTCCCTGTTATTTTCGATAACTTCTTTAGTCCCCCCAAATTGTTCCTTAAGTGCATCCCATAATTCCTTGGCACTGTTATAATGTAACAGCCCAGCATAGATCTCATTGGGCAAAGCAGATGCAACGATGCTAAATGCCTTGGCATCCAGTTTGAACTTCTGAAAACCAGTTTCAGTATAGTTTTCAGGTTTTTTAGGTTCGAATTTCTTTGAATCCTCAGCACTCGGCACCATTGGAACGTGTGGTCCAAAGATAACCGACTTCCAACATCCGATGTTCTGTTGAGCAAGGAAGTGTCCCATCCTTCTCTGCCAGATGTTGTACTCATTGCGTTTTAGCATGGGTGGTTTGAAGAGTGAGCCGCTGCTATTGTTTGCATCTTGTGCTTGTGACGTCATCTTGGTTGTTTTACAGGCACTGATTAATCAACTTTGTTCGTGATAAATCCTTGCTCTGTTTTTCAACGAAACGAACAATAATAAGTATCAACGATTGTGAGCTGAACTTTTATGTCAAAATGATGGTTAAATCAAATTTGACTGTCCTAGCTCTGATACCAATTGTTAGGATATGAGTTTCGATTGATTGTGTTTTACGTTTGATTTAATATGAAGATGAACAAGTAGTTGCAGCGGAATTATAAATGGAAACAAACTTTCACACACAATCAAACAGGAGAAATGCTTTCAACACACATTTTAACATAGAACCGAAAGATTGAATTTATTTCAAGCAACGATTACAATGCATGCATGTATAACAAACTCCCCCTCAGCCTGAGCTCAGTATTTGTTCATACAAGAGACAAGTGGTGAAAGAGCCAATAGACCAGTACAGGGTACTGTTCTATTTATAGGCACGAGCAAACCACTGAAGCATCTTGGCTGACGTCACCATGAAAGTGACATCTAACCTCCTAACAAACTCTAACTACTGCCTCATACAAACACTGCTTAGCTAACTACTGATAAACAATACAATACAAAAGCAAGACTAAACTACTGCTACCTCCTTCCACTGTTGTGACTCCAGCAGTACTTGTATCATCAGCAGTGCTTGGCTCATAACAGTAGATTGATCAACAGGTCTTCAATCTTCATCAGTCTTTATATGATCAGTAGTTGTTTCTAGAATAGTACTTGTATACAGACAGTGGATAGAGACCATCAGATGTTAGAATCACTTTCAAGGGGAGAGACTTGTATACATCCACTGCTTATTCTGGATCCACTGCTCTGATCCAGTTTGGCTTTAATCAACTGTTCCTCTGGTAGGGTTCAATCACAACAGTTCGAGACGGTTTGACCACGTGCTAATCAACAGAAACCCCATCTCGACCCAAGTGCTCTGATCGAACAGGAATCACCCTAGTCCGATCGGTTAACTGTTCGAGACGGTGTTTCTGTTGATTAGCACGTGGTCAAACCGTCTCGAAAAAACCGCAAACATTCAAAATAATCAAGTTCAAAACGATTGGATTCGTGGGACGAATTGCCGTCCGATCGAAATGCAATCCGATCGGATTGCACTTGAGGATTTAACGCTTAGCAATTTTCAGCATGTTCAACGTTCAGGCAGTTCTATCGGATTGCCATCCGATCGAATCGCAATCCGATTGAATTGCACTTGAGCTTCCAAACTTCAACATTTTCAATTTTTTCAAAGAACAAAGGCTCCCAACGGATTGCTATCCGATCAGATTGCCATTCGATCGAGTAACCATCCTACTGTGAACTTGTTCTCACTAAGTGTCTTGCCAATCGGATCGCTATCCGATCGAACTGCCGTTTGATCGATCGACCTGAAGGGTAGAGACACCTCTCTATTTTCAAAATGCTACAACGAAAACTTCAAAGCCATCTTACACAAACACATCCTTACCAAACGAATGTCAATCTAATCGACTGGCCATCCGATCGGATGACCATCCGAACGGATTGACATCCGATCGAGTGGTCATCCGATCGGATTGCCATCCGACACTTTGTCACCTCTCACCGTTTTATGCACCGCTCGTCGCTTATGCTATCATTACTGTCCAGGATGATCACTCTAGCACTCCCTTCAATCCATCTCCATCGCTGTGAGTATACTCGAACCCCTTTTTATCGCATTTTGGGTGTAACATACGTCTTACCAAATCAAACTAATCAAATGCTTAAACTATTTATCACTTGCGAATGACTGAATTACATATTTACACGTGATGCTAGTTACATACGTGCTAGGAATTTTACTCGTGAGGTCCCACCTTAACTAGTATAGTACTATAGCACCCGACGGGGTCTAGTTAGGATGAAGAGCAATCGCAATCGCAGCTCGAGTGACTTAGCTGGTAGTATCTGTCTTATATGTACGTTTGGTGCATCTCGTTTATGTATGAGGTAATTCGCAGCACTTTTTATCTACTATGTTTCGCTACCAAAACCTGTATACTCGCCAATACTTTTGTATTGACGTTGTTTTAACGTATGTTGCAGGTTTAGTCGCAGTCTACATCAAATCAAGCTAGGAAGTCTAGAAACTCACTAAAAATCTTGGTTGTCGGATTTGTATTGTTCGAGAGGACAAGAAATCTGTGATAACTTATGTGGTTGTATTGTTTGTTAGTATGGGATAACAAACGTAATAAATATTGTCACTTTATAGTTGTTATGGATTCTCTTGAGCAATCTGATTCTCCTAGTGTCGCGCCTCGGTGATTCCGCCATCGGTTGGGGTGTGACAGCATGAATATCTTCAATCACCTTTGTCCACAGATGATCCTTATCCTCCTTAAATCTTCCCCACCACTTAGCTAGAAGAGCCATATTCATCTCTTTTAAGCTTCCTATCCCCAATCCCCCTTTAGATTTAGATCTCAACATTCTACACCGATATGTATGTGTGTAAGTATAAACTACAACTAACAATACGTATAAAATAAATCAATTGTGTGAGAACTTAGGAATCTCGTGTATCCTATGTGAAATCTACTATATTACTCGCAACAAGTTTTAATCGCGCTCAATCGCATCGCAAAACTCAAAAATCATTTTGATCGAATCTCACTCCAAATCTCTCTCTGTCTAGATGTCTTCAAACGACTCTACCTCGAGACAAACAGCTAGGAGAAGAGCCAAACGAAGCGCCGAGAAGAGGATTGCCTTGCTTGTGGCCAAGGAAGTGGCCAAGGTCATTCCTCAAATTGTCGCTCAGGTGCACTCTCTCAGCAATTCTCGAACCTCGGAAGACACTAAGACAGAAGCGCCGCAATCTGCTTTCCTTTACAAACACTTTAAAGCCTGTGGCCCGATGGAGTTTACAGGTGAAGGATGTGTGTCCCAGCTACTCCAGTGGTTTGATTCTATCAAAGTCTCCCTTCGTCAGAGTGGGTGTCCTGATGGTTTCCGTACTACTTGCGCTACCGGGGTATTTCATTCGCGAGCGCTCGACTGGTGGACAACTGAACGTAAAAAATTTGGGATCTCTGCAGCTTATGCTCTCTGTTGGGATGAGCTAAAGGAGCTCATGAAGAAAGAGTACTGCCCTCCCCACGAAGTCCGGAAACTAGAAGACGAATTTTGGGAAATCAAGCAAGTCGAAGGTGACAATACTGGCTACACCGCAAGGTTCAAACATCTTAGGATAATCTGCCCAAGTCAAGTCAACACTTCAGAAAAAGCCATCACGAAGTACATTCGCGGCTTGCCTGAATGTGTGGGCGATTTTGTCAAAGCTGCAAGACCTGCTACCATTGAAGAAACCTACCGCTTGCCGCCGAAATCAACGATAAACAAGTCTTGGACAGATTTTTCTCCAAGAATCCTGTCAAACAAGCTCACCAAGTAATCGTCATCGATTCCTCCAATGATAGTTCTGATGATTCTACCAGCGATTCTTCAAAAGAGTCCACAGACGAATCCTCCGATAATAATGCATCGCTTCAGGAAGCTCAGGTAAGCCGCAAACGAAAGACCATGAGCCCATACTCTTCAACAACTGAACTGTCGCAACCAGAACCTCTCCAATCAATCCCAATTCACTCGAAGCACGCCTACAACGGAACCCAACCCATGTGTCTAACGTGTACGTATCATCACCCGCTAGAAGCTAACTGTCGCTATTGCACAAATTGCAACTGGTATGGTCATCTTACCCAGCACTGCCGCAAGGGGCCGCAAATTTGAGGAACTTCAGCAACAATCGCAGTCACCGCAGAAGTCCTCCACAACAACATTAGTTATGCTTCCAATGTTGTTGTAATGATACGATTTTTGCCGTTAATTTCTTTTATATGTTGAACTTGTTCTATTTCTCGACGCAATGTGGACTATATATATCTCTCATTTCTCTCGCACTCGCGCACCGACAAATTACTAGCACTATGTACTATATAATGTGTTCTACCCCTACTATACGTTCTTGGGATAAAGTAGGATAAACGTGCAAGGGATAAATTAATCACGGGTGCACACGGGATTACTGTGATCAGTGCACGGAGATCGTAATGAGTTTCAATGATGCCATAACGTTAAAAGCATGGTTGAGCATGGTGGATACACCGCTGGTACTTCCTATATATAAGCGTCTTGACCATGTCGACACAGTGTGACACCTATTCATGGGGCAGAGGCGTGTGGTTGAAGCATGGTGGATACGCCGCTGGTACTTCCTATATATAAGTGCTTCGCCATGCCAACGAATGTCTTGTGAAGAAAGTGCCATACAAGTTGAACGTTATTAGACCAAGTATACTATTGAATCTATTTTCGACACACTACACTACATCGCAAGGCGTAACAATCTCAATCACAACTCAAAGCGTGTCATCGCTAGACTTTTCGTAAGTCTACACGCTCGCAAATCGCATTATCGCTGGAATCTATCTCGCAATCTCAATCGCTTATTATGTGTATCGCGCTATCGCTTACTGTGTGTATCGTTCTATCGCTTTATGCATTATTCTATCGCTCATCGTGTATCGCCTAACGACTATCGCTATCGCTTACCATTATCCGTGTTATCTGTGTTATGTTAACACACATGACCACGCTTCACGAGGCGAAACCGGTAGGGTTAAAACATGGTGGATACGCTGCTGGTACTTCCTATATATAAGTGTTTTAGCCACATCAGCGGACTTTCGTGGAAAAAGTCCATGTGGGGCTTAATGTTAGTTAAAATTTATGGTGTTGTTTAATCCAATCAAATCGCGTGTTCTCATTACTTGCAACGCATCGATCGTCGCTTATCGCTCGATGGTTGTCGCTATCGCTTATCGCTTATCGTCGCTGTCTTCGCTTACTATGTTTGTGTTGATGTTATCCATTATCGCGTGCTGTTTACCGCTTATCGCACTCGCTCGTGTCGCTAAACTGAGTTCGAAAGCAACTTCATTGCTCAGTTTGCTCAATCTTTCTCTTAAACTTGGTCCAACCATTTCTCGCTTGGACCGAGTTATCAAAATCTATCAGTACTACGTCGACACACATGACACTGCCTCACGGGACAGGAGCCATATGGCTAAAACATGGTGGATACGCCGCTGGTACTTCCTATATATAAGTGTTTTAGCCATATTGTCGAACTTTCGTGGGAAAGTGCCATGCGGGACCGACTTTAAAATCTAAACTTTTTGACATTAGTAAAACCTTTGTGTAAACAAAATCTTTTCTTACAAAAACTTTTTCCAAATTTAATTTAAACTTTGTACCAAACGAGATTTTCTTATAACGCTGGCGTAACAATCGACTCAAGTTAACGCCGTGTGAAGAGAGAATTTCGAAATCTTTTAATAACCTAATAAAACATCTCTCTTGGAGCTGGTGTGAACGTCGACACAGTTTAACACCGCACTGTGGGAAAGATTTGTCCTAAACAAATTTTCTCTAAACCTTCCAAATTAGTTAACTTTTCAAGAATTCAGAACGTTTTGGAATTGCCTTCTTGTGTATTATTGTCATTGGTTATACGGATCACCTTACTCGTCGCTCTCTCTTAGTCTTCACAATGCGCTCTCGCTTGTCAACTCTCAATCGATCGCCCGCTATCTCATCGCTTTTATCGCTACTCTCACACGCATCAGTCCTCGCAACCCTTCTTGTGGATTAATTTCGGGACGAAATTTCCTAAAGCAGGGGAGACTGCAACAACCCGCACGATCGTGCGTTGTTACTACTTGCCATACTCGTTATACCTAGCACCAGAGATTTAGATCATGATGTAACTACATCGCTTATATCACTATATCGCAGTATTTACGCATATCTCGCATATTTTATCGCTATAACACATCGCATCGCACACACTAACGTGCACGATGACGTTGAGTGAGGACATATTCTACCCTCCTCGATAGCCATGATACGTCGCAACGCAACGCATATTCAAAACAAAACTCGATTATCGCAACGCAAATTTGGAAATATGAATATTTATACGACCCTTTGTGACTAATTATAACAAAAACATGAATGTGTGTATGAAAATGTGTAACCAAACTATCACAACGCTTAACAAACAAAACGAAACGTCGAAACGCAATTCGCTGGAGACCACCGATCGAATGACCGTTCGATCGGATGGCCATCTGATCCATGGCTCTCCATCACCTTCTCCCCTCTTCGCCTATAAATAGCACTTGTCACATCACTTGAACAGTGATGTGACAGCTCTCGTTCGACCAGCACGCTCCAGACCCTATTTCACCCGATTTCTCACGATTCTTGTAAGTTCTACCTCAAATGTTGTACTTCTATGATCTACACGCACTCCTTCATCTTTTTTCACCTTTGAATCTTAACTTTTGTAACACCTCGAAAATTCACGTCCTATAATGTATTGACACGTGTCATAAGCTTGAACGTGTGAAAGAATACTCTAGAGGGACTAAAGTTGACAAATAAAGAAACTATGTGAAAATAAGGGTTCAAAATGTCAACAATGGATAAATATATTTTACAATAACCCTACATGACGTTTATACCCTTAAACGAATAAATCATGGATCATACGAAGCTAAATATGAAAGAAAGTGAGAGATTACAAACTACAGGGGTTAAATGTGTCAACATGTTTAAAGTATACATCTGAGTGACCTTTTAGCAAACCCGAAGCTTTGTAACAATTAATTATGCTCACTAGAATGTGTGATAAAAATTTCATAAAGTTTCGTTATCGTATGAGAAAGTTATGATCAAATTCGTATACGGGGGGTTAAAAGCGTCAACGTTGAAATTTAAGACTTTTCGGTGATCGTGTGAATAGCCGGGGACCTAACAAAGTTATTTTATGACTTGGAGTCCTTAAAAGTCAAGTTTGGAGGTTACAAGTGCAAGAAAGCATCTTAAAAATCAAGTTTGGAAGTTCAGGGGCCAAACTGTCAACATTTGAAAGATTCATTTTTGCTGGCCACATGCTTGCGCACCTCAACACCGAAACCCTTACGGTGCGCAAGCAGTGCCCAGATGCAGCAACTCGTTTTTCTTGGTTGTTCAAGTCCATGAAACGACTTCTGGAGATATTTTTCACTTCCATGCGCGACCTCTACTGATTTTAGGCAACTAAGGGCACTTGTAAACATCTTGGTTCCATCATAGACCTACTTGGCATGATCTAATGAGATCAAGATCACTATAAAAAGCCCCATTGTTTGCCATTTTGATCATTCATTCTCAAACTCAACTTCTGCTCATTTCTGGGGCTTTTGGGAGTTCAAGAGCAGACCCTAAGCTTCCCTAATAGTGCATAGGACTTTGGTAAGTCTACTTAACCTTCCCAAATCTTGTTTTGCTTAGTTATTAGCTTAAAAGTCAAACCATCATAATTAAGCTTTGACTTATCGATTAATCACTAATGGTCCAGTGATTAGTCGAATTGAAGGTAGTTATAAGTTGATAATTATGTGGACAATAAACCCTTAAAAGGGCACCCTCAGATTCCCACTATAACTAGATCAAATGTCGGGTCAAAGATGTTTAGAAAAAGTCAACAGAAGCTTAATTTGCAAATTAACATGTAATTAGCAAAGTATAAGGCATGTAACCTATTTTATCACTCATATAACTTGGTAATAAGTATAAGAACTGATCTAAGCTTGTTTGATCCGACAATTCTCCATTTAGACCCGGTTCGGAACCGAAAGTCGCAAAGCTTTGACTTTTGCTTTGACTTCAGTTCTGACCCGATTTAGTATGATTCGGAAATGCCTTAGTGCTTCCTTAGGACCAGGCTACATGTTAGCATAACCCTCTGTGGTTGGATCGTTGATTATCCGATTCGTTTACATGTTTCCGTTAATTGCTTAAATGTTGACCAATATGCCCTTTTGACCATAAAACAAGAATTTTGGAAATGTGAAAGGACAATAATCCTTATTACTGATTTATAAAGTTGTCCCTAAAATCTTACATCAGTTGGAGGTCTAGATTAGGAGTTATGCTCATTAGCGTAATTATAACGCCTTTTAGTAATTAAAAGGCGCAATTAGCATAAAGCCTATCTAAACCCAATTTTTGACACCAAACCTTTTACCCGCTGATATAATATAATATTTTGAGATTTTAAAGATTTTTAATTATTTTTAAACTGATCAAAACCTAGGGTTATCGCCCTAATTCGGTAAATACCGATTATACCCTTTTAGGCCATAAAATGAGTTTTACAAGCCCTTTGGATGCCAATCCAATTGCTACTGATTTTATATAATAAATAAAGTATTTTGAACTTTATAAACTGATCAGACAACTCGGATTTCCGGTATAACCCGGAAATCGCTTAAAATGGTTTTTAAAGCGTATTAAACGCATAGTTTGGGTTTAAAACCATTTTGTCATATAAGACCTATTACCAACTGATATGACCTATTAAAATAATTATTTTACTGATGTATTCGGACCCGAATCTCAGAACTTCATTTAAACTCTTTTATAACCTTTAAAAATGACCAAAATACCCCTACGGGGCTTATTTTGAGATTAAACTCGTTTTGGGCATAATGGAAGGTATCCTACTGATATCCCAACATGTTTAAGGCATATTAACTTAGGAAACCTGTATATGACTCTTATGGGTACCCGCTACGCCTCTTGCGCGTTCGGTTCGGTTTATGTAACTAGTTTGCATAAGTTAGCCGAAACGGGTCAAACCTTATCATTTTTATCTCAAAATCCAGAAGGTGTTTAGATTACCCATATTATACAAGTCTTCAAACTTGTCGGGTCTAAAACACATTCTATTCCGGTCTTCGCTTAATCATGCGTTTGAACCGTATATTTCCTGAAGACTAACCGGTCTAAGCTTAGGCTTAATTAAAGACCCGTTAGCATTCTAATTGGTTATTTATACCATCATTCCAGACTAGAGCCTTCCGGTAAATTGTACCTACGCTTACTTAAGTGAATACGGTTGAGTTATTATAATTCTTGCTATTTAAGACAGGAGCTAGCTCAGGTAAATACTTTTAACTTATTTTCCCTATACGGGCTTGGGTTACGGTATATAGCATACCGCTTGTTCGGGCATCAAATCTTCCATCGTTGGGTGGTTAATTGAATAATTTGATCGGCTCGTTTAAACAGTCTTGTTTACTTAAAAGCCTTTGGGGGTTAATGACCATGTCCCGGATATCCTTGGCATCATTCATGAAATGGCCACGACCTAAGCACGAGGTGTAGGCGTACACCTGACAGCTGCATATGTAAAAACTGGTATCCCACTTAAAGGAATCAACCTTGTGGGCATTATACCTGTGGTGTGTCTATTGATCTTTAACCCGGTACGTCCGGGCTACTGAACGCATAAGGAACATGTAATTCGTTCACAAGATTATATATTTAAATAATTCTCCCAAGTTATAAAAGATTAATTTTGCCTCGTGCATTTTAATCAAATTATAAAAGATATCTTGTGCCACGTGCATTCAAATCAATTTTCAAACTCTTTTCAAAATGAGTCAGTTGAGTGTATTTACCAGTGAAAACTGACGTATTTTCAAAAGTCTAAGTGACAGGTACAAGTACGTAATAGGCTGGAAGCTGCTCAGGACGATAATAAAGAATCTTGCAAGTTCTAGGCGTGTAAAGTCTGTTGAACAATATTTATATTTTAAGATCCGCCTGTGGATCCTTTACTTTCCGTTGTAATACTTGATATTACTTTATATTCGGATTGTAATATATTTATCTTTTGCTTCCGCTGTGCATTTACATATTGTGTTGTTTGACTATGATGATATCAAATACGTCACGATACTCCCCACCGGGCCCACCGGTGACACGTGGAAAGTCGGGGTGTGACAGGTTGGTATCAGAGCCAACATTGAGTGAATTAAACACTAGTCTTTAGTGTTTAATCTCAGTGACACAGTAGCACATTCCTTGACCTTTTGAGTCTAGACTTAACATAGGAATGCTCTCGATCTTAATCTGAAAACTATTGCTTCCAATTTCTTATATATATTGGATACGTCGCCAAGTGAAGAAGCCGTATTAGAAATTCTCCACATCCGGAGCCTAGAAAGGCTGAGCTTCGTACCGCGTCTAGAATGAAACGAGCATCCAAGGAGAGAACATTCAGAAATAAAATGAAGAAGAAACTCCTCTTACTGAAGATCGTTTCCTTAATAGTCCTTATAAGGACATATTTATCTTTCAGTCCCTTCGAGGACACATTATTCCCCTCAAAGACCCGCTTAGGGCAACTCTGTACTTTTATTTTCATATAATGGATTGATTAAATTAAGTTTTCATTCTAAACATGAAATATGAAATAAATGGAAAATAACATCCCTTAGAAGGGAAGTGCTTACGGGCTATAATTAATGTCCTCTGAGACTAAAGACAGTGGTAGCCTACAACTCCCTGTCAAGAAAAGGTAATGAACTTTGATTCAAACCTTAATGCCTCGATTCTCTGAAATCATGGCTTATATCATCCTATAAGATGATCATATTATAAACATCCTTCAGAAGGGAAATGCCTACGGGCTATAGTTAATGTCCTCTGAGACTAAAGACAGTGGTAGCCTACAACTCCTTGTCAAGAAAAGGTAATGAACTTTGATTCAAACCTTAATGCCTCGATTCTCTGAAATCATGGCTTATATCATCCTATAAGATGATCATATTATAAACATCCCTCAGAAGGGAAATGTCTACGGGCTATAGTTAATGTCCTCTGAGACTAAAGACAGTGGTAGCCTGCAGCTCCCTGTCAGGAAAAGGTAATGAACTTTGATTCAAACCTTAATGCCACGATTCTCTGAAATCATGGCTTATAAATTAAACTTGTCTACGCGACTAGGCCATTTGTGCTAGTATTAACTTATAAATTAGAATTTATGATAAAAATCCTGAATAAAATAAATATCCTTCCTTCCCTGCCAGTATGCATTTTAAAAAGAATCTTAAAGGTGAAACCTAGCCTACGCGGCCAAGATGGTGAAACCTACTCAAGGGATTCAGATCCTTGTTAACACCTAAGAACGTGTTAGCACTCCTGACAAATGTGATTCGATAAAATCACAACAGTCATCCCTATATTAGAATTTTTTTTTAAATTCCTAATTTGCCTTATGATCTAGAAATCATGGCTTATATCATCTTATAAGATGATCATATTATAAACATCCGTGAGTGATGAAGTGCCTACGGGCTAAATTTGTTGTCCGATAAGACAACGACAGTGGTGGTCTTTGACCCTGTCTAAAGATGTTGGAATACGTCCAGGCATAATAGTCGGTAGGGTCCGTACGATCTCGACTAATATCATCTGAAAAGATGATCATACCATAAATATCCCTTAGGAGGGAAATGCCTACGGGCTATAATTAACGCCCTCCGAGGCTAAAGACAGTGGTAGCCTACAACTCCCTGTCAAGAAAAGATGTTTTGCCTACGGGCTATAATAAATTGTCCATCTGAGGCATTGACATTATGATCTTTATGATTCCTTGTCTAAGGTGGTGAGCTATGCTCAAGCCAAATAGTCAATATGATTAATGCAATCCTGACTTATATCATCTAAAATGATCCATTATAAACATCCATTAGTGATGTTTCGCCTACGGGCCATATTATATTGTCCATTTGTGACACAAACATTATGATCTCTATGATCCCCTATTTAAGGTAGTGAGCTGCGCTCAAGCCTAATAGTCTATATGATCATTGCGATCCTGACTAGTATCATCGGTATGATGATCATAAATTCATAATATTGACATCCCTAGTGATGAATTGCCTACGGGCTATACTTTACTCTATTGTCGATAAGACAAAATAGTGGTGATCTTTATGATCTCCTATTCAAAATGGTGGGTTATACCCAAACCTAACAGTCAATATGATCGATGTGATCATGACTAATATCATAAGATACGATAATTATATATAGACATCCATTAGTGATGTTAATTGGTTTACCTTTCTGTCAAGTGAATCGCCTTTCAAGACGATGACAGTTGTAGTCTATGACTCCCTGTCCAAAGGTGAAGAACTATGTTCAAGCCTTAAAACTCTTGATCTAATAAGAATGCAGTCTATCACGGCTGTGGTGAGTAAGGCCGCATCAGAACTAGATTCCATAAAGCTGCCAAAGAAGGTGCAGCTAAGCCTGGAAAGGCTAAAGGAAGAAATGCCTGAACTCACCTGATGAATGCCAAGAGGCAGTTCACGAAGTCATCAAGTACAATCCTTATCACTTACCAATGATAATTTCTGCTAAGTGTCCTGATTTAGTACAGGCAATAATAAATATTCATAAACCATAAGCTTAGCAAACTTTTATATTATCCACAAGGTATAACTTACCAAGGAAACCATAGTAACCGATTCTTCTAGTATCGGCAAGGAATCCTTCCGAAAAATCTAAGAGTACTCTTTCTTCGCATAGAGTACGACAACATATGTTATTTTAATTATTTTTCTCATTGTTTTTCTATCGCATGCGAATGCCAAACTATGTTTGATAAAAGTGCCATATGAGGATTGGCGTATCCTAGTGTGTCCCATAGATTACTTCCATGCCTGATCAGTATGGAGGTTTAATGCATGGAATCCCTGAGATATCCCAATGGTCATATCGTACCAAAGTCAACTAGTAGTATTCAAAGGAGATATCCAGAATGGAATTGTCCAGGTAAATGTTCCCGATTAAGGAATTCATGGACTAGTAACATAAATATGTCACTTATTTGACACAAGCAATGATGGATGAACTGGAGCCTGAGATTTGGAAAAATCTCTGTAACCTCCTTGTATCTTGATTATCCTCTCCTAAGACTACCTTGTTTACCTCCTGAAAGGCAAGTAGAGTTAAGATTAACATCCCGCTTTGGGTTAGAGTGTCGTAAGAACTCCATGTTGATTATGGAATAATCGAAACCATGATTAAGTAAATTTTAAGATATAGATTCATATAGCTTAACTCAATATCCTGAGAATTCGGTATAGTTAAGTATGAAAGACGGTTCACTTTGCTTATGCATTGTTTACCGCAACCCTAATTAGGCAACGATTGAGAATCGCCATCAGCTGCCCAGGATCGTTGATTTATTCGACTAACGACAAGGATTAGCTATTCCTTAAAATTAGTTAAGCAGTGGTTGGAATAACCATCTCACCTTGAGATAAGCTTTTCTATAATAGTTGATATGTAAGCAACTAGGCTGCTCCCTTGGAGACCTTGTATAGATAAGATATTAAAACATCCGTCGGATGGACGAGACTCTGGGAAGCCCACTTATAAGGATCTGTAAGTTGCTAGTATTCGGCAGAAAAAAATCAAGAATTAATGATAGTAGCAACCCTCCTAAATTATTGTTAAAGAATAAAGTTCAACAAAGGATATCACCAAGGAAGGGTGTACCAAATTGTTAAATTTTCAGGCTAGTTAAGCTCTGAAAATATAGAATGATTCGAAGGAAATCGAATGTATCAAGATCAAGTATCTTATAAGCTAAAACCTATTTAAGGAGCTTGGCAGAGCTCGCAATACATTGCACACTAGTGACTGAAGGAGGTGTCTCGCCAATAAGTCAAGAAGCACTATCACATAATGATATACATATCTATGATATGATGAGCAACCTGTGTTGATTGAGGATCGACAGGATTAGAAGCTCCAAAAAGATACATGTACCTATTATAAAGGTCAATTGGAATGCCATAGAGGCTCAAAGGTACTGGGGGAAGATTAAGCCCAATATAAGGCATAAATTACTTCCTTTACTTTAACAAATCTCGAGGTCGAGATTTCTTTTAAGGGGGTGAGGATGTAACACCTCGAAAATTCACGTCCTATAATGTATTGACACGTGTCATAAGCTTGAACGTGTGAAAGAATACTCTAGAGGGACTAAAGTTGACAAATAAAGAAACTATGTGAAAATAAGGGTTCAAAATGTCAACAATGGATAAATATATTTTACAATAACCCTACATGATCTTTATACCCTTAAACGAATAAATCATGGACCATACGAAGCTAAATATGAAAGAAAGTGAGAGATTACAAACTACAGGGGTTAAATGTGTCAACATGTTTAAAGTATACCTCTGAGTGCCCTTTTAGCAAACCCGAAGCTTTGTAACAATTAATTATGCTCACTAGAATGTGTGATAAAAATTTCATAAAGTTTCGTTATCGTATGAGAAAGTTATGATCAAATTCGTATACGAGGGGTTAAAAGCCTCAACGTTGAAATTTAAGACTTTTCGGTGATCGTGTGAATAGCCGGGGACCTAACAAAGTTAGTTTATGACTTGGAATCCTTAAAAGTCAAGTTTGGAGGTTACAAGTGCAAGAAAGCATCTTAAAAATCAAGTTTGGAAGTTCAGGGGCCAAACTGTCAACATTTGAAAGATTCATTTTTGCTGGCCACATGCTTGCGCACCTCAACACCAAAACCCTTACGGAGCGCAAGCAGTGCCCAGATGCAGCAACTCGTTTTTCTTGGTTGTTCAAGTCCATGAAACGACTTCTGGAGATATTTTTCCCCCATTGTTTGCCATTTTGATCATTCATTCTCAAACTCAACTTCTGCTCATTTCTGGAGCTTTTGGGAGTTCAAGAGCAGACCCTAAGCTTCCCTAATAGTGCATAGGGCCTTGGTAAGTCTACTTAACCTTCCCTAATCTTGTTTTGCTTAGTTATTAGCTTAAAAGTCAAACCATCATAATTAAGCTTTGACTTATCGATTAATCACTAATGGTCCAGTGATTAGTCGAATTGAAGGTAGTTATAAGTTGATAATTATGTGGACAATAAACCCTTAAAAGGGCACCCTCAGATTCCCACTATAACTAGATCAAATGTCGGGTCAAAGATGTTTAGAAAAAGTCAACAGAAGCTTAATTTGCAAATTAACATGTAATTAGCAAAGTAGAAGGCATGTAACCTATTTTATCACTCATATAACTTGGTAATAAGTATAAGAACTGATCTAAGCTTGTTTGATCCGACAATTTTCCATTTAGACCCGGTTCGGAACCGAAAGTCGCAAAGCTTTGACTTTTGCTTTGACTTCAGTTCTGACCCGATTTAGTATGATTCGGAAATGCCTTAGAGCTTCCTTAGGACCAGGCTACATGTTAGCATAACCCTCTATGGTTGGATCGTTGATTATCCGATTAGTTTACATGTTTCCGTTAATTGCTTAAATGTTGACCAATATGACCTTTTGACCATAAAACAAGAATTTTGGAAATGTGAAAGGACAATAATCCTTATTACTGATTTATAAAGTTGTCCCTAAAATCTTACATCAGTTGGAGGTCTAGATTAGGAGTTATGCTCATTAGCGTAATTCTAACGCCTTTTAGTAATTAAAAGGCGCAATTAGCATAAAGCCTATCTAAACCCAATTTTTGACACCAAACCTTTTACCCACTGATATAATATAATATTTTGAGATTTTTAAAGATTTTTAATTATTTTTAAACTGATCAAAACCTAGGGTTATCGCCCTAATTCGGTAAATACCGATTATACCCTTTTAGGCCATAAAATGAGTTTTACAAGCCCTTTGGATGCCAATCCAATTGCTACTGATTTTATATAATAAATAAAGTATTTTGAACTTTATAAACTGATCAGAAAACTCGGATTTCCGGTATAACCCGGAAATCGCTTAAAATGGTTTTTAAAGCGTATTAAACGCATAGTTTGGTTTTAAAACCATTTTGTCATATAAGACCTATTACCAACTGATATGACTTATTAAAATAATTATTTTACTGATGTATTCGGACCCGAATCTCAGAACTTCATTTAAACTCTTTTATAACCTTTAAAAATGACCAAAATACCCCTACGGGGCTTATTTTGAGATTAAACTCGTTTTGGGCATAATGGAAGGTATCCTACTGATATCACAACAGGTTTGAGGCATATTAACTTAGGAAACCTGTATATGACTCTTATGGGTACCCGTTACTCCTCTTGCGCGTTCGGTTCGGTTTATGTAACTAGTTTGCATAAGTTAGCCGAAACGGGTCAAACCTTATCATTTTTATCTCAAAATCCAGAAGGTGTTTAGAATACCCATATTATACAAGTCTTCAAACTTGTCGGGTCTAAAACACATTCTATTCCGGTCTTCGCTTAATCATGCGTTTGAACCGTATATTTCCTGAAGACTAACCGGTCTAAGCTTAGGCTTAATTAAAGACCCGTTAGCATTCTAATTGGTTATTTATACCATCATTCCAGACTAGAGCCTTCCGGTAAATTGTATCTACGCTTACTTAAGTGAATACGGCTGAGTTATTATAATTCTTGCTATTTAAGCCAGGAGCTAGCTCAGGTAAATACTTTTAACTTATTTTCCCTATACGGGCTTGGGTTACGGTATATAGCATACCGCTTGTTCGGGCATCAAATCTTCCATCGTTGGGTGGTTAATTGAATAATTTGATCGGCTCGTTTAAACAGTCTTGTTTACTTAAAAGCCTTTGGGGGGTTAATGACCATGTCCCGGATATCCTTGGCATCATTCATGAAATGGCCACAACCTAAGCACGAGGTGTAGGCGTACACCTGACAGCTGCATATGTAAAAACTGGTATCCCACTTAAAGGAATCAACCTTGTGGGCATTATACCTGTGGTGTGTCTATTGATCTTTAACCCGGTATGTCCGGGCTACTGAACGCATAAGGGACATGTAATTCGTTCACAAGATTATATATTTAAATAATTCTCCCAAGTTATAAAAGATTAATTTTGCCTCGTGCATTTTAATCAAATTATAAAAGATATCTTGTGCCACGTGCATTCAAATCAATTTTCAAACTCTTTTCAAAATGAGTCAGTTGAGTGTATTTACCAGTGAAAACTGACGTATTTTCAAAAGTCTAAGTGACAGGTACAAGTACGTAATAGGCTGGAAGCTGCTCAGGACGATAATAAAGAATCTTGCAAGTTCTAGGCGTCTAAAGTCTGTTGAACAATATTTATATTTTAAGATCCGCCTGTGGATCCTTTACTTTCCGTTGTAATACTTGATATTACTTTATATTCGGATTGTAATATATTTATCTTTTGCTTCCGCTGTGCATTTACATATTTTGTTGTTTGACTATGATGATATCAACTACGTCACGATACTCCCCACCGGGCCCACCGGTGACACGTGGAAAGTCAGGGTGTGACAACTTTTAACCGTGAAATCAACGGATTTGAGGTGTTCTAGGGTGATGTCATCATGGAGTTCTTATGAACTTCAAGTTTTGGCCTCATTCCACCAAGAACAACTCAGATCTAAAGGATTTCCACAAGATTAAATAATGTTTTCGCATAGATCTACACCTATTCATGGTTAAGAGAATTGAAAGATGGGTTTCTAACTTTCTTTCAACACTTTTACACTCAATTCACTCCAAAACCGATAGAATCAGAGCTCGTTCCGACCTTCTACTCTATCTTAGTGATGTGTTGGTCCAAGATCTGAATTCTATCCAAGGGACAACTGATTTCGGGTTAAGCATGAACAACCATCTCGAACAGTTAACCGATCGGACTAGGGTGATTCCTGTTCGATCGGATCACTTGGGTCGAGACGGGGTTTCTGTTGATTAGCACGTGGTCAAACCGTCTCGAACAAATCGCGAACATTCAAAATAATCAAGTTCAAAACGATTGGATTCGTGGGACGGATTGCCGTCGGATCGGATGGATTGCCATCCGATCGAAATGCAATCCAATCGGATTGAACTTGAGGATTTAATGCTTAGCAATTTTCAACATGTTCAACGTTCAGGCAGTTCTATCGGAATGCCATCCGATCGAACCGTAATCCGATTGAATTGCACTTGAGCTTCCAAACTTCAACATTTTCAAATTTTTCAAAGAACAAAGGCTCCCAACAGATTTCTATCCGATCGGATTGCCATTTGATCGAGTAACCATCCTACTGTGAACTTGTTCTCACTAAGTGTCTTGCCAATTGGATCGCTATCCGATTGAACTGCCGTTCAATCGATCGACCTGAAGGGTAGAGACACCTCTCTATTTTCAATATGCTACAATGAAAACTTCAAAGCCATCGTACACAAACACATCCTTACCAAAAAAATGTCAATCGAATCGAGTGGCCATCCGATTGGATGACAATCTGAACGGATTGACATCCGATCGAGTGGCCGTCCGATCGGATTGCCATCCGACACTTGGTCACCTCTCACTGTTTTACTCATCGCTCTTCACTTATGCTATCGTTACTGTCCAGGCTGATCACTCTAGCACTCCCTTCAATCCATCTCCATCGCTGTGAGTATACTCGAACCCTTTTTTATCGCGTTTTGGGTGTAACATACATCTTACTGTAGGTCCCGTGAGCCGTATGGATCGTAACAGAATCGTCGATCCAACCTAGAGTGCGGAATCCTCTAGATCAGATTTAACAGAAAACGTGTAGAAAACCGAAATCACTTTAAACCCGATCTTTATTGATTATCTTCCAACGATTACAATCAATCAAGATCCTAATTCGTCCAAGCCTTTGTCTTTCACGAATTCTCTCCAAGAGTGATTAGATGATTAGAAGATCAACCTAAACCCTAATGCTAAGCTTTGTTTATATAGGACAAAGCTTTGCACATGGGCTAGGTCTTGGGCTAGGCCCATTTCGCCTACCATCCCCCTATGTGGGTTTGGTTTGGCCCAATCACTCTTAATTAACTATTACAAAGCTAAACCCGCTAACTGTTTATCGTTTTACTAATTACAAGATATCCAAAGACCAAATCTAAGCTGTTGTCACAAATATGCACCAACAAACTCCCCCTTGACAATAGCTCGCAAAGGTAACTTCAGTCTTCAGAATCTCACAGTCTTTTGGTCTTTGGATAGCTTCAGCTTTAACAGCTTATGTCAGCAACAGACTCCCCCTAAGCTGATGCATCCAATCACCAAATCTTCAAAAAGTTTAGCGTTTGAGTAAACTCCAGTTCAGCATTTGTATAGCCCTCTTCAACTCTTCAACTTTGTCTGCAATGTAGAAAGGAGGTTCTACCATGCATCCAATCAAACTCTCATCTTCACAGTAACTTCTCAGCAACACAGCAACTATTCAGCAACACAGCAACTTCTCAGCAACACAGCAACATCTCATTAACATAGCTACTTCTTCGCAACACACTGCTTCAATCTGTATACTATAAAACAAACATCTCGAGAAACCATAAGAATTTTTCAACACAAGTTAAACAAATTATTATTATTCAAGAGATTAGTTAAACTATATAACAGATTAAGCATTTTCCAATTCAACACCAACACGCACAATTTTTAAACAAACACCCCATAACCTGCATCATTTCAAAATTGTGAACCCACTAACTAACACTGTCTCCCCCTATCAGTAACAATTCCTCCAAGAATAACAGTTTTCCGTACATTAAGAATTTTAACAGAAAAAGACACTATTTTTGTATTTTTGTATTTTCTGAAAGCAAATAAATACGAAAAGCAATAAACACTCTATTTTTGTGAGAATCACCGGTAAGAAGATCATATCAGCACAATAAAACTGTTTCACACCATTAGATAATTCTTTATTTAATTTTTCGTGAAAAGCAGTTCAAGACGATTACCAGTATGTTTGTCCACTTAAACAAATGCATGAACATTTCAAGTACCAATACCGTATGATACGTTAAGGTAATTTTATTTCTGATATATTAGTGTGTCCCACTTCAGGATATACCCCCGCGATCAAGGTATGCACAAAGATTCATCGTAGTAGGTGAGTATACTGAATTCATCCGTTTTGTTTTTCAACGATAGATAATTGGTGAACAGGTCAGTACTTCCGTACAGCAGAGAGACCAAAATATCTTATCGAGGGCTAAGACAAATACCATTTTTGGTACGATTTGTGCATTTAGCACTTATTTTGAATGACTCTCTTTGAGAGCTTCTTCATTTTCAGGGTTTTGGCATTATTAGCTCTTTTAAGATATCCGGGGTGTGTCTAGGTCAGCATGTATCTGGATGCAGCAGAAGGACACCCCTGATATCCCCAGATGAAATAACAGTATAAAGACCCAAAACTTCAGATTTTGGCAATCTATCAACGCAAGATTTAAGGTCATTAAACCATACACCACTGATGTGTTCCCCACTCATACTCAGTGCATTTATGTTTATATCACCTTGGTAAGTTGATTATTTCATGCTTTTGCCTACTGGTATATCATATGATGAAGCTACTATCACACTTAAGCATTTTGATTCAGTTCGAGTGTGACAGTCTAACTTGCTGATGTACTATCATTTCTTCTTTTTCACACAGTGAAAACTCATTTTTAATTTTCTATTTTTTTTATGTTTTTGATTTTTCAATGTTTTTGTATTTTTGATTTTTGAAAAAGCAGTAAACTATTTACAAAATTCTTATGAAAAACCAGTTATTCAGGATTCCTCTTCCCGTTGAGTTCGACTAAGTGTTCAAAGCGAGCTCGATCAAAAGCTTTTGTGTAAAGATCAGCAAGGTTATCTTCTGTGTCGACTCGGTGCAATTCAATGAGTCGTTTTTCAGCACAATCCCGTATAAAGTGATGACGTATGTCAATATGTTTAGTTCTACTGTGCTTTACGGGATTGTTTGTGATTGAAATAGTGGCATTATTATCTATCATAATAGGAGTACGAGTGAAATCCAAACCGTAATCGCGCATCTGCTGTTGAATCCAGAGGACCTGAGAGCAACAGCTACCCGCAGCAATATATTCAGCTTCACACGTAGATGTAGACACACAGGATTGCTTCTTGCATTGCCAAGACACGATCCTGCCTCCTAAGAACTGACAACCACCTGTTGTAGACTTTCTGTTTGATTTGCATCCTCCAAAGTCCGAATCAGTGTAAGCAACGAACCTCAAATCACTATCAGCTGGATACCACAACCCAAGTTTAGGTTTCCCCTTCAAGTAACGAAGAATACGCTTCACTGCTTTCATGTGTGACTCTTTTGGATTCGCTTGATATCTGGCACACTAGCATACGACAAACATTATGTCAGGTCTTGAAGCAGTCAAGTACATTAGAGAACCAATCATCGCCCTGTATTGAGTAGGATCAACATCTTCAGTGCTTTCATGATCTGGGCCAAGATTGTGATTTTCGCAAATGGGTGTGTTGAAAGTAGAGCAATCATTCATTTTGAACCGATCCAAAATGTCATACACATACTTCGTTTGATGAATAAACATCCCATCCTTCTTCTGTTCAACTTGTAATCCCAGAAAATAGGACAGCTCACCCATAGCGCTCATTTCAAACTTACTCTTCATCACCTGTTCAAACTCTTTACACATGTTCACATCAGATGACCCAAAGATGATGTCATCCACGTATACCTGTACCAGCAGAAAATCTTCCTTCTTCCTCTTTATGAACAGTGTACTGTCTATCTGACCCCTTTCAAAACCACTCTTGAGCAGATGTGTAGACAGTGTCTCGTACCACGCCCTGGGAGCTTGATGTAACCCATACAAAGCCTTATCAAGTTTGTACACTCGATCTGGATAGTCTGGATCAACGAACCCATCTGGTTGTGAGACATACACCACTTCTTGGACTTTACCATAAAGAAATTCACTCTTCACGTCTAGTTGGTAAACTTTAAAGCCCTTGAATGAAGCGAAAGCCAGAAACAACCGAATTGCCTCCAACCTTGCCACTGGTGCAAACACTTCATTGTAATCTATCCCTTCTTGCTGATTGAACCCTTTGACAACCAACCGAGCCTTATTGCGCGTGACAATTCCTCTTTCATCTTTCTTGCGCCAAAATACCCATTTAGTGCCAATCTCTCTCTCACCTTTAGGAAGGTCCACTAACTCCCATACCTTCAACTTCGCAAACTGGGCCAATTCTTCTTGCATAGCTTCAACCCATGAATTGTCTTTAAGAGCCATATGAATGTTCTTCGGCTCCTCTTGGGAAATAAAGCAACTATACAAGCACTCGTTCACTATCCCAGTCTTCTCAATCGAAACAAATAACCCTGAATTCGCTGCTATGCTTCTTCTCGTCTGAACATCTGCAGTAGGATCTCCAAGTATCATGTCAACTGGATGATCTCTATTTGCTCGTGTAGAAGCAACTGCATCAACTTCAAGATTATCACCCAGGTTTGATCCAACCTCCCCCTGAATATTCTGATTTGCAAACGGATTAACAAACTCCTCCCCCGGAATAGGTTCAGAGTCACTATCGCTTGAATCAGGATTAGTAGCACCTTGGGAAGTTTCCGGAGCATCTGACATATCAACATTCGATCTAGGCATAAAATCGCCTTCATCGTCTTCACCAATCACTGTTTGAATCAGCTGAGAATCACCTGCATCAGAAACCTCAGGAATATTAAATGATTTAAACACACTTTCATAATCATATAATATAGCAGGACCACTCGTTGATTGTTGAGGTTTGTAGGAAGTAATTTCCACATTAAAAACAACCTCAATTTTACCAGTTTTGAGATTAAAAACCCTTTTATTCGGTGTGCCAGGCATGTAACCTAGAAAGTAGCCTTCGTCAGCCACCTCACCGAATTTTTGTTTATCTTTGTTTCGCACAATGGTGCAGGGTAATCCAAATGGTTCAAAGCCTGTTAAGTTTGGTTTTTCGTTAAACATAAGTTCATGACATGTTTTGTTAAAACGTTTAACGGTTAAAACTTTGTTTAGGACGTAGCAAGCTGTATTCACAGCTTCTCCCCAGAAAAGAACTGGTAGCTTTGAATCTGAAAGCATAGTCCTAGCGGCTTCAATCAACGTCCTGTTTTTCCTCTCAGCGACTCCATTCTGTTGAGGAGTATAAGGAGCAGAATATTGATGTTCTATTCCCTTTCGAAGACAGTAGAGATCCAGAACCCGATTCTTGAACTCCGTGCCATTATCACTCCTTATCCTCTTAATCCTTGCATCATGGACGTTTTCCAATTTCGTAAAAAGATCTATCAGCATCTCCGATGTCTCATCTTTTGTACCTAAAAAGAAAACCCATGAATAACGTGAGTAATCATCAGTGAAAACCAGACAGTAGTACTTTCCACCAATGCTCCTCACGTTCACTGGACCAAATAAATCCATGTGAAGTAATTCATAAGGGGCATTAATGGAATTTACTGTTTTAGACTTATGAGGTTTCTTGTGTTGTTTTCCCTTTTGACATGGAAGACATTTATCTTCCACTTGAAACCTCAGCAATGGAACCCCTTTCACTAGCTCATTTTTAATAATGTAATTCATTTTGCGGTAGTGAATGTGGGCCATGCGTCTGTGCCACAACATAGATTCAGCTTCAGATGCTTTTGACAGTAAACACGCCACCGCAGCAGTCGGATCCTTGGCACCCATGTCCATGACATAAGTATCATTTTTCCTTGGTGCTCGCATTACTATCCAATCGTCCGGAATAACCAAACCCGGTTTCAACACCAATGCCTCAGTTTTGGTAAAATGGACCGAGTGACCCTTGTCGCAGACTTGTGACACGCTCGTCAGATTGTGTTTAAGCTGCTCAACATAGTTCACTTTGTCCAATGTGATCTTCCCATTCGTCACTTTTCCTCGTCCAGTAATCCTACCACCTTTAGCACCAGCAAAATTAACATGTCCACCATCATATTCTTCAAATTCAGAAAACAACCTCGCATCCCCCGTCATGTGCCTGGAGCAGCCACTATCAACGTACCATAAGTTGATAATCCTCCTTAGCAGCTCCTGCACACACCAACCAAAAGATTAGTTAGATTGGGGGACCCAAGCCTTAATGGTCTTGGGTCTTCCAGATTCATCAACTACAGGAACATCCATCCAGTATCCATCACTCCTAGCTGGAGTCTTGGATCTTGGGCCTGTTGATGGAAATGGGGCATAATTTCCATAAGGTCTCTGGTCCTGAGGGTACCTATTTGTGTTTGGACTATGTGACCTTTGAAAATTTTGATTTTGATTCCAAGAACCTTGATTGTAATTTCTAAAGCCATTGTTATAAAAAGTTCGACCACCATTATTTTGGTATCGATTTTGATATTGACCTTGACTTCTGAAATTATTTGAATTTTGATTTTTCATTCTTGGTGAGTTACTTCTAGGTCTTTCATATCTGCCTGATGTAGATTCAGGCTGAAATCTTGGTTGATTTCGTTGAAAACGAGGAACTTGTGGAGTTCCTTTTTCAGCCTTATCTACACCACCAGCAACACCCGGTTGTTGCTTTGAGGCAGATTTCTTTGGAGAATTTGAGACTTTCTCCTCATGATCACCTTGCTTCTCAGGTGATTTCCCTCTTTGTTTCTCACTAACTTGTGCTTCAACCTTTTTGTTAGGACAGCAGCTCGCTACATGTCCCTTTGTGTGACATTTGAAGCACGATCTCTTTTTCGAAGACTTCTCAGCTGAAGCCTTTGAACTAGATTCTGGTGTTGATGATGATGCCTTAGAAGGATTTGGTTCAGTTTGCTTAGTTTCAAGATTTTCTATGTTCTTATTTTTTGCAAACTTTAAATTTGATTCGTTTTCAATAACAGCTGTTTCGTTTTTCATGTCACTTCCTTGAACAAAATTAACCTTTTTAACAAAAGTTGGATTTGTATTCCTAGGATTTGAGTTTTTCTTTTTCAAAACAGGTTTGCTGTTATTTTCCTTCTTAGCATCATTATCTTCAGACACATCACCTTGAATAGATGTGAAACTACTTGGTGATGTTGACAGAAAGTCTGTGAACTCATCTTCATCAGGTAAGAAAGAATAGTCATGACTAAGAGGAGGTGGGACTTCATTGAAGCCCTTGAATCCCACACTGGTCTTGTCATTACTCTTCTTTAACCCACCCATCATGTGTTTCATAACAAAAGTAGAATCCCTGAATTGACCTAATTTCTTTTCAAGTTCAACAATTTTGAGTTGTGCATCTGACAACTCTTTGCATTTTTCAGAAATCTCTTTTGTTTTCTCAGCCATCATGTCATGAGCTAAGTCTATGACTTGAAGTTTTTCGTTTAGTTTGCTGGTTAAAACTTCAATTTCAGCCTCATAGCCTTTTATCTTTTTCAAATATGATGACTCGTTTCGTTTAGCAAAGAAATTTGATTCTTTTACGTTAGATATTTCGCTCACCAGACTTTTGTTTTGAGTTGACAACCTGTCAACTTCACCCTGTAATTCACGACACTTTAAACAAACAGAAGTAGCAGAATTACTTACCTCTCCTGTCGATTTGTCTGAGTTGGCCATAAGGGCAGCAAGTTGAGCTTCCATTCTTTTGATGATCTCATCTTTAGCTTCGTCTTCCCTTTCATGCTCAGACTTTGGCTTTTCTTTTTCAGCATCAGTTGTCTGATCAGCCTTATCTACCTCAGCTTCACTTTTCTTTTCAACTTCAGCATTCACGTTAGCTTCAGCATCATCAACGGGTACAATTTCTGCCATGAAAGCTTGAGTGATATTCTCATCATTTTCCAAGTGAATACTCCAGTCGTATGAACCTTCTCGAGCAGTAGAGATCAATGCCCTTGTGTTAGAGTTGTTGGAAGCATTCCTGTTGTTTGAATTCTGACTCGACGTCTCTTGCTTTTGTTTTTGACATTCTCTAGCAAAATGTCCATAACTTTGACAGTTAAAGAACCTTACTTTGGTCTTGTCAAAACCAACAGTTTTCCCCACAAACTTCCTTCCAGTTCTGTTCATGAACCTCTTCACACGTCTGGTAATCATGGCCATTTGCCATTGCAAATCCATATCTTCAAGATCATCAGGGTCAATCTGATCGTAATCTTCATCTAAAACGGCAGGATCAGATATCTTCCCCTGAATGTAGTTTTCATAAGAAGCAACAAACGAAGCAAGTAGAGCAAGATGTTCTTCAGCAGACTTCACACTCATTGGCATTGACTTTGAACTACTACTTTGCTTAGCAGTTGATGTTCTCTTAGCTCCAGTTGATCCTCCCGATGCAGCCACAAAACACACATCACCATCCTCATTCACTATGACCTGCTCATTTTCACGCGAGAGAAAAGCAGTGGCAGAGTCGCTAGAAGCATCGTGAGATGAAGAAGATGTAAGCCCATTGTAAATCCCTGGATCTTGAACCTGATCATATCCAGTGTCCTTCTTCTTCATGCTGAGCTCATAAGCTCTTAGCTTTCCAACCACTTCTTCCAGCTCTTTTGTTTCATAATCAGCTTCTCCCTTTATCATGAGAGTGTAAATATCCCATTTAGCAGGTAGGGCATCAAGCAGCTTGTCATTTTTCTCTATGTCAGTATAGCAATCTATATCATAATTGTCCAATTCTGACATCAGATGGTAGTATCGAGTGATGACGTCCTCAAGTGACTCATTTTTCATGTACTTGAACACAGCAAACTGCTTCTTCAATAGATCAACTTTGTTCTTCTTTACATCAGGATTTCCCTCATATCTCTTCTCTAGTGCATCCCACATTTCCTTTGAAGTAGTGTACTTCTTAAAGGTATGTTTGATGCCATCAGGTAAAGACATTTTAATGGCAGCCAAGGCTCTCTTTTCAGCCTCATACATTTTCTTTTGTTCGGCCTCCATATCAACATAAGCAGTTATACGTTGTCTTCCCTCAAACTCATGAGTTGGGTTCACATACCCATCATCTATACATATCCACATACGAGTGTCCTGGTACTCAACAAAGGATTGAAACCTATCCTTCCATGTCAAGTAGTTCTCCACCTTCATCATCTTAGGTGGTTTGTTCGTTGTGCCTACCTCATGTTCCATCCTTAAGAGTTCGTTCAATTTAGACATATTCGACATTTTAACTTAAGCAGACTGGTAAAACCGTATAATTTTAGTCCGAAATCTGTTTTTACCAAGTTATACCGTTAGATTCGTCTCGAGATTACGATTCCAATGATGTATAATGTCGAAAACCGTTTTCGGGATTTTCCAGAGTTTTTTTTTTTTATCAATCCGAAATGGATCCGTAATCCCTTTGACTGATCCGGAATCAAGTCTATCTGGTCCGAAATCAACTCAAACTGATCCGTAATGCTTGTTTCTTGTCCGGAATTGATGCTGTTTATCCGTAATGACTGATTTCCTGTCCGAAATCAATCCGAAATGCAGCAGATCTGGTCCGAAATGCTGGTATTTGATCCGAAATCAGCAGCAAACCCTAGAACAGCCGTCAAAACACGTCCAAAAACGCTGATTTTCTGCAGAAACGATTCTGAACCGAGCAAAACAAGAGCCGAATGCTCTGATACCAATTGTAGGTCCCGTGAGCCGTATGGATCGTAACAGAATCGTCGATCCAACCTAGAGTGCGGAATCCTCTAGATCAGATTTAACAGAAAACGTGTAGAAAACCGAAATCACTTTAAACCCGATCTTTATTGATTATCTTCCAACGATTACAATCAATCAAGATCCTAATTCGTCCAAGCCTTTGTCTTTCACGAATTCTCTCCAAGAGTGATTAGATGATTAGAAGATCAACCTAAACCCTAATGCTAAGCTTTGTTTATATAGGACAAAGCTTTGCACATGGGCTAGGTCTTGGGCTAGGCCCATTTAGCCTACCATCCCCCTATGTGGGTTTGGTTTGGCCCAATCACTCTTAATTAACTATTACAAAGCTAAACCCGCTAACTGTTTATCGTTTTACTAATTACAAGATATCCAAAGACCAAATCTAAGCTGTTGTCACAAATATGCACCAACACTTACCAAATCAAACTAATCAAATGCTTAAACTATTTATCACTTGCGAATGACTGAATTACATATTTACACGTGATGCTAGTTACATACATGCTAAGACTTTTACTCGCGAGGTCCCGCCTTAACTAGTATAGTACTTTAGCACCCGACGGGGTCTAGTTAGGATGAATAGCAATCATAATCGCAGCTCGAGTGACTTAGCTGGTAGTATATGTCTTGTTTGTATGTTTGGTGTATCTCGTTTATGTATGTGGTAATTCGCAGCACTTTTTATCTACTATGTTTCGCTACCAAAACTTGTATACTCGCCAATACTTTTGTATTGACATTGTTTTAACGTATGTTGCAGGTTTAGTCGTAGTCTAGATCAAATCAAGCTAGGAAGTCTAGAAACTCACTAAAAATCTAGGTTGTCGGATTTGTATTGTTTGAGAGGACAAGAAATCTATGATAACTTATGTGGTTGTATTGTTTGTTAGTATGGGATAACAAACTTAATAAATATTGTCACTTTACAGTTGTTATGGATTCTCTTGAGCAATCTGATTCGCCTAGTGTCGCGCCCCGATAATTCCGCCATCGGTTGGGGTGTGACACATGAAGGTCCGAGGTGTAAGAATATTTTTTGCATAAAAAAAGATTTTGATAGGCTGAATTTGGATGTTCTATCCATGCTTAAATGCAACCTGGGCTCGGGGAACAAAAATTGGTTCTGGGTAGATAATTGGCTTGATGGGCAAAAGCTGCGTGACACTTTTCCTGACCTTTTCAATCTTTCGGTACAAAAGAGAGCGTTTGTCTCAGACTGTTATGACAAGCTTGGAGGTAATACTTATTGGGCGTGGTCCTGGTGAAAACCAATAGATCAATGGCAAGATTCAATCCGCAACACTCTTACAAATCTGTTGAGCCTTTTAGCGCGAGTTACTCTAAACGACAAGTCGGACGTCTGGACTTAGGGGAATGACGACGTGGCTTTCTCGGCTACGGCTCAGATCAGAAAGGCTATATTGGGCACGAGTACAGTGCCAGCTCCGGTTCTAACCTTTAGATGGAATTCTTGGGTTCCTCCTAAAGTGTGCCTCTTTCATTGGCGAGCTCAAGAGAATCGAATAACTACCCTTTATAACCTTAACAGAAGAGGCGTCACCTTTCCTTTGATTGCTTGCCCTATGTGTGATTCTTCTGAGGAAACAGTTGACCAAGAGATGGTCAACCGTAATTTTGCTTCTGATATTTGGAGGAAAGTGTGTGATTGGGTCGGGCTGCCCGTTCCGGGCCAAAACTCGTCGTTCGTTGACATGACGGATAGCGTGGAGCTTTGGCAAAGATCGGGGAATTACAAAAAGATTGGAAATTTGATTATTGCGGCTACTAATATGGACTATCTTGACGGCCAGAAAAGGAAGATGTTTCGAGAACAGAAGTAAGACTAGCTCCTCTTGTGTTCAAGAAATTAAAGAACTTGCTTTCCTATGGGTGACTATTAGATCGAAGTTCAAAACCATCTTGTGGACGGCATGGAGCTGTTTTGAGTTGGAGTCTTTTTTGGTGTAATGTAGTAGATAGTTCGCTAGTGGACACGGGCGCGTGTCTGGTGGACACGGCCCTATGGCGGGCAGTTTTTAGACAACAGCAGGTACAGGGTAGTGGACACAGGGGTGTGTTGGCTGAACACGGCCCTGTGGTGACAGTATGCAATCAATGAAAACAAGCTTTCGGTTTGGGTTTCAGGCTTATATAACACTAATACTTAGTGCCTCCAAGCTTCCTAGGTACCTGTTTTGCTTAAAATACCACACCACACCAAACGTCCTAAACATACCAACGTTAATCATCCACATCATAAACTAAAAAAAATATGCAGAAAAGTAAAAGTGTTAAAGGAAAGTAAATTGTTCAAACTTTGGCACGTAGGCCAGATAATTGTTCATGAGATAAAGGGTTAACCTGGTAGAAGCCGCATCCGTGTCACACCACCTCCGACGCCTCCGCATCAATCCATTTCTTCATCATCTCCTCCTCGATACACAATATGCTCCCGGATGTGGCTGATGTCATCTTGCATGTCGGAGATGTTCCTCTCCTTCGCTCTGACCCGGGTGTAGGTGTTGCTGTCCATGTCGTATGTGTTGCGGGTGCACAAGAGGTTTTCCTGCAAAAGATCATGTAAGATTTGAAAGTTAGGAAAACCACCCCCTTGAGAAGAGGATGGGCCCGCATGGCCCTGAAATTGAGGAGGAGGACGGATTGGGGCGGCGTGAAGAATAAGAGCCTCCTGTGAGTTCCAAACATATCCCTGAACGGTTTGAAATCGGACCGTCCCGTCACCCGCCTCATTGATGATTCCCATTGAGCGGCATATAACGAGATCCACCTTGCCTGACCATGGGCCTTTACGGAAGGATCTTGGCATCTTTTGAACAAAGTTCTTGTAAAGGCGGTAGATCCATCCCCCAAAGAAGAGAGGTGTCGGGGCGGTGGCTAGTTGGTTCAGGTGCATGTTTCGGAGGAGCAGGTGTGGAACATCAAGAGGGACACGGTTGTGGATGCAGTGTAAGACCGTCAGATCACGTAGGCTAGCAACACCGGTACTGTCACGCCTTTGATTGAGCGAGTTGCTAAGGACCCTATGAATGTAGCGGTAGAGAGGGTCTTGTAACTGGGATCTTTTGGTTTGGCTTGGATTGTATGGACCTTCTCCGATTTGAGACCATGCCGTCTGACGCGAGTTTGGCAAGATTTCACGGAGACCACCCGTGTTTTCTTCATCTCCGGCATCCTCTTCAAAAACAACGGAATTATTTCCCCAAACTGTGCAATAGAGATTGAAAGCACCTCTCCCACACAACAGAATTCAACCCCTTGTTCATCAAACGGCTCTGGTTTAGCTTTGAACGCGAATGTGCTATAAAACTCCATGCTATATTCGTGGACCGAATGGAGTCTAGTGCAGAGGGCTGCCCTAAGTGGTAAGGGTGTACATGGGTCGGTTTGGTTCGGTTTTTACTATTAACCATAACCATAACCGATAGTTCGGTTATGGAGTTTTGGTAACCATAACCATAACCAAACTTCGGTTACGGTTAATCGGTTATGGTTCGGTTTTGGTTAATTTCGGTTAAGTAACCAAGCAAGGTTTGAAATAAATAGGGTTGTGCACGATTTGAACTTAGCTTAGGCCTATTTTATAAGATAATGGAGACTAAACTTTTTGGTTAAACTACAGATTTAGGGTTTTTTTAATAAGGGAATTCTCAAACAAAAACAATTATGGCCATAACACCTTAGTTCTTTATCAAAATAAATGGCATCTACATCAAGATCATTTTGTTACTAACATACTTTTATCTTAGTAAAAACCCTCTATATGGTTTTGTAAATCTCTAATCCATTATATAAAGTTAACATCAAAAGTTTGGTTCGGTTTCGGTTATATCGGTTAACCAAAGCTTCATAACCATAACCATAACCATAACCACAACCACAACCACAACCATAACCATAACCATAACCATAACCATAACCATAACCATAACCATAACCATAACCAAAACCATAACCATAACCATAACCATAAACATAACCATAACCAGAACCGATTGAGCGGTTATACAAAGTTTCATAACCATAACCATTGGTTATATTGGTTATCGGTTATTAGTGGTTCGGTTATGTCGGTTATGGTTCGGTTATCTGTTATGGTGGTTAATTTGCTCACCCCTACTAAGTGGACCCGTGACTAGGTTGTTGAAGCGATCTATCTGTCCTACAGCTTCCAGGGTCTCGAGGCATACTTGTCTTGGATTTTCCTCGGGCCTTGTCTGGAGAACTTCAAATCGGGTTTGATAGTTCCATTCATTCTGATTGAAACTTGTGAATTTCATGGCCATCTGAAAGAAAACACAAAACAATTAGCACGAAACAATAAATTTTCGAAGAAAACTGAAAACAGCAAGCTGAACACGGCCCCGTGGCCACTGGCCACGCCCCGTGTTCGGATGATTTTTGCTAGCCACGCCCCAGTATTCGCTGAGCAGGACCCCGTGCTCAGGCGTCTGTCTGTTTCCAAAAAATTCCATTTTTCGACCCGGTTTTGAAAACTTGAAAATTTTTGGTTGAGTAGGGGCGGTTTTCCCGAAAAATGAAACCCCAAGTGCCGTTTTTACAAAAACAAACTGTTTACCCCTTCAATTTCATCTTTTTCGGTTCAAAAACAAGGGTTTGAGTTTTTTGTTTGAAATCGAGCAAATCTACAAACAATTCAAGTTGATTTACTTCCTATATCATGCAACTATACTAATACTAACAGATCTAAGCAAAAAATGAGGTTTGATTCGGTTCAAGTTCAAGAACCCTAGATTTTTCCCAAATTTTTTATGTTAAACTACATGCAAATCATTAATCTAACTAACCATGATAATAGAATAATACCTTGACGTTGTTGAACGGTGGAAGAACGTGAAAATCTGCAGAGATTCGCGAAGGAACCAGAGAGTTTTCGGGGAAACGGGCCGTGTTGAAATGAAGAATGAAAAAAAAAGGGGTTTAATCCCCGACAGTAGCCGGCCACGGCCCCGTGGGCGGGTAAAAGTTAATTTTTTTAGTGCACGTGTGAGTGACCTGTTTCCCAAAACTTGGTTTTAAAAATCGTACCGATTTAGAAGCTTTCTCGACGTTCGTTACCTACAAGATATGATATTGATGCATAAACCTTCGTTTATTCCTCGGCCGCTTGTAACGAGATTTCTTCCTCTTCATCCTCAATGAATCCTTGATAAAGCTTTAGCCGTTGGCCATTGACTTTGAATGGAATTCCGTTCCGAGATTTAATTTCAATTGCACCGTGTGGAAAAATATGGGTGATAGAGAAAGGTCCCGACCACCTAGACTTTAATTTACTGGAAAATAATCGAAGTCGTGAATTAAACAATAGAACTTGATCTCCTACCCGAAATTCATGAGGTTTAATGTGTTTATCATGCAAATTCTTCATTCTTTCCTTATAAATTTTCGGAGTTAGAGTATGCGTGATTTCTTAATTCGTCTAATTCATTTAATTGACAAAATCGATTTTTACCAGCAGTTTCTATATCTAAGTTTATGTTTTTATTGCCCAGTAGGCTTTGTGTGCTATTTCTACTGGCAAATGACAACTTTTTCCATAGACGAGCTTATATGGGGTGGTACCTATGGTTGTTTTGTATGTAGTTCGAAAAGCCCATAAAGCGTCGTCTAATTTATCGACCCATTCCTTTTTATTTAATCCTATGGTTTTCTCAAGTGTTCTTTTTAAACCTCGATTAGTCACTTCGACTTGTCCATTTGTTTGAGGGTGATATGCTGTTGAGATCCGGTGATAGACCCCATATCTTGTTAAAAAAAATTCAAGTGGATGGTTACAAAAATGGGTACCCCTATCACTTATTAATGCTTTTGGAGTTCCAAAACAAGAAAATAATTTTTCAGGAATCTTACCACAACTCTTCCATCATTCGTTGGAAGAGCTTCGGTTTCGGCCCATTTTGACAAGTAATCCACTGCCAAAGTATATATTTGTTTCCCTTTGATGGTGGGAAAGGTCCCATAAAGTCGAGTCCCCACACATCAAAAATTTCATAAACAAGAATGCCATTTAGTGGCATTTCGTTTTTGGAAGAAATATTACCTGATCGTTGGCAAGCATCACATGTCTTGATAAGACTTTTGGCGTCTTTGTAAATGGTTGGCCAATAAAATCCTGAATCAAATACCTTTCGTGCGGTACTGGCAGCACCATGATGTCCTCCATATGGACCTTCATGACAATGGCGGAGAATTCTTCTTGCTTCACTACCATGTACGCATCGTCGGATAAGCTGGTCGGCTCACATTTTGAAAAGATAAGGGTCTTCCCAAAAATAATGCTTTACATCGGCAAAGAATTTTTTTCTCTGATGATGCGACCATCCTTTTACGACTATTCCACTAGCTAAGTAGTTAGCGTAGTCGGCATACCATGGCTCTTCTCAGTATTCCACCATTTCTAAGGACTCTGCTGGGAAATTTTCATTGATTAGCTCGTCCCTAGTTGCCTCCAAAGCTGGATCTTCCAAGCGGGATAGATGATCTGCAGCGGTGTTTTCTGCTCCTCTTTTGTCTTTTATTTCAATGTCGAATTCTTGGAGGAGTAGAATCCATCTGATTAAACGTGGTTTAGCATCTTGTTTCTTAAAGAGATAATGAATGGCTGCATGGTCTGTATAAACTATCGTTTTAGAAAGAACAAGATAAGAACGAAATTTATCAAAAGCGAATACTACAGCTAGTAATTCTTTTTCAGTTGTTGTGTAATTTTCTTGTGCATCGTTAAGTGTTTTACTAGCGTAATAAACTGGGTGAAAATGCTTATCTTTTCTTTGTCCCAAGACATCTCCAACTGCAAAGCCACTTGCATCACACATGATTTCGAAAGGTAATTTCCAATCAGGCGCTATCATGATAGGTGCATTGACTAGCATTTCCTTTAGCGTTAAAAATGCTTGGTTGCAATCCTTGTCAAAGATGAAAGGAGCATCTTTTTCAAGGAATTTTGTTGAAGGTCTTGAGATTTTAGAAAAGTCTTTTGTTAGTGCAGTATGTATATCGCCTCCGTCATCTGAAGACCGTAGCAGAAACAGTTTATTTCTAGCTTATATTGTAATATCTAGTTAAGAAAGGCAAGGTGACAATATTGTAATTAATGAGTTTTCTCATTAAAGCCTTGGCCTATAAATAGGAGCCTTAGGGTTTCATTTAGAGACTTTTGGCTATTTGCACTTTGGAGAGCTCTAGTATTAGAGAGAGAAAGCTAGAGAGAGAAAGTGTTGTGTACGTGATTCAAGGTGCTGTACGTTATCAAATCTTTTATAGAATCACAGTTATATTACGTCTCGTGTGTTCGGTCACGTTCGTGCACGGATTCTGCACGTCACACGGTCGGTTCGCAATCGAAACGGAGTAAAAACCGGGACCTAACAAGTGGTATCAGAGCAGGTTCTTGGTTGCGAAGATCAAACGCATAGATTCGCACAAGATTTGATCAGATTCAGAGCCAAAATCATCCAGATTTGTCAAATTCTTCATATTTTTCTTGTTCTTCACGTTTTTATCTGATTTTTATCAAATTGAACAGGTTTCTACGGTCGAAAATTGATGATTTTCAGATATTTTGTGCGAAAGTACCTGATCTACAAGCCTACAAATTTTCAGATCCTAATTCCTAACGGTTTGGAAGAAATCTAAGATTTTCTGTTCGAAAAAGTTGTGAAATGTTTGCTGTTGATGTTAAAATTCATATGAATGCCAACCGATCGGACCGCTGACCGATCGGCTAGCTAACCGTTCCATAGCGACACATTGTAATTCATTTAACAAACTTTGACTTGTTGACTGCTGATCGATCGGACAGCAGTCCGATCGAACGTCTGTCCGTTCCAAAGCATCTCACATTAAAAATTGTTTGACTTTGTTGACTGCTGATCGATCGAACAGCTGTTCGATCGAACACCTGTCCATTTCACTGCCATACATTTAAGTCGTTGACTTTATTTGACCTAACCGATCGGCTAGCATCCCAACCGATCGGTCGGCTATACGTGTCTTTAGTCATTAAGTCAACATATTATGCTTTTGTCAGTAACATTCATGTGATATCATTATCTATGTGCATGTGACATTTAATTGAATATTAAGTATTGCATGTGATCTTTACAAATATGTCAGCTATTATCAATTGCATATAAGCTTTTAACAAATTGTCGGCTAGTGCATGTGATGTTTAATTACAAGATCAGTTTACATGTGAAAATATTAAAGACGTTGTCGGAAATTAATTGAGTCGGTGTGCAGGTGATGTTGTTTTGAAAGTCAAGTTCTTTGTTGAAGTGTCAATACGCCAACCGATCGATCAAGAATTTTGACGTTTTGTGACATCAAACGAACAGCTTTGTCCCAACCGATCGGCTAGCATTCCCAACCGATCGGCTAGCATCCCCAACCGACCGGCTAGCAATTTCCCAACCGATCGGCCAGCTTTCCCACCCGATCGGACAACATATTTTGTCGTTTTGTGTCAGCCGATCGAACAGAGGGTCAAACGGACAACCAACCGATTCAAGAATCCCAGCCGATCGGACAGCAATCCCAGCCGATCGACAAAGAGATTTGTCGTGTAGTGTCAGCCGATCGAACAGAGGGTCGATCGAACAACTTTCTCATCTGATCGAAGAGCATCCTGTCCGATCGAACAGCTTTCCCGTCCGATCGAACAGCAACTCCAACCGATCGGACAACACTGATTTTTGTCACTATTGACTTTTGTTGACTCACTCTATCGGATACTCTTCCGATTAAGTTTGATATTTTTAAACTGATCATTTGTTTGTTTGTTTGAAGGTGATTAAAGATTTACAAGGGGCGAATATCAAGAATAAGATTTAAAATGTCAGGAGATAGTGCTCATGATATTTGGTGGAGAAGAGATAGTGCAAGATGGGAGATTAGCAAGTTGGATGAACTATTTAAGGAAGCACAAAGAGCCAAGAGATGGAATGCAGAACTAGAGTGTTACATGGACCCACAGGGTAATCCAGTAGTTGATCCGTCAAAAGTGGATTTTGATGCAGTAACAAATTTGTTTCCAAACGAGGGCACTTTTAACACAAGAAGGCTTTCTGATAAAAGTTATTTGCCGGAGCTTCCAGGTTGGTAAGCGTGAAGCAAGTATCGACATTATTCTTGAGAAATTCACAGGATGGTAACTGTGATATTTCGTCTTACAAGTGGTTAATCAAGGACATTAAGTTGTACTTGATTTTCTACAAGTGATAGTGGTGTTTGACCTAATATTGTTAAATTTTCAAAATGGTTAAAAGAGAACAAGGTGATGAGATGACCCCGAACCCACAAGTGATGGGTAAACAAACTAATTTTTCCGGAAAAACCATTCTGATTAAAACAAACTTAAGTGTTTTGAAATCATTATGGGAAAATAGTTTGTTGTAAGGGGGAGTTTTGATTGAATACGCCGAAACCCTCACGGCTGAACAAACATGATTAATTTCACGAGATTGAAAAACGGTTTTCAAACTGTAAAATATCAATGTGTTGTAAATCATGGGGGTACATTATTTTTCTGCAAATCAGTGCATGAGAAGCAGAAAATGGATGGCGAGACAAAGCTATCAGTATCAGGTTGTCAAATTTTCTTTATAATGGTTTTGAATTTTAGGGGGAGTAATATTGTCAGAAAATCCAAAAACATTAGAAAATTTGAAAAAGCCAAAAACATGATAAAATTCAAAAATTGAGTTTTTGTGTAAAAAGAGGAAATGATAGTACATCAGTAGACAGTTACAGTATGCTAAAGAAATGTAATGTTTTTATAGAGTTAAACAGTCTCACTGATGATATGCCGATAGGTTTTTATACATTTAGTAAACGTTTTCGGGATATAAACCTAAATTCAAACTTACTTATTTTGTGGGGAACACTACTTGGATATATAGGTAACCCCTGAAATCTTGTTTGAAAGGTCCCTCTTTCTGAGATACTAGGTCTTTATGCTTAGTGATATCTGGGGTATTATCCCGGGACTTCTGATTTTGCGGAAGCAATGGCCTAGTCCCCGGAGAATACTTTCTGCATTGCTTGAAATATAGCGCCGCCCTCAGCAAATTGATGAAACAATAAAATTGATAGTCATTGCTGTTGTAATACAAAAGATCCTCTAAAGGGGACACACCAAAAGTCGAGCCGTCATCTCTCTGCTGAACGGAAGTTCTGACCTGAGCTCTCACGGTTTCGTACTATAATTTATTCCCCTTACAGATATCATCTAGGTATACTCACCTGTAAGACTGAATATTGGGATCTGGATACGGGAGTATATTCAAGAGGTGGGACACATGAATGAGTTTAAGTTCTTAATACATCTAATTCGTATCCTGAATCAGTTGAAGTTTGTATGAAAATTTAAGTGGACCAGTATATCGACAATCTAAGTGAATTGTTTAATTCTTAATGTGAAATTAAGCTCAACGGTACTTGTGACTTGTCATAAACTAATATGATCATATAACGCAAACTCAAACAAAAATATTGTCTGTAAATATGTTTGTAAATATTTCTTTACTGCTTTATATTTCAGAAAAATACAAAAAGATTTTGATTTCTGCTTTATTTTCGACAACCGATGTCTGAGATCTGAGTTTCAAAATCTAAGTATGCTGATCGTGTTTTTGAAAATAAAACAAGTTCATAAATTTGAAACTTGAAGTTTTAAAATCAAAAACAGTTTGTGATATCTCCAAGGTCATTAAGTTGGATTTGGACGATTAACCGTGAAGGATTTGGATGCTCATACTGTTAAAATCTATTGAATAGAGCCAGTTTTCAATCCTGTTCGCTGAAACTGCCAAATCTTTGAAGATTGTTGATAGAGAGAGAATCAAGTATTTCTGGATATTCTCATATTATTATATCTTAGAGCCAGGATCATGTTTTAGAAAGTTTTATAGAGCCAGGATACGATTCCTGGAAAACCGAAAATGCTTTCATTGTAAAAATATTTTAGCATAAGCTGAGAGAGCTAGGTTTTCAATCCTGGAAGTTCAAAACATTGTTACTTATAAACGGTTGAGATTTGCAGATGGTATTCCAGACTACGATCCCGATAGCCGAGTCTAAGGGGGAGTCTGAAGACGAGCTCAACGAAAGGGGGAGCGTGCATTCAAGGAGCCACGTAACTATCCCAGAGGAGCTTGTAACCGGAAAGCCAGGTGTCGATCCCAAATCACGGAAGCTTGACGAAAGGGGGAGCCTGAAGATTCTACTGAAAAAAGGAAGCCGAAGCTGAAGACAGATCCACGGGGATTCTGTTCAAGTAAAAGGGAGTCTATGTTTGCTGAAAACGTGTTAAAGCTTATAGAAGACTCAGAGAGAGAGAGAAAGAAAAGACGCTACGAGTTTGACTCAATGATTAAGATTGACTGCGGCAATATCCAAGGGGGAGTCTGTTAGTGCAGTATGTCTATCGCCTCCGTCATCTCAAGACCGTAGCAGAAACAGTTTATTTCTAGCTTATATTGTAATATCTTGTTAAGAAAGGCAAGGTGGCAATATTGTAATTAATGAGTTTTCTCATTAAAGCCTTGGCCTATAAATAGGAGCCTTAGGGTTTCATTTAGAGACTTTTGGCTATTTGCACTTTGGAGAGCTCTAGTATTAGAGAGAGAAAGCTAGAGAGAGAAAGTGCTGTGTACGTGATTCAAGGTGCTGTACGTTATCAAATCTTTTATAGAATCACAGGTATATTACGTCTCGTGTGTTCGGTCACGTTCGTGCACGGATTCCGCACGTCGCACGGTCGGTTCGCAATCGAAACGGAGTAAAAACCGGGACCTAACATCTTTGATAAATCGTCTATAAAATCCGGCATGTCCTAATAAACTTCTGATGGCTCTAAAGGAGGATGGGGGTGGTAATCGGGAAATAGTTTCTATTTTAGCCTGATCAACCTCCATTCCTTCCTTTGAGATTTTATGACCGAGTACTATTCCCTCCGTTACCATGAAATGGCATTTTTCCCAATTAAGGGTGAGGTTAGTTTCCCCACATCGGGATAGCATTCGTTCAAGGTTATCGAGGCATTGGTCATATGAATCTCCGAAGATAGAAAAGTCGTCCATGAAGACTTTCATAGTCTTTTCTATCATATCATGGAAGATGGTCACCATACAATGTTGGAAAGTTACGGGGGCATTACATAGACCGAAAGGCATGCGTCGATAAGAAAAAGTTCCGTAGGGACATGTGAATGTCGTCTTTTCTTGGTCTTCAGGTTCTATCGGTATTTGAAAGTAACCTGAAAAACCATCTAAGAAACAGTAAAATTTGTGACCGGATAATCTTTCTAACATTTGATCAATAAAGGGTAAGGGAAAATGATCTTTCCTTGTTGCCTCATTTAATCGACGATAATCTATACACACTCTCCATCTGGTGACGGTTCTTGTTGGTATTGATTCATTTTTTCCGTTAGTAACCATCGTCATACCTCCTTTCTTAGAAACTACTTGGACGGGACTTACCCAAGGACTATCGGAAATCGGGTAGATAAGTCCAGCGTCAAGTAACTTTATGACTTCATTTTTAAACACTTTTTGGACGTTTGGATTTACTTTACGTTGTGGTTGTATTACCGATTTATAGTCATCATTCATTAAAATTTTGTGCGTGCACATGGAAGGGCTTATTCCTTTAATATCTACAAGCTCCCAAGCAATCGTGTTTTTGTGTTTTTTTCAAAAGTGTGATTAATTTTTCTTTTTCTACAATAGTTAATTTTGACGAAATAATTACAGGTAACTTACCATCCTTGTCGAGAAAAGCATATTCCAAACCTTTTGGGAGTTCCTTGAGATCAAGTGGTGGGTCTTTAGGAGACTCCTTGTTTGGTTGCTCATTTTGGTCAAGAACCAAAAAGGTTTGTTCAATGGCGACCTCTTCTTCGACAAAGTGGTCGATTTCTTCTTCCGTATCGGGTGGCTCATCTTCATCTTCAATTAGGGGGTCATCATTGCCGATTGGATATTTCATTGAATGCTCAAGATCGACACTTCTTTTGATTGCCCTAATTGAATGGGTAGATTGCTTTGCTTCCGACTTTTCATAGCTTTGTAGCTTTTCACAAAAGGTCGTCCCAACACGAGTGGAGCGTCATCAAGGATGACGAAGTCGGTAGGGACTACCATTTGATTTGTTTGGACTAACACATCTTCCACTACTCCTATTGATTTTATTGTTTTCCGATTAGATAGAAAAATGGGTATTTGAAGCGGAGAAAAATCACCAATACTTAATTTTTTGAAAATGTAGTTTGCCATTATATTAACACATAGATCTTTATCAATTGTAATATTACTAATAAAGGAATTCTAAAAGAAACATGGAACCGGTGTAATGTTAATTTCAAATGGATAATCTTTTATTAGTGTAGTTTGATCATTTGTTAACTTAATGCTTACCATTTCATCAATTTTAGTGTTAGTGTTTAACTCTTACAAAAACTTAGCATGAGTAGGACTAAACAATGATTTTCGAAAGAAGGTGACAAGAGGGTAATTTCTTGAAAATTAGACTCTTTTTGGATTCTAACGTTGTCGGACTCACCTTTTTCGTTGTTTAGTTCTTGTATCGGTTTTTCACTTACTTGTTCTTCCATTTTTACCTCTTCAACTATCACTTCTTTAGTACAAATTACCTCTTCCATTGCGCGGGCTTCTTTTATATAGCTCTCGATAGTTTTAAGGTGTTCTATTATCTTTTCGGCTATGGGGGAGATAGTTGGTGGTTCGCCAAAGCGATCGGAATAAATATCCCCACTGCTTGAGTTCGGAAGTACGATCCTTGGTTCCTCATAATACTCATATGAGGTAGATGGTTCATACCATCGTTCCTCATTGTAAGTATATGATGGATATGTGACACACGGCTTTTCAGGCCTTACCGTACACTTCTAACACGTGTTGTAAATAGGTAACAGGGCTGTATTTGACTGATTATGATGTTTATGTATGGTATTTAATGATTTGACAAATTTAAACCTTAGTAAAAATTATGTTGGCAACGGTAAGATAAACGTTTATCGCGTAACGGTTAAAATGTGAAACGAACGTCGGTGACCACCCGATAAGTGTTAAAATCCTAAAAATAGTCAGTTATGATTAGAATAATAATTTTAATCATATTCGTGAGGAAAATAAATTAAAACGCTAAGAAACTCTATTTTTCGAGTTTAAGCGCGTACCGCGCGATGCAGCGCGTATACCGACAAAATACTGTCAACACAGCCTGTCAAGGCAACTGATAACCATTTTAGTAATAATTTGATAAGTTTATCACTTTAGAATGATAAAAATAAATAAAAACGCATAAATCCCTATTTTTGCGATTTTAAGCGCGTACCGCGCAGCACAGCGCGCATACTGCCAAATACTGGCAACGTAGCCAGTCCAGGCAAACAAAATATTGTTCAGTAATATTTTGGTGAGTTTATTTTTATAGAGTGTTAAAAATAATTTAAAACGCATTAAAACGGGATTAAAACGCTAGAAAAAAATACCCGGTATCCAGTAAAATACCAGTTTTTAACCAAAATTATATATATATACATATGTATACGGATATATATGTATGTGTAGGGACAAGTGTTGGCCAAATAATTTCCTTCTCTCTCCTCTTTCATTCATGCATTGGTTAATAGAGGAGGTGAATGATGATGATGATGATGATGATGATGATGATGATGATGATGCCACCCCAACTCTTTACAAGTCCCATTATCTTTCATTCTTTCCAAGACATGCACATTTTGAATTTCAACTCTCTCTCTCTAAAAATTCAGCCAAACTCCCTTCATCTATCATATATTTTCGAAATTTATCACTTGTTCATGAAGATCAAACTTCATTCCAAGAAGATTTCAAGATGTTTTGAAGATCCGAAAGTGTTTTCTTGGTGAAACAAGCTCCATATCATCAAAAATCTTGTCAAAACCCACTAAAATCTTGAAAGGTATAAACTTGTTTTTAAAACCATGTTCTTGATTTCTGGAGATGATGATGTTGGAATTTTCTCTTGAATCTTGGAATGAATCACAAACTTGAATCAAACAAAGAATGAGATTTTAACCAAAGTAAAAATAAGTGTGTATGAGTGTGTGTATATGGCCGAAAGTTTGAGTGTGTGTGTTAGAGTTGTGTTTTGTTAAATATGTCATGTTTTGAAAGAAATGATACTTAAAAGGTTCATGCATGTGTGATTGAAAGTGATCTACATGAAAATGATTTGTGATTAAAGTAGATTAATGAAAAATCATATTTAGATATATGTATATATCCGTGTATATATACATGTATGTATGGGTATATATGGATTGTTGTTCATTAGTTCTTGAATGTGTAAGAAAATGATACATGCATTTATGACAAGATGATAAGGTGATGAGCATACTAAGATTAGGAAAATTTGGATTATTTGAAGATTATTTAAATACATGTTATATATATTTAGTTCATGTAAAATGATTTTGATATGATATGGGTGCATTAGATGCATTTACTTGAACATGCATGATGATTTGTGGTCATGAAATGATGATTTAAACATGATTTGATAAAAATGATTTTGATCAGATTATAAAAACTAAAATCTGATTATTTTGAAGTGTTTAATGATATAAAACTTTGTCATAAAGTTTACTAGCTTTGCATGTTGTACTTGGTGCATTAGAAGTTGTAAAATACGTGAAATCGCATGATTTATGTGGATTACACAAAAACTGAACTAATCTGATTATAACCACTATTTTAATCAGTAAATAATATGTATTATGTTAAAATATCAAATCATTTCGAGTTGGGATGATTATAGTAACGTTTAATGCAAAACTATGCGTTAAAACGGTCAAAAATCGGCTTTTCGAGTGATCTTTATAAAACTGATTTAGATCAGTAAGTAAACTAATATTTTTAGTTTAAAAACAAGTATTTTAACTAATTTTAAGTTTACTTGGTGTTTGGTTGGTCATGCGTGACTTCCGACGCCCGAAAACGTTACCGAATCGCTAAAATACACATTTTTCGATGAACACTAGTATGGGTAAATTTTAAGTGAACCTTATGTGATAAAATGTGTTAAGTGATTTAAACTTATAAATGTGATAATGTGTTAAGTGTTAATTTGATAATGGGAAATTTAGACTATGCATGTATACATGTACGTTTTGTGCGGTAGAAACGATAAAATTGCGTTAAATGTGTAACTTGTTTGTCGAGCATGAAATTTGGTACATATGAGATGTTTTATGTATATTTGCTTTAAAAATGACAAAATAGATAAGTTAGTAATATTTTGCGTGTTCGGTGTTAAATTCTATGAACATTTGTGTATATATATATTACGACGCGCAAATCGTAGATATATTGCGTATAAACGGGAAAGTTAACGGATTTACACAATAATGGTCACGAATAAAATTGTTCAAATCGCAAAGATCATAAATATATATATATATATATATATATTAACGTGCCAACATAATAAAACATACCTTTTAATATAATATATATATTTTCACTGAAAATATATGAGGTTTGATAAGTTACACGTTTCGAAGTAGAACGTTTTTTAAGAATAAATGTTGGACATTGGGATGGTACGGTGTTTCCGAGGCGAAACAGACCGTATAGTTGGGACGTATGCTGGCCTGGGTCTCGAGTGATGGAGATTCAGGGGATTCGTTCAACTACGTGTATTAAATTGCCATATTAGTAGGATATATATATTGTACGTGAGGCAGGCATCATATTGTTCTCAAAGAGAGAACCCTGCGCCCATGATGTCGTTTAATCAGTTAAGTATTGCACGTGATGAATTGTTGGTAGATCTATCGGGTTGACAACCCCGTCGTGACCGGTCGCCTCGTGTCAATGTCAAACGATGAATCAATATTCTGTTTATTGTCTAGCTTTGATTATCCCTGCATGGTTAATATATAGTTCGTATCGTCTAGCTAACATACAAGTCTGAAAATTGACGCAATAATTTAATATACAAAACCTGGGCAATATATATTACAGTTGTCGGATCGATGAACCAGCGTAAGGCCCATGGATTTTAATAAGGAAGTAAAATGGACTTTCTAAAATTTATATGGATGTTTCCAAATAAATACCTAATCAGAAAGTTTTCCTTGAAATAAAATTGGTAGTAAGTGAATACGTGAACTCACCTTCCTTTGTGTTGACACTTGATTTTTAACGTGTTCTACATGTACTTGAGTTCGGCTTCGGGAATTATGGCGTATCTTGTGGTTGTTGATGCATGTTTTATCGCTTAAAATGTTGGACTGACTTTTAAATTTTCTGGGACAATGTAATAAGATCCGTGAGGATCAAAAGACAACTTTATTTTGTTATGGTTATGTCGTGATTTGGATCGTTAAATTTAAAACCAATGTTTTAATTAAGTAATAATGTCCAACACTATAATGCATCAAACATCAAGATAGAAATGGGCACCAGCTTCCGTCACCACTACGTTTTATATTCCGCTGCGACGTTTTTGGGGTGTGACAGGATAAGGGTCATACTTGGTTCTTGATAATACTCATATGAGGTGGGTTGCTCACGCCATGGTTCCTCATAGTAAGTATATGAATGAGAAGGCTCATACCTTGGTTCTTCAAAGTATGAGTATGAAGGCTCATACCTTGGTTCATCAAGATATGAGTGTGAGGGAGAAGGTTCATACCTTGGCTCTTCATAGTATGCATATGAAGTGGATGGCTCGTACTTGGCTCCTCATAGTATGTGTACGAAGGGGATGGTTCAAAGAGGTCACAATATTGCACCGAATGTGGATTACCACAAATGGTACAATACTCTTCTCTATAATCATCCTCCTCATAGTGGTAGTTGTAACCTCCTAAGTATTGATCCATAAGAATCACTCAGCAGACCATAAAAGAGTGTCGGGACCAGAAAACAAAAATAAAAACGGAAACAGAGGCTGAGCACGGCCTCGTGTTCAATGAGCATGGCCTCGTGGTCAGATTCTGTATCTGGGCGTTTTAAAAAATGTGACTGGTTCGGTTCAGCACGGGGGCGTGTTCAGTGAGCACGACCCCGTGTTCAGACTCTGTATCTGGGTGTTTGGTTAATTTTTATGCAGCATGGGGGCGTGTTCAATGAGCACGACCCCATGTTCAGATTACTGTTGTAACGCCCTGCGTCCCTAAACTTTTAGCTATTGTCAATTTTAGCCCTTATACTATGTGACTCTTAACACTTATGAGACTTGTGAATCTTGATGCTATGAAACTTGAATCTTATTGATACTTGATTCTATGAAACTAGATTCTTGATACTTAACTCTAGACACTTGATTCTTGATTCTTGACACTTGATTCTTGATACTTAATACTATGAGACTTGATGCTTAAATCTAGATACTTGATTCTTGACACTTGATTCTTGATACTTAATACTATGAGACTTGATGCTTAAATCTAGATACTTGATTCTTGAGGCTTGATTATTGATACGTGATTCTTGAGACTTGATCCTCGACTCGGTGCTTGACTCTTGAGACTCGTGAAACTTGAGACTTGGTTGAACGAGAGACTGGAGACTTGACACTCATGTAAACTCGGAAACTTGGAAACTTTTGTGGTAATTATATAATCTTGTTATGAAATAGTGCTGCATAATAATACGCAACGCAACGCTTAATATAGCTCACAAAACGAACCAAAGACGGAAAAGTTGCAAATCGGGTTGGACTGTCCGAATGGACATCCGATCGGAGGGCCATTCGACCGAACAACCATCCGATCCATCTGCTGCACCTCCTTATCTCCCGTCTTACACTATAATTAGGACCTGTCACATCATTCTTCACTGATGTGACAGCCTCCTCCGATCCAGACGCACGCACTCTAATTCTCGAGTACTTTTCTTCCATTTCCCGGCGATTTCGGTACGTTTTACACTTGATTCTTATACAACTTCAATCTATACACTATCCTCCACATGATTCTTCTTCGAAATCACATTTTTCACCGTAAAATCTCTAAGATTCGAGCTCCTTGGGATGACATCATCATGGCGGTTTGTACAAACCGACTGTATGATGTCATTTCCGCCAAGTGTTAGCTTAGATCTAAGGGATTTCTATGTGTTTTATCTTGAATCTTTACTAATTCTACACATTTTCAGCTAAACTCATGTGTTCTTCAAACTTCTTGAACTTTTACGATGGGATCTAGATCCAAAACAGGCTTAGAACCTGTTTCTTAGTCTGAAGTTGGTTCGACCCCACCGGAGAAGATGACCGGGTTACGGTCAGACATGAAACTTAGTCAAGAACAGCTGTCCGATCGAACGAGGTGATTCCTATCTGGTCAAGATTGGCTGAGCATTGGTAAGTTCCCGTTGTCTCGATACGTTTCTAGGCCGTCTATGTTAAACTCAAGTTAGAAATTTTGCAAACTTTCCAAACAAACAAGGACACCAATGGACGAACGACCATCCAATCGGACGACCGTCCGACCATGTGGATTATTTCAGTAAAAACTTCAACACTTGAATTATTTTGAAGTAGAACCTTTAACCTTGAAACTTACACTCGAAGACTTGGATTCATGCTACAATGAAAACTTCAAAAGACTTGAACGTTTTGGAATCTCACATTTGGATCGAATGACCATTTGATCGAATGGCCATCCATCCGGATGACCATCCGATCAGATGGTGATTCGTCCCATCTCACAAGTCATCCGATCGGATGACCATCCGTCCGGATGGCCATCCGATCAGAAGACTTATCCGACACTTTGCACAATTATCGTTATTCTACCGATGCTTATCTGTTAATCTATAATCAGGCTAGTTCAGAGCTCCCTTTGATCCAATCTATAGGTGCCGATACTTAGCACCCATTGTGAGTATACTCGATCCCTTTTCGTTTTAAACTTTTGGGATGCAACATGTATTCTATGAAACTTGAAACTATTGAAATCTAACTCTATCCTCAGTAAATGTGAAACTTGATACTTTTGGATTCTTGATTCTTTATGCTATGTGAACGTTTAATCCTTGTGTGTAGTTTCGCCTTAACAATAGTAGCGCTATAGGAAGATGCACCTTCCCATTATTCTCGGGGGTATTGTTAGGAGGATTCTATTTGCTTTCCTTGATTCTTGGGAAAGTGGTAAAAGCATCGGGACACTTGGGCTACCACTTGGACTGCGAACACTAGCATGGCTGAAACTATTTTATCGTTTACATGATGGATATGAGTCTTACTAAACTATTATGCTATATACTCAAACTTGTATACTCGCCAGTACATTTTTGTACTGACTTTATTTTAATACATGTTGCAGGCTGATAGGATGCTATGATCAAGAAACGTGCTAGGATTGCTGCTAGAAACTCATCCTAGTTAATCTTAGAAACTTTGAAACAATATTGATGAATTTGTATTTGATACTTATGTTTCGGTTGGTGTTTGATTTTAGACAATGTTGTCATGAAACTTGATTAATCTATATCGGAATTATTAGTGTTATGGAAACTCATGAGCAATCTGAACGCTTAGTGTCGCACCCCGATGTTTTCGCCATCGGTTGGGGTGTGACAACTGTAATGCAAAAATTCCTAAAAATGTAAAAATGTGCGCGCAGTTTTGATAAAGGTTTTGAAAAACGATTAGGCCGTCGATTTTAAGCTTTCTTAAAATCCTTTTGTCCCCGGCAACGGCGCCAAAAACTTAACGCGTGTTGAGTGCGATATGTTTTTATTGATATTTTAAGCCCATTTTACACATTAGTAGAGTTTTAAATTTATAAAACACAATATTCTACTAACACTAAAACACACATGGGCAAGTGCATCCATCGTGAGCGTAGTATAGCGTTGGTAAGATACCGAGGTCGTCCAAGGACACAAGAGCTTTTAGTACCGGTTTATCCTCAACGTCTAATCAAACTAAAATTTTTGGAAAAGGTTTTAAACGAAAAATAAAAACTAAAGAATGCTGAAATAAAAATAAAAAATAAAAACAGATAGACAAGATGAATCACTTGGATCCGACTCGCCTTTAATGTATCCTTTGATGATTTCCGCACTTTTGCACTTTTTAAGAGATTATCTTAGTTATAGTAGTAGGCCCCTCTTTTGAAGGTGACGTTACCCTTAACCCAGTGGTTTGAGTCATCAAGGATACAATCCCAAAGGGTTGGAATATTGGTAGATAGTTAATTAAGTTATTTATGCGAAAAGTGGTAGGCCCCTCTTTTGAAGGTGACATTACCCTCGGCTAAGTTGTTTGAGTCAGCAGGGATACAATCCCAAATAGCCGGTTTAATGTATTAATAGTAGTTTACATATGAGGGAATCAAGCCATTCGCACCCCCACCATCCAATACCTATGGGTATTGAAGGAGGTCCTAGTAAGCTTGACCCAGGTCCTTGCAGGATCTATACACTGAACAAGGCAAGAACCTTAATAAACCATTCCCTTAACCCCTGACCAGGTAGCCAACATATCTCTATATAGACCGTAGAGATATGAATGGTGAAAATCTTTTACTTTATATAGACAGTAAAGTAATGCCAAGACACCACGAACAAATGATAAAGAAGTTTCACCTTCAACATAAGAAACTAGTTATTAAAGTCATCAATACAAAACCAAATAAAAAGTGCGAAAAGATTAAAAATCAAAAGTATTACATTAAATGCTTGTCTTCACCAAGTGATGTAAGAGACTTAGCCAAACATGGCCTTTGATTGACAAGAACTCTTACGATCAATCTTTGATCCCGAGACTACTACACACACTCTAAGGTGGATGATGGATGATGGTGGTGGATGTGGGTGTTGTAGTGGTACTGGAGTGGTGGCAAAGTGGGAGATAGGTGGTTTGCCAAAGGATGCCTTTGAAGTGAGCCAAGCACCCCTATTTATAGCCTGAACAGAAGCCCGGTCACGGCCCCGTGTCCAGCGGACATGCTCCCGTGGCCAACCCTTTTCTCTTCCTTCATTTATTGCAATTTTCTGCATTAGGCTCCACACGGCCCCGTGTTCGCTGGGCAAAGCCCCGTGTGTAGAAGCGTATCTGTACTACCAAGATTTGCAAGATTCTGTGAATCTTTGCGTTGACCACGCCCCGTGCTGAGCTGGGTACGCCCCCGTGGTGGGCATAGAAGCTTCCACAGCTTTGTCCATTTCTGCAAACATCTGACCACGCCCCTGTGTCCATTGGGCACGTGCCGTGGTCAGCCTTCTGTTTCTTGTTTTTGCTTGTGGAGATACTGTCGAGGGGTCGGGCATGCCACGTTTATTCCCTTTCTTTGTATTTATGTTAGGTTTTGCTGCATATTTGTTCCTTTTGTTTGTTTAAGCTCTTTTGGTCCTGAAGATACAAAAGGAAGACAAAAGCACACTTTTTCCAACATCAGTACTAAAAAGGGTTAGTTTTATGCCTCATTTGATGTAATTTATATGTTGCATTTTACACACATCACTGACCTTAATCCTTTAGACCCCTTTTGGAACAGCGACTGGTGGACACAGAGTGTGATACACAATCCATACCCTTATGGACAACCTATCCTTCGACACCCTGATCCAGTCAGCACCCATGCCACCTATGAGCCAGGAAAATTTGGAGGAACTTCACTCATATGGTGACGAATTAGTGGAGGAAGGAGATAGAATTCGTCAAATAGGAGAGAATCTTATGTGGAAACATGTCGAGCGCGATATACATGATTGGATACATGATACTTAGAAAATACCTAGATATATATGTAATTTTGTATTTTGATAAAAAGAAGAAAAAAAAAACTAGACTAGATAGACTAAAATAGATACGGATGCATAACTACTAGTATATTTTATTTCTAGTTGTAGTATGTAACCGATGCATATACATACATACATACATACATATATATATATATATATATATATATACATATATAGGGAATGGATATATAGGAAACCATTTATTAGGGAGAAAACTAAGGAAACCAACTTTTTACCATTGATCTTGATCATCCAAGGGTTAGGGAAATTTGAGGTTTATTGATGTAAATTTAATACATAACATATGTTGATGAGTGGGCCAGGAGGGTATTTGTGTCAAAAGGCCCTATCTCATTCTCTCTCTTCTGTAGAGTTATCACCATCACCATCACATCATTGTCTCTCTTTCTTCTTTCTTTTCTTTGAGAATTCAAAATATCTTATGTGCATTCACCATCAAACCATCATCATCATCCATTCTCTCATCCCCTCTCTTTCTTCATGTTTCAATCACCAAGAACACACACAAGAAAGTTATTAGAACACGAAGAGCAAGAACACCAAGAACACACACACAAGTGTGTGAGAGAGAAGAAGACATGAATCGTTATTGTTAAAACCCCTTCGTGTTCATGAAGAACACCAAGAACACACACACAAGTGTGTGAGAGAGAAGCATGCATGAATCATTCGGTTGCATGTGTTTCTAGAGAGAGAAAGTTATTAGAACACCAAGACCAAGAACACACACAAGTGTGTGAGAGAGAAGCAGGTCAGAAATCATTTGGTTCATGGGTTTTTAGAGAGAGAAAGTTGTTCGAACGCCAAGAACACACACACAAGTGTGTGTGAGAGAATCATTTTTGAAGATCTTCATCGTGTTCATCAGACGGGTCTAGATCCGGTTAGTGTTCTACTAATAGCAAGAACACACTTGATTTTTTTGTTAAAAAGGTTGTCAATAACTTTTTGTGTGCTCAAAGTGTTCTAGTAATGGGTTAATGTTCATGTATTTTGCAGGTTTTTGTTTTTATGTTAAAATCATTTTTAGTTTTTTGATATTTTCAGTTTGTAGACCAATAATTTATGGGTTGGGTTTGTGTTAGGTTTTATGAATTGGATTTGCTTTATTTTGTTTTCTGTTTTTTGTTTAAATTGGGCATCCCAATTATTGGTAGATAATTAGTTTGAAAATCCATAATTGTTACAGTAAAGGTTTCAAAATGTTGTTGGTTAAGTTGTTCTTTTTTTATAATTAGTGTTAAATGTTTCAAATTTTTGCAGGCATAACTAGTTACGTATGTTACATTTCTGCCAGCTACATTTCTCCTAGTTAGATTCTAAACTGTTTGTCCTGTATGTTGTAACATATGTTACACTTTCGGACAATATATGGTGCATACATTGTGTTACACATTTTGTTTTGATATGAGTGGATATTGAAATGGTGAATGGTAATTGTTGTATCCTCATCTTAGCAAGTACTCTTTTGCTGACTACTAATATTTGTGTTTTTCATTTCTTGGGCAGGACTGGGACTGGGAAGAAACCTAACAAAACATTATGTGTTTACAAATCTATATCTTTTTAAATGGGTTGAAATGTTATTTTAAAATGTGAAGGCGTAGGGTGGAAAGGTGTGTGCAGAAAAAATGCAGCGTCCCGAGTGCATCAGAGAGTGTGATTGTGTAGTTTCGGTGCAGAATACAGTTTTAGGTAACACTTTGTAGCGAGGGCGTTGCTTGACGAAAATAAGATACTTGTTGACGATTGTGTAGTTTCGGTGCAGAATACAGTTTCAGGTAACATGTGTTACCTATCTCATACCTGTTTGTTGTGTTAAATAACTCTGGAAATATTACTTGTGCTATTATGTATTTACTATGGCAGTTGTATTTGCAGGAGTGAGGAAAATGACCAGGTCCGTGACGGTAGGCTGGCTAATAAGCGAAAGCAGAACGATAAAGAAATAGAACGATAACCAAAGAAGGTAGATGGAGAAACCAATGAAGAATGGGAACAAGAATTCGATGAAGGGCAAGTGGTGGGTACCTTTGATGTTGTACAGAAGTTACCCTCCAGTGTAACACATGTTACAAACATGTGTTACATATATTCAACCTCTTTGTTGCCAAAAATCGGGGCTGCACATATGTAACACGTGTTACAACAGGTTTTTACCAACTTGCACGTCTCTATTACAAATGGATGAAAAACAGTTTTTTTAAAACATCCACGGTGTAACACTTGTTTATTTGAAAGTTCTTAAAACAACCGTTGTAACACGTGTTATAATCCCATCTTCAACGTAAAGATACATCCAATGTAACACGTGTTACAAAAGGAAATTACCTACTTACATATCTCTATTACGTTGAGTTAAACAGTTATTTAAAAACATCCACTTTGCAACACTTGTTTATTTGAAAGTTTTTAAAGCAACCGTTGTAACACGTGTTACAACTTTTTTAGTGTTGTGCATTTTTCCTTTTTATAATCTCATCTTCAGCTTGAAGATACATCCAATGCAACACGTGTTAGGTTTTTTACGTGTTACAAAAGGTTTTTACTTAATGTAATAGTAAGTTTAAATGTTAAAATGTTTTTTTTAAGATTGGTTGTTAAATGTTAAAATGTATAAACTTCATAATTTATTCTGAATATCTCGTTTATTTTACAAATAAAAAGTCGTGTTTTTTTGGTGGGATAATTAGCTACATATGTATTAAACGTTACAGAAGTTACTTGTAGTTACCCCAACCCTTTTTTGGACACAAAGGGGGGTTGCACATATATAACACATGTTTGTAACATGTGTTACACTAGAGAGGTAACACATGTATAGCCACGTTACACATGTTACATAGGAGGTTAATAAGTTTTAACTATAGAAGATTAATATTGATGTACTTGTTTTGTTCATAGGTGAAAAGATGTTTTGTGTTCAAGATGAAGATGGTTATCAAGAAGCGAAGCCCGCCGAAGGATTACAACGCGTCATCAGGTTTTCGTGGTGACGATGGTGTGTTTTTTGGTTGGCTGCTATGTGTTGTGAAGATGGATGTTGTTGTGAAGACCATTTTTAGAAGCATTACAACTATTGATATAAAATTCATTTTTATTTTCATTGTTAGTATGCCCTTTTTTTGATGAATACGGATGTTGATGGGAAATGTGTAGCAGCGTTCAATACTGTTGTTTCACTCTATAGTGTGTAACATGTGTGACATGGCGTACATATAACTTGTAAGGTGATACGATTGTATCTTTAAAGCATGTTTACCTATAAATACTTACATGTTACAGGTTGTATCTTTAAAACATGTTTAAACTGGAAACTGGAAACACTTACAAAATATAAAGCAGAGTTACACAAGATGTAACATGTGTAAACTGGAAACACTTGTGTAACATTTCGGTGTAACACATGTTACATGTTGTATCTTAAAAAACATGTTTACCTATAAGTACTTAAAAAATATAAAGCATAGTAGGAACACAACTTTTAAGGATGTTACACACGTTGTAGAGAAGATGTTACATGTGCACACACAATTAACATGTGTAACATGGCGACAAGTGTCATGTGTGATCTTTTTTTGTTACCCTAGGGTGCTAAACGTATTACAACGTTCATAACGCACGTAAACTTATACTAACATCCATCCCTATGTCCACAGATGATCTATAACATACTCCACATTACCATCTTCGCGAGTCTTCTAATGGAACTAAATTGTGGACACCGAATGTCAACGAGCAATATCATCCTATTAATGTTAAATCATACGTCACACCGGAAGAACTTCTTGCCATGTATAAGATGAATACGGATGTTGATGGGAAATGTGTAGCAGCGTTCAATACTGTTGTTTCACTCTATAGTGTGTAACATGTGTGACATGGCGTACATATAACTTGTAAGGTAATACGATTGTATCTTTAAAGCATGTTTACCTATAAATACTTACATGTTACATGTTGTATCTTTAAAACATGTTTAAACTGGAAACCGGAAACACTTACAAAATATAAAGCAGAGTTACACAAGATGTAACATGTGTAAACTGGAAACACTTGTGTAACATTTCGGTGTAACACATGTTACATGTTGTATCTTAAAAAACATGTTTACCTATAAGTACTTAAAAAATATAAAGCATAGTAGGAACACAACTTTTAAGGATGTTACACACGTTGTAGAGAAGATGTTACATGTGCACACACAATTAACATGTGTAACATGGCGACAAGTGTCATGTGTGATCTTTTTTTGTTACCCTAGGGTGCTAAACATATTACAACGTTCATAACGCACGTAAACTTATACTAACATCCATCCCTTTGTCCACAGATGATCTAGAACATACTCCACATTACCATCTTCGCAAGTCTTCTAATGGAACTAAATTGTGGACACCGAATGTCAACGAGCAATATCATCCTATTAATGTTAAATCATACGTCACACCGGAAGAACTTCTTGCCATGTATAAGACTTATGACCAATATGCTGGGTTCAATGTAAAAAATATACGTTAATGCAGTTTTTGTATCTACTAATAACATTGTTAATAACAACTCTAGGTACATATGTAACATGAAGTGTATCGTTTGTCCCTTTAATTCGTTACGCTAGTCTCATATACTTATAGTTACATATATTACTTGTTTGTTCATTGATATGACATTTTGGATGACGTAATGTTGTTACATATGTAATTTTACTAAGTTTAAATTGACACCAAAGGGACTGACATATGTAACACAAGTTTATAACATATGTTACACTATGGGGCAACAAATGTAACACATGTATAGCCATTTTACACATGTTACATATGGTCTTAACAACAACATCCATCTTCACAACACATAGCAGCCAACCAAAAAAACACACCATCGTCACCATGAAAACATGATGATGCGTTTTAATCCTTCGGCGGGCTTCACTTCTTGATAACCATCTTCATCTTGAACACAAAACATCTTTTCACCTGTGAACAAAAACAAGTAAACAAGTGTTACAAAGTTGATGTTTAAAAAAAAACTGTTTTCATCCATTTGTAATAGAGACGTGTAAGTAGGTAAAAACCTGCTGTAACACGTGTTACATTTGATGTATCTTTACGTTGAGGAGGGGATTATAAAAAGAAAATGCACGTCTGAGTAAAAAGTTGTAACACGTGTTACAACGGTTGTTTACAGAACTTTCAAATAAGTGACAAGCCGGACGGTAGCCAGTGGTACAAATAGATGTTTTGAAAAATCTAACATGTGTTGCGTTGGATGTATCTTCAAGCTGAAGATGGGATTATAAAAAGGAAAATGCACAACATTAAAAAAGTTGTAGCACGTGTTACAACGGTTGTTTTAAGAACTTTCAAATAAACAAGTGTTACAAAGTGGATGTTTTTAAATAACTGTTTAAATCAACGTAATAGAGACGTGTAAGTATGTAATTTCCTTTTGTAACACGTGTTACATTGGATGTATCTTTACGTTGAGGATGGGATTATAAAAAGGAAAATGCACAGCTGAGTAAAAAGATGTAACACGTGTTACAACGGTTGTTTTAAGAACTTTCAAATAAACAAGTGTTACAACGTGGATGTTTAAAAAAAACTGTTTTCATCCATTTGTAATAGAGACATGTAAGTAGGTAAAAACAGTTAGTATTCGGATCAAAAGCCCCAAACAAGCAATCAAACTAACAAAAACAATTACTGTTCAGATCAAAAGCCTCAAACAAGCAACCAAACCAACCACAATTTTTTTTTTTGTAAAATAAACGAGATCATCAACGATTATATTATGGACTTTTTAAATGTAACTAATATATAACAACAACAACAACAACAACAAGAATCATTATCTCAATTCTAAATTTTTTTAATACATTTAAAATAAAAAAAATACCCAACAAACTATCAAATCTATTTTACTAATACACACACAAAATCATTCAACTTTTACCAAATAAATAACATTAAGACATGGAACCAGCCCATGTCATACTTGTGAGTATGTTCTTTGTGTTCTAACAAGTTTTTTTCTCAACCAAAACCCATGTAACTAAACGATTTCTGACCTGCTTCTCTCTCACACAATTGTGTGTGTTCTTGGTGTTCTAACAACTTTCTCTCTCTAAAACCCATGAACCAAATGATTTCTGACCTTCTTCTCACTCACACACTTGTGTGTGTTTTTGGTCTTGGTGTTCCAATAACTTTCCCTCTATAAAAACTCATGCAACCAAACGATTTCAGCCTGCTTCTCTCGCACACACTTATGTGTGTGTTCTTGGTGTTCTTCATGAACACGATGGAGAATCTTGTTTCTCTTTCTCTCACACGCTTGTGTGTGTGTGTTTTTGGTGTTTCTCTTTCTTTAACAATAACGATTCAGGCTTGCTTCTCTCACACACACTTGTGTGTGTGTTCTTGGTGTTTATATTGAATCATGAAGATAGAGAGAGAATGGATGATGATGATGATGATGATGATGATGATGATGATGATGGTGAATGTACAGAAGAAGAAGATAGAGAGAGAATGAGATATTTTTGAATTCTCAAATGTATTATTTTAGAGAGAGAATGGATGGTGGTGGTTTGAAAAAGGTGATGGATGATGGGTTGAAAAAGGTGAAAAGTACAAAGCACAATATTCAAAGAAAAAACAAAAAGACCAAAATACCCTTAAAGCATGAGTTTGGATGAGGTGATGTGGATGAATGTGGACCACATATTCTAGGTTCCTAAGTTTTCTCACTAAAATGGGTTTTCTCCATATACTTACACTACATATATATATATATATATATATATATAGGGGAGGGCTATATAGAAAACCCTTAAGTTTTTAGAAAACTCTGGAAACTCAAATCTCCCCCCATTTTTACCCAACCTTCCGACATTTTTTTTTGAAAAAAATAACACATGTAATATACATGTTTTAAAGTGTTTTGGGCCAAAAAAAAAAACAAAAAAGCGCCGAAGGGATGTTTTTAAAAAAAATAAACAAATTTCAGCATGCTTCGGGTGACTAACATGTGTTAGGCACAAAAGGCAGAAACTTGCTGAATTTTTTTTTTTAAACATTCCTTCGGCGCTTTTTTGGTTTTTTTGGCCCAAAACTCTTAAAAACATGTATATTACATGTGTTATTTTTTTCAAAAAAAAAATGTCGGGAGGTTGGGTTTTCTAGGGTTTTCTCAAAATGGAGGGTTTTCTATCTAGCTTTAGCCTATATATATATATATATATATGTATATCGCAACCCCCGCCCCCTATCTGTCCCGGGAACGGGCGGCCGCGAGACCAGTTGTGGTGGTATCAATTTTTCAATCACTATTATTATTTTGGCAGCGGAAATTTCATCAGGACCGTAGTTAGGAAATGTTTATCAGAGTAAAACCACCATATTTTATATTAATAAACACATGGGTAAAACCCAAGTTTCTTATTACAACATGTTTATAGAGATAAAACCTATTTTATTGAATTTAAAACATCGTCTTTTAGGTAACTTTTATAGCCACATTTTTCCAAGCCGTCAGTGCTCTCCAGCTGGCTTTCTTCTAATTGGCTTTTACATTTTGTTACCTGAAACACGTTTTAAAAACATTTGTCAGTGGGAAATACTGGTGAGTGAATCCCAGTTTAATCAAGAAACATTTTATTCTTAAACAGTATTGAGAGCAATCACATTGTTTATTTCTACACAATTACTCATTCAGTATTGTCAATCCTGACTGGTGGGTCATATTACACATTGGCTAACTCGTTGTCCAATGGTAACGTGTTCCACATTTTGTATACAAAACCCCAACATACCGACAGTAATTGAAGAACTACAAAGACTCAATCACTGCTTAATAGCATTGTAAAACTTTTAAGGTTTTGTAAAAACACTTTACAAAAAGGAGATTACTCACATTGCTGACTTAGGTTTTCTTCTAAGATTTCCTGGTGATAATCTATAAATTACACAAATGTACATATCTAAGTATAATAACCCTTTATTTATATTAACGATACCCTCCCCGAGATGACATTCCAACAACTACGTCGGGCAGAATCACGACAGTCGTTACGGAACCCAGGATCAATCGGGCAACGTATCTAGTACGTAACCGGGGTTATAATACTTACAACGGAGCAGAACTTCGTTAATTAGGGGGTATTATACTCGGAGATTATGCCTATTGCTTCAGAATTTCGAGATACAGAAAAGAATTTGAGCGAGTTTTCTGAAGATCCAATGCCTGCTATTTATAGGGATGAAAATTGATGTCCTCGCGGCCCGCGTAAGGTTAGGCTAAGGCCTACGCGGCCCGCGTCGTAGGGGTTTTAGACCGTAGGTGATCCGCGTCACGAACTAGGTTCAACACGCAGTTGACACGTGTCAACACCGGGGCTCGCTTGACCTTGTAGTTGTTGTGGTCCGCGTAAGCTCAAGAGATGGCTTACGCGCCCCACGTAAACCTCTTTTTTCTTGTTTTTTAATTTTTTTAATGGTATTTCATATTTTGGGCTCGGTTTTCACATACGGGGTGTATTTAAAGACATATAGGGTTATTTTAAATTATATTAGGGTGTCGAAAAATATTCGGGAGGGTTATTATATCCTCCCCACCTTGTTTTAGAACTCGTCCTCGAGGTCTACTGGAACAGGTCTGGTTATTTCCTTTGCATTTCTGATTCAAGTTCCCATGTGTATTCTGGTCCTCTTTTGGAGTCCCACTTCACTTTGACTAGAACTAGTCTCTTGTGCTTGAGGTTCTTAACCTTCCTGTCTTCAATTTGTAAAGGCCTCTCTACGAATTTAACTGTTCATTTACCTCTATATCCTTAAGAGGTACTACAAGTGATTCATCAGCTAAACACTTTTTGAGATTAGATACATGAAATACATCATGTATTCCTGCTATTTCCTCTGGCAGTTGTAGCTGATAGGCTGCAGGTCCTATTCTTCTAATAATCTCAAAAGGTCCAACATACCTGGGGCTTAGCTTTCCCCTTTTGATGAATCTTACCACTCCTTTCCAGGGAGAGACTTTCAATAATACTTTTTCTTCTACTTGAAATTCCAATGGCTTTCGTCTGTTATCAGCATAACTCTTTTGTTTATCACGTGCTGCTTTCAGTCGTTCCTTGACTTAAATGATATTGTCTGTTGTTTCTTGTACTATCTCAGGTCCAGATAGTTGCTTTTATCCAATTTCTACCCAACAGACTGGCGTTCGGCACTTTCGTCCATAAAGTGCTTCGAATGGTGCATCATTGATACTTGTGTGATAACTGTTATTATAAGAAAATTCTATCAATGGTAAGTGATCGTCCCAATTACCTCCGAAATCAATTACACAAGCTCTAAGCATGTCCTCCATTGTCTGAATCGTTCTTTCGCTTTGTCCGCCCGTTTGTGGATGATAAGCGGTGCTTAGATTCAACTTGGTTCCCATGGCTTTTTGGAAACTTGTCCAAAAATGAGAGGTAAAACGACTATCTCTGTCAGAAACAATTGATAGAGGAATTCCATGTAATGAAACTATTTCATTTACATATAATTTAGCTAACTGTTCCATACTGAAAGTTTCTTTCATTGGTAGGAAATTAGCTGACTTGGTTAGCCTGTCTACAATCACCCAGATTGTATCATTTCCTTTTCTTGTTTTGGGTAATTTAGTAACAAAATCCATTGTTATTAATTCCCATTTCCATACAGGCATTTCTAACTGTTGCAATAAACCTGAGGGTTTCTGATGTTCAACTTTGACTTGTGAACAAGTTAAACATTTTGCAACATATGCTGCTATATCCTTTTTCATTCCTATCCACAAAAAAATTCTTCCTTAAGTCTTGATACATTTTATCACTTACAGGATGCATCGTATACTTAGACTTATGGGCTTCTTCTAATATACGGAGACGTAGGTTTCCTAATTTAGGTATCCACATTCTTTTCTTATGAAATCTCCAAATTCCATCTTTTCCTTGTTCTAATTCTTTAATCATTCCTTTTAATTTTTCAGTATCATCCTTGATTACTGATTCTTGTGTTGTTCTAATTTGTTCATTTAAATCTACTTTCAGATTTAACTTAAGAGAACGTACTCTTTTTGGCTTTTCATGATACTTTCGACTTAAAGCATTAGCAACTACATTTGCCTTTCCTGCATGATACTGGATATCACAATCAAAATCACTAAGTATCTCCATCCAGCGTCTTTGTCTCATATTCAATTCCTTTTGCCCAAAAACATACCTTAAACTCTTATGGTCGGTGAATATGGTAAACCTACTACCGTATAGGTAATGTCTCCAAATTTTAAGGGCAAAAATTATAGCTCCTAATTCTAGATCATGGGTTGAATAATTCTCTTCATGATTCTTAAGTTGTCTAGAAGCGTAAGCTATAACCTTTTGACGTTGCATTAATACACATCCATAACCTAATTTGGAAGCGTCACAATAGATTATAAAATCTTCAGTTCCTTCTGGTAATGCTAGTATGGGTGCATGGGTTAATCTTTGCTTAAGAATTCTAAAGGCTTCTTCTTGTTTTGGTCCCCATTTAAACTTAACGGATTTACAGGTTAACTTAGTTAAGGGAATGGCTATTCTAGAAAAATCTCGAATAAACCTTCTATAATAACCGGCCAATCCTAAGAAACTTCTAACCTCAGTTGGTGACTCAGGGGTTTTCCACTTGGTTATCGCTTCGATCTTGGTGGGATCTACATGAATTCCTTCATGATTAACTAAATGTCCAAGAAATTGTACCTGTTCTAACCAAAATTCACACTTCGAAAATTTAGCATAAAGCTTTTCTTTTCTCAATAAACTTAGAAGTGCGTGCAGATGGGCTGCATGCTCCTCTTTATTCTTAGAGTAAATGAGAATATCATCTATAAAGACAATTATGAATTTATCCAAATATGGCTTACATATTCGGTTCATCATGTCCATGAATGCAGCTGGCGCATTGGTTAAACCAAATGGCATGACAGTAAATTCATAATGGCCATACCTTGTTCTGAAAGCGGTTTTAGGAATGTCCTCTTCCTGTACCTTTAATTGATGATATCCTGGCCTTAAATCGATTTTAGAGAAAAATCGTGCTCCTTGCAATTAATCAAACATATCATCGATTCTTGGTAATGGATACCGATTCTTAATCGTGACTTTGTTCAATTCACAGTAGTTGTGACACCTGTGTCACTGCGACCATCAAACAAATGCCAAACCAATGAAATATTGTATTTCATACTTGGGATTTGTAAAAATATGTGTATCGTTTGCACATATCAACTCTTGTTCGATTTCAAGCTCTAAATCGCCTTCTGGAAGGTTATACGCGCACTGATGCGTAAATATAACCAGTTTAATGCAACGAACACTCTGGAATAGTGAAATAGGCTTAACATACCTTAAATAACCTTTACATAACTTAGAAATAAGTTTTGAAGGCTTTGGTATGGCAAAATCAAGTTAAATCGCTTACAGGGACTAAAGTTGACAAACTGCGAAAGTATGCCAATTTGAACTATAACAGACATTCCGGAACATGACCATAAGTTAAACATACCACAAATATCCTTTACATAGCTTAGAAATAGGCTTTGACGGGTTCGGTATGCTAAAATATACTTTTGGGACATTCAGGGACTAAAAGCGTCAAAAAGTGCACAAGTTTGCACTTTCGCGCATAACTTACGTTCTGAATACTTCCGGACATCCAAAAATTTATGTAAGCACTAAAATATTTTATTTTAGTGTTTGGCATAAGAAAAATCCATTCGTTGCGTCTTTTGGATCGTTTTTCGCGCTTATGCGCATTCCGTCGTAATTAAGCGAACATCGCGATCGTACGACCAAACGAACCGACATCCGACATATTTTTGAGCATGTTTCATTTCCACAATGTTTAGTCATCATTTTAGGGCCTTAAAGTTGGCTTAACGGGCCTTAAACATGCCGGGAATGGCTTAAACACACAACAGGGACCAAAACTAACATTTCTGAAGGATGTTTGCTGATACATCGAATCTGGTCCATTCCACTTGTTGCAAATGGTTTTGGGGAATCTATGGGCTGGTTTTGATGTGCACATGGTTTTGGGCAATACCATGGGCTCACATGGTTTTGTAAAACCATTATATTGAGGTGTATGGCCAAGATCAAAGCACGGTTTCCAAGAAACGATCTTAACGGTTCGGGAAATCCTATAAATACCCCACCCCCATTTGCTTCTAAACTCACTAGAATCTGATTTGAGAAGCTCTAAGTTGAAACCATTGTTTCATATCTGAGCTACTTGAATCACGATTAGCATTCGGGGACCCTTCGTAAGTATTCTTTCGTTCTTTTCTTTATTTTATTGCTTTTCGAGTCCGAAAGTCAAACTTTGTTTGACTTTCTACGTTGACCAGTTATGGTCAATGCGAAGTTCGTTTGAACTTCGCAACGTGATTGTAATCACGATGGTCATAGTCCCTTGGGACTATGCCTACTGATTACCACGTTGTCTAGGGTCGTATGGGTAAGCGATCTAATAAATCGCTTATACCTTCGAACCCGACCCATTTGGTCGATCATTAGGATCCGACCAAACACATTAGGTGACCATAGTATATAGGGAATAACCTTCCGAGGTTATACCTTATGGTCACATCGTTTAAGTAGTTGTATGATAGGTAATTTATATGCCTTAGGTAAATTACCAGAATACCCTTTTCATGTATAATTGGTAATTAAGCATATGTAACCTAAACTTTTGTCACGTAACTGATAATGTAACATGTTTAGGCATATAACACTTGTCATAGGACTAGTTTGGCGGTCCGAACGCGTTAAAGTAGCATAAGCTACCTAAACGGGTCGTAAGCTATTAGGTTAGGTTTCATTTAGTATGTAGGCTTTGTTAAACCATATGACACGAGTCTCTATACTCGTTTGGTTTACAAACCCTCATTCTATCTAAATCCTCCGATTTAGGTCCGGTATATTAACATAGTTACCTATATTAGGTGCCGTTTGATATCCGCGATCTCTAGCATTGCTTGGTGGTTATCTTAGGACTTCTGAGCAATCTCAAGTGAGTACATAGACCCCTATTTTACTGTTTTCCAAACATTTTGGGGTGGAACACATGTGCCTACTTGTTACTTTCATGCTTTCCTGTTTTCACATCATATACCTGCTATGTTCGTTAGTACATTATAGTACATGATTTCATTACATCTTATGCTAGGTGTGCCCATTGTGTGCATTACTTAGTACATCGTTTTACATTACATTTCATGCTAGGTGTGCCCATTGTGTGCATTACTTAGTACATCGTTTTACATTACATTTCATGCTAGGTGTGCCCATTGTGTGCATTACTTAGTACATCGTTTTACATTACATTTCATGCTAGGTGTGCCCATTGTGTGCATTACTTAGTACATCGTTTTACATTACATTTCACGCTACGTATGTTCATTTGATTACATACTTAGTGCATCGTTTTCACATGCTTACATTTTGGATACATATTACATGATTTACATTAGACATGAACATTTTACTTTGGTAGATTGGTTTGAGTAAGTGATTAAGTAATGAGGCATGTGTAATATGATACAAGCATGGTGGATACGCCGCTGGTACTTCCTATATATAAGTGTTTGTATGGTATTACATATCGTAGCGTTATTTGAATCATTTCAGTTTGAGACATAGAACATTTTATACAAATAACATACTTTTTACAAGACATTGTTTTACAAACAACTTATCTTATACAAACACATTTTACATGGTTATTCATTTAACCTTATATTTATTTATACATATCATCTGATCTTATCGATTTTCAAATGATTTACGAAGCAAAGCAAATAACAAGGTTCATGACTAAACATTTTCTCAAACATAAGTCATGAATCCTATTTTCACAAAACCTATGTATCTCACAGGCATTTTTATGCTGACGTACCTATTTTCACATGTGTTTTTCAGGAGATGATGCATAGGACTTATCAAGACATACTTAGGCGGACCTGTGCCTTAGTGACTTAAAACGAGACAAGAACTAGTTAATTTATGTTATGTACCCTTTGTTTCTTGTTTAAACAATGTAAACTCTCATGTATGATTAATAAAACGAAACTTTAATTGCCATGGATTTGAAACGATTAATTCTGTTACAACACTCCCCGACGTTTCCGCCACGTTTGGTTGTCTTACGTGGTCGGGGTGTGACAGAAAAGATGGTATCAGAGCCAATGGTTATAGGGAATTAGGATTATAGTAATGCTTTGACCTAGTCTATAACCTTTCTAGGACCCTAATGCGAGTTTACTTGCGTTTAGTCATAAAACAATACCGTCACCTATCCTTAGGCGACGACCACAACAAGAACATAAATTTCAAAACCGCTTTGAAAACTAATCATCTGTTCTAGGATGATTGATTACAAGGTTTTGAACACTCTGTTATATGGTTTTGAACCCCTTTGAGTTTTCAAAATCTCGTCAAGGTTTTGGGTTTTTAATAATGTGAACACGTGCAAACTGGAAGGGTGAATGCCTGTATTCTAGGTTTTCTGTCTAGGCAAGCACTTCGTATATATCTCATCAGACGCGAGACCAGTTGTGCTTACCTGGGAATTCTTGGGATGAGCGTTCACTTATAGGCGAGCATGTCTTCACGATACATTATTTTTGACCCATTTACTTTGATTATTCACCAGGGTCGTTTGTTGCTTTGTAGTAACAAACAAATGACCACTATCCTTGCTTTCATCAGATTTGTTTCATCTCATTCTTTTCGTCTAATTCTCTCACTCGTTTCCTTTCATGTTTTCCTCTTTTAGAATGCCTCCACGACGCGAAAATCCGGTATCTATTGACGATCTGGCAGCTGTCATTACACAGCAAATAACTGCTGCAATCCCGACCATCGTTGCCCAATGTCACCAAGCTATCAACAACAATAATGCCCTCTGCAACTTCAAGACGTTCAACTCGGCTAAGCCATCAAAGTTTTCCGGGTCTCAAGGAGCGACTGCACTTCTGCAATGGTTCGAGAGTCTAGAGAGCACCTTCAGGCATATTCAATGTCTAAACGAGCGAAAGGTAGATTTCACATCTAGTGTCTTTGAGAAACGAGCTTTGACGTGGTGGAACGGTGTGGTGAGAGATAGGGGTGCCGATGTGGCACTGGCTCAAACATGGGAAGAACTTAGAGCACTGATGATGAAGGAATTCTGTCCTCGTCACGAGATCAGGGCATTGGAAAGGGAATTCGACGATCTTAAGCAAGACAGCGGTGAACATCGAGCCTACACTGATCGATATGAGGAGCTGAGCCTGTTGTGCCCTACCATGGTTACGCCTTTGGATAAGGCGATCGAAAAATACATTGATGGTCTCCCTGACTCAGTTCAAGACATTGTTACCGGTAGTAACCCCACTACGGTTAGGCAGGCCATTGAGCTATCTGCAACCTTGACTGAATCTCAGATCAGGAAACGTAAGCTTTTCCGAAAGGGTGACAAGAAACCGGTCGAGGAATCGAAACCAATCGAGGAATCAAAGACCATGGATGAACAGCCTGGATTCCTTGAGCGGTCAAAGAAGCAAAAGGCTTCTCAGAACTTCGCCATGGTTACTCACAATGATCAAGCCGTCCCCAACCAACCAGCTAAACCCCCTGCTAGGAAGCCATACAATGGAACTTCACCCTTGTGCAACCAATGTGGCCTCCATCATCATGCTAATGTGAAGTGCCGCGAATGCCAACTTTGTGGACTTAAAGGTCATACAGCAAAAGTTTGCGTAGCAGCAGTTGCACCAAATCAAGCTGACAACAAACCTGCTCGAGCTCGTTTTCCACTAGGTTCTTGCTACAAATGTGGCGAGATGGGTCATTTCCGAAGAAATTGCCCAAAGCTTGCTAATGCTAATCCAGCGCAGAGATGAGCATCTGATCGACTAGAAGACAACACCCTTTAGAAATAATCATGTCTTATGTATTATTTTCTTATGTTGTCAAGGTCCATGGAACAGTTGTTATCATTGTTTATAAATAAATCTTTTATTTACATTGCAATGTATTTATGTGATTATATGTATAAACAACATATCCCTTACAATACCGACAATCAAGGAATCATATTCCTTGAAAAGCAAACTACCCCCAAAATTCTTCCATTTTACATTCTCTTGCGTTTTCCACAAAGATCCTAAGTACCCGTCTCTTGCAAAGAAACGAAGTACAAGGTGCAAGTTATAATTCTGTACGAATACCCCAAGTACCACTATAAATTCTTAATAGGGTACCCAAGGGTATTTCCGTATGTCCTAAATTATTGTGTACATTAATTCGAATATTGCGTTTTCCTGAAAACGAAAATCGAATTTTTGGTAGATCATCCTATCTTCATGGATGGATTCTTGAAATGATTAAAGTGCCAAATGAAATCCACGAATTGGATTCCTGGTGTACTTTAAGTATCCGCGTCCAAAGATAACAAATTAATAACCAAGTTAAACAACTATGTGATTATGTGCTTATGTGTTTCCTTTTATGTTTTTTGTGTAATCCAAGTTTTGTTATCCAAATCCTCGTAGAATCTTCCATATCTTTGTATAAGGAAATTCATAGTAGGATATCCAAAGGTACTATATTAAATCCTCAATGGGCTTTTACGTAATAGTAAAGACCCTTGGATTATATTGTACTATTCCATAATTAGACCCTTGAGTGGTCTAGTTAAACAGATTGATCCAAAAATCTGGTTAGGAATATCATGTGATGAGATAGCTGAAAGGACTCCTTGGTGGCCTAATTAAAAGGATCAATTGTCGATCTAATTAAAAGGACCCTATGGTAGTCTAGTCACACTCATCACAGGTTTGATTTTCCTCCCCTAAAACATTTCAAGACAAACTGTGCGGACTATGCAAGGAGTTACGTAATTATAGATGCATACATAATTATGGAATTCAGTGCACAGAAACCACAGCAAGTTTTGTCGTGTATCTGGAGTTAACCATGTTCATTTTCGTTTCTGAAGAGGATGTGAAAAATGACTCATTCTGTTCATTTTTGTTTCTGAATAAATTGTGGAAAATGACTCATTCTGTTCATTTTCGTTTCTGAAGAAATTGTGGAAAATGACTCATTCTGTTCATTTTTGTTTCTGTTTTGTTTCTGAAGAAATTGTGGAAAATGACTCATTCTGTTCATTTTCGTTTCTGAAGAAGTTGTGGAAAATGACTCATTCTGTTCATTTTCGTTTCTCAAGAAGTTGTGGAAAATGACTCATTCTGTTCATTTTCGTTTCTGAAGAAGTTGTGGAAAATGACTCATTCTGTTCATTTTCGTTTCTGAAGATGTTGTGGAAAATGACTCATTCTGTTCATTTTCATTCCTGAAGAAATCGTGGAAAAAGACTCTTTCCGTTCATCTTCATTACTGAAGAAAATGACTCATTCCCGTTCATTTTTGTTTCTAAAGAATGCCTGTTGAAAATAACTCCGTTCATTTTTCATTTCTGAAAAATGTCCGTTAAAGAGAAATTACAGGATTATGTCTTGTTCATCTTTGATGGTTATTTAACACAAAGTCACAAATAGACTCCAACGAATAAATTTCGGGACGAAATTTCCTAAAGTAGGGGAGACTGTGACACCTGTGTCACTGCGACCATCAAACAAATGCCAAACCAATGAAATATTGTATTTCATACTTGGGATTTGTAAAAAATATGTGTATCGTTTGCACATATCAACTCTTGTTCGATTTCAAGCTCTAAATCGCCTTCTGGAAGGTTATACGCGCACTGATGCGTAAATATAACCAGTTTAATGCAACGAACACTCCGGAATAGTGAAATAGGCTTAACATACCTTAAATAACCTTTACATAACTTAGAAATAAGTTTTGAAGGCTTTGGTATGGCAAAATCAAGTTAAATCGCTTACAGGGACTAAAGTTGACAAACTGCGAAAGTATGCCAATTTGAACTATAACAGACATTCCGGATGTTGGGATTGAACCCTACCAGAGGAACAGATAATGTAAAGCCAAAACCAGGTCACAACAGAGGATTCACAATAAGCAGCAGTTTACACTTTGCTCTCCCCTTGAAAGTGAGTTATAACAACTGATGGTCTCTATCTGCTATTCATATTCAACTGCTGCTGTCCTTTCTACTGCTGATGAAAACCCTGAAGTATCCAACACTGCTGGTCCTATCTACTGATGATAAAGCACTGCCCAGTCAAGGACTGATCAACCTTGAGGAAAGCACTGACATAAAAAGAAAGCAGCTGTTTAGTGAAATATCTGTTTTATGTATAGTCAGTGGTTAGGTTAGCAGTGTTTGTGTAAGGACAGTAGATACAGGTTGTTAGGCTGTTAGACGTCGCTTTCATGGTGACGTCAGCTGAGATACCTCAGTGGTTTGGATTGCCTATAAATGTAACAGTGCCCTGTACTGTTACATTTGATTGACTGAGCGAGTTCTTCTCCTCATGTCTAATCCTTTCATCTTGTGTGCAACCAACCTTGGGGCATCAGGCTGAGGGGGAGTTTAGTTTGTAAGCATATCTGTAATCTTTTACTTTGATTTGTAAATCTTTTGACTCTCTGAGAAGCAATTGTTTATCAAACTATTTCCTCCATTTGATTGTGTTTACAAAGTTTGTTTTCATTTCCGCTGCACTTTACTTGTTTTCATATTTACAAATCGTTCCAAACATACAAACAAACACAATCATGAGAGCCTTCGATCTTAACACCGGAACATGACCATAAGTTAAACATACCACAAATATCCTTTACATAGCTTAGAAATAGGCTTTGACGGGTTCGGTATGCTAAAATATACTTTTGGGACATTCAGGGACTAAAAGCGTCAAAAAGTGCACAAGTTTGCACTTTCGCGCATAACTTACGTTCTGAATACTTCCGGACATCCAAAAATTTGTGTAAGCACTAAAATATTTTATTTTAGTGTTTGGCATATGAAAAATCCATTCGTTGCGTCTTTTGGATCGTTTTTCGCGCTTATGCGCATTCCGTCGTAATTAAGCGAACATCGCGATCGTACGACCAAACGAACCGACATCCGACATATTTTTGAGCATGTTTCATGTCCACAATGTTTAGTCATCATTTTAGGGCCTTAAAGTTGGCTTAACGGGCCTTAAAGTAGCATAAGCTACCTAAACGGGTCGTAAGCTATTAGGTTAGGTTTCATTTAGTATGTAGGCTTTGTTAAACCATATGACACGAGTCTCTATACTCGTTTGGTTTACAAACCCTCATTCTATCTAAATCCTCCGATTTAGGTCCGGTATATTAACATAGTTACCTATATTAGGTGTCGTTTGATATCCGCGATCTCTAGCATTGCTTGGTGGTTATCTTAGGACTTCTGAGCAATCTCAAGTGAGTACATAGACCCCTCTTTTACTGTTTTCCAAACATTTTGGGGTGGAACACATGTGCCTACTTGTTACTTTCATGCTTTCCTGTTTTCACATCATATACCTGCTATGTTCGTTAGTACATTATAGTACATGATTTCATTACATCTTATGCTAGGTGTGCCCATTCTGTGCATTACTTAGTACATCGTTTTACATTACATTTCATGCTAGGTGTGCCCATTGTGTGCATTACTTAGTACATCGTTTTACATTACATTTCATGCTAGGTGTGCCCATTGTGTGCATTACTTAGTACATCGTTTTACATTACATTTCATGCTAGGTGTGCCCATTGTGTGCATTACTTAGTACATCGTTTTACATTACATTTCACGCTACGTATGTTCATTTGATTACATACTTAGTGCATCGTTTTCACATGCTTACATTTTGGATACATATTACATGATTTACATTAGACATGAACATTTTACTTTGGTAGATTGGTTTGAGTAAGTGATTAAGTAATGAGGCATGTGTAATATGATACAAGCATGGTGGATACGCCGCTGGTACTTCCTATATATAAGTTTTTGTATGGTATTACATATCATAGCGTTATTTGAATCATTTCAGTTTGAGACATAGAACATTTTATACAAATAACATACTTTTTACAAGACATTGTTTTACAAACAACTTATCTTATACAAACACATTTTACATGGTTATTCATTTAACCTTACATTTATTTATACATATCATCTGATCTTATCGATTTTCAAATGATTTACGAAACAAAGCAAATAACAAGGTTCATGACTAAACATTTTCTCAAACATAAGTCATGAATCCTATTTTCACAAAACCTATGTATCTCACAGGCATTTTTATGCTGACGTACCTATTTTCACATGTGTTTTTCAGGAGATGATGCATAGGACTTATCAAGACATACTTAGGCGGACATGTGCCTTAGTGACTTAAAACGAGACAAGAACTAGTTAATTTATGTTATGTACCCTTTGTTTCTTGTTTAAACAATGTAAACTCTCATGTATGATTAATAAAACGAAACTTTAATTGCCATGGATTTGAAACGATTAATTCTGTTACAACACTCCCCGACGTTTCCGCCACGTTTGGTTGTCTTACGTAGTCGGCGTGTGACAGTAGTCAATGCACATATGCATTGATCCGTCCTTCTTTTTTAACGAATAAAATCGGTGCTCTCCAGGGTGATGAATTTGGCTGTATGAATCCTTTCTCTAACAATTCATCTAATTGTTTCTTCAGTTCCTGCATTTCTGCGGGTGCCAAACGGTAAGGCGTTTTGGGAATTGGTGCAGTTCCTAGTATCAAATGGATTCTGAATTCAACTTCCCTATCTAGAGGTTGTCCTGGTAGCTCTTCTAGAAATACATCTGAAAACTGGGATACTACTGGAATATCCTTTAATTCTTTTCCTTTAGTGTTAATGACTATAGAAATCAAATACACTCATGATCCTTTCCTTATATAACTTGCAGTTTTCATCACAGAGATGGATTTTGTGGATTTAGAGAACTTATTTCCTTTAATTGTGATCTTTTCACCCCTTGGTGAATTTACTTGAATTGACTTTTGATCACATAAAATACTGGCTTTATTGGCTATTAACCAATCCATTCCTAATACAACATCAAATCCAGCCAGATTCATGGGGTAAAGGTTTGCAATAAATTTCTGATTTAAAATTTCTATTCTTGCTCCCTGCAAGATTTCAGAAATCTTAATGGTTTCCCCATTTGCTGTCTCTACTAGACATTCTTGTGGGAGTTTAGTTAATAATTGATTAAGAAGTTTGCAAAATGAAGTACTAATAAAACTTTGGTTTGCACCAGAGTCAAATAATACTTTAGCAAAAACATCATTAACTAAAAACGTACCAGTGATCACATCCGGGATCATCTTTGCTTCTTCTTCAGTCAGAACAAACGCTCTAGCATTTTTAGTGTTCTTGGGGTTTGTAGCTGGAGCTAACTTTGGACAGTTAGGCTTGATATGACCTTGTTCTCCGCAGTTGTAGCATATTCTGTTGTTAGTCTTTTTCCTCCAGTCTTCCTCCTTGTGTCCAGATATTTTGCAAAAGTTACAGTATATGGAGCATCTTCATGAATGCTTCCTTTTGCAATACCTACAGTAAGGTGCAGAGGTAGAACCTACATTTCTCCCACGATTAGAATTTCCAGAACGGAATTCTTGGGTCAGCTTCTGAGTTAGGTTCCTCCTTTGATCATCTTCTCGCGTACGGACTAACTCATCTGTCAAGGTGTTGGCTAGTTCTACAGCTTCTTCTATGGTTTGAGGTCTAGCTGCCTTGACTACATGTCTAATCTCCCCAATTAATCCCCAGATGTAACGGGAGATTAGAACTGGTTCAGGTGAAGCAAGGGTTGGTACTATCCTGGCATATTCAAAGAATAAGGTAGTATAACCCTTACTATCTACCCCGTTCATCCTAAGGTTTAGGAATTTGTTTGCTATCTGTTCTTTTTCATTAAGAGGGCAAAATTTCCTTTCTACCATGTTTTTAAACTCCTCCCATCCCATATTATAAATTCTATCACTTCCCCTAGACTGAAGGATAGTGTTCCACCATTCTAGTGATGAATTCTTAAACATATTTGAAGCAAACATTATCTTATCCTCTTCAGCACATTTACTTATTCTTAAGACTGCCTCAGTCTTTTCTATCCAGCGTAAAGATGCAATGTAACACCCGTATAATTATTACTTGAATTTAATAAAACTTCATACGATTTATATAAAAGAATGTCTAAATTAAAACATGGTTACCAAAACAAGGTTCCAAGTAATCAAAACTAGTCAACAAACGACTAGTTAAAACATTCATGACCTAATTAGCAAATTGTTTACATTCAAAAGAAATAGGAATATTGTTTAACAAAGTTATGAAATCGCGGAAGCTTCAAAAGTTGTGTTCGGTTCTTCAAAAACTCGCTTGATCGCCATACGTATTCTTGCCATACCTGAAAACTGGAGATTTTTAATCAAAAATAAATGTTAGAGTTCTTAGAATTATTGCTTAATCGAAACTACGCTTCAAGACGGATTCGATTAGCTAGAATATACAAAACTTAACAAAATATTTAGGTTCTACCGTAACTTACGGTATCTACCGTAAGTTATGGTAGTTGCTGGAAAGTTCTGGTCTGCCGTAAGGCAGTAAGAAACTGCCGTAAGCCTTTTTATTTCTACCGTAAGTTACGGTATATACCGTACCGTAACTTACGGTAGACCATGTACATTCATGTTTTTGATTGATTTGATTATTTAGCCCAAACCAAACTCTCGGATTTCTCATATCTACAAACCAACATGTTAATTTCTCGTATTAATATGTCGTTTATCAACAATAACCAAAAGACCAATTTATTATATTTCAAAGCATTTGCCACACATTAATCGATTATTCGACCCGTTTGGCTCATCTACGAAATCCTCCATTATGATGACTACCAACAAGTTCTAACCAATCCTGGTTTTATTAATCAATACAGCAAACATTATCGCTTTAAATTAAGTCAACCTTTATTCTACGATTCACTACACATATGCAAATTATCAAATTTTACCCAATGTAACGAATCAAGTTACATACTTGCATAATTTATCAACATTGGTTTCTGACCATAATTACCCATTCCCGGGCTTGTCAACCATAGCGTATCACGATCATTCCATGGTTTACGCTTTTATAACTCAATTTTTAAAGAGTGACATTTTAGTCACTTCAATGCTACAAATTCAACCATTGTTCGACCCGCTTGGTTGTTTAATGGAAACCACCATTTTACAACACACCAAACTTACTCTAACCAATATTTGACCCGTTTATTTTTCTAGTGATCTTCGTCACTTTGACTAAATACCAATTCATATATTATGCTAATTTTAAGGTCTACTAACGAAATTAAAAAATCGAACATAACTTAATGAAACCGTAGTTACGTACCTTTAAAGTGCTCCTTTCAAACGCGTGTCTTCACCGGCTTGTCCGTTTGTCGATCCGGATTCCTTGCCTATAGAGTTCAACCAAATATTGTTTAGAACTCCTTTCACAACATGTCAGACATAATTTTCCGTATATTTCACATATGCGTTTTCATCTAAATTTCTCTATGTTAGCTTTCTCTTAAGCGTTTTAACAAACACCTTAAGGGCATTGTTTTTAAATAACCATTATCAAGTTCATGACCCTACTATTTTGCAAAGTTCTTCATACTTTTGCAAGTTCATCACCTCTAACCTACTTGTTAACATCAGATTTGCTTCATTCAAACCATTAACATCAGTTTTCTGATTACATTATTAGGGTTCCTTATTATCCACAAAACCCATTTAACACCTAGATGGGTAAACATGAATATTCATAATTTGAGCATCAATTTCACAAATTATTAGCTAAGGTTTTCATATAAACATGTTTTCAACACTAATTTCATCTAAACATCAACATATCAAGTTTAGATTTTGATTTCACAAATCATCAAGAATCTGAGATGAAACCAAATGATGAAATTTTGCATACCTTATGATCACTTCACTGAGAGGATCACTAATCTATGCTTGGAATTCGATTTGGAACACTTTAGAGCCTTCAATTTGATCAAAAAGTTGAAACTAGGGTTTGAGGGTGAGTTCTTGGTCGCCCCTGCTCCTGATCGATCCAAACACTTCTAATATGTGTTTGGTAATAATTTTTTTTGTTTTATAAATCAAGTTTCCACCTTAACACTTTTGGCCCTCCAACTAATGCCAAGTTTAAACTTTAGATGTTTTAAATCAAGTTCCTTTGTTAAAACTAGACTCTTGACTAACTAGGTTATTTATTCCTAGTTAGTTTTTTTTGTTTATTTTATACTTTATAATTTCGATATAAAGTTTTATATTTTTTGGGTGTTACAAGTCTACCCCCCTTAAAAGGGTTTCGTCCTCGAAACCTTCTTTAAGTAGTCCTTTGGTTTAGACCTAACTATCTTTGTCTCGTTTTCCAAGGCATTCTTTCTTTTCTCGCATAAGGCCTTTTAGGCACATGTCCTATTGGACCGTAACCTTTTATCACATATTTCCTATCTTTGTCGCCCTTTTGACCGGGTTGTCTTTTGACCACTCAATAGTATGAGTTCATCAACATGTTCGCCCCGTACTAATCTTATACTAACAAGTGTTTTGTATAAGTCACGTCACTATTTTGACTCTGTCACTCTGGATGGTCTTGTCGGCTAGATTGATTAATCACCGACATTTCATGCCCCGTTATTCGGGTCTTCCACATTGCCGTATTCGGCCTTACATGAGTTCATGATCTCCTATCCCGTAACTCACGTTATGACATGATTATACTCTGTATTTCTATATCGCTCCTGTGACTATGATCACATCGCATCACGTCATGTTTTGAGTTTTTATAAGCTTTTCATTATCAAGAATCTTCTTTCGAACGTAGCGTCTCACACCCATCGGTGTTGAGGCCTATATTCTTTAATATTAACTATTTTCTAATTTCTCTATAATATTCATATTTATTAAACACCACTTCTTACTAATACTGAAGTCTAGTTTAATGTCTATCTCTTTAACTTATGTCAATTACTCATATCCAGAATTTGACGACAATAATTTATTATTTTCCACTATTATATTGCGTGGGGAATCATAACCAGTCCCCATGCTTAACCCCAAGTGACCCGTAGATTCCTTCACTTTGCCCCGTAGGCTATTTTATTAGATCTTCACCTTTTTAAGGTGGGACCCTATAGTTTGTTTCTTCGTATTTGTGACCCGAGGGTCATTTTGGTCCCGTAGACCTTTATATTGTTTATGACCCGATGGTTATAGTGATCCCGTAGATCACTTTCTACTTGTGTTTTTATTTAATTGTATATATATATACATATGGCGTCAAGACACCCCCCCCTTTTACGTTTAGAATAATTTATTTTCGCTTTTGTAATTCATTTGACCTTAACCATAGTCTAAGGCTACACTCATTTTCTTTCGGATTATCTTTCCGACTCTATGACTTCTTACGTCGTATTCACGACTGTTTATCCCACTCGTTCCATTATTTGGTTTATGCCCCTACTTTCCTTTCAACCCGTTACCCGGGTTCTTTATCTTACTTAATGTTTTTAACACTTTGGTTTCATTGGTTTGAATTTTCCTTTCCATACTCTTTTACGACCTATCACATAGATTCAGTAATATTTCGCACTTTCACTATTCGGTTTGCGCTTACTTGAAACATTAAGTATTATACTTTATTCAGCCCGTTCAACATTTGAAATAGTTGAACATAATTATCTAAATTTCTGTTTTGCAAAATTTCATTGTCTTTTAGTCATAACTCTTAATGTGAGTCTTTTGACTTTTAATCTGTGTCACCGTCTCTTTTACCAATGTCCCGTAGGTTCATTTCTTAGGCCTTGTTTGGTAAAACCACTGCTATTGTTATACGGCTCTTGGGGTTTACCCGTTTTCGTTCTAACACTTCTAATATCTTTATTTACTAATCTTTTTTTCAATCACACCTATTAATGCGATCATCGTTCTTCCTCAGAAGGGTTTTACTAACAACATGCTACTTGGGTATCTACCCATACCCGAGTTTTTAAATCCACAATTATTGATATTTCATCATCTATAGCTGCGAATAATACGTATTATCCATTTAGCTTGTTTCTCGAGGATATTCCCATTCGAATATTAATTTCTCAATTTTTAAGCTTAATCCGTTGTTATAATAACAAAATCAATTCATTTCGTTTTACTATTCCATATCATTGTATGGAGTTTATCCACATCGTTTATTGATATAAACGAAGTTTCTACATGTCTTATTTGGCTGGGCCAGGTCTATAACCTTGTCCTTGCCATCTATTACTATTGCAAATTTCCAGGTTCGGGCGTTATTACACTTCTCCCTATTATGACGCTTATCTTTCATTACGTTCTCGGGTTCGAGTGTGGCGCACCCCTTCCCATGGCAATATTTATCATGATTACTTTTGCCTCGATTTTCACATGATCATTTATGTTTATGCTTATATACATATATCTATATGTATATTTCTTTACAAAGATTACTCATCTCACTACTCATATATGCCCATATACAACTATTATTCGCACTCGTATCGAGATAATCTTTGTGCTATACTTTAATTTACAAGAAACATACCTGAAATGATGTCAGGTTCAGCTTTAGCCTCTGCGGCTGTCATGTGGAAAGACCTTGCCTTCTCTTTTGGGGTATCAAGCTATGATTTCTTTACGGGTCTTGGGTCAACATCCGACTCACTCCCGTCATCTTTTTCTTGTGAGAGACTATCTTTTAATTCAGTTATCATATCCTCTACTGCTAGCAAAATTGTGGTTTGTAGTCTCTCGGCGAACTGCGGTAGACTGGCTTCTATTGCCTTTCCGACTTCCTCAGAAATTTTAGCTTCCATTTCTTCAGTTAATTGAGATGCTAATTCGCCCCTGGTTACACCGGACATTTCTTTCATCTGTTCGGTGACTTTCGGCACCGTATCATCATTGCCTTTATTAGTCATCTTGAGTCTGAAATGTTTATACTAATTATTAAACATTTCCTTTTTATAACATATGCATCATTCGCTTTGGTTTAGCCAAGTTCACCACTTGCTTAAACCATTCATATTTAGTGCACCTTCCGGGTTTGAGTGTGTTAACACGCTCTTCCCGTACACATCAAATCAAATTCCTTTTTCTAATATTCTAATAAAATTTACTAAATGACTAATTCTTACCGAATGATTGATCAAGCTTGAACCGAACACACTTTGTTGACAACCTTGAGCTCTGATTACCAACCTGTAACACCCGTCTAATTATTACTTGAATTTAATAAAACTTCATACGATTTATATAAAAGAATGTCTAAATTAAAACATGGTTACCAAAACAAGGTTCCAAGTAATCAAAACTAGTCAACAAACGACTAGTTAAAACATTCATGACCTAATTAGCAAATTGTTTACATTCAAAAGAAATAGGAATATTGTTTAACAAAGTTATGAAATCGCGGAAGCTTCAAAAGTTGTGTTCGGTTCTTCAAAAACTCGCTTGATCGCCATACGTATTCTTGCCATACCTGAAGACTGGAGATTTTTAATCAAAAATAAATGTTAGAGTTCTTAGAATTATTGCTTAATCGAAACTACGCTTCAAGACGGATTCGATTAGCTAGAATATACAAAACTTAACAAAATATTTAGGTTCTACCCTAACTTACGGTATCTACCGTAAGTTACGGTAGTTGCTGGAAAGTTCTGGTCTGCCGTAAGGCAGTAAGAAACTGCCGTAAGCCTTTTTATTTCTACCGTAAGTTACGGTATATACCGTACCGTAACTTACGGTAGACCATGTACATTCATGTTTTTGATTGATTTGATTATTTAGCCCAAACCAAACTCTCGGATTTCTCATATCTACAAACCAACATGTTAATTTCTCGTATTAATATGTCGTTTATCAACAATAACCAAAAGACCAATTTATTATATTTCAAAGCATTTGCCACACATTAATCGATTATTCGACCCGTTTGGCTCATCTACGGAATCCTCCATTATGATGACTACCAACAAGTTCTAACCAATCCTGGTTTTATTAATCAATACAGCAAACATTATCGCTTTAAATTAAGTCAACCTTTATTCTACGATTCACTACACATATGCAAATTATCAAATTTTACCCAGTGTAACGAATCAAGTTACATACTTGCATAATTTATCAACATTGGTTTCTGACCATAATTACCCATTCCCGGGCTTGTCAACCATAGCGTATCACGATCATTCCATGGTTTACGCTTTTATAACTCAATTTTTAAAGAGTGACATTTTAGTCACTTCAATGCTACAAATTCAACCATTGTTCGACCCGCTTGGTTGTTTAATGGAAACCACCATTTTACAACACACCAAACTTACTCTAACCAATATTTGACCCGTTTATTTTTCTAGTGATCTTCGTCACTTTGACTAAATACCAATTCATATATTATGCTAATTTTAAGGTCTACTAACGAAATTACAAAATCGAACATAACTTATTGAAACCGTAGTTACGTTTTCAAACGCGTGTCTTCACCGGCTTGTCCGTTTGTCGATCCGGATTCCTTGCCTATAGAGTTCAACCAAATATTGTTTAGAACTCCTTTCACAACATATCACGCATAATTTGCCGTATATTTCACATATGCGTTTTTATCTAAATTTCTCTATGTTAGCTTTCTCTTAAGCGTTTTAACAAACACCTTAAGGGAATTGTTTTTAAATAACCATTATCAAGTTCATGACCCTACTATTTTGCCAAGTTCTTCATACTTTTGCAAGTTCATCACCTCTAACCTACTTGTTAACATCAGATTTGCTTCATGCAAACCATTAACATCAGTTTTCTGATTACATTATTAGGGTTCCTTATTATCCACAAAACCCATTTAACACCTAGATGGGTAAACATGAATATTCATAATTTGAGCATCAATTTCACAAATTATTAGCTAAGGTTTTCATATAAACATGTTTTCAACACTAATTTCATCTAAACATCAACATATCAAGTTTAGATTTTGATTTCACAAATCATCAAGAATCTGAGATGAAACCAAATGATGAAATTTTGCATACCTTATGATCACTTCACTGAGAGGATCACTAATTTATGCTTGGAATTCGATTTGGAACACTTTAGAGCCTTCAATTTGATCAAAAAGTTGAAACTAGGGTTTGAGGGTGAGTTCTTGGTCGCCCCTGCTCCTGATCGATCCAGACACTTCTAATATGTGTTTGGTAATAATTTTTTTTTGTTTTATAAATCAAGTTTCCACCTTAACACTTTTGGCCCTCCAACTAATGCCAAGTTTAAACTTTAGATGTTTTAAATCAAGTTCCTTTGTTAAAACTAGACTCTTGACTAACTAGGTTATTTATTCCTAGTTAGTTTATTTTGTTTATTTTATACTTTATAATTTTGATATAAAGTTTTATATTTTCGGGGTGTTACATGCAACGGCCCCTTCATTGCCCGAGAATTCCAATTGTTTACAAGACCAGAATTCTTTATAAGAAGAACTGTAAGACACAGTTCTTCTTCTTTTGGGAATGGGCACTTGAAGTTCGGGTCCATTGTTCACGCTATTTTCAGGTTCAGAGGGTCGCTTACTATCATGTTTACTTTTATTTTCGGCTTCTCTAACTGTTTTGATAATATATGGCATTGCATCTATTATCCCTTGTGTCACTATATGCTGCATGGCACTGTTATCCACTTGGTTTTCGTTATTGTTGTTGTTGTTCGGATTCTCATTATCCAAGTTAATGTTACTCTGGTTATCGTTATTCGGGTTTTCCTGGTTTACTTCGTCGTCCATCTGGATTTTAAACATTTACCAATTATTAATATCACAAAATAATTAATAATTTAGGCAACAACCACACAACACACGTATTAACCAAAAGTGTCGAGCATTGTGACTTTACTCTTTCTGTTATAATATGCGTCAAATACACACTAAGACTGGAATTGAAATTACAATACTAATATGCATCTCTAACCACAAAGTGGTCTATACTACAACATTTATTATTATTATTACACGTATATATATCATTTTTTCTCATTATTATTATTATATTATTATTATTGTTATTTTTACCCATTCCACCATCACATTACTGGTCTGGGTTCATCCAGTAATCCATGTTGCGCTCGTCGTACTTCCAGACTAGTCGCTCTCCTACCTGCCTCATCCTCTCACTACTCTCTATGATCTCTTCTCCGAAAGTTCGGAGCTTATGCACATTATCTGCACTCATTGGGGATCCAGGTGCTGGTACTGGGGCATGGGATTCTCCTGAGGGTAAGGATCCTCTAATATCTCCCTAATTTATTCATCGTTGTCGTATTAGGGATCTAGAGGGTCCAGACTTGGATAGGCTGCTATATTCGGCATGGGTTCGTCGTTTAGGTGGTAGTGCGACACATAATCCCTATGGTCATCGAACCATGGATCATAGTCTGGGTCTAATGGATTAGGGGCTAGTATCCTAGGTATCTCCTCAGGGTTGAAATCATGCATTTCTACTTGATTTCCAGGGTTTTCTTCTATCTCCATTGGCTGAGTAGGGAACAAAGGTAAGGGTTGTGGGGCTACTAGTTGTTCCAGATTTGGGTCAGCAGCAGTTGTTGCTAGGATATAGAAATTAGCTAGGCTTCTATTAAGCATATCCTGTGTATGGGCATCTGACTCTCGTTTAGCGGCTGCTAGGACTTTTTGTTGTTGCAACTTTTGCATTCTTTTCCTACGCTCAAATGCTCCCTTACTGAACCATCCTCTCTTTTTCTGAGGGAATGGCTCTTCAGACTGAGCCTTAAAGACAAACATCCCTTCTTCATTATCAGCAGCATACCCAGAGAGGGCAGGCTGTGAAGAAGTACCTTCACTCCTAAGTGACTCGGACAATTGACGATACACGTCTGAGGGTCCTTGATCACTCATACTGAAAACTAACAAATAGTCAAATAACACACAATAATAAAATACAGATATGTACGTATAATAAATTTCCTAACAGTTTAAACAATATATTGATGTCAGCAGAACACTTATGTGGCTGAATCAGTGGCTTAGCTCTGATACCACCTTCTGTCGTAACCCCCGCCCCCTATCTGTCCCGGGAACGGGCGGCCACGAGACCAGTTGTGGTGGTATCAATTTTTCTATCACTATTATTATTTTGGCAGCGGAAATTTCATCAGGACCGTAGTTAGGAAATGTTTATCAGAGTAAAACCACCATATTTTATATTAATAAACACATGGGTAAAACCCAAGTTTCTTATTACAACATGTTTATAGGGATAAACCCTATTTTATTGAATTTAAAACATCGTCTTTTAGGTAACTTTTATAGCCACATTTTTCCAAGACGTCAGTGCACTCCAGCTGGCTTTCTTCTAATTGGCTTTTACATTTTGTTACCGGAAACGCATTTTAAAAACATTTGTCAGTGGGAAATACTGGTGAGTGAATCCCAGTTTAATCAACAAACATTTTATTCTTAAACAGTACTGAGAGCAATCACATTGTTTATTTCTACACAATTACTCATTCAGTATTGTCAATCATGACTGGTGGGTCATATTACACATTGGCTAACTCGTTGTCCAATGGTAACGTGTTCCACATTTTGTATACAAAACCCCAACATACCGGTAGTAATTGAAGAACTACAAAGACTCAATCACTGCTTAGTAGTATTGTAAAACTTTTAAGGTTTTGTAAAAACACTTTACAAAAAGGAGATTACTCACATTGCTGACTTAGGTTTTATTCAAAGGTTTCCTGGTGATAATCTATAAATTACACAAATGTACATATGTTAGTATAATAACCCTTTATTTATATTAATGATACCCTCCCCGAAACGGCATTCCAACAACTACGTCGGGCAAAACCACGACAGTCGTTACGGAACCCTGGATCAATCGGGCAGCGTATCTAATACGTAACCGGGGTTATAATACTTATAACGGAGCAGAACTTCGTTAATTAGGGGGTATTATACTCGGAGATTATGCCTATTACTTCAGAATTTCGAGATACAGAAAAGAATTTGAGCGAGTTTTCTGAAGATCCGATGCCTGCTATTTATAGGGCTGAAAATTAATGTCCTCGCGGCCCGCGTAAGGTTAGGCTAAGGCCTACGCGGCCCGCGTCGTAGGGGTTTTAGACCTTAGGTGATCCGGGTCACGAACTAGGTTCAACACGCGTTTGACACATGTCAACACCGGGGCTCGCCTGACCTTGTAGCTGTCGTGGCCCGCGTAAGCTCAAGAGATGGCTTACGCGCCCCGCGTAAACCTCATTTTTCTTGTTTTTTAATTATTTTTAATGGTATTCATATTTTGGGCTCGGTTTTCACATACGGGGTAATATTCGGGAGGGTTGTTATAATATATATATATATATATATATAGAGAGAGAGAGAGAGAGAGAGAGTAAAAGTCGCAATGATCGACGATTTTAATCAATCTGTTTGTGTGATGTGTATAAATATTTGTACTAAATTTATTCTGTGATAATTAATACTTGATAAATGTTCACAATTCAGATGGACAATGAAGTAAATCAGGAAAACCAGGATAATGAAAATAACGGAAACCAAATAGATAACAGTGCTATCCAACATATAGTAGCACAAGGAATCATAGATGCTATGCCCTACATTATCAAGACTGCTAAAGAAGCAGAAAATAATAAATCTGCAAATGGAAGTAAACGCCAACACACTGAACCAAGTCACAGTGTAAACAATAACGGACCTATAATCCAAGCTCCAATTCCTAAAAGAAGAAGAACCGCTTCTTACGGTTGTTCTTATAAAGAATTCTTGGCATGCAAACCAATAGTATTCTCAGGCAATGAAGGAGCCATTGTGGCCTTACGCTGGATAGAATAGACAGAAGCAGTCATAAAGATAAGTAAATGTGCAGACGAATATAAGATTATGTTTGCTTCTAATCTTTTAAAAAATGCAGCCTTAGAATGGTGGAATACTATTCTCCAGTCTAGGGGAAGTGACAGAGTTTATAATATGGAATGGATCAACTTTAAGGAAGTGGTTGAAAGAAAATTATGTTCTCCCAATGAAAAGGAACAAATCGCCAATAAGTTTCTAAATCTCAAAATGACTGGGATAGACTGCGAAGGTTACACTACCATATTCTTCGAATATGCTAGGATAGTGCCAACCTTAGCCTCGCCTGAACCAGTGTTAATCTCCCGTTATATTTGGGGATTAATTAGCGAGATTAGACACGTAGTCATGGTAGCTAGACCATAAACCATAGAAGAAGCGGTAGAACTAGCCAATACTCTGACTGACAAATTGATACGCACCCAAGAGGAAAACCAGAGAAAGAACTTAGCTCAAAAGATTACCCAGGAATTTCGCTACGGTAATTCCAACTGTGGGAAAGGTACAGGTTTTTCTTCTACACCCTATTGTAAGTATTGCAAAAGAAAGCACTCTGGAAGATGCTCCATATACTTCAACTTTTGCAAAATATCTGGACACAAGGAAGAAGACTGTAGGAGAAAACCTAGCAATAGAATATGTTTCAATTGTGGAGAGGCTGGTCACATCAAACCGAACTATCCGAAACTAGCTCTAGCAACAACCAACAAGGCTAAGACAACTGAAGGACCTAAGAAGAATGCCAGAGCATTTGTTCTAACAGCTGAAGAAGACAAGATGATTCCGGATGTGATTGCCGGTACATTCTTAGTTAATAATATATTTGCCAAAGTATTATTTGGCTCTGGTGTAAACCAAAGTTTTATCAATACTTCTTTCTACAAACTTCTCGACCAACCCTTAGCCAAACTTCAACAAGATTTTCTGGTAGAGACAGCAAACGGAGAATCCATTAAGATTGGTGAGATCTTGCAGGGAGCAAGAATAGAAATCCTGAACCATCATTTCTTTGCTAACCTTTATCCAATGAATCTAGCCGGATTCGATGTTGTATTAGGAATGGATTGGTTGGTAGCCAATCATGCCAGTATTTTTTGTGATCAAAATTCAGTACAAGTAAGTACACCAAGTGGTGAAAAGATCACAATTAAAGGAAATAAGCCAACCAGACCGACAAAATTCATCTTTGTGATGAAAGCTGCAAGATAAGAAAGGAAGGGAAGAATAGTATATATGATTTCTTTAATCATTAATACTAAAGGAAAAGAATTAAAAGATGTTCCCATAATATCTAAATTCTCAAATGTTTTTTCCAGAAGAGTTACCTGGATTACCGACTGATAGAGAAGTTGAATTTAGGATTCACCTGATACCAGGATCGGCACCGATTGCCAAAGCACCATATCGATTAGCACCAACGGAGAGGCAGGAACTGAAGAAACAATTGGATGAACTTCTTGACAAAGGATTTATACAACTAAGTTCATCACCATGGGGAGCACCGGTGTTATTTGTTAAGAAGGACGGATCGATGCGTATGTGCATTGATTACCGAGAATTGAAGAAGGTTACGATTAAGAATCGGTACCCATTACCGAGAATCGATGATATGTTCGATCAACTTCAAGGAGCTCGATTCTTTTCTAAGATCGATTTACGCTCAGGATATCATCAACTGAAAGTACAGGAAGATGACATTCCTAAAACTGCTTTCAGAACAAGGTACGGTCATTATGAATTTACCGTCATGCCATTTGGTTTAACCAATGCCCTAACCGCATTTATGGACATGATGAACAAGATATGTAAACCATGCCTGGATAAATTCATAATTGTCTTTATAGATGATATTCTAATTTACTCTAAGAGTAAAAAGGAACATGCAGCGCATCTGCATACACTTCTAACATTATTGAGAAAAGAAAGGCTCTATCAAAATATACTTTGGTTTAGAGACAAGTGGATAAGTAGTATATCTAAATATACTTTAGTTATAAAATAGTTTAACAGATAGTATATCAAAATATACTTTGTTTTCTAAAATAATAGACTTGGTAGTATATCATAAATATACTTTGGTTTAAGAATATAAGCATCGGTAGTATATCAAATCATACTTTGGTTTTAGAAGTAACATATCAACTATGCTTTGGTTTATGAAATAGCAAAGTCGGTAGTATATCAAACTATACTTTAGTAAATAATATCACGTAGGTAGTATGTCGGAACATACCTAAATCATGGTTTGGTAGTATATCAAACTATACTTTAGTAAACAATAGCATATCAAATTATGCTTTAGCAAAACAGTATCACGTTGGTAGTATATCGAAATATACCATATATCGCGATTTGGTAATACATTCAAAACTTAGTGCATCAAACTACACTTTAGAGACTATAGAAATACCACAAAGGCAAATTCTATTTGGTTAAAATTTTGGTTTCTGACATTCCATACAACAGGAATGGGGTATCTAGTCCTATAGCGCTATATCATACTACCAATCGGCTTGATCATTGTTAATGAATGTATAAGTAACAATATAAATGAACAAATAGTTCTAACAAACTAAGGAAATTAGTGTTTAAGCCATGGCAAATAGTTCAATTCGTCAAAAGATAAGTACTATGCATGTGAAATCATATAGTTGAAATCATGAAAATAGCGTATCGGCACATATGTATCACCCCAAAACATTTGAAAATGTAAAAGAAGGGACTATGTAATCACTTGAGATTGCAAGTATCCTTGATTAAGTGTCCTAACAAAGCTCGGAAATCAAATAATCAAGTGGCACCTAGTATAGAATCACTATGTTAAATAATCGGTACCTAAATCGGAAGATCTGATAGAATGAGGTTTTGTAAACCAAATGAGTATTGGAACTCATATAATATGATTTAACAAGGCCTACATTCTAAATCGGAACCTATCCTAAGTGCTTTTGACCCGGTATGACCCGTTTAGGTAGCTTACGCTACTTTAACGCGTCATTTGCGCAAAAGCGCAAACGAGTAGCCTAACTAGCCACCATAGCCCAAGTGGTTAGGCCGGCTTCTTCCCTTTAGGAGGTCGCCGGTTCAACTCCACCTTGTGGCATATGGTGCGGGGACGCCCCGATGATGGATCATTTCCTTCCGAGGTATGGAGCGGTCTTGAGGGCAACCCGATTTTACCCAACTTTTACCCCAGCAACTCGTGTGGGGGCAGCATGATTTCCGGGTGCAAGTCAGCTCGCGCGCCGGCCGGGGCCGATCAAACATCGCGTCCGGAGATGCGGGGTTGGCGGGGAATGTCTTTGACATGTCCCCGGAGACCAATCGGTCTTGTACAGAAAGTCTCCTTCCAAAAAAAACTAGTCCTATGGCAAGTATTATATGCCCTAACATGTTTAAATATGGTGCATAATATGTTTAAGTGACAAAATTTAGGTTACATATGCTTAAAATGAAATTAAACACAGAAAGGGCATTTTGGTCATTTTGGTCATGTAAGGTCCCTGCACATGATTTTGATGATTTTTTATGTTTTTAACACCCGTTAACCCAATTTCAAGGCTCTAAAATGAAGTTAAAGTATAGGGAACATGAAATATGCTTGAAAACATTTTGGATGTCGGTTCGTTTGGTCGTACGGTCACGTTATTCGGTTAATTACGACGAAAACTCGAACGGACACGAAAACGATCCAAATTACGCGAAGAATGGTATTTTAGCATTCCAATCACTAAAATAAAATATTTTAATGATTTCAAAAATTTTTGGATGTCCGGATATGTTCAGAACGTAATATATGCGCGTAAATGCAAACTTATGCACTTTTTGACGCTTTTAGTCCCTGTTTGATCAAATAAGTTCATTTTCGCATACCGAACCCCTCAAAGCCTATTTCTAAGCTATGTAAAGGATATTTATGGTATTTTTAACTTATGATCATGTTTCGGAGTGTACGTTACTAGACGAATCGGCAGACTTTCGCAGTTTGACGCAAATAGTCCCTGCGATCGAATAAACTTGTTTTTGCCATACCAAACCCTTTAAAACTTATTTCTAAGTTATGTAAAGGTTATTTAAGGTATGTTAAGCATAAGTAACTCTTACGGAGTGTTTTTCACGTTAAACTGATTACGTTTACGCATCAGTTCGCGTATAACTTTCTAGAAAGCAATTTAAAGCTTGAAATTGAACTAGGATTGATATGTGCAAAAGTCATATCTAATTGTACAAATTACTAGATTGAAACACAAGATTTCATTGGATTTGCATTTGTATGATGGTCGTAGAGACACAGATGTCACACCCGACCCATCGACAGCATATTCCCAAGCAAAAACAAGAGAACAGAAGGCTGACCACAGCCCCGTGCCCAGCGGACACGGGGCCGTGGCCAGGTGGCTGCAGAAAAGAAAAAGTTGTAGAAGCTTCTATTCCCAGCACGGGGGTGTGCCCAGCTCAACACGGGTTGTGGTCAACGCTAAGATACGCAGAATCTTGCTAATCTTAATAGTACAAATATGCTTCTGCACACGGGGCCGTGCCCAGGGGACACGGGGCCGCGCCCGGGCTTCTGTGCAGGGTATAAATAGGGGTGCTTTCTTCACTTCAAAGGCATCCCTTGGCAAACCACCTCTCTCCCACTTCACCCACACTCCACCACCACTACAACACCCACATCCACCACCATCATCCATTATCCACCTTAGAGTGTGTGTAGTAGTCTCAAGATCCAAGATTGATAGTAAGAGTTCTTGACAATCAAAGGCCATGTTTGCCTAAGTCTCTTACATCACTTGGTGAAGACAAGCATTTAATGTAATACTTTTGATTTTTAATCTTTTCGCACTTTTTCTTTGGTTTTATATTAGTGACTTTAATAACTAGTTTCTTATGTTGAAGGTGAAACATTCTTATCATTTGTCCGTGGTGTCTTGGCGTTATTTTACTGTCTATATAAAATAAAAGATTTTCACCGTTCATATCTCTACGGTCTATATAGAGATATGTTGGCTACCTGGCGGGGGTTAAGGGAATGGTTTGGTAAAGTTCTTTCCATGTTCAGTGTATAGATCCTGCAAGGACCTGGGTCAAGCTTACTAGGACCTCCTTCAATACCCACTGGTATTGGATAGCGGGGGTGCGAATGGCTTGATCCCCTCATATGTAAACTAATATTAATACGTTAACTACTTGGGATTGTTTCCCTGCTGACTTAAACCACTTAGCCGAGGGTAACGTCGCCTTCAAAAGAGGGGCCTACCACATTACGCATTAATAACTTAATTAATTATCTTTCAATATTCTGACCCTTTGGGATTGTATCTTTGCTGACTCAAACCACTGGGTTGAGGGTAACGTCACCTTGAAAAGAGGGGCCTACTACTATAACTAAGATAATCTCTTAAAAAATGCAAAAGTGCGAAAATCATCAAAGGTTACATTAAAGGCGAGTCGGATCTAAGTGATTCATCTTGTCTATCTGTTTTATTTTATTTTTATTTTTCAGCATTTTTAGTTTTTATTTTCATGTTTAAAACCTTTTCAAAAAATTTTGATTTGATTAGATGTTGAGGATAAACCGGTACTAAAAGCTCTTGTGTCCTTGGACGACCTCGGTATCTTACCAACGCTATACTACGCTCACGATGGGTGCACTTGCCCATGTGTGTGTTTAAGTGTTAGTAGAATATCATGTTTTATAAATTTAAAACTTGACTAATGTGTTAAAAAGGGCTTAAAATATTAATAAAAATATATCACACCTAACGCACAACAAGTTTTTGGCGCCGTTGCCGGGGACACAAGGATTTTAAGAAAGTTAGGAATCAACGGCCTAATCATTTTTCTTATTTTTCTATTTTTTTAGGATTTTTTTTAGATTTTTCAGCTTATGCAGAGCTCAGCACGGGGCCTAGCCCGCTGAACACGCCCCCGTGCCCAATCTTTGGTACTGCCTATCCTGTTTTAAGTCAGACAATAGCTGAACACGGGGCCGTGCCCACTAAAGACGCCCCCATGCCCAAGTTTCAGTTACTGAAAACAGAACCGTAAGATCCCGATGGTTGGTAATTTCTGGCATAAACATGAGTGATACTGATCATTTTTACTTTCGCTCCTCTTATGGTGCGTGGTGTCATATATGTGGCGGATCTCATGAAGATTTTAATGTTATTTTTTAAATTACATTCCCCACTATATAGACTCATCGTTTCCTGTAACCCTAAGATGGGCGAAAGTAAAAACAATCCATATCTCTCACTCGAATGCTTTCAATCATCTCTTCTAGATGATATGATTCTTGAAGAATGATTTCAAATGGAAGAAGTAATTCTCCAATTGATAAGAGAACTTGAGATGGAAATAATTTATTCATCTCAAGACGACGATCAAGGAGAATTATTGAGATCGCATTCGGATTATAACAACATCGTTGCTCCCGAAAGCACCTCCAACTCTTGTGAGGACATGAGCGATAGTCGTCCCTGTGTCGATTGTGCCGTGAAGGACTCCCCATCGGTCTCCGCCGATGCATACATAGACCTGAGCGATACGATATATACCTTCTTTAACGAGAGCCCGGATAAGGAAATTAAAGGTTGGTCTCACCCACCGGTATTTATCTTAGGATTCATCCTTTCCGATAACCTCTTGCGTTCTTGTCTAAAACTAGGGCAATTAAGGTACCTCAGGCACTTCAGTGTTGTTCCGTCCAGTAAGGAACCACCCGATCTGGATAAACTCCTTAAAATAAGATAAAACTTCATAAAAACCTCTAGCCACGGGGCCGTGTCCAGGTCAACACGCCCCCGTGCCCACCTGAAGATTCTTGTCTGACTTTAGGTCAGAATACGGACAAAAAGTGTCAGAATCTTGTCTGCAGACGGGGCCGTGTTCAGCCGACACGGGGTTGTGTCCAGCGTGCTGTCGTTTTCTATAAATGCAGCAAGATTCCTGCACTCTTGGAACCATTCCAAAGACAAAGATCTGGTGAGATCTTCACATATACCCTACAAGGTATATTCTAAAGAAGGTTCTCAACAACCATCTTGTCTTTACTACTTTTGTCTATTGCCTTCTTCTTCATTTCTCTCCTCAAAACCTCCATTAAAACTTGAGATCTCCATGATCTCAAGCTTTATTGTTATAATTATTAGGTTTTTATTCAAGGAATCTCATCAAAAAAAAGTTTTACAACACTGTTTTAAGTTATTTCTGCTTAAAAATGCTTCAAAAATCAGAAAAATAATTTAAAACTATAAGATTCCTTGTTTTAAAAATTTGCAGAGAGGGGGCCACGGGGCCGTGCTCAGCAAGCACGGGGCCGTGGCTGGAGTACTGTTTCATTAAATTGAACTTTTTGACTTGTTTTCTTAGAATGTCAAGCCAGAATAGCGGAACCTCTTCAGCACATTCAAGAAACAGTCGCAGGGAACGAAGGCCTTCGATCGAAGCAACCCTTGTGCGCTATATTATGGCACTAAGAGAAGCTCTCGATGAGATGACATCCGTAGAAGAAGTCCTTATCGACCGTATATAACTATCTAATGGTGGGGCTAGAAAATAGCTTCCAAGAAATCAACCTTTTGCACCAAAGGTTGAATATTCTTGCAATGCCTCCTATGGAACCAATCTTTCCCCAAGAAGATTGGAACTTGGCATAAGAAGTCATTAACCCCACCGGGTGGGATGACATCCCCGCGGAACCTCCTCTTGACAACTTACAAGAGGTTTCGGTGGAAGTCACAGCCCCTCAAAACGAGGACGCCAATGAGCCCGCCTTCCTTCTCCCTCGGGAGATAGAAGAATGGACTAACGATGTCTGAGGGGCCCTCTCCGGAGAAGAAGTTCTACAAGCCTCGTTCAACCGAAAAAAAATTATCTTTTCAGAAATTTTGTTCTTAAAATAAAAACTATCTAGGCTAGGACTTCTTTGTGGTTTGAGAATTCTTATATTTCATGACCTAATTATCCAGATTTAGTCTATGTTTCTTATTTTCTAGGAAATTATGTAACTCACTCTTGAATGAATGATGGTTTTTAAGTATTAACCCGGCTACTTGGGATTGTATCCCTGCTGACTCAAACCACTTAGCCGAGGGTAACGTCGCCTTCAAAAGAGGGGCCTACCACATTGCGCATTAATAACTTAATTAATTATCTTTCAATATTCTGACCCTTTGGGATTGTATCCTTGCTGACTCAAACCACTGGGTTGAGGGTAACGTCACCTTCAAAAGAGGGGCCTACTACTATAACTAAGATAATCTCTTAAAAGTGCAAAAGTGCGGAAATCATCAAAGGTTAAATTAAAGGCGAGTCGCATCCAAGTGATTCATCTTGTCTATCTGTTTTATTTTATTTTTATTTTTCAGCATTTGTAGTTTTTATTTTCATGTTTAAAACCTTTTCTAAAAATTTTGATTTGATTAGACGTTGAGGATAAACCGGTACTAAAAGCTCTTATGTCCTTGGACGACCTCAGTATCTAACCAACGCTATACTACGCTCACGATGGGTGCACTTGCCCATGTGTGTGTTTAAGTGTTAGTAGAATATCGTGTTTTATAAATTTAAAACTTGACTAATGTGTTAAAAAGGGCTTAAAATATTAATAATAATATATCACACCTAACGCACACCACTATGCCTACTAGACCATCTATCACATGCCCGAACCTTTCGGTTCTATCGTCGAAAGATGCTAGCTCTCTTATTTTTCCTTTTTCCTTGACGGAGATAAAGGACGCGGTGTGGGATTGTCATGGAGACCGTGCTTCGGGGCCCGGTAGTTTCAACTTTAAATTCATCAAACGCTGTTGGAGTGGTTTGGAGGAGGATTTCGTTAAGGTACTTAATGATTTTTTCACTAATCCGGATATTAAGAGAAGTTGCACTTCTTCTTTTATTGCTCTGGTTCCGAAATTAGAAGACCTGTTGAGACCGTCGGACTTTCGGCCTATCAGTCTTATTGGATGTATAAATAAAGTTATCTTGAAGGTTTTGGTTAATCGACTCAAGCGGGTTATTGGTAAAGTCATATCAGAGGAGCAATCCGCTTTTTTGGCAGGTAGGAGTATTACGTATGGTCCGCTAATCTTAAATGAACTTCTTGCTTGGATGAAATATTCAAAGAAGAAGGGTATGTTTCTCAAGACCGACATTCATAAGGCTTATGATTCACTTCATTGGGGCTTTCTAAGATCGATTATGGAACAAATGGGGTTTCCCGTTAAATGGTGTGATTGGATTATGGCGATTATTCAATTGGCTCGGGCTTCCGTATTTGTGAATGGGTCACCGACATCGGAGTTTGTTTGTTCTCGTGGACTTCGACAAGGTGATCCTCTTTCCCCATTTCTATTTGTAATGGCAATGGAAGCATTGACTGGTATTATGTAGAAGGCGACTATGGTGGGTTTATTTCATGGAATTCAGTGTAACACTCACGGCCCGGTTTTATCCCATTTTTTATATGCCGATGATGTTGTATTCCTCGGTGAGTGGTCTAATAGTAATGCTCTCAATTTAAAGCGGATCCCCAGATGTTTTTACTTGACATCTGGGCTCAAGGTGAACTTAGCAAAGTGCAGTTTATACGGCGTCGGAGTCAATGGCCAAGAAATTAGCAGTATTTCAAGTACTCTTTTTTGTAGAGCTGGTGAATTCCCATTTCGCTATCTTGGCCTTTTGGTAGGAGCAAATATGAACTTATTTAAGAATTGGGAGCCTGTGTTAAAATTGTTTAAAAATCGACTTTCAATTTGGAAGGCAAAAAAGGTATCATTTGGCGGAAGAGTAACTCTGATTAAGTCGGTCCTCAGTGCCCTACCGACTTACTTCTTTTATCTTTACAAAGCTCCACTTCAAGTTTTGAACCAACTTGAGAGATTTAGGAGAATGTTTTTTCTAGGGAGGCTCGGAGGAAAAGGCAAAATTAAATTGGACAGCGGGGGAGAAAACAATAGGTCCGATTGAGTATGGCTATAATGCTCCGCATTTTCTCACTTTCTTATTTTAGCAATACGTGTTGTACTTTCCATATTTAGACACTTGTACCCTCTTTGTAATCTACTTTCGCTCCGTTTGTAATTCGAGAATATTGATCACAATGAACGAATCTATTTCGTGTATTCATATTAGATTTAAGTGCAAACTGTTAATCAATTTCTCGTTTGAACGAAATATTATTCAAGGATTCTTGATTCTATATTTATCGACACTTGATACTCGTTAAACTGGTTAAAACTCTTAAAATAATGAGACTCGAAAGCTTCGTGAAATGAATAAACGTTTAAAGTCTTTTATTAGTTATAAATATAGTCATTATTCGAATTATTTAAATTAATTAATTTTGCTATTTAAAAGTTTATTTTTATAATAATCTAGTTAGTCCCGTTAGATTTTAAAGTTAGAAAATAACCTAGTTAGTAAACCAAGTTAAATTACTTACTTAGATAAACTAATTGGTTAAAAGGTTATATAACTTAGTTAGTTAATTGAACCATGGGGACCATTTATGCAAATTACTAAGTTAAAGACCAGGGACTGTTGTGTAATTTCTGAAAGTTAATGTTTTAAAACACAAAAACAAAAAGAAAAAAAAAACTGCAGACCACGGGACTTGAACCCGGGTCGGCAGCCTCACAAACACACGCGCACACTAACTGAGCTAGGACCCCTCATCGGTTAGAACCCGACATTTAATTCATTTAACCACTCTCAGCGGCCCAAATACGCAGCCGCGACCAGGCCCTTCCCAGCTTGATTTTCAGCGCCATTTTTGTGTTTTTTTTAGTTTTAAACCAACTTTTAACATTAAATAATCAACCACCAACTAACCAAATCATTCCCTATAAATACCAAGTGTTCTCCAAGCCATTTACATTTTTCTAATCACTCTAATCACTCTCAAAATCCCTCTAATCAGCTGCAAATTTGAAGATTCGAGCAGAAGCACCAACCTTCACAAAAGTGAGCATAACTCACTCATTTCTTATCCGATTCACTCGATTCATTTTCCTACTTCTTTGGTTTTACCTTAGCTACGTTTCCATTGGTTTTCCATGGAAAACCATGCCCTGGAACGTCACTAAAAATCTCCAAAGTTGACTGATTTTTCTGTTTTCATCTAAAACTTTGTTAAACTTAGTAAACTTGAGTTAATCTCATCTCAAACCTATGTCCTAATGCTTATAACCACATATATGGTTAGTTAGGCTTAAAAAAAAGGTTGAGACATGTTAAATCAGAGGTTAAAACCTCACAAATATTTTGTTTTACTTAGGGTTTTACCCATAAGAAGTGTTCAAGCTTGAAGCTTGATGAATGTGTGATTGTTAGACTAGCTTGGGCTATCTTTCATAGAAATCCACACACTTCCTGATGTTTTCTCATAGATTAGTTGTTGTATTTCATTATTCTTGTAAGTTCATGACCCTCCTTGTTGTTTATAACAACAAGTGTAGTGGTGAACAATAGAGGTGCCTAAATGGAAGCTTTATTCTTCCTACCTCTTGTATGAATTCTATGATACTTAGAGGTACCTAAATGAAGACTTTGATCTTCTACCTTATGCATTAAATATATGATATAATAATACTCATATAATTTATGTGTTATATACAATAATACCGAACTCTTGATGATGAACAAATGAACATTGTCAAGTTAGTAAGTATATCATCTAAACATCATATGTGATGGATGATTATTTTCATATGGCTATGTTCGTGTTATGTAAATTCCGAATCTATAATCTTCCGTTATTCCCCAAACTCACACACCTATGTTTTCTTCATGTAGAAGGACAAGGTGCTCCAAATTAATCCATCCACCAACAACACTCGCGGGATTACCAAGTTGGAAAGCTTGAAAAAACCGTGAGCATACTCGATCCCTTTTCCTTTTAATAACTTTGGGTGCAACATGTATACTATAAAAACTACACTTCACTTTGAAACTATTTTAAACGAACTCTATCCATTGTTGAAACATGAAACTATGTGTGATGCTTGTTAATCTCGTATGCCATGTAAACTATTTGTGTTGATATATGCTCATTACTTTGTTAGCCTACCTTAACAATTATAGCGCTATAGGATTAACGCACCGCCCACGAGACATGGGGTATTGTTAAGTTAAACACATTAACCTCCTGCGAAACTCTAGGATAGGCAAAATTAAATGCGTTGGAAACTTGGGTTTGAACATATTGTTACACAATCTAGCATACTAGTAACTCGCATATTATAATTCATGTTGGATATGAGTAACTTTTAGTTTATATTATGCTATGTAATCAAACTTGTATGCTCGTCAACTTTTGTTGATATATTTTAATACATGTTGCAGGTTGATAGTTTGATGATGATGCGATGAAGAACAAAGATTAGGTGGACTTAGATACACACCTAAATTTAGTTTATCATTTGATGTTATGTTTTGTTGAACAATGTTATCTTTCTTTGAATTCTTGTATAACGCTTAGTTTTGAAATGAAATTTGAATTTAATTATTATTGTCACATAGTGTTATGAAGTCTCTTGCAATCTATTTCGTCTCATCCCGATGTTTCCGCCATCGGTTGCGGTGTGACAGATTGGTCTCAGAGCCATAACTATAGGGAATTAGGAATAAGTAGGAATGCTTTACCCTAGTCTATAGTTCTAGGAATTTTGTCTCTTATTTGTTGTTTAAAACTTGTGCATTCTACCTTACATGCTTCCTAGCGACACTTCTTGTTTGTTATACTTACATGCCTTTCCTAAGGCTAACATGAATATACTTTTGATTTATTCGAAGACTCTTGTAACAAAAGACGAGGCGACTTTACCAAAATAGGCGTGAAACCCACAATTTGGTAAACGACTCACATTCTATCTTAAACTATTTTTGCACGAAATTACGCCATTAAGCTAGGAGTGAAATCCATAACTTAATGGTAATTTCCATTTCTACTCTAGTGGACCCTCGTCAAAGTGTCGAAATTATATTTTGACCCGACGAGTACCAACCACATTTAGGGTACGAAATCGTCAAGTTAGGGGTGAAACCCGCATCTCGTCGATTAAGTCCCATTCCTCGATTTTCAATCTCGCTCAAGTCCCGAGTGTTTCAATCGATTAGAGACGTGTAGTAACTGGAAGGGTAAGATACCGTTAATCGCTTCTCGATGAGAGTATCTTACCTATAGACCAAAGCACAATTTCTCTAATTCGAAAGAACTTTCAACCCACTTTGGAATAGTCGACATTTCTCTACCCGAAACAATCCAATGTTTTATTGAGCCTCTCTTTTATGTATCTCAATTTATATGTGATTTTATATTTGAACGTTCGTTCATTTCAAACTTTTACTCATTTCACACGTTATCGCAATAAAAAACAATAATAACCCCTCCTAAACAAACTAAATTTACAATGCTTTCATTATTCATGTTATGCTATGTGGAATTCATTATTATGCTATGTGATACAATTTGAATCTTATATGTTATGTGCTACAATTCGAACATTTTATGCTATGTGAAACTTTATGCTATGTGATTCATTTCGTGAAAAAATGATTTTTCTTAAACAAAATTATGATCAAGTCTCATCTATTCTTGTTTTGAACCTTTTAGATGTCGTCTTCTTGTCACCACTCCAACTCGACTAAGAAGTCAAAGACCAGCTCTCAAAAGAAGATGATGGCATTCATGGCCAATCAAATTACGCGTATCGTCCCTAAGATCGTCACTGAAATTCTAGCTTCCGACACTCCACCTCCTCCGTTGACTCAAAGGTTGAAACACGCAAGCCTGTTTCGTTTAACTTCAAGCACTTCTCGTCTTGTAACCCCAAACCATTCACTGGTAATGATGGGGTGACTACTATGCTCGAGTGGTTCGACAACATAGAAGTCACGTTTATCAACAGTGAGTGTCCTAAAGAGCTCAAAACGCGTAGTGCGACTGGGGTATTCCAAGCCTGAGCTCTCAAATGGTGGACAAACGAAAGGAATCTTCATTCTAATGATGTTGCTTATGCCCTGCCTTGCGAGGAAGTTAAGACGATGATGGAAGAATTTTTCCCGCCGCATGAGCAATAAAGGTTGGAAGAAGAATTTTGGGCTTTGAAACAGATTGGTGATGATAACCAAGCCTATACGACTCGCTTCAAACAACTTAGTTTCATCGTTCCTCACCTCGTTATGACCACCGATCGCAAAATAAGGAAGTACATCAATGGTTTACCCCCTGCGATGCGTGATGCTATCGAAGCAGCTAGACTCGATAATATCGAAGTCGTTTACCGTTTGGCCGCTTCCCTAAACAACAATCGCATTCGCGATAAACAAGCTGCGAACCCTGTTTCATCCAAGCCAGCCAATCAAATTACCCAACAATCGAGTGGCAACAAGGGGAAGAAGCGAAAGAAATCGAACCTGTAACACCCCGAAAACGGGCTTGGTAATTAAACTCTGTTAATACTAAAAGACGAGTAACGTACCATTATTAGTAAAAATAACCCGGAAAATATTTGGATTTAAATAAGAAATCCTAATATTAAATAAAAAAACGAATCAAAGTTTTAAGGAATTAAGTTTATAAGAGCCTGAGTTAACGGGACTTAAAATAAAACGGGTTATGACTTCCCGAACCCAGTAAGCTAACTAGGAATAATTAACCTAGTTAATTAAGTAGGGCACAACCTACTTATTTCTAACAATATTTACTAATTAGGAATTTTAACCTAGTTAGTTAATTGTCTAGAAATAGCTTATAATAAGGTTAAAAGCTACCAAACTATATGTTGAACAAAGTAGAGGGGCCTTAATTGTTAAAAATTGAAACTATAATATTGTTTTTAACAAAAATCAAAACCAAACACCCATTTTGAAGGGTCTGGTCGTACAGGAGAAGGGCAGGGCGACACCCCACTCTCACAAACCTAAAAATCACTAGAACTCCCAAATTGAAGGCTCAATCAAAGCTGAAATCGAAATTAAAGCATAGATTATTGATCCTCATCGCAAGAGGATTCCAAGGTATGAAAAATTTAAGGAAAACTCTGAACTTGAAATTCTCATGAAATTGGGAATTTCTGAAATTATGGTTGCATGTGTATGTTATGATGATTTAGGAACAACTATAGTGTCTAGGGACAAACCCTAGACAAACACAAGCTGAAATCATGTGAAATTTTAGTGGAAACTTTGATCACCATTGTAGGTGATTAGTGAATTATGTGTAATTTGATGAACACTAGGAAATAGATTGTTGATCTAGTGTAAATTGACAATTTTGAAGTGATTCCAGAAAATTTGAGGTTATCAATCATGTAAAAATGATGAATGATGTGAAATTAGGGCTAAATGATAAACTAGAGAATTGATGTTTAATCATGTAAATTTCTGCCCATAAAGTGTTTGTTGAAATGCCTCAAAGAAGGCTCGAAATTAGAATTTTTGTAGTTAAAACACCTAATTGTGATGTTTTGGCTATTATGCAAAATGTGATTAAAAAGAGTTCTAAATGTGATAAAAGTGGTTAGAACTTTGGGTAAAACGGTGGTCTAAAGATAACGCCTACCGGGTAATTAAAGAATGCTAAAACTAGTTGACGAACTCGAATATGCAATTAGTATGCTAATGGGCATTTGACTTTTAAAAAGTCAAACTGACCTACGATGTGATGAATGATAATTAGACATAGAAAATAAGTGAGGTGGAATAGTCGTGATTGTTAATGACTAATTTAACCGCCTTGTAAATGATTGACAATAGTTTGACGCGTAACAAGCTAAGTGAAAGCTTGGAGGAGGGAGCGGGTCAAACGAAGCAAATACGGAAAGAAAAGCGTGGATGCGAGGTAAGTGTAATTTACACACTTATGTAGAATACTCGTTTATTCGATACGTTGTAAACGTGAAAACGATAATATTGGAAATTTGGAAATTTGTCAAGTGTCGACTTATGTAAATCAAGGTTAAAAGGATACCCATGGCGTAAGCCGAAATGGGTTGAAACTGTAAGAAAAGAGTGTAAAAGAAAAAGGGTATGGTTATAAAATCCGGGATGGGATGATGTATGAATTGGAAATCAAAAACGGTGTTTTTGATTTAAATAGATAATGTTGGGCATATAGTCCAAACGGGTCGAATGGTGGTGATAACACCATTTGACAATATCGACTAATGTGGTTGTCAAGTCTTATGTTAACAGGACCGATTAGCAAATCGGATAGTTGCGTCATCATTGATGGTGTGATAATGAAAACGAAGTATAAACTGGGTCAACTTGTTGATCTGGGCCAGGTACGCATAATTATGTTGTAGTTGAAGTGCTATTTTGGTCGAATAATTTGAGGGAGAGTCCTTCGTCATAAAAGGACTAAAATCGACCAAAACGCCCTTGTAGGCTAAATGGAACAAACGACCCTTAAAGGTGGTTTGGAAACAAGTTTTATGACTAGGTAAATACTTAGAATAAGTATAGAAACTGAAAGAGGTATTATAATAGCCAAATGACACTATTTGAGTTTTTGCCGTAAAATAATGGTTCGAGAGGTAAAATTTGGTTTATATTGATCACCACATTAAACCCGCCATAAACTCAGTTGTGGTGGGAGGTTATAGGATAAGAAATGTGGTGATGAAGTGCTAGAAGTAATCGAAAGCGATTTTAGGCTCGAAAGCGCTTAAATAACCTTAACGGGTCAAAATAAGCATACGAGCGAAAACGGGTTTAAATGGTGTAATAAACCTATGTTTAGAACCTAATATAGTTGGTAACATTAATTTGAATAAGTGTATGAGATATAGGAATCAAATAAATACGTTTGTTTGATAAAATGCATAAACGGGTTAAAATTCGGTAAAAAGGTAACGAGTCTAAGGCTTAGAAGTCTCAAAAATTTCTTATGTTGGATGTAGGATTTTAACTCCATAAGATGGAGTGTTAAATTACGGACGCGTAGGAAAAATAATCGGGTAAAACGGATCAATAACGAAGAAGTTATGGCCGTTTCCGTGAAATCAGATCGTACTGGGAATAAGCAGCAACCAGCTGCAACAGTTCTGATGAAATTAGGCAGTGGCGTAGCGCGACTGGCAGTGGCGCTACGCGAGCATGTGCCAGTTTCGCGAAAAATGTTTATTTTAAATTATTTTGCGTTGCGAACCCGTTCTAATACGTTTTAAGCTACGTATGACTAATCCAACTCATGTTTTATGAGTTTCAGGTAAATTTTAGCACCGGAGGACGATCAAGCGACGAGCAAGAAACGAACACGATCACGAAATAAGCTTCCGCACTATGTATCGTTATTATTTTAAACGACGAACGTACACATGATGTGTTGTATACTTTTTAAATTGTAAAAAGTTTTAATAAACCCGTAATTTCTAATGCATATATAATCTTAATTACATGATTGTTTTTCGTAAATGATACGTTAAACCTTAATTTATAAGAACGGGTGTTACAGAACCCTGTTTGCAACGCGATTGTACCATCCATTAACCCAAACCCTGTTGCTCCCATTAACACTCAAAAGTCGTACGTCGGAATTCATCCCAAGTGTACCACTTGTAACTATCACCATCCTACCAATGTCAATTGTCGCCACTGTACCATTTGTAGCCGTTATGGGCACAATACCACTCACTGTCGTAACAATCCACAACAACAAGCCCAACAAGCTCAACACGCTCCTCAAAACGCCAAACCAGTCAGAGCTTGCTTCAAATGCGGTGACACCAATCATCTTCGTCCTCAATGCCCACAATTGAACCAAGAACAACAACCTGCTAGAGGTCGAGCTTTCAACATCAATGCCAATCAAGCGCGCAACGATAATGAAGTCGTCAATGGTACATTTCTTGTTAACCATCTTTATGCTTCGTTACTATTTGATACTGGTGCGGACAAAAGCTTTGTGTCCGTTGAATTTGAACCTTTGTTAAATGTTACATGCTCTAAGCTACCTAAGTCGTTCTCTGTCGAAGTTGCCAATGGCAAATCCATTTTATTCGATTTCGTTCTTCGTGATTGTCTTCTTACTCTTAACGATCATACCTTCACTATCGACCTTATACCCAGGCAATTGGGTAGCTTCGATATCATAGTAGGCATGATTGGCTTCGTGAAAACCATGCTGAAATCGCTTGTTACGAGAAGTATGTCCGTTTGCCTCTACCGTCTGGTGACACTTTACGCGTTTATGGAGACCGACCTTCAAAGGACTAAGATTGATGTCCTTCACACAAGCGAACAAATATTTACGCAAACCATACTTTGCCTTTTTAGCCCACATTGTGGAAGAAAAGGGCAAGGGAAAGAGCATAAATGATGTTCCAGTGGTGCGTGACTTCCCTGACGTCGTTCCTGAAGATCTCCCTGGTCCTCCTCCACCTCGATCTGTCGATTTTCGTATTGACCTCGTACCTGGTTCGACTCCTGTTGTGAAAGCTCCGTACCGTGTTGCACCTTCTGAAATGCAAGAATTATCTAGTCAACTCCAAGAACTCCTCGCGGAGGGATTCATTCATCCAAGTACCTCACCTTGGGGTGCTCCTGTGCTTTTCGTCAAGAAGAAGGATGGCTCGTTTCGTATGTGCATCGACTATCGTGAGCTTAATAAACTCACAATCAAGAACCGTTATCCTCTTCCGCGCATCGATGATCTTTTTAATTAACTTCAAGGCGCTACTTGCTTCTCCAAGATCGATCTTCGTTCTGGTTATCAGCGGCTTCGTGTTCTCGAAGAGGACATTCCCAAAACCGCATTTCGCACACGCTATGGACACTACGAGTTCATGGTTATGCCTTTTGGTTTGACCAACACACCCGCTGTGTTCATGGATCTCATGAATCGTGTTTGTAAACCTTATTTGGATCGTTTTGTGATCGTCTTCATTGATGACATTCTTATTTATTCTAAATCTCAAGCCGATCATGAACGTCACCTACGTCTTATACTCGAGCTTTTACGTATCGAACGTCTCTACACGAAGTTTTCCAAATGCGAGTTCTGGATCAAAGAAGTCCAATTCCTTGGACACGTTAGTGAAAAAGGAATCCATGTTGATCCCTCCAAAATCGAAGCAGTGAAGAATTGGACCGCGCCTAGAAACCCTTCTGAAATCCGTTCCTTCTTAGGATTGGCGGGTTATTACCCCCGATTCATCTCAAACTTTTCAAAGATCGCCGTTCCTCTCAGTTCGTTAACTCAAAAAGAGAAACCTTTTGCTTGGGGTCCTGAGCAAGAGGAATCTTTTCAAACCCTCAAGGATTTGATTTGTAACTCTCCTATTCTCGCTCTTCCTGATGGGAACGATGACTTCGTGGTATATTGTGATGCCTCGAATCGTGGTCTTGGTTGCATTCTCATGCAACGAGACAAAGTCATCGCCTACGCCTCTCGTCAACTCAAAATACATGAGAAAAACTATACTACCCACGACCTCGAGCTTGGCGCAGTTGTTTTTGCGTTAAAGATTTGGCGACACTACCTATATGGTACAAAGTATGTGGTTTTCACTGACCACAAGAGCCTACAACACATCTTTAACCAAAAAGAGCTTAATATGCGTCAGCGACGTTGGGTGGAATTACTTAATGACTACGACTGCGAGATTCGCTATCACCCTTGTAAAGCAAATGTCATGGCCGATGCACTTAGTCGTAAGTCTCATGTTAGTAGTATTCGTTGCTTTCATGTCTCTAGCAATCTTCACACTTGCATTCGTGAAGCTCAATACTCGTCAGCCAACGAAGGAACCTTGTTCGTTGAAATACGAGGTGCTACTGAAGATCAACTTATGACTAAATCCGATGGTCTTCAATACTGTCGTGATCGCATCTGGGTTCCAGATCATGACAATCTTCGTGAACTCATCATGAATGAGGCACACAAATCCAAGTACTCGATTTATCCTGGCGCTGACAAGATGTATCATAATCTACGTACATCCTATTGGTGGCCTGGTATGAAGAGAGACATTGCCACATATGTTTCTAAGTGCCTTACCTGTTCGAAAGTCAAAGCAGAGCATCAACGACCTTCTGGTCTACTCAAACAACCTGAAATCCCCGTCTGGAAATGGGATAGCATTGTTATGGACTTCATAACCAAACTTCCTCGTACACCTACTGGTCACGATAGTATTTGGGTGATTATCGATCGTTTGACCAAGTCTGCTCATTTCCTTCCCATTCGTGAGGATTTCAAGGTTGAACGACTCGCTCAACTCTACACTGACGAAATCATATGCCGTCATGGTGTTCCTCTTGACATCATTTCTGATCGTGATGGTCCTTTCACTTCGTGCCTTTGGCAAACTTTCCAGTCCGCTATGGGTTCTCATTTGATTCTCAGTATGGCCTTTCATCCTCAAACTGATGGACAGACTGAACGTACTATCCAAACCCTAGAGGACATGCTCCGTTCATGTGTCATCGACTTTGGTGGTAGTTGGGATGTGCATTTACCATTGATTGAATTCTCGTACAACAATAGCTACCACTCCAATATTCAAATGGCTCCTTTTGAGGCATTGTATGGTCGCAAATGTCGATCTCCTTTAAGCTGGCATGAGATTGGTGACAAATAATTTACTGGTCCTGCGATCATACAAGAAACAATGGATAAGATTCTTCAAATCCGTGACAACTTACTCAAGGCTCGAAGTCGACAAAAGAGCTATGCTGACAAGAGACGCAAACCATTGGAATTTAACGTTGGTGACCATGTTCTGCTCAAAGTATCTCCTTGGAAAGGAGTAATTTGTTTTGGTAAAAAGGGAAAGCTTGCCCCTCGTTAAGTTGGTCCTTTAAAGATACTCGAAAGGATTGGCAAGGTGGCTTATCGACTCGATTTACCTCAAGAACTCAACAACGTTCATCCAACGTTTCAATCTCAAGAAGTCTCTCGCTGAAGAAGGGCTTCAAGTTCCTCTCGAAGAACTCCAAATCAACGACACCTTACATTTTGTGGAGAAACACGTTGAAATCATGGACCGAGGTGTCAAGAAACTAAGGCGCAGTCAAATTCCTATCGTTAAGGTTCGATGGGAAGGAAAACGTGGCGCTGAGTTTACTTGGGAGCTCGAGAGTGATATGAAGACAAAGTATCCGCATATTTTCGTTGCTTCTTCCTAAATTTCGGGACGAAATTTCCTAAAGGAGGGGAGACTGTAACGCTCCGCAATTTCGTACTTTCTTATTTTAGCAAGACGTGTTGTACTTTCCATATGTAGACACTTGTACCCTCTTTGTAATCTACTTTCGCTCCGTTTGTAATTCGAGACTATTGATCATAATGAAAACGAAGCTATTTTGTGTATTCATATTAGACTTATGTGCAAACTGTTAATCAATTTCTCGTTTGAACGAAATATTATTCAAGGATTCTTGATTCTATATTTATCGACACTTGATACTCGTTAAACTGGTTAAAACTCTTAAAATAATGAGACTCGAAAGCTTCGTGAAATGAATAAACGTTTAAAGTCTTTTATTCGTTATAAATATGGTCATTATTCGAACTATTTAAATTAATTAAATTTGCTATTTAAAAGTTTATTTTTATAATAATTTAGTTAGTCCCGTTAGATTTTAAAGTTAGAAAATAACCTAGTTAGTAAACCAAGTTAAATTACTTACTTAGATAAACTAATTGGTTAAAAGGTTATATAACTTAGTTAGTTAATTGAACCATGGGGACCATTTGTGCAAATTACTAAGTTAAAGACCAGGGACTGTTGTGTAATTTCCGAAAGTTAATGTTTTAAAACACAAAAACAAAAAGAAAAAAAACTGCACACCACGGGACTCGAACCCAGGTCGGCAACCTCACAAACACACGCGCACACCAACTGAGCTTGGACTCCTCATCGGTTAGAACCAGGTATTTAATTCATTTAACCACTCGCAGCGGCCCAAATAGGCAGCCGTGACCAGGCCCTTCCCAGCTCGATTTTCAGCGCCATTTTTGTGTTTTTTTTTTTTTTGAGTTTTAAACCAACTTTTAACATTAAATACAACTAACCAAATCATTCCTTATAAATACCAAGTGTTCTCCAAGCCATTTACACTTTTCTAATCACTCTAATCACTCTCAAAATCCCTATAATCAGCTGCAAATTTAAAGATTCAAAGCACCAACCTTCACAAAAGTGAGCATAACTCACTGATTTCTTATTCGATTCACTCGATTCTTTTTCCTACTTCTTTGGTTTGACCTTAGCTACGTTTCCATTGGTTTTCCATGGAAAACTAGGCCCTGGAACGTCACTAAAAAGGCTCCAAAGTTGACTGATTTTTCTGTTTTTCATCTAAAACTTTGTTAAACTTAGTAAACTTGAGTTAATCTCATCTTAAACCTATGTCCTAATGTTTATAACCTCATCTATGGTTAGTTAGGCTTAAAAACAAGGTTGAGACATGTTAAATCGAAGGTTAAAACCTCACAAACATTATGTTTTAGTTAGGTTTTACCCACAAGAAGTGTTCAAGCTTGAAGCTTGATAAATGTGTGATTGTTAGACTAGCTTGGGCTATTTTTCATGAAAATCCACACACTTCTTGATGTTTTCTCATAGATTAGTTGTTGTATTTCATTATTCTTGTAAGTTCATGACCCTACTTGTTGTTTATAACAACAAGTGTAGTGGTGAACAATAGATGTGCCTAAATGGAAGCTTTGTTCTTCCTACCTCTTGTATGAATTCTATGATACTTAGAGGTACCTAAATGAAGACTTTGATCTTCTACCTCATGCATGAAATATATGATATAATAATACTCATATAACTTATGTATTATATACAACAATACCGAACTCTTGATGATGAACAAATGAACATTGTCAAGTTAGTAAGTATATCATCTAAACATCATATGTGATGGATGATTATTTTCATATGGCTATGTTCGTGTTATGTAAATTCCGAATCTATAATCTTCCGTTATTCCCCAAACTCACACACCTACGTTTTCTTCGTGTAGAAGGATAATGTGCTCCAAATTAATCCATCCACCAACAACACTCGCGGGATTACCAAGTTGGAAAGCTTGCAAAAACCGTGAGCATACTCGATCCCGTTTCCTTTTAATCACTTTGGGTGCAACATGCATACTATACAAACTACACTTCACTTTGAAACTATTTTAAACGAACTCTATCCATTGTTGAAACATGAAACTATGTGTGATGCTTTTTAATCTCGTATGCCATGTAAACTATTTGTGTTGATATATGCTCATTAACTTTGCTAGCCTACCTTAACAATTATAGTGCTATAGGATTAACGCACTGCCCACGAGACTTGGGGTATTGTTAAGTTAAACACATTAACCTCCAACGAAACTTTGGGATAGGCAAAATTAAACGCGTTGGAAACTTGGGTTTGAACATATTGTTACACAATATAGCATACTAGTAACTCGCATATTATGATTCATGTTGGATATAAGTAACTTTTAGTCTATATTATGCTATGTAACATAACTTGTATGCTCGCCAACTTTTGTTGATATATTTTAATACATGTTGCAAGTTGATAGTTTGATGATGGTGCGATGAAGAACAAAGATTAGGTGGACTTAGATACACACCTAAATTTAGTTTATCATTTGATGTTATGTTTTGTTGAATAATGTTATCTTTCTTTGAATTCTTGTATGACGCTTAGTTTTGAAATGAAATTTGAATTTAATTATTATTGTCACATAGTGTTATGAAGTCTCTTGCAATCTATTTCGTCTCATCCCGATTTTCCGCCATCGGTTGGGGTGTGACAGTGGCGGGCTGGGGTTTGGTTCACTTCAAGACGCTAATTTGGCAATGCTATCGAAGTGGTGGTGGAGGTTTAAAGTAGACAGGAATGGGTTATAGAGGAAAGTAATTTGGTCCATTCATCATAGTTCGCGGGCGTGGAATTTTATACCTTCAAAAGTCTCCATAGCGGGGCCTTGGAAACAAATTGTTAATAGCTCTGAGGTTTTGGAAAGAAAAGGTTTGAAATTCTCAAAGTGCATTGTTGGGTTGGTGGGGTCGGGGGAGGATATCGCATTTTGGATCGATATTTGGATCGGTCCGGATCCATTGTCCGAGAGGTTTCCGCATTTATTCATCATTGAAAAGGATAAGCTTTGTTTTGTGGCGTCTAGGGTCTGTGGAAATGGGGTTGTCAACTAGGTATGGAAACGTCCTCCAGCAGGTCCAAGTGAGCTTCTTGAATTACATCAGTTGATTGTTCTGCTACAATCGGTGTCTTTTTCATTGGAGGCGGATAAATGGCAATGGTCGCATGATACATCAGGTGTCTTTTCTGTTTGCAGTGTAAAAAAAATCATTAGAAATCATAACCGGGTGATGCCGAACTATGTGGTGCAATGGAACAATTGGGTGCCGCGTAAAATCGGTATAGTGGCATGGAGGGCGGAAGGCGAGAGGTTGCCCACCCGGGCTGCATTAGCTAGAAGAGGGACCCTGGTTAGTTCCATGGCATGCGCGATGTGTGGCGAACATGATGAGACGTGTGAACATCTATTCGTGTCGTGTCAATTTGCTCAAACCATGACATCTCTGAAACAAAAGGTGAACAACGAGGTAACGAGGTGCATATGAGAATAAGTGGGCTCCGTGAGGTAGTCGGAAGAAAAAAGCGTTCCATGCTATAACTCTAATTACATTATGGTGCATATGGAAACATCGAAATGAGGTAGTCTTTGGCGAGAAGACGTTGTCCGCGTCTAATGTGATTGAAGAGATTAAGTCCAGGAGCTTTTTTTGGATTAGGAATCGGGCAAAGGAGAACACGATTACCTGTGAACTATGGCGAAAATTTGATGTGTTTTAGCCTGTTTTCTTTCTGTTTGTTTGGTGTATGGTAGCATGTTTTGCTAGCCTTGTATTGGTGCATGTTATAGACTTTATGTTTGTATCTTTGGTGCTAGCCTCTTGCTCGATTAATAAAATCTTATGTTGGCCGTTAAAAAAAAAAAAAAAACAAATAGCCTTGTTTGACAAAGGGTACAAAAAAGTAGGAAATGATGAGAAGCCAAGACGCTTCATGCCAATCATAAAGACAAGATCAATGCATAAATCTGCACGGCCGGTCCGGCAGAAATGTCAGTATTTGAACAAACAAATGGCAGGCATTTGACCAAACCACTTCATTCTCTTTTTCTTTCTTCATCAACCAACAACCCCAATGCACTAGTATCATTTCTATCTCATCATCAACAGGTTTGCTCCTTCTCTCAACATGTGTTCTTTTTACTCCACTAATTCTTGTTTGTGTGCTTATTGACGTTCAGCCTTTTGTTTTTGATTCATGGGTATTATTATGCTCATGTGGATTACACATGTAACATGTTTAACATAAATAAACGATATATACAATACATGTCTTCTCTTATAGGCACTTCATGTAAGGTTTCTTTGCGGCAGAGAAAATTACCTCATGATCTATTGTTTACTTGGTTGTTTTGTAACGTTACATAAACACATGTGTATTATGCTTTAACTGTAATACATAAAGGCGGTTATTTAACCACTTAGACCAAGGGGTATGGGGGCCGGCTTAGGCCCGGTGAAGGCCGGCGCCCAGGGGCGGATTTAGATATAATTAGGGGGTTCCCGGGAACCCGTTCGATTCGTAATTGAGAGTGTTAATTTATATATAGAATTCGGAAGGAACCCCTTAATATTTTATAGGGGAACCTCATAACTAAATGTATTGAGCAGCAAACTGGTTCAGCTCTCTTTTCTTAAACCTAAGGTCCCGAGTTCGAGTTTTGTAAGGTCCCTTTTCCCATTTTTTTTCTTTTTTAATTAGTTCTGCAATTTTTTAGGTTGCCCTACTCGGTAACCCGACTTGTCGACCCGTTATGGCCCGACCTGTTGACCCGTTAAGACCTGACACTATTTAACCTAGTTAATTTGTGCACCCCCTAACGAAAAATCCTGGATCCGCCACTGCTGGCGCCGGTCCCCCACACCGCCCCCCTTGGCCCGGCTTGTGATAACCGGCGTCCCCAAGACGTTTATGACGGGCTGTTTTCTTCCTCTCTCTCTCATCTTTGTCTCTCCTCTCTCTCTATCTCTCTCTCATCATCATCATCATCATACTCAGTATATCCCACCAATAGCAAAGCTAAGGTAGGGTCTGAGGAGGGTGAGATGTAGACAGCCTTACCTCTACCCCGTAGGAATAGAGAGGATGCTTCCAATGAGACCCCCGGCTCGATTGTAGTTTTGCATCAAGCCTTGGACATAAGGCACATAACACTCAGCAATTGAGACAAACGCCGATTAGTGCATGTACCCTTGTCTCTCTATCTCTCTCTAAAATCAAATAAAGTTTTATATTTTTTTAATTGTTATGGGGCCCCATCCTCCACCCCCTAGGTCCATTCCCTGCAAGCCCCTCCTACGTGGCACTGACGTGGCGGCCCATCCTCATGGGGATGAGCCTCCCCATACCCCACTAGTCTTAGCCGACTCTTTTTTTAGTAAATTGCTGTTTTTGTCCCTGTGGTTTAGCCGGTTTAACCATTTCAGCACAAAATGAATCTTTTATCAAATCAGACCCCGAGGTTGCATTATATAACGGTTTTGGCCCCTGACACTTTGTTACTTTTTTGCAGTTAAGTATAAGGGTAATTAGGTCATTATATACCTTAGAGGCTGTTTTTGATAATGTATGGGTGGGAGTTGGCTACAAAGTCCATTTTTCCTACAAAGTATACAAAGTCATAAAACACCACAATTTCACCCATAAAAGACACTCAAACCCCACAAATAACAAAGTAAAGATTACTAGAATGTCATATTTGTGGGTTTTGTGTTGTGTTTTGGATTATAAGGCTTTGATTTTCGAATGACTAACATTAGTGTGTTTTATGATGATCATCATGTTGTGTTTTATATTCATAGTTCTACGATGTTGTGTTTGAAGTTTTTATGGAATGTTAGGGTTTGGATATTGTGTTTTAGTGATCTTCACACTGATATTTGTGGGCTTTGAATGTGCTTTATGGGTGAAATTGTGGTTTTTTATGGCTTTGTACACTTTGTAGGAAAAATGGACTTTGTAGCCGAACCCCACCCATTACAATATTTAAGAGATTATTAATTCAATTACTCAAGTTTTTTATTATTTCGTTATTTAACCATTATTATTTAACAAAATACATGTTAAATATACAAATAAATATGTATTTTCATTAACCGTTTGTTTTTATAAAAGTCATTTTAAAAAATAATTTGTTTTTTTTTTTACATTTTGTTTAAACCATCTATCATTTTTAAAATTGTTCCTTTTTAAACTGTTTGTATTTTAAATCGTTCTTTTTAAAGTCGTTTGTTTTTTAAACACTTCATTATATACCATTCTTTTTAAAATCATTTATTTTTTAAACATTTTTAAACAACTTACTTTTTCAAGTCGTTCATTTTTTTTAATTTTACAAAACGACGTGTATAAAAAACAAAAAAAAATGTAAGATTTGAAAAAAAAAAGAAACATTCTAATAAAAAGTTTACAAAAGATCATTCATTTTCAAACTTTTTTTAGAATAATTTATTTATTTTTCAAATCTTCCTTTTTTTGGACCGTTTGTTTATTCAAAATTCGTTACTTTTTTATCGTTTATGAAATTCGTGCATTTTTTAGTACCTTACACTTGTTAACTTGTTTTTTTATGAACGTCCTTTTTTCAGTTTTCGACTTTTAAACCACTTGTTCGTTTAAAATCGATCGTTATTAAATCGTTTATTTTCTGAAGTTCTTTTTGCTATAAGTAAATTGAATACAAAGTTTAAAAAATGAACGATTTCAAAAACGTTTCTAAAAGGAACAGTTTAAAAAAGAAACGCTTTTAAAAATTAACGACTTAAAAAAACGAATTGTTAAAAAGTTTAAAAAAATATTTTAAAAAGAACAATATAAAATGAATAGTTTAAAAAAACTTTAAAAGACAAACAACTTTAAAAAGAACGATTTTAATAAACAGGATGTGTAAAAATTAATAATTTTAAAAACGATAGACGGTTTAAAAAAGATTAAAAAACAAATGATTTTAAAAACTACGTTTATAAAAAAACAAACGGTTAATGAAAATACATATTTATTTGTATATATAAAACATATTTTGTTAAATAATAACCGTGAAAATAACAAAATAATTAAAAAAACTTGAGTAATTGCATTAATAATCTCTTAAATATTAAATGAACTTTGTAATTATCAAAAACAACCCCTAAGATATATAATTACCTAATTACCCTTACACTTAACTACAAAAAAGTAAAAAAACTAGTGTCAGGGGCCAAAACCGTTATAAAATACAACCTCCGGGTCTGACATGTTAAAAGATTCCTTTTGGGGCTGAAATGATTAAACTGGCTAAACCACATGGGCCAAAACAGTAATTTACTCTTTTTTTTTTTAGTTCATGTTATATCTACCAACTATTATTTATTATGCACACATGTATTATGCGGTTCTCACAATTCTCTACTTAAAACTGGTTTTGTGTTAAACGCGCTCCTATTGATAAAATTGTTGAAACAAAATTTATCATAGACGGTCCACAAGCGTCTCAATCTTTTCTTGTACACCCAAAATTAAGTAAACAATTGTGTTTACTTTTTTGATGATACAGAACCTAAAGAAGTTGTTTACAAGATGTTCTTATTGATAGTGAAAAGAGAGCAAAAACATGGTTCACAAAGTTGATTTAGTAATCATCGGAGTCTCTGTGGGTCTAGCTGTTGGGATACTTATAGCAACACTCGTATTCTTCGGCATATGGTGGTACAAAAGACATAAATGCCCCTCATCCGCACTACCTACAAACAAAAGTAGTGTTGTAGACACAAGTATTGCCTTGAGTGAATCCTTTAACAACTCTGTAACAGTTAAACTGTCAACTTATCCTGCAAAAACTTCACCAATTGCTACACTGTATACCAATGCGTCGACAGCATCTGGATTACTGAAATACTCTTACAAGTATGTGCTTTAGCTTAAGAATATGTTTTACCAAAAGATTTGAAAAAACATGCGAGTTGGGTCTTTTATCTGTTAATGATTTATGATCTTAATATAACCGCATTATACTTTTCAGGGACGTCCAGAATGCGACAAAAAACTTTACGACTATATTGGGACAAGGATCGTTTGGTCCTGTATATAAAGCAGTGATGCCAGCTGGTGAAATTGTTGCGGTAAAAGCTCTTGCTTCGGATTCTAAACAAGGGGAAAAGGAGTTTCAAACTGAGGTATGGTTTATAACACATCGGATTAATTAACAGAAAAGTTAACTTTTTAGCAATCCTGAATATTAACTGTTTCTGTTTGCATTAAAATTTGAATATCTTTTTGCAGGTATCTCTTTTAGGAAGGCTGCATCATAGAAATTTGGTGAATCTAGTTGGGTACTGTGTAGACAAAAGGCAACGGATGTTAATATACGAATACATGAGGAACGGAAGCCTTGCAAGCTTTTTATATAGTAAGTTAGTTTAGTACATTAAGCGCACCATCTCAAACTAATTATTACGATTAACGATTGTTAGATGAAGAGAAAACCACCTTGAATTGGGAAGAAAGGCTTCAAATTGCTCTAGACATATCTCAAGGGATAGAATATCTTCATGATGGGGTAAATATATATTCATATATCCTTTCTTTTTCTTATCGTCTTTTTATTACGCGTAAAAAGTTTATTTATAATGGTTCTTCAAGCAGGCAGTTCCACCGGTCATACATCGAGACTTGAAGTCTGCTAATATACTGCTAGACCACTTAATGAGAGCAAAGGCAAGATCTAAGATCTCATTCATCGTATTATTGTCATTCGACTTTGAAATAGAGTATCGATAAATGTTTTTTCTTTAACGATATGGTGATCGTATAGGTTGCTGATTTTGGCCTGTCGAAAGAAGAGGTTTACGATGATAAAAAATCGTGCGTTAAAGGTACATACGGCTACATTGATCCTGTGTATGCATCCACAAATAAGTTCACCAAAAAGAGTGACATCTATAGTTTTGGGATTATCCTGTTTGAACTCATTACAGCCATTCATCCACATCAAAATCTCATGGAATATGTCAATCTAGTAAGTTTTTACTCACTTTATATATTTTATTTTAGATTCTTTGCAGCTCCTCATTAAAGATTCTAACTTATATAATGCATGGTTGTAAAAATCTCAACTAGCATCCGATTAGTCACCGAGTAATTTTCCTCTAATCGGCTAATTAATCGCTAGACGATCAATGACGGTCTAGGCAGTCCTAATCGGCAAAAAAAAACGGTGATTCCGGATAAATCCCGACCATTTTCCAGTCAAACCTTGTAAATTTCAGTAAATAATCTTGTCTACTTAAAAAAATGAGCCGATGAGGGGTTAAAAATTGTCTTGCTAAATTAATTACACATAAAAATATGTGCGTATATATATAAAACTGAAGATTACATATAAAAATCTCAATCCGATTAATCCTTATTAATCCCGATTAATCTGTACCCGAAAGGCCGACTAGCGCCTAGCGGCAAACCCGTGCCGACGCCCGAGGCCCAAAATTTCAAAGGGCCCGAAAAGTCTTTATAAGCTTGTATATATTTATTAAATTGTATATTTAGTATATTTATCCCTTTATTTTGCAAAAAGTATTGATGGTGTAGTGGCAAAAACCATCTCAAAATATTGTAAAGGTTTCAAGTTCGAGTCTTGGCTTCATCACTAAGTTTTTATTTTTGTAATTCATTTACCCTTAACCATAAAGTTGGGCCCAATTCTTTTCGTCGCCCGAGGCCTAAATTTTTTCAAAAGTTTTCGGGGACGGCTATGATCCATTATAAGACATTCTTGTAATTTGTAATTCCATATATCTTTTAAGAATCTTGATTGATTGGAAAGTTGATTAAATAGTAGTTAAGAACCTCAAACTCGAACCGAATCAACTTTCTTTTTTTTCCATACGTTGTTGATATACAACATCTGTTATTGTCAGGCAGCCATGAGTTCAGATGGTGCCGATGAAATCCTCGACAAGAAACTGGCGGGAGAGTGTGATCTCGAAGAAGTTAGAAAGCTGGCTAGACTAGCTCATAGATGCTTGCATAAAACACCCAGAAAACGACCTACCATTGGCGAGGCTTCACAGGCTTTAAAAAAGCTTAAGCATAGGCGTATCACGAGATCAGAGAGCCATAGCACCGCGTCTTTTGGTGGCCAAGAATTTTCAGGGATCACGGGTTTCATAGAGTTGCAACAGAATCAGTTAAAACGAATAACCAACGTCAATGAAACCTCACAAATGACAACATGAAGAAAGAATATCGTCTTTTTTATTCTTTCGGTTCATTTTCTGATGTATTCGACATGTTGTTGCGCTAGGTTTTTGAAACTTGAATTTTAACATTGTTTTATGTTTAGATTCTTCATGCATAATAGATTTTCAGTAAGTATACAAAAGTATCAAAAGAATAAATAAAACTTATACACGCTTAAACTCACATCTAAACACAAGTAATTTGATTTGAGCCTACATAAAGATTTAGAAGCCGGTTTCTTCACAATCGATTGCGATTACAGCGAGCAGTTTAGTAGATTGAAGCATCGAACCTCGGCTCATAAAAGCAGATCTGACTTGTATACAACTGAAGAGCACAGCCCGCAATCCACGACCACACCTTTTTATCAACATCATATAGCAAGCCCTTCCCTTGATTCCACGACGTAAAAAGAATCAAATTATTCTGTCCGAAACACTCGAATCTCTCTGCGGATAACCGCAAGAGAGCTCTAAAGTATTTCGATGGCATTCTGGTAATCTCGACCCACGTCGCTTTCACATGATCCAACTCCCAAATTTTCATACTTTGAAGAGTACTGTAAAGCCCAACTCTACCAACCAGAAATAACCGCTTTTTGGTGCCCGAAATCAAATACCCATCTAATAAAGATCGTGGGAATTTTGCGGGTATGTGTTCCCAGTAGCCGGTGTCAAGCCCATACATCATTAACCCGAGTGGTGAAAGTGTTTCGAGATACAATCTCGGGTCACAAAACGCCATCTTTGATGAGCAAAGATTGACGGCTGGCATCTTTTGGTGCACGGACCATTTATTAAGCTTTGAATCGTATACTTCGATTGGCAACGGTTGGTCACCGTAAAGATCGTTTGCAGCAACGATTTTGAAAGACTTTTGTTTTCGGTCAACAACCATGGTCAACTGTCGTTGCTGGTTGTAATGCATAGTTGGTAGTATTCTACATGTTTGTGTGAGGGGGTTGCAGATTAGGGTTTTGAAAGTTGACCCATCAAGACCCGAAAAGCAAACTAACCCGCCGGATGATCCGACTAACCAAATAGCCCATTGAGGTAAGAATGTGAACGGAATTCTGTACCATTGTTTTAACGGCAAGCTAAAAACCGAACATTGTGGTGTTTGCGATTGCGAGTTTTTCCAAAATGTGAGAAGACAAGGCCCATGGGATGGGACTTGCGAATGAAACTTCAGAAACCCGTTATCCAACAGGATCGAATTCCATCTTTTACAAACCGAACGAAGACGAAAGATCATAAAAGGCGGGACCCACGCTAATATCTCGTTCAACAAATCTTCGGGCAGCATAGCCCATATGTCGTCTTCCATTTGAACATCGGTATGAGGAGGTTTAGCAAACTTAGCCATGGTTTCTTCATCTAAACCCCTCGGTTTCGTCTTGATCACCTTCTGTTTCGATGGGCTAACGTTTCTTGACCCAACCCCTCGACTTATCGGGCTCGTGTTCCTTGACCCATCCTCACCCTTTCTAACCAATTGGGTCATTAAATCTCGTGACCAGCAATTAGAAGACTCACCAATTCCAATCCCAGCCACCATCTTCCAAGATTCCTAATTTGACCCAAATTAATGTTGTCAAGAACCCTAATTTCTTAATCCCCAATTCGAATTATCAAAACCCTTTTCACACAAAGTTTCAAAGATCCCAAAAATTAACACAATTCAATTCTGGGTTCAAGAAAGTCTACAAGAAAAAACCCTAATTTCTGTAGGATTCAATTTGGGTATTTTCTAAAGAAGCAAAATTATACAGATTAACAGACCCATATAAAGAGATTCAAAGTTTTCAGCTTTAATTACCTTTGATGATCGAATGGATTGCTTTTTTGTGGAAAGATTCATTGGACATATGAAATTCATACGCAAAACAACAATCAATGATGGATGAAATGATGATTGATTGTGGATAGAAACAAAAAAAGAGTAATGATTTGGTGTTGGGTGCTTCTCCTTTGATTCTTTTTTTTTTTTTTCTTTTCTGGATAGTTGTTGAGCACTCGTTAAAATAATGCAATACTTAATGTATATGATTAGTATTTAATGGTACTATGCTCATGTTTCATGTCCCCACATTTTCAATTTAAATTCAAAACTTGCCGCTATTAATTTCTTAGCTTATTTTAACTAGGGCTAACAAATCGTTTCTTATCGGGTTTAATAGGCCTCTGACGGCGCGAATAACACAAGTATTAAACATGAATATAACTTGTTTAACTAATTTATATCTCACGCCTATAACACAGTTGTATGTTTTATGTATCAAGGAGAAGAAAAATGATGGATCATAGCCTCTTAAATCTATTTATTTTTAAAAAAGTAAAAAACCAAGTAGTGTACTTTTTCAGTAAACAGGTTTAATAGTGTCTCATACAGATATATATTGCCAGCCCTAATTTTAACCAAGTTTAATTCAATATGTACAAGGAGCATACCTGTTCGAGACGTGGCTTGACGGATGAAGATCCGAACCATATTTCCGCCTTGTATATTTGGGCCAGGCGCTTGTGGTGGAATGTTTTTGTGTGGCTCAGGTTGAAACCCCCGGATCAGGAATACATTGAAGGAAATTCTGGATGTCTTACTCGAAAACCCGGGCAGCAGGGTTTGGAAACGTCTCGTGTATACTATAACAACGGCAACAACGTGGAGGATTTGGCTTGCTCGGAATGTTAAAGTCTTCGAAGACACTTTTGTTCCGGTGGCTAGATCGATGGAGTTGATAAATGTCACACCCCAACCGATGACGGAAACATCGGGGCATGGCACTGAGCGAAACAGATTGTCCAGCAGAATCCATAACAACTATTTGTTATAATATATTAAAGGTTCATGTCCCATACCACAAACATATAAAATAAAGACAGTTATTACAGACGATGTTCTCATAGACAAATATCCATTTCGACAACTCATATTTATTTAGGTTTGTTTCTAAGACTCCACCCTATCTTGATTCCCACATAGTAGCAAAACATAAGCATCCTAAATACCTGTCACATACGTTAAAATAGCGGTCAATACACATAGTGTAAAGGTGAGCATACAAGTTTAATAGTAATAGTAGAGTTTGGAAAGCGTTTACGCATAACCAGCATGTATCATGTATAATGTGAAGCTAGTAGGTTATCGACAATGAAATATGCACAGACTAGACTGCGAGTTGTAGAATGCGCAACACATATCACCACCGTGACACGTGAAGAGGTAACCTTAACAACCCTTGTCCACGACAGGTGCTGAGTCCAAACAAATAGTACTATCGTTGCTAAGGCGTCAGGAAACAATCACTGTGTTAACATAACATACAAGCATTCATCGAGTAACACGTATCATGCAATAACGGTCAGCGTATAAATAGTGTTTGCGTTGTGTGATTGATGTGATTTAGAATAAGTAACATATGTAACACCCAAAAGTGCATAAAGCAAAAAGGGATCGAGTATACTCACAACGATGGAAGTTAATGGATTGAAGGGAGCGCTAGAGTGATTAGCCTGAACAGTTAACGATAGCATAAGCGAAAAGCGGTGCGATAAACGGTGCGAAGTGTCCAAGTGTCGAACGGTAATCCAATCGGATGGCCATTCGGTCGGATTGACATTCGTTTGGTAAGGATGTGTTTGTGTATGATGGCTTTGAAGTTTTCGTTGTAGCATTTTGAAAACAGAGAAGTATCTCTACCCTTCAGGTCGATCGGTCGAACGGTCGTTCGATCGGATAGCGATCCGATTGGCAGGACACTTAGTGAGAACAAGTTCACAGCAGGATGGTGTCACACCCTGGCTTTGCGGAAGCGTGGTTAATTTTGGTGTGACTTCTTAATACCATAGCTTAATCATAACAAAGCTATATGAAATAAAATCATGCAAGATCATCCATTTGATTTAGTTTTAAAACCAGAGTAACATAACATTGTCTTAGAGACTTACAACATCATAACATAAAACATTGTTTTGAAAAACATAAACATCAACTTGAATAAAACGCAGTTTAAGATTTGTGACTTGTCCAGGAAAGAGTCACATTTCCTAAACTGGGATGACCTTGGAACCCATATGCAGCGGGAAAACATAACATACCGCGCCAGATCTTTAATTTCCTGAAATACATGTAAGTTGAAAAATCAACAATAATGTTGAGCGAGTTCATGTGTAAGTGAGTAAATAAACCTTGTATGTATAAAAATCCTGGTATGTAGCAAATAAGGAAAAAGAGATCACCAACGGTTTGCAAGGCCATTGATATGTGTGAAGTGCAAGTAGGAAGACTCAAACCTTGCGATTTTGCGTCGGGGCACAAAGTCACCCCGAGGTCCGTACTGTTGGACCTGGGGTTGGGCTCGCTACACCCAGATAGATCTACCGCTTACGTCCCTCGGTCCTATAATGAGGATTAATGGCCTCCAGTTCACGCCTACCCACTCACATGATCTAAGCAGTAAACCTCCTTACGCTAACCATACCATGTATAAAGTACTCGTAATCATAGTAACATGTATTTCACCCCCGCAGTTTAGAAAACTGAAAACAGTTAAGAGAAAAGGGGGACATGAACTCACAGTGGTGCGTCTCTACCAAGTATGCCTCCAAATCGATCAGCTGTATGACGACCTACACGTGCTAACTCTATTAGACGGATGGCCGTGCCTTAGCTTTATGGTTTATGTTTTTGGGAAATAGTTAGGCAACTATTTCGTGTTTACATTCTGTATACTTGGTAGTTATTCTCCTTCCCAAGGATGGGGGATTTAATACATGTGTGTTCGTAATATTCGGATTTCACTATTAAGTCTCACTTAATATATTTTATTTCTAACTCCCAAAATATAAATATTCTTCTCAAAAATATTATATCTTAATACATGTGATTTTCCCAAAATAATACTTAGTAATATTATTTTTACTCTAAAAATAATATTTACGTAGTTCACAAAATAATCATAAACACTTATACAAGTGATGTTGTGAAAAAATATATACTAAATATATTTATGTATCACGTTTTATTTTGTGAAATCCCACCTCCGATATTTTATAAATAAAGTCGTGGCGAAATTCATAGTTTGAAAACAAGTCGACAAGTATCTCTAACACTTATAGTGAAAATAATTCCAAGTGTTAGGTTTTTAGAAAAATTTCGCCAGAGTTTCCTCTGTAACTGGAGGTGGCCACGCTTTCAAGCGTATCATTTTCTTTTATAAATCAAACCAACCATTTTTATTATTCAATCAAAACAATGTTCAAACCACAAACTAGTCAAAATATATATGTAAATCGCATAAATTTCATGAACTTGTGATTTATTCAAACTATGAAGTAAATCCCATTACTTTTAGTGGATCTTTATATAAAACTATCCGATTTTGTAAAAACCTCGTTTTTATGGAAGTTCCGTCTTTACAACTTCTCGTCATCTTTTTCAAAAATAGTTATTTGTCGAAACTTTGTGTTACACAAGTGTTTACACGCTTGTGTGTTCTAAAAACCATTCGTGTTAGTGTAAGATCCGTCTTTAAAAATATGTTTTCTTTGACACTCGGTTCTTTGAAAATACCACCTGTAGATCCGTAGATCTACTAGTTTTAATCAATATTTTACAAGTTAAAACACTTTTACACAAGTTCATGACTCGTGTGTGGTAGAGTTTCATCTTCTACCCCTTGTTATACTTAAACAAGCTTTATGTCATAATCCAAGATCATGACTAAACCGGGTTAAATGATGATCCGAGCTACCACAACATAGATCGGGTCCAAATAATCACACAAATCAAATACTACATGATTTACACAACATATGTGCTTTTAACCACCATTTTAGTGTTTTAAGTAGACTTTTGTGCTTCATCTTGTATGTTCATAAATTTTAACCGTCATATATTGTATTAACCACTTCAAAATAGTTCGAGTAGGTGATTTAAGCAACATACCACTAGCTCGAGGCTAGGGAAGAATCTATGCGAAAAATGCGTGGATAAAAGCAAGAGAGTGAGGTCATTCGCCTTCCGTTTGCACCAAGACTCCTTATCCGTGATCCTTAACGCTAGAATGATCTTGGAATGTGATGATGGAAGCCGAAAATATGATGGATGGATATAGAGGGGTTCGGCCGAAGCCTTTGAGAGAGAGAGAGGAGTGTTTGAAGTTGAGTTGTGTAGTGAGAAATGAATGATGGTTTAAGCTTAGATACTTATAGACAATGCACAAGTTAATTACCCAATGGTTTATATGTCTTCTAGATTTTAAGCACAAGAGATTATGATACTCTATCAAGTACAAGGGTGTCCCCTCTAGTTGGGGACGGTTAGAGAGGGGGGGGGGGGGGTTCTAGTCCATTTCCAACCATTAGTTAAGTATATAGTTAGGTTAAGTAAGTTAGTTAAGTGCTTAACCCGGTTAGTTGTGTGTCGTGTGTTATGACGGGTGTTAGGGTATTCAGGGACCCTAACTGGCTCAGAAAAAGATAAATAATGTTATTAACAATATTTTCATGTTCCGGGTATAATCCGGTTGTTCGGTTGGATAGTAATCCGTTAAAGCGTTAACAAAGCTTTAAAGTGTCGTTATTACCCTTTTTAGTGACACAACTCATTTCTGACACTTTGGAAAGTGTCTAGTAACATTTTTCTCAAGTTTTGGCACTTTATTAGGTAGCTAAAAGCTGAATTATTATGTAAAGTGCTGAATTTTTGTACTTAGAGTACGTTTTAGGCACATCCAGTCATTGTAACTTATTCCTAGAGACGCAGTTCTACAACCCTTGTATCCCGACACTCACCACTAGTGTAGCAAAATATTTCTGGCTCATACAGGCCTTAGAGGCAGTGTCTGCCTGATGCTGGCTATATCAGCATGTTCTATAGGTTATCCGTTATAGTGCTACTGTGCTTTTTGTGCATCATGTTTGTCACTAAGGTTCAGCATGTAAATAATGTAGTGACGGTAAGTAAAGTATGATGCAAGTAAGTACATGTACCAGAAATCAAGTAGCAGTTCATCAGTAATTTCAAACAAGCACAGTAATTAAGCAGTAATTAATTATTAATTAAGTCGTACGGATACCTGGTTTAGTGAGGGTTGTCACATTCTCCCCCCGTTAGAAAAATTTCGTCCCGAAATTTTAAGTTCTGCTTGTAGATGCAGGGTTCCTAGGAAATAGGTGGGGGTATTTCTCTTTCATCCGGTCCTCACGTTCCCAGGTGTATTCAGGACCATGTCTGGCATTCCAACGAACTTTGACGAGCTTGACACTGCTCCGGCGGGTCTTGTTTGCTTTCCAATCCGTAACCTCAACTGGTTCTTCAACGAAATGGAGCGTGTCGTCAACATGAATCTCGTCGATGGGAATGGCAATGGTATCTTGAGTTGGACTTTTCTTCAGGTTGGATACATGAAAGGTATCGTGAACACCATTCAGTTCAGCAGGTAAATCCAACTTGTATGCTACTAGTCCTATTCTTTCCAAAATTCTGAAAGGACCAATGTAGCGCGGATTTAACTTCCCACGCTTTCCGAAGCATGCCACACCCTTCCAGGGTGAAACTTTCAATAAAACCATTTCTCCCACTTGAAATTCCACGTGTTTCCGGTTTGGATCCGCATAGGCCTTCTGTCTGTGGCGAGCTACTTCGATGCGTTTAAGAATCTGCGCAATCTTGTCTGTCGTCTCTTGGACGATTTCGGGACCAGCAAGCTGCCTATCACCTGCGTCAGCCCAGCATAGGGGTGATCGGCACTTACGTCCGTAAAGGGCTTCGAATGGCGCGACACCAATACTGGTGTGGTAGCTGTTGTTGTATGAAAATTCGACCAAAGGCAAATGCTTATCCCAGCTACCGCCCAAATCCATAACACACGCTCTCAGCATGTCTTCCAAAGTCTGTATCATTCGCTCGCTTTGACCGTCAGTTTGCGGATGAAACGCAGTGCTTAGATTCAATTGCGATCCAAAAGCTTCTTGGAAGGATTGCCATATCCTTGCACAAACCTTCCGTCTCTATCAGAGATGATTGAGAGAGGCACTCCATGACGTGCAACGATCTCCCGCATGTATATCTCAGCCAACTTGCTCGTATTATCCTTCTCTCTGATAGGTAAGAAGTGTGCTGACTTTGTTAATCGATCCACTATCACCCAGATAGTGTCATGGCCTCTTGGCGTTCTTGGCAACTTTGTAACAAAATCCATTGAGATTTGTTCCCATTTCCACTTGGGAATCTCAGGTTGTTGCAGAAGTCCTGAAGGCTTCTGGTATTCGGCTTTAACCTTAGCGCATGTTAAACATTTGCTCACATAAACAGCAACATCGCCTTTCATCCTAGGCCACCAATAATAATCTTTGAGATCTTGGTACATCTTATCCGCTCCAGGGTGGATAGAGTACCGCGACTTGTGAGCTTCATCGAAAATAACCTTCCTTAAACCTCCAAACAAAGGAACCCAAATCCTTTTCTCAAAACATAACGTTCCTTCCTCGTTTGGTACCAGTAGTTTCTCCATCCCTCGGAGATATTCTTCTTCAAGGTTTCCTTCCTTGAGAGCTTCTTTCTGCGCGGCACGAATGCGCAAGGAAAGATCGGTTTCTAAAGCCCTAACCCTTATGGGCTTGATCCTCTCCTTTCGACTTAGGGCATCGGCGACCACATTCGCCTTCCCTGGATGATACTTTATCTCGCAGTCGTAATCATTCAACAGCTCAACCCATCGTCTTTGCCTCATATTCAGCTCCTTCTGGTTGAATATGTGTTGTAGGCTCTTGTGATCTGTGAAGATTGTACACTTTGTACCATAAAGGTAGTGTCTCCAGATCTTTAAAGCAAATACCACTGCGCCAAGTTCCAAATCATGTGTGGTATAGTTCCTTTCGTGCACTTTCAATTGACGCGATGCGTAAGCAATAACCTTTTTGGCGTTGCATCAACACACAACCCAATCCTTGACGCGAAGCGTCACAGTATACCACAAAATCATCTGTACCTTCCGGTAGTGCAAAGATTGGCGCATTGCAGAGCTTATCCTTCAATATCTGGAACGCTTCTTCCTGTTTGATTCCCCAATCAAACTTCTTATCTTTCTGCGTGAGGAGCGTCAATGGTTGAGCGATTTTTGAAAAATCCTCAATGAACCTTCGATAGTAGCCAGCCAAACCCAAGAATTGTCGAATCTCGGTTGGCGTCTTTGGCGTTTCCCAATTCTTGATCGCTTCGATCTTGGTTGGATCCACATGGATTCCATCTCCATTTACCACGTGTCCAAGAAATTGGACTTCACGTAGCCAAAACTCGCACTTAGAGAATTTGGCATACAACTGTTCCTTCTTCAGCAACTCCAAAATAGCTCTTAAATGCTGTTCGTGTTCAGCCTTAGTCCTTGAATAAATCAAGATGTCGTCGATAAACACAATCACGAACTTGTCCAAGTACGGCTTGCAAACTCTATTCATCAAGTCCATAAAGACTGCAGGTGCGTTTGTCAAACCAAACGGCATAACAAGGAACTCGTAGTGCCCATAACGAGTTCTGAAGGCTGTCTTTGGGATACTCTCCTCTTGTATCCTTAACTGATGGTATCCAGATCGAAGATCGATCTTTGAATAAAAACTTGAACCTTGCAGTTGGTCGAACAGATCATCAATTCTTGGCAGAGGATATCTATTCTTGATCGTCAGCTTGTTCAGCTCCCGGTAGTCGATGCACATACGAAAACTACCGTCCTTCTTCTTGACAAACAGGACCGGAGCTCCCCAAGGCGAGAAGCTTGGTCGGATAAAACCCTTGTCTAACAACTCTTGAAGTTGTGTTGACAGTTCCTGCATCTCAGACGGAGCAAGTCTATAAGGTGCCTTAGCCACAGGCGCGGCGCCTGGAACTAAGTCAATGTGAAACTCTACTTGCCTCTGAGGTGGCAGTCCAGGTAAGTCTTCTGGGAAGACTTCTGGGTATTCCCTCACGACAGGGATGTCTTCGATTCTTGGCTCAGCAGCCTTCTTATCCACAATGTGTGCCAGGAAGGCAACACATCCCTTCTGCAAACACTTTCGCGCTTTCAGGCAGCTGATAATTCTCAACGGCGTATCACGCTTTTCGCCATGTACCACAATTGTTTCGCCATCTTCGGTTGTGATACGAACAACCTTTTCGTGACAAACTATCTCAGCCTTGTTGCCAGATAACCAATCCATTCCTACTACTACGTCAAAGCTCCCCAGCTGGACTGGTAGTAGATCTAAAGCAAACTCACGCTCTCCCAATTCGATCACACAACCTCTGATAACTTCATTGGCTTCTACTAACTTCCCGTTGGCCAATTCGATTGAGTAGGGTATATCTAACTTACTAGCGGTTAAACCAAGCATATTCTTAAACTCTAACGACACGAAGCTATAATCGGCACCAGTATCAAATAGAACGGATGCATAGCGTTGGTTTACAGGGAACGTACCAGTAACAACATTGGGATCCTGGCGCGCCTCCCTCGCTTCGATTTGGAATACTCTTCCACGGGCTTGGTTCAACTCTGGGCAGTTCTTCTTAAAGTGCCCAATATCGCCACAGTTAAAACATCCAAGTCTTTGCCCGTTTCCACCTCCATTTCCAGCTTGGTTATGATTCATGGCGCCTACTTGATTAGCATTGTTGCCTCGATTCCCGTTTCCTCCATTGTTTCCTTGTGGGCGATTCCCAATACCACCACGATTATTATTTCTGTTTCCGAATCCTCCCTGGCCTCCCTGGCCAGCAGTGGCCCAACAAGTGTCCTTCAAGTGGCCACGTTTCCCACACGCTTCGCATACTTTTGGCCCGCATCGGCCAGAATGGTGGCGTTGGCAGGAGTTACACTTGGGATGTGCACCCATATATCCCTTACCTTTCCTCCTACCATCAGCTGTATCCTGAGCTGGCACGTTTTGCTCTCTTTTCTTCACACTGGCGCCCTGCTTGAAGTTCGAGAACTTCCGTTTGTTACCTCCTGATGACTCGACGTGAGTCTCTTTCTTCTTAGGCTCAACATCACCAAACTTGTTCAGGCGAATAGCCTCCTCAGTGAGAGCTACGCTCAAATCAATCGCCTCAGTAATGGTCGCAGGCTTGGATGAGGTTACCATGCTTATGATTTGAGAAGCTAATCCCCAAATGAAACGTTCAATCCTCTTGAACTCCGGAGTGACCATGTAGGGTACCACATGCGATAAGTCATGGAACCTTTGAACGTATTCTGCGATCTTTGGACCGTCCATTTTCAAATGCCAGAACTCGGTTTCCAATCTTTGGATTTCCGCGCGAGAGCAGTACTTCCTGCGCATAAGTTCCTTCAGTTCGGTCCAGGTTAGCGCGTAGGCAGCAGCTTCACCAAGTGTCTGTACTTGCAGATTCCACCAAGAGAGAGCTCCATCCAAGAATAGCCCTGAGATATAGGTGACTTGCTGGTCTGGTGCGCATTTGCTCATGCGAAGAACAGATTCGGTTTTCTCGGCCCAACGAACAAAGGCGACAGCACCTCCTGTGCCATCAAAGTTGACCGGTTTGCAGTCTAGAAACTGCTTGTAGGTGCACCCTGCACATACATTATAACATACGATCGGCATTAGCATCATTACTAAAGATATCCAATTAGGTCATGGTATGTCTAAATGTCTTAGTATTACCATGAGGTGGATTATTGTTGTTGCCGGTGTTGCCAGAGTTGCTTCCACTAGTCCCTCCTTGAGAGGCGGCGTATTGTGCGATGGCAGCAGCGATAATTTGCTGGAGTTGCGCCTCATTGGTAGGCATGCGTGTCTCACGTCTCGGCGGCATCTTCTAAAAGATGTGTTTACGTCGGTCAGGCCATAGTTATAATACATACGCTTTATGATAGTAATAGTACATAACATCTCATGTTATAATCATATCAATCACACAACATCCCATGTCACATACATCAATCACACAACATCCCATGTCCTAGAATACAAATAACCAAATCAAGCATCAAATATGATGAGAATACTGCGATTGCCATATATTGAGACCACATAGTAAGCGTACAAGTACATCACAGTGTCATACAACATCAGTCGACTAAGGGCTACATCACCCTAGTCCAAAAACTATATCAAATCAGTGTCGATACATCAAACACATGTCAACAAAAGTCAGAATCATAATGTAGTCTCCAAAAATGCTGTGCAGTCAAAAGCATTTGCCGTCTTCTCACCAATGTCTACCTATACGGTACTGAAGAGCTCTACACGGATGGCGGTGGAGGAGGGGGAAAGTGAGTGTAAAACAAACGGCGCAAATGGAGCCAGTCCTCCTCCATGGCTCTCTGGGTACGCAAGAATGAAGCAACCTGCTGCTCCAGGGCAAAAAGGCGTGCAGCATAGTCTGGTGGTAAAGGTGGAGAGGGCTGCAACGGAGAGTGGGTCTGACCCTGGCACTGACACGGCGGCGTCTGAGCTCTCTCAAGCTCCTGAATGCGCTGTGTGTGTGCCTCGTGCTGGGCGACAAAAGACATCAAAACGTCCTCAATAGTATACCCCACATCGAAAGAATGGTAGGGGTCAGTCGGTGGCATAGCAGAAGATGATGTCCAAAGGAACGGCTCACTGGTGGGATCGAAAGGTGCCACATGAAATGGAGAAACAGGGGGAAAAGTAGCAGACGGTGGTATAGCAGGGTTAGATACCGGTACATGTCCAAAAGGGTGAGCCGAAGAACCTTCTCCAGCTCGTGCTGGAGGTGTAAACCGAGGAAATGAAAAGGAGGTATCAATGTGATGGGTATCAGTGATCTGAGGGGGAAAAGGTGGGACCTCGTCATCAGCAGGAATCCACCCACACTGTGCGTGCTCATCTCGTGGGTCCACCTGTGCCTCGAAAAGTGCACGGTCAAACTGAACTGGCATAGGATCATGGTGAGGTGCAACAAGAGGGTCAACTGGTGCATCAGCAAAAAGTGGGGGATCAACATGATCAGCAACAAAGACATGATCGCCCTCCAACAACGGAGCATCTATAGGATGATCATCAATAGGTGGGTCAGCAATGACAGGCTCAATAATAGGTGCGTCAGCATGAACTGGGTCATGCTCAAGTACTGGGTCAGGATCAGGGTCAAGTGGCTGCTCGGGCTCATCAAAGGCCATCTTAAAATCAAACTCGGGATCGATGGGATCAACTGGGTCAACTGGATCCTCCATAGGCTGATCCATGGGTATAAACTCTATATCCTCATCTGGGTCGAATCCTGGGGGAAAGACAGGATCGGAATCCTCCACATCATCGTGGTCGAAAGCAAAGCTAGGAATAGGGGCAACAGAGGATGCCTGGTCGGGATCTGATCCATGAGAAAAGTGCTGCGCACTCTGAGTGTGTGAAGGTGCGGAAGCCACAGACTCGAAAGAGTCTGGGACCGGTGAGTGAGCAGGTGACTCCTCGGCGGGAGCATCTACGATCATCAAAAGATCTCCAGCAGCAAGAAGGGCCTCGCCCTGAACCTCGTCCTCTAAGGGCTCGTCATCAAAAAGATCGACGTCGTCATCAGCGTCGGCGTCGAGGAGTAAATCGTAAGCAGGATATGAAGCAAGCGGTATGGGAGCAGGGATCTCCACTAACGGTAGGTCCCCGGCCAAAGGGCCATCAGCGAGCTCATCAGCACCATCAGGTAAAGCAAAGGGCTGAAAATCATCCTCGTCTGTGCTAGTAACGTCGGATGTGTGAACCTCGCGCTCAGAAGACTCTAGGTCGTCCGATACTATAGGTCTAGGTCCTGTGGTGTCTGAATCACCAGTGCCAGAGGTGTCCATGGTGTCTGTAACATAAACACAAACATGCACAAACAGTCAATCATACAATCAGATAAACACATAAGTCACCAAGTAAGCATTCAAATAGTTCTCCTAGTCCCACTAGCCTCCCAGCCTCTCAGACTGCTCTTCCTAGTCCCACTAGCCAAATTCTCCCAGCCTCTCAGACTGCTCTTCCTAGTCCCACTAGCCAATTCTCCTAGTCCCACTAGCCAATTCTCCTAGTCCCACTAGCCAATTCTCCTAGTCCCACAAGCCAACTACCTCGATCTCCCAGACCGAGCCTCGGCCTCTCAGACCGAGCCTCAGCCTTTCTAGACTGAGCCTATAAATAATAAATAAAATGTGCTCAACATTTGTTTGTAAAAACGTTTTGGATCTGGACTTAAGTGGTATGCAGTAAAAATGTTTTTGTGAGAGCCCTAGTGATCATAGTCTAGACTCGAGAAAGAATCCTAGTTCGCTATGATCAGAGCTCTGATACCAAGCTGTCACACCCTGGCTTTGCGGAAGCGTGGTTAATTTTGGTGTGACTTCTTAATACCATAGCTTAATCATAACAAAGCTATATGAAATAAAATCATGCAAGATCATCCATTTGATTTAGTTTTAAAACCAGAGTAACATAACATTGTCTTAGAGACTTACAACATCATAACATAAAACATTGTTTTGAAAAACATAAACATCAACTTGAATAAAACGCAGTTTAAGATTTGTGACTTGTCCAGGAAAGAGTCACATTTCCTAAACTGGGATGACCTTGGAACCCATATGCAGCGGGAAAACATAACATACCGCGCCAGATCTTTAATTTCCTGAAATACATGTAAGTTGAAAAATCAACAATAATGTTGAGCGAGTTCATGTGTAAGTGAGTAAATAAACCTTGTATGTATAAAAATCCTGGTATGTAGCAAATAAGGAAAAAGAGATCACCAACGGTTTGCAAGGCCATTGATATGTGTGAAGTGCAAGTAGGAAGACTCAAACCTTGCGATTTTGCGTCGGGGCACAAAGTCACCCCGAGGTCCGTACTGTTGGACCTGGGGTTGGGCTCGCTACACCCAGATAGATCTACCGCTTACGTCCCTCGGTCCTATAATGAGGATTAATGGCCTCCAGTTCACGCCTACCCACTCACATGATCTAAGCAGTAAACCTCCTTACGCTAACCATACCATGTATAAAGTACTCGTAATCATAGTAACATGTATTTCACCCCCGCAGTTTAGAAAACTGAAAACAGTTAAGAGAAAAGGGGGACATGAACTCACAGTGGTGCGTCTCTACCAAGTATGCCTCCAAATCGATCAGCTGTATGACGACCTACACGTGCTAACTCTATTAGACGGATGGCCGTGCCTTAGCTTTATGGTTTATGTTTTTGGGAAATAGTTAGGCAACTATTTCGTGTTTACATTCTGTATACTTGGTAGTTATTCTCCTTCCCAAGGATGGGGGATTTAATACATGTGTGTTCGTAATATTCGGATTTCACTATTAAGTCTCACTTAATATATTTTATTTCTAACTCCCAAAATATAAATATTCTTCTCAAAAATATTATATCTTAATACATGTGATTTTCCCAAAATAATACTTAGTAATATTATTTTTACTCTAAAAATAATATTTACGTAGTTCACAAAATAATCATAAACACTTATACAAGTGATGTTGTGAAAAAATATATACTAAATATATTTATGTATCACGTTTTATTTTGTGAAATCCCACCTCCGATATTTTATAAATAAAGTCGTGGCGAAATTCATAGTTTGAAAACAAGTCGACAAGTATCTCTAACACTTATAGTGAAAATAATTCCAAGTGTTAGGTTTTTAGAAAAATTTCGCCAGAGTTTCCTCTGTAACTGGAGGTGGCCACGCTTTCAAGCGTATCATTTTCTTTTATAAATCAAACCAACCATTTTTATTATTCAATCAAAACAATGTTCAAACCACAAACTAGTCAAAATATATATGTAAATCGCATAAATTTCATGAACTTGTGATTTATTCAAACTATGAAGTAAATCCCATTACTTTTAGTGGATCTTTATATAAAACTATCCGATTTTGTAAAAACCTCGTTTTTATGGAAGTTCCGTCTTTACAACTTCTCGTCATCTTTTTCAAAAATAGTTATTTGTCGAAACTTTGTGTTACACAAGTGTTTACACGCTTGTGTGTTCTAAAAACCATTCGTGTTAGTGTAAGATCCGTCTTTAAAAATATGTTTTCTTTGACACTCGGTCCTTTGAAAATACCACCTGTAGATCCGTAGATCTACTAGTTTTAATCACTATTTTACAAGTTAAAACACTTTTACACAAGTTCATGACTCGTGTGTGGTAGAGTTTCATCTTCTACCCCTTGTTATACTTAAACAAGCTTTATGTCATAATCCAAGATCATGACTAAACCGGGTTAAATGATGATCCGAGCTACCACAACATAGATCGGGTCCAAATAATCACACAAATCAAATACTACATGATTTACACAACATATGTGCTTTTAACCACCATTTTAGTGTTTTAAGTAGACTTTTGTGCTTCATCTTGTATGTTCATAAATTTTAACCGTCATATATCGTATTAACCACTTCAAAATAGTTCGAGTAGGTGATTTAAGAAACATACCACTAGCTCGAGGCTAGGGAAGAATCTATGCGAAAAATGCGTGGATAAAAGCAAGTGAGTGAGGTCCTTCGCCTTCCGTTTGCACCAAGACTCCTTATCCGTGATCCTTAACGCTAGAATGATCTTGGAATGTGATGATGGAAGCCGAAAATATGATGGATGGATATAGGGGGGTTCGGCCGAAGCCTTTGAGAGAGAGAGAGAGGAGTGTTTGAAGTTGAGTTGTGTAGTGAGAAATGAATGATGGTTTAAGCTTAGATACTTATAGACAATGCACAAGTTAATTACCCAATTGGTTTATATGTCTTCTAGATTTTAAGCACAAGAGATTATGATAATCTATCAAGTACAAGGGTGTCCCCTCTAGTTGGGGACGGTTAGAAAGGGGGGGGGGGGTTCTAGTCCATTTCCAACCATTAGTTAAGTATATAGTTAGGTTAAGTAAGTTAGTTAAGTGCTTAACCCGGTTAGTTGTGTGTCGTGTGTTATGACGGGTGTTAGGGTATTCAGGGACCCTAACTGGCTCAGAAAAAGATAAATAATGTTAGTAACAATATTTTCATGTTCCGGGTATAATCCGGTTGTTCGGTTGGATAGTAATCCGTTAAAGCGTTAACAAAGCTTTAAAGTGTCGTTATTACCCTTTTTAGTGACACAACTCATTTCTGACACTTTGGAAAGTGTCTAGTAACATTTTTCTCAAGTTTTGGCACTTTATTAGGTAGCTAAAAGCTGAATTATTATGTAAAGTGCTGAATTTTTGTACTTAGAGTACGTTTTAGGCACATCCAGTCATTGTAACTTATTCCTAGAGACGCAGTTCTACAACCCTTGTATCCCGACACTCACCACTAGTGTAGCAAAATATTTCTGGCTCATACAGGCCTTAGAGGCAGTGTCTGCCTGATGCTGGCTATATCAGCATGTTCTATAGGTTATCCGTTATAGTGCTACTGTGCTTTTTGTGCATCATGTTTGTCACTAAGGTTCAGCATGTAAATAATGTAGTGACGGTAAGTAAAGTATGATGCAAGTAAGTACATGTACCAGAAATCAAGTAGCAGTTCATCAGTAATTTCAAACAAGCACAGTAATTAAGCAGTAATTAATTATTAATTAAGTCGTACGGATACCTGGTTTAGTGAGGGTTGTCACAGATGGTCACTCGATCGGATAGCAATCCGATCGAATAGCAATCCGTTAGAACTGATGTTCTTTGAAATTTATGAAAATGATTAAGTATTGGGGCTCAAGTGCAATCCGATCGGATGTAGTTTGAACGGATGGCAATCCGATCGAAAGGCAATTCGTCCCAACAAACCTGATCGTCTTGAACTTGATTATTTGCTAAGTTTGAAAAGTTTTGCGGTTTGCTCGAGACGGTATGACGGCGTGTCAAACAACGGAAACTCCATCAGACACAGACTATCCGATCGAACGGGAATCACCCCAATCCGATCAGTTAACTATATGTGACGGGTGGTTTCATGTTCAACCAGAAATCAGTTGTCTCGTTGATAGGATTCAGATCTCAAACCGGCACATCACTAGAGAAGAGTAGAAGGCATGAATGGGCTCCGATTCTATCGGTTTTGAGTGCATTGAGTGTAAAAGAGTTGAAAGAAGGTTGGAAACCATCTTTCAATCCTTTTAACTTTGAAAATGTTTAGATCTATGCGAAATCTTTGTGAAATCATGTGGAAATCCTTCAGATCTGGGCTGTTCTTGGTGGAATCAAGCCAAATCTTGAAGTTCATAAGAACTCCATGATGACGTCATCCTAAAACACCTCAAATCCATTGATTTCACGGTTAAAAGTTAAGATTCAAAGGTGAAAATGATGAAGAAGTGCGCGTAGATCATAGAAGTACAAGATTTGAGTTAAAAACTTACAAGAATCACGAGAAATTGAGAGAAAAGAGGGCTTGAGCGAGCTGGTCGAGTGAGAGAGCTGTCACATCACTTGTAATGTGACAGGAGGGGGTATTTGGTTGCCAAAAATAGAAAGGAGGGGCAAGGGTCGGATGGTGCACCGATCGGATGGCAATCCGTTCGGACGGCCATTCGATCGATTAGCCATTTGATCGAGGTGGTCCGACGAGTTGAGTTTCGGCGTTTCGTTTTAAGTGCTGAGCGTTGCAATGCGATTTGAGTGAGCGATGCGATAGTATTACCCATTAGTTACACAAATAACCTAACTACTATATTTAACATACAATCACTATAAATAGTTTGCGTTTAGCTTTTGCGATTTGATTGCGATGCGATAAAATTGCGATTAAACACCTCAACATAAACATAACATGCACAAATAACACATAATAGCACACATACGTAAACAATATCCAGAACACATAAATCGGGTTGCGTATGCGATAGCGATGCGATTAGCGATAAGTCGATTAGTGATTAAACATGCGATTAAACCTCGATTATTTATAGATACTCCACATAATACATCTAAAGCGATTAAATAAAAAGATTCGATCACAAGCCATTAACGTACAATCAATAGTTAAGCAAGGAGTGTCAGATCGCAATTAGCAATCTTTTCTTCCTTTGTCTTTGACTTTGACTTGTACTTTGACTTTTCAAAAAGCGGGTTGTTACAACCTCCCCTACTTTAGGAAATTTCGTCCTGAAATTTAAGAAGTAGGCATAATAAACAGTTGCGGGTACTTCGCCTTCATGTCACTTTCGAGTTCCCAGGTGAACTCGGTGCCGCGTTTGCCTTCCCAGCGAACCTTCACAATGGGAATGCGTGAGCGTCTGAGCACCTTGGTTTCTCGTCCCATGATCTCGAAAGCTTTTCCACGAAGTGTAATGTTTCATCCACTTGTAAATCTTCGAGAGGGATATGTAATTCCTGGTCGGCTAAGCACTTTCTGAGGTTCGAAACATGGAAGGTCGGGTGGACATTACTAAGTTCCTCCGGTAGTTCGAGTCTGTAGGCCACATTTCCAATCCTTTCCAGAATCTTAAAGGGTCCAAAATATCGAGGCGTGAGCTTGCCTTTCTTGCCAAATCTGATCACCCCCTTCCAAGGTGCAACCTTTAGGAGTACGTGATCGCCAACGTCAAATTCAAGGGGCTTGAGGCATCTATCGGCGTAACTTTTCTGCCGGCTCTGAGCTTTCAGCAGATTGTATCGAATTTGAAGGATTTTGTAAGTCTTTTCTTGCAACAGCTCAGGACCGGTAATTTGCGCGTCTCCGGTCTCGTGCCGTACAATAGGCGATCGACATTTCCTTCCGTATAATGCCTCAAATGGTGCCATTTGGATGCTAGAATGATAACTGTTATTGTACGAGAATTTGACCAAAGATAAGTGCGCATCCCAATTACCATCGAAATCTATGACACACGAGCGAAGCATGTCTTCAAGGGTGCGATTTGTTCTTTCAGTCTGACCATCGATTTGGGGATGGAAAGCGGTACTTAGATTAAGAGTAGTACCGAGAGCGGATTGAAACGTTTCCCAAAGACGCGAGGTAAACCAACCATCGCGGTCAGAGATGATGTCACGAGGCGTCCCGTGTCGACAAATGATCTCATCGTTGTAGATTCGGGCTAATTTTTCTACCTTAAAGTCTTCTCATATCGGCAGGAAATGAGCCGATTTAGTCAAACGGTCAACGACAACCCAGATGCTGTCATGACCTGATTGCGTACGCGGGAGTTTCGTTATGAAGTCCATAGCTATACTATCCCATTTCCACATCGGGATCTCGGGTTGAACGAGTAAGCCAGAGGGTCTTTGGTGCTCAGCCTTGACTTTGGAACAAGTCAGGTACTTCGAAACATAGATGGCGATATCCTACTTCATGCCCGGCCACCAGTACTTGTAGCGCATGTCCTGGTACATCTTGTCAGCACCGGGATGAATAGAATATCGAGACTTGTGGGCTTCGTCCATCAGAAGTTGTTGCAAATTCGTACACTTGGGAATCCAAATTCGGTCTAAATAATGAAAGATACCATTCGATTTATTCTCGAGTTGGGCGCCATCATTTAGAATCCTTTCCTTCTTCAAAGTACATTCGGTAAAACAAGCATGCTGAGCATCGCGGATGAGAGCTTCGAGATTAAACTGGGCTTGAGAATTACGAGCACTATGCAAATAGCTTCGTCGACTGAGAGCATCAACAACGACGTTCGCTTTGCCTAGATAGTAACGGATCTCACAGTCGTAATCGTTGAGGAGTTCTACTCACCGGCGTTGACGCATATTCAGTTCCTTTTGGTCAAAGATGTGTTGTAGGCTCCTATAATCGGTGAAGATTGTACACTTGGTACCGTAAAGGTAGTGTCGCCAAATCTTTAACGCAAAAACAACTACGCGAAGCTCGAGGTCGTGTGTGGTACAGTTCTTCTCGTGGATCTTGAGCTGTCGAGAGGCGTACGCGATAACCTTGTGTCGCTGCATGAGAACACAACCAAGACCAAGGTTCGAGGCATCGCAGTAAACTACGAAATCGTCATTTCCGTCGGGCAGTGAGAGCACGGAAGCATTGCAAAGCATAGCCTTGAGAGTTTGAAAGGCTTCCTCCTGCTTAGTTCCCCAAACAAAAGGTTTGTCCTTATGCGTAAAAGAGGTAAGCGGTACAACGATTTTAGAGAAACTTTCGATAAATCGGCGATAATAGCCCGCTACTCCGAGAAAAGAACGGACTTCAGACGGATTTTTGGGTGTAACCCAACTCTTAACGGCCTCGATCTTCGCGGGATCGACATGGATACCTTGACTATTGACAATGTGACCCAGGAATTGGACCTCCTCCAGCCAAAATTCACACTTGGAGAACTTAGCATAGAGACAGTTTCCCTGGAGTAACTCAAGAACCAAACGTAGATGCTGTGAGTGTTCGGCTTTTGACTTGGAATAGATCAGGATATCATCGATGAACACGATGATGAAGCGGTTAAGAAAGGGTTTGCACACTCAATTCATTAGGTCCATAAAGACTGCAGGAGCGTTGGTCAAACCAAAAGGCATAACAACAAACTCGTAATGTCCATAGCGGGTTCGAAAAGCGGTTTTAGGTATATCCTCCTCTTGAATGCGTAATCGGTGATAGCCTGAGCATAGATCGATCTTCGAGAAACACGTAGGACCTTGTAACTGATCGAATAAATCATCGATCCAAGGCAAGGGATAGCGATTCTTGATTGTTAACTTATTCAACTCCCTATAGTCGATGCACATCCTGAACGATCCATCCTTCTTTTTGACGAAGAGGACAGGCGCACCCCATGGAGAGGTGCTAGGGCTAATAAAGCCTTTATCAAGGAGTTCCTGGAGCTGACTCGAGAGTTCGCGCATTTCAGAAGGAGCGAGACGATAAGGCGCTTTAGCAACAGGGTTTGCTCCAGAAATGAGGTCGATTCGGAAATCGATATCACGAGTGGGAGGTAAACCAGGTAATTCATCAGGAAATATGTTAGCAAATTCACAAACAACGGGAACGTCTTTCACTTCTGGGTTTCCTTTCTTTTCCCTCTCCACTACTACAATGTTAGCCAAGAAAGCTCTGTATTCCTTGCGGAGATACTTGCTTGCTTGGACACATGACATGAGTTTGAGACCTTTCGAAGGAGTTTCACCATACACACAAAGTAGATCACCATTAGCGAGCGAGAAACGAATCATCTTATCGAAGCGAACAACTTCAGCACGATTTTATCCATGTCTACTATGATGTCAAAACTACCGAACCGCATCGGAATAAGGTCGATAGGGAAGATGTGATTGTTGAGTTCAAGCGTACAATCACGTAGAATAGAATTGACGGCGACGGTTCTTCTGGTGGCAACTTCAACATCGAACATCGAGGGGAGATGGGCGCGCTTACGATCCAGGAGCTTTTCGAATTCAAACAATACAAAACAGTTATCTGCTCCGTATCAAACAAACACGAAGCATATATACCATTCACAAGGAACGTACCATTGACCACATTGTTGTCTGCTTGAGCCTGGAGAGCGTTAATGTTGAAGGCACGTCCGCGGGCTGCTGGCTGTTGTTGCTGCTGCTGAGGTTGCTGCTGTTGTGGCTCTTGCTTCACCACTCGATTGGGGCACATGTTTGCGAAGTGGTTGGGGTCACCACACGCAAAGCAAGCTCTAGCATGGATCGCGGGCGCAGGAGCCGCTTGTTGGCCTTGAGGAGCAAGAAGTAGAGCTTGTTGAGCAGGAGCTTGACCTTGAGTTGGAGCTGGAGCTGGAGCTTGACGTGGACCTGTACGGCAGTTTGCGGTGATGTGGTCGTACATATTGCAATGAACACAGAACCGGCATGCGATACCCACCGGGTGGTGATAAGTACAAGTAGGGCAAAGCGGGTGTGGCCCAGTGTATGCACGCTTGGCGGGCGGTGCATTGACCACAGGTGCCGCTACTTGGCGGTGTTGAGGTTGCGGTTGGGCAGGTACTGTTTGGAGCAGGGCAGCAGTAATTGCACAGTTCTTGTTGCTGGAACTACTGTTGTTCTTCCTCTTGCGGCGTGAGAGCTTTGAAGATTGCGGTGCGGTGGTGGTTTCAGCGGTGGGAGCAGCGGTGACTTGATGCAAATGGGAGAAAGCGCAAGGATTTATGTTTTCCTTTGGGCGCGCGACTATAGATTGCTGATTACTTTCTTCCTTCTGTAAAACCAATGCGCGGCCGCGCAAGGTTAAAAGGTTGAAAGGCTAGTTTATGGTATGGTCTCAAATACTTATTATGAGGTTTTTGGGACCTTACCCCTTCAGCTGTTGTAAAGGATTGGTGAATACGTGCAAAATATGTGTTTAGGCTAGCTTATGTGCTTATGTGTTTATGTGCTTATGTGATTCTGTGGTTATGTGCCTACGTGAATTTTGTGAATGGCTGTGTTCCTAAGCTTTATGATGAAATCGCTAGACTACACTAAGGTTAATCGAAATTGTGTTTGAGTCCTATGGCGATGTCTGTTGCAGACAATGTCGTCATTTGGATCATTCCACTCACGCGCAGCTCGCCGAAACCATGATGACAAACGCATCACCGCTCTCGTCTCTAAGCAAATGGCGAAAGTCATCCCACAAATCGTCAGTGAGCTAAATGAGAATGCTAGCAAGTCTTCAGAGGAGTCCAGGACCAATACTCCTAAGGCCACTTTTAGCTTCAAGCAGTTCAAAGCCTGCGGACCAAAAGAGTTTACCGGCGAAGATGGTCCTACGGCCATGTTTCAATGGTTTGATTCTATCGAAGTCACCCTGCGCCAGAGTGGTTGTCCAGAAAATCTACGCACCGTCAATGCTACTGTCGTCTTCCAATCCCGAGCTCTTGATTGTTAGACGACCGAGGGGAACAAACGAGGAAATGATGTCGCTTTCGGATTGTCGTGGGACGAGTTGAAAAACATTATGATGCAAGAGTTCTGCCCTCCCCATGAACTCAAAAAGCTTGAGGATGAATTCTGGCATATTAAGCAGGATGGCGGAGATAACGCTGGTTTAACTGCTCGCTTCAAGCATTTGAGTATTATCTGCCCTGGTCAAGTTGCCACCCCAGATATTACAATCAAGAAGTATATCCGTGCTCTTCCGGATTACATTGCAGACTTTGTTCAGGCTGCAAAGACGACAACAATCGAGGTTCCCTACCTGCTCGCCGCTGAGATCAACGATAAGCGAGTCAGGGCTGGTTATCCTTTGAACCGACTGGCCTCCCACGTTTTAAACGTTTCTGGGATTCAACAGCTATATTATTATTCCTTTGCTCGTTTGCAATTTCAACTCGAGCTGGAGCATTAACAGCGGGTATATGAGATTTAGTTACCTTTTGTGTATCAGTAAATGCATCAGGCAACTGATTTGCAATTTCTTGTAGATGTATTATCTTTTGAACATTTGTTTCACTTTGTTTTGTTCTATGATCAAGATACAATAATGAAGGTGCACACCATGATAAATCCTTTTCTTTTATTTTGTTTTCTCCCCCTAACTCAGGGAAAACTTCCTCTTTAAATTGGCAATCAGCAAATCGAGCTGTAAAGACATCACCCGTTAAAGGTTCAAGATATCTTATAATAGAAGGTGTATCATATCCTACATATATTCCCAACCTTCTTTGAGGTCCCATTTTTGTGCGTTGTGGTGGTGCAATAGGAACATATACTGCACATCCAAAAATTTTAAGATGGGAAATATTTGGCTCTTGGCCCGAGACAAGTTGTATGGGAGAGTACTTATGGTTTGCACTTGGTCTTATACGAATTAGTGATCCAGCGTGTAAAATTGCATGGCCCCAAATAGTCACAGGGAGTTTTGTTCTCATTATTAATGGTCTAGCAATTAGCTGTAGACGCTTGATTAATGATTCAGCTAAACCATTTTGTGTATGTACATGTGCAACTGGGTGTTCAACAATAATTCCAATGGACATGCAATAATCATTAAAAGCATGTGATGTGAATTCACCCGCATTATCAAGTCTCACTCTTTTAACTGTGTAATCCGGAAAATGTGCTCGTAATTTAATAATTTGTGCCAGAAATTTTGCAAAGGCTACATTACGAGTTGATAATAATGAGACATGAGACCACCTGCTGGATGCGTCTATCAAGACCATGAAATATCTAAATGGTCCACATGGTGGATGAATTAGTCCACATATATCACCTTGAATTCTTTCAAGAAACATAGGTGATTCCTTTTCAATTTAACGGACAGTGGTTGGGGTGGGTGGGTGGCTTGGGTAATGGACTGGGGTTTGGTGGGTATAAATTAGGGAAAACGAAAAGGGTGAATAAAATGACTGTTTTGCCCTCATGTGCAACTCACATGACTAACTTTAACTGAAAAAACAAACTAGGTTAGGGCTAAAGGACATAACGTGCAGGATTTTGAAACGTTAAGGACAAAACTCATCAATTTTAAATGTATAGGACAGCACCTGAAATTTGGGACAAACATAAAGGAAAAAACTTGTAATTTACTCTATTATAAATTATGTGAGGTTTTGTAAAAACAATTTTCAAAAAAGGAGATTACTCACATTGCTGTCTTAGGTTTCCTTTAAGGATTTCCTGGTGATTATCTATTAAATACACAAATGCACACGTGTTAGTATATAACCCAATATTTACATTAGTAATACCCTCCCCGAGACGGCATTCCAACGACTACGTCGGGCAGAACCACGACAGCCGTTACGGAACCCTGGATCAATCGGGCAGCGTATCTAATACGTAAACGGGGTTATGATACTTACAACGGGGCAGAACTTCGTTATTTAGGGGGATATTATGCCCGAGAATAGCTTATACTATGTGAGAATTCGAGAGAAAGAAAGAAAGTTGAACGAGTTGGACTGAAGACTGGAGGCCTCTATTTATAGTCCTGATTTCAGACTTCCTCGCAGCCCGCGTAAGCCGAAGGTAAGACCTTCGTGGCCCACGACGTAGGGTTTTAGGTCCTAGGGTTGCTGATTCGTTGGTTTTAGCTTCGACACGATCATGACACGTGGTGGCCTGGGGGCTCACCCTGGTGGCTGACTGTCGCGCCCCGCGAAGGTCGAAGGCAAAGCCTTCGCGGCCCGCGAGCTCATTTAAAAATTGATTTTTATTTTATTTTTAATTATGTATAGTATTTTGGGCTCGGTTTTTATGTACAGGGCATATTTTAGGACATATAGGGTCATTTAAAAAATATTAGGGGTGTCGAAAATTATTTAGGAGGGTTGTTATATCCTCCCCACCTTGTTTTAGAGCTCGTCCTCGAGATCTACTGGAACAAGTGTGGATATTTCCTTTGAATTTCTGATTCAAGTTCCCATGTATACTCCGGTCCTCTTTTGGAGTCCCATTTCACTTTGACCAGAACTAATCTCTTATGCTTGAGGTTCTTAACCTTTCTGTCTTCAATCTGTAAGGGCCTTTCTACAAATTTAAGTTGCTCATTTACCTCTATGTCCTTAAGAGGTACTACCAGTGATTCATTAGCTAAGCATTTCTTGAGATTAGATACATGAAATACATCATGTATTCCTGCCATTTCCTCTGGCAGTTGTAGCTGATAGGCTACAGGTCCTATTCTTCTGATTATCTCGAAGGGTCCAACATACCTGGGGCTTAGCTTTCCTCTTTTGATGAATCTTACCACTCCTTTCCAAGGAGAGACTTTCATTAACACTTTATCTCCTACCTGAAATTCCAATGGCTTTCGTATATTATCTGCATAAATCTTTTGTCGATCACGTGCTACATTCAGTCGTTCCTTGACTTGAATGATTTTGTCTGTTGTTTCTTGCATTATCTCAGGTCCGGATAGTTGCTTTTCTCCAATTTCTGCCCAACAGACTGGCGTTCAGCACTTTCGTCCATAAAGTGCTTCGAATGGTGCAGCATTGATACTTGTGTGATAACTGTTATTATAAGAAAATTCTATTAATGGTAAGTGATCATCCCAATTACCTCTGAAATCAATTACACAAGCTCTAAGCATGTCTTCCATTGTGTGAATTGTCCTTTCGCTTTGTCTGTCCGTTTGAGGATGATAAGCGGTGCTTAGATTCAACTTGGTTCCCATTGCTTTTTGGAAACTTGTCCAAAAGTGAGAGGTAAAACGACTATCTCTGTCAGAAACAATTGATAGAGGAATTCCATGTAATGAAACTATTTCATTTACATACAACTTAGCTAATTGTTCCACACTGAAAGTTTCCTTCATTAGTAGGAAATGAGCTGACTTAGTTAGCCTGTCTACAATTACCCAGATTGTATCATTACCTTTTCTTGTTTTGGGTAATTTAGTAACAAAATCCATTGTTATTAATTCCCATTTCCAAACTGGCATTTCTCACTGCTGTAATAAGCCTGAGGGTTTCTGGTGTTCAGCTTTGACTTGTGAACAGGTTAAACATTTTGCAACATATACTGCTATATCCATTTTCATTCTTATCCACCAGAAATTCTTTCTTAAGTCCTGATACATCTTATCACTTCCAGGATGCATCGTATACTTAGACTTATGAGCTTCCTCTAATATACGGTGGCGTAGGTTTCCTAATTTGGGTATCCACATTCTTTTCTTATGGAATCTCCAAATTCCATCTGTTCCTTGTTCTAATTCTTTAATCATTCCTTTCAATTTTTCAGTATCATCATTGATTACTGATTCTTGTGCCTTTCTAATTTGTTCATTTAAATGTACTTGTAGATTTAATTTAAGAGAACGTACTCTTTTTGGCTTTTCATGATACTTTCGACTTAAAGCATCAGTTACTACATTTGCCTTTCCTGCATGGTACTGGATATTGCAATCATAATTACTAAGTATCTTCATCCAGCGTCTTTGTCTCATATTCAATTCCTTTTGCCCAAAAACATACCTTAAACTCTTATGGTCGGTGAAAATGGTAAACTTACTACCGTAAAGGTAATGTCTCCAAATTTTAAGGGCAAAAATTATAGCTCCTAATTCTAGATCATGGGTTGAATAATTCTCTTCATGATTCTTAAGTTGTCTAGAGGCGTAAGCTATAACCTTTTGATGTTGCATCAATACACATCCATAACCTAACTTAGAATCGTCACAATAGACTACAAAGTCTTCAGTTCCTTCTGGTAACGCTAGTATGGGTGCATTGGTCAATCTTTGCTTAAGAATTCTAAAGGCTTCTTCTTGTTTTGGTCCCCATTCAAACTTAACGGATTTACAGGTTAACTTAGTTAAGGGAATGGCTATTCTAGAAATCTCGAATAAATCTTATATAATAACCGGCCAATCCTAAGAAACTTCTAACCTCGGTTGGTGATTCAGGGGTTTTCCATTTAGTAATCGCCTCGATCTTTGTGGGATCAACATGATTCCTTCATGATTAACTAAATGTCCAAGAAACTGTACCTGTTCTAACCAAAATTCACACTTTGAAAACTTTGCATAAATCTTTTCTTTCCTTAATAAACTTAGAAGTGTGTGCAAATGCTTTGCATGTTCCTCTTTACTCTTAGAATAAATGAGAATATCATCTATAAAGACAATTATGAATTTATCCAAATATGGCTTACATATTCGGTCATCATGTCCATAAACGCAGCTGGGGCATTGGTTAAACCAAATGGCATGACAGTAAATTCATAATGGCCATACCTTGTTCTAAACTCGGTTTTAGGAATGTCCTCTTCCTGTACCTTTAATTGATGATATCCTGATCGTAAATCGATTTTCGAGAAAAATCGAGCTCCTTGCAATTGATCAAACAGATCATCGATTCTCGGTAATGGATACCGATTCTTAATCGTGACCTTGTTCAATTCACGGTAGTCAATGCACATACGCATTGCTCCGTCCTACTTCTTGACGAATACGATCGGTGCTCCCCATGGCGATGAGCTTGGCTGTATGAATCCTTTCTCCAACAATTCGTCCAATTGTTTCTTTAATTACTACATTTCTGCTGGCGCCAAATGGTAGGGTGCTTTGGCAATAGGTACTGTCCCTGAATTCGACTTCTCAATCTGGCGGTAGTCCTGGCAATTCTTCTGGAAACTGAGATACTACTGGAATATCCTTTAGTTCTTTTCCTTTAGTGTTAGTTATTATGGAAATCAAATACACTAATGATCCTTTTCTTATATAACTTGTTGTTTTCATTACAGAGATGAATTTTGTGGATCTAGAGGACTTATCTCCTTTAATTGTGATCTTTTCACCCTTTGGTGAATTTACTTGGATTGACTTTTGATCACATAAAATACTGGCTTTATTGGCTATTAACCAATCCATTCCTAATACAACATCGAATCCTGCCAGATTCATTGGGTAAAGGTTTGCCATAAATTTTTGATTTAGAAATTCTATTCTTGCTCCCTGCAAGATTTCAGAAATCTTAATGGTTTCCCCATTTGCTGTCTCTACTAGACATTCTTATGGGAGTTTAGTTAATGGTCGATTGAGAAGTTTGCAAAATGAAGTATTAATAAAACATTGGTTCGCACCAGAGTCAAATAATACTTTAGCAAAAATATCATTGACTAAAACGTACCGGCGATCACATCCGGGATCATCTTTGTTTCTTCTGCAGTCCGAACAAATGCCCTAGCATTTTTAGTAGTCTTATTGTTAATGGCTGGAGCTAGTTTTGGACAATTCGGCTTGATATGACCTTTTTCTCCACAGTTGAAGCACATCCCATTATTTGGTTTCCTCCTGCAATCTTCTTCCTTGTGCCCTGGTATTTTGCAGAAATTGCAGTAAGTAGAGCATTTTCCTGAATGCTTTTTCTTGCAAGCTTTGCAGTACGGTGTAGAGGTAGAACCTACATTTTTCCCATGGTTGGAATTTCCATAACGGAATTCTTGGGTAAGCCTTTGAGCTAGGTTCCTCCTCTGATCCTCTTCTCGTGTACGCACTAATTCATCAGTCAAGGTGTTTGCTAGTTCTACAGCTTCTTTTATGGTTTGAGGTCTAGCTGCCTTGACTACGTGCCTAATTTCACTGATTAATCCCCAGATATAACGGGAGATTAACACTGGTTCTGGTGATGCAAGGGTTGGCACTATCCTAGCATATTCAAAGAATAATGTAGTGTACCCCTTACTATCCACTCCAGTCATCCTAAGGTTTAGAAACTTATTTGCTATCTGTTCCTTTTCATTGGGAGGGCAGAATTTTCTTTCTACCATATTCTTAAAATCCTCCCATTCCATATTGTAAACCCTATCACTCCCCCTACACTGGAGGATAGTGTTCCACCATTCTAGTGCTGAATTCTTAAACAGATTGGAAGCAAACATTATCTTATCCTCTTCCGCACACTTGCTTATTTTTAAGAATGCCTCAGTCTTTTCTATCCAGCGTAGAGCTGCAACGGCCCCTTCATTGCCCGAGAATTCCATTGATTTACAAGACCAAAATTCTTTATAAGAACAACCATAAGACATGGTTCTTCTTCTTTTGGGAATGGGCATTTGAAGTATGGGTCCATTGTTTACGCTGTGTTCAGGTTCAGTGGGTCATTTACTATCACATTTACTTTTATTATCTGCTTCCTTAACCGTTTTGATAATATATGGCATTGCCTCTAGTATTCCTTGTGCCACTATGTGTTGGATGGCACTGTTATCCACTTGGTTTCCATTATTGTTGTTGTTCGGGTTATCGTTATCCGAGTTATTGTTACTCTGGTTATCGTTATTCTGGTTTTCCTGGTTCACTTTGTTGTCCATCTGAATTTTAAACATTCGCTAATTATTAATATCACAAAATAATATTTAATGTAAACATTCACACAACACATATTGATAAAAAATGTCGAACATTGCGACTTACTCTTTCTTATACATTATGCATCTAATACAAACTGGAACTGGAATCTAAAATTACAATACTAATATGAGTCACTAACCACAAAGTGGTCTATACTACGATATATTATTATTATTATTATTATTATTATTATTATTATTATTATTATTATTATTATTACTATTATTATTATATAATATATTTTTTTCATACACACATATTTATATATATATATATATATATATATATATATATTTATTTATTATATTATTATTACTATCACCATTACTGATATCGGTTCATCCAGAACTCCATATTACGCTCGTCGTACTTCCAGATGAGTCGTTCTCCGATCTGCCTCATCCTGTCACTGTTTTTTAAAATCTTCTCACCAAAGGTTCGGAGTTCTTGCACATTCTCTGCACTCATTGGGATGCAGGTGTATAACAACCCTCCCAAATATTTTCTGACATCCTAATATATTTTAAAATATCCCAATATATCTTAAAATATACCCTGTGTGTGAAAACCGAGCCCAAAATACGATATAGCATTAAAAATAAAATAAAACTAAGTTTTTATGTCGCTCGCGGGCCGCGTAGGCCATTAAGGTCTCTTACGCGGGGAGCGATAGCCCGTCAACGAGGCGCAGCCCTGAGCTGCCACGTGGCAGCCACCCATCAAACCTATACTGGTGACTGGGCCAGGCTAGGGCCTACCCAGTCTACTACGCGGGCCGCGTAAGCCCCAGTTAAATCCTACGCGGGCCGCGAGGAACTCGAAATCTGGCCCTATAAATAGAAACCGTTGGCCTTCAGTCCCAAATCGCTCACGAACTCTTTCTCTCTTGAATTCTTGAAGAATTAATATAATTCTCGGGTATAATATCCCCCTAATTAATGAAGTTCTGCTCCGTTATAAGTATTATAACCCCGGTTACGTATTAGATACGCTGCCCGATTGATCCAGGGTTCCGTAACGGCTGTTGAGGTTCTGCTCGACGTAGTCGTTGGAATGCCGTCTCGGGGAGGGTATTACTAATGTAAATATTAAGGGTTATTATACTAATACGTGTGCATTTGTGTAAATTATAGATAATCACCAGGAAACCCTTACAGAAAACCTAAGACAGCAATGTGAGTAATCTCCTTTTTGTAAACTATTTTTACAAAACCTTAATTATTTTACAATGTGATTAAGCAGTGATTGAGTCTTTGTAATTCTTCAATTACTGCCGGTATGTTGGGGTTTTGTATACAAAATGTGGAACACGTTACCATTGGACAATGAATTAGCCAACGTGTAATATGACCCACCAGTTAGGATTGACAATACTGAATGAGTAATTGTGTAGAAATAAACAATGTGATAGCTCTCAATACTGTTATTGGATAAAACTCTTCTTGATTAAACTGAGATTCACTCACCAGTATTTCCCACTGTCAAAATATTTTTAAACGCGTTTCAGGTAACAAAATGTGAAAGCCAATTAGAAGCCAGCTGGACAACACTAAAGGCTTGGAAAAAGTGGCTATAAAAGTTACCTAAATAAAAGAAGATGTTTTATTCAATAAAATGGGGATTTTCCCTATGAAAATGTTTGTAATGAAAACTTGAGTTTTATCCCAATATGTTTAATATTATAAAAGTGTGGTATTTACTCTGATAAATATTTCCTAACTACGGTCCTGATGAAATTTCCGCTGCCAAATTGATAAAAAAAAATGATACCACCAAAACTGGTCTCGCGGCCGCCCGTTCCCGGGACAGATAGGGGACAGGGGTTGCGACAGAAGGTGGTATAAGAGCTAAGCCACTGATTCAGCCCCAGAAATGTTCTGCTGACACCGAAATATTATTCAAATTGTTAGGAAATTAATTATGGAAATACGTGCATAATTGTATTTTATTATTGTGTGTTATTTGACTATTTGTTAGTTTACAGTATGAGTGATCAAGGACCCTCAGACGTTTATCGTCAGTTGTCTGATTCACCTAGGAGTGTAGGTACCTCTTCACAGCCTGCCTTTTCTGGGTATGCCACTGATAATGAAGAAGGGATGTTTGTCTTTAAGGCTCAGTCTGAAGTGCCATTCCCTCAGAAAAAGAAAGGATGGTTCAGTAAGGGAGCATTCGAGCGTAGGAAAAGAATGCGAAAGTTGCAACAGTAGAGAGTCCTAGCAGTCGCTAAGCGAGAGTCAGATACCCATACACAAGATATGCTTAATAGGAGCCTTGCCAAATTTCATATCCTAGCAACAACAGCTGCCGACCCACACCTGGAGCAACTAGTAGCCCCACAACCCTTACCTTTGTTCCCCACTCAGCCGATGGAGATAGAAGACAACCCCGAAAACTAAGTCCAAATGCATGATTTCAACCCTGAGGAGATACCTAGGATACCAGCCCCTAATCCCTTAGACCCGGATTATGATCCATGGTTCGATGATCATAGGGATTATGTGCCACGCTACCACCTAAACGACGAACCCATGCCGAACTTAGCAGCCTATCCAGGTCTGGACCCTCTAGATCCCTACTACGATAACGATGAATACATTAGGGAGATCATAGAGAATCCGTACCCTCAGGAGGATCCCATGCCCCAGTACCCAAACCCAGTACCAGCACCTACACCCCCAATGAGTGCAGAAAATGTGCACGAGCTCCTAACTTTCGGAGAAGAGATTTTAGAAAGTAGTGAGAGGATGAGGCAGTGTCGCAACCCCCGTCCCCCTATTCAAACACAGGAACGGGCGGCCGCGAGCCAGTTTCGGTGGTATCGCGTATTGTCTAATTTGGCAGTGGAATTTTCATCAGGACCGTAGTTAGGAAATATTTGATCAGAATAAAATACCACATTTTCATAACATTAAAAACATGGGATAAAACTCAAGTTTGCAATACACACATTATCATAGGAATAAATCCTATTTTTATTTAATAAAAACATCTATTTCTTTTTAGGTAACTTTATTGCCACTTTTCCAAGCCTTCAGTGCTGTCCAGCTGGGTTCTATTTGGCTTTCACATTTTGTTAACTGAAACGTGTTTAAAAACATTTTGTCAGTGGGAAATACTGGTGAGTGAATCCCAGTTTAATCAAGTTTAAGTAAAATCCATTGTACAGTATTGAGGGCGATCTCGCAATTATATTTGTTTCCAAGTTATATCAATTATCACCCGCGGTATTGTCAGACCCGACTTGTGGAAATGTTACCCCTCCAGTAACAAATTTTTATACAAAACCCCAACATACCAACGATAATTGTATCCTTACAAATTCTCAATAATTGCTCAATATATAATTAATTGTGTGAGGTTTTGTAAAAACAATTTGCAAAAAGGAGATTACTCACAGAAAAGTTTACACAAAAAGAGGATTACTCACATTGCTGTCTTAGATTATCCTTTAGGGTTTCCTGGCGACAATCTATAATTTATACAAATGCACACGTGTTAGTATAATAACCCATTTTAACATTGCTAATACCCTCCCCGAGACGGCATTCCAACGACTACGTCGGGCAGAACCACGACAGCCGTTACAGAACCCTAGATCAATCGGGCAGAGTATCTAATACGTATCCAGGGGTTATGATACTTACAACGGAGCAGAACTTCGTTATTTAGGGGGGTATTATACCCGTGTATAAAGCCTACCCTGCAGAATTTAGAGAAAGAAAAGAAATCTGAGCGACGTAAACTGAAGGCCCAAGCTCCAGCTTTATAGGGGTTGAGTTTGGGTTTCTCGCGGCCCGCGTAAAACAAGACAAGGGCCTACGTGGCCCGCGTAAAACAAGACAAGGGCCTACGTGGCCTGCGTCAAAGATGGTCAACGGTGTAGCTTGTCCGGGTCAGCAGGTAGGGTTGCCGGGTGTTGGGCCACGTGGCGGCCCAGGGTCGTGCCATCTTTTACCTTGTCACGGCCCGCGTAAGGGTTGAGGTGTGGCTTACGCGGCCCGCCTCAACTCCAAAAACTCCATTTTTAATTAATTTTAATAATATTTAAAATATATTAGGGTCTCGGAAAAATATTCGGGATATCTTAAAATATATTAGGGTCTCGGAAAAATATATTAGGGTGTATTTTACGTATGGGGTGTATTTTAGGACATATTGGGATATCTTAAAATATATTAGGGTCTCGGAAAAATATTCGGGAGAGTGTCGGTTTTATTTAGAGTTGTTATATCCTCCCCACCTTATTTTAGAGCTCGTCCTCGAGATCTACGGAAATAAGTGTGGATATTTCCTTTGCATTTCCGATTCAAGCTCCCATGTATACTCAGGTCCTCTTTTGGAGTCCCACTTCACTTTGACCAGAACTAATCTCTTGTGCTTGAGGTTCTTGACTTTCCTGTCTTCAATCTGTAGAGGCCTCTCTACAAACTTGAGTTGTTCATTTACCTCTATATCCTTAAGAGGTACTACCAGTGATTCATCGGGTAGACATTTCTTGAGATTAGATACATGAAATACATCATGTATTCCTGCCATTTCCTCTGGAAGTTGTAGGTGATAGGCTACAGGTCCTATTCTTCTAATAATCTCAAAAGGTCCAATATACCTGGGACTTAGCTTTCCTCTTTTGATGAATCTTATCACTCCTTTCCAAGGAGAGACTTTTAACAATATTTTATCTCCTACTTGAAATTCCAATGGTTTACGTCGGTTATCAGCATAGCTCTTTTGTCGATCATGTGTTGCTTTCAGTCGTTTCTTGACTTGAATAATCTGTCGGTTGTTTCTTGCACTATCTCAGGTCCAGATAGTTGCTTTTCCCCAATTTCTGCCCAACAGACTGGGGTTCGGCACTTTCGTCCATAAAATGCTTCGAATGGTGCAGCATTGATACTTGTGTGATAACTATTATTATAAGAAAATTCTATTAAAGGTAAGTGATCGTCCCAATTACCTCCGAAATCAATTACACAAGCTCTAAGCATATCTTCCATTGTCTGAATTGTCCTTTCGCTTTGTCCGTCTGTTTGAGTATGATAAGCTGTGCTTAGATTTAACTTGGTTCCCATCGCTTTTTGGAAACTTGACCAAAAATGAGAGGTAAAACGGCTATCCCTATCAGAAACAATTGATAAAGGAATTCCATGTAAAGAAACAATTTCATTTACATATAATTTAGCTAGCTGTTCCATACTGAAAGTTTCTTTCATTGGTAGAAAGTGAGCTGACTTAGTTAGTCTATCTACAATCACCCAGATTGTATCATTACCTTTCTTTGTTTTGGATAATTTAGTAACAAAATCCATTGTTATCAGTTCCCATTTCCATACTGGCATTTCTAACTGTTGTAACAAACCTGAGGGTTTATGATGTTCAGCTTTAACTTGTGAACAGGTTAAACATTTGGAAACATAGGTTGCTATATCCTTTTTCATTCCTATCCACCAGAAATTCTTTCTTAAATCCTGTTACATCTTATCACTTCCTGGATGCATCGTATACTTAGACTTATGGGCTTCTTCTAATATACGATGACGTAGGTTTCCTAATTTAGGTTTCCACATTCTCTTCTTATGGAATCTCCAAATTCCATCTGTTCCTTGTTCTAATTTCTTAATCATACCTTTTAATTTTTCAGTATCCTCCTTGATTACTGATTCTTGTGATTCTCTTATCTGATCATTTAAATTTATTTGCAGATTTAATTTAAGGGAACGTACCCTTTTTGGCTTTTCGTGATACTTTCGGCTTAAAGCATCTACCACTACATTTGCTTTTCCTTCATGATACTGGATATCACAATCATAATCACTAAGCATCTCCATCCAGCGTCTTTGTCTCATATTTAATTCTTTTTGCCCAAAAACATATCCTAAAATCTTATGATCGGAAAATATGGTAAACTTACTACCATAAAGGTAATGTCTCCAAATTTTTAAAGCAAAAATTATAGCTCCTAACTCTAGATCATGGGTTGAATAATTCTCTTCATGATTCTTAAGTTGTCTAGATGCATAAGCTATAACCTTTTGGCGTTGCATTAACACACATTGTAGGATCGTTTTATCGACCAAATGAGTCAATCAGAGGCAATACACAACTGTTTGAGTGGCGGAAACAAACAAACAATCTAGAATCAGTGAAGAATTGAGTAGAAACAGAGTATTTCACTTTAAAACAAGCTTCTCATTCAAAATAGACTTGATTACACGGTGGAATTTCAGCAGCACTTCGTGACACTCTGGCTAATTCCGTGCCAAATGAGAAGCTACACTACACTATATATAGCCATTCTAATTCCGCTTGAAACATAAACATGACTGTTCAAACGGAATTACCTAATGCAATTCCGTGCGGAATTAGGTAAGACCATTTCAAGCGGAATTACATTAAACACCCTAAACTTTACATATTTGACACTTTTGACCCCTATACATTATGACCTAGACTTTAGACGTATGCTATAGACATTGTGTACCAACAAATTCCCCCTTGGATATTTCCGGAGTCTTTAGTCTGGTCTTCAGCACTTGCTTCACAGCGACTTGAATTTCTCTTCCCTCGGCTTAGGCTTTTTCAACAACAGCTTCCTAAGCTTCTCGTTCTCTTTAACAGCTTTCTGTCTTTCTTCTTCTTGTTCTCTCATGAACTTGCCATGCAGCATTCTATCTCTTTCCTCACGTTCCTTCTTTTCTTTCTTGGCTTTAAGAGCTTCTTCTTTCTCAATCTCTCTCCATTTCGTTGACCATTTGCTTTCAGCATTATACCCTTCTAGAAGCAAATTGACACAACCTTTTGAAATTGCATTGCTTGCTCTCTATCTTCAGCTTTAAATCCAATCTTGTTCACAAACAAGCATTCAATATCTTTTGCCGAGCAATTGACCAACCACAAAGGATCAAACACATGAATTTCTTTGTCTTCATTCTCAACTTAATAAGTAATCACAGCTTCAGTAGACAAACAGCTGTATACCCAGTACATAAAGCCTTTGTAAAATTCTTGCTCCATTTGTGGCAAAGGAATGTTCTTGAACACTCTTGGCTTTTTGATTTTCGGTATAGTCTCTTCAACACCAGTAACTAGATTCACCCTCCTTACTTTCTTTGGCCGGTGTGGTTTCCAGTGCTGAAAATCTCTAAATGCTTCAAACTTTATCAACCCCATATAGGTATGTCATTTTTTTCTAATCGGATAATCCAAAGTTCTTACTTTAGCAAGCTCTTCCACATCCCACCAAGGTAATGACATAACATCATGAAGTAATGCAAAATACTGAACACCATATTCTCGACGAATGGCGTAAGCATTGACCTGTGGTAGAAAGCCCCAACTTATGATATCACCAAATGATACATCCCTGACTCTCTTATAAAACTTCAGAGGCCTATTAAACTTTCGTTCATTACTCTTTCGAAACCATTTCTTTCTTTCTTCCTTCTGTACATCTTTCGCTGTACCATCAAAGTTTCTATCTTTCAAACATTCTTCAACCTTCCGTCTTAATTCATCGACGTTCTCTTGACTGAAAAACTCAACAAGAGTTGGAAAGTTTGAAGTGTCTTCATTCACACTTTCTTCATCAGTACAATCTTCAACCTCTACCCTATCATAGACATCTGCCTCTTCAACATACTTGTACTCATAGTCAGGTTGTTGGTTGATATCAAACGCATTCAATTCATCCTCAAAATCAAACTTGAAATCAGGATCATCAATCCTTGTCAATTCTATAATCTCAGCCATTGTATACGTATGCATGATTTCACCCTCCTCTACTTCAGGCTCTAGACGCAAAATTAATTTTTCAACTTTATCATCATTTTGATCATCCATGTGCTCCCCCTCACCTTCAGCACATTCATGTTCTTCATTCGCATCATCATGCATATAATCATCGAATCTGGATCCCCAAACGGATCGATTTACGACAGATTCTGATGGACGAAGCCCACAAGTCTCGATTTCTTCTTTTAGGAATGGGCATTTGAAGTACGGGTCCATTGTTTACGCTGTGTTCAGGTTCAGAGGGTCTTTTACTATCATGTTTACTTTTATTTTCATCCTCCTTAACCGTTTTGATAATATATGGCATCGCATCTATTATCCCTTGTGCCACTATATGTTGCATGGCACTGTTATCCACTTGGTTTTCATTATCCGGGTTAATGTTCCTCTGGTGATCATAACTTCGTCGTCCATCTGAATTTTAAATATTTGCCAATTATAAATATCACTAAATAATTAATAATTTAGGCAACAACCACACAACACACATATTGATCAAAAGCGTCGAGAATTGCGACTTACTCTTTTCTATTATAGTATGCGTCAAATACACACTAAGACTGGAATTAAAATTACAACACTACTATGCATCGTTAACCACGAAGTGGTCTATACTACAACATATATTATTAATATTACACACACACACACACACACATATATATATATATATATATATATATTCATACAAACATATTATATATATTATTATATTATTATTATTATTATTATTATTATTATTATTACCAACTCCACCATCACCTTCACTGATCTGGATTCATCCAGTAATCCATATGGCGCTCGTCGTACTTCCAGACGAGTCGCTCTCCTACCTGCCTATAACAACTCTAAATAAAACCGACACTCTCCCGAATATTTTTCCGAGACCCTAATATATTTTAAGATATCCCAATATGTCCTAAAATACACCCCATACGTGAAAACGGGCCCCGAATACCTTAAATATTATTAAAATTAATTAAAAATGGAGTTTTTGGAGTTGAGGCGGGCCGCGTAAGCCACACCTCAACCCTTACGCGGGCTGCGACAAGGTAAAACATGGCACGACCCTGGGCCGCCACGTGGCCCAACACCCGGCAACCCTACCTGCTGACCCGGACAAGCTACACCGTTGACCATCTTTGACGCGGGCCGCGTAGGCCCTTGTCTTGTTTTACGTGGGCCGCGAAAAATCCAAACTCAGCCCCTATAAAGCTGGAGCTTGGGCCTTCAGTTTACGACGCTCAGATTTCTTTTCTTTCTCTAAATTCTGCAGTGTAGGCTTTATACATGGGTATAATACCCCCCTAAATAACAAAGTTCTGCTCTGTTGTAAGTATCATAACCCCTGGATACGTATTAGATACTCTGCCCTATTGATCTAGGGTTCCGTAACGGCTGTCGTTGTTCTGCCCGACGTAGTTGTTGGAATGCCGTCTCGGGGAGGGTATTACTAAGTTAAAATGGGTTATTATACTAACACGTGTGCATTTGTGTAAATTATAGATTGTCACCAGGAAACCCTAAAGGATAATCTAAGACAGCAATGTGAGTAATCCTCTTTTTGTGTAAACTTTTCTGTGAGTAATCTCCTTTTTGCAAATTGTTTTTACAAAACCTCACACAATTAATTATATATTGAGCAGTTATTGAGTATTTGTAAGGATACAATTATCGTTGGTATGTTGGGGTTTTGTACACAAAATTTGTTACTAGAGGGGTAACATTTCCACAAGTCGGGTCTGACAGTACCGCGGGTGATAATTGATATAACTTGGAAACAAATATAATTGCGAGATCGCCCTCAATGCTGTACAATGGATTTTATTTAAACTTGATTAAACTGGGATTCACTCACCAGTATTTCCCACTGATAAAATGTTTTAAACGCGTTTCAGGTAACAAAATGTGAAAGCCAAATAGAAGCCAGCTGGACAACACTGAAGGCTTGGAAAAGTGGCAATAAAGTTACCTAAAAAGAGATAGATGTTTTTATTAAATAAAAATAGGATTTATTCCTATGACAATGTGTGTATTGCAAACTTGGGTTTTATCCCATGTGTTTAATGTTATGAAAATGTGGTATTTTACTCTGATCAAATATTTGCTAACTACGGTCCTGATGAAAATTCCGCTGCCAAATTAGACAATACGCGATACCACCGAAACTGGCTCGCGGCCGCCCGTTCCTGTGTTTGAATAGGGGGACGGGGGTTGCGGCAGAAGGTGGTATCAGAGCTAAGCCACTGATTCAGCCACAGAAGTGTTCTGCTGACACCAAAATTCAAATTGTTAGGAAATAAATTACGGGAATACGTGCATAATTGTATTTTCTTGTTATATGTTATTTGACTATTTGTTAGTTTACAGTATGAGCGACCAAGGACCATCTGACGCGTACCGTCAATTGTCTGGTTCGCCTAGAAGCGAAGGTGCCTCTTCTCAGCCTGCCCTCTTAGGGTACTCTGCTGATACGGAAGAAGGAATATTCGTGTTTAAGGCTCAGTCTAAAGAGCCATTCTCTCAGAAAAAGAGAGGATGGTTCAGTCGAGGGGCACATGAGCGTAGGAAGCGTATGAAAATGTTACAAGACCAGAGAGCACTAGCAGCAGCTAAAAGAGAAACCGATGCTTATGCCCAGGATATGATTAATAGGGGTATAGCCAATATCCACATCTTAGCAACCACTGCAGCTGACCCTAACCTGGAACAAATGATAGCACCCCAACCACAATCACCAATTCCTGACCAACAGATGGAGATAGAAAATCCTGAAAATCAAGTAGAAATGCATGATTTTAATCTGGAGGAGATACCTAGGGTACCAGCACCAAATCCCTTAGACCCAAATTATGACCCATGGTGGGATGACAATAGAGACTATGTGCAACGTTACCCGATACACGAAGATATACCCATGCCAAACCTAGGAGCCTACCCAGGGTTGGATCCTCTAGATCCCTATTACGATAATGATGTATTCATTAGGGAGATTCTAGAAAATCCTTACCCATACCAGGCCCCTACACCTCCGTATCAGGAACCCGCACCTCAGTTTCCGAACCCAGTCCTAGAACCTGCAACCCCAATGAGTGCAGAAAATGTACAAGAACTTATAACATTTGGTGAGGAAATTCTAGAGAATAGTGAAAGAATGTGACAGGTGGGAGAGCGACTCGTCTGGAAGTACGATGAACGCAATATGGATTTCTGGATGAATCCATATCTGTAGATGTGATGATGGAGACGGTAGTAGTAGTAATAATAATAATAATAATAATAATAATAATAATAATAAAATATGTGTGTATGTGTATGAAAAAAAACTACGGATGCCTACTACTAGTAGTGTAACATTAAATTTCAGTCGGTGTTGTAATTTTTATTTCAGTACTGGTGTGTAATAGATGCATAGTATATGAATAGAGTAAGTCACAATGATCAACACTTTTGACCAAAATGCGTGTCATGTGATTGGCTATATTAAATATTATTTTGTGATATTAATACGTGGTAACTGTTTAAAATTCAGATGGCCGACGAAGGAAATCAAGAAAATCTGAATAACAATAACCAGAGTAACATTAACTTGGTTAACGAGAATCCGAGCATCAATAACAATGAAAACCAAATGGATAATAGTGCTATCCAACACATAGTGGCACAAGGAATCATAGATGCAATGCCATTTATTATCCAAACTATTAAGGATGCTGATAATAAAAGTAAACATAGCAGTAAGCGACCAATTGAACCAGAACACAGCGTAAACAATGGACCCGTACTTCAAGTGCCCATTCCTAAAAGAAGAAGAACCATGCCTTATAGTTGTTCTTACAAAGAATTCTGGTCCTGCATACCAATAGAATTCTCGGGCAATGAAGGACCCATTGCAGCTCTACGCTGGATAGAAAAGACTGAGGCTGTTTTAAAAATAAGCAAGTGGAACACTATCCTCCAGTCTAGAGGAAGTGATAGGGTTTATAATATGGAATGGGAAGAATTTAAGAATATGGTAGAAAGGAAATTCTGCCCTCTCAATGAAAAGGAACAGATAGCAAATAAGTTTCTGAATCTTAGGATGACTGGGGTAGATAGTATGGGTTATACTACCACATTCTTTGAATATGCTAGAATAGTACCAACCCTTGCATCACCTGAACCGGTATTAATCTCCCGTTACATTTGGGATTTAATTGGAGAGATTAGACATGTAGTCAAGGAAGCTAGACCCCAAACTATAGAAGAAGCTGTAGAACTAGCAAATACCTTGACAAATGAGTTAATTCGTACTAGAGAAGAAGACCAGAGGAGAAACCTAGTTCAAAGGCTTACCCAAGAGTTCCGTTCTGGGAATTTAAATCGTAGGAATATAGGTTCTACCTCTGCACCATACTGCAAGGTCTGCAAGAAAAAGCATTCGGGAAAATGCTCCACTTACTACAATTTCTGCAAGGCACCAGGACACAAGGAAGAAGATTGCAGGAGAAAATCCAGTAATGGACTATGCTTCAACTGTGGAGAAAAAGGTCACATCAAGCAGAACTGTCCGAAATTGGCTCCAGCTGCGAACAACAAGAACGCTAAAAATGCTAGAGCATTTGTTCTGACTGCAGATGAAGCCAAAATGATTCCGGACGTAATAGCCGGTACGTTTTTAGTTAATGATGGTTTTGCTAAAGTATTATTTGACTCTGGTGCAAACCAAAGTTTTATTAATACTTCATTTTGCAAACTTCTTAATCAACCATTAACTAAACTCTCACAAGAATGTCTAGTCGAGACGGCGAATGGAGAAACGGTTAGGATTTCTGAAATCTTGCAGGGAGCAAGAATATAATTTTTAAATCAAAAGTATATTGCAAATCTTTACCCAATGAATCTGGCAGGATTTGATATCGTATTAGGAATGGATTGGTTAATAGCCAGTAAAGCTAATATTTTATGTGATCAAAAGTCAATTAAAGTAAATTCACCAAAGGGTGAAAAGATCACAATTAAAGGAGATAAACCCTGTAGATCCACAAAATTCATCTCTGTGATGAAAACTGCAAGCTATATAAGAAAAGGGTCTACAGTGTATTTGATTTCCATAATCACTAACACTAAAGGAAAAGAACTAAAAGATATTCCAGTAGTGTCTCCGTTTACAGATGTATTTCCAGAAGAATTGCCAGGATTACCGCCAGACAGAGAAGTTGAATTCAGAATCCATCTGCTACCCGGAACAGCACCAATTGCCAAAGCACCCTACCGTTTGGCACCCGCCGAAATGCAGGAACTGAAGAAACAGTTAGATGAATTATTAGAGAAGGGATTCATACAGCCAAGCTCATCGCCTTGGGGAGCGCGGATTTTATTCGTTAAAAAGAAGGACGGATCAATGCGTATGTGCATTGACTACCGTGAATTAAACAAGGTCACGATTAAGAATCGGTACCCATTACCAAGAATCGATGATCTGTTTGATCAACTTCAAAGAGCTCGATTTTTCTCTAAAATCGATTTAAGATCAGGATATCATCAATTAAAGGTACAGGGAGAGGACATTCCTAAAACCGCATTTAGAACAAGGTATGGCCATTATGAATTTACTGTCATGCCATTTGGTTTAACCAATGCCCCAGCCGCATTTATGGACATGATGAACCGAATATGTAAACCATATTTGGATAAATTCATAATTGTCTTTATTGATGATATTCTAATCTATTCTAAAAGTAAAAAGGAACATGCAAAGCATTTGCACGCACTTTTAAGTCTATTAAGAAAGGAAAAGCTTTATGCTAAATTTTCAAAGTGCGAGTTTTGGTTAGAGCAGGTATAGTTTCTTGGACATTTAGTTAATCATGAAGGAATTCATGTGGATCCAACAAAGATCGAGGCGATTACCAAATGGAAAACCTCTGAGTCACCAACCGAGGTTAGAAGTTTCTTTGGATTGGTCGGTTATTATAGAAGATTTATTCGAGATTTTTCTAGAATAGCCATTCCTTTAACTAAGTTAACCTGTAAATCCATTAAGTTTGAATGGGGACCAAAACAAGAAGAAGCATTTAGAATTCTTAAGCATAGATTAACCCATGCACCCATACTAGCGTTACCAGAAGGAACGGAAGACTTTGTAGTCTATTGTGACGCTTCTAAATTAGGTTATGGATGTGTGTTGGTACACAATGTCTATAGCCTACGTCTAAAGTCTAGGTCATAATGTATAGGGGTCAAAAGTGTCAAATATGTAAAGTTTAGGGTGTTTAATGTAATTCCGCTTGAAATGGTCTTACCTAATTCCGCACGGAATTACATTAGGTAATTCCGTTTGAACAATCATGTTTATGTTTCAAGCGGAATTAGAATGGCTATATATAGTGTAGTGTAGCTTCTCATTTGGCACGGAATTAGCCAGAGTGTCACGAAGTGCTGCTGAAATTCCACCGTGTAATCAAGTCTATTTTGAATGAGAAGCTTGTTTTAAAGTGAAATACTCTGTTTCTACTCAATTCTTCACTGATTCTAGATTGTTTGTTTGTTTCCGTCACTCAAACAGTTGTGTATTGCCTCTGATTGACTCATTTGGTCGATAAAACGATCCTACAATTGGTATCAAAGCCAGTTATGAGCCAATACACTTGAATCAGTGCCTTTTTCTACACTTTCTTGGACTTCTGGACAATTTAACGGACAAAATGGACTGATTTTCTGATATTGTGTGTAAAATACTGTTTTAACAAACCCTTGAGAGAATCAGATCAAAATTCAAAGTAAAAGTGACAAAAAAATGGGCCAAACAGTAATTTCGTTTGAACGAACATGTAATTTCGTTTGAAAAGTCTGAAGTATTTTCACAGGGAATTACTAATTCCATTTGAAAACTTGAAGTAATTTCACACGAAATTACTAATTCCGTTCGAACTGTAATTCCGTTTGGCTAATTTCGCTTCAAATAACTAATTCCGTTCGAAATGACACCTGATTCCGTTTGAAGGTGTAATTTCTCTTGAAAAGGGTAATTTCGTTTAAAATCTAATTTCGCTTCAAAGTTTAATTCTGTTTGAAAACCTAATTTCGTGTGAGTATGTCTGATTCCGTTTGAAAGTCCATTGTGTTCTTAATTCCGTTTGAAAGTCTGAATTAGTGTAAAAGCTAATTTCGCTTGAAAGATCTGTTTTCAAAACTTGAAAAAAAAATTCGGTAATCTGTTTTCGTAAAATGGACAATCAAGAATTTTACAACTTCTTTGCCGGTGGGGGAATGACAGTAGCACAAAACCCAGCCAGTATTGTGCAAAACGTGAATATGGAGAATGAACTTGGGACGATGCAGAAACCTCCTAAGTTGATGAATATTGACGAGTATGCGGGTTGGTCTGGAAGGTTTAAGACATGGGTTCAAGCAAACCACTTCGAGTGTTGGATGAAGATCGAATCGAAATATGTTCCTCCTAAAGATGGTTTAGGTCTTATGAAGTCGATTGGCAGTTTGACACAAACTGAACAAGAAGATTTTAAGGCAGAAAAGAAGATGATGAGTATTCTACAACAGGCCATTAAAGAAGATATCTTGGTATTGTTGCAGCATGATGATAATTCACAGTCCATTTGGCATTCGTTGAAAGTGAAGTTTTTGGGAAGTGTATCAATGATAAAAAGCAAGACTGCTTTGATGAAGAAAGAATTTGATATCTTCAGGGGAATTAAAGGTGAAACAACAAAACAGCTGATCGAGAGATACTGTCACCTAGTTGTTGAAATGAAGCGTTTGGGAATTGAGAAAACTGACGAAGAGGATGATGATGAAGAGGATGATGAGGAGGATAAGGTAGATGATCCAGATGATGTAATATCTGCAAGCAGTCACAGTGATGATGATGATGATGATGATGACGATGATCAGGGAGGTACTGGTGTTAAAGTTACTGAAGCGTCAAATGAACAGAATGTCGAAGAATTTTGGTCTTGTAAACCAATGGAATTTTCGGGCAATGAAGGGGCCGTTGCATCTCTACGCTGGATATAAAAGACTGAGGCAGTCTTAAGAATAAGTAAATGTGCTGAAGAGGATAAGATAATGTTTGCTTCCAATCTGTTTAAGAATTCAGCACTAGAATGGTGGAACACTATCCTCCAGTCTAGGGGAAGTGATAGAACTTACAATATGGAATGGGAGGAGTTTAAAAACATGGTAGAAAGGAAATTCTGCCCTCCCAATGAAAAAGAACAGATAGCAAACAAATTCCTAAATCTTAGAATGACATGAGTAGAAAGTAAGGGTTATACTACATTGTTCTTTGAATATGCCCGAATAGTACCAACCCTTGTATCACCTGAACCAGTTTTAATCTCCCGTTACATCTGAGGATTAATTGGGGAGATTAGGCACGTAGTCAAGGCAGCTAGACCTCAAACCATAGAAGAAGCTGTAGAACTAGCAAACACCTTGACAGATGAGTTAGTCCGTACATGAGAAGAGGATCAAAGAAGGAATCTAACGCAGAAGCTTACCCAAGAATTCCGTTCTGGAAATTCTAACCGTGGGAGAAATGTAGGTTCTACCTCTGCATCCTACTGTAAGTATTGCAAAAGGAAGCATTCTGGAAGATGCTCCATATACTGTAAATTTTGCAAAATATCAGGACATAAGGAGAAAGATTGTAGGAAAAAGCCTAACAACATGATATGCTACAACTGCGGAGAACAAGGTCATATCAAACCTAACTGTCCAAAGCTAGCTCCAGCTACGAACACCAAGAATACTAAAAATGCTAGAGTATTTGTTCTGACTGCAGAAGAAGCAAAAATGATCCCGGATGTGATCACCGGTACGTTTTTAGTTAATGATGTTTTTGCTAAAGTATTATTTGACTCTGGTGCGAACCAAAGTTTTATTAATACTTCATTTTGCAAACTTCTAAATCAGCCATTAACTAAACCTACACAAGAATGTCTGGTAGAGACAGCAAATGGGGAAACCATTAAGATTTCTGAAATCTTGCAGGGAGCAAGAATAGAAATTTTAAATCAGAAATTTATTGCAAATCTTTACCCAATGTATCTGGCAGGATTTGATGTTGTGCTAGGGATGGATTGGTTAATAGCCAATAAAGCCAATATTTTATGTGATCAAAAGTCAATTCAAGAAAATTCACCAAGGGGTGAAAAGATCACAATTAAAGGAAATAAAACCTTTAGATCCACAAAGTTCATCTCTGTTATGAAAACAACAAGTTATATAAGGAAAGGATCATTAGTGTATTTGATTTCTATAATCACTAACAGTAAAAGAAAATAATTAAAGTATATTCCAGTAGTATCCCAGTTTTCAGATGTATTTCCAGAAGAGCTACCAGGGCAACCTCCAGATAGAGAAGTTGAATTCAGAATCCATTTAATACCAGGAACTACACCAATTGCCAAGGCACCTTCGTTAAGAAGAAGGACGGATCAATGTGTATGTGCATTGACTACCGTGAATTGAATAAAGTCAAGATTAAGAATCGGTATCCATTACCAAGAATCGATGATCTGTTCGATCAGTTGCAAGGAGCACGATTTTTCTCTAAAATCGATGTATGGTCAGGATATCATCAATTAAAGGTACATGAAGAGGACATTCCTAAGACCGCTTTCAGAACAAGGTATGGCCATTATGAATTTACTGTCATGCCATTTGGTTTAACCAATGCCCCAGCTGCATTCATGGACATGATGAACCGAATATGTAAGCCATATTTGGATAAATTCATAATTGTCTTTATAGATGATATTCTTATTTATTCCAAAAGCAAAGAGGAACATGCGGCGCTTAAGTTTATTAAGAAAAGAAAAGCTTTATGCTAAATTTTCAAAGTGTGAGTTTTGGTTAGAACAGGTACAATTTCTTGGACATCTAGTTAATCATGAAGGGATTCATGTAGATCCCACCAAGATCGAGGCAATTACCAAGTGGAAAACCCCTGAGTCACCAACCAAGGTTAGAAGTTTCTTAGGATTGGCTGGTTATTATAGAAGATTTATTCGAGATTTTTCTAGAATAGCCATTCTCTTAACTAAGTTAACCTGTAAATCCGTTAAGTTCGAATGGGGACCAAAACAAGAAGAAGCCTTTAGAATTCTTAAGCAAAGATTAACCAATGCACCCATACTAGCGTTACCAGAAGGAACTGAGGATTTTGTAGTCTATTGTGATGCTTCCAAGTTAGGTTATGGATGTGTATTGATGCAACGTCAAAAGGTTATAGCTTACGCCTCTAGACAACTTGAGAATCATGAAGAGAATTATTCAACCCATGATCTAGAATTAGGAGCTATAATTTTTGCCCTTAAAATTCAGAGACATTACCTATACGGTAGTAAGTTCGCCATATTCACCGACCATAAGAGTTTAAGGTATGTTTTTGGGCAAAAGGAGTTGAATATGAGACAAAGACGCTGGATGGAAATTCTTAGTGATTATGATTGCAATATCCAGTATCATGCAGGAAAAGCAAATGTAGTAGCTGATGCTTTAAGTCGAAAGTATCATGAAAAGCCAAAAAGAGTACGTTCTCTTAAGTTAAATCTGCAAGTAGATTTAAATGATCAGATTAGAAAGGCACAAGAATCAGTAATCATGGATGATACTGAAAAGTTAAAAGGAATGATTAAGGAATTAGAACAAGGAACAAATGGAATTTGGAGATTCCATAAGAAAAGGATGTGGATACCTAAATTAGGAAACCTGCGTCACCATATATTAGAAGAAGCTCATAAATCTAAGTATACGATGCATCCTGGAAGTAATAAGATGTATCAGGACTTAAGAAAGAATTTCTGGTGGATAGGGATGAAAAAGGATATAGCAGCATATGTTGCAAAGTGTTTAACCTGTTCACAAGTCAAAGCTGAACATCAGAAACCCTCAGGTTTATTGCAACAGTTAGAAATGCCAGTTTGCAAATGGGAATTAATAACAATGGATTTTGTTACCAAATTACGCAAAACAAGAAAAGGTAATGATACAATCTGGGTGATTGTAGACAGACTAACCAAGTCAGCTCATTTCCAACCAATGAAAGAAACTTTTAGCATGGAACAGTTAGTTAAATTATATGTAAATGAAATAGTTTCATTACATGGAATTCCTCTATCAATTGTTTTTGACAGAGATAGTCGATTTACCTCACATTTTTGGACAAGTTTCCAAAAAGCCATAGGAACCAAGTTGAATCTAAGCACCACTTATCGTCCTCAAACGGACGGACAAAGCGAAAGGACAATTCAGGCAATGGAAGACATGCTTAGAGCTTGTGTAATTGATTTCGGAGGTAATTGGGACGATCATTTATCATTGATAGAATTTTCTTATAATAACAGTTATCACACAAGTATCAATGCTGCAGCATTCGAAGCACTTTATGGACGAAAGTGCCGAACGCCAGTCTGTTGGGCAGAAATTGGAGAAAAGCAACTATCTGGACCCGAGATAGTACAAGAAACAACAAACAAAATCATTCAAGTCAAGGAACGACTGAAAGCAGCACGTGATAGACAAGAGTTATGCTGATAACAGACGAAAGCCCTTGGAATTTCAAGTAGGAGATAAAGTATTATTGAAAGTATATCCTTGGAAAGGAGTGGTAAGATTCATCAAAAGAGGAAAGCTAAGCCCCAGGTATGTTGGACCTTTTGAGATTATTAGAAGAATAGGACATGTAGCCTATCAGCTACAACTGCCAGAAGAAATGGCAGGAATACATGATGTATTTCATGTATCTAATCTCAAGAAGTGTTTATCCGATGAATCATTTATAGTACCTCTTAAGGATATAGAGGTAAATGAACAGTTAAAGTTTGTAGAGAAGCTTCTACAAATTGAAGACATGAAAGTTAAGAACCTCGAGCACAAGAGATTAGTTCAGGTTAAAGTGAAATGGGACTCCAAAAGAGGACCAGAATACACATGGGAACTTGAATCAGAAATGCAAAGGAAATATCCATGCTTGTTCCAGTAGATCTCGAGGACGAGCTCTAAAACAAGGTGGGGAGGATATAACAACCCTCCCGAATATTTTCTGACATCCTAATATATTTTAAAATATCCCAATATGTCTTAAAATATACCCCGTATGTGAAAACCGAGCCCAAAATACGATATAGCATTAAAAATAAAATAAAAACTAAGTTTTTATTTCGCTCACGGGCCGCGTAGACCATTAAGGTCTCTTACGCGGGGCGCGAAAACCCATCAACGAGGCGCAGCCCTGAGCTGCCACGTGGCAGCCACCAGTCAAACCTATACCGGTGACTGGGCCAGGATAGGGCCTACCCAGTCTACTACGCGGGCCGCATAAGCCCCGGTTAAATCCTACGCGGGTCGCGAGGAACTCGAAATCTGGCCCTATAAATAGAAACCGTTGGCCTTCAGTCCCAAATCGCTCACGAACTCTTTCTCTCTCGAATTTCTGAAGAATTAATATAATTCTCGGGTATAATATCCCCCTAATTAATGAAGTTATGCTCCATTGTAAGTATTATAACCCCGGTTACGTATTAGATACGCTGCCCGTTTGATCTAGGGTTTCGTAACGGCTGTCGAGGTTCTGCCCGACGTAGTCGTTGGAATGCCATCTCGAGGAGGGTATTACGAATGTAAATTTTAAGGGTTATTATACTAACACGTGTGCATTTGTGTAAATTATAGATAATCACCAGGAAACCCTTACAGAAAACCTAAGACAGCAATGTGAGTAATCTCCTTTTTGTAAACTGTTTTTACAAAACCTTAATTATTTTACAATATGATTAAGCAGTGATTGAGTCTTTGTAATTCTTCAATTACTGCCGGTATGTTGGGGTTTTGTATACAAAATGTGGAACACGTTACCATTGGACAACGAGTTAGCCAATGTGTAATATGACCCACCAGTCAGGATTGACAATACTGAATGAGTAATTGTGTAGAAATAAACAATGCGATAGCTCTCAATACTATTATTGGATAAAACTCTTCTTGATTAAACTGGGATTCACTCACCAGTATTTCCCACTGACAAAATGTTTTTAAACGCGTTTCAGGTAACAAAATATGAAAGCCAATTAGAAGCCACCTGGACAGCACTGAAGGCTTGGAAAAAGTGGCTATAAAAGTTACCTAAATAAAAGAAGATGTTTTATTCAATAAAATGGGGATTTTCCATATGAAAATGTTTGTAATGAAAACTTGGGTTTTATCCCAATATGTTTAATATTATAAAAGTGTGGTATTTACTCTGATAAATATTTCCTAACTACGGTCCTGATGAAATTTTCGCTGCCAAATTGATAAACAAAATGATACCACCAAAACTGGTCTCGCGGCCGCCCGTTCCCCGGACAGATAGGGGGCGGGGGTTACGACAAGGTGCTGGTACTGGATCTGGGTACTGTGGCATGGGTTCTTCCTGGGGATATGGATTCTCTAGGATTTCCTTAATGTATTCATCATTATCATAATAGGGATCTAGAGGGTCCAGACCTGGGTAAGCTGCTAGGTTTGGCATGGGTTCGTCTGTTAGGTGGTAGCGTTGCACATAATCCCTATGATCATCAAACCACGGGTCGTAGTCTGGGTCTAAGGGATTGGGTGCTGGTACTCTAGGTATCTCTTCTGGGTTAAAATCATGCATTTGGATTTGGTTTTCAGGGTTGTTTTCAATTTCCATTGGCTGAGTGGGAAACAAGGGTAATGGTTGAGGGGCTATGAGTTGCTCCAGGTTTGGGTCGGCAACTGTGGTTGCTAAAATATGGAAGTTTGCTAAACTTCTATTAAGCATATCTTGGGTGTGGGCATCTGTTTCTCTTTTAGCGGCTGCTAGCACTCACTGCTGTTGTAACTTTTTCATTCTCTTCCTACGCTCATGTGCTCCCCTACTGAACCATCCTCTCTTTTTAGGAGGGAATGGCTCTTCAGACTGAGCCTTAAACACGAATATCCCATTTTCATTGTCAGCTGAATACCCTGGGAGGGGAGGCTGTGAAGAGGTGCCTTCGCTCCTAGGTGAGCCGGACAACTGACGATAAACGTCGGAGGGTCCTTGATCGCTCATACTGTAAACTAGCAAATAGTCAAATAACACACAACAATAAAATACCGATATGCACGTATTTCCGTAATTAATTTCCTAACGTATGATATCTTGGTCTCAGCAGAACACTTCTGTGGCTGAATCAGTGGCTTAGCTCTGATACCACCTTCTGTTGCAACCCCCGTCCCCTAACAACCCGGGAACGGGTGGCCGCGACCAGTTTTGGTGGTATCTAGGTGTTAATCATTTTGATAGCGGAAATTACATCAGGACCGTAGTTAGAAAATATTTTATCAGAGTAAAATACCACACTTTCATAATATTAAACATGTCGGAATAATCCCAAGTTTTAAGTACACACATTTTCATAGGAATAAATCCTATTTTATTTAATATAACATCTCTTTATTTTAGGTAACGTTATAGCCACTTTTCCAAGCCTTCAGTGTTGTCCAGCTGACTTCTATTTGGCTTTCACATTTTGTTACCTGAAACGCGTTTAAAAACATTTTGTCAGTGGGAAATACTGGTGAGTGAATCCCAGTTTAATCAAGTTAAATAAAACCATTGTATAGTATTGAGGGCGGTCGCGCAATTACATTTGTTTCCATCTACTTAATTACCACCCACGGTACTGTCAACCCGACTTGTGGTCATGTTACACCTCGCAAGGTAGTAACAAATTTTGTATACAAAACCCCAACATACCGACGATAATTATAGAATACAAATACTCAATAACTGTTTAATATATTATTAATTATGCGAGGTTTTGTAAAAACAATTTGCAAAAAAGGAGATTACTCACATTGCTGTCTTAGGTTTCCTTTAAGGATTTCCTGGTGATTATCTATTAAATACACAAATGCACACGTGTTAGTATAATAAGCCAATATTTACATTAGTAATACCCTCCCCGAGATGGCATTCCAAAGACTACGTTGGGCAGAAGCACGACAACCGTTACGAAACCCTGGATCAATCGGGCAGTGTATCTAATACGTAACCGGGGTTATGACACTTACAACAGGGCAGAACTTCGTTATTTAGGGGGTATTATGCCCGAGAATAGCTTATACTATGTGAGAATTCGAGAGAAAGAAAGAAAGTTGAACGAGTTGGACTGAAGACTGGAGGCCTCTATTTATAGTCCTGATTTCGGACTTCCTCGCGGCCCGCGTAAGCCGAAGGTAAGACCTTCGCGGCCTGCGACATAGGGTTGTAGGTCCTAGGGTTCCTGATTCGTTGGTTTTAGCTTCGACACGATCATGACACATGGCGGCCTGGGGGCTCGCCCTGGTGGCTAACTGTCGCGCCCCGCGTAGGCTGAAGGCAAAGCCTTCGCGGCCCGCGAGCGCGTTTAAAATTGATTTTTATTTTATTTTTAATTATGTATAGTATTTTGGGCTTGGTTTTTATATACAGGTAATATTTTAGGACATGTAGGGTCATTTAAAATATATTAGGGGTGTCGAAAATTATTTAGGAGGGTTGTTATATGCAAGCTCAATTTCGAATCATAAGTGTTCATCCAGAATTTTAGATGGAACCATATAGTGAAATTTTTACATACCTTATTATCCCTTTATGGAGGTGATCACTAATTTGTGTTTGGTTTTCGATTTGGGCTTGATTTCCCCTTTCAATTTGGTGAATTTTTGTAGTTTTAGGGTTTGAACATGAGAGCATTTCTTGGCTCTGGTAAAATCGCAGACACACACACACGTATGTGTGTGTTTTGTTTTATTTATTTGTTTTAATTAAAACTTGTTACAATTGCCCATGTTTAGCCCCTCCACATTTATAGGTTTATAATTTGGGCTAATTTACTTCAAGCTTCCTTATTGTTTGGCAATTTATGATTAACTAGGTTAGTAAATCCTAGTTACATTATTATTCGGTAGAACCAATATATATATATATATATATATACCATGTGTAAATAATTATCAGTTCCTAATATTTACCGGGTTTATTTTTACCACTTACGGTATTTTACCCATTTATTTTCGATTACTTTAATATAATTAATAAACCCGTTTTTGGGGTGTTATAAGTCTACCCCCTTAAAGAGGTTTCGTCCTCGAAACCTTTATCACGTAGTTCAATGGGTTAGATTTAATGAATCTGATTTTTTTTTGGTGATTTACTTGGGCATTGCCCACATTCACTAATCTTACTAAGGAAGTATAGTAATGTCTTTTTGATTTCTAAGCGTATGCGCCTTTTACGTGTAAGACCTCGTGGGCCGTTACCTTCGGCTCTTATCCTTTATCTTTATTGATTGCTGATCTTGGCGGTTAGACTTATTAGTCACCGGTTACCTTATACCCCATCGCTCGGGTATATCCACTTTGCCTTCTTAAGTCTTACAAACTTCTATTATCCCCATTTAATAGTTCACGCTATAATGTGGTTATATTCCATATTAATTTTCTTGACCGTGATCGCATCATGTCATATTTAAGTTTATATAAAACTCCTTATTATCGAAAATCTTCCTTTCGAATGTATCGTCTTGCACTCATTCTTTTAGTGTTTTCCTTTTTCTAATTCCTCTCATAATATTTATATTTGTTAAAACGTTATTTCTCAGTAAAACTAAATTTTAGTTTAACGTTTTCTCTTTAACTTACGTTACTCACTCATATCAAGGAATTTACGTCCAAGGATTTATTCCTTTACGTTGTCATTTCGGAAATTACTTGGGCGTTGCTCATACTTTTACAATTTATTGGTATTACCGGGAAGGTACGGTAATGTCTTCACCTTTTACGTGAAATAACACAATTTAAATAATTGTGAATTCTTTTGTTATTTCTGCCCGTTTAGATGCTTTAGTGAAATCTTTCACTTTGTCAACCAGTCTTTTCATGATCTCTTCACTTTGGACCCATTCGGTTAACTTAGCAAAACCCATCGCTTTTATACTAACGTTGCCTTCCCAAGGCTTACAAGCATTCTTAATCCTTCATGCTCTAGCTTGCGCTACAATGCGATTACGTTTTATATTATCCTTCCGTTATTATTTTACGTGGGGGATTACAACCAGTTTCCTCGCTTTACGTTATTGACCTGTAGGTTCTTTCACTTAGCCTCGCAGGCTATTTCCTTAGACCTTCACCTTTTTAAGATGAGACCCCTATAGTTCGTTTCTTTTCATTTGTGTCCCGAAGGTAATTTTGGTCCCGTGGACCTTAATACTGCTTATATCTCGAAGGTTATGATGATCCCGTAGATCCATCTTTTCCTCGTGTCATTATTGAAATGTATGTATATTTACATAGCATCAAGGCACCCCTTGTTATGTTTGGAATCATTTATTTTTGCCTTTGAAGTTCATTTGACCTTGACCGTAGTCTAAGGCTACATTCGTTTTCTTTTTGAACTATTCTTCCGACTTTATGACTTCTTACGTCATTTACACATCGGTTTGTTCTCTGCTTACCGTTACCCAGTTTGTACCTATATTTCTTTACAGCCCGTTACCCGGGTTCTTTTTATCTTAATGTTTTTTAACGCTCCCGTTTCTCGGGTTGCGTTTTTCCTTTATCATCAAACATTTTACTTATTTGGTTTGAACACCCATCTTTCCTTTGTTAGCGACCCTTGGGTTCATCTCTTTTATTAACGTCTCAAAGGTCCATTTCTTAAGCCTTATTCGGCAAAACCACTACTATTGTTATGCAACTTTTGGGGTTTACCCGTTTTCGTTCCATCACTTTTAAAATGTTAGTTTTACTATTCTTTTATACAATCACACCCATCAACGTGATCATTTCGTTTTTTATAAGGATTTAATTAATAACGTGTTACTTGGATGGTTACTCATACCCAAGTTTCTAAATCCGCATTTAACGATACTTTCTTATTCGCAATGGCGAATAACACGTATCATTCATTTAGTTTTCCTTGAGGATTTTTTTCCGTCCAAGTCTTAATTTCTCATTCTTAGCCTTAATCCATTGTCTAATTGTTGCGCAACGTTATCTTAATGAAATTTTAACACGTGTACCTGTGATACTCACCCCAATGGGCTTTCTCTCAACTCGTTAATTTTTTCTTTCCTTGCCGTTATCATGGTGACATTGTAGCCTTTCCATTATTCCGGGTTAAATGGCTTCAGTAGCCTTTCCGACTTCCCCTTAGATCCTTTCACGTATCTCCTCAGTCATGAGGGATACCGTTTCGTCGCCAACTATGGTTGACATCATTACGTTGTAACAATAACAGAAATTAATTCATTTCATTTTATTATTCCATGTCGTTGTATGGAATTTACCCACATCTTTTATCAATATAAACGATGTTTCTACATGTTTTTATTTTGTTTGGCCAAGTCTATAACCTTGTCTTCGCCATTTACTACTATTGCAAATTCCGGGTTCGGGTGTAATTACACTCCTTCCCAACACAACACTTATTCACTTCATTAGGTTCCCGGGTTCGAGTGTACGCGCACTCCTTCCCATTGCAATACTTATCGAGATTACTTTTAGCTCGGTTTCACATACTCGCCATTATTTAATTATATATATATATATATAAATATATATTTACATAATTCATTCATTTCACTAATCATATATGCATATGCAACTATCGTTCATTATGTGAATTTTTGCATTCCACTTGTCTTATCGTAATTTAGAACGTGTACTTGATTGATACTCGTCCTGATGTACTCCGTTGTCTCAAGTTGTAATTTGATTTAGGTTCTTTGCTAGCATGTTCTTTGTCATGCTTCTGAACCTTCAGCCATTTAGATTATTTATCTCTCGTCATCTTCAGATGCGGTCATCATATCATTCGAACATTTCCAATTTATTAATAATCTTGTTATTCAATGTTGCCCGTATTATTATACGTGACATTCAGTTATACTTATTTCACAAGTACTTATTTTATAATCAATCTATGGTTAGGCTTTATACTACCTAATCATCTTTTACCAACACTAGACATCTCGAATCTGAAATGTTTATATCAATTGTCAAACATTTCGTTTCATTACATTTGCATCTTTCATTTTGATTTAGCCAAGTTTGTAACTTGCTTAACCCATTCGTGTTTAGTGCATTTTCCGGGTTTGAGTGTATTAACACACTCTTCCCATGCACTTGAATCCATATACTTTTCCTAACGTTTTAATAAAATCTACTAAAATAATTAATTCTTACCGGATGTTTGATCAAGCTTCGAACCGAACACGCTTTGTCAACAACCTTGGGCTCTGATTACCAACTTGTAACACCCGTCTCATTATAACACAATTATAATATTAAATACGCATTTTATGTGAAAATGCGTCCTTACAAAAATCTTTCCAAGTTAACATTTATACATGTTTAGAAACATTTCAAAATATAATTCTAAGTGTTTATGATAATCACTTATAGTTAATACAAAATAAGATCATCGCGGAAGCTTTAAATGACATGTGTTCGGTCCGTGTCCATCGCTTGATCTTCATCCGGGACTCTTGATATAAACCTATGATCAAAACCAACTTAAATGTTAGTTTTGATAGTTAAATAACAGTTCAAACGAAATAAATGGGTCAAACAAACAAGCGAAAACAAAATTTCCAGCAACCATGTCTCTCGCGGCCGCGAGAGACTTAGGTGAATTCTTCGCGGGCCGCGACCCAGGTCGCGTTACGCGACAGTGTTTCCGGATCATCGTCGTGTAACGCGACACCTTAGTTTCGACATAATGATTGTCTTTTTGATGCTGCATTTGCCCAGATGAAATTTTTAACCAAATTCTAACTTTAAAGTGCCATAACTTCCAATCTACTTATCCGATTTGCACGATTCTTTTTCCTATGCGTCCGTAATTAAAATACGGATCCATTTACCATCTTTTTTTGCATCGAAACCCGGTTTATAAGCGAATGTCTTATAAATTCTTCTTTTTTTAAAAATTATTCGACCCATTTAGTCTTAAGATACACTACATATTTGTTATCACTAACTATTTCTAAACATTTTGACCCATTCCCGGGCTTATCAAACATCAGCGTTTCATTCCCATCACAAGGTTCACACACGCATTAGTGTCGTGCTTGTTGTCAACCTTTCAAGCATGCGCGTTTAAGCAAATTCTACAAAGTTATTTTTCTAAACTTTCCACCCATAACTAAGGATTCATTTAAACCAAATTTAGCATGTCCGTTTCTCGGCTTACGCATTCCTAATACCCATTCATTGTGTGACATTCAAGTCACTTCAAACTCTACGGATTTAAAACATTGTTTTGACCCGCTTGGTTTTCCAGTGTAAACCACCACTTCAACGACATCCCAACCTTATTCTAACCATTATTTTGACCCGTTTGGTTGTCGAGTGAGCTTTGTCACTTCAATGACATACCAAACCCAACTATTTTCACTTTATCATCACCAAACATATCTAAATAACTATTTTGACCCGTTTGGTTATCTAGTGAGTTACATCACTTCATTGACATTCCAAACATGTTCTAACCTTTATTTTGACCCGTTTGGTTGTCGAGTGAGCTTCGTCACTTCAATGACATACCAAACTCGTATATTACACTACAACATCATTAACATAACTATGACCAATGTTTATGCATAATGTAACGAAACCACAAGTTACGAACCTTTTAAGCGCTCCCTTCAAACGTGTATCACCACCGGCTTGTCCGCTTGACGTCCCGGTTTCCTTGCCTATAGAGTTCAACCACGATTCGTTTAGAACTCTTTTCATATTACATAACGCATAATTCGCCCTAATATACAAGTATGCGTTTTAGTTCAAATTACCAACATTTAGCTTTCTTTTAGGCATTTCTACAAACACCTAAAGGGCAAAATTTCATACAATTTACAATCAAGTTCATGACTAATTATTTAGCCAAGATTAACATTAATTAGGTAAGTTCATGTTGAATTTTCACATCAACAAATCTGAAATTACTTCATAGAACTCAAAATACACTAGAATGATAATCATAATCCTGGTGTTTGACATGTTTCTACAAAACCCACTAAACACCTATATTGGTGATTATGGATTTTCATACTGATGAACATAATTCAACGAACTAATGGCTAGGGTTTATTCCTAGGCATGATTTTAACCCAAATTCACCCAAACAACTATCATGCAAGCCCAATTTCGAATCATAAGTGTTCATCCAGAATTTTAGATGGAACCAAATAGTGAAATTTTTACATACCTTATGATCCCTTTACGGAGGTGATCACTAATTTGTGCTTGGTTTTCAATTTGGGCTTGATTTCCCCTTTCAATTTGGTGAATTTTTGTAGTTTTAGGGTTTGAACCTGAGAGCCTTTCTTGGCTCTGGTAAAATCGCAGACACACACACACGTATCTGTGTGTTTTGTTTTGTTTATTTGTTTTAATTAAAACTTGTTACAATTGCCCATGTTTAGTCCCTCCATATTTATAGGTTTATAATTTAGGCTAATTTACTTCAAGCTTCCTTATTGTTTAGCAATTTATGATTAACTAGGTTAGTAAATCCTAGTTACATTAGTATTCGGTAGAACCAATATATACATATATATATATATATATATATATATACCATGTGTAAATAATTATCAGTTCCTAATATTTACCGGGTTTATTTTTACCACTTACGGTATTTTACCCATTTATTTTCGGTTACTTTAATATAATTAATAAACCCGTTTTTGGGGTGTTACACAACCAAACATTGGATCACTGATTTTGTGCATATGTGTCACACCCCAACCGATGACGGAAACATCGGGGCATGGCACTGAGCGAAACAGATTATCCAGGAGAATCCATAACAACTATTTGTTATAATATGTTAAAGGTTCATGTCCCATACCACAAACATATAAAATAAAAACAATTATTACAGACGTTGTTCTCATAGACAAATATCCATTCCGACAACTTAGATTTATTTAGGTTTGTTTCTAAGACTCCATCCTTGCTTGATTCTCACATAGCAGCAAAACACAAGCATCCTAAGCACCTGTCACATACGTTAAAATAGCGGTCAATACACATAGTGTAAAGGTGAGCATACAGGTTTAATAGATATAGTAGAGTTCGAAATCGTTTACGCATAACCAGCATGTAACATGTATAATGCGAAGCTAGTAGGTTATCGACAATGAAATATGCACAGACTAGACTGCGAGTTGTAGAATGCGCAACACATATCACCACTGTGACATGTGAGAGGTAACCTTAACAACCCTTGTCCACGAAAGGTGCTGAGTCCAAACAAATAGTACTATCGTTACTAAGGCGTCAGGCAACAATCACTGTGTTAACATAACATACAAGCATTCATCGAATAACAAGTAACATGCAATAATGGCCAGCGTATAAATAGTGTTTACGTTGTGTGTCGATGTGATTTAGAATAAGTAACATATGTAACACCCAAAAGTGCATAAGGCAAAAGGGATCGAGTATACTCACAGCGATGGAAATGGATTGAAGGGAGCGCTAGAGTGATTAGCCTGAACAGTTAACGATAGCATAAGCGAAGAGCGGTGCGTAAAATGGTGAAAAGTGACCATGTGTCGAACGGTAATCCGATCGGATGGTCATCCGATCGGATGGCCATTCGGTCGGATTGACACTCGTTTGGTAAGGATGTGTTTGTGTATGATGGCTTTGAAGTTTTTCGTTGTAGCATTTTGAAAACAGAGAAGTATCTCTACCTTTCAGGTCATCGATCGAACGGTCGTTCAATCGAATAGCGATCCGATTGATAGGACACTTAGTGAGAACAAATTCACAGCAGTGTTGTTACTCGGTCGGATAGCGATCTGATCGGATAGCAATCCGTTAGCTCTGACGTGTACATTGAACATGTTGAAAATTGTTTAAGTGTTGAACCTCAAGTGCAATCTGATCGGATTGCGGTCCGATCGGAAGGCAATCCGATCAGATGGCAATCCGATCAGACGGCAATCCGATCGGACGGCAATCCATCCAAACGAATCTGATCGTTTTGAACTTGATTATTTTTGAAAGTTTGCGGTTTGTTCGAGACGGTTTGACTGTGTATTAAACAAAAGAACCTCGTCAAGTCCCAAGTCATCCGATCGAACAGGAATCACCCAAATCCGATCAGTTTACTGGTTCGTGACAGTTGTTCTTGTTTAACCCGAAATCGGTTGTCTCCTTGATAGTAACCAGATCTCTAACCAACTCATCACTAAGAAAGAGTAGAAGATCAGAACGAGCTCCAATTCTATCGGTTTTGAGTGCATTGAGTGTAAAAGAGTTGAAAGAAAGTTGGGAAACCATCTTTCAATCCCTTCAACTTTGAAAATGTTTAGATCTATGCAAAATCATTGTGAAATCATGTGGAAATCCTTCAGATCTGGGTTGTTTTTGGTGGAATAAGGTCAAAACTTGAAGTTCATAAGAACTCCATGATGACGTCATCCTAAAACACCTCAAATCCGGTGATTTCACGGTTAAAAGTTAAGATTCAAAGGTGAAAAAGATGAAGGAGTGCGTGTAGATCATAGAAGTACAAGATTTGAGTGGAAAACTTACAAGAATCGCGAGAAATCGAGAGAAAAATGGGCTGGAGCGAGCTGGTCGAGTGAGAGGGCTGTCACATCACAAATGATGTGACAGGAGGGTATTTATAGGGTTTCCAAAAGAGGAAGGTGCACAAGTGTCGGATTGGCCACCGATCGGATGGCGGTTTGATCGGATGGCCACTCGATCGGTTGGCCATTTGATCCAAGTGTCCGGCGTGTTGAGTTTTGTCGTTTCGATTTGCGTGTTGAGCGTTGCGATGCGATTCGAGCGAGCGATGCGATAGTATTACTTATTAGTTACACAAATAACTTAACTACTATATCTAACATACAATCACTATAAATAACTTGCGTTTAGCCTTTGCGATTAGATTGCGATTGCGATAGAATTGCGATTGCGATTGCGATTAGCACCTCAACATAAACATAACATTCACAAGTAACACATAATAGCACACACGTAAAACAATATCTAGAACACATAATTCGAGTTGCGATGCGATAGCGATGTGATTAGCGATAAGTCGATTAGCGATTAAACATGCGATTAAACCTCGATTATTAATAGATACTCCACATAATACAACTAAAGCGATTAGATAAAAAGATTCGATTGCAAGTCATTAACGTTCAATCAATAGTTAAGCAAGGAGTGACAGATTGCAATTAGCAATCTTTTTTTTCCTTTGACTTTGACTTTCCAAAAAGCGGGTTGTTACAATATGTCAGTTGAAGGAGTTTTTACGAGCATCGTTAGAGCAACTATTGCAGTAAACAATTTCGCTATTCTACCATAGATCATGCAGATGATCCAATATCATGTCAATTAATTTCGTCGATGAAAACCCGAATACTCATCTTACTTTGTTTTTCAAAATGTGCCACGCATTCAAGATAAGATTGCTGATATTACTAAAGATGAGCCGAGGCATTTCCCATTCTCTCTTATTGGGAAAGCAAGATCATGGTTGAGTTCACTCCCACCCGATTAATAACTACTTGGAATGAAACAATAGATGGTCCTCAACACATTCTATAATGGGCTGTTCACACCATCTAGGCAGACTTTTGACTCAATAGCTAGAGTAGCGTTCAACGAGCTAACTTCTATCAATGCTTATGCATTACTTTGAAAAGATCACTACTAACGTTTGCCCATCTTCTATAACTCGAATTCAAGTCAAGAAAGTCGGTAGCCATTAACTCGATCCCAACAGCATGCTTGAAGGCTTGAAGCTAAGGTAGAAGCCATTGTTGCCCAAGTGGAATGTTTTCTTACCGTCAAGAAAACATGTGAAGTGTTTGAAGGATCTCATGCAACATCTGCTTGCCCTATTAAACTTCTACTGAAGAAGTAGATTACTTGGGGAACCAATTCAAAGCCCAAAATTCTAGTTTTAAGAGTTACCCAAAGTTAAACCGAAAGGGAACCAAAAGCTCTTTTCCAAGCTGAGTACTCTCAAAACAGTGTTTTCCAACCTCAAGAAAAGAATGTGTCGCTGGAGGACTTGCAGATGCAGTACATGTTGGATATTATGTCCGGTTTGATAAGTCAAAGCTGCCGACCGGGTCTTGACCCGTAAGAGTTACACATTAGGCAACGAACTAAAATTCACTTAACTGGTTTAACTGGTAATTACGAACGATATGAAACAGATTATAATTATATTTATGATCATGAGCGGATTTATATTATTAATACTCGTTATTAATAATATAATTGTTTATCTTAACTAATAAACTTGTTGCGGGTATTAACTGAGAGACGGGTACATGGACCGGGTGAGACGGGTATACTCATCCTACGCCACTTGTCGTGCATACACCTTTGCTGCGCCATATGTGGCACATGCACCCACCTACCGCCATTTGTCGCGCATGCAATATTGCATGGCCACTTGTTGGACATGCATAAGCTTCTCGACACTTGTCCATCTTCCATATGCATGCCCGCCATTTGTCGCACATGCATGGATCTCCGTATATTATTTAAAGGAGTGTATGGACAAGCTTTGTGAGGTTGGAAGATTTTGCAAAAACTCTCAAAGCACCCACATCCACAACCGGCCACAACTGGCACCACCATGGGCCGCCGTCGCCGCCTCCGTCGCTGTCGGACGCCGCCCCCGCCTATTGTCGCCGCCCCACGCCACCGGTCATCGCCGCCCGCCGCCACCGGTCACCACCACCGCTATACGGGTGCGCACTCGCATTTAGTTCGTATTACTAGCACTTGTTCGTTGAACCTCGGTGTCTCAACCGGTTAGTCATTAACCAAGGTATATCTTTCTCATCGGTAGTTAAATATACTTTTTTCACTGTGCTCGTATTTGCATGTAACCGGATCCTGTCGGGTTTCGTTTTGTTGATCACTTGTTTATATTTCCGCTGCATTTTATTAACTCGCTTAATTAATTAACCATTATTTATTGAACCAGGTTTTTGATTTTGACCGATCACCATGGAAACCCAACTGTACATGCAAAAAAGAGAATATCGGTTTTGCAAGCATGACATGGAGCAGGGTCGGGCCGCTGGGGAGTGGGCAACGGCTCAGGGCCCGAAACTTTTTTTTATTTATGAATTTTACGCTGTAAAATTAGGATATATAACTATCGAATTGAATAAGGGCACGGTGAAGCGCTTGGTTTGGTGGTTTGCATGTTTGTTTAACAGCAAGAAGACTTAGGTTCTAATCCTGGCTGCTTAAGTTTTGTTTTTCTTTTTCTTTGTTACCTATTCATTAAATAGAAATGACATTAATGTGCTAAGAATCACTAATTTATTTCTTTTTTAACGGCAGTGAATCATTTATTATTATTTAAATTAATTTTTAAATTATTCTTTACTCTACAATTAGTTTTGCATGTTTTAAAAAATATATTTTATGAAAAAAGTCTTATTTTGTTTTTCATTCAACTCTATGCATTTCCTAAAAAAAATGGATAGGTTAATGTGGTTTTACGTATTTTAAATTACAATTTATAAAATTTACGACGTAACTTTTCTGTATTTTCTAAATATACCCTTACGACGTGTTTTCTTTCTACGTCTTGACGTGCAAATGCACGTGCGATGTATTTTCTATCTACATTTCCAAATAAAAAAGCGGTCCACCTCAACATACCCGCAAATTTAAAACTTTTATATATATTTATTTTAAAAAGTTCATATTTTATGGGCCCATATTTTCTATTCGCTCAAGATCTGCAGATTTTCGGAGACCACCCTGACATGAAGTTTCGAGAACTGAAAACCCCAATTCAAAACATCGAAAAGACTCTCATGCGGTTGGCCTAGAAATTCAATGACCAAAGACCAAAGATTTGGTAAAAGTTGTTCCATTGCATCCATAACTATCAAAAAGACCTAACCATCATCTTCATTTTCATTTTAATCTTCATCATCCATCGACATCAAAATCAACCAAAAAAACTCTTCACCCTTTTCCATAATCCATAGTCATCACCACCATTTAAAGATATTGACCAAAAAACCATCGTCCAATACAAGTAAAATAAGCTTAAAAACCCAATAATACAGTTACAATAAAGTCATAAAAAAAACGAGTACAACTAAGGGTGTCCAACAATTGCATCCCTAGCATAAATTTGATTATTCATAGTGGTATGCTTGTTGATGTACTCCATGTAAGCAGCTTCTCTATTCCTATGGGGTAGAGGTAAGGTTGTCTACATCTTATTTTTCTCAGACCCTATATTAGCTTTGCTATTGATGGAATTTACTGAGTATGATTGATGATGATGACTCTGTATATGTATGGTGTTTGGGATTCCTTCTCAAAAACAACTTATTAACTTATATAAGTCATAAGTTAGAATTTCTAACTTCTCAAAAACAACTTTTTCACACACAAAAATAACTTATATAAGTTAATACAAACACTCTAAAAACAACTTATTAACTTTTATAAGTCAATAAGTTATAAGTTGCTCCAAAATAAGCTAACCCAAACACCCACTTTGTGGGACTTCATACTAGAAGAAGTCGATTCCATATGGATCAATGTCAAATCCGAACCTGTTCTGAAATAGACACAAGTTGTGAGGGCCACACTTACAAATGTCAAGACACTTTTTAGTGCCAGGTACAAAGTCATTGTTATCTCAACGACTGCATTTCCTTTCTTAATGTCCTCTTCAATATTTATTAAACAAACTTACATCATGTAACAAGAACATTTATGAGACATTCACATAACAAAGAAGTTAACTTCAAAGTTATTAGACCATGGGGTATGGAGAGCCTCATCCCCAAGGGGATGGGCCGCTACGTCACCGCCACGTAAGCGAGGCCTAAAGGGGATGAACCTAGGGGGTGGGGGATGAACCCTTTATATATATATATATATATAGGAATAAGTTAAAATGAGAACCACCTCGAGTTGTAAGAACCCGCGAGAACCACCCCCGCGGGGGGGCGTTGACCACGATTTTTTTTTTACAACTAGATGTGTATATTTTAACAACCTACGTAAAGTTTGGGTTTAAACGGCGCGCCCGAGGGGGTAGTTTTTTACGCCCAAAGTTTGCTTAAAAAAAAAATAAAAAAACCCAAACTTTGGGCGTAAAAAACTACCCCCTCGGGCGCGCCGTTTAAACCCAAACTTTACGTAGGTTGTTAAAATATACACATCTAGTTGTAAAAAAAAAATCGTGGTCAACGCCCCCCCGCGGGGGTGGTTCTCGCGGGTTCTTACAACTCGAGGTGGTTCTTATTTTAACCTTCCCCTATATATATATATATGTATGTATAGGTGTGTGTGTGGGAGAGAGGCCCGTCGCCACCGGCTTGTGGAGGACGAAGAAGCCGGGCCTGGCCCGGCGCCGGAGCAGAGGGGTGGGGAAGACGGGGCGGCGAGCAAGGGACGGGCATGGGGACGGCCCCCATACCCTCTGGTCTTACATGAAACTTTATATCAAATATTATTACACTTTCACCTGTTTTAATTAATTAGTTACTTAAAACATTCAAATAAGTTGATTTAACTAAACTAGTGGTTAATCGCGTGCGTTGCGTTTGGCTTGAAGTCGGTCAATTTTTGTACACTGGCTATGCTAAACAAAAGTGAACACCCAAAAAATATAATCGTAAATGCTCCAAAAGTGCTTGGTTCATTGGGGTTTTTCATTGCGTTATAACTATAATTAGATAATAAAAGGAAAAAATCATTAAGTTAAATAATAAATGAAAAATTAAAATAAAAAGAATATAAGTTTAAAATTGAAAAAAAAAACAAAATAAAACAAAAACAACAATAAAAGAATACATTTACCTATAGTCTTAAAAGACAAAGTCAGTGGGGTGACCCACCGGCTTTGCCTTATGCCCCCTACACTTTTACAATTTTGCGTTTCAAGTCCCTCAGCTTTGCTACCCCCTAAACTTTTACAATATTTCATTTCAAGCCCCTTAACTTTGCTACGGCCCCTCCACTTTTGAAGTAATCAATTTTAGTCCCCCACAGGCTTTGCCTTACCCCCTAAACTTTTACAATTTTGCATTTCAAGCCCCTCAGCTTTGCTACCCCCTAAACTTTTACAATATTTCATTTGAAGCCCCTCAGCTTTGCTATGACCCCTCCACTTTTGGAGTAATCAATTTTAGTCCCTTATCTAACTTTACTATTCTTCTACTTTAACAATTGCCATTTTTAGCCCCTAGCTTTTTACTAATTTCTATATTACTTAAAGTACAAAGTCGGTGAAACCACCACTTTTTAACTTTCAAAATTGCCACTTTAGCTTATAGTTTTGTAATTCATATTTTTTACATACAGAATTTTCCTTTTTTTTACTCTCTACTTTTGTAACTTGCATTTTTTACCTATACTTTTGTAACTTGCATTTTTACCTATACTTTGGTAATTTACATTTTTGGCACATATGTTTAGGGATGAGCTCGGTACCGTCCGGTACCGAAAGAACCGGTACCGAAAATCCCCAAAAGTGGGTACCGGTACCGAATATACCCGGTTCGGTACGGTTCGGTACCGGTAAAAACCGGTAAATACCGGTACCGTACCGTACCGGACCGGTACCGAAAATGTCAAAAGTCGGTACCGAAAAAGTACCCGGTTCGGTAAATTCGGTACCGGTACCGGGTCTGATTTGCTCATCCCTATATATGTTTTATACCGACCCCTCAACTTTTAAACTTTGCTTTTTATATTTTGGCGTAAATTTGGTATACGCTTTCGGCCTTTTTTTTGTATGTTTCCTAGATATGAATCGGGTCACATATAATACGTTTTAACTTGATGGTATAAATTCAAGTTAGTCGAGTCGCATATACTACGTTTTGATTGAACAGTATAAACTTGATTTGCTTTACATTTTAATCCAATTGCAACACATCTATAGGTTACATTGAGTTCAGTCGGATATGTCGAAACGCACATTATTATATGATTAACAAATCACATAACGCTTGGACTAATCCGTTCGACGTTTGCGATGTACCCGCGCCGCAACGCGCGCGGGTCTTATTACTAGTATTATATTAAAAGAAAATTTAAAATTGATACAAAGAAAATAAACTAAAGAGGGGGATGTGTTGAACCGTGGTACTATGTTGGATGGTCATGATGGCGTTGTAGCCATCCTTCAATTCCTGAGCTACAAGCGTTTGTGGCCATCCTTCATCAGGCACGTTGGAATCACGTGTGAGTTGTGGAACCATACGAGACGGACTAAGGCTCAAAAACACAATTAAATACTTAACCGTTAATAACCAATAGTATGAGCATGGTCATGGTTGTACTTAGGGTGAACGCGGTGGAGCGGTGAAGGAGTTTGCCGCATAAGGGGTGCAACGCTAGGGCGTTTATGCCGCGCGGTGAAGCTCTTTTGCGGGGACTACTTGCTACATGCGGGGAAGAGGAGGGAGAGGAGGTAGTGGTGCCCACTCTTTTTCAACTAATCAGACTATCTCCAATGCTAAGGGGGCCCTTAGGTGTCCTTTGCTGCCTAGTCAGCTGCCACATCATATACTTATAAATCCTTAAATATCCTTACATATCCTTAAAATCGCTTAATTTCACCTCCAACCATACAAACTTCCTTACATATATCCTTACATTTTCCACATCATCACCCGTTTTTTCTTTAAATTCAATTACTTAAATTATTAAAATGTATTTAAATAATTAAATAGTTAATACAAGTAAATAGGTAATATCTAAAATAAAAAAATAACTAGATTTAAAAAAATTCAATACATCTGAACTGCAGGATACATGCAATAGATTCGTTTTTTGAATCGGATTTTTCAGAATTTGCTTTTTAATGGGATTTTTTTTCAGAATTTGTTATTTATTTAAAATGTTTTTTTTTCAACTTCAATCAAACCTAAAGGTTTAAAATTTAGTTTACTGCAATTGAAGGGGTGAATATAAAACTTTTAATATTAAAATAAAAGGTTTATCTCTTTATTGACTTTTACACTTCATCTTCCATAATTTTCACCAATAGAGCTTTTCATAATTCCATGTCTTCACAGCTGAAAAATATTCAGTTTTTTCTCCCTTAAAAGTTCATATATAAACTGAAAGATCTCGTTGGAAATATAGAAAAAGAAAACGAAATGGCTCAACAACCAAGGCAACCCAATCCCTTAAGTTTGGGCGCCTCACCTTCGGACATCTTCAGGCGGCCGGCTCCAACGCAACGCCCGACTTCGGGCGACTCCGACGTGGCTCGGATGACCTAATTTCGGATGCGTTAAAGATAGTCTCATGCATTTCTCTCTCTTTAAAAAAAATGGTTTTGATAAAACCACCCCTTATCTTTCTTGGACAAAAGTGATGTATAAGAAGGGAATTGACATGACACATTATGATTGCGTGTGTGGAAAATTCCCTCTATCGCATAAGACTGGAGGGTATGGAGAGCCTCATCCCCAAGGGGATGGACCGCCACGTAAGCGGGGCTTGAAGGGGATGAACCCCTTTATATATATATATGTATGTATGTATGTATAGCTGTGTGTGTGAGGAGAGAGGAAAATGGCCAGTCGAACCCGGCTTGTGGAGGACGAAGACGGCGCGCCGGGTCTATGGGGGGAGTTGTTTCGGGACGGCACCAGGCCTCGCCGTGCCCCATACCCTCGTGTACCCTTCACCCTAAAGTATAACTTATGTATGATTTTAATCACCTCATGATTGGGTGCACCACATCCAAGGAACCCAAATAAATTCAAGTAATAGTGTGACCCCACATGCATTAAACTCCATTAAATTTTAATTAATATTATAACGAATTACTAAACATTAAACATTGCATCAGAACCGTACTAAATGAGTTAATAATTTTCAAAAAAAAACTAAATGAGTTAATAAGAAAATTGTACAGCCTTTTTTTCAGAAAATATCGAAAGCCAACATCTATTTAATAAGGATTTACAAAGTACAAACTACTTTTACAGCTCACGTCTTTAGTCTGTTGTATGTTGTTGAGGTTTATAATGATCAAATCGAACAAGCCAAAGCCACGAAAAGTTTGGAGCAAAATCTATAAACTGAACCGATTCACGGTGAAGAGGCGGGGGCCAGGGTAACGGCGCAGGTTGTTGCTAGTTTACCATCTATCTTGATGTAAATTAAAATAAATTTGCTCTTTGGATATTTTATAGAATATACATATAGAGGGTAATGCCAACTGTAAAGGGGTGTGGAATCAAATAATAAAGGGCTGTTTGGTAGCCTTTTAATGACCATTCAGATGCTACCTCTTAATGGTTTAAAACCTCTGAATGAATAAGAGGTAACCTCAAGTCTGAATGGTTAAGAGGTAACCTCTGAATGGTAAATCATCACATGTAACATTCTTCTACCTTCTCATTGGTAAAATTCTTAATGGTTCCATTAAAAGGTAGTCTCTTAATAACCATTCAGAGGCTACCAAACAGCCCAAAAGTCTAGTATAGTGGGATGTTGAATGACAAAGGTCTTGTTTCATGGTCTACTTTAAAGAAGAAATTGGGAGAAGGAGAAGACACAACATTTTGGAAAGACCCATGGTTGTGTGATAATCCTTTAAGTGTTATATTTCCTAGGATTTTTCATTTGGATACTCATTCAGATTGCTTGATTAGTTCGAGCCTTTGAGGAGGGTTGATGAAGGGTGAAGGTGTCTTAGAGGCGTTCAATTAAGGAGGTCAAGAGGTGTGGCAATTGGATTACTTGTTAATTTGATTGAATGATTTGAATTTCGGTGATAGCAAGTAAAATGTTGAATTCTCACCCCATTGTCCACCTATCACATCCATAATGAAAATTACAGATGAATTGTGGTTGGAAATTTGAATTTTTATTCATTTTAACGTGTGTAAAAGAAAGTAAATAATATAAAATCCCATTTGATAAACCAATCAAAAACTATGGAGCGAAGACAAATAGCCGTAGGAGGCAGTGAGGGGAGGGACGATGAACATGCGAGCATGACAACCACCTTCTTTGTGGCAAGATTGCCAAACGGATGCACTACAAGCGATTTGGAAAATTCTTACAAAAATTATGGGGAAGTAACAAGGAATTTCATCGCACCGAAGAAGGACAAGATAGGAAGATTCTTTGACTTTTTAGATTTCAAAGGAGAACATGAAATCGAATACTTGGAGAACATTAGTCATGGGGATGCAAGTTTCTAATAAGCAGGCTAGATTCGATAAAAACGCCCCACCTCTGCCACCACCTAGGAGGAGGGTGGAAGCTACTCAACCACCGCAATACCTTTTCGATCAAGATGCTGCTTTGCTAAACGGTAAGTCGTTCGCTTACTGTAACAACCCTCATTAAAAGTCCTATTTATATTATTATTTTATTCAATAGGAAACCCTAATTGAGACACCCAAGTGATTCTGCGCAAAACCTACAAATTTCAGAACAATCAGAATCAGGATCAGGGCCCTAAAACTCGGGGGGGGGGGGGGTGTTCCCTACTCGATGATTATCCTTATAACTTATTATAAAAATCGAATTTAATTAAATCGTCGACTCACCTGCACTTCAACCACACGTGGCAACAATATGGAGAAAAGGTGTCCCTTACGGACCGTAAGGGAACATTGTTACGGTCCGTAAGAAATGCCAAATTGGTGTATAAATAGCAGGAGTTGGGACTTGCTTCTGTGCGTTCGTTCGACGATAAAATTCAACTCAGGCGCGGAGATATCGTCCAAATACTCTCAATTAACACACACAAAACACTAAATAGTATAGCGGGGTGCTGCTGCACAGGGTATTAACTCGATCGCTGATACGATTCAATGTCCGATCGATTAAACTATCCAATGGATGTTTAAGTGCTGCTCAAATTGGGTTATACTTTGTTATTCATCGTGATTTCGACTTGAATGTTTGAGTGCTGTTCGAACTCGGACTATACTCTGTCATTCGTTGTGAATCCGCTGAATTGTTAAGTATTGCACTTTGTCATTCGTTGTGAGGGTTTTATCTCGTGAGTTATCGTAAATGCTGTATTAGTTAATTACCTAGTTTGTATGCACTAGGTTACAAGGCTAAGAAATAGGCTAAGCTCTGCTCAAATTAAATCTGCAATATATCAAGGATTATCTGTAGACTAAGCTTTGCCCATAGAAATCTGCAATGTGAGTTCATTTCTCTTTTCTCACAGTTTGTGAGTCTACTCTATTTTTCTCACAGTTTTATCACCTTTTTGTGATACAATTATATTTACAAAGGCTTTTCCAGAACCCTAAATGTTTACCAGTTATACTTACAGTGATTAAGTTTTTATATTAACTGCTGGTATGAAAGGTTTTATATATTATTTGATTCTCATTATTATTTGCCAGAAAGTTAGTCAATATTAGCATGACTACAATAACTGTGGAAATTATGCATTCTACTAAGATTATATTTTAGTTTTAGTCATGTTAATATATTAAATAATGATATTACAATTATTTAATTGACATATTATATTTGATAAAGTTATTTTAATTTGATATAAAATGATATATGTCATTTTCTGGATTAAATGGTTTTATGCCATAAGTAAAATATTTGACAAAGAAATGTCACGGGACATAATCACTACTAGAAAAGTGGTCATTTTGCTACGGAAATTTCCTACGCAAAAAAAAGCGTCACAAATTCTGACACATTTACTACGCATTTCTTACGGAAAAAAGACCTTGATTTTTCTGGGCAATTTGTGACACAATATTGACAAATATACTAATTCTAAGTATTGTGTCGGAAATGCGTAGCAACTTGCTACGCATTTCCGACGGAACCATTATTTATTTGTTGGAATTAGATTTATATGTTAAATTCATTTAAATATTAATTGTTGCGTCAGAAATGCGTAGCAACTTGCTACGCATTTATGACGAATTATTTATTATTATACTTAGATTATATTTTAATGTTTAATCAGCATTATTATTAATTATTGCGTAGGAAATGTGTAGCAACTTGTTACGCATTTGTGATGGAAAATTTATTGTGTAGGAAATGTGTAGCAACTTGCTACGCATTTGTGATGGAAAATTTATTACCATATTGTGTAGGAAATGTGTAGCAACTAGCTACGCATTTGTGATGGAAAATTTATTGTGTAGGAAATGTGTAGCAACTTGCTATGCATTTGTGATGGAAAATTTATTACCATATTGTGTAGGAAATGTGTAGCAACTAGCTACGCATTTGTGATGGAAAATTTATAGTGTTGGAACCGTTCCTTCGACGTTTTTCCCGGCTACTTTAACGGTTTGGTTTTGATGGTGAAGACGATTTGCTGTTGTTGGTAATGTTGGTGGTTCGGATACTTCCAGATCGATTCGGGTTTGGTTAAAATAGATGACATCAGCTTCATGATGGTTCCGGTTTTGTTTCGGCTCGGGTCACGGTTCGGTTCAGGTCAGATTTAACGCGGGTCAATCTGTGTATACCCGTGTTATACATATGTATTGTTAACCTGGTAATTTACCATATTATTACCATATTTTAGTATTACCATATAAACACGTGATGGTGGTATGTGGTAAATAAATCACTTTCAAATATAAACACATGAGCCAATCAAAATGCTGTGACAATCGGTAATTTACGGCTCTTAATTTCTCGCAAAACAAGCATTAGAACGATAATAAATAGTATTTAAGGCGAACGTTACCTCTGTTCATGTTCTTTTATAAGCTGTTCGCCGAACGTTTGGTTCGTTTGCAGCCCTAATTATTATATAACTATAATACATTTAATTGTTGTAAGTATGTTTTGGAATTAATAATTAAATCTTATTTGATAGTTGTAAATAAAAAGAATAACGAAACATATTTATACATTATAAATTAGGGGTAATTTCATAGAAATGTAACCAACTTTGAAAAGTGTTCCAATTAACTCATCGGAACTTTTTTTGTCTCTATAAAATAACTCAAGTTTCATTTGATGTTCTAATACTATGTAATTATCAGGTTACCAGATTAGTAACGATGATGTGTCAGGTTTTATTTTTTTTATTTTTAATATGATGTGGAAAATAAAATTAATGACATGAATTTTTCTCTAAAAAAATTGAAAAATCATTTTTTATTCTAAAATTAATAAAATATACAGTGTTACGATTGAGTTTTTTTAAAACAAAAAAAAATATACTTTTTGAATGAGTAACAAAAATTGTTACGATTGAGGTTTTTTTTTTAAATCGTATTGGTAAGATGATGAGGCATATTAATAATAATAATATTTTTTCATTAATAAACTAGTTAATAATAATACAAGTAATAGATTCTAATTTTTTAACTTATGAAAAGGATAATGGAGGCATAATGTTTTACACATAATTGAGCCAATCAAAAGCTTTAGTTAAACTTCACACGGATCATCATCCTACGGTCCATTGTTCACCTAATTTTCAATCCAACGGTTTAAAATAACCTCTAGAAACACAAAATCCTCAAGACCCATCCCTTCCACTTCTTTTCTCTATTGCTTATCCCCAAAAGAACAAACTCTGTCTTCTACCCCCTCCTTTCGATCACCACTTGCAGACACAAGGGAAAAGCCAAACACACTCTCACACATACTCCCTCTCCTCTCTAGCCGGTGATCGTAGCCGCCGTTTCGGCTGACCGACGCCGTAATTCCGGCAACACGAACCCACCGAACACCCTTCTTCTTCAATCCCGAGAAGGCATCATACAGAAGCAACAAAAGCGCGGCTTTAACCAGTTTGGGGAGGCTTCTAGAAGCGGTATTTGAAGCCAGAGAAGCAATCAGAATGTAGTTAAGACTCGAGACTTCAAAGCGAAATATTTTTTATTTGCAGATTATATAAGAAATTGATAAGAGTTTTGGAATGAACATATTGAAAGTGTCCAAGAAACTCTTATTAGTTTCCTAGGCTACCTACACTTCAAAAAACTTCCTTCAAAGTAGAAAAAAATATTGCCAAGATTGTGTCAACTGTAAGTTTGAAAAAGTTATAACACCTCAAGAGTAACGTGTCCCTTACATATGACTGGTATCCTTGATTTTCATCTAAAACATATGCTTCTTTGATTTTTGATGTTTGTTGAAACATATAAGCATAGGTGGGATCCTTAGTTTTGTGTAGTGCTACACAGTGGCGGAGGAAGTGTGTTGCTAGCTTCATGATGTTTCGGGTTTTGTTTCGGCTTGGGTCACGGTTCGGTTCAGGTCAGATTTAACGCGGGTTCACATACGCTGAGACAGTGAAGGCATCACATAAATTTAGAGAAAACATGATGACAAAACAAGCTTCCAATGAATATGTAATTTTATTTTCTTTATGTTTGTAGATTTTTTACATTTTTGTTTGTAAATTTGTATAAATTTATGATTAATGTTATTGAATTTGTATAGTTTTTAGTTTTATTTGCTTTTGTATAGAATAAAACTATAAAAAAAACATTTTCTTTAAACAAAGCATATTTTTACTAACGTGTTTGTGACACAAAATCCATTACTAAAAACCTTTTATTTTTTCATTTTATTTATTACAAATTCGTCAGAAATGCGTAGTAAACAGGTAGTAGGAAAATGCGTAGAAAATGTGTAGCAATGGATTTTCGTAACAATTGTGTAGCAAAAATTAAAAATTAATTTTCGTGACAATTGTGTAGCAAAAATTAAAAATTAACTTCCGTTAAATGGGTAGGAAAATGCGTAGAAAATGTGTAGCAATTTGTGACAGCCCTTTTTCTGTCAGAAATGGGTAGGAAAATGCGTAGAAAATGCATAAGAAACCAGTTTCCTACGAGTGGTTTTCCTACATATGCATTTTGTCACAAATTCGTAGAAAATCGCGAGTTGTGACGCATTTCCTACGGAAAATAGTGTCAGAAATTTTAATTTTTCTAGTAGTGAATTAAGTCCGGAGTCACTAGTTGAGAGAATGATCAACAGTGACATGTCCAAAGACACTAGTTGAGAGAATGATCAACAGCGTTATGAATAGAAATTACTAGTTGAGAGAATGATCAACAGTAATATGATCTGAGTCACTAGTTGAAAGAATGATCAACAGTGACATGACCAAAAGCACTAGTTGAGAGAATGATCATCAGTGTTATAGAATCACTAGTTGAAAGAATGATCAACAGTGATATGACCAGAATCATTAGTTGAAATAATGATCAACAATGATATGATTATAGTCACAGGAATCGCCTAGTGACAGATAAATTGAATAATAGTAAAATATAATTATTTGATAAATTCACTATTGGACAAAAGTGAGCCAATAGGTGATATGATTAAGGTCATATTGAAACTGTCACCATGTGACAAATACTAAATGAGTTGAATAAATATGAATAAATATAAAAACCTTAATACTGTAAGGTATAACAATATATTTTATAAAAATGGAATGAATTCACTCAGTATTTTCGCTGACAAAACCTTTTTCAAACATTTTCAGGTAATTACAGTAGATTGGAATAAGAGCTGGATACGACACTGAAAGGCTTCAAGAAGTGGCTTATTTTATTAATTAAATTATGTAAACAAATTTATCTTATTAAAGCTACCTTTATAAAACATGGGTTTATCCCATCTATTTCATAAATAAAATCCGGTGTTTCTAAACTCTGATATTTTTCCTAACTCACGGTCCTGATGAAATTTCCGCTGCAACGTTTTTAAAATAATCACCGGTACCGCTGGACTGTTCACGACTTCCGATTCCGTTCAGGGTGGGTCGGGGGTCGTGACAGAAGGTGGTATCAGAGCCACTTGTTTAAGCTATTTAGGTGTTCTTTTAAATACCTAAACTTAAACAATAAAGTTAGGAAACTGATACAAATTAACATATGTGTTATATATGAATATATATATATATATATATATGTTAATATGCACAGATAATATCCTGGAAATATTGTTTTGTTTTAATTATTCTATGATATTAATAAGTGAAAATGTTTGTAATTCAGATGTCGAATGAAGTACCACATAATCCAGAAGTTCATGCTAATAATGAAAATCCTTTGGATAAAAATGCTATAGAAAATCTAATAGCTCAAGGAATAGCTAATGCTTTACCTTTAATAATTAAAGCTGTTAAAAATACCGTAGAACCTACCAAAGTTGTGAGTAGCAAGCATACTCGTGACGATGGTTTTAGCCATAGTGTCAATGGAGGTAATGATGATATTATCAAAACCCCATTTCCTAAGAAAAAGAAGGCGATGACTCTCGGGTGTACCTACAAAGAATTTCTAGCTTGTAAACTAACTGAGTTCGCAGGCAGTGAAGGTGCCACGGCTACTCTGCGATGGTTAGAAAAGACGGAAGCTGTTCTTACAATCAGCAAATGTGCTGAAGAAGATAAGGTGATGTATGCATCTAACCTCTTTAAGGAAGAAGCCTTAGAATGGTGGAATACAATTCTTCAGGCAAAAGGAAGTGACATTGCTTATTCCATGAATTGGGAAAAATTCAAGGAAATGGCAGAAAGAAAATTTTGTCCTCCTTATGAAAAGGAACGAATGGCTAACAAGTTCCTAAATCATAAAATGATAGATGTGAATTGTCGTGAATATACGACAACGTTCTTCGAATATGCAAGAATGGTACCAACTCTGGCTTCGCCAGAACCCGTACTTATTTCTCGTTATATTTGGGGATTAGTTAGCGAAATTCGAGACATAGTTAAGGCCACTAGACCACAGACTATTGAAGAAGCAGTCGAACTAGCTAACATGCAGACAGATGGACTAATCCGCACAAGAGAAGAAAACAAGAAGAAAGAGTTAGCCCAAAAAATTTCCCAAGAATTCTACAAGAAGACAGGAACTGAATCGTCACTGGAACAACCTATCTGCAAAAGCTGTAACAAAAAGCATTCAGGAAGATGCCATTTTAGGAAAACATCCTACTGTGACTTCTGCAAGATGACCGGACATATAGAGGAAGAGTGTAGAAGGAAAACTAATGTTTGTTTCAATTGCGGAGAAACAGGACACATCAAACCATATTGCCCGAAACTAACCAAAGCATTCGACAACAAGGCCAGAACAACAGACGGAGCTAAGAAGAACGCGTGAGCATTCGTACTTACTACACAAGAAGCAGAAATGATTCCAGACGTAATAGCTAATATATAATATCTAAGTTAAGTTATTATTTGACCCTAGTACAAATAAAAGTTTATAAATAAAAATATTCTGTCAAGTACTTCATCTATTCAAAACTATAACAGAATTGTTTGGTTTTCACTTTCACTGAATCGTTTATTTGGTCAAGATCACCTTGTGGTGACGTTTTCACAAAATTTGAAGATTGTGCTAATCTCGTTGCATACGGGTTTAATTATTCATTTATATTGAATCCGCTTTGTTGTCTTATTCTATAAAATCAATCTTAACACAATCATGTGCTAAGATAATGATACACAAATTCATTTCATATATTCAGTGTATCTCCTAAAGATTTTTATATCAACAATCGAGCGTTTCGTAATCCTTATTGTTTTATCATCTTTGATCGAAAAACATTATTCACGTATTTCGATTTCAATCCTACTAGATTTATTTGAAACATTCGGATTTACTTCATTTGATTTAAAGCATGGTGAAACTCGTTTCATTCACCGCTACTATTTCCAATTACTATGACACCTTGTGGTGGCATTTTCTTTAATTTGTAGCTTGAGCTATTCTCATTTTCACTCCTAATGAACGAATTTTAATTTTGTCGGTTCATTATCTTAAACAGTCTTAATACAATTATGTGTTAAGATAAGAGTACACAAATTCATATCATATTCCGGTGTACCTCTTAACGTTTCTTTCATCATTTATCGAAAGTTCTATAATATTCATTTGGTCTTTCCATTTGAAAATCCTATTCGAAATGAATATCCAAACTTACTTCGTTAAAGCTTTCAGTTGATTTCACGGTGAAATTGTTCGGTCACCTTAATTATTGAGTTATTTCAATCATTTCGACACCTTGCGGAGTCGTTATGAACTTGTAGCTTGGGCTAATCATAAGCATACGAATCTTTCAAAACCACGTATGTATTTCATTTGACTCATCATTGAAAAGTAGTCTTGATGCAACTATGTATTAAGACAATGATACACTAACTCTATTGTCTTTCTGGTGTATCTTTGCAATTCACTCATCTCAACACTTTTGATTTTCTTATATCTTTGACAAATCATTTTTCATGCCTTTATTTCATTTGGAACCTGTCAATTCCAAGTCTTCTTCCTTTGCCAATCAAAGTAAGCTTTCTTTTGACAAAGAATTTTTATTGATTTTAAAAGTTCTTCACATTTATTCTAAATATCTATTTGATCATATGTCTTTTGGCTTGAACCTAGTCCCATTTGAAATTATCATTTTATCTCATCCGTTTGACATCGATTTCTTGAAATAGTTCAGTTGAACCTTTGAATCTTACCTATTGTACAACTTATATTCACAAAATTTGATACTTCAATTCTGTGTCATTTACCTTCATATTGTTTTTACTGACTAGAATATGACATAAGTTTAAAAGAAATATCGTAACCCAAATCTCGAGGACGAGATTTTTATTAAGGTGGGAAGAATGTAACAACCCTCATTAAAAGTCATATTTATATTATTATTATTTTATTCAATAGGAAACCCTAATTGAGACACCCAAGTGATTCTGCGCAAAACCTACAAATTTCAGAACAATCAGAATCAGGATCAGGGCCCTAAAACTCAGGGGGGGGGTGTTCCCTACTCGATGATTATCCTTATAACTTATTATAAAAATCGAATTTAATTAAATCATCGACTCACCTGCACTTCAACCACACGTGGCAACAATATGGAGAAAAGGTGTCCCTTACGGACCGTAAGGGAACATTGTTACGGTCCGTAAGAAATGCCAAATTGGTGTATAAATAGCAGGAGTTGGGACTTGCTTCTGTGCGTTCGTTCGACGATAAAATTCAACTCAGGCGCGGAGATATCGTCCAAATACTCTCAATTAACACACACAAAACACTAAATAGTATAGCGGGGTGCTGCTGCACAGGGTATTAACTCGATCGCTGATACGATTCAATGTCCGATCGATTAAACTATCCAATGGATGTTTAAGTGCTGCTCAAATTGGGTTATACTTTGTTATTCATCGTGATTTCGACTTGAATGTTTGAGTGCTGTTCGAACTCGGACTATACTCTGTCATTCGTTGTGAATCCGCTGAATTGTTAAGTATTGCACTTTGTCATTCGTTGTGAGGGTTTTATCTCGTGAGTTATCGTAAATGCTGTATTAGTTAATTACCTAGTTTGTATGCACTAGGTTACAAGGCTAAGAAATAGGCTAAGCTCTGCTCAAATTAAATCTGCAATATATCAAGGATTATCTGTAGACTAAGCTTTGCCCATAGAAATCTGCAATGTGAGTTCATTTCTCTTTTCTCACAGTTTGTGAGTCTACTCTATTTTTCTCACAGTTTTATCACCTTTTTGTGATACAATTATATTTACAAAGGCTTTTCCAGAACCCTAAATGTTTACCAGTTATACTTACAGTGATTAAGTTTTTATATTAACTGCTGGTATGAAAGGTTTTATATATTATTTGATTCTCATTATTATTTGCCAGAAAGTTAGTCAATATTAGCATGACTACAATAACTGTGGAAATTATGCATTCTACTAAGATTATATTTTAGTTTTAGTCATGTTAATATATTAAATAATGATATTACAATTATTTAATTGACATATTATATTTGATAAAGTTATTTTAATTTGATATAAAATGATATATGTCATTTTCTGGATTAAATGGTTTTATGCCATAAGTAAAATATTTGACAAAGAAATGTCACGGGACACAATTAAGTCCGGAGTCACTAGTTGAGAGAATGATCAACAGTGACATGTCCAAAGACACTAGTTGAGAGAATGATCAACAGCGTTATGAATAGAAATTACTAGTTGAGAGAATGATCAACAATAATATGATCTGAGTCACTAGTTGAAAGAATGATCAACAGTGACATGACCAAAAGCACTAGTTGAGAGAATGATCATCAGTGTTATAGAATCACTAGTTGAAAGAATGATCAACAGTGATATGACCAGAATCATTAGTTGAAATAATGATCAACAATGATATGATTATAGTCACAGGAATCGCCTAGTGACAGATAAATTGAATAATAGTAAAATATAATTATTTGATAAATTCACTATTGGACAAAAGTGAGCCAATAGGTGATATGATTAATGTCATATTGAAACTGTCACCATGTGACAAATACTAAATGAGTTGAATAAATATGAATAAATATAAAAACCTTAATACTGTAAGGTATAACAATATATTTTATAAAAATGGAATGAATTCACTCAGTATTTTCGCTGACAAAACCTTTTTCAAACATTTTCAGGTAATTACAGTAGATTGGAATAAGAGCTGGATACGACACTGAAAGGCTTCAAGAAGTGGCTTATTTTATAAATTAAATCAAATTAAGAAATATTGTTTTATGTAAACAAATTTATCTTATTAAAGCTACCTTTATAAAATATGGGTTTATCCCATCTATTTCATAAATAAAATCCGGTGTTTCTAAACTCTGATATTTTTCCTAACTCACGGTCCTGATGAAATTTCCGCTGCAACGTTTTTAAAAATAATCACCGGTACCGCTGGACTGTTCACGACTTCCGATTCCGTTCAGGGTGGGTCGGGGGTCGTGACACTTACACCCTTACTAGTAAGGCAATAGTTGAGATAGATGGTGCAACGATTACTATTCAACCAGAATTCCGTCCAGTTGGTTCGGTTACAGGATCCGCCCTTGTTGGCTAAATGGTGGATTTCACCACTCTTAGATCTTTTCATCTAATAGCACAAGAAGCCGGAGTTAAAGATTGCAAGATTAAATATTTGGGTGGTCTCTATATTAAAAATTCAATTCTAAAGCACCCAAATATTTAATAGCAATCTTTGACTATGGCTTCTTGTGCTATTAGATGAAAGATCTAAGAGTGGTGAAATCCAGTCGGTGCAGTGACATTCCAGTCGGTGACTATGGGGAAATGTTAACTGTGGTTCTCAGGCTTTCGGTTCCTCTCAGTAGGGCTGGCATAACGGGTTAACCCGATCTGTTAAGACACGAACACGATAAGACACGAACCCGAAACACATAAACACGAACACGAACACGACACGACACGAAATCTTATCGTGTCAGATTTTGGAAACATGAACACGAACCTGTTAATAAACAGGTTACACGAAATGACCTGTTAAGACACGAAAAAATCACCAATGTATTATACGACCTGTTTAAGACACGAACACGACCTGTTAAGACACGAACACGACCGAATTGGGGAAGCTGTGAACCTGATAGGGAATGGTGGTGTTTGTGAGAGAGATTTTAAAATTAGGGATTGGATTATGGAAAAAGAACCGCGTGTGTTTGCGTATAATTCATCTCGGGTACCACGATTGATGACCCTATGGCCACACCCACATATAATATATTTTTTTTAATTATTAACATGTACTTAACGGGTCTTAACAGGTTAACGGGTTTTAACCTGGTTAGACACGAAACCTGTTAAGGTCAAACACGAAACATGATAACTTCGTGTAGGTTCGTGTCGTGTTATCGTGTTCGTGTCAGAATTGCCAGCCCTACCTCTCGGCGCTCTGGCAGGCTATGTTGCATATGGGAGCCTTCCATCTTTTCTTTGGAAACATCTCTCGTGTCTTCTAATTTCATATTGGTGTCTGGCTCTTTATAAGGTTGTAATACGAATTTGAACTTGGTAAATGTGTATGGTCCTCAAGAGTTCCAGAAAAACGAAGTCTTTAGGAACAGTTATTGGTGCTCAGGCAATCTCGCTTTGGGTCATGTTTATGTATGGGTGATTTTAATGCTATAAGGCTCTCTTTAGATGGTTCTTTTAATCCGTCTTCGGACAGAAGTATGGCCGACTTCAACTCATTCATTAAGCAGGCAGGTCTTTGTGAATACAACACGGGTGGGACAACACATACCTGGATTAAAGATGGTGCTTCAATGACCAGCAAACTGGATAGATTCCTTGTTTGCGACTCCTTCATGGGCTCCTGGCCTCTCGCGTCTGTGAGAGCTTTAGATAGAAAGTGCTCTGATCATCGGCCTATTGTTATTATTTGTTCGGGCATTGATTTTGGTCCATCTTCTTTCCGCTTTTTTAACTCGTGGCTTACTAACCTAGAGCTTCCTCTTGTGGTTTCAACAACATGGAATAGTGAACACATCAAGGGCAGGGTAGACTACGTGTTGGGCAAAAAACTAAAAATATTAAAATATGCCCTAAAGTTGTGGCGTGATAACCAAAAGGGGTTAGAAACCAAAGAAACTGGTGATTTAGAAGATCTAATCAGTCTTATTAAAGGCAATGCGGAGAGAGTTTCACTTAATGGCGATGAAATTAAAGAAAGGATGGATGCAAAGAAAAAACTCAATGAAATTTGGGGTAGAATAATGAAAGACCTCAAACAAAAAGCCCGAGTCAAATGGATTAAAGATGGCGATGAAAACTTCGGTTTTTTCATGGGATTATTAACAAAAATTAGGCTCGTAACATAATTCAAGGGCTTATGTTAGATGGTTGATGGAACAGGAAACCTTTCATGATTAACTCTATTATCCTCGCCTTTTCTCCAATAAGTTCCATGAGCCGACCCACATTAGACCTGCCTTCTCGTTTGATTTAAGGTATGTTCTTTCGACTAATGATTCAGCCTTGTTGGAAGACACGTTTTCGGTTGATGAGATCAAGGGGGCGGATTGGGGTTATGCGGGTGATTGTCACGGCCCCCGGCTCGGTGTGACCCGGTCCAGAAGCCGCGGGACAGAAAACTCGTGGTATTTGTATTTAGTTTGGCAGCAGAATTATTAACATGATCTTTTTAGACTTGAAAATGCCCAATTATTTTATTTTACACTTTTGGGACAAACCCCATAATTTACAATAAAGGAAATTTCACGAGAAAATTCCCTGTTCTACAAAACATATTTATTTGTTTTATTGAGCCACTTCTTCAAGCTGGCAGTGCTACATAGCACTTTTTCCATGATCACAGCAGATCACCTGAAACATGTTTAAAAAGATTTTTATCTGCGGGAAATACTGGCGAGTCATTCAATTTGCACAAAAGACACATTGTTATAAATTTACAGCATTATGGGTTTTTATATTTTCCCCTATCACTTAATTATCTGGTTCAGCTGTCACTCGACCGGATCTATGACTGTGGACATATCACTAACTAGGCTCGCCCACCTAATGTGATAAATCGTTAGTAGTAATGTGCCCAAAACCCCCACATACTGCCAGTAATTAAAGATTAGCAAAGACTTAATCACTGCAAAATATAACTGTAAAACATTTAGGGTTTTGTAAAGCACTTTGATAAAAAGAGAATGACTCACATTGCAAGTTTAGTGGGACAGAACCTTGCCTACGAATTTAGCCTTGTAACCTAGTTAAATAACAATGCACGGGAAACTAGGTCAGTAACTTAATACAACATTTACGATAAGCTCACGAAATCAAAACCCTCACGACGAATGACAAAGTATAGCCCGGATTCGGGCAGCACTTAAACATCCATCGGATTGGTTTCAATCTATCGGACATTGTATCGTAGCAGTGATCGAGTTATTACCCTGTTGTCGCAGCAGAGCTTCGTGCTAGTGTGTGTTTTTGAACGAAAAGGTGAACAACTCAGTGTACAAAATGAATTTGAACGTCGAACCAACGCAGCCATGCAAGTGCCAAACTCCTGGATTATATACTGAAAAATGGTCCCTGTCGCGTGGCGCGACGGCGCCCTTTTTAGGGTAGGGTAGCCACGTCTCCATTATAGCCTAGGTGAGTAAAAAATCGACGAAATTCGTTTCCTACAGCTATTTTGAAGGATAATTATCCATTAGGAGACACCCCCCCCCCGAGGTTTTGGGGCCCTGATGCTAGTTCCAACTGTTCTGAAAATTTTAGGGGTCATGCAATATTATTTGGGGGTCTCAATTAGGGTTTATGATTGGACATAATAAAATAATAAATAATAATTTTAATGAGAGTTGTTACATCCTCCCCACCTTATTAAAATCTCGTCCTCGAGATTTATTGGAACAAGTAGGGATATTTTCGCTTCATTTCTGATACCAGTTCCCAAGTGTACTCCGGTCCTCTCTTTGAATCCCACTTGACTTTTACCAGCACTAGTCGTTTGTGCTTGAGAAACTTGACCTTTCTGTCTTCTATCTGAAGTGGTTTCTCCACAAATTTTAACTTCTCATTTACCTCTATATCTTGGAGAGGTACTACCAGGGATTCGTCAAATAGACATTTCTTGAGGTTGGATACATGAAATACGTCATGTACCCCGGCTAGCTCTTCTGGTAGTTGTAAACGATAGGTAACTAGTCCTATTCGTTGGATTACTGGGAATGGTCCTACGTACCTTGGACTTAGTTTTCCCTTCTTGCCGAACTGAACTGCCCCTTTCCAAGGAGAAACTTTCAAGAGTACCTTGTCTCCGACTTGAAATTCTAACGGCTTGCGTCGATTGTCTGCATAACTCTTCTGGCGATCTCGAGCTGTTTTCAGTCTTTCTTTGATTTGAGTGATTTTGTCGGTGGTTTCCTGTACAATCTTGGGACCTGATAATTGACTTTCTCCTATTTCTGCCCAACAAACTGGAGTTCGGCACTTTCGACCATACAGTGCTTCGAATGGGGCAGCTTCGATGCTTGAATGGTAATTATTGTTATAGGAGAATTCAATTAAGGGAAGGTGGTTATCCCAATTTCCACCAAAATCTATTACACATGCCCTGAGCATGTCTTCCAGGGTTTGAATCGTCCTTTCACTTTGTCCGTCTGTTTGGGGATGGTATGTTGTACTTAAATTCAATCGTGTCCCCATTGCTTCTTGGAAACTCTTCCAGAAATGTGAAGTGAAACGACTATCTCTATCCGATATAATAGAGAGTGGGACTCCATGTAAGGATACTACTTCATCTACGTATAACCTGGCTAATCTTTCCATACTAAAAGTTTCCTTCATGGGTAGGAAATAAGCTGATTTGGTTAATCGGTCCACAATTACCCAAATTGCGTCGTTACCTTTTCTGGTTTTGGGCAACTTAGTAACAAAATTCATGGTTATTAGTTCCCATTTCCAAACAGGCATTTCTAATTGTTGGAGTAACCCTGAAGGTTTCTGGTGTTCTGCCTTAACTTGTGAACAAGTTAGACACTTAGATACATATCTAGCTATGTCCTTTTTCATTCCTATCCACCAGAAGTTATTTCTTAAATCTTGGTACATCTTATTATTTCAAGGGTGCATGGTATATCTAGATTTATGGGCTTCCTCTAAAATCTTATTTCTTAATTCTCCTTGCTTAGGTACCCAAATCCTTTTCTTATGGAATTTCCAAATTCCATCAATTCCTTGCTCTAATTCCTTTATCCTTCCTTTCATTCCTTCAGCATCATCCTTGATTGCTGTTGTTTGAACATTCTTCAGTTGTTTCATTAAATCTAACTGTAGATTTAATCTAAGAGCACAGACTCGCTTTTGTTTTTCATGATACTTATGACTTAGTGCATCTGCGACTACATTTGCTTTTCCTTCGTGATATTGAATATCACAATCGTAGTCACTTAGAATTTCCATCCATCTTCTTTGCCTCATGTTTAATTCTTTTTGCCCAAATATGTACCTTAAACTCTTGTGATCCGTATAGACTGTAAACTTACTTCCATACAGATAGTGCCTCCAAATCTTAAGGGCAAAAATTATTGCTCCTAATTCTAAGTCATGAGTCGTATAATTTTCCTCGTGCCTTTTCAATTACCTTGAGGCATACACAATTACCTTTTTGCGTTGCATTAGCACACATCCGAATCCTAGCTTAGAAGCGTCACAATAAACTTCAAAATCTTCTGTCCCTTCGGGTAAGGCAAGGATTGGGGTGTATGTTAACCTTTGTTTTAAAATCCTAAAGGCCTCTTCCTGTCTAGGTCCCCATTCAAACTTAACTGATTTACAGGTTAGCTTGGTTAATGGCACAACTATCTTAGAAAAATCTTTAATGAATCGTCTATAGTATCCAGCTAACCCTAGAAAACTTCTAACTTCCATAGCTGATTGCAGGACCTTCCATTTGGTGATAGCTTCTATTTTGGAGGGATCTACGTGAATACCTTCGTGATTCACCATATGTCCTAAAAATTGCACTTCCTGCAGCCAGAATTCACACTTCGAGAATTTGGCATAAAGCTTTTCCTTTCTTAACAAAGTTAAGAGTGCTCGTAAATGTTCACAATGCTCGTCCTGACTTTTGGAATAAATAAGTATATCGTCAATGAAGATAATTACGAATTTATCCAAGTACGGTTTATAGATCCTATTCATCATGTCCATAAATGCTGCAGGAGCATTTGTTAACCCAAAGGGCATGACTGCAAACTCGTAGTGACCATACCTAGTTCTGAAAGCGGTTTTAGGTATGTCTTCTTCTTGTACCTTCAATTGATGATATCCGGAGCATAAATCTATCTTAGAAAAATATCTAGCTCCCTGAAGTTGATCGAAAAGATCATCAATCCTAGGCAATGGGTATCGGTTCTTAATTGTAACCTTATTCAATTCTCTATAATCGATACACATTCGCATCGAACCATCTTTCTTCTTTACGAACAACACTGGTGCTCCCCAAGGGGATGAACTAGGTTGTATGAATCCTTTACTTAGTAATTCATCTAATTGCTTTTTTATTTCTAACATTTCAGTGGGTGCTAACCGGTAGGGTGCTTTAGCTACGGGTGTAGTTCCAGGAATTAGATGAATTCTAAATTCTACTTCCCTATCTGGTGGTAATCCTGGTAGTTCTTTTGGGAATACATCCGAGTATTCTGATACTACAGGAATTTCTTTAAGTTCCTTTTCCTTAGTGCTAATGATTACCGAAATCATATACACTATTCCTTGCTTTCGCTCATAACTAGCAACTCCTATTACTGAAATGAACTTTAATGGTTTGCGCGGCTTATCTCCTATAATCATAATTATTTCGCCTGATGATGTAAGAATTTCTATGGAATTCTTATCACAAAGGATTCGGGCATGGTTGGCTACTAACCAATCCATTCCTAATACGACATCGAATCCAGCTAAATTCATAGGTAATAGGTTTGCAGAAAATTTATGACCTGAAAGTTCTATATTTTCTTTTTGCAAAACCGTATCTATGTTAACAGAGTTCCCATCTGCCGTTTCTACTGTATAAATCTACCTAAGTTTGGTTAAGGGTAGCTTAAGAGCTTGGCAGAAAGAAGTATTTACAAAACTTTGGTTTGCACCAGAGTCAAATAATACTTTCGCATGAACGTTGTGTACCAGAAACGTACCAGCTATTACGTCAGGAATCAGTTCGGCTTCCTGCGTGGTCAATTGGAAGGCTCTTGCGTTCTTCTTGTTAGTTCCTTCAGCAGGTTTGGCCTTGTTATCCGCTGGCTTGACCAATTTAGGGCATTCTGGTCTGAAATGCCCAGCTTCCCCACAGTTGTAGCAGACCTTTAATTTCTTCTTACATTCCTCCTCCCGATAGCCCGGAATTTTGCAGAAATTGCAATTTTCTCTACATTTTCCAAAATGTTTCTTTTTGCAATTCCCGCAAAATGGCGGGGTGGAAGAGGACCCAGTCCCCTTTCTCTTGAAGTTGCTATTATTACCCACACGAAATCCTTGAGTAATCTTTTGGGCTAACTCCTTTTTCCTATTTTCTTCCCGCGTACGCACCAGCCCGTCGGTCAGAGTATTGGCTAATTCCACCGCATCGTTAATTGTGCGGGGTCTCGCAGCTTTGACGATATCACGAATCTCGCTAATTAAACCCCAAATATAGCGAGAGATAAGTACCGGTTCTTGCGATGCCAGAGTTGGCACAATTTTGGCATATTCGAAGAATTTCGAAGTATACCCTCGACAATCAACATCCACCATTCGGTGGCTCAAGGACTTATTTGCCATTTGCTCTTTTTCATATTCAGGGCAGAATTTCTTTTCCACCAAACGCTTAAATTCTTCCCAATTCATGGCATAGGCCATGTCACTTCCCTTGGCTTGTAACACCGTATTCCACCATTCTAATGCTACTTCCTTGAAAAGGTGAGAAGCATACATAACCTTATCCTCCTCGGCACATTTACTTATTTTGATTACTGCCTCGGTTTTCTCCAACCAACGTAGCGCGGCAGTTGCCCCTTCATTGCCTGCAAATTCGACAGGTTTACAGGCAAGAAATTCCTTATAGGTGCAACCAGGTGTTGCAACTTTCATTTTCTTGAGTATTGGGGCCTGAATCAAGTTGTCGTTATCGCCGCCTCCGTTAACACTATTACTGAAATTATCGTCGCGCGTGCGTTTACTGGGGTGAGCTTGTAAAGGCTCAACAGGGCTTTTGACCGCAGCGACGATTGCCAGGATAATATTGGCTATTCCCTGAGCAACTATGTTTTCTATATCTTGTCTATTAAGAAAGTGGTCCTCATTGTTTTGCTCAGATTGGTTAACTTCATTAACTGGTTCATTACCAGCGTGTTCCATCTGATAAATAATAATATTTATAAGTTATTGGCACAAAATAAACAATAAACAATAACCAAACACAATAAAACGATCACACACAATCCTGTCAACACGTATAGCCAAAATTGTTGACTTTGCGACACTGATATTTTTTATATATTTTAGTATGCATCCGTACACACTAGATATGTTACAAAAGTTTTATTTTAAGTTATTTTACATGATTATATTTTTTATTATTTTATTATTATTAAACACGTAACCACACAACCACATACGATCCCCGTCAACTGGCACTTCAGAAACGACGTTCCCTCTCGTCGTATTTCCAGGAGATCTGTTCTCCTACTTCCCGGATTCGATTCCCTGCGTCCACCAGTTCCTCGCCGTAGTGACGGAGTTCAACCAAGTTTTCTGTGCTCATAGGTGGGTTTGGTGCAGGCTCAGGGTCAAACTGAGGGAAAAAGGTGTTAGGGTCATTCAAGAGATTCTGAAATTGCCAGTCAGTGGTCCACCATTCTTCCAGCTCTCCTTGTAGAGGTCGGGGGTTTACAATAGGATCTGGGATAGCAGGCTCTAGATTAACTGGAAGTAGTACTTCAGCTGGATAATTGAAGAGGTTTTCATCGGCAGGTCCGATGAGGTCGCTATTTGCCAGTTTACGGTCCAGCTCCTCCCATGGTGGCATCTCCTGGGCTTGCCCTCAACTTTCCCCAATCTCCTTTCCTTTGCCTTTATCCTTTGGATCCTCAGTCTTTTTAACCTTCGGTGCAGCTGGCTTCTTCCTCCGTCCGCATCTCCAGCCTATGATTCTCCTACTCTTTTTCGACTTTGGTTTCTCTTGCGGCTGGGCCTGGAATATTATGGGCTCTTCGGTATCAGCCTGATAGCCAGATGGATTTCCTGTGATATCCATATCTGTGCTATGGATAGTCAAGTTTCGGAGTGCCTTCGACAGTTCATTCATGCTGTTGGCACACATGAAGAAACACACAAATTTTAAGTTAAAATTTTATTTATTATAAATTAAATTTTCACAAAATCACATAATGGCAACCAGAAAAAAATTAAGTATTCCTAAATACTTAATTAGCTTAAATCAGTGGCTCTGATACCACCTTTTTCTGTCACGGCCCCCGGCCCGGTGTGACACGGTCCAGAAGCCGCGGGACAGAAAACCCGTGGTATTTGTATTTAGTTTGGTAGCGGAATTATTAACAGGATCTTTTTAGACTTGAAAATGCCCAATTATTTTATTTTACACTTTTGGGACAAACTCCGTAATTTTCAATAAAGGAAATTTCACGAGAAAATTCCCTGTTCTACAAAAATATTTATTTATTTTATTAAGCTACTTCTTTAAGCTGGCAGTGCTACATAGCACTTTTTCCTTGATCACAGCAGATCACCTGAAACATGTTTAAAAAGATTTTTATCAGCGGGAAATACTAGAGAGTCATTCAATTTGCACAAAAGACACATTGTTATAAATTTACAGCATTAAGGGTTTTTATATTTGCCCCTATCACTTAATTATCTGGTCCTGCTGTCACTCGACCAGATCTATGACTGTGGACATATCACTAACTAGGCTCGCCCACCTAATGTGATAAATCGTTAGTAGTAATGTGCACAAAACCCCCACATACTGCCAGTAATTAAAGATTAGCAAAGACTTAATCACTGCAAAATATATCTGGAAAACATTTAGGGTTTTGTAAAGCACTTTGATAAAAAGAGAATGACTCACATTGCAAGTTTAGTTGGACAGAACCTTGCCTACGGATTTAGCCGTGTAACCTAGTTAAATAACAATGCACGCGAAACTAGGTCAGTAACTTAATACAACATTTACGATAAGCTCACGAAATCAAAACCCTCACGACGAATGACAAAGTATAGCCCGGATTCGGGCAGCACTTAAACATCCATCGGATCGGTTTCAATCGATCAGACATTGTATCGTAGCAGTGATCAAGTTATTACCCTGTTGTCGCAGCAGAGCTTCTTGCTAGTGTGTGTTTTTTAACGAAAAATTTAATAACTCAGTGTACAAAATGAATTTGAACATCGAACCAACACAGCCATGCAAGTGCCAAACTCCTGGATTATATACTGAAAAATGGTCCCTGTCGCGTGGCGCGACGGCCCCTTTTTTAGGGTAGGGTAGCCACGTCTCCATTATAGCCTAGGTGAGTCAAAAATCGACGAATTTCGTTTCCTACAACTATTTTGAAGGATAATTATCCATTTGGGGACCCCCCCCTGAGTTTTAGGGGCCCTGATCCTAGTTCCAACTGTTTTGAAAATTTTAGGGGTCATGCAATATTATTTGGGGGTCTCAATTAGGGTTTCTGATTGGACATAATAAAATAAGAAATAATAATTTTAATGAGAGTTGTTACAGTGGTAAATCCCCGAGTCCTGACGACCTATATTTTATTTTTGTTAGAAAGTTTTGGAACATTATAGGGTCGGATTTTGTGGCCTTTTTGAAGAACTTTGAGTGAAAAAAGAACTCCACCAAAGGATGTAATCCTGTTTTCATCGCCCTCTTTCCAAAATTCATGAATCCAGTATCTATTGATGATTATTGGCCAATTAGCTTGATTGGTTGCATGCCTAAATTTATTGGTAAATTATTGGCATGTAGAATTCAGATGGTGATTCCTCGTCTCATTGGGCTAGAAAAAGCGGTGTATGTCAAAGGTAGTGTAACACCTGTGCCTCCACGGCCATCAAACAAATACCGAACCAATGAAATATTATATTTCATACTTGGGATTTGTAAAAATATGTGTATCATTTGCACATATCAATTTTTGTTCAATTCCAAACTCTAAATCGCTTTCTGGAAGGTTATACGCGCACTGATGCGTAAATATAACCAGTTTAACGCAACAAACACTCCGGAATAGTGACATAGGCTTAACATACCTTAAATAACCTTTACATAACTTAGAAATAAGTTTTGAAGGCTTTGGTATGGCAAAAATCAAGTTAAATCGCTTACAGGGACTAAAGTTGACAAACTGCGAAAGTATGCCAATTTGAACTGTAACAGACATTCTGGAACATGACCATAAGTTAAACACACCATAAATATCCTTTACATAGCTTAGAAATAGGCTTTAAGGGGTTCGGTGTGCTAAAATAAACTTTTGGGTCATTCAGGGACTAAAAGTGCCAAAAAGTGCACAAGTTTGCATTTTCGCGCATAACTTACGTTCTGAATACATCCGGACATCCAAAAATTTATGTAAGCATGACTATATTATGCTTTAGTGTTTGGCTTGCCAAAAATCCATTCGTTGCGTCATTTGGATCGTTTTTCGCGCTTATGCGCATTCCGTCGTAATTAAGCGAACATCGCGTTCGTACGACCAAACGAACCAACATCCGGCATATTTTTGAGCATGTTTCATGTCCACAATGTTTAGGCATCATTTTAGGGCCTTAAAGTTGGCTTTACGGGCCTTAGAAGTGCCGGAAATGGGCTTAAACACGTGCAGGGACTGAAACTGTCATTTCTGAAACTTTGTTCTGATCTGTGACTGCTAGGCGGCCCGCCTCAAGATCTTAACATCCTCAGGAGGCCCGCGTCAGACCTTCTGACCAGATTAAATGTTTCTAACAGCAGATTGCAGCTGTTTGATCCACCACCACACATTCTCATTTGTCTAGTCAGCTGATAAGAACCATTTTCTAGTCACCATAAGGTTCCAACACTTGTACGGTTACGATTAAGGCACGTTTTCCATGAAACGATCTTAACGGTGGACCTTTTACTATAAATACCCCACCCCCCATGCTTCAAAATTACAAGAACTTTGATTTGAGAAACTCTAAGTTGAAACTATTGTTTCATACCTGAGATTTTTGAATCGAAGTTAGCATTCGGGGACCCTTCGTAAGTATTCTTTCGTTCTTTTATTGCTTTTCGAGTCTTTCGAGTCTGAAAGTCAAACTTTGTTTGACTTTCTACATTGACCAGTTATGGTCAATGCGAAGTTCGTTTGAACTTCCCAACGTGAGTGTAATCACGTTGGTTATAGTCCCTTGGGACTATGCCTACTGATTACCACGTTGTCTAGGGTCGTAGGGTAAGCGATCTAATAAATCGCTTATACCTCGAACCCGACCCATTTGGTCGATCATTAGGATCCGACTAAATACATTAGGTGACCATAGTAGGTAGGGAATAACCTTCCGAGGTTATACCCTATGGCCGCTTCGTTTAAGTAGTTGTATGATAGGTAGTTTATATGCCTTAGGTAAATTACCAGAATACCCTTTTCATGTATAATTGGTAATTAAGCATATGTAACCTAAACCTTTGTCACATAACTGATTATGTAACATGTTTAGGCATATTCTACTTGTCATAGGACTAGTTAGGCGGTCCGAACGCGTTTCACGCGCACGACGCGTTAAAGTAGCATAAGCTACCTTAATGGGTCGCGATGGGTCGAAAGCACTTAGGTTAGGTTTCATGTAGTATGTAGGCCTTGTTAAACCATATCATATGAGTTCCAATACTTATTTGGTTTACCAAGCCTCATCCTATCCGATCTCCCGATTTATGTCCGGTTTATTTATATAGTTTTAGATTGCCGACTGATTCCGTGCTCCCTCTAGCTTTGTTTGGTTGTTGTTCAAGACCTCTAAGCATTCTCAGGCGAGTACATTATTCCCCTCTTTTACTGTTTTCCAAACTGTTTTGGGGTGACTCATATATGCTAAATGTTTTAACAATTACAATGTGGTTTCAAGAACGATAACAATAGTTTCAAAAACAATTACAATGTAGTTTCAAGAACGATAACAATAATTTCAAAAACAATTACAATAGTTTCAAGAACGATTTCAATAAAGTGAACAAACTTGTTGGTTGTAGTTACATAACCGATGACATTCATTAGCAGTGATCAAGCCGACCAGTATTAGGTTATGGTACCATAGGATCTGACAAATCCCGTTATTCTCTATACCCATGGTTATGTGTGGATATTTTGGGTAGCGACTGAATCTGTAATTATTAACTTACCCTTTGGTAAGGGTTTGTTAAGAACGAGAGCGAGAGCGAGTTGGAACGAGGAACGCGTCAAGAAGGTTTGAATGTTATTAGAGAATCGACCATTAAGTAGTTTCACAATTAAAACAAGAACGATTTGAACAATTAAAACAAGAACGATTAAAACAAGATGGTTTAACGATTGGGTAAACATTTGGACATGATTTACATTTGATCATGCATTTTCACGAAACGTAGTATTGATTTAAACCAAGTTTTACTTCAATACTTTGTTTTGTGCGTTTCTCCTATGGTTTAGTTGATGCATTTCACTAGCCATACATATCATTTTGGTTACACATTACATGGTTTACATTTGACACAAACACTTTTGACATTGGTTATACATAACATGATTTACATCTTGACATGAACATTTTAACATATTATTTCAATACATTTGACAATTTGTTTAAACATGGACATCTTACATTGGTGGTTTGTTTGGGTAAGTAATTTGAGTAACGGTGCATGTGTAATATGATACAAGCATGGTGGATACGCCGCTGGTACTTCCTATATATAAGTGTTTGTATGGTATTACATATTGTAGCGTTATTTGAATCATTTCAGTTTGAGACATAGAACATTTTATACAAGTAACATACTTTTCACAAGACATTTATTTACAAACAACTTATCTTATACAAACTCATTTTACATGGTTATTCATTTAATCATGCATTATTCTCTTATTATACATATCACCTGAACTTATTATTTTTCAAATGATTTACAAAGGCAAAGCAAATTACAAGGTTCATGACTAAACATTTACTTAAACAGAAGACATGAATCTTATTTTCACAAAACCTATGTACTCGCCAGCATTTCTTTGCTGACCTCGTTTTCACATATGTTTCAGGTATTGTTGAATGATATCGATTGATAAGATGCATGCTCACATAGGACTGGACAAGGCCTTAGTGACTCAATAACAATGATAGACTATGTTTAATTTGTGTATTTAGATTTCCAGACGATGTAATTATTCAATGTTTAATAAAACGAAACTTCAATTGCCATGGATTTGAAACAATTAATTCTGTTACAACACGCCCCGATGTTTCCGCCGCGATTTGTTGTTTTACGCGGTCGGGGTGTGACAGAAAAGATGGTATCAGAGCCAATGGTTATAGGGAATTAGGTTATTAGTAATGCTTTGACCTAGTCTATAACCTTCTTAGGACCCTAACGCGAGTTTACTTGCGTTTAGTCATAAAACAATACCGTCACCTATCCTTAGGTGACGACCACAACAAGAACATAAATTTCAAAACCGCTTTGAAAACTAATCATCTGTTCTAGGATGATTGATTACTAGGTTTTGAACCCTCTATTGTAAGGTTTTGAACTCTCTAGTATATGGTTTTGAACCCCTTTGAGTTTTCAAAACTTCGTCAAGGTTTTGGGTTTTAAATAATGTGAACACGTGCAAACTGGAAGGGTGAATGCCTGTATTCTGGGTTTTCTGTCTAGGCAAGCACTTCGTATACATCTCATCAGACGCGAGACCAGTTGTGCTTACCTGGGAATTCTTGGGATGAGTGTTCACTTATAGGCGAGCATGTCTTCGCGATACATTATTTTTGACCCATTTACTTTGATTAGTCACCGTCTCATTTGTTTGCCTTAGGTAACAAACAAATGATCGCAATTTTCATGCGTTATCTTTCTGTTTTGATTGTCCAATAATCTTTCACCTGTTTCTCCCTATGCCTTTCTTTTTCTTCAAGAATGTCTCTTCATCACGATGACGCCCAGATATCTGAGCAAGCAGCCAAAATTCGCTCAGCGAATAGGCGAAGTAGTCCTAAAGACTGTTGAATTAGCTACTGCCATGTATCATCTCCAGGATGAAGCCACTCAAGAGTCACCAAGACAGGCAGGACCTAGTCAGGCGACAACACCATCAGCCAATAAACCAATCGAGGAATCAAAGACCATGGATGAACGATCCCCTAAGAAGTCAAAGAAGCGAAAGGCTTCTCAGAACTTCGCCATGGTCGCTCACAATGGTAAAGCAGTCCCCAACCAACCAGCTCAACCCCCTGCTAGGTGTGTATGGCTTTTCCTATGATACCTACATCAAGGAACTATGTACCTTACAAACTACTCTTGTGATTTCTCTCTTTCAAATGATTGCTCATGATTCCCTCGAAAATTTTAAGTACTCGTTTCACTCTAAGAAACAAAGTACAGAAAATTAAGTGACATTATGAGTAATCGTGCTTTTCGCACATCTGTGCCTTTAAATCCTTGGTTAGATAACTAAGGGTATTTTCAAATCTCATACCCATTACGTTTTGATTTTTCAACATACACAGTACCAGTATTTCAAAACAATCTTCATGATCTCAAAACATTTCATATAGTTTGAAAACAATTTTTCTAGATGCATTGTCTATGTTATTTCAAAAACATTGGCCATGTTATCAAAACCAACCTTTCTAATTTCAAAATATTTCATATAGTCTGAAGACAATATTAACACAATACATTTTCTGATCAAGTGCATGATTTCGAAAAGCATCATTCATGTCTTTCAAAAACCTTATACATAATTTCAAAATTCATCTCGCATGATTTTAAAACATTTTTGTAAATATATCTACCTAATACACCTACTTTATGATTTCAAAAAGTATTATATATAAGGTTTCAAAAAAAAAAAAAAAACGTTAAACACATTTTTCTTAAAAGAACCCCATGCATAGTTTTCAAAAATATTTTCCTCACACATTGACTTAACCTTCAAAATTCTGCTTCATATGTCGCCTTGACATATCAAGCATCTCAACTTCATAAGCATTTTACATCATGTTTTGACCTAAGCACATCCAGTGCAAGGTTTCAAAACATCTTCAACTTCTAAAATTCATATGAGATCTTTTTATCTTTACAATTAGATCCTTGTGGATGATTATCGTTCAAATCAGAGTCCTTAATTGGATTCCTTATGTACCTTAATTCGAACACTTCGGTTCCTAGTAATCGAAATCGAATTTTCTTTTTGAATCTTTCTATCTTTATAGTTGGATTCTTGATAACGTTTAAAGTACCAAATGAAATCCACGGAATGGATTCCTAGTGTGCTTTAAATGTATGTACGCAATTTACAAGACAAATTAACGAACAATTTTGTGGTTATGTGATATGTGTTTATGTGTTCTCCTCTATGATTTTGTGTGATCCGATTTTCAAATCTTCATAGAATCTTTCATGTTTTCATATGAGAGATTCATAGTAGGATATTCAAAAGGTACTACCTTAAATCCTTATGGGCTTCTACCTGGTAGTTAAGACCCTTGGGTTATATAGTACCACTCCATGATTCATAAGAGACCCTCTTAGTAGTCTAGTCAAAAAGATTGATTCACAATTTGGTTAGAGAACGACATCTAGTGATGTAGCTGAACAGACTCCTTGATAGTCTATTTAGATCATTTATTGATTTAATTTAAAGGACTCTATGGCGGTCTAGTCACACTCATCACAGGTTCATTCATTTGGTTTTCCCCTACATATTATAAAATAGACTGTGTAAACTGTGCAAGGAATTGTCTAATTATGGACGCGTACATAATTATGAAATTTAGTGCACAGAAACCCAGTAATATTTATTATGTGTAAGAACCGATAGTGACAAAAATAACAAAATGAGAACGATGTAATGGAGGTACGGTGGACGCACCAATGACGCTTTATATACTTGTATATAAGTATCCCTCTTACATTGCAAGCATAATGTTATTAAGGTTACTAGAAGTTCAGAACCCTAACCAATGTTGTTCGATCTTTTCAACTTCATGTTTTTTTTAACTCTCACAAGTTTCCTCTAAATAAATTTCGGGACGAAATTTCCTAAAGTAGGGGAGACTGTAACACCTGTGCCTCCACGGCCATCAAACAAATACCGAACCAATGAAATATTATATTTCATACTTGGGATTTGTAAAAATATGTGTATCATTTGCACATATCAATTTTTGTTCAATTCCAAACTCTAAATCGCTTTCTGGAAGGTTATACGCGCACTGATGCGTAAATATAACCAGTTTAATGCAACAAACACTCCGGAATAGTGACATAGGCTTAACATACCTTAAATAACCTTTACATAACTTAGAAATAAGTTTTGAAGGCTTTGGTATGGCAAAAATCAAGTTAAATCGCTTACAGGGACTAAAGTTGACAAACTGCGAAAGTATGCCAATTTGAACTGTAACAGACATTCCGGAACATGAACATAAGTTAAACACACCATAAATATCCTTTACATAGCTTAGAAATAGGCTTTAAGGGGTTCGGTGTGCTAAAATAAACTTTTGGGTCATTCAGGGACTAAAAGTGTCAAAAAGTGCACAAGTTTGCATTTTCGCGCATAACTTACGTTCTGAATACATCCGGACATCCAAAAATTTATGTAAGCATGACTATATTATGCTTTAGTGTTTGGCTTGCCAAAAATCCATTCGTTGCGTCATTTGGATCGTTTTTCGCGCTTATGCGCATTCCGTCGTAATTAAGCGAACATCGCGTTCGTACGACCAAACGAACCAACATCCGGCATATTTTTGAGCATGTTTCATGTCCACAATGTTTAGGCATCATTTTAGGGCCTTAAAGTTGGCTTTACGGGCCTTAGAAGTGCCGGAAATGGGCTTAAACACGTGCAGGGACTGAAACTGTCATTTCTGAAACTTTGTTCTGATCTGTGACTGCTAGGCGGCCCGCCTCAAGATCTTAACATCCTCAGGCGGCCCGCGTCAGACCTTCTGACCAGATTAAATGTTTCTAACAGCAGATTGCAGCTGTTTGATCCACCACCACACATTCTCATTTGTCTAGTCAGCTGATAAGAACCATTTTCTAGTCACCATAAGGTTCCAACACTTGTACGGTTACGATTAAGGCACGTTTTCCATGAAACGATCTTAACGGTGGACCTTTTACTATAAATACCCCACCCCCCATGCTTCAAAATTACAAGAACTTTGATTTGAGAAACTCTAAGTTGAAACTATTGTTTCATACCTGAGATTTTTGAATCGAAGTTAGCATTCGGGGACCCTTCGTAAGTATTCTTTCGTTCTTTTATTGCTTTTCGAGTCTTTCGAGTCTGAAAGTCAAACTTTGTTTGACTTTCTACATTGACCAGTTATGGTCAATGCGAAGTTCGTTTGAACTTCGCAACGTGAGTGTAATCACGTTGGTTATAGTCCCTTGGGACTATGCCTACTGATTACCACGTTGTCTAGGGTCGTAGGGTAAGCGATCTAATAAATCGCTTATACCTCGAACCCGACCCATTTGGTCGATCATTAGGATCCGACCAAATACATTAGGTGACCATAGTAGGTAGGGAATAACCTTCCGAGGTTATACCCTATGGTTGCTTCGTTTAAGTAGTTGTATGATAGGTAGTTTATATGCCTTAGGTAAATTACCAGAATACCCTTTTCATGTATAATTGGTAATTAAGCATATGTAACCTAAACCTTTGTCACATAACTGATTATGTAACATGTTTAGGCATATTCTACTTGTCATAGGACTAGTTAGGCGGTCCGAACGCGTTTCACGCGCACGACGCGTTAAAGTAGCATAAGCTACCTTAATGGGTCGCGATGGGTCGAAAGCACTTAGGTTAGGTTTCATGTAGTATGTAGGCCTTGTTAAACCATATCATATGAGTTCCAATACTTATTTGGTTTACCAAGCCTTATCCTATCCGATCTCCCGATTTATGTCCGGTTTATTTATATAGTTTTAGATTGCCGACTGATTCCGTGCTCCCTCTAGCTTTGTTTGGTTGTTGTTCAAGACCTCTAAGCATTCTCAGGCGAGTACATTATTCCCCTCTTTTACTGTTTTCCAAACTGTTTTGGGGTGACTCATATGTGCTAAATGTTTTAACAATTACAATGTGGTTTCAAGAACGATAACAATAGTTTCAAAAACAATTACAATGTAGTTTCAAGAACGATAACAATAGTTTCAAAAACAATTACAATAGTTTCAAGAACGATTTCAATAAAGTGAACAAACTTGTTGGTTGTAGTTACATAACCGATGACATTCATTAGCAGTGATCAAGCCGACCAGTATTAGGTTATGGTACCATAGGATCTGACAAATCCCGTTATTCTCTATACCCATGGTTATGTGTGGATATTTTGGGTAGCGACTGAATCTGTAATTATTAACTTACCCTTTGGTAAGGGTTTGTTAAGAACGAGAGCGAGAGCGAGTTGGAACGAGGAACGCGTCAAGAAGGTTTGAATGTTATTAGAGAATCGACCATTAAGTAGTTTCACAATTAAAACAAGAACGATTTGAACAATTAAAACAAGAACGATTAAAACAAGATGGTTTAACGATTGGGTAAACATTTGGACATGATTACATTTGATCATGCATTTTCACGAAACGTAGTATTGATTTAAACCAAGTTTTACTTCAATACTTTGTTTTGTGCGTTTCTCCTATGGTTTAGTTGATGCATTTCACTAGCCATACATATCATTTTGGTTACACATTACATGGTTTACATTTGACACAAACACTTTTGACATTGGTTATACATAACATGATTTACATCTTGACATGAACATTTTAACATATTATTTCAATACATTTGACAATTTGTTTAAACATGGACATCTTACATTGGTGGTTTGTTTGGGTAAGTAATTTGAGTAACGGTGCATGTGTAATATGATACAAGCATGGTGGATACGCCGCTGGTACTTCCTATATATAAGTGTTTGTATGGTATTACATATTGTAGCGTTATTTGAATCATTTCAGTTTGAGACATAGAATATTTTATACAAGTAACATACTTTTCACAAGACATTTATTTACAAACAACTTATCTTATACAAACTCATTTTACATGGTTATTCATTTAATCATGCATTATTCTCTTATTATACATATCACCTGAACTTATTATTTTTCAAATGATTTACAAAGGCAAAGCAAATTACAAGGTTCATGACTAAACATTTACTTAAACAGAAGACATGAATCTTATTTTCACAAAACCTATGTACTCGCCAGCATTTCTTTGCTGACCTCGTTTTCACATATGTTTCAGGTATTGTTGAATGATATCGATTGATAAGATGCATGCTCACATAGGACTGGACAAGGCCTTAGTGACTCAATAACAATGATAGACTATGTTTAATTTGTGTATTTAGATTTCCAGACGATGTAATTATTCAATGTTTAATAAAACGAAACTTCAATTGCCATGGATTTGAAACAATTAATTCTGTTACAACACGCCCCGATGTTTCCGCCGCGATTTGTTGTTTGACGCGGTCGGGGTGTGACAGGTAGAAATATTTTTGATGGTCACATCATGCTTAATGCCTTGCATTCTTGGGCAAAAAAAGTCAAAAAAGAAAATGCTATTGTTTAAAGTCGACTTCGCAAAGGCTTTCGACTCAGTTAACTAGCACAATCTTGACTCCATTCTTTTGAAAATGGGATTCTCTACTCGATGGAGACATTGGGTCAAAGGGTATTTTAAATCGGCTAGGACCTCGGTCCTAGTCAATGGGTCTCTAACACATGAATCCTCCATGGAGAGAGGTGTTAGGCAAGGGGATCCTCTCTTTCCCTTCCTATTCTTTATCGCTATGGAAGGTTTATTTGTGCTTATTAACTTGGCAGTGGAAAAAGGAATCTTTAAAGGTATCGTCCTTCCCAATAATGGACCATCTATTTCTCACACCATGTACGCGGATGATGTGATGTTCGTGGGCGAATGGGATCTTGATAGTCTTAAGAATCTTTAAAGGATTCTTTGGATTTTCTATCTTATGGTGGGGCTAAAATTAAATTTTCCACAAAAGTAGCTTAGTGGGGGGTTGTAACACCCCGTGTTACGAAAGTCAAAGTCAAGATTAAAGTCAAATGAAGAAAAGATTGCCAATTGCGATCTGTCACTCCTTGCTTAATTACTGATTTGACTTCTTTGACTTGAAAACGAATCTTTTATTTTAAATCGCTTTAGTTGTATTATGTGGAGTATCTATTAATAATCGATGTTTAATCGAGGTTTATCACACGTTTTATCGCTTTATCGCTAATCGCATCGCAATCGCGCTCGCACTTTGATTGGTAGATTCTGAATATTGTTTTACGTGTGTGTGTTACTTATGTGTTACTTGTGCATGTTTACATACTGTTTGTGGTGATTAATCGAAGCGCAATCGCAACTCTATCGCAACGTAATTTAATCGCAAACGCTAAACGCAAGTTAATTAGGATGATTGTATGTTAGATATAGTAATTGTGTGATTATTATTAATCTATCGCATCGCATAATCGACACCCGATTAAACGCATCACAACGCTTAACGCACGAAACGAAACGCCAAAACGCAACTCGTCGGAGCCACCCAATCGAATGGCCAATCGATCGAATGGCCATCCGATCGGATTGCCATTCGATTGGATTACCATCCGATTGAGGTGTTATCCGATCGAGGTGCATCCTATAAGACACTTGCACTTACTTTCCCTTTTTGGCAACCTATAAATACCCTCCGGTCACATCATTTATGATGTGACAGCTATAACACCCCGTGTTTCGAAAGTCAAAGTCAAGATTGAAGTCAAAGGAAGAAAAGATTGCCGACTGCTATCTGTCACTCCTTGCTCAACTCCTGTTTTGACTTCTTTGACTTGTAGATAGTCTATTTAATTTATCGCATTAGTTGTATTATGTGAAGTACATGTTAATAATCGAGGTTTAATCGCTATTTATCGCATGTTTTATTGCTTTATCGCTTATCACATCGCAATCGCATTCGTAACCCGAATTATGCGTTCTAGATATTGTTTTACGCGTGTGTGCTCTTTATGTGTTACTTATGCATGTTTATTTTATGTATGTTCTGTGGTGGTTAATCAAAACTTAATCGCAACTCTATCGCAATCGAATCGCAAACGCTAAATGCAACTTACTTGGGATGATTGTATGTTAGATATAGTGGTTTGGATTAATCGTGTAACTAATGGAAAATTTCATCGCATCGCTCACTCGAAACGCATCAAACGAAATTCCGAACTCAAATCATCGGAGCCACTCGATCGAGTGACTGCTCGATCGGATGGCTATCCGATCGGATTGCCACCCGATCGGACAGCCATCCGATCGGTGACCCACTCGACCTTTGCACTTTTCTTTTTAGGAAACCCTATAAATACCCTCACTTGTCACATCACTTGATGTGACAACTCCTCCACTCGACCCAGCCACACTTCAGCTTCTTTCTCTTGATTTCTCGCGATTCTTGTAAGTTTTCAACCTAAATCTTGTACTTCTACGATCTACACACACTTATCCATCATTCTCTCTTTTGAATCTTAACTTTTAACCATGAAACCAATGGATTTGAGGTGTTCTAGGGTGATGTCATCATAAAGTTCTTATGAATTTCATGTTTTGGCTTCAATCCACCAAGAACAACTTAGATCTGGTCGATTTCCACAGGAATAAACAAAGATCTTGTATAGATCTGAACATAGTCAAGGTCAAAAGGATTGAAAGATGGTATCCTAACTTTCTTTCAACCCCTTTACACGCAATGCACTCAAAACCGATAGAATTGGAGCTTGTTTTGATCATCTACTCCTTCTTAGTGATATGTCGGTAACAGTTATGTGTTCTATCAAAGAGACAACCGAGCTCGGGTTAAACACGAACCACCGTCTCGAACAGTTGACCGACCGGGCTAGGGTGATTCCTATCCGATCGGGTCACCTGGGTGTTGATGGGGTATTATATTGATTGGCACGTCGTCATACCATCTCGGTCAGAACCGCAAAACTATCAAAACAATCAAGTGTCAAAGACGATTAGGTCATCGGGATGGATTGCCGTCCGATCGGATTGCCATCTGATCGGACAGCCACCCGATCGGCTTACAGTTGGTCCCACACTTAAGCTATCAATTCAACTTTTTAAAGTTTTGAACGTCGAACGGATTACCATCCGATCGGATAGTCATCCGATCGAACGACCATCCGACCATGTGATGTTTGGAACTTCAAACACTTAAACAATTTTCAACATGTTCTAACGGATTTCCACCCGATCGGTAGACCATCCGATCGAGTGACAACACTGCTGTGAACTTGTTCTCTGAGAAATACCTCGCCGAACGGATCGCCACCCGATCGAACCGCCATTCGATCGATCGATCTGAAGGGTAGAGATACTTCTCTGTTTTCAAAATGCTACAACGAAAACTTTAAAAGGCAAACCATCATACACAAACACATCCTAACCAAAGGAGGTGTCAATAAAATCGAATGGCCATCCGATCGGATGACCATCCGAACGGATTGACATCCGATCGACTGGCCATCCGATCGGATTGCCATCAGACACTTATCACTTTTACACCGTTTTACGAGCCGCTTATCGTTTATGCTATCGTTAACTGTTCAGGCTAATCTCTCTCAGCGTTCCCTTCAATCCAAGAGAGTGTTTACTTGTTAAACACAATCTGTGAGTATACTCGATCCCTTTTTGCTTTCCGCACTTTTGGGTGTTACATACAATATTCAAATCACATCAATCACACAACGCAAACACTATTTATATGCTAACCGTTATTGCATGCCACGTGTTATTCGATGAATGCTTGTATGTTATGTTAACACAATGATTGTTGCGTGACACCTTAGCAACGATAGTACTATAGTTTGGACTCAGCACCTGTCATGGACAGGGGTTGTTAAGGGCTTTACTTCACGTATCCCAGTGGGGATATGTGTTGCACATTCTAGAACTCGCAGTCATGTCTGTGCATATATCTCTGTCGATAACCTACTTGCCTTCACTTTGTACATGTTACATGCTGGTTATGCGTAAAACTATTTCGAACTCTATTATGCTATATCAAACTTGTATGCTCACCTTTACACTATGTGTTTTGACCTCTATTTTAACGTATGTGGCAGGTGTTTAGGATGCTATCTGCTAGGATGCTTGCTATGCGGAATCAAGTTAGGAAGAGTCTAGAAACAAACGAACAATTTATTTTATTTGAAATCTGAGTTGTCGAAACATACTATTTGTCTTTGAGATATCAGCGTCTGTAATAATTTTACTTGCTTAATAGGTTATGGTATGGGACATAATATTAACTATTTGGTAAAGTAGTTGTTATGGAATTTCTCTTTGACAATCTGTTTCGCTCAGTTCCACGCCCTGATGATTCTGCCATCGGTTTGGGTGTGACAGATTGGTATCAGAGCCATAACTATAGGGAATTAGGCAAGACTTGACCTAGTCTGGGTCGATGTCTCTAAAACGACCTAGTCTATAGTCTAAGTACCAACAGATCGACTTGTGCATACCCTGTAGGGGTTTTGTACGAGCTTACTTGCTATTCTCGCTCGCACTCGCTACACACTATCACACTGCCTTTCCTAAGGCAGTCGCACTGCACTATTTTCAAAATAAGCACGTGATTAGGTCGAGATTAGGTGTGAAAACCGTAAACTCTCGACTAAATCGCTTGTTCGACCTGCATTTTATCGATAAACAGGAGAATTTGCGTTGAATCGGGAGTGAAATCCGCACTATAACACAGATTTTCTTCTCTATCTTATCAAAACAGGAACTAAGCCGTCAAGCCAGGGGTGAAAGCCGAACCTTGACGACTTGTTCCATCCTTACTTGGGTTTTTCAAAACTCTCACCAAGGCTTCGACAGACTCCAACGACTTGAAGTACCACTGTAACTGGAAGGATGCGTGCCATTCGCCCAAATCGAGGCGAGAGCACAGTCTCGAACCAAAGTGTGTACCGAAAGTCCTTGTGAATAGTCGAATCGCTTTGGGTAGTCGATGTCTATCAGCCTAAGACAATCTATATTCGATTTCAATCTCGCATTTTCGCCGATTTTATGTGTTTCGGTTCTGAGCCAGCAATCTGCTGACTCTGATATTCGTCGCTTTTATATGAATTTTATGTGTTTTTATGTGATTTAACTTGTTTATGTGTTTCGATTTTGGTGGTTTATTCGCTTTTCGCTTTGATCGACACACACAAATCACACTGCACATCTATCTCAAATCGCTAACAAATCGTTGTTACTTATGGAAGATCGCATGCTATGTTACTCACTTATGCTATACTACTCGCTGTATGCTCGCTAATCGCAATCACTATTCTGGAACGCGCGCAAACTTTCAATGATAGGTTTATGTATTCTGACTGCTTCCTGTGATTATGTGCTTCTATGCTTTGCGTGCTTCTGTGACTTATGTACTCCTACGTGCTTATGTGTTATGTGATTATATGATTTTGTGATTATTTGCTTGTATAGTAGACGTGTTCCTGTGCTTTATATAAGGTAGCTTTTGGTGTTTCGCTAGACCATGTTAGGATTGATCGAAATAGTGTTTTGAATCCATGGCGCTGTCTATTGCAGACAATGTCGTCATTTGGATCATTTCACTCTCGTGCTGCTCGCCGCAAGCATGATGACAAACACATCGCCTCGCTAGTCGCTAACCAGACAGTGAAAGTCATCCCCCAGATCATCAGTAAATTGAACGAAAACGCTAGCAAGTCGTCTGAAGAGTCTCGAACAAATTCGTCAAAGTCTGCTTTTAGCTTCAAGCAGTTTAAAGCTTACGGTCTGAAAGAATTTACCGGCGAAAATGGTCCTACGGCTATGTTTCAATGGTTCGATTCGATTGAAGTCACTCTGCGTCAGAGCAACTGTCCTGACAACCTCCGAACTGTTAACACCACTGGCGTCTTCCAGTCCCGCGTATTAGACTGGTGGATGGCCGAAAGAAACAAGAGGGGAAATGACGCAACTTATGGATTGTCGTGGGATGAGTTGAAGGACCTGACGATGAAGGAGTTCTGCCCTCCCCACGAACTCCAAAAGCTTGAGGACGAGTTCTGGCATCTGAAGCAGAAGGATGGAGAAAACACTGCTTTGACTGCTCGCTTCAAGCGGCTCAGTATAATCTGCCCTGACCAAGTGAAGACGCCCGAAATCACCATCAAGAAATACATCCGTGCTCTTTTGGATTGTGTGGCTGATTTCATCCAAGCTGCCAAGACGACGACCATCGAGGAAACTTTTCTACTCGCCGCTGAAATTAATGACAAGTGAGTCAAAGCTGGGTTTTGGGATAAAGCTTCGAAGAATCTGCATCAAGCAACAACCGCTGCCACCGCTGAAACCGCCGCCTCTCCACAGTCATCAAAGTCCTCTCGTCGTAAGAGGAAGAACAATAACAACAGTAGCAAAAGTTGCACTGTCACCACCGCTGCCCCGCTCCAAGCTGTTCCAGCTCCACCGCTGCCCCAACACCGACAAACTGCAGCACCAGTTACCTATGTTACGCCGGCCAAGCGTGCATATACTGGTCCCCACCCTGCTTGCCCAACATGTGCCTATCATCATCCAGTGGGAATCGCCTGCAGATACTGCGTTCATTGCAACATGTACAACCACTTCACCGCAAACTGTCGCACTGGTCCAGGTCATGCTACAGCTCCAGCACAAGGCCCCACTCCTGCTCATCAAGCTCTATTTCCCGCTCCTCAAGGCCAACAAGCGGTTCCTGCACCCGCGGTCCATGCTAGAGCTTGCTTCGCGTGTGGTGACCCTAACCACTTCGCGAACATGTGCCCGAACCAGCAGCCAGCACCACGCGGACGAACCTTCAACATCAATGTCCGCCAAGCTCAAGCCGACAACAATGTGGTTAATGGTACGTTTCTTGTGAATGGTATATATGCTTCGTGTTTATTTGATACTGGAGCCGATAACTGTTTTGTGTCGTTAGAATTCGAAAAGCTCCTTAATCGAAAGCGCGCCCATCTCCCTTCGTCATTCGATGTTGAAGTTGCCACCGGAAGAACCATCGCTGTCCATTCTGCTCTTCATGATTGTACTCTCAAACTCAACAATCACATCTTTCTTATCGACCTTATTCCGATGCAGCTCGGTAGTTTTGACGTCATAGTAGGCATGGATTTCCTTCGGGAAAATCGTGCTGAAGTTGTTTGTTTTGATAAAATGATTCGATTCTCGCACGCTAATGGTGATTTATTGTGCGTTTATGGTGAATTCGTGTCGAAGAAACTCCAACTCATGTCATGTATCCAAGCTAGCAAGTATCTCCGCAAGGAATACAGAACTTTCTTGGCTAACATTGTAATAGCGGAAAAGGAAAAGAAAGTTAAGGTGATAGACCAGGTACCCGTTGTGTATGAATTCCCAAATGTTTTCCCTGATGATCTTCCAGGACTACCTCCAAGTCGTGATATCGACTTTCGCATCGACCTCATTCCAGGAGCCAATCCTGTTGCTAAAACGCCTTATCGCCTCGCTCCGTCCGAAATGTGCGAACTCTCAAGTCAGCTCCAGGAATTGCTTGATAAAGGCTTCATTCTCCCTAGCACCTCTCCTTGGTGCGCGCCAGTCCTTTTCATCAAAAAGAATGATGGGTCGTTTCGGATGTGCATCGACTACAGGGAATTGAATAAGCTGACAATCAAGAATCGCTACCCTTTACCTCGAATCGATGATTTGTTTGACCAGTTACAAGGTGATATGCGTTTCTCGAAGAGCGATCTACGCTCAGGCTATCACCAGCTTCGCATTTAGGAGGAGGATATACCCAAAACTGCTTTTCGCACTCGTTACAGCCACTATGAGTTCGTTGTTATGCCTTTTGGTTTAACCAACGCACCCGCGGTTTTCATGGGTCTGATGAATCGCGTGTGTAAACCATTTCTTAACCGCTTCGTCATCGTGTTCATTGATGATATCTAGATCTATTCCAAGTCGAAAACCGAACACGCGCAACATCTACATTTGGTTCTCGAGCTACTCCAAGGGAAACAACTCTATGCCAAGTTCTCCAAGTGTGAATTCTGGCTAGAGGAGGTTCAATTCCTCGGTCAAATTGTCAATAGTCAAGGTATTTACGTCGACCCCGTGAAGACCTAAGAACCCGTCTGAAGTCCGTTCTTTTCTCGGACTAGTGGGCTATTATCGCCGATTTATCGAAGGATTCTCTAAAATCACCGTGCCGCTTACTTCTCTCACGCACAAAGACAAGCCTTTTGTTTGGGGAACTGAACAAGAGTCTGCCTTTCGAAACCTCAAACATATGCTCTGCAATGCTCCCGTCCTTGCTTTACACGACGGAAACGATGACTTCGTTGTCTATTGCGATGCCTCGAACCTTGGTCTTGGTTGCGTTCTCATGCAACGGGACAAGGTTATCGCTTATGTGTCTCGTCAGCTCAAGATCCACGAGAAGAACTATACAACCCATGACCTCGAGCTAGACGCAGTTGTTTTTGCGCTAAAGATTTGGCGACACTACCTTTACGGTACTAAGTGTACGGTCTTCACCGACCATAGGAGCCTACAACACATTTTCAGCCAAAAAGAACTGAATATGCGTCAACGCCGATGGGTAGAACTTCTCAACAATTACGACTGTGAGATTCGTTATCATCCTGGCAAAGCAAATGTTGTTGCCGATGCCCTCAGCAGACGAAGCTATTTGCATAGCGTTCGTAATGTTCACGCCCAGCATCATCTCGAAACTCTCATCCGCGAAGCCCAACATGCTTGCTTTACCGATCGCACTTTGAAGAAGGAAAGGATTCTCGACGATGGAGCCCAGCTAGTGAATAAGTCGAATGGGATATCCCCAAACGGACCGATTTACGACAGATTCTGATGGACGAAGCCCACAAGTCTCGATATTCTATTAATCCCGTTGCCGATAAAATGTACCAGGACCTTCTCTACAAGTACTGGTGGCCGGGTATGAAGAAAGATATCGCTCTCTATGTTTCGAAGTGCCTGACTTGCTCGAAAGTCAAGGCCGAGGATCAAAGACCCTCAGGCTTACTCGTCCAACCCGAGATTCCCATGTTGAAATGGGAGAGTATAGCCATGGACTTTATAACGAAACTTCCGCGTACAATCTCAGGTCACGATAGCATCTGGGTTGTCGTTGACCGTTTGACTAAATCTGCTCATTTTCTTCCAATTCGAGAAGACTACAAGGTAAAAAATTAGCCCAAATCTACACCAACGAGATCATTTGTCGACATGGGATGCCTCGCGACATCATCTCTGACCGCGATGATCGGTTTACCTCGCGTCTTTGGGAAACGTTTCAATCAGCTCTCGGTACTACGCTTAATCTAAGTACTGCATTCCATCCCCTAACCGACGATCAGACTGAAAGAACGATTTGTACCCTTGAAGACATGCTCCGTTCGTGTGTCATAGATTTCGGTGGTAATTGGGACGCATACTTACCTTTAGTCGAATTCTCGTACAATAACAGTTATCATTCTAGTATACAAATGGCACCGTTTAAGGCATTGTACGGAAGGAAATATCGATTGCCTATTGTGTGGCATGAGATCGGAGACTCGCAATTAACCAGTCCTGAGCTACTGCAAGAAACGACTGACAAAATCCTCCAAATTCGAGACAATCTACTGAAAGCTCGGAGTCGTCAGAAAAGTTACGCCGATAGACGACGCAAGCCCCTTGAATTTGACGTTGGTGACCACGTACTCCTAAAGGTGTCACCTTGGAAGGGTGTGGTCAGATTCGGCAAGAAAGGAAAGCTCGCGCCTTGATATGTTGGACCCTTTAAGATTCTGGAAAGGATCGGAAAAGTGGCCTACAGACTCGAACTACCGGAGGAACTCAGCAACGTCCACCCGACTTTCCACATGTCGAACCTCAGAAAGTGCCTGGCTGAGCATGATTTATACGTACCACTTGAGGATCTTCAAGTGAACGAAACACTACACTTCATGGAGAAGCCTGTCGAGATCATGGACCGACAAACCAAGTAGCTCAGGCGCTCACGCATTCCCATTGTGAAAGTTCGCTGGGAAGGCAAACGAGGCGCAGAGTTCACTTGGGAACTCGAAAGCGACATGAAGGCGAAGTACCCGCAGTTGTTTGTTACGGCTAAAGCCTAATTTCGGGACGAAATTCCCTTAAGTGGGGGAGGCTGTAACACCCCGTGTTTCGAAAGTCAAAGTCAAAATCAAGATTGAAGTTAAAGGAAGAAAAGATTGCCAATTACCATCTGTCACTCCTTGCTCAACTCCTGTTTTGACTTCTTTAACTTGTAGATAGTCTTTTTAATTTATCGCATTAGTTGTATTATGTGAAGTACATGTTAATAATCGAGGTTTAATCGCTATTTATCGCATGTTTTATTGCTTTATCGCTTATCGTCTCGCAATCGCATTCGCAACCCGAATTATGCGTTCTGGATATTGTTTTAGGTGCGTGTGCTCTTTATGTGTTACTTGTGCATGTTTATTTTATGTATGTTTTGTGGTGGTTAATCAAAACGTAATCGCAACTCTATCGCAATCGAATCGCAAACGCTAAACGCAACTTACTTAGGATGATTGTATGTTAGATATAGTGGTTTGGATTAATCGTGTAACTAATGGATAATTTCATCGCATCGCTAACTCGAAACGCGTCAAACAAAACGCCGAACTCAAATCGTCGGAGCCATTCGATCGAGTGACTGCTCGATCGGATTGCCACCCGATCGGACAACCATCCGATCAGTGACCCACTCGACCTTTGCACTTTCCTTTTTGGGAAACCCTATAAATACCCTCACTTGTCACATCACTTGATGTGACAGCTCCTCCACTCGACCCAGCCGCACTTCAGCTTCTTTCTCTCGAATTCTCACGATTCTTGTAAGTTTTCAACCTAAATCTTGTACTTCTACGACCTACACACACTTCTCCATCATTATCTCTTTTGAATCTTAACTTTTAACCGTGAAACCAAAGGATTTGAGGTGTTCTAGGGTGATGTCATCATGAAGTTCTTATGAACTTCATGTTTTGGCTTCAATCCAAAAAAAAAACAATTTAGATCTGGTCGATTTCCACAGGAATAAACAAAGATCTTGTATAGATCTGAACATATTCATTGTGAAAAGGATTGAAAGATTGTTTCCTAACTTTCTTTCAACTTTTTTACACTTAATGCACTCAAAACCGATAGAATCGGAGCTCGTTCTGATCATCTACTCCTTCTTAGTGATGTGTCGGTTCCAGTTCTATGTTCTATCATAGAGACAACCGACCTCGGGTTAAACACGAACCACCGTCTCAAATAGTTGACCGACCATGCTAGGGTGATTCCTATCCGATCGGGTCACCTGGGTGTTGATGGGGTTTTCTATTGATTGGCACGTTGTCATACCGTCTCGGTCAGAACCGCAAAACGATCAAAACAATCAAGTGTCAAAGACGATTAGGTCGTCGGGACGGATTGCCGTCCGATCGGATTGCCACCCAATCGGACAGCCACCCGATCGGCTTACACTTGGTCCCACACTTAAGCTATTAATTCAACTTTTCAAAATTTTGAACGTCGAACGGATTGCCGTCTGATCGGATAGTCATCCGATCGAACGACCATCTGACCATGTGATGTTTGGAACTTCAAACACATAAACAATTTTCAACATGTTCTAACGGATTGCCACCCGATCGGTAGACCATCCGATCGAGTGACAACACTGCTGTGAACTTGTTCTCTGAGAAATACCTCGCTGAACGGATCGCCACCCGATCGAACCGCCGTTCGATCGATTGACCTGAAGGGTAGAGATACTTCTCTGTTTTCAAAATGCTACAACGAAAACTTCAAAAGGCAAACCATCATACACAAACACAAACACAAACACATCCTCACCAAACGAGGTGTAAATCCAATCGAATGGCCATCCGATCGGATGACCATCCGAACGGATTGACATCCGATCGACTGGCCATCCGATCGGATTGCCATCCGATCGGATTACCACCCGTCACTTTTCACTTTTGCACCATTTTACGTGCCCCTTATCGTTCATGCTATCGTTAACTGTTCAGGCTAATCTCTCTCAGCGCTCCCTTCAATCCAAGAGAGTGTTTACTTGTTAAACACAATCTGTGAGTATACTCGATCCCTTTTTGCTTTACGCACCTTTGGGTGTTACATACGTTATCTATATTCAAATCACATCAATCACGCAACGCAAACACTATTTATACACTAACCGTTATTGCATGCCACGTGTTATTCGATGAATGCTTATATGTTATGTTAATACAGTGATTGTTGCCTGACACCTTAGCAATGATAGTACTATAGTTTGGACTCAGCACCTGTCATGGACAGGGGTTGTTAAGGGCTTTACTTCACGTGTCCCATTGGGGATATGTGTTGCGCATTCTACAACTCGCAGTCACGTCTGTGCATATTTCTCTGTCGATAACCTACTTGCCTTCACTTTGTACATGTTACATGCTGGTTATGCGTAAAACTATTTCGAACTCTATTATGCTATATCAAACTTGTATGCTCACCTTTACACTATGTGTATATACCTCTATTTTAACGTATGTGGTAGGTGTTTAGGATGCTATCTGCTAGGATGCTTGCTATGTGGAATCAAGTTAGGAAGAGTCTAGAAACAAACGAACAATTTATTTTATTTGAAATCTGAGTTGTCGAAACATACTATTTGTCTTTGAGATATCACCGTCTGTAATAATTTTACTTGCTTAATAGGTTATGGTATGGGACATAATATTAACTATTTGGTAAAGTAGTTGTTATGGAATTTCTCTTTGATAATCTGTTTCGATCATTGCCGTGCCCCGATGATTCCACCATCGGTTGGGGTGTGACAACAGCTCTCTCACTCGACCAGCTCGCTCAAGGCCTTCTTTCTCTCGATTTCTCGTGATTCTTGTAAGTTTTCAATCTGAATCTTGTACTTCTATGATCTACACACACTTCTTCATCATTTTCACCTTTGAATCTTAACTTTTAACCGTGAAATCAGCGGATTTGAGGTGTTCTAGGGTGATGTCATCATGGAGTTCTTTTGAACTTCAAGATTTAACCTCATTCCACCAAGAATAACTCAGATCTGAAGGATTTCCACATGATTAAACATGATTTTCGCATAGATCTAAACATTTCCATGGTTAAAAGAATTGAAGATGGTTTTCTAACTTTCTTTCAACTCTTTTACACTCAATGCACTTGGAGCCGATAGAATCGGAGCTTATTCAAATCTTCTACTCATTTTCGTAGTAAAACATCGGTCTGAGATCTGATTTCTATCAACGAGGCAACTGATTTCGGGATAAACATGAACAACCGTCAAGGAACAGTCAACTGGTCGGACTAGGGTGATTCCTGTTCGATCGAACGACTTGGGACTTGCCGAGGTTTCGTTGTTTAGCACGTTATCACATCGTCTCGATCAAACTGCAAAAATTTTAAAAATAATCAAGTTCAAGACGATCAGATTCGTTGGACGGATAGCCATCCGATCGGATAGCCATCAAATCGAACTGCTATCCGATCGGATTGCACTTGGTTCCACACTTTAACATTTTTCTTCCAACTTGCAAAGCTCTGAACGTCGAACGGAATGCCGCCCGATCGGATAGCCATCCGATCGAACGACCATCCGATTATCTGAAATTTGGAACTTCGACACTTAAACATTTTCTCAATTCTCAAAGATCATCAGTAACTAACGGATTGCCATCCGATCAGATTGCTATCCGATTGAGTGACAATCCTGCTATGAACTTCTTCTCACTAAGTGTCCTGCCAATCGGATTACTATCCTATCGAACGACCGTTCGATCGACGACCTGAAGGGTAGAGATACTTCTCTGTTTTCAAAATGCTACAACGAAAACTTCAAAGCCATCATACATAAACACATCCATCCCAAACGAATGTCAATCTAATCGAATGGCCATTCGACCGGGTTACCATTCGACACTTAGTCACTTTCACCATTTTACGCGTCGTTCTTCGCTTATGCTATCGTTAACTGTTCAGGCTAATCTCTCAGTGCTCCCTTCAATCCAAGAGAGTGTTTACTTGTTAAACGCTATCTGTGAGTATACTCGAACCCTTTTTGCTTTACACACTTTTGGGTGTTACATACGTGTGTATTCTAAATCACAATCGACACACAACGCAAACACTATTTATACGCTGACCATTATTACATGCTACGTGTTATTCAATGAATGCTTGTTTGTTATGTTAACACAATGATTGTTTCCTGACACCTTAGCAACGATAGTACTATAGTTTGGACTCAGCACCTGTCGTGGACAGGGGTTGTTAAGGGCTTTACTTCACGTGTCCCAGTGGGGATATGTGTTGCGCATTCTACAACTCGCAGTTACGTCTGTGCATATTTCTCTGTCGATAACCTACTTGCCTTCACTTTGTACATGTTACATGCTGGTTATGCGTAAACGATTTCGAACTCTATTATACTATCAAACTTGTATGCTCACCTTTACAATATGTATATTGACTCTATTTTAACGTATGTGACAGGTGCTTAAGATGCTAGGATTGCTGTGCTTTGGTGAATTAAGCTAGCGGTCTAGTTATGTCACGCTCAAATCTGAGTTTTCAGAACAGTGTTTGTTTTTTAGACAATTATTTGTAATAACTGTTTTATTTGGATATGTTGTGGTATGGGACATGACGTTTAATTATCTGGTAATTAATAGTTGTTATGGATACTCATGGACAATCTGTTTCGCTTAGTGCCATGCCCCGATGTTTCCGCCATCGGTTGGGGTGTAACAGATTGGTATCAGAGCCATAACTATAGGGAATTAGGCGAGACTCAACCTAGTCTGGGTGGATGTCTTAAAAATGACCTAGTCTATAGTCTAAATACCAACAGACCTCCCTGTGCGAACCCATTAGGGGTTCCGCACGAGCTTATTGCTATTTCCCAATCGACTCGCACTCACGCTATACTATCACACTGCCTTTCCTAAGGAAGTCGCACTGCACTATCTTCGAAGATAAACGAGTGACTAGATCGAGATTAGGTGTGAAAACCGCAAACTCTCGACCAAATCGCTTGTTCAACCCACATTTTACCATGAACAAGAGAATTTGCGTTGAATCAGGAGTGGAATCCGTACTTCAACGCAGATTTCTCTCTCAACCTCGTGATTCTATCACACAAACAGGAATGTAGTCGCTAAGTTAGGGGTGAAACCCAAACCTTGATGACACGTTCCGCTCTCTATTTTGATTTTATAAAACTCTCACCAAAGTCTCGATGGATTCCAACAACTCGAGTAGCGTAAGTAACCGAAAGGATGCGTGCCATTCGTCATATATCGGTGATAGAGCACAGTCTATTAAGCCAAAACGTATACTCATAGTCTTTGAGAATAGTCGAATCACTTTGGGTAGTCAACGTCTATCAAGCCTTAGACAATCTATATTCGATTTCAAGCTCGCAATCGCTGATTTTATATGTTTTTCGATTCTGAGCCCGCAACTGCTGACTCTGATATTTTCCGTTTTACATGGAAATTTTATGTGTTTTATGTGGTTTTACCTGTTATGTGTTTCGATTTTTGGTGATTTATACGCTTTTCGCTTTGATCGACACCCACAACTCGCACTGCACATTTACCACAACATGCTAACAAATCGCTACTACGTGTGGATATTCGCATGCTATGTAACTCACTGTGTACTCGCTAATCGCAATTGCTATTCTCGAACTCCCGGACCTTGAATGATAGGTGAATACGTGCAAATATAGTGTAGTTTTTGTGGCTTACGTGTTTATGTGCTCTATGTGCTTATGTGCTTCTGTGATTATGTACCTATGTGTTACGTGATTGTGTTCCTGAGCTTTAGTAGTAGTACGAGTGAGGTGAGATTCGATCATATAGTGTTTGAATCCTATGGTGATGTCTGTTGCAGACAATGTTGTCATCTGGATCGTTTCATTCCAGCTCAGCTCGCTGCATCATGATAACAAACGCATCGCCGCCCTCGTCGCTAAGCAAATGGCGAAAGTCATTCCTCAGATTGTTAGTGAGTTGAATGAAAACGCTAGCAACTCTTCTGAAGAGTCCAGGACTGATGATCCTAAGTCTGCTTTTAGCTTCAAGCAGTTCAAAGCGTGTGGACCAAAAGAATTTACCGGAGAAGATGGACCTATTGCCATGTTCCAATGGTTTGATTCTATCGAAGTCACCCTGCGCCAAAGTAACTGTCCTGATAATCTCCGCACTGTTAACGCTACCGGCTTTTTCCAGTCCAGGGCACTGGACTGGTGGACTGCCGATAGAAACAAGCGCGGAAATGATGCAGCTTACGCGCTTACGTGGGACGAGTTGAAGGACTTGATGATGAAAGAATTCTGCCCTCCTCACGAGCTTCAGAAGTTGGAGGATGAGTTTTGGCATCTCAAACAGAAGGATGGCGACAACGCTGGTTTGACTTCTCGCCTCAAGCAGCTAAGCATAATCTGCCCGAAATCACCATCAAGAAGTATATCCGTGCTCTTCCGGATTACGTTGCTGATTTCGTTCAGGCTGCAAAGACGTCAACTATTGAGGAAACTTTCTTACTCGCCGCTGAGATCAACGACAAGAGAGTCAAGGTTGGTTACTGGGATAAAGTCTCCAAGAATCTGCTTCAAGTTACCGCTGCTTCAACCGCTGAAACCGCCGCCGCACCGCAGTCCTCAAAGTCCTCTCGTCGCAAGAGGAAGAACAACAAAAACAACAGTAGCAAGAATTGCGCTGCTACAGCTTCCGCTCCTCTCCAGTCAGTTCCTGCTCAACCGCAGCCTCAACACCGCCAAGTAGCGGCGTCGGTTACCCATGCACCGCCGGCCAAGCGTGCATACACTGGTCCTCACCCGGCTTGCCCTACTTGTATTATCACCATCCAGTGGGAATCGCTTGCAAATACTATGTGCACTGCAATATGTACGGCTACTTCACCGCCAACTGCCGTACAGGTCCACGTCAAGCTCCAGCTCCAGCTCAAGGTCAAGCTCCTGCTCAACAAGCTCTACTTCCTGCTCCTCAAGGCCAACAAGCGGATCCTGCACCCGTGATACACGCTAGAGCTTATTTTGCATGTGGTGATCCCAACCACTTCACAAACATGTGCCCGAATCGAGTGGTGAAGCAAGAGCCACAACAGCAACAGCAGCAGAAACAGCAGCCAGCAGCCCGCGGACGTACTTTCAACATCAATGTCCACCAAGCTAAAGCCGATAACAATGTGGTTAATGGTACGTTCCTTGTGAATGGTATATATGCTTCGTGTTTAATGGATACTGGAGCTGATAACTGTTTTGTGTCGTTAGAATTCGAAAAGCTCCTTAATCGTAAGTGCGCCCATCTCCCCTCGACGTTCGATGTTGAAGTTGCCACCGGAAGAACAGTCGCTGTCAATTCGGTTCTTTCTGATTGTACTCTCAAACTCAACAATCACATCTTTCCTATCGACCTCATTCCGATGCAGCTCGGTAGTTTTGACATCATAGTAGGCATGGATTTTCTTCGTGAAAATCGTGCTGAAGTTGTTTGTTTCGATAAGATGATTCGCTTCTCGCTTGCTAACGGTGATCTATTGTGTGTCTATGGGGAAGTCGCGTCGAAGAAACTCCAACTCATGTCGTGTGTCCAGGCTAGCAAGTATCTCCGCAAGGAATACCAAGCTTTCTTGGCGCACATTGTAGTAGCGGAGAAGGAAAAGAAAAGAACCACAGGCGTAAAAGATGTCCCCGTTGTTTGTGATTTTCCAAATGTTTTCCCTGATGATCTACCTAGTTTACCCCCGAGTCATGATATTGATTTCCGTATTGACCTCATTCCTGGAGCCAACCCTGTTGCTAAATCTCCTTATCGCCTTGCTCCATTTAAAATGCGCGAACTCTATAGTCAACTCCAGGAATTACTTGACAAAGTCTTTATTCGCCCTAGCACCTCTCCTTGGGGCGCACCAGTCTTTTTTGTCAAAAAGAAGGATGGGTCGTTCCGGATGTGCATCGACTAAAGGGAATTGAATAAGCTGACAATCAAGAATCGTTATCCCCTGCCCCAAATCGATGATTTGTTTGATCAATTACAAGGTGCTACATGTTTTTCAAAGATCGATTTACGCTCAGTTTATCACCAGTTACGCATTCAGGAGGAAGATATTTCAAAAACCGCTTTTCGAACCCATTATGGTCATTACGAATTTGTCGTGATGCCCTTTGGTTTAACCAATGCACCCGCGGTTTTCATGGATTTGATGAATCGCATGTGTAAACCATTTCTTGACCGCTTCATCATCGTGTTCATCGATAATATCCTTATCTATTTGAAGTCGAAGACCGAACACGCGCAGCATCTACGTTTGGTTCTCAAGTTACTATAGGGGAATCGACTCTACGCCAAGTTCTCCAAGTGTGGATTTTGGCTGGAGGAGGTTCAATTCCTCGGTCACATCGTCAATAGTCAAGGTATTCACGTCGACCCCGCGAAGATCGAAGCTGTCAAGAGTTGGGTTACTCCAAAATCACTATCCGATGTACGTTCATTTCTCGGATTCGTGGGCTATTACCGTCGATTCATTGCCGACTTCTCAAAAATCGATGTCCCGCTTACTTCCTTGACGCATAAAGACAAGCCTTTTGTTTAGGGAACTGAACAAGAGACTGCCTTTCAAACTCTCAAGCATATTCTTTGCAATGCTCCCATCCTCGCTTTACCCAATGGAAACGATGACTTCATTGTCTATTGCGATGCCTCGAACCTTGGTCTTGGTTGTGTTCTCATGCAACGGGACAAGGTTATCACTTACGCCTCTCGTCAGCTCAAGATCCACGAGAAGAACTATACAACCCACGACCTCGAGCTAGGCGCAGTTGTTTTTGCGTTGAAGATCTGGTGACACTACCTTTATGGTACCAAGTGTACGATCTTCATAGATCATAAGAGCCTGCAACACATCCTCAGCCACAAAGAACTGAATATGCGCAAACGCCGATGGGTGGAACTTCTCAAGGATTACGATTGTGAGATCCGTTATCATCCTAGCAAAGCAAATGTCGCTGCCAACGCCCTCAGCAGACGAAGCTATTTGCATAGCGTTCGTGATGTTCACGCCCAACACCATCTCGAAACCCTCATCCGTGACGCTCAGCATGCTTGTTTCACTGAACGCACCTTGAAGAATGAAAGGATTTATCATAATGGCAAACAGTTGGTGAATAAATCGAATGGGATATTCCATTATTTGGACCGAATTTGGATTCCCAAACGCACCAACTTGCAACAAATCCTGTTGGATGAAACCCACAAGTCACGATATTCCATTCATCCTGGTGCCGACAAGATGTATCATCACCTTCGTCTACGATACTGGTGGCCTGGAATGAAGAAGGATATCGCAATCTATGTTTCGAAGTGCCTAACTTGTTCGAAAGTTAAGGCCGAACAACAAAGACCCACTGGCTTGCTTGAGCAACCCGAGATCCCGATGTGAAGTGGGAAAGCATAGCCATGGACTTTATTATGAAACTCCCGCGTACAACCTCAGGTCACGATAGCATCTGGGTTATCGTTGACCGCTTGACTAAATCTGCTCATTTCCTGCCGATACGAGAAGACTTTAAGGTGGAAAAATTAGCCCGAATCTACACCGATGAGATCATTTATCGACACGGTATGCCTCGTGACATCATCTCTGACCGCGATGGTCAGTTTACCTCGCGTCTTTGGGAAACATTTCAATCTGCTCTCGGTACTACACTTAATCTAAGTACCGCTTTCCATCCCCAAACCGACGGTCAGACTGAAAGGACGTTTCGTACTCTTGAAGACATGCTTCGCTCGTGTGGCATAGATTTCGGTGGTAATTGGGACGCTCACTTACCTTTGGTCAAATTCTCGTACAATAACAATTATCATTCTAGCATATAAATGGCACCATTTGAGGCATTATACGGAAGAAAATGTCGATCGCCGATTGTGTGGCATGAGATCGGAGATTCGCAACTAACCGGTCCCGAGCTATTGCAAGAAACGACTGAAAAAATCCTCCAAATTCGAGATAATCTGCTGAAAGCTCGGAGTCGTTAGAAAAGTTACGCCGATAGACGCCGCAAGCCCCTTGAATTTGACGTTGGCGATCACGTACTCCTAAAGGTATCACCTTGGAAGGGTGTGATCAGATTCAGCAAGAAAGGAAAGCTCACGCCTTGATACGTTGGACCCTTTAAGATTCTGGAAAGGATCGGAAAAGTGGCCTACAGACTCGAACTACCGGAGGAACTTAACAACATCCACCCGACTTTCCATGTATCGAACCTCAGAATGTGCCTAGCCGAGCAGGATTTACAAGTTCCACTAGAGGATCTACAAGTGGACCAAACATTACACTTCGTGGAGAAGCCTGCCGAGATCATGGATCGAGAGACCAAGAAGCTCAGGCGCTCACGCATTCCCATTGTGAAGGTTTTCTGGGAAGGCAAATGAGGCGCAGAGTTCACCTGGGAACTCGAAAGTGACATGAAGGCAAAGTACCCGAAGTTGTTTGTTACGGCTTCCTTAAGAGGGGAGGCTGTAACACCCCGTGTTACGAAAGTCAAAGTCAAGATTAAAGTCAAAGGAAGAAAAGATTGCTAATTGCGATCTGTCACTCCTTGCTTAATTACTGATTTGACTTCTTTAACTTGTAAACGAATCTTTTATTTTAAATCGCTTTAGTTGTATTATGTGGAGTATCTATTAATAATCGATGTTTAATCGAGGTTTATCACACGTTTTATCGCTAATCGCATCGCAATCGCGCTCGCAATTTGATTGGCAGATTCTGAATATTGTTTTACGTGTGTGTGTGTTACTTATATGTTACTTGTGCATGTTTACTTACTGTTTGTGGTGATTAATCGAAACGCAATCGTAACTCTATCGCAACGCAATTTAATCGCAAACGCTAAATGCAAGATAATTAGGATGATTGTATGTTAGATATAGTAATTGTGTGATTATTATTAATCTATCGCATCGCATAATCGACACCCGATTAAACGCATCACAACGCTCAACGTACGAAACCAAACGCCAAAACACAACTCGTCGGAGCCACCCAATCGAATGTCCAATCGATCGAATGGCCATCCGATCGAGGTACATCCTATCCGACACTTGCACTCACTTTCCCTTTTTGGCAACCTATAAATACCCTCCTGTCACATCATTTGTGATGTGAAAGCTCTCTCACTCGACCAGCTCGCTCAATGCCTTCTTTCTCTCGATTTCTCGCGATTCTTGTAAGTTTTCAACCTGAATCTTGTACTTCTATGATCTACACATACTTCTTCATCATTTTCACCTTTGAATCTTAACTTTTAACCATGAAATCAACGGATAAGAGGTGTTCTACGGTGATGGCATCATGGAGTTCTTATGAACTTCAAGATTTGACCTCATTCCACCAAGAATAACTCAGATCTGAAGGATTTCCACATGATTAAACATGATTTTCGCATAGATCTAAACATTTCCATGGTTAAAAGGATTGAATATGGTTTTCTAATTTTCTTTCAACTCTTTTACACCTAATGCACTCAGAACCAATAGAATCGAAGCTCATTCAAATCTTCTACTCATTTTCGTAGTGAAGCATCGGTCTAAGATCTGATTTCTATCAACGAGGCAACTGATTTCGGGATAAACATGAACAACCGTCAAGGAACAGTCAACTGGTCGGACTAGGGTGATTCATGTTCGATCGAACGAATTGGGACTTGCCGAGGTTCCGTTGTTTAGCACGTTATCACATCGTCTCGATCAAACTGCAAAACTTTCAAAAATAATCAAGTTCAAGACGATCAGATTCGTTGGATGGATTGCTGTCCGATCGGATAGCCATCCGATCGAACTGCTATCCAATCGGATTACACTTGGTTCCACACTTAAACATTTTTTTGTGACAAATGTGCTCTATAATCGATGTATAATGTAAAACAATGTTAATTATCAATAAAACAATGTGTTATGGTGTTACTTTATGTGCTTTGGTGTTATTATGTGTGTATTTATGTTTGATGATTTTATGATTTGATTCGAGTTTATCGCAACAAACACTCCGGAATAGTGAAATAGGCTTAACATACCTTAAATAACCTTTACATAACTTAGAAATAAGTTTTGGATAGTTTGGTGTGTCAAAATCAAATTTGTTCGATCGCAGGGACTATTTGTGTCAAACTGTGAAAGTATGCCGATTTTTTCAGTAACGAATGTTTCGGAACTTGATCATAAGTTAAACATACCCTAATTATCCATTACATAGCTTAGAAATAGGCTTTGAGGGGTTCGGTATGCTAAAATAAACTTTATTGATAAATAGGGACTAAAAGCGTCAAAAAGTGCATAACTTTGCATTTTCGCGCATGTCTTACGTTCTGAATATATCTGGACATCCAAAAATTTTTGTAATCATTGAAATATATTATTTTAGTGATTGGCATGCAAAAATTCCATTCGTCGCATAATTTGGATCGTTTTTGCGTCTGTTACGACTTCCGTCATAATTACCCGAATAACGCAACCGTACGACCAAACGAACCGACATCCGAGATGTTTTTGAGCATATTTAAGTTCCCTATACTTTAACATCATTTTAGAGCTTTGAAATGGGGTTAACGGGGCTTAAACGTGTCAAAAATGCATCAAATATCAAGTTTTGGACCTGTAGGGGCTAAATTGTAATTCTTCCAAACTTGGCTAGGCGGGCCGCGTAAGATGAAGCTTATTCTTACACGGGGCACGTCAGACCTTTAGACAGAAACAATGAATCTGGTCCATTTTTGATGTTTTGATGGTTTTTAACCACTGATTTGGATGCTATGGGCTGGTATTTGATGGTTTTAAGTGTTCCCATGGTATTGTAAACCATGTGCCCACATGGAAGGCCTAGATCGAAGCACGAAATGCGAGAAACGATCCTATCAGTTTACTGAAATCTATAAATACCCAAGCTCTCATTCCATTTTCTGCACACCTTGATCTGAATTGCTCTAAGTTGGAGTTCAAAAACTTCATACCTGAGTAGTTTGATCAAGATCTTCCTAGCTTGGACCCTTTGTAAGTCTCTTTCATGCTTTTTATGCGTTTTAAGCACGAAAGTCAAACTGTGTTTGACTTTTTGCTTTGACCAGTCTATGGTCAACACAAAGTTCGTTTGAACTTTGCAACGTGAGCGTAATCACGATGGTTATAGTCCCGTGTGACTATACCTACTGATTACCACGTTGATTAGGCGTAGTGACGAGTCATAGTTTCAGTCAAACTGCGTATTTATGCGTATTTTGCAACCAAACTATTTGTGGGTATCAAAACCCTTTGTTTTGGTATCAAAACATGTTTTCTAACTTAGTTAAACATGTTTCAACATGTTTAGCTCGTCACTCTTAGTCTAGCGCTTGTGTAGAGTCGTAAGTCAAGCGGTCTTAACAACCGCTTAGACTTTCGAACTAGACCCGTTTGGTCAATCATTAGGATCCAACCAAGCATGTTTAGTGACCATAGCTGTATAGGAAATAACCTTCCGATGTTATACCTTATGGTCACTTAGTTTAAGTAGTTGTATGATAGGTAGTTTATATGCCTTAGGTAAAATGACCAAAATGCCCTTTTCATGCATAATTGGATTTTAAGCATATGTAACTTAAAATTTTGTCACTAAACTGATTATGCAACATATTTAAACATGTTTAGGCATATAATACATGTCATAGTACTAGTTAGACGTCTCGATCGCTCTTTTGCGCGAACGACGTGTTAAAGTAGCGTAAGCTACCTTAATGGGTCGTAATGGGTCGAAAGCACTTAGGATAGGTTTCGATTTAGGATGTAGGCTTTGTTAAACCATATCACATGAGTTCCAACACTCATTTGGTTTACGAACCCTCATTCTATCCGATCTTCCGATTTAGGTGTCGATTATTTATCTAGTGATCCGATTACTAGGTACTGCTTGGTTTCTCTGATTTGCTTGAGTTTGTTGAGTTCTTTTGATTAAGGATACTTTGCATTTCAATGTGAGTACATAGATCCCCTCTTTTTACATGTTTTGTGGTAACTATGTGAGTACATAGTTCCCCTATTTTACTGTTTTCGATTGTTTTGGGGTGATTCATATGTGTTAAATGATTTCGATGTTTTTTTAACGATGGTTTCGAAAATGATTAAAATGGTTTATATTAAATTAATAAAGCTTTCGATAAAGTGAACAAAATTGTTGGTTGTAGTTACATAATGAATAACATTCATTAGTTTTGGCCGAACCGACCAGTATTAGGTTATGGTACCATAGGATCTGACAAATCCCGTTATCCGTCTGCACCCATGGTTATGTGTGGGGGTTATGTGGGTAACGTCTGAATCTGTGATTGTTAATTAACCCTTTGGTGGGTTATTAATGCGAGTTTCGAGATAAGTCAAGTTGCGAAGGTTTGGATGTTATTAGCGAGGCGACCAAAAGTAGTTTTCACAATTAAAACGAGTTAAAAAATTTTGGAACAATTTAAACGAGTTAAATGAATTGAACAAATGATTGGTTTTTGGTTAGTGTTTAGATAACGGGACAGGTGTAATGTGGTGAAAACATGGTAGATACACCACTGGTACTTCTTATATATAAGTGTTTTCATCATGTTACATATCGTGGCGTTATTTAGTTCACTTGGGTAAACGATTTTAAAACGATGTCACATAACGATGTTTTCGAAAGGATATAAACCATATGAGTTTTATTAACGAGTTTTTATGAGATATTTTTACAATATGGTTTACTAAAACATATGTTTTGGGAATCATGGCTACAAGATTTTATAAACTATAACCCACTTGATTTGAGTTGGTTAATTATGTTGCAATACTATACACTTTTCAAAACAAGGTTTTTAATAAGGTATTGCAACATGTAAACGAGCCATGAATCCGATACTCTCATAAAACCTATGTGCTCGCCAGCATTTCTTTGCTGACTTTGTTTATTTTACATATGTTTCAGGTGGTGTTGAATGATATTGATTGCTAGGATGTATGCTCACTTAGGACTGGACGAGGCCTTAGTGACTTAATAACGATGATAGACTATGTTTAACTTGTTTGTTTTGTTTTAAGACAATGTAAATTATCTAATGAATCAATAAAACGAAACTTTTGTATCCATGGTTGTGAAACAATAATTCTTCTACGACACTCCCCGACGTTTCCGCCGTGGTTTCGTTGTTTTAACGTGGTCGGGGTGTGACAGAAGAGTTGGTATCAGAGCCAATGGTTATATGGAATTAGGTTATTAGTAATGCTTTGACCTAGACTATAACTTTCTAGGACCCCAACGCGAGTCTTCTTGCGTTTAGATTTTAAAACAAAACCGTCACCTATCCTTAGGTGATAACCACAATGAGAACACAAATTTCGAATCCGCTTTGAAAACTAATCATTTCTTCGTAAATGATTTGTTATAAGGTTTTGAACCCTCTAAGTTTTCAAAATCTCATCAAAGTTTGGGTCTTATAGTGTGAACACGTGCAATCTGGAAGGGTGGATGCCTGTATCCTGAGCTTTCTGTCTAAGGCTAGAGTGTTCGTACAAATCCACATAATCGGACCAGTCACTCTTACCTGGGAACTCTTGGGATGAGTGTCCACTTATAGGCTAAAGCAGTTCTTCGCGATACATTATATTGACCCATTTACTTTGATTAGTCACTGCGTATCATTTGTTTGTTCGAAGTAACGAACAAATGATCACACTCCTTGTGTTTTGTTGATGTTTTCAATACCTCTTTTGTTTTTCCCAATTGTCAACCTCACTCGTTTCTCATGTTTCCTTGTTCTTTTAGATAATGCCTCCTCGACGAGATGCACAACCTCTAACCAACGAAGAAGTCGCAGCCCTTGTCTCTCAGCAAATGGCTGTTGTGCTTCCGAACGTAGTAACCCAGATCCATCAATTATATAACAACAATAACAACAATAATGCTCAATGTAGTTTCAAGAATTTCAATTCTGCTAAACCGTTGAAGTTTTTTGGGTCTCAAGGAGCAACCGCGCTCCTGCAATGGTTTGAAAGTTTGGTGAGCACATGTCTGCGTAAGGTTGAGTTTGCATCCAGTGTATTCGAGAAGCGTTCTCTTACATGGTGGAACAGTGTGATGCGTAATAAGGGTGCCGATGTGGCGATGGCACAAACATGGGAAGAGCTTCGAGCTCTCATAATGAAAGAATTATGTCCCCGTCATGAGATTCGAGCTTTGGAATGAGAATTTGATGATCTGAAACAAGATGGGGGAGAACACCGTGCTTACACGGATCGTTATGAAGAGCTGAGTTTGTTGTGTCCCACTATGGTTACCCCGTTGGAGAAGGCGATTGAGAGGTATATCGATGGTTTACCCGATTCTGTGCAAGACATTGTGACTGGCAGTAATCCTACTATTGTCCGTCAAGCGATTGAATTAGCTGCTACTCTGACCGAGTCTCAGGTCAGAAAAGGTAAACTGACCCGAAAGGGTTACAAGAAGAAGTCAGCTGATTCCACACAAGATAAGGGTATGGGTAAGAAGAAGGGAGAGTCTTCCAAGAAGTCAAGCAAGCGCAAGGCTTCCCAAAATTTCGCTGTTACTGCTCAGAACCCACCAGCTCAACCTCCCGCGAAGAAACAGTATGCTGGTACCGCAGCTTACTGTACAAGGTGCAATGGTCATCATGTGGCACAACGAGCTTGTAAACAGTGTACTAATTGTGGTAAACTTGGGCACCTGGCCGACATCTGTCGTTTGGGTCAAAATCAAGCTACCCAGAATCCAGCACAGGCTCAGGGGAATGCTGCTAGATTCCCACCAGGTTCGTGTTTCAACTGCGGTGAAATGGGTTATTTCCGTAACAACTGTCTGAGGTTGGTGAACTCAAATGCAAACGCGAATGTGAATCCCTCTCATGGACGAGCGTACAATCTGAATACTAACGAGGCGAGAGCTGACAACGAGGTTGTCAATGGTACGTTCCTTGTTAACCATCGACCTGCATCTGTTCTTTTCGATTCTGGTGCCGATAGAAGTTTTGTTTCATTGTCATTTGAGCCTTTGCTTGCGATATCTAGAACTAAACTGAGGAAACCCTTATATGTCGAAGTTGCTACTGGTAAACCGCTCGTACTCGATTCTGTTATTCGTGATTGTCAGTTGAACCTTGATAACCATCTTTTTCCTATTGACCTCATACCGATGCAACTTGGGAGTTTCGACATTATCATTGGGATGGATTGGTTGACCAAACATCATGCTGAGGTGGTTTGTTTCGATAAGATCGTTCGTATTCCTCTTTCGCCTAGTGAATTTTTAGAAGTTCGTGGCGAGAAACCGTCTGGTGGTTTGAAACTCATGTCGTGTACGAAAGCCCAAAGTTATTTACGAAAAGGATATGTTGCTTTTCGGGCACATGTCACCGAGGAGAAAGGCAAGAGCAAGAGTATTCAGGATATTTCAATTGTTCGAGATTATCCAGAGGTGTTTCCCGATGAACTACCTGGTTTGCCTCCAGTTCGTCAAGTCGAGTTTCATATTGACCTTGTACCCAATGCCAACCCGATTGCGAATGCACCTTATCGTCTTGCACCGTCGGAGATGCAAGAGTTATCGAAATAGCTTCAAGAGTTATCTGATAAAACCCATCCGTCCGAGCTTTTCGCCCTGGGGTGCCCCTGTCCTGTTTGTGAAAAAGAAAGATGGGTCTTTTCGAATGTGTATCGATTATCGTGAGCTTAACAAGCTTACCATAAAGAATCGATATCCCCTACCTCGAATCGATGATCTCTTTGATCAGCTACAAGGTGCTACCTGTTTTTCCAAGATAGATCTGCGTTCTGGGTATCATCAACTTCGTGTTCTCGAAGAAGATATTCCCAAAACTGCTTTTCGCACAAGATATGGTCATTACGAGTTCACAGTCATGCATTTTGGTTTGACAAATGCTCCAGCCATCTTCATGGACTTAATGAATAGGGTCTGTAAACCTTATTTAGAGAAGTTCATCATTGTGTTCATCGACGATATTCTCATTTATTCGAAGTTTCGAGCCGATCCCGAGCAAAACCTTCGTTTGACTCTGGAACTCCTGAAGAAGGAACAACTTTTTGCTAAATTCTCTAAGTGTGAATTCTGGCTTAAAGAAGTTCAGTATTTGGGTCATATAGTCAACGAGCAGGGTATTCATGTGGATCCATCCAAAATTGCTGCAATTAGGGATTGGAATACACCAACGACCCCTACAGAAATTCGTTCTTTTCTTGTACTCGCTGGTTATTATCGTCACTTCATTTTGAACTTCTCGAAGAGACTGGTTCCTCTCACTGCTTTGACTCAAAAGAATAAGCCTTTTGAGCGGGGACCCAAGCAAGAAGAAGCGTTCCAAACGCTGAAACAGAAGCTATGTGATGCTCATGTTCTATCTCTGCCTAATGGAAATGATATTGTTACGCGTAAAATCTTAGCCTTGGTTGTGTTCTTATGCAACGAGGTAAAGTGATAGCTTATGCGTCAAGACAGCTAAAAGCTCACGAGAAGAACTACACGACTTATGATCTTGAGTTAGGTGTTGTGGTATTTGCAGTCAAAATCTGGAGACACTATCTTTATGGCATGAAGTGTGTGGTTTTCACAGACCACAAAAGTCTCCAGCATATTCTCAATCAGAAGGAGCTGAACATGAGGCAACGACTTTGGGTTGAGCTCTTGAACGATTACGATTGCGAGATTCGCTACCATCCTGGTAAGGCGAATGTCGTAGCCGATGCGCTTAGTCGAAAGGAGCGAGTCAAGCTTCATTCTGTTCGAACTCTATCTGATATTCAAACTCGTGTTCTTCAAGCTCAACAATCTTGTGTTTCACAAAATCTGATGGGTAAGGAATTGCCACATCAGCTTGAGCTTAAACTCGAAGCGAAAGGCAATGGGTTGCTATATTTTAAGGATCGTTTGTGGATTCCGAAACAAGACAATCTTCGCACTTTGGTAATCGACGAATCTCATAAGTCTCGATATTCTATCCATCCTGGTGCTGATAAAATGTACAAGGATCTTCGTACTCAGTATTGGTGGCCTGGAATGAAGAAAGATATTGCCTTGTATGTATTGAAATGCCTAACTTGTCTCAAAGTCAAGGCTGAACATCAACAACCATCTGGTTTGCTTGTACAACCAGAGATATCGGTTTGGAAATGGGAGAACATTGCTATGGATCTCATCACTAAATTACCGCGTACATCTAGAGGTCATGATGCTATTTGGGTTGTTATCGATCGATTAACGAAGTCAGCTCATTTTATTCCGATTCACAAGGATCTATCTGCTGATAAACTTGCAAAGATTTATGTTGTTGAGATTGTATCTCGACATGGTGTTTCTTTGGATATCATATCAGATCGTGATGCTCGATTTTCATCTCATTTTTGGAAGATCATGCAATCTGCTATGGGAACCCAACTAAATCTAAGCACTGCTTATCATCCCCAAACAGATGGACAATCTAAGAGGATGATTCAAACTTTGGAGGATATGCTTAGAGCATTCGTGATAGACTTTGGTGGTAATTGGGATTCTCATCTTCCATTGATCGAGTTCTCTTACAACAATAGTTATCATGCAAGCATTAATATGGCACCATTCGAAGCTTTATACGGTCGAAAATGTCGTTCACCTGTCTGTTGGAATGAGATCGATGAAGCTCAGCTTACTGGACCTGAGCTCATTCTGGAAACAACAGACAAAATCAAGAAAATTCGCGATAATCTTGTGACAGCTAGAAGCCGTCAAAAGAGTTATGCAGATATGCGACCCAAGCCCTTGGAATTTCAAGTCGGAGACCGTGTCCTACTCAAGGTGTCACCTTGGAAGGGAGTGGTGAGATTTGGAAATAAAGGAAAACTTGCACCTCGATATGTTGGACCATTTAAGATTGTTGAAAGAATTGGAAAGGTTGCCTATCGACTAGAGCTACCTCCAGAGCTTGGAAATATTCATCCGACTTTTCACGTGTCCAATTTGCAAAAGTGTTTAGCTGATGCTAATCTTCACATTCCACTCGACGAGATTCAGGTTGATGAAACGATGCACTTTGTCGAGAAACCCGCGGAGATAATGGACCGTGCAATCAAACAGTTGAAGAACAAACGGATTCGATTGGTCAAGGTTCGCTGGGAGTCCAAACATGGGCCAGAGTTTACTTGGGAACGAGAGGACCAAATGAAGGCAAAATATCCACAATTTTTATCACAAGTTCCTCTAGTTAAAATTCAGGACGAAATTTCCTAAAGTAGGGAAGACTGTGACAATTGTGCTCTGTAATCGATGTATAATGTAAAACAATGTTAATTATCAATCAAACAATGTGTTTTGGTGTTATTATATGTGCTTTGGTGTTATTATGTGTGTATTTTTGTTTGATGATTTTACGATTTGATTCGAGTTCGATTTCAAGCTTTAAATCGCTTTCTAGAAGGTTATACGCAAACTGGTGCGTAAACGTAATCAGTTTATCATAAAAAAACACTCCGGAATAGTTAAATAGGCTTAACATACCTTAAATAACCTTTACATAACTTAGAAATAAGTTTTGAATGGTTTGGTGTGTCAAAATCAAGTTTGTTCGATCGCAGGGACTATTTGTGTCAAACTGCGAAAGTTTGCGATTTGTTCAGTAACGAACGTTCCGGAACTTGATCATAAGTTAAACATCCCCCTAGTTAACCCCTTTGATCCTAAACCATTTCATTTCTTAACCCACAAAACAAACACCCTTTTTACCCACCAAAACCCTTTTTTTCATTTTTAACCCTTTATTTGAGTAACAAAGCTCGGTTTTCTTGTGACTTCCTTATAAAAAAAATTATAGAGAAGAAAAGAAAAATGAAGTTAGTAATAAACAAACAAAGCTCATCAAAAGAAGTCTTGTTTGAATAATGCTTCATTAAAATAAAAAGTCACAAAAACAAAATGTTTTACGAAAACCGACGCTTTTTACTTTTTTCGCCCTTTTCTACTAACCACTAACCCAACCACCTACCTTTAACCCAAGCCTACCCTTCCCCCAAAAGTCCTCTTGATATTTACAAATGTTTATAGTTAAAAAGGAGGAGGATTGATTGCTTGGCAAGCATATGGTAGAAGTAAGTTCCATGCCTCTCTCGAGTGCTTCACAAAAATACACCTTCGGCCGAGTGTTGAGTGATACCCCGTGAGGTATGTGAACTTGTATATAAATGGAATTTTAAAGAGGCATGTTATGCCCAAATAAATAATTTATCTTATGTAATGTTCTAAATAAATCACGACGAATATGATTGTAAATAAAATAAAAATAAATCCTAATAAAGAATCTTGGAATCCCGACTCTCTATGACAAGCCCAAAAACCTTCTCTTCTACCCGTTCTATTCGGGAGTGTAAGCCACATTATAAAGAGTTTTGCTTGAGGACAAGCAAAAATTCAAGTGTGGGGGTATTTGATGTGTGCAAAATGCAACATATAAATTACATCAAATGTGGCATAAAACTAACCCTTTTTTAGTACTAATGTTGGAAAAAGTGTGTTTTTGTCTTCCTTTTGTATTTTCAGGATTAAAAGAGCTTAAATGGACAAAAGAAGCAAAAAGGCAGCTAAATCTAACATAAATACAAGAAAATGGATAAACGTGGCATGCCCGACCCATCGACAACATCTCCCCAAGCAAAAAACAGAAGGCTGAACACGCCCCATGCTCAATGAGCACGGGGGCGTGCCCAAGTGTGTGCAGAAAAGACAAAGTTGTAGAAGCTTCTATCACCCACCACGGGGGCGTGCCTAGCGGACACGGGGTCGTGGTCAACGCTAAGATTCGCAGAATCTACGCAAATCTTGATAGTACAGATACGCTTCTGCACATGGGGTCTTGCCCAGCGGACACGGGGGCGTGGTCAACTAATGCAGACAAACTGCATTTAATGAAGAAAGAGAAGATGGGTGGACACAGGGCCGTGCCCAATGGACACGGGGCCGTGTCTGGGCTTCTGTGCAGGCTATAAATAGGGGTGCTTGGCTCACCTGCAAACCATCCCTTGGTAAACCACCTCTCTCACACTTCACCCACCCACCATCACCATCACAACCCACATCCACCACCATCATCCATCGTCCATCATAGAGTGTGTGAGTAGTCTCGGGATCCAAGATTGATCGTAAGAGTTCTTGACAAGCAAAGGCCATGTTTGCCTAAGTCTCTTACATCACTTGGTGAAGACAAGCATTTAGTGTAATACTTTTTATTTTTAATCTTTTCGCACTTTTTATTTGGTTATGTATTAATGACTTTAATAACTAGTTTCTTATGTTGAGGGTGAATCTTCCTTATCATTTGTCTGTGGTGTCTTGGCATTATTTTACTGTCTATATAAAATAAAAGATTTTCACCATTCATATCTCCACGGTCTATATGGAGATATGTTGGCTACCTGGTCGGGGGATAAGGGAATTGTTTGGTAAAAGTCTTGCCTTGTTCAGTGTATAGATCCTGCAAGGACCTGGGCCAACTTTAGTAGGACCTCCTTCAATACCCACTGGTATTGGATGGCGGGGGTCCGAACTCCTTGATCCCCCCATATGTAAACTACTATTAGAACTTTAACCCGGCTACTTAGGATTGTATCCCTGCTGACTCAAACTACTTCGCCGATGGTAACGTCACCTTCAAAAGAGGGGCCTACCACATTACGCATTAATGGGTAACGCCACCTTCAAAAGAGGGCCCTACTACAATAACTAAGATAATCTCTTAAAAAGTGCAAAAGTGCGGAAATAATCAAAGGTTACACTAAAGGCGAGTCGGATCCAAGTGATTCATCTTGTCTATCTGTTTTATTTTTATTTTTATTTTCAGCATTTTTAGTTTTTTTTAGTTTAAAAACCTTTTTCTAAATTTTTGATTTGATTAGACGTTGAGAATAAACCGGTATTAAAAGCTCTTGTGTCCTTGGATGACCTCGGTATCTTACCAACACTATACTACGCTCACGATGGGTGCACTTGCCCATATGTGTGTTTGGTGTTAGAAAATATCGTGTTTTATAAATTTAAAACTTGACTAAAGTGTAAAAAGGGCGAAAAATATATATAAAATATATAACCACCACACACGCATCAAGTTTTTGGCGCCGTTGCCGGGGACACAAGGATTTTAAGAAAGTTAGGAATCAATGACCTAATCGTTTTTTCTTATTTTTCTGTTTTTTTTAGGATTTTTATAAATTTTTCAGCTTCTGCAGAACTCAGCACGGGCCGTGCCCGCTGAACACGCCCCATGCCCAATCTTTGGTACTGGCAATCCTATTTTAAGTCAGACAGTAGCTGAACACGGGGCCGTGCCCAATCAACACGCCCCGTGCCCAATCAACACGCCCCGTGCCCAAGTTTCAGTTACTAAAAGCAGAACCATAAGATCCCAACGGTTAGTAATTTCTGACACAAACATGAGCAATACTGATTTTTTTTACTATCGGCCCTCTTATGGTACATGGTGTCAAATATGTGGTGGCCACCATAAAGATTTAGAATGTTATTTTTTAAATTAGAAGCCCCACTATATAGGCCCATTGTTTTCCTGTAGCCTTAAGAGGGGCGAAAGTAAAAATAATCCATATCTCTCCCACGAATGCTCTCAATCGAACCTTCTAGGAGAAATGCTTCTTGATGAACTGTTTCAAATGGAAGATCTAATTCTTAATTGGGTAAAAGAACTTGGGATGGATATCCTTAATTCATCTCAAGACGATACCAAAGAAGAATTGTTGGGATCGCATTCGGATAAAAACGACTTCGTTGTTCCCGATATCACCTCTAATTCTAGCGAAGACTTGAACGATAGTCGTCCCTGTGTCGATTGTGCCGTGAAGGACTCCCCATCGACTTCATTTGATGCATACATAGACCTGAGCGATTCGGCATACACCTTCTTTAACGAGAGCCCGGGAAAGGGTTGGACTTGTCCACCAACATTTAGCATATGAATCACCCTCACCGACAACCTCTTGCGTTCTCGTCTAACTCTAGAGCAATTAAGATATCTCAGGCACTTCGGGGTTGTTCCGTCCAGTAAGGAGCCACCCGATCCGGATAAATTCCTTAGAAGTAGATGAAACTTCATAAACAGCGTCTAGACACGGGGTCGTGTCCAGGTCAGCACGTCCCCGTGTCCACCAAAAAGATTCCCGTCTGACTTTTTGTCAGAATACGAACAAAATGTGTCAGGATCTTGTCTGCACACGGGGCCGTGTCCAGCCGACACGGGGCCGTGTGCAGCTTGCTGTCGTTTTCTATAAATGCAGCCAAGATTCCTGCACATTTGGACCACTCCAAAAGACAAAGATTTGTTGGGATCTTCACACATACCATCCTAGGTATATTCTAAAGAAGGTTCTCAACAACCATCTTGTCTTTTCCACTTTTATCCATTACCTTCTTCTTCAATTTTTCCTTAATACCTCCATTAGAGCTTGAAATCACCATGAATCCAAGCTTTATGGTGATGTTTGTCAGATTTTTATTCAAGGAATCTTGTTAACAATAAGTTCTACAATAGTGTTTTAAGTTATTTCTACTTAAAATTGCTTTAATGTAACACCTCGAAAATTCGTGTTCAATAAAATAACGACACGTGTCGTACAAGACAAAGTGTTATAAACCCGGATCTAGTCAAGGATGTTTGGTAGGATTTAAAAGCGTCGACATGTTAATTAAATACCTCTGAACGACCTAATTATAAATCCCAAGACCCTAATCTATATTATAAATATCCGATATACTCAAATCCGGTAAATGCTAGCAATGATTGATTCAAATTACACAAGAATGGGATCCTACGAGGATATGCATGACAACCTTGATTTACGGCACTTTCAAAAGGATCCAAGGGAACTTTATATCATATCAAGGGGTGTAAACTGTTCATGACCCAATCAAGAGGCCCCATACTGAAAATAATGGCCCAAAATCGTATTACACTAGTTACCCGTTCGAAGCTTGAAAGGTCAAAAGATTTTTGCCTTTTGGAACAAGCTTACGGACCGTAAGGGTCAAGCCTTACGGTCCGTAAGGCATGCACAGCGACCAGATTAATGACAGTTGTCTGTTATGAACGTTTAACCGACTTAGAATGATATTTTCCACTTCCATGCGCGACCCCTACTGATTTTTAGACTTAGGGGCACTTGTTATTGATCAGGATCACCCCTTAGACTTAGTTGTCATCATCATAATGGATCAAGAACACTATAAAAGGTCCCTCTTGTTGCAACATTTCTTGCATTCATTCCATCTGCATTTGTGAGACTCTCTGGAGCTTAAGATCAGTCCTTAATCACCTCTGGTCGTAATTAGGCCTTCGGTAAGTGTCCTTGACCTTCCTTAATTGAGTTTTACTTGGTTATTAGCTTAAAAGTCAAACCGTCGTAATTAACGTTTAACTTAGAGATTAATCATTAATGGTCCATTGATTAGTCGAATTGAAGGTAGTTATAAGTTGGTAATTATGTGGGCAATAAACCCTTAAAAGGGCACCCTCTGATTCCCGTTCTAACTAGATCAAATGTCGGGTCAAAGTTGTTTATAAAAAGTCAACAGAACCTTAATTTTCGGATTAACGCATAATTAGCAATGTAGAAGGCGTGTAACCTATTTTATCACTCATATAACTTAGTAATAAATGTAAGAACATGTCTAGGAATGTTCGACCCGACAATTTTCTGTTTAGACCCGGTTCGGAACCGAAAGTCGCAAAACTTTGACTTTTGCTTTGACTTCAGTTCTGACCCGATTTAGTATGATTTAGTAATGCCTTAGAGCTTCCTTAGGACTAGGCTACATGTTGGTATAACCCTCTATGGTTGGTTCATTGTTTGTCCGATTCGTTTACACGTTTCCGTTAATTGCTTAATGTTGACCATAATGCCCTTTTGACCATAAAGCGAGAATTTTGGAAATGTGAAAGGACAATAATTTTTGCTACTGATTTATAAACATGTCCCTAAAATTTCACATCAGTTGGAGGTCTAGATTAGGAGTTATGCTCAATAGCGCACTTAAAAAGCTTTTTGTTAATTAAACGGCGAAATTAGCATAAGGCCCATCTAAACCCAATTTTTGACACCAAACCTTTTACCCACTGAAGTAACATAATATTTTGGTATTTTTGAAGATTTTTAATTATTTTTAACCTTCTCATAACCTAAGGTTATGACCTTGATTCGGTAAATACCGATTATACCCTTTTTGTTCATAAAATGAGTTCTACATAATATTTTGACACCAATCCAATTGCAACTGATTTTATATAATAAATAAATTATTTTGAACTTTATAACCTGATCAGAAAACTCAGATTTCCTGTATAACCCGGAAATCGCTTAAAATGGCGTTTTACGCGTATTAAACGCCTAGTATGGATTTAAAACCATTTTATTACATAAGACTTATCACCAACTGATATAACCTATTAAACTAAGTTGTTTTACTGATTATTTTAGACCCGAGTCTCAGAATTATAATTAATCTCTTTTATAATCTTTAAAATGACCAAAATACCCCTACGGGGCTTAAATTGAGATTAAACTCGTTTTGGGCATAATGGAAGGTATCCTACTGATATCACAACATATTTAAGGCATATTAACTTAGGAAACCTGTATATGACTCTTTTGGTTACTCGTTACGCACTTGTCGCGTTCGGATCGGCTTATGTAACTAGTTAAAATATATTAGCCGAAACGGGTCAAACCATATCGTTTTTATCTCAAAATTCAGAGTGTGTTTAAGTTACCCATATTAAACAAGCATACAAGCTTGTCGGGTCAAAACCACATTCTAAACCGGTCTTCGCCTTAATATGCGTTTGAACCGTATCTTCATTTGAAAACTAACCGGTCTAAGTCAAGGCTTAATTAAAGACCCGTTAGGATTCTAATAGGTTATGATAAACCTTCGTTCTAGATTAGGAGCCCAGTAAAAGCTACGTGCACTTACTGTATTGGACTTATACTTTGCTCAGGTAAATACTCTTAACTTATTTTCCCTATACGGGCTTGGGATACGGTACTATAAAAGTACCGCTTGGTCGGGTGTGTGTAGTCATTTAAATCGGATTGTGATTAATGTATTTGCATGACCCGTTTAATATGTATTATTTGGTGTATGGCCTTTGGGGGTTAAATGACCATGTCCCGGATATCCTTGGCATCATTTTACGAAATGTCCACGACCTAAGCACGGGGTGTAGGCGTACACCTGACAGATGCATTATGTAAAAACTGGTAATCCACTTAGAGGAATATAATCCTTGTGGGCATTATACCTATGGCGTGTCAGTTAATCTTGTCCGGCCCTACAAACCGGCCCTGATGGACGACAAATAAGTAAAACTGTATACAAGATTATATACAAATGATTGTCCCAAGTTATAAAAGATATTTTTGCCGAAGTTCATTCAAATCAATTTTCAAACTCTTTTCAAATTGAGTCAGTTAAGTTGTATTTACCAGTGTAAACTGACGTATTTTCCAAAAAGGCTAAGTGCAGGTACTAGACGAAATAGGCTGGCTACTCCAGGCATCATTACTCAAGTCTCGCAAGCTTTAGATGTCAAAGTCTGTTGAACAATGTTTCATTTTATTTTCGATCCGCTTGTGGATCCTTTACTCTCCATTGTAATACTGGATATTACTTTATATTCGGATTGTAATATATTTATCTTTTGCTTCCACTGTGCATTTATATATTGTGTTGTTTGACTATGATGATATCAACTACGTCACGATACTCCCCACCGGGCCCACCGGTAATACGTGGAAATATCGGGGTGTGACAGGTTGGTATCAGAGCCAACACTGAGTGAATTAAACGCTAGCCTTTTGTGTTTAATCTCAGTTTCACAGTTGCACATTCTTGAGTCTAGACAAGAACATAGGACAAACCCTAATTCGTTTTATTTTGTCCTTATTTGGTTCCTTTGTTATTTTTCTGATTAGCCCTTGCATGGGCAAGTCATTTTCTGTAGAAGTCCCGTTTAGGGCAACCATATACTTGTTTAAAATTTTAATGGAACGATTATATTTAAAATATCATTCCTATATTATAAGATCTACCATTATAATAAAATGGCAATATCTAAAAAGGACAAGACCTAGCCACATGTCACCTTAAGACAGGGCCAAGATGGTAGTTCTACAATTAGATTCAGATCCTTGTTAACATTTCAATTTAGGATTGTTCTGCGTTAAATATTAAAAAGAGTCTAAAGGGTAAAACCTAGCCTAAATGTCATTGCAGACATGGCCAAGATGGTAAAACTTATTCAAAAGATTCAAATCCTTGTTAAATATCTGAAAGCATATAAACCTATTTGACAAAATGTGATACGATAAAATCACATAAGTCATTCTTAAATGGGTTATTCTAAATTCCCTTATTTATATAATCATCCCTTAAGGATGAAGTGCCCACGGGCTATAATTAACATCCTCTGGACTAAAGACAGTGGTAGCCTACAACTCCCTGTCAAGAAAAGGTAATAAACTTTGATTCAAACCTTAATGCCTCGATTCCGTAAAATCAAGGCCTATAAATTAACCCTGTCTACGAGACTAGGCCTTTTGTGCTATTATTAACTTATAATTTAGGATTATGATAAAGATCCTGAACAATTATATATTTAGAAAATTAACTAAAATGTGTATTAAAAACATGGTTAATAAATCGTTTAAAACGATAAAACTGTATAAGCTTCCGTATAAACCTTGTCCTTGTTTGATTTTATGTAGCAATTAAAGCTACATGGCTAGGTCAGAGGAAGAGAACAGTCATCCTCTGGAAAACCACGATGATGATAGGATTAATATAACCAGAGGAGAACTTTGTACACTGATCGATACAGCTGTATCTAAAGCCGTAGAGGAGCAATTCAGGGAGTATAGTGGGACTCATAGTAAAGCCTCATCTGTACCCCACTCTAAGTCTGTCCCTAAGACTCATTCGGAGGCTCACAGAAAGCCACCCTCCAAGAAAGAGGAACCAAAGAAGGATGATGATTGAAATTCATCTAATCAACACAGTGTTCCATCCAAGAGGATAGTGTTCGATAATGAACCGCGTACCAAGTCCTGTACCTATAAATACTTTGTTTCCTGCAAACCCCGGGATTTCACTGGGGAGAAAGGGGCAATTGATTGTATGACCTGGTTGGATGAAATGGACACAGTTGTCGATATCAGCGGTTATGCTAAAAAGGATGTAGTGAAGTATGTATCCCAATCGTTCAAGGGAGAGGCACTCGCATGGTGGAAGTCTCTCATTCAAGCTGCTGGGAAGATCCCACTCTATAATATGTCATGGGAGCAGTTTGTTGCTCTCATTATGGAGCACTACTGCCCTCAACACGAGGTCGAGAGGATCGAGTCAGATTTCTTATCGTTGGTTATGACAAACTTAGATTGTCAAGCTTACCTCACCAGTTTCAATACCCTGTCCAGACTGGTTCCTTACCTAGTAACACCAGAACCCAAAAGAATTGCTTGCTTCATTGGGGGTTTAGCCCCAGAAATCAAAGCCAGTGTTTAGGCTTCAAGACCTGCTACGTTTAGGTCAGCAGCTGATCTCTCTCTGTCCCTCACTTTAGATGCGGTCAGGCTAAGGTCGCTTAAGAACTCTGAAGAGAGTAAGAGGAAGCGTGAGGATGATACCTCACGAAGATCTGACAAGAAGCACAAAGGTAATTCGGACCACAAGAAAGAGTCTGGGTCCAACAAGGGTAATCAGCGAACAGAGGAGAAGCCAAAGGGCACGACTTGCCAAAGACGCCACTTTGGAAAATGCAGGCTTGAGACCAAGTCTCAATCAGGATCACCTGCATGTGGGTTAGCAACTCTAAAGAGCACAAGACGATAGAGTGCAAGAAGATAAAAGACGCAACATGCTACAATTGCAATGAGAAAAGGCATATCAAGACCAACTGCCCTAAGTACGCCAAGAAGCCTGAAGAGGTCAAGAAGACCAATGCAAGGGTCTTCAGGATGGATGCAAAGGAAGCCGTCCAGGACGACAATGTGATCACAGGTACCTTCCTCATAAATGATGTTTATGCAAGAGTACTTTTTGATTCAGGCGCTGATAAGTCGTTCGTAGATAATAAGTTTTGTGAATTGTTGAAACTGCCTGTTAAAACCCTAAGTGTGAAGTATGAGGTGGAATTAGCAGATGGCACCTTAGAAACCGCCTCAACCATATTAGATGGATGTTTCATATCCATTAAGAACCACTCATTTCCATTGTCTTTACTTCCTTTGAAGTTAGCCGGTTTCGACATAGTTATAGGCATGGATTGGTTATCTCGTAACCAAGCTCAGATATTGTGCAATAAGAAACAAGTGGTGATCAAGACTCCGTCTGGCAAGCCACTTACCATTCAGGGAGATACCCAGTATGGTCTGCCTGAGCAAGTGTCTATGCTCAAGGCGTCTAGATGTTTGAATAAGGGTTGTGTCATTTATATGGCACAGGTAACTATTGATGAGCCGAAGCCCAAGATTGAGGATATCCCCGTCATTTCTGAATACCCTGAAGTTTTTCCTGAAGATCTACCTGGTTTACCACCAGATAGGCAAGTAGAATTCAGAATTAACATCATCCCCGGAGCAGCACCTTTTGCGAGAGCACCTTATAGGTTGGCACCAATAGAGATGAAGGAATTGAAGACGCAATTAGATGAATTGCTAGCCAAGGGTTTCATTAGACCTAGTTCGTCTCCATGGGGAGCGCCAATCCTATTTGTCAAAAAGAAGGATGGATCAATGCGTCTGTGCATCGATTACCGTGAGCTTAATAAGGTCACTATCAAGAATAGGTATCCATTGCCCAGGATCGACGATCTGTTCGATCAACTTCAAGGGGTAAGTTACTTCTCTAAGATTGACTTAAGGTCAGGCTATCATCAACTGAGGGTTAGAGATGAAGACGTTCACAAGACTGCATTTAGGACTCGTTATGGTCATTACGAGTTCCTAGTGATTCCTTTTGGGCTCACTAATGCACCTGCCGCATTCATGGATCTCATGAATCGCGTCTGCAAGCCTTACTTGGACAAATTTGTTATCCTCTTCATTGACGACATTCTGATTTATTCAAAGAATCAGGACGACCATGAGAAACATCTTCGATGTATTCTTTCACTACTTCAGCAGGAGAAGCTCTATGCCAAATTCTCTAAATGTGAATTTTGGCTTCGTGAAGTCCAATTCCTTGGACATGTTGTTAGTGAGCGTGGTATCCAAGTAGATCCCGCTAAAGTTGAAGCTATTATGAACTGGCAAGAGCCAAAGATGCCTACAGAGATTCGCAGCTTTCTAGGACTGGCAGGATACTATAGGCGATTCATTGAAAACTTCTCAAGAATTACAGCACCCCTGACTCTACTCACTCGCAAGAAAAGCAAGCTTGATTGGGGGCCTAAGCAGCAAGAATCCTTCGATATTTTGAAGCAGAAGTTGAGCAATGCACCTGTGTTGACATTGCCTGATGGAATAGAAGAGTTTGTAGTATATTGTGATGCATCACACACCGGTATGGGGTGTGTGCTTATGCAAAAAGGCAAGGTCATTGCGTATGCTTCTTGTCAGTTAAAGGTGCATGATAAGAATTACACCACCCATGACTTGGAGTTGGGTGCCGTTGTATTTGCACTGAAGCTATGGAGGCACTATTTGTATGGAATCAAGTGTGTGATCTATTCGGATCACAAGAGCCTCCAGCACCTGTTTAACCAAAAGGATTTGAACATGAGGCAGCGACGTTGGATGGAAACTTTGAATGATTATGATTGTGAAATAAGATACCATCCTGGCAAAGCGAATGTAGTCGCCGATGCCTTAAGTAGAAAGGAAAGGGTGAAGCCGATAAGGATCAATGCCAAGAGCATTGAGATAAAGAACGGTTTGAATGAAAGGTTGTTAGCTGCACAGAAGGAAGCTGTGTTAGAAGCTAACTGTCCTAATGAAAAGCTAGGAGTAACTGAAGAACAGTTATCCTATGGCAAGGACGGAATTCTAAGGTTAAATGGACGAATATGGGTTCCAGTTTATGGAGGACTTCGGGATGTTATCCTCCAGGAAGCCCATAGTTCTGAATATTCCGTTCATCCTGGAGCTGACAAGATGTACCAGGATTTGAAAGCAAACTTTTGGTGGATAGGCTTGAAGAAGTCTATAGCTACCTATGTAGCTAAATGTTTGACCTGTGCGCAAGTCAAAGCTGAACATCAAAAGCCGTCAGGTTTGCTACAACAACCTGAACTTCCCACATGGAAGTGGGAAATGGTGACAATGGATTTCATCACCAAGTTGCCAAAGACAAGGAAAGGAAATGATACGATATGGGTGATAGTAGATAGACTGACTAAGTCAGCACATTTCCTACCCATCAAGGAGACCTATAGCTCCGACGTGTTAGCCCAATTGTACGTAGACAAGATTGTATCTCTACATGGCGTACCTGTGTCTATTATCTCTGACAGAGATACTAGGTACACATCACATTTTTGGAAGAGTTTCCAACAATCATTGGGCACGCGCTTAAATTTTAGTACGGCTTACCATCCTCAGACGGACGGCCAGAGTGAGCGTACAATCCAAACGTTGGAAGACATGCTTCGTGCATGTGTGATTGACTTAGGTGGTAGTTGGGATAACCACCTGCCATTAATCGAGTTCTCATATAACAATAGCTATCATACCAGCATTAAGGTTGCGCCTTTTGAGGTATTGTATGGTAGGAAATGCAGAACGCCCGTTTGTTGGGCGGAAGTTGGAGATGTCCAATTGTCAGGACCTGAAATAGTCTTTGAAACGACGGACAAGATTGTCCAGATTCGTGATCGCCTGAAAGCTGCCAGGGATAGGCAGAAAAGCTACGCTGATTTAAAGCGTAAACCTCTGAAATTCGAGGTAGGTGACAAAGTGTTGCTTAAAGTATCACCCTGGAAGGGAGTGATGCGATTTGGCAAGAAAGGTAAGTTAAGCCCGAGGTACATAGGATCATTCGAGGTCATTGAATGTGTCGGATCAGTTGCTTATAAGTTAAACTTACCTGAAGAGCTCAGTGGTATTCATAACGTATTCCACATCTGCAATCTGAAGAAGTGTTTCGCTGATGAATCACTAGTCATACCACATACAGATGTGCACATAGAAGAGAGCTTGAAGTTTGTTGAAAAACCTGTGTCGATCGAGGATCGACAGGTTAAGAAGCTTCGAAGGAAGCATGTGCCAAAAGTAAAGGTTAAATGGGACGCCTGAAGAGGTCCCGAGTACACATGGGAGGTTGAGTCCACAATGAAAGAAAAGTACCCTCATTTATTTCAGTAAATCTCGAGGTCGAGATTTCTTTTAAGGGGGTGAGGATGTAACACCTCGAAAATTCGTGTTCAATAAAATAACGACACGTTTTGTGCAAGACAAAGTGTTATAAACCCGGATCTAGTCAAGGATGTATGGTAGGATTTAAAAGCGTCAACATGTTAATTAAATACCTCTGAACGACCTAATTATAAATCCCAAGACCCTAATCTATATTATAAACATCCGATATACTCAAATCCGGTAAATGCTAGCAATGATTGATTCAAATTACACAAGAATGGGATCCTACGAGGATATGCACGACAACCTTGATTTACGGCACTTTCAAAAGGATCCAAGGGAACTTTATATCATATCAAGGGGTGTAAACTGTTCATGACCCAATCAAGAGGCCCCATACTGAAAATAATGGCCCAAAATCGTATTACACTAGTTACCCGTTCGAAGCTTGGAAGGTCAAAAGATTTTTGACTTCTGGAACAAGCTTACGGACCGTAAGGGTCAAGCCTTACGGTCCGTAAGGCATGCACAACGACCAGATTAATGACAGTTGTCTGTTATGAACGTTTAACCGACTTAGAATGATATTTTCCACTTCCATGCGTGACCCCTACTGATTTTTAGACTTAGGGGCACTTGTTATTGATCAGGATCACCCCTTAGACTTAGTTGTCAACATCATAATGGATCAAGAACACTATAAAAGGTCCCTCATGTTGCAACATTTCTTGCATTCATTCCATCTGCATTTGTGGGACTCTCTGGAGCTTAAGATCAGTCCTTAATCACCTCTGGTCGTAATTAGGCCTTCGGTAAGTGTCCTTGACCTTCCTTAATTGAGTTTTACTTAGTTATTAGCTTAAAAGTCAAACCGTCGTAATTAACGTTTGACTTAGCGATTAATCATTAATGGTCCAGTGATTAGTCGAATTGAAGGTAGTTATAAGTTGGTAATCATGTGGGCAATAAACCCTTAAAAGGGCACCCTCTGATTCCCGTTCTAACTAGATCAAATGTCGGGTCAAAGTTGTTTATAAAAAGTCAACAGAACCTTAATTTTCGGATTAACACATAATTAGCAATGTAGAAGGCGTGTAACCTATTTTATCACTCATATAACTTAGTAATAAATGTAAGAACATGTCTAGGCATGTTCAACCCGACAATTTTCTGTTTAGACCCGGTTCGGAACCGAAAGTCGCAAAACTTTGACTTTTGCTTTGACTTCAGTTCTGACCCGATTTAGTATGATTTAGTAATGCCTTAGAGCTTCCTTAGGACCAGGCTACATGTTGGTATAACCCTCTATGGTTGGTTCATTGTTTGTCCGATTCGTTTACACGTTTCCGTTAATTGCTTAATGTTGACCATAATGCCCTTTTGACCATAAAGCGAGAATTTTGGAAATGTGAAAGGACAATAATTTTTGCTACTGATTTATAAACATGTCCCTAAAATTTCACATCAGTTGGAGGTCTAGATTAGGAGTTATGCTCAATGGCGCACTTAAAAAGCTTTTTGTTAATTAAACGGCGAAATTAGCATAAGGCCTATCTCAACCCAATTGTTGACACCAAACCTTTTATCCACTGAAGTAAAATAATATTTTGGTATTTTTGAAGATTTTTAATTATTTTTAACCTGCTCATAACCTAAGGTTATGACCTTGATTCGGTAAATACCGATTATACCGTTTTTGTTCATAAAATGAGTTCTACATAATATTTTGACACCAATACAATTGCTACTGATTTTATATAATAAATAAAGTATTTTGAACTTTATAACCTGATCAGAAAACTCAGATTTCCTGTATAACCCGGAAATCGCTTAAAATGGCTTTTTACGCGTATTAAACGCCTAGTATGGATTTAAAACCATTTTATTACATAAGACTTATCACCAACTGATATAACCTATTAAACTAAGTTGTTTTACTGATTATTTCAGACCCAAGTCTCAGAATTATAATTAATCTCTTTTATAATCTTTAAAATGACCAAAATACCCCTACGGGGCTTAAATTGAGATTAAACTCGTTTTGGGCATAATGGAAGGTATCCTACTAATATCACAACATATTTAAGGCATATTAACTTAGGAAACCTGTATATGACTCTTTTGGTTACTCGTTACGCACTTGTCGCGTTCGGATCGGCTTATGTAACTAGTTTACATATATTAGCCGAAACGGGTCAAACCATATCGTTTTTATCTCAAAATCCATAGTGCGTTTAAGTTACCCATATTAAACAAGAATACAAGCTTGTCGGGTCAAAACCACATTCTAAACTGGTCTTCGCCTTAATATGCGTTTGAACCGTATCTTCATTTGAAAACTAACCGGTCTAAGTCAAGGCTTAATTAAAGACCCGTTAGGATTCTAATAGGTTATTAAAAACCTTTGTTCCAGATTAGGAGCCCAGTAAAATCTACATGCACTTACTGTATTGGACTTATACTTTGCTCAGGTAAATACTCTTAACTTATTTTCCCTATACGGGCTTGGGATACAGTACTATAAAAGTACCGCTTGGTCGGGTGTGTGTAGTCATTTAAATCGGATTGTGATTAATGTATTTTCATGACCCGTTTAATATGTATTATTTGGTGTATGGCCTTTGGGGGTTAAATGACCATGTCCCGGAAATCCTTGGCATCATTTTACGAAATGGCCATGACCTAAGCACGGGGTGTAGGCGTACACCTGACAGATGCATTATGTAAAAACTGGTAATCCACTTAGAGGAATATAATCCTTGTGGGCATTATACCTGTGGCGTGTCAGTTAATCTTGTCCGGCCCTACAAACCGGCCCTGATGGACGACAAATAAGTAAAACTGTATACAAGATTATATACAAATGATTGTCCCAAGTTATAGAAGATATTTTTGCCGAAGTGCATTCAAATCAATTTTCAAACTCTTTTCAAATTGAGTCAGTTAAGTTGTATTTACCAGTGTAAACTGACGTATTTTCCAAAAAGGCTAAGTGCAAGTACTAGACGAAATAGGTTGCCTACTCCAGGCATCATTACTCAAGTCTCGCAAGCTCTAGATGTCAAAGTCTGTTGAACAATGTTTCATTTTATTTTCGATCCGCTTGTGGATCCTTTACTCTCCGTTGTAATACTGGATATTACTTTATATTCGGATTGTAATATATTTATCTTTTGTTTCCGCTGTGCATTTATATATTGTGTTGTTTGACTATGATGATATCAACTACGTCACGATACTCCCCACCGGGCCCACCGGTAATACGTGGAAATATCGGGGTGTGACATTTAAAAATCATGTAAATAACTTGAAACTCCAATATTCCTTGTTCCAAAAATCTGCAGACATCCGAACACGGGGTCGTGCTCAATGAGCACGGGGCCGTGTCCAATGAGCACGGGGCCGTGTCCGAGGTACTGTCCCAATAAAATTGAACTCTTTTTCGGTCTGTTTTCTCATAATGGCGAGCAGAACTAGCGGAACATCTTCATCGCACTCCAGGAATAACCGACAAGGGAGAAGGTCATCAACGGTTGAAGACTCTCTTGTAAACTACGTTTATGCTTTATGAGAGGCCATTGATGAAATGACGGGAGTGGAAGAAGCATTGGTCGACCGTATCAATCATTTGACGGTCGGGCTAGAGGGATGTCTTCGGGAGGTCAACCTTTTGCACCATAGGTTGAACTTTCTCGCTTCTCCTCCTTTGGTGCCAATCATCACCCAAAGGGCATGGAATGTGGTACTTGAAGTCATCATACAGGCCGAGTGGTACACCATACACCCGGAGCCCCCTCGAGACATATTACAAGGAGTTCCGGTTGGTGTCCCTCCCCCTCCGCAAGATGTTGAGGAAAATGAGGCCGCCTTCTTCCTCCCAAGAGAGATAAAAGAATGGCTTTAACAACATCTAGGAAATACCCCTCGGTTCGAAGTTCTACGAAGCTTTTAAATATCGGAAAGCTATTTCCGGAATTTTGATTCCTATCATAAAAGTAGAACTCCCTAGGATGATTTTATGTATCATTTGACCTATCTATCTTAGGACTTTTAGTTTTTATTTTTCTGCTTTGTTTTTAAATTTCTAGGACCTATGTAATGTGTTAGTTTTAATGAAATGATGGTTTAATTGGTGTTTAGATGATGATGTAATGGGTAAAACACACTCGGGATGGTGAAGGATACCAAGGGAAACTTGAACCAACGCCCCATGCACAAAAACAGAGCCTACCGCAGATTTTTCTTCATTACAGCAAGTTTGGCATGGGCCGTGTCCAGCCAACACGGCCCCGTGCTGAACAGTCTGCAGGAAATCGCCCAGTTCAGGTAACTGGACACGGGGCGTGTTCGCTGAACACGCCCCCATACCCAGGCTTCTGTTTCTTTTTACTAATTTTTGTTACTGGCAACCTGAACACAGGGCCGTGTCCGGACACCACGGGCCCGTGTCCAGACGCCCAGTAACATTAAAATTTGTTTTTAACACACTTTTACACATTCAATCAACCTAAAAACTTAGTTTTGGGACACATTGAGGACAATGTGTAATTTAAGTGTGGGGGGATGCTAAAACCTTGAATTTTGCAAGTCCTAATTACAAGCCTTACACAAAACTCTATTGGAACCGCTAAACACCCCGAATTTTTCAAAAACTTTTCCATTTTTTTTACTTGTCTTGGTTTAATTTGGGAATAACAAGTTCTAAAAAGGTTATATTTTTAGAAATTTACAACCGATAGCGTCGTGATAAAAAGAACCATCATAAGAAAATTACGAAACGGCATGACAAATCTAGTTAAAATTTGATTATATATACTTGAACACATAAAAACCCATTCCCACAAAAAGTGAGTTTTGAGCCTTTATTGAGCATACACATACACATACACATCTTTAAACTAAATGCTCATTTTTCGTTTCTTGTGTGAATAGCCGCTTGGTTCTTACGACTCTAGAACTTGTCATGATGATACATTCCCGGTCCTTACCAACTTAAACCCAAGTAAGTAAATGATGGAGGTATTATGATTAACACTTTTTATTTCTACACTGTTATTTTTCTTTTTTTTTTATCACCTACCCAAAATCCCCCTAGTTAACCCCTTTGAGCCTAAACCTTTTCATTTCTTAACCCACAAAACAAACACCCTTTTTACCCACCAAAACCCTTTTTTCATTTTTAACCCTTTATTTTAGTAACAAAGCTCGGTTTTCTTGTGACTTCCTTATAAAAAAAATTATAGAGAAGAAAAGAAAATTGAAGTTAGCAATAAACAAACAAAGCTCGTCAAAAGAAGGCTTTTTGAATAATGCTTCATTAAAAAAAAGTCACAAAAACAAAATGTTTTACGAAAACCGACGCTTTTTACGCTTTTCGCCCTTTTCTACTAACCACCTACCTTTAACCCAAGCCTACCCTTCCCCCAAAAGTCCTCTTGATATTTACAAAGGTTTATATTTAAAAAGAAGGAGGATTGATTGCTTGGCAAGCATATGGTAGAAGTAAGTTCCATGCTGCTCTCGAGTGCTTCACAAAAATACACCTTCGGCCGAGTGTTGAGTGATACCCCGTGAGGTATGTGAACTTGTATATAAATGGAATTTTAAAGAGGCATGTTATGCCCAAATAAATAATTTATCTTATGTAATGTTCTAAATAGATCATGACGAATAGGATTGTAAATAAAATAAAAATAAATCCTAATAAAGAATGTTGGAATCCCGACACTCTATGACAAGCCCAAAAACCTTCTCTTCTACCCGTTCCATTTGGGAGTGTAAGCCACATTATAAAGAGTTTTGCTTGAGGACAAGCAAAAATTCAAGTGTGGGGGAATTTGATGTGTGCAAAATGCAACATATAAATTACATCAAATGTGGCATAAAACTAACCCTTTTTTAGTACTAATGTTGGAAAAAGTGTGTTTTTGTCTTCCTTTTGTATTTTCAGGATTAAAAGAGCTTAAATGGACAAAAGAAGCAAAAAGGCAGCTAAATCTAACATAAATACAAGAAAAGGGGTAAACGTGGCATGCCCGACCCCTCGACAGCATCTCCCCAAGCAAAAAAACAGAAGGTTGAACACGCTCCGTGCTCAATGAGCACGGGGGCGTGCCCAAGTGTCTGCAGAAAAGACAAATTTGTAGAAGCTTCTATCACCCACCACGGGGGCGTGTCCAGCGCACACGGGGCCGTGGTCAACGCTAAGATTCGCAGAATCTAGGCAAATCTTGATAGTACAGGTACGCTTCTGCACACGGGGTCGTGCCCAGTGGACATAGGGGCATGGTCAACTAATGTAGACAAACTGCATTTAATGAAGAAAGAGAAGATGAGTGGACACGGGGCCGTGTCCGGGCTTCTGTGCAGGCTATAAATAGGGGTGCTTGGCTCACTTTCAAACCATCCCTTGGCAAACCAACTCTCTCACACTTCACCCACCCACCACCACCATCACAACCCACATCCACCATCATCATCCATCATCCATCATAGAGTGTGTGAGTAGTCTCGGGATCCAAGATTGATCGTAAGAGTTCTTGACAATCAAAGGCCATGTTTGCCTAAGGTTCTGTTTGTTTTTGCTTATATTGTCTGTAAAGAGCTTATGTCTGCGGGCGGGCAGACATAATCACTTGAAGACTGTTTGTTTTAAAAAAAAAAGAGAAGATCTTAAAATGGCTTTTAATAGCTTAAAAAAAAAGCTATGGATAATAGCTTCACTAAAGATCAGATCTTCACACACACCCTTCTTCTTCTTCCTCTTCTCCCCTGCCACCACCACCACCGCACCACCTCCGCCACCACCTCCACCACCACCATCGTCAAAACCCACCACCACCAAACCCATCACCACCAAACCTATCTGTGTGAGAGAGAGAGAGATCTGTGAGAGAGAGAGATCGGTGAGAGAGAGGGAGACCGTAGAGAGAGAGACCTGTGTGAGAGAGAGAGAGATCTGTGAGAGAGAGAGACCGTAGAGAGAGAGAGACCTGTGAGAGAGAAAGAGAGAGACCTGTGTGATGGCGGAGGTGGTGGCGGAGGTGGTGCGGCGGCGGTGGTGGTTGTAGAGAGAGAGAGTGTGTGTCTTGTGAGAGAGAGAGACCGTAGAGAGAGAGAGAGAGAGGCGGTGGTGTGATGACGGTGGTGGTGCGGTGGTGGTGGCAGAGGTGGTGCAGTGGTGGTGGTGGTTGTAGAGAGAGAGAGAGCAGAGAGAGAGAGAGCTTGTGTGTGTGTTGTGTGATTGAAGTTGTTTTTGAAGAAAAAAAACAAACCCTCTTCTCTTTGCAGACTGCAGACATTTGGGCCACATATTCTCTTGCAGATTCCTGCAGATGTGGTTCGCAGACTACAGACATTTTACATCTGAAAAAACAAACAGCACCTAAGTCTCTTACATCACTTGGTGAAGACAAGCATTTAGTGTAATACTTTTTTATTTTTAATCTTTTCGCACTTTTTATTTGGTTATGTATTAATGACTTTAATAACTAGTTTCTTATGTTGAAGGTGAATCTTCCTTATCATTTGTCCATGGTGTCTTGGCATTATTTTACTGTCTGTATAAAATAAAAGATTTTCACCATTCATATCTCCACGGTCTATATGGAGATATGTTGGCTACCTGGTCGGGGGTTAAGGGAATGGTTTGGTAAGAGTCTTGCCTTGTTCAGTGTATAGATGCTGCAAGGACCTGGGTCAAGTTTAGTAGGACCTACTTCAATACCCACTGGTATTGGATGGCGGGGGTCCGAACTCCTTGATCCCCTCATATGTAAACTACTATTAAAGCTTTAACCCGGCTACTTAGGATTGTATCCCTGCTGACTCAAACTACTTAGCCGAGGGTAACGTCACCTTCAAAAGAGGGGCCTACCACATTACGCATTAGTAACTTAATTAATTATCTTTCAATAATCCAACCCTTTTGGATTGTATCCTTGCTGACTCAAACTACTGGGTTGAGGGTAACGTCACCTTCAAAAGAGGGGCCTACTACAATAACCAATATAATCTCTTAAAAAGTGCAAAAGTGCGGAAATAATCAAAGGTTACACTAAAGGTGAGTCGGATCCAAGTGATTCATCTTGTCTATCTGTTTTATTTTTATTTTCAGCATTTTTAGTTTTTTTTTAGTTTAAAAACCTTTTTCTAAATTTTTGATTTGATTAGCCGTTGAGGATAAACCGGTATTAAAAGCTCTTGTGTCCTTGAACGACCTCGGTATCTTACCAACACTATACTACGCTCACGATGGGTGCACTTTCCCATATGTGTGTTTGGTGTTAGTAAAATATCGTGTTTTATAAAACTAAAACTTGACTAAAGTTTAAAAAGGGGGAAAATATATATATAATATATAACCACCACACACGCATCAAAACGTAATCAGTTTATCGCAACAAACACTCCGGAATAGTGAAATAGGCTTAACATACCTTAAATAACCTTTACATAACTTTTAAATAAGTTTTGGATGGTTTGGCGTGTCAAAATCAAGTTTGTTCGATCGCAGGGACTATTTGTGTCAAACTGCGAAACTATGCTGATTTGTTCAGTAACGAACGTTCCGGAACTTGATCATAAGTTAAACATACCCTAAATATCCTTTACATAGCTTATAAATAGGCTTTGAGGGGTTCGGTATGCTAAAATAAACTTTCTTGATCAATAGGGACTATAAGCGTCAAAAAGTGCATAAGTTTGCATTTTCATGCATATCTTACGTTCTGAATATATCCGGACATCCAAAAATTTTGTAATCATTAAAATATTTTATGTTAGTGATTGGCATGCAAAAATTCCGTTCGTCGCATAATTTGGATCGTTTTTGCGTCTGTTACGACTTCCGTCGTAATTACCTGAATAATGCAATCGTACGACCAAACGAACCGACATCCGAGATGTTTTTGAGCATATTTTAAATTCCCTATACTTAACATCATTTTAGAGCTTTGAAATGGGGTTAACGGGGCTTAAACGTGTCAAAAATGCATCAAATATCAAGTTTTGGACCTGCAGGGGCTAAATTGTAATTCTGCCAAACTTGGCTAGGCGGGCCGCGTAAGATGAAGCTTATTCTTACGCGGGGCGCGTCAGACCTTCAGACAGAAACAATGAATCTGGTCCATTTTTAATGTTTTGATGGTTTTTAACCACTGATTTTGGATGCTATGGGCTGGTATTTGATGGTTTTAAGTGTTCCCATGGTATTGTAAACCATGTGCCCACATGGAAGGCCTAGATCGAAGCACGAAATGCGAGAAACGATCCTATCGGTTTACCGAAATCTATAAATACCCAAGCTCTCATTCCATTTTCTGCACACCTTGATCTGAATTGCTCTAAGTTGGAGTTCAAAATCTTCATACCTGAGTAGTTTGATCAAGATCTTCCTAGCTTGGACCCTTTGTAAGTCTCTTTCGTGTTTTTTATGCGTTTTAAGCATGAAAGTCAAACTGTGTTTGACTTTCTGCTTTGACCAGTCTATGGTCAACACAAAGTTCGTTTGAACTTTGCAACGTGAGCGTAATCACGGTGGTTATAGTCCCGTGTGACTATACCTACTGATTACCACGTTGATTAGGCATAGTGACGAGTCATAGTTTCGGTCAAAATGCGTATTTATGCGTATTTTGCAACCAAACTATTCATGGGTATCAAAACCCTTTGTTTTTATATCAAAATCTGTTTTCTAACTTAGTTAAACATGTTTCAACATGTTATGCTCGTCACTCTTAGTATAGTATTTGTGTAGAGTCGTAAGTCAAGCGGTCTTAACAACCGCTTAGACTTTCGAACTAGACCCGTTTGGTCGATCATTAGGATCCGACCAAGCATGTTTAGTGACCATAGTTGTATAGGGAATAACCTTCCGAAGTTATACCTTATGGTCACTTAGTATAAGTAGTGACGGGTGGTCCGTAGGACAACCCTTAAATGAGCTAAATACGTGCATATCCCATATTTTACACGGTTATGTATCATGAATGTGACAACTACGACTGTTCGTGTGTTTTACAGGTAAATCGCTTAATTCGGTTAAATTGGAACCGTAAGCTACGGATGAAGGGAATTGGCGGCATGTATGGTTTGTTTTGGATGGGAATTAATATGTTTTTCTTTTTAAAAAAACCCTAGAGTGCATGTTGACCAAGGGGCTACATGTGAATATGGAGGAGAGGTACAAAAGTCAAAAAGACAACATTAATAATGATCATCTCGACAACAGCCATAATGGAAAGGCCGGCTTCTTTGATTGGGCCGCCATCTTGACTTGGAGTTTTTGATTGGGCCGCACATTGGGCTTGATTGGGGGACGGCCCATGCAAGGAACACGTGAAGGAGGGCAGCCACCATATTACAACTTTGCAAAACTTATCATCACGTGCACATCTTGGACTTTATACATCTCCACGTTGACTGATGGGCCGCACATGGGTCTTGGAGTTGGTGAGAAGATACAAACATCTAAAGTCAACAACACAAATATTATCATTAATAGTGGGGGCGGCACATGTGAAGAAGCAAACAACATAACATCGAATCATCATCATAACAATAGAGATAGTGGTCCAATCACGTGAATGGGCTAGCAGATTTCCATGAAAGTTTCGAGAGGACATTAATTCTTTTGGGTTTACATGAGACTTGTGGATTTCTGGGTTGGGCCGACATCTGTTGATCATCACATGCTGAACACATGGGAGGCGCATACTTTGAGATTGAAAGGCACGTGGATTTCTTTTGGCATACATTGAGATTTGGGTGGACTTGTAGGCCACCATTATTTTATTAAAGAATCCATCATCATCGACATATATATTGACGGCAGAGACAAGGGATTGAGAATCATTTATCATTCATCATCTTTGACAAAGTCAAGATTAGATCACCACTTAATCATCAAGACCTCACATGTGAGGGCAATTGTAGGCGGCAACTTCACATCAATCATCATCACAAAAACAAAACATCACGTGATCTCTTGGCAGCCAACATCATCATCATTTACGTGAGGGTCTTGACTTTTGTATTGGAACACTACAACATTATCATCACACCGACATCAGCAGGTTGAAAGACTCATCACGTGGGCTTCTTATTTGGACAACTACATCCATTGGGCCGCACATGGGCTTTGACGGCACATGTTGGCAATTAATTGGGTTATTGGTGTTGACTTGGTGGACCTGAATCTTGCCACTTTCCCACCGTAAAGCAGACAATTCTCACCGTAAAACATTGAAGGTCACCGTAAATTACGGTTATACCGTAATTTACGGTGGAGGCGACGGACAAATCGTAACTGCCATCATTTATGCAGTTTGATGGTGTCTTTTGGGCTTATCTCATGATTGGTCGGTTTTGGAGCACACTAGGGGCGATTTTGGCTGTTCTTGCTTGGTTTTGGACAATTCCTAACATTCGGTTTGTGTTTTCGATTTGTATGAACATTGAATTGATTGATATGATGATTCACCAAGCTATGTGTGGCTAAAACTTTCGGTGATCATCTTAGGTGAAGGTTTCTCTTGAACTTTTGTGTGTTTATTTCTGAATTTCTAGAATGATAACTTGCGTTGCTTGAATATCATGGTGTATGTTTAATTGCTTGTAACTTGTTAATCGATATTGCAATTTCTAGTCTTAATCGTACGTTCTTGGTGCCGTTGGCAATCGAGATATCACGGGAAGGGTTAGGGTTGGTTATTGATTAATTGATCATCGGGAAACAACCTCGCATTTATAAATCCGAGTACTTTGTTCCCTTTTATCACTTCGATTATTCATGCACGAGTTATGTCTATGTAACTCTTTCTAGTTGGAATTTCACACAATTGTTTAAAGAAACTGAAACCTAAGATGGTCATTGTTCTCTCCTAATCTGTTTTACAATCAACATTTGATTTGCAATTAGTTTTTAATTTAGTTTTCTAAAACAACAATCCAATTCATTGATCTTAATTTTCTGCAAATTAGGTTAATTGTAGTTTAATTGCAAAGCTATAAAATCAACACACTTTCCACATACTCCCTGAGTTCGATACCCTCTTACCACTATCTATAGTTGTTTTTGGGATTAAATTTGCGTGACCCACGACAATCACGTCAAATTTTGGCGCCGTTGCCGGGGAGTAGTGCGCAACGTGTGTCGGTTTGTTAGTTTTGCTTTGTTATTTTCGGGTTTACACTGGTGTGTTTAGTGTGCAGGTTCTACAGGTGCATGCATACTAGAGGCTCTCACAAAGCGTCACCATTGTCATTTGATCCGGAAATTGAAAGAACGTTAAGGCAAAACCGAGTTCTACTACGCGAAAACAGAATCGTTGGTTCACCCACTTCACCCATTACACCAAGAAACATCATGGACGAAACACAAGTACCACCCACAACGGGTCAAACGACCTCATCATTCATTCCTACAACCACACAACCTTCACCAAATACCACCATGCCTATTTCCACTACCGAATTTACTTCACCACATGAAGTTACATCAACCAACACCACACCACCTATTACTACCCAAGTCGAACCTATCCTCACCTATAGCCCTTCCGCAACAATTCCACCACTTTCACATTTTTTCCCAGTTTCAGGTCAATCATCTTCTACTTATCTACCGCCACAAACTTCAACTGTTATTCATACTACCTCTACATATAGACCACTAAACCAACCGGGTTTTCAATACTCATCTTTTCCATTTGGTCAATCTTCGGGTATAGGAGGAGATGGATATTATGAAGGGTATGAAGAAGAGTTTGAGGGATACGAAGAAGATGGATTTTATTATGGGGGTGATGGAGGTAATTTGGGACCTCAAGGAGGAGCGGGTCAACAAAGTCAACCGTTACAACAACTTCAAGATATGGGTAGACTACCTGTTGGGGTACAACATGTTCAACCACAAGGGGTACAAGTGCAACGTCCTACACCTTTGCAACAACTTCGTCCACAAAACGTACAACATCAATTCCAAAGGCCAATTCAACAACAACCAATGCAACCTCAATTTCAGCAATCATTTGCACCACAAGGGCCTATGCAAAGGCCAATGGGTCCTATTCGTCCAAGGGGTCGGTTGGGTGTACCAAGAAGACATCTTAGAGAACACGCAAGAGGCATTGAAGCGCATTTTAGGCCGGTAATCACTCACAATCCTTCACTGGTAGTTATCCCTCACAATAATCAAGGGAGGACATTTGAAGTGAGAACCAATTCGCTACAAAGCTTGCCAAAATATAAAGGTCTAGCAACGGAGGAGCCTTACTTCCATTTAGAGGCTTATGATTCGATTTGCAACACTTTTGGTAGTCAAGGATTTTCGGCCGATGATGTCAAATTGGTATTGTTCCAATTTTCCTTGGAAGATAAGGCGAAAAAGTGGTTCTACACACTACCTTCAGCATCTATTTATACATGGGCGGAGATGCAACAAATATTTTTAGATGAATTTTACACCGCTCAAAAGACCAACGATGCTAGAAAGGGGTTGAGGAGCTTCCAACAACAACATGGTGAGATGTTCCATGAGGCGTTTGAACGATTCAATATGATGATAAAGAATTGCCCTCACCATGGGATTGAACTTTGGGAGTTGATGAATGCCTTCCACGAGGGGTTGAGTGCCGAGGATGCTCGAGATTTAATGTCCATTACCGGTGGAACTTTTGGCACAAACTATGAGAATGACGATTGGGAGTTCTTAGAGAACATGGCGATTACCTCGAAAAGAAAGGCTCAAGCATCTAGGAGAGCACGACCGGCCATTGCCCGACCTCAAGTGCACGCCATAGATGATGGTAATGTTCAAACTACTAACCAAATTTATGATGTTTGTGCTTTGTGTAATGAAATAGGTCATGCGGCTGAAAATTGCCAAGGGATGGTGGAAGGGCAATATGAAGAGGTGCATGCTGTTCAAGGTCAAGGTCAAGGAGGGGGTGGTAGAAACTACAACAACATGAACTCTAATACCTACCACCCCGGGTTGAGGAATCACCCAAATTTTCGCTATGGGAACCCTTCAAATCAAGCTAACCCGAACTATCAAGGTAGCCAAGGTAACTTTGGTTCACGTCAACCTTACAACAACCAAAGTGGTTATTGAGGCGGGAACAACCAAGGATACCAAAAGCAATATCAAACGGGTCAAGAACAAGGGGGGTCTTCGGGTGGAAATGAGATGATGGAGATGCTAAAGAGCATGCAAACGGAGATGCAAAAACGGAACCAACTCGATGAAGTCCGAATGAAAAAGGACGAGGTTCGTGACAAAAGCATCCAATCATTGACCACTCAAATGGGTCAACTTGCAAGTGACGTGGCGATATTAAAGAAAGCAAAAGGCCAGCTACCGAGTGATACGGTGCCAAATCCCAAGAACATAAAAAGCATTAACATCAATGTGGTAAGCACCGTTCCAAATACTAAATTTAATGAAACATTGCTAACTTCTTCGCGTCAAGTGAATGTAGGTTTGGAAAAAGATGCCGAAGTCGAGTGTTGGACCGTATGCGTGACCCAAAAAGTCAGTTAAGCAGTTCATCTTCGTTTACAAAGGCGGAAACAGAGTAAACCAAGTCATAACAGCTTTGTTCCTTTCAATTCTTTCTCTATTAATCAATTCTGAGTCTTTACAATCAATTTCTAACAAAATTTCGACAGCACCTTGACTCACACACAAACACCATACATGTTTCTCTTGAAATGACACACACCTATATATAGACCTAGAGGTTTCTCTTGAAAATGACACACTACTAGGTTTCTCTTGAACTTGCCTTGAAACCCCTTCAAGAAAAACACCCTGGATAAACATGTAAAACTCTAATGTGTGTTCATTCAACCTATCTAGACTTAAGACTTAATGCATACGAAGTCAACAGACATTCCATGCACTAACAGACTCCCCCTTGGATGTTGACGAAGTCTTCAGCTCCTGAGTCTTCAGTCTTGGTCTTTTCTCCAACTCTCTTTCTTCACATCATAAACATTCTTCACAGGTTTAGAATCATAACCTGAATCTAACTTCCATCTTCCCTTTGACTGTTGATCCAGACTCCCCCTTTCACATATTCCCCCTCTCGATATACTAGAATTTGAGATGTCTGGTTCAAGCTTTGTCATTTAGCTTTCGTGGGAATAATGAAGTCCAAACCTGTTTAACCTGCACATCCTCTACCACAATATAAGTTTCACAAATTTATAACCGTTGAATTTAAAAACTTACTGGTAGACAATATTCATTCATCAAACAAAACTAGTTACATCAAGTTCAAATAAATGACCTTGATTAACTAACCCCTCAATTTTTCAAAACATTTGAATATGACTTTCAAAGATTTCAACATATTCTCCCAAACCAATTCATCATGATTAGCACTTGAAATTTTGAATATCAGCTCTTCAACATCAGTTGTCGAAAATCTTTTTGAATTTTCAAAAATTTATGCTAAAACACTCCGAAAATCTTTTTGGATTTTTGATTTTAAAGAAATGCAGTAAAGAAATATATTCAAACAATATGTTTGTGAGTTTGTGTAAGAGGATCATATCAGATTATGAAACATTTCACAAGCACCATTAAGCTTTTGACATTTTAAGTTCTAAACGATTCACATAGATTGACGATATTGTTGTCCTCTTAAGCTCAATCTAAAAACTTTCGAAATGCTTACCGATACGTTAAGGTATATTAAGATAGCACTAAAATTCTTATGGACCCCACGATCTCAGCATATCCCCTCATCATGCAATACACTAACTCAAGTAATGCCTTTAAACTTTCATCAACTGTGAATTGTGCGAAAATAAAGCAGAATGTTTAAACATTAACAATCAGGTCGATACTTCCGTATACGCAGAGAAAGTCCAATGTTTAAACAAAATAAGAAAATAAAAATAAGTTGAAGTTGTTTAGGCTTTAACCACCAGGTCGATACTCCCGTATACGCAGAGGTGATCCAAAGCTTAAACGAAACACCAAAGAAAATAAAGCAGAACGTTTAGGCAACAACATCCAGGTCGATACTCACGTATACGCAGAGGATGTCCGATGCTTAAACAAAATAAAGAAATAAAACAAGTTTAAATCTTTGCAAAATAAAATGCACAATCACAGCGACTTTTCAGCAAAGTTGTAAAAGTTCACAAACTTAACCAGTTTTATGTCTTTCGACAATCAGCGATTACTGAGTAGGCACACAGTCAAGAAGGACAAAACTAAGTACTATGCTTTCAATCATGTTTCCCACTAGAACTAGGCTTTTTCATTTAAGTTTGTATCGTTATCACAAATCTACTAGTCTAGCTGAGCCTATCGTCATATCTTTAGTGAGACCGTTTATCACATTTGACATTTACATTTCTTTAGCATGCTGTGATAGTTCACTGATTTACTATCATTTCCTCTTTTTCACAACAAAACTCATTTTTGCTTTTTTTCAATGTTTTTAGCATTTTCAAATTTTCTAATTTTTTTTAAAATTTTTCTCCCCCTAAAATCAAAATATGTTTCAATTTTGATTTTCTGAGAAAATTTGAAAACAAACTATACAAGAAACATGACAAACTGATATCAAATCGCTTCAATTCGCCATTCACTCGGCTTAACAATCAGAACTCCCCCTGACAACAAACTATTTTCCCATTTAGATTTCAAAACACTTAAGTTTGTTTTAATCAAATGATTTTTCTGGAAAATTAGTTTTGTTTGTCTTTTCACAAACTCGGGGTTTCATCACCTTGTTCTTTTTCAACCATTTTAAAAATTTAACAACTAAGACCCTTGTCAACAACAAACACTAGTAGAAAATCAAGGACAACTTAATGTCCCTGATTTACCACTTGTAAGTCGAAATATCACAGTTACCATCCTGTGAATTTCTCAAGAAATGTGCCGATTCATGTTCCACGCTTACCAACCTGGGAACTCCGGCAAGTCAGGTTTTTCATTTAAACAGATTCACCCAAGCCTGACCAGCCTTGGGTTTGACAGTTTTTACCTCAACAGATGGCTCTTCTGGTTTTGACAAACCAGAATCATTGCCTGAACATGGCTTGTCTGACTTTGAAAAGTCAGATTCATTGCCTGATGGTGGCTCCTTTGTTTTTGAAGAAACAAATTCATCGCCAACCTTCATTGGTACCCAATTCTTACTAGATCTAGGTTTTCCCTTTTTATTAGGCTATGAAATGAATAAACTTTCACAATCTCTTTTATATTCGAAAACCTTGATCAAGATTTTGTCAGAAAAATTAACTTTCTTTGATTGGTTATCATTTTAATTAGTTAATTTTTCTTTCTTTAACTCCCTTTTTGCTTTCCCATTTGTCCTCAGATGTGTATCTGATGAATTTGTTTTGCTTGCCTCTGCAGTTGAGGAAAGTGATTCATCAGAACTTTTTCTCGGATTACCAGTTTTATCCGAGGACAAAATTTTCTCGAGATACTCTCTCGCCTTCTTCCTTTTCTTTCGCAGTCTGTCTTTCTGCCCCTGAGAAAGCTTCACTTTCTTTTCTTGAACTTTCTGTTCTTGAACTTTTGGTTCTTGAACTTTCTGTTCTTTGGGCTTGACATTGACTGATTTCTTTCCCATTTTCTGAGATTCAGCCCTCGATCTTCCTTTTGATCTCATTGGGCAATCTCTGGCAATGTGTCCTCTGATATTGCAGTTAAAGCATCTTCTCGTCTCATAATTCCAACTTTGGCAGTTAACAGCAATGTGTCCTTGATAACCACATCGGTAACACACTTTGTTATCGTACCAATCACCATTTTCATACCAAACACCTTCTTCATACCACACACTTAGATCAAAGCATTGATTTGCCTTGTGGTAATCATGTCTCCTCTTGTATCCTTGATTTGGCATTTGAGCACTGTGGTCAAACCTGCACCACTTATTACCAACATTTTGTGAGTTTTTATTTTCAGATTTTTGTAATTTTTCAAAATGATTGGATGACTTAACTGATGAGCTTTTATTTTCAATTTTAGAATTTTTCAAATTTTTATCTTTTTGTTTCTGTTCTATAATCTTCTTAACAGGTTCTTGCTTAGAGCATTCACCTATTTCAGTGCGATTAAGGATTGGGATACACCTTCTACTCCTACTGAAGTTCGTTCTTTTCTTGGTCTAGCGGGTTATTATCGCCGCTCCATAGAAAACTTCTCGAAGATTGCAGTTCCTCTAACTGCTCTAACTCAGAAGAAAATGCCCTTTTATTGGGGATACAAACAAGAGGAAGCTTTTCAACACCTGAAGCAGAAGCTTTGCGATGCGCCTGTTCTATCATTGCCTGAGGGTGATGATGATTTTGTCGTGTATTGTGATGCATCAAAATTGGGTCTTGGTTGTGTTCTGATGCAAAGGAACAAAGTCATAGCCTATGCATCGAGGCAGTTGAAGATTCATGAGAAGAACTACACCACTCATGATCTTGAGTTGGGTGCAGTTGTTTTCGCTCTAAAGATCTGGAGACACTATTTGTACGGTACAAAATGTGTGGTTTTCACTGACCACAAAAGTCTTCAGCATATCTTCAACCAGAAAGAACTCAACATGAGACAGCGACGTTGGGTTGAGCTTCTAAACGACTATGATTGCGAAATTCGCTACCATCCTGGTAAGGCGAATGTCGTAGCTGATGCATTGAGTCGTAAGGAACGTACTAAGCTTCATTGTGTACGTGTTCAATCTGTTATTCAAGCTCAATCCGATATCCAAGCACGCATTTCTCAGGCTCAACAATCTTGTGTTTCACAAGGTTTAATGGATAAGGAATTTCCCTATCACATAACGCCTGCTCTGGAACTGAAGGACAATGGATCATATTACTTCATGGACCGTTTGTGGGTCCCAAGCCAGGATGATCTTCGTACCTTGCTTATGGATGAAGCCCATAAGTCACGTTATTCTATTCATCCGGGCTCAGATAAGATGTATAAGGATCTTCGTATTCAGTATTGGTGGCCTGGTATGAAGAAAGACATTGCCTTATACGTGTCAAAATGCCTTACTTGTCTAAAGGTTAAGGCTGAACATCAGCGTCCTTCTGGTTTATTGGAGCAACCAGAGATCCCAGTTTGGAAATGGGAAAACATTACTATGGATCTTGTTACCAAACTCCCGCGCACAAAGAAAGGTCATGATGCCATCTGGGTAGTCGTTGATCGTCTTACAAAGTCAGCACATTTCTTGCCAATCCGTGAGGATTTTCCTGCTGACAGACTTGCTCAAATCTATGTGGATGAAATTGTAGCTCGACATGGTGTTCCGTTGAACATCATTTCTGACAGAGATGCTCGTTTCACTTCTCATTTTTGGAGAACCATGCAATCTGCCATGGGGACCCAACTTAATCTGAGCACAGCTTATCATCCGCAAACGGATGGTCAATCTGAGAGAACAATCCAGACTCTGGAGGATATGCTAAGAGCTTGTGTGATCGATTTTGGTGGTAGCTGGGATTCACATCTTAAATTGATTGAATTCTCCTACAACAACAGTTATCACACTAGCATCAAAATGGCTCCTTTCGAGGCTCTCTATGGTCGAAAATGTCGTTCACCAGTCTGCTGGAATGAGATTGGCGAGGCTCAACTTACTGGACCTGCCCTCATTTTAGAGACAACTGACAAGGTCAAGAAAGTTCGTGATAACCTTCAGGCAGCTAGAAGCCGTCAGAAGATTTACGCGGACCCAAAACGCAAAGCCTTGGAATTTCAAGTCGGTGATCGAGTATTACTTAAGGTCTCACCTTGGAAAGGTGTGATCAGATTTGGAAAGAAAGGAAAACTTGCACCTAGATACGTTGGACCATTCAAGATCGTCGAAAGAATCGGAAAGGTAGCCTACAGACTTGAGTTACCTCCTGAACTTGGAAATGTTCATCCAACTTTTCACGTGTCCAATCTCAAGAGGTGTTCAGCTGATGAGAACTTCTCCATACCGCTTGACGAAATTCGTGTTGGCAAAACACTGAAATTTGTTGAGAAACTAGTGGAAATCATGGAACGTGAAGTCAAGTGGCTTAAACGCAAGCGCATTCCTTTGGTCAAAGTTCGCTGGGAAGCTAAACGTGGACCTGAGTTTACTTGGGAACGCGAAGATCAAATGAAGGCGAAATATCCACATCTTTTTCCACGAGTTTCCTCTAAATAAATTTCGGGATGAAATTTCCACAAGTAGGGGAGACTGTAACAACTGTGCTTGTAATCACTATGAACAGTTCTATTATCAATAAAACAATGTTATTTGATCCCAATGTTTGTTTGATTGTGTTTTACATTTTTCATGTTTTGACTTTTGTTCAATTCCAAACTCTACATCGCTTTCTGGAGAGTTATACGCAAGCTAGTGCGTAAACGTACTCAGTTTAATGCGAGAAATACTCCGGAACATCAACATATACTCAACATACCTTAAATAACCTTTACATAACTTAGAAATAAGTTTTGAAGGCTTTGGTATGGCAAAAACAAGTTAATTCGCTTACAGGGACTAAACTTGACAAACTGCGAAAGTATGTCAATTTGAACTGTAACGAACATTCCGGAACATAACCATAAGTTAAACACACCTTAAATACCCTTTACATAGCTTAGAAATAGGCTTTGAGGGGTTCGGTGTGCTAAAATAAACTTTTGGGTCATTCAGGGACTAAAAGTGTCAAAAAGTGCACAAGTTTGCATTTTCGCGCATAACTTACGTTCTGAATACATCCGGACATCCAAAATTTTATGAAAGCATGACTACATTATATTTTATTGTTCGCCTTAAGAAAAATCCATTCGTCGCGTCATTTGGATCGTTTTTCGCGCTTATGCGCATTCCGTCGTAATTAAGCGAACATCGCGATCGTACGGCCAAACGAACCGACATCTGAGATATTTTTGAGCATGTTTTGAGTTCCCTATACTTTAAATTCATTTTAGAGCCTTGAAATGAGGTTAACGGGGTTCAAACGCATCGAAAATCGCTTAAACGGGCTGCAGGGACTAAACCTGTCACTTTTGAAACAATTCTGGAACTGGGAGGCAGTAGCGTAGCGCGAGCCCTAAGGGCCTACCCGTCGCGCTACGCGAGTGCATGATCTGACCAGATTCAATGTTTTAAACATCAGATTTCAGCTGATTACTTTTCCACCACACATTCTCACATGTCTAGTCAGCGGATAAGAACCATTTTTAGCTACCATGAGTTTCCGACAAGTGTACGGGTTGGATCATGGCACGTTTTCCATCAAACGATCTTAACGGTGGACCGAATACTATAAATACCCCATCACCCCATTGTTCATAATCACTAGAAATTTGATTTGAGAAACTCTAAGTTGAAACATTTGTTTCATACCTGAGATTTTTGAATCGAGTTTAGCATTCGGGGACCCTTCGTAAGTATTCTTTCGTTCTTTTCCTTATTTTATTGCTTTTCGAGTCCGAAAGTCAAACTTTGTTTGACTTTCAGCGTTGACCAGTAATGGTCAATGCGAAGTTCGTTTGAACTTCGCAACGTGAGTGTAATCACGTTGGTTATAGTCCCTTGGGACTATGCCTACTGATTACCACGTTGTCTAGGGTCGTAGAGTAAGCGATCTAATAAATCGCTTATACCTTCGAACCCGACCCATTTTGGTCGATCATTAGGATCCGACCAAATACATTAGGTGACCATAGTATATAGGGAATAACCTTCCGAGGTTATACCTTATGGTCACATCGTTTAAGTAGTTGTATGATAGGTAGTTTATATGCCTTAGGTAAATTACCAGAATACCCTTTTCATGTATAATTGGTAATTAAGCATATGTAACCTAAACCTTTGTCACATAACTGATTATGTAACATGTTTAGGCATATAACACTTGTCATAGGGCTAGTTAGGCGGTCCGAACGCGTTTCACGCGCACGATGCGTTAAAGTAGCATAAGCTACCTAAACGGATCATAATGGGTCAATAAGACTAAGGTTAAGTTTCATTTAGTATGTAGGCTTTGTTAAACCGTATCACGTGAGTTCCTACACTCATTTGGTTTACAAACCCTAATGCTACCCAGTCTTCCGAGATAGGTCCGGTTTATTAACATAGTTACCTATATTAGGTGCCGTTTGATTCCGAGATCTCTAGCGTTGCTTGGTGATTATCTTTAGACATCTGAGCAATCTCAAGTGAGTACATAGACCCCTCTTTTACTGTTTTCCAAACTGTTTTGGGGTGAAACACATGTGCCTACTTGTTACTTTCATGCTTTCCTGTTTTCACATCACATACATGCTATGTTCGTTAGTACATTATAGTACATGATTTCATGACATTTCATGCTAGGTGTGCCCATTATGTGCATTACTTAGTACATTGTTTTACATGACATTTCCTGCTAGGTGTGCCCATTATGTGCATTACTTAGTACATCGTTTTACATGACATTTCACGCTATGTATGTTCATTTGATTACATACTTAGTGCATTGTTTTCACATGCTTACATTTTGGTATGACATTTGGTTTGTTTACATGGGACAATACATTCATTAACATTAGCTACGCCGTTCGTTAGTACGTAGTGGTACCATAGGAATTGACAACTCCCGTTCCGGACCTCCCAGGGAAAGGGGGTGAAAGGAATGACCGAATTCGATGATATAAGACAGATAGACCTTTAATTTGTTTAAAGGGTTTATCACCACAGTCACAAGGCTTGGATGTATGCATATTCACAATACCGCATAAATGTTCATATTAAATATTTGCATGCATTTTTCCACAAAGACATAAGATTGATTTAAACCATGTTTTACTTCAACATTTTGTTTTTGTGCATATGGTTTAGTTGAGACATTTCACTTGCCATACATGACATTTTGACATAGACATTTTACACAAAGACATTTGACATGGACATTTGACATAGACATTTAACATGGATATTTGACATTGACATTTGACATGGTTTACATTTGACACATAACATGTTTGACAATTGTTTCACACTACATGATTTACATCTTGACATGAACACTTTGACATATTATTCAATACATTTGACAATTGGTTTAAACATAGACTTCTTACATTGGTTGGTATGGTTTGATAAGTGATTAAGTAATGATGCGTGTGTAATATGATACAAGCATGGTGGATACGCCGCTGGTACTTCCTATATATAAGTGTTTGTATGGTATTACATGTCGTAACATTATTTGAATCATTTCAATATTGAGACATAGAACATTTTATACAAATAACATACTTTTCACAAGACATTGATTTACAAACAACTTATCTTATACAAACACATTTTTACATGGTTATTTATTTAACCTGACATTTACTTATACATATCATCTGATCTTATTGTTTTCAAATGATTTACATGACAAAGCAAATTACAAGGTTCATGACTAAACATTTTCTCAAATACAAGTCATGAATCCTATTTTCACAAACCTATGTATCTCACAGGCATTTTTATGCTGACGTACCTACTTTCACATGTGTTTTCAGGTGCTTTTCCGTAGAATGATGATCCTGACACTAGGGCGGACCTGTGCCTTAGAGACTTAAAATGAAGCTAGACTATGTTTAATTATGTTATAAACTCTTTTGTTTACTGTTCAAGACAATGTAACACCCTTGTTTGATAAATAAAATACAACTTTGTATGCCATGGTTATGAAACAATTTATTCTGTTACGACACGCCCCGATGTTTCCGCCGCGATTTGTTGTTTTACGCAGTCGGGGTGTGACAGAATAGTTGGTATCAGAGCCAATGGTTATAGGGAATTAGGTTATTAGTAATGCTTTGACCTAGACTATAACTTTTCTAGGACCCTAACACGAGTTATCTTGTGTTTAGATCTTAAAACATATACATCACCTATCCTTAGGTGATTATCAAAACAAGAACCAAATTTTCCGAAACGATTTTTGAAAAACAATCTTCTGTTTTTGAATGATTTATTACAAGGTTTTGAACCCTCAGTTGTAAGGTTTTGAACCCCCTGTTATATGGTTTTGAACCCTTTTCAGTATGGTTTTTGGCCTTGTGCCTTCAAATTTTCAAATTCCCGTCAAACGTTTTGGGTTTTAAATAATGTGAACATGTGCAAACTGGAAGGGTGAATGCCTGTATTCTGGGTTTTCTGTCTAGGCAAGCACTTCGTATATATCTCATCAGACGCGAGACCAGTTGTGCTTACCTGGGAATTCTTGGGATGAGTGTTCACTTATAGGCGAGCATGTCTTCATTATACATTATTTTTGACCCATTTACTTTGATTAGTCACTGTGTGTTGTTTGTTTGCTCTGTGATACGGACGAATGACCACCATCTTTGCTTTTGTTGATTTTGTTTCATCTCATTCTCTTCATCCAATCATCTCACTCGTTTCCTTTCATGTTTTCCTCTTTTAGAATGCCTCCTCGACGCGAGAACCAGATAGCAACTGCCGAGCTGGCAGAAATTATTGCGCAGCAGATGGCTGCCCAATTCCCAAATCTCTTTGCTCAATGGAACCAAGCCAACAATAACAACAATGTTCCATGCAAATACAAGGATTTTAACCAGGCTAAACCACTCAAGTTTAGTGGTTCTGAGGGAGCGACTGGGCTTCTTCAGTGGTTCGAGAGCATAGAGAACACTTTTCGCCATGTGCAGTGTCCGGATAATCGCAAGGTCGAGTTCTCCTCGAGCGTGTTTCAGAAGAGGGCTCTTACATGGTGGAATGGGGTAATGAGAGACCGAGGTGCGGAAGTTGCTCTCGCACAGTCATGGGCTGAACTTAGGGCCCTGATGATGAGGGAATTCTGTCCTCGCCATGAACAGCGGGCATTGGAGAAGGAGTTTGATGTTTTGAAGCAAGATAGTGGTGAGCACATGGCTTATACGGATCGGTTTGAAGAGTTGAGTTTGCTTTGCCCGACAATGGTTACCCCACTTGACAAGGCTATCGAAAGATACATCGACGGCCTACCTGACTCGGTACAAGACATTCTTACTGGTAGTGAACCTGCCACACTCCGTCAGGCGATCGAGTTATCAGCGACATTGACTGAGTCGCAGATCCGGAAGAACAAGTTACACCGGAAGGGTGACAAGGGCAAGAAACAGTCGTCTGACAAGGTGGATAGCAAGAAAAGTCAAAACGGGAGTGGAAAGGACTCTGGTTCTTCGAAGAGGTCAAGGAAGCGTAAGGCTTCCCAAAATTTTGCTGTCACTGCCCTAGCTAATCAGGCAGCTCCCAACCAACCCGCACAGCCGCCAGCAAAGAAACCCTATACAGGGAATGCACCTTTGTGCAATAGATGCAACAGTCATCACCAGCCGCAACTTCCATGCCGTTTCTGTACTAACTGTGGGAAGTCAGGCCATCTTGCCAATGTTTGTCGGTCTGCTCAAAATCCCACGGTTCAGAACCCGGCTCAACAAGTTGCACAGCCTCCTGCTCAGCAACAGGGTCAAGCTGCACGACTACAATACCCACCAGGTGCTTGTTACAATTGTGGGGATCTGACCCACTACAGAAACCGGTGCCCAAGGCTAGCCAACCAGAACCAGAACCAGAATCAGGCTCCGGCTCGAGACCGAGCCTTTAACATGAATGCCCAAGAGGCGCAGGCGGACGATAACGTGGTGAACGGTACGTTCTTTATTAATAATCAGCCTGCATCTGTTCTTTTCGATTCTGGTGCCGATAAGAGTTTCGTGTCTTTGTCCTTTGAACCAATGCTTCGAGTGTCTAGAACGAAACTAGGCAAATCTTTGACAGTAGAAGTTGCTAGTGGTGAACCCATTGTTCTTGATTCTGTTCTTCGCAACTGCCAGTTGAATCTTAACGACCATCTTTTTCCTATTGACCTCGCGCCTATGCAACTTGGAAGCTTCGACGTTATTGTGGGAATGGATTGGTTATCCAAGCATCACGCAGAGATAGTTTGTTCTAAGAAGATTGTTCGTGTGCCGCTTTCGACAGGCGAGATCCTGGAGGTTCAAGGTGAGAAGCCTACCGGTGGTCTCAAACTCATGTCTTGTTTTAAAGCTCGGAAGTATCTGCAGAAGAACTATGTGGCTTTCTTAGCACATGTTACAGAAGATAAAGGCAAGGGTAAGTCTATTTCAGATATTCCTGTCGTTCGGGATTATTCTGAAGTGTTCACTGAAGATTTACCTGGTCTACCTCCAGCACGCCAAGTCGAGTTCCGCATTGATCTCGTACTTGGTGCAAATCCCATTGCCAGAGCTCCATATCGTCTTGCACCATCTGAGATGCAAGAGTTGTCTAAACAGCTTCAGGAGCTCTCTGACAAAGGTTTTATACGTCCTAGTTTTTCACCTTGGGGTGCTCCCGTTCTTTTTGTAAAGAAGAAGGATGGATCCTTTAGGATGTGTATCGATTATCGTGAGCTTAACAAGCTTACCATCAAGAATCGATATCCCCTACCTCGCATTGACGACCTCTTTGATCAGTTACAAGGCGCTTCTTATTTTTCGAAGTTTGATCTACGTTCCGGGTATCATCAACTTCGGGTGCAGGAAGAAGACATTCCGAAGACAGCGTTCCGTACTCGTTATGGGCATTATGAGTTCACAGTCATGCCATTCGGTGTGACTAATGCTCCTGCTGTTTTCATGGACTTAATGAATAGGGTCTGCAAACCTTATTTGGATCAGTTCGTCATTGTTTTTATTGACGACATCTTGATATACTCTAAGACGCAAGCTGACCACGAGCAACATCTTCGTCTTACCCTAGAACTCCTAAAGAAAGAGCAACTTTTCGCCAAATTCTCCAAATGCGAATTTTGGCTTAAAGAAGTTCAATTTTTGGGGCATGTTATCAACGAACGGGGTATTCATGTAGATCCCTCCAAGATCAGTGCGATTAAGGATTGGGATACACCTTCTACTCCTACTGAAGTTCGTTCTTTTCTTGGTCTAGCGGGTTATTATCGCCGCTCCATAGAAAACTTCTCGAAGATTGCAGTTCCTCTAACTGCTCTAACTCAGAAGAAAATGCCCTTTTATTGGGGATACAAACAAGAGGAAGCTTTTCAACACCTGAAGCAGAAGCTTTGCGATGCGCCTGTTCTATCATTGCCTGAGGGTGATGATGATTTTGTCGTGTATTGTGATGCATCAAAATTGGGTCTTGGTTGTGTTCTGATGCAAAGGAACAAAGTCATAGCCTATGCATCGAGGCAGTTGAAGATTCATGAGAAGAACTACACCACTCATGATCTTGAGTTGGGTGCAGTTGTTTTCGCTCTAAAGATCTGGAGACACTATTTGTACGATACAAAATGTGTGGTTTTCACTGACCACAAAAGTCTTCAGCATATCTTCAACCAGAAAGAACTCAACATGAGACAGCGACGTTGGGTTGAGCTTCTAAACGACTATGATTGCGAAATTCGCTACCATCCTGGTAAGGCGAATGTCGTAGCTGATGCATTGAGTCGTAAGGAACGTACTAAGCTTCATTGTGTACGTGTTCAATCTGTTATTCAAGCTCAATCCGATATCCAAGCACGCATTTCTCAGGCTCAACAATCTTGTGTTTCACAAGGTTTAATGGATAAGGAATTTCCCTATCACATAACGCCTGCTCTGGAACTGAAGGACAATGGATCATATTACTTCATGGACCGTTTGTGGGTCCCAAGCCAGGATGATCTTCGTACCTTGCTTATGGATGAAGCCCATAAGTCACGTTATTCTATTCATCCGGGCTCAGATAAGATGTATAAGGATCTTCGTATTCAGTATTGGTGGCCTGGTATGAAGAAAGACATTGCCTTATACGTGTCAAAATGCCTTACTTGTCTAAAGGTTAAGGCTGAACATCAGCGTCCTTCTGGTTTATTGGAGCAACCAGAGATCCCAGTTTGGAAATGGGAAAACATTACTATGGATCTTGTTACCAAACTCCCGCGCACAAAGAAAGGTCATGATGCCATCTGGGTAGTCGTTGATCGTCTTACAAAGTCAGCACATTTCTTGCCAATCCGTGAGGATTTTCCTGCTGACAGACTTGCTCAAATCTATGTGGATGAAATTGTAGCTCGACATGGTGTTCCGTTGAACATCATTTCTGACAGAGATGCTCGTTTCACTTCTCATTTTTGGAGAACCATGCAATCTGCCATGGGGACCCAACTTAATCTGAGCACAGCTTATCATCCGCAAACGGATGGTCAATCTGAGAGAACAATCCAGACTCTGGAGGATATGCTAAGAGCTTGTGTGATCGATTTTGGTGGTAGCTGGGATTCACATCTTAAATTGATTGAATTCTCCTACAACAACAGTTATCACACTAGCATCAAAATGGCTCCTTTCGAGGCTCTCTATGGTCGAAAATGTCGTTCACCAGTCTGCTGGAATGAGATTGGCGAGGCTCAACTTACTGGACCTGCCCTCATTTTAGAGACAACTGACAAGGTCAAGAAAGTTCGTGATAACCTTCAGGCAGCTAGAAGCCGTCAGAAGATTTACGCGGACCCAAAACGCAAAGCCTTGGAATTTCAAGTCGGTGATCGAGTATTACTTAAGGTCTCACCTTGGAAAGGTGTGATCAGATTTGGAAAGAAAGGAAAACTTGCACCTAGATACGTTGGACCATTCAAGATCGTCGAAAGAATCGGAAAGGTAGCCTACAGACTTGAGTTACCTCCTGAACTTGGAAATGTTCATCCAACTTTTCACGTGTCCAATCTCAAGAGGTGTTCAGCTGATGAGAACTTCTCCATACCGCTTGACGAAATTCGTGTTGGCAAAACACTGAAATTTGTTGAGAAACCAGTGGAAATCATGGAACGTGAAGTCAAGTGGCTTAAACGCAAGCGCATTCCTTTGGTCAAAGTTCGCTGGGAAGCTAAACGTGGACCTGAGTTTACTTGGGAATGCGAAGATCAAATGAAGGCGAAATATCCACATCTTTTTCCACGAGTTTCCTCTAAATAAATTTCGGGATGAAATTTCCACAAGTAGGGGAGACTGTAACAACTGTGCTTGTAATCACTATGAACAGTTCTATTATCAATAAAACAATGTTATTTGATCCCAATGTTTGTTTGATTGTGTTTTACATTTTTCATGTTTTGACTTTTGTTCAATTCCAAACTCTACATCGCTTTCTGGAGAGTTATACGCAAGCTAGTGCGTAAACGTACTCAGTTTAATGCGAGAAATACTCCGGAACATCAACATATACTCAACATACCTTAAATAACCTTTACATAACTTAGAAATAAGTTTTGAAGGCTTTGGTATGGCAAAAACAAGTTAATTCGCTTACAGGGACTAAACTTGACAAACTGCGAAAGTATGTCAATTTGAACTGTAACGAACATTCCGGAACATAACCATAAGTTAAACACACCTTAAATACCCTTTACATAGCTTAGAAATAGGCTTTGAGGGGTTCGGTGTGCTAAAATAAACTTTTGGGTCATTCAGGGACTAAAAGTGTCAAAAAGTGCACAAGTTTGCATTTTCGCGCATAACTTACGTTCTGAATACATCCGGACATCCAAAATTTTATGAAAGCATGACTACATTATATTTTATTGTTCGCCTTAAGAAAAATCCATTCGTCGCGTCATTTGGATCGTTTTTCGCGCTTATGCGCATTCCGTCGTAATTAAGCGAACATCGCGATCGTACGGCCAAACGAACCGACATCTGAGATATTTTTGAGCATGTTTTGAGTTCCCTATACTTTAACTTCATTTTAGAGCCTTGAAATGAGGTTAACGGGGTTCAAACGCATCGAAAATCGCTTAAACGGGCTGCAGGGACTAAACCTGTCACTTTTGAAACAATTCTGGAACTGGGAGGCAGTAGCGTAGCGCGAGCCCTAAGGGCCTACCCGTCGCGCTACGCGAGTGCATGATCTGACCAGATTCAATGTTTTAAACATCAGATTTCAGCTGATTACTTTTCCACCACACATTCTCACATGTCTAGTCAGCGGATAAGAACCATTTTTAGCTACCATGAGTTTCCGACAAGTGTACGGGTTGGATCATGGCACGTTTTCCATCAAACGATCTTAACGGTGGACCGAATACTATAAATACCCCATCACCCCATTGTTCATAATCACTAGAAATTTGATTTGAGAAACTCTAAGTTGAAACATTTGTTTCATACCTGAGATTTTTGAACCGAGTTTAGCATTCGGGGACCCTTCGTAAGTATTCTTTCGTTCTTTTCCTTATTTTATTGCTTTTCGAGTCCGAAAGTCAAACTTTGTTTGACTTTCAGCGTTGACCAGTAATGGTCAATGCGAAGTTCGTTTGAACTTCGCAACGTGAGTGTAATCACGTTGGTTATAGTCCCTTGGGACTATGCCTACTGATTACCACGTTGTCTAGGGTCGTAGAGTAAGCGATCTAATAAATCGCTTATACCTTCGAACCCGACCCATTTTGGTCGATCATTAGGATCCGACCAAATACATTAGGTGACCATAGTATATAGGGAATAACCTTCCGAGGTTATACCTTATGGTCACATCGTTTAAGTAGTTGTATGATAGGTAGTTTATATGCCTTAGGTAAATTACCAGAATACCCTTTTCATGTATAATTGGTAATTAAGCATATGTAACCTAAACCTTTGTCACATAACTGATTATGTAACATGTTTAGGCATATAACACTTGTCATAGGGCTAGTTAGGCGGTCCGAACGCGTTTCACGCGCACGATGCGTTAAAGTAGCATAAGCTACCTAAACGGATCATAATGGGTCAATAAGACTAAGGTTAAGTTTCATTTAGTATGTAGGCTTTGTTAAACCGTATCACGTGAGTTCCTACACTCATTTGGTTTACAAACCCTAATGCTACCCAGTCTTCCGAGATAGGTCCGGTTTATTAACATAGTTACCTATATTAGGTGCCGTTTGATTCCGAGATCTCTAGCGTTGCTTGGTGATTATCTTTAGACATCTGAGCAATCTCAAGTGAGTACATAGACCCCTCTTTTACTGTTTTCCAAACTGTTTTGGGGTGAAACACATGTGCCTACTTGTTACTTTCATGCTTTCCTGTTTTCACATCACATACATGCTATGTTCGTTAGTACATTATAGTACATGATTTCATGACATTTCATGCTAGGTGTGCCCATTATGTGCATTACTTAGTACATTGTTTTACATGACATTTCCTGCTAGGTGTGCCCATTATGTGCATTACTTAGTACATCGTTTTACATGACATTTCACGCTATGTATGTTCATTTGATTACATACTTAGTGCATTGTTTTCACATGCTTACATTTTGGTATGACATTTGGTTTGTTTACATGGGACAATACATTCATTAACATTAGCTACGCCGTTCGTTAGTACGTAGTGGTACCATAGGAATTGACAACTCCCGTTCCGGACCTCCCAGGGAAAGGGGGTGAAAGGAATGACCGAATTCGATGATATAAGACAGATAGACCTTTAATTTGTTTAAAGGGTTTATCACCACAGTCACAAGGCTTGGATGTATGCATATTCACAATACCGCATAAATGTTCATATTAAATATTTGCATGCATTTTTCCACAAAGACATAAGATTGATTTAAACCATGTTTTACTTCAACATTTTGTTTTTGTGCATATGGTTTAGTTGAGACATTTCACTTGCCATACATGACATTTTGACATAGACATTTTACACAAAGACATTTGACATGGACATTTGACATAGACATTTAACATGGATATTTGACATTGACATTTGACATGGTTTACATTTGACACATAACATGTTTGACAATTGTTTCACACTACATGATTTACATCTTGACATGAACACTTTGACATATTATTCAATACATTTGACAATTGGTTTAAACATAGACTTCTTACATTGGTTGGTATGGTTTGATAAGTGATTAAGTAATGATGCGTGTGTAATATGATACAAGCATGGTGGATACGCCGCTGGTACTTCCTATATATAAGTGTTTGTATGGTATTACATGTCGTAACATTATTTGAATCATTTCAATATTGAGACATAGAACATTTTATACAAATAACATACTTTTCACAAGACATTGATTTACAAACAACTTATCTTATACAAACACATTTTTACATGGTTATTTATTTAACCTGACATTTACTTATACATATCATCTGATCTTATTGTTTTCAAATGATTTACATGACAAAGCAAATTACAAGGTTCATGACTAAACATTTTCTCAAATACAAGTCATGAATCCTATTTTCACAAACCTATGTATCTCACAGGCATTTTTATGCTGACGTACCTACTTTCACATGTGTTTTCAGGTGCTTTTCCGTAGAATGATGATCCTGACACTAGGGCGGACCTGTGCCTTAGAGACTTAAAATGAAGCTAGACTATGTTTAATTATGTTATAAACTCTTTTGTTTACTGTTCAAGACAATGTAACACCCTTGTTTGATAAATAAAATACAACTTTGTATGCCATGGTTATGAAACAATTTATTCTGTTACGACACGCCCCGATGTTTCCGCCGCGATTTGTTGTTTTACGCAGTCGGGGTGTGACAGAAGAGTTGGTATCAGAGCCAATGGTTATAGGGAATTAGGTTATTAGTAATGCTTTGACCTAGACTATAACTTTTCTAGGACCCTAACACGAGTTATCTTGTGTTTAGATCTTAAAACATATACATCACCTATCCTTAGGTGATTATCAAAACAAGAACCAAATTTTCCGAAACGATTTTTGAAAAACAATCTTCTGTTTTTGAATGATTTATTACAAGGTTTTGAACCCTCAGTTGTAAGGTTTTGAACCCCCTGTTATATGGTTTTGAACCCTTTTCAGTATGGTTTTTGGCCTTGTGCCTTCAAATTTTCAAATTCCCGTCAAACGTTTTGGGTTTTAAATAATGTGAACATGTGCAAACTGGAAGGGTGAATGCCTGTATTCTGGGTTTTCTGTCTAGGCAAGCACTTCGTATATATCTCATCAGACGCGAGACCAGTTGTGCTTACCTGGGAATTCTTGGGATGAGTGTTCACTTATAGGCGAGCATGTCTTCATTATACATTATTTTTGACCCATTTACTTTGATTAGTCACTGTGTGTTGTTTGTTTGCTCTGTGATACGGACGAATGACCACCATCTTTGCTTTTGTTGATTTTGTTTCATCTCATTCTCTTCATCCAATCATCTCACTCGTTTCCTTTCATGTTTTCCTCTTTTAGAATGCCTCCTCGACGCGAGAACCAGATAGCAACTGCCGAGCTGGCAGAAATTATTGCGCAGCAGATGGCTGCCCAATTCCCAAATCTCTTTGCTCAATGGAACCAAGCCAACAATAACAACAATGTTCCATGCAAATACAAGGATTTTAACCAGGCTAAACCACTCAAGTTTAGTGGTTCTGAGGGAGCGACTGGGCTTCTTCAGTGGTTCGAGAGCATAGAGAACACTTTTCGCCATGTGCAGTGTCCGGATAATCGCAAGGTCGAGTTCTCCTCGAGCGTGTTTCAGAAGAGGGCTCTTACATGGTGGAATGGGGTAATGAGAGACCGAGGTGCGGAAGTTGCTCTCGCACAGTCATGGGCTGAACTTAGGGCCCTGATGATGAGGGAATTCTGTCCTCGCCATGAACAGCGGGCATTGGAGAAGGAGTTTGATGTTTTGAAGCAAGATAGTGGTGAGCACATGGCTTATACGGATCGGTTTGAAGAGTTGAGTTTGCTTTGCCCGACAATGGTTACCCCACTTGACAAGGCTATCGAAAGATACATCGACGGCCTACCTGACTCGGTACAAGACATTCTTACTGGTAGTGAACCTGCCACACTCCGTCAGGCGATCGAGTTATCAGCGACATTGACTGAGTCGCAGATCCGGAAGAACAAGTTACACCGGAAGGGTGACAAGGGCAAGAAACAGTCGTCTGACAAGGTGGATAGCAAGAAAAGTCAAAACGGGAGTGGAAAGGACTCTGGTTCTTCGAAGAGGTCAAGGAAGCGTAAGGCTTCCCAAAATTTTGCTGTCACTGCCCTAGCTAATCAGGCAGCTCCCAACCAACCCGCACAGCCGCCAGCAAAGAAACCCTATACAGGGAATGCACCTTTGTGCAATAGATGCAACAGTCACCACCAGCCGCAACTTCCATGCCGTTTCTGTACTAACTGTGGGAAGTCAGGCCATCTTGCCAATGTTTGTCGGTCTGCTCAAAATCCCACGGTTCAGAACCCGGCTCAACAAGTTGCACAGCCTCCTGCTCAGCAACAGGGTCAAGCTGCACGACTACAATACCCACCAGGTGCTTGTTACAATTGTGGGGATCTGACCCACTACAGAAACCGGTGCCCAAGGCTAGCCAACCAGAACCAGAACCAGAATCAGGCTCCGGCTCGAGACCGAGCCTTTAACATGAATGCCCAAGAGGCGCAGGCGGACGATAACGTGGTGAACGGTACGTTCTTTATTAATAATCAGCCTGCATCTGTTCTTTTCGATTCTGGTGCCGATAAGAGTTTCGTGTCTTTGTCCTTTGAACCAATGCTTCGAGTGTCTAGAACGAAACTAGGCAAATCTTTGACAGTAGAAGTTGCTAGTGGTGAACCCATTGTTCTTGATTCTGTTCTTCGCAACTGCCAGTTGAATCTTAACGACCATCTTTTTCCTATTGACCTCGCGCCTATGCAACTTGGAAGCTTCGACGTTATTGTGGGAATGGATTGGTTATCCAAGCATCACGCAGAGATAGTTTGTTCTAAGAAGATTGTTCGTGTGCCGCTTTCGACAGGCGAGATCCTGGAGGTTCAAGGTGAGAAGCCTACCGGTGGTCTCAAACTCATGTCTTGTTTTAAAGCTCGGAAGTATCTGCAGAAGAACTATGTGGCTTTCTTAGCACATGTTACAGAAGATAAAGGCAAGGGTAAGTCTATTTCAGATATTCCTGTCGTTCGGGATTATTCTGAAGTGTTCACTGAAGATTTACCTGGTCTACCTCCAGCACGCCAAGTCGAGTTCCGCATTGATCTCGTACTTGGTGCAAATCCCATTGCCAGAGCTCCATATCGTCTTGCACCATCTGAGATGCAAGAGTTGTCTAAACAGCTTCAGGAGCTCTCTGACAAAGGTTTTATACGTCCTAGTTTTTCACCTTGGGGTGCTCCCGTTCTTTTTGTAAAGAAGAAGGATGGATCCTTTAGGATGTGTATCGATTATCGTGAGCTTAACAAGCTTACCATCAAGAATCGATATCCCCTACCTCGCATTGACGACCTCTTTGATCAGTTACAAGGCGCTTCTTATTTTTCGAAGTTTGATCTACGTTCCGGGTATCATCAACTTCGGGTGCAGGAAGAAGACATTCCGAAGACAGCGTTCCGTACTCGTTATGGGCATTATGAGTTCACAGTCATGCCATTCGGTGTGACTAATGCTCCTGCTGTTTTCATGGACTTAATGAATAGGGTCTGCAAACCTTATTTGGATCAGTTCGTCATTGTTTTTATTGACGACATCTTGATATACTCTAAGACGCAAGCTGACCACGAGCAACATCTTCGTCTTACCCTAGAACTCCTAAAGAAAGAGCAACTTTTCGCCAAATTCTCCAAATGCGAATTTTGGCTTAAAGAAGTTCAATTTTTGGGGCATGTTATCAACGAACGGGGTATTCATGTAGATCCCTCCAAGATCAGTGCGATTAAGGATTGGGATACACCTTCTACTCCTACTGAAGTTCGTTCTTTTCTTGGTCTAGCGGGTTATTATCGCCGCTCCATAGAAAACTTCTCGAAGATTGCAGTTCCTCTAACTGCTCTAACTCAGAAGAAAATGCCCTTTTATTGGGGATACAAACAAGAGGAAGCTTTTCAACACCTGAAGCAGAAGCTTTGCGATGCGCCTGTTCTATCATTGCCTGAGGGTGATGATGATTTTGTCGTGTATTGTGATGCATCAAAATTGGGTCTTGGTTGTGTTCTGATGCAAAGGAACAAAGTCATAGCCTATGCATCGAGGCAGTTGAAGATTCATGAGAAGAACTACACCACTCATGATCTTGAGTTGGGTGCAGTTGTTTTCGCTCTAAAGATCTGGAGACACTATTTGTACGATACAAAATGTGTGGTTTTCACTGACCACAAAAGTCTTCAGCATATCTTCAACCAGAAAGAACTCAACATGAGACAGCGACGTTGGGTTGAGCTTCTAAACGACTATGATTGCGAAATTCGCTACCATCCTGGTAAGGCGAATGTCGTAGCTGATGCATTGAGTCGTAAGGAACGTACTAAGCTTCATTGTGTACGTGTTCAATCTGTTATTCAAGCTCAATCCGATATCCAAGCACGCATTTCTCAGGCTCAACAATCTTGTGTTTCACAAGGTTTAATGGATAAGGAATTTCCCTATCACATAACGCCTGCTCTGGAACTGAAGGACAATGGATCATATTACTTCATGGACCGTTTGTGGGTCCCAAGCCAGGATGATCTTCGTACCTTGCTTATGGATGAAGCCCATAAGTCACGTTATTCTATTCATCCGGGCTCAGATAAGATGTATAAGGATCTTCGTATTCAGTATTGGTGGCCTGGTATGAAGAAAGACATTGCCTTATACGTGTCAAAATGCCTTACTTGTCTAAAGGTTAAGGCTGAACATCAGCGTCCTTCTGGTTTATTGGAGCAACCAGAGATCCCAGTTTGGAAATGGGAAAACATTACTATGGATCTTGTTACCAAACTCCCGCGCACAAAGAAAGGTCATGATGCCATCTGGGTAGTCGTTGATCGTCTTACAAAGTCAGCACATTTCTTGCCAATCCGTGAGGATTTTCCTGCTGACAGACTTGCTCAAATCTATGTGGATGAAATTGTAGCTCGACATGGTGTTCCGTTGAACATCATTTCTGACAGAGATGCTCGTTTCACTTCTCATTTTTGGAGAACCATGCAATCTGCCATGGGGACCCAACTTAATCTGAGCACAGCTTATCATCCGCAAACGGATGGTCAATCTGAGAGAACAATCCAGACTCTGGAGGATATGCTAAGAGCTTGTGTGATCGATTTTGGTGGTAGCTGGGATTCACATCTTAAATTGATTGAATTCTCCTACAACAACAGTTATCACACTAGCATCAAAATGGCTCCTTTCGAGGCTCTCTATGGTCGAAAATGTCGTTCACCAGTCTGCTGGAATGAGATTGGCGAGGCTCAACTTACTGGACCTGCCCTCATTTTAGAGACAACTGACAAGGTCAAGAAAGTTCGTGATAACCTTCAGGCAGCTAGAAGCCGTCAGAAGATTTACGCGGACCCAAAACGCAAAGCCTTGGAATTTCAAGTCGGTGATCGAGTATTACTTAAGGTCTCACCTTGGAAAGGTGTGATCAGATTTGGAAAGAAAGGAAAACTTGCACCTAGATACGTTGGACCATTCAAGATCGTCGAAAGAATCAGAAAGGTAGCCTACAGACTTGAGTTACCTCCTGAACTTGGAAATGTTCATCCAACTTTTCACGTGTCCAATCTCAAGAGGTGTTCAGCTGATGAGAACTTCTCCATACCGCTTGACGAAATTCGTGTTGGCAAAACACTGAAATTTGTTGAGAAACCAGTGGAAATCATGGAACGTGAAGTCAAGTGGCTTAAACGCAAGCGCATTCCTTTGGTCAAAGTTCGCTGGGAAGCTAAACGTGGACCTGAGTTTACTTGGGAACGCGAAGATCAAATGAAGGCGAAATATCCACATCTTTTTCCACGAGTTTCCTCTAAATAAATTTCGGGATGAAATTTCCACAAGTAGGGGAGACTGTAACAACTGTGCTTGTAATCACTATGAACAGTTCTATTATCAATAAAACAATGTTATTTGATCCCAATGTTTGTTTGATTGTGTTTTACATTTTTCATGTTTTGACTTTTGTTCAATTCCAAACTCTACATCGCTTTCTGGAGAGTTATACGCAAGCTAGTGCGTAAACGTACTCAGTTTAATGCGAGAAATACTCCGGAACATCAACATATACTCAACATACCTTAAATAACCTTTACATAACTTAGAAATAAGTTTTGAAGGCTTTGGTATGGCAAAAACAAGTTAATTCGCTTACAGGGACTAAACTTGACAAACTGCGAAAGTATGTCAATTTGAACTGTAACGAACATTCCGGAACATAACCATAAGTTAAACACACCTTAAATACCCTTTACATAGCTTAGAAATAGGCTTTGAGGGGTTCGGTGTGCTAAAATAAACTTTTGGGTCATTCAGGGACTAAAAGTGTCAAAAAGTGCACAAGTTTGCATTTTCGCGCATAACTTACGTTCTGAATACATCCGGACATCCAAAATTTTATGAAAGCATGACTACATTATATTTTATTGTTCGCCTTAAGAAAAATCCATTCGTCGCGTCATTTGGATCGTTTTTCGCGCTTATGCGCATTCCGTCGTAATTAAGCGAACATCGCGATCGTACGGCCAAACGAACCGACATCTGAGATATTTTTGAGCATGTTTTGAGTTCCCTATACTTTAACTTCATTTTAGAGCCTTGAAATGAGGTTAACGGGGTTCAAACGCATCGAAAATCGCTTAAACGGGCTGCAGGGACTAAACCTGTCACTTTTGAAACAATTCTGGAACTGGGAGGCAGTAGCGTAGCGCGAGCCCTAAGGGCCTACCCGTCGCGCTACGCGAGTGCATGATCTGACCAGATTCAATGTTTTAAACATCAGATTTCAGCTGATTACTTTTCCACCACACATTCTCACATGTCTAGTCAGCGGATAAGAACCATTTTTAGCTACCATGAGTTTCCGACAAGTGTACGGGTTGGATCATGGCACGTTTTCCATCAAACGATCTTAACGGTGGACCGAATACTATAAATACCCCATCACCCCATTGTTCATAATCACTAGAAATTTGATTTGAGAAACTCTAAGTTGAAACATTTGTTTCATACCTGAGATTTTTGAACCGAGTTTAGCATTCGGGGACCCTTCGTAAGTATTCTTTCGTTCTTTTCCTTATTTTATTGCTTTTCGAGTCCGAAAGTCAAACTTTGTTTGACTTTCAGCGTTGACCAGTAATGGTCAATGCGAAGTTCGTTTGAACTTCGCAACGTGAGTGTAATCACGTTGGTTATAGTCCCTTGGGACTATGCCTACTGATTACCACGTTGTCTAGGGTCGTAGAGTAAGCGATCTAATAAATCGCTTATACCTTCGAACCCGACCCATTTTGGTCGATCATTAGGATCCGACCAAATACATTAGGTGACCATAGTATATAGGGAATAACCTTCCGAGGTTATACCTTATGGTCACATCGTTTAAGTAGTTGTATGATAGGTAGTTTATATGCCTTAGGTAAATTACCAGAATACCCTTTTCATGTATAATTGGTAATTAAGCATATGTAACCTAAACCTTTGTCACATAACTGATTATGTAACATGTTTAGGCATATAACACTTGTCATAGGGCTAGTTAGGCGGTCCGAACGCGTTTCACGCGCACGATGCGTTAAAGTAGCATAAGCTACCTAAACGGATCATAATGGGTCAATAAGACTAAGGTTAAGTTTCATTTAGTATGTAGGCTTTGTTAAACCGTATCACGTGAGTTCCTACACTCATTTGGTTTACAAACCCTAATGCTACCCAGTCTTCCGAGATAGGTCCGGTTTATTAACATAGTTACCTATATTAGGTGCCGTTTGATTCCGAGATCTCTAGCGTTGCTTGGTGATTATCTTTAGACATCTGAGCAATCTCAAGTGAGTACATAGACCCCTCTTTTACTGTTTTCCAAACTGTTTTGGGGTGAAACACATGTGCCTACTTGTTACTTTCATGCTTTCCTGTTTTCACATCACATACATGCTATGTTCGTTAGTACATTATAGTACATGATTTCATGACATTTCATGCTAGGTGTGCCCATTATGTGCATTACTTAGTACATTGTTTTACATGACATTTCCTGCTAGGTGTGCCCATTATGTGCATTACTTAGTACATCGTTTTACATGACATTTCACGCTATGTATGTTCATTTGATTACATACTTAGTGCATTGTTTTCACATGCTTACATTTTGGTATGACATTTGGTTTGTTTACATGGGACAATACATTCATTAACATTAGCTACGCCGTTCGTTAGTACGTAGTGGTACCATAGGAATTGACAACTCCCGTTCCGGACCTCCCAGGGAAAGGGGGTGAAAGGAATGACCGAATTCGATGATATAAGACAGATAGACCTTTAATTTGTTTAAAGGGTTTATCACCACAGTCACAAGGCTTGGATGTATGCATATTCACAATACCGCATAAATGTTCATATTAAATATTTGCATGCATTTTTCCACAAAGACATAAGATTGATTTAAACCATGTTTTACTTCAACATTTTGTTTTTGTGCATATGGTTTAGTTGAGACATTTCACTTGCCATACATGACATTTTGACATAGACATTTTACACAAAGACATTTGACATGGACATTTGACATAGACATTTAACATGGATATTTGACATTGACATTTGACATGGTTTACATTTGACACATAACATGTTTGACAATTGTTTCACACTACATGATTTACATCTTGACATGAACACTTTGACATATTATTCAATACATTTGACAATTGGTTTAAACATAGACTTCTTACATTGGTTGGTATGGTTTGATAAGTGAATAAGTAATGATGCGTGTGTAATATGATACAAGCATGGTGGATACGCCGCTGGTACTTCCTATATATAAGTGTTTGTATGGTATTACATGTCGTAACATTATTTGAATCATTTCAATATTGAGACATAGAACATTTTATACAAATAACATACTTTTCACAAGACATTGATTTACAAACAACTTATCTTATACAAACACATTTTTACATGGTTATTTATTTAACCTGACATTTACTTATACATATCATCTGATCTTATTGTTTTCAAATGATTTACATAACAAAGCAAATTACAAGGTTCATGACTAAACATTTTCTCAAATACAAGTCATGAATCCTATTTTCACAAACCTATGTATCTCACAGGCATTTTTATGCTGACGTACCTACTTTCACATGTGTTTTCAGGTGCTTTTCCGTAGAATGATGATCCTGACACTAGGGCGGACCTGTGCCTTAGAGACTTAAAATGAAGCTAGACTATGTTTAATTATGTTATAAACTCTTTTGTTTACTGTTCAAGACAATGTAACACCCTTGTTTGATAAATAAAATACAACTTTGTATGCCATGGTTATGAAACAATTTATTCTGTTACGACACGCCCCGATGTTTCCGCCGCGATTTGTTGTTTTACGCGGTCGGGGTGTGACAGAAGAGTTGGTATCAGAGCCAATGGTTATAGGGAATTAGGTTATTAGTAATGCTTTGACCTAGACTATAACTTTTCTAGGACCCTAACACGAGTTATCTTGTGTTTAGATCTTAAAACATATACATCACCTATCCTTAGGTGATTATCAAAACAAGAACCAAATTTTCCGAAACGATTTTTGAAAAACAATCTTCTGTTTTTGAATGATTTATTACAAGGTTTTGAACCCTCAGTTGTAAGGTTTTGAACCCCCTGTTATATGGTTTTGAACCCTTTTCAGTATGGTTTTTGGCCTTGTGCCTTCAAATTTTCAAATTCCCGTCAAACGTTTTGGGTTTTAAATAATGTGAACATGTGCAAACTGGAAGGGTGAATGCCTGTATTCTGGGTTTTCTGTCTAGGCAAGCACTTCGTATATATCTCATCAGACGCGAGACCAGTTGTGCTTACCTGGGAATTCTTGGGATGAGTGTTCACTTATAGGCGAGCATGTCTTCATTATACATTATTTTTGACCCATTTACTTTGATTAGTCACTGTGTGTTGTTTGTTTGCTCTGTGATACGGACGAATGACCACCATCTTTGCTTTTGTTGATTTTGTTTCATCTCATTCTCTTCATCCAATCATCTCACTCGTTTCCTTTCATGTTTTCCCTCTTTTAGAATGCCTCCTCGACGCGAGAACCAGATAGCAACTGCCGAGCTGGCAGAAATTATTGCGCAGCAGATGGCTGCCAATTCCCAAATCTCTTTGCTCAATGGAACCAAGCCAACAATAACAACAATGTTCCATGCAAATACAAGGATTTTAACCAGGCTAAACCACTCAAGTTTAGTGGTTCTGAGGGAGCGACTGGGCTTCTTCAGTGGTTCGAGAGCATAGAGAACACTTTTCGCCATGTGCAGTGTCCGGATAATCGCAAGGTCGAGTTCTCCTCGAGCGTGTTTCAGAAGAGGGCTCTTACATGGTGGAATGGGGTAATGAGAGACCGAGGTGCGGAAGTTGCTCTCGCACAGTCATGGGCTGAACTTAGGGCCCTGATGATGAGGGAATTCTGTCCTCGCCATGAACAGCGGGCATTGGAGAAGGAGTTTGATGTTTTGAAGCAAGATAGTGGTGAGCACAGGGCTTATACGGATCGGTTTGAAGAGTTGAGTTTGCTTTGCCCGACAATGGTTACCCCACTTGACAAGGCTATCGAAAGATACATCGACGGCCTACCTGACTCGGTACAAGACATTCTTACTGGTAGTGAACCTGCCACACTCCGTCAGGCGATCGAGTTATCAGCGACATTGACTGAGTCGCAGATCCGGAAGAACAAGTTACACCGGAAGGGTGACAAGGGCAAGAAACAGTCGTCTGACAAGGTGGATAGCAAGAAAAGTCAAAACGGGAGTGGAAAGGACTCTGGTTCTTCGAAGAGGTCAAGGAAGCGTAAGGCTTCCCAAAATTTTGCTATCACTGCCCTAGCTAATCAGGCAGCTCCCAACCAACCCGCACAGCCGCCAGCAAAGAAACCCTATACAGGGAATGCACCTTTGTGCAATAGATGCAACAGTCACCACCAGCCGCAACTTCCATGCCGTTTCTGTACTAACTGTGGGAAGTCAGGCCATCTTGCCAATGTTTGTCGGTCTGCTCAAAATCCCACGGTTCAGAACCCGGCTCAACAAGTTGCACAGCCTCCTGCTTAGCAACAGGGTCAAGCTGCACGACTACAATACCCACCAGGTGCTTGTTACAATTGTGGGGATCTGACCCACTACAGAAACCGGTGCCCAAGGCTAGCCAACCAGAACCAGAACCAGAATCAGGCTCCGGCTCGAGACCGAGCCTTTAACATGAATGCCCAAGAGGCGCAGGCGGACGATAACGTGGTGAACGGTACGTTCTTTATTAATAATCAGCCTGCATCTGTTCTTTTCGATTCTGGTGCCGATAAGAGTTTCGTGTCTTTGTCCTTTGAACCAATGCTTCGAGTGTCTAGAACGAAACTAGGCAAATCTTTGACAGTAGAAGTTGCTAGTGGTGAACCCATTGTTCTTGATTCTGTTCTTCGCAACTGCCAGTTGAATCTTAACGACCATCTTTTTCCTATTGACCTCGCGCCTATGCAACTTGGAAGCTTCGACGTTATTGTGGGAATGGATTGGTTATCCAAGCATCACGCAGAGATAGTTTGTTCTAAGAAGATTGTTCGTGTGCCGCTTTCGACAGGCGAGATCCTGCAGGTTCAAGGTGAGAAGCCTACCGGTGGTCTCAAACTCATGTCTTGTTTTAAAGCTCGGAAGTATCTGCAGAAGAACTATGTGGCTTTCTTAGCACATGTTACAGAAGATAAAGGCAAGGGTAAGTCTATTTCAGATATTCCTGTCGTTCGGGATTATTCTGAAGTGTTCACTGAAGATTTACCTGGTCTACCTCCAGCACGCCAAGTCGAGTTCCGCATTGATCTCGTACTTGGTGCAAATCCCATTGCCAGAGCTCCATATCGTCTTGCACCATCTGAGATGCAAGAGTTGTCTAAACAGCTTCAGGAGCTCTCTGACAAAGGTTTTATACGTCCTAGTTTTTCACCTTGGGGTGCTCCCGTTCTTTTTGTAAAGAAGAAGGATGGATCCTTTAGGATGTGTATCGATTATCGTGAGCTTAACAAGCTTACCATCAAGAATCGATATCCCCTACCTCTCATTGACGACCTCTTTGATCAGTTACAAGGCGCTTCTTATTTTTCGAAGTTTGATCTACGTTCCGGGTATCATCAACTTCGGGTGCAGGAAGAAGACATTCCGAAGACAGCGTTCCGTACTCGTTATGGGCATTATGAGTTCACAGTCATGCCATTCGGTGTGACTAATGCTCCTGCTGTTTTCATGGACTTAATGAATAGGGTCTGCAAACCTTATTTGGATCAGTTCGTCATTGTTTTTATTGACGACATCTTGATATACTCTAAGACGCAAGCTGACCACGAGCAACATCTTCGTCTTACCCTAGAACTCCTAAAGAAAGAGCAACTTTTCGCCAAATTCTCCAAATGCGAATTTTGGCTTAAAGAAGTTCAATTTTTGGGGCATGTTATCAACGAACGGGGTATTCATGTAGATCCCTCCAAGATCAGTGCGATTAAGGATTGGGATACACCTTCTACTCCTACTGAAGTTCGTTCTTTTCTTGGTCTAGCGGGTTATTATCGCCGCTCCATAGAAAACTTCTCGAAGATTGCAGTTCCTCTAACTGCTCTAACTCAGAAGAAAATGCCCTTTTATTGGGGATACAAACAAGAGGAAGCTTTTCAACACCTGAAGCAGAAGCTTTGCGATGCGCCTGTTCTATCATTTCCTGAGGGTGATGATGATTTTGTCGTGTATTGTGATGCATCAAAATTGGGTCTTGGTTGTGTTCTGATGCAAAGGAACAAAGTCATAGCCTATGCATCGAGGCAGTTGAAGATTCATGAGAAGAACTACACCACTCATGATCTTGAGTTGGGTGCAGTTGTTTTCGCTCTAAAGATCTGGAGACACTATTTGTACGGTACAAAATGTGTGGTTTTCACTGACCACAAAAGTCTTCAGCATATCTTCAACCAGAAAGAACTCAACATGAGACAGCGACGTTGGGTTGAGCTTCTAAACGACTATGATTGCGAAATTCGCTACCATCCTGGTAAGGCGAATGTCGTAGCTGATGCATTGAGTCGTAAGGAACGTACTAAGCTTCATTGTGTACGTGTTCAATCTGTTATTCAAGCTCAATCCGATATCCAAGCACGCATTTCTCAGGCTCAACAATCTTGTGTTTCACAAGGTTTAATGGATAAGGAATTTCCCTATCACATAACGCCTGCTCTGGAACTGAAGGACAATGGATCATATTACTTCATGGACCGTTTGTGGGTCCCAAGCCAGGATGATCTTCGTACCTTGCTTATGGATGAAGCCCATAAGTCACGTTATTCTATTCATCCGGGCTCAGATAAGATGTATAAGGATCTTCGTATTCAGTATTGGTGGCCTGGTATGAAGAAAGACATTGCCTTATACGTGTCAAAATGCCTTACTTGTCTAAAGGTTAAGGCTGAACATCAGCGTCCTTCTGGTTTATTGGAGCAACCAGAGATCCCAGTTTGGAAATGGGAAAACATTACTATGGATCTTGTTACCAAACTCCCGCGCACAAAGAAAGGTCATGATGCCATCTGGGTAGTCGTTGATCGTCTTACAAAGTCAGCACATTTCTTGCCAATCCGTGAGGATTTTCCTGCTGACAGACTTGCTCAAATCTATGTGGATGAAATTGTAGCTCGACATGGTGTTCCGTTGAACATCATTTCTGACAGAGATGCTCGTTTCACTTCTCATTTTTGGAGAACCATGCAATCTGCCATGGGGACCCAACTTAATCTGAGCACAGCTTATCATCCGCAAACGGATGGTCAATCTGAGAGAACAATCCAGACTCTGGAGGATATGCTAAGAGCTTGTGTGATCGATTTTGGTGGTAGCTGGGATTCACATCTTAAATTGATTGAATTCTCCTACAACAACAGTTATCACACTAGCATCAAAATGGCTCCTTTCGAGGCTCTCTATGGTCGAAAATGTCGTTCACCAGTCTGCTGGAATGAGATTGGCGAGGCTCAACTTACTGGACCTGCCCTCATTTTAGAGACAACTGACAAGGTCAAGAAAGTTCGTGATAACCTTCAGGCAGCTAGAAGCCGTCAGAAGATTTACGCGGACCCAAAACGCAAAGCCTTGGAATTTCAAGTCGGTGATCGAGTATTACTTAAGGTCTCACCTTGGAAAGGTGTGATCAGATTTGGAAAGAAAGGAAAACTTGCACCTAGATACGTTGGACCATTCAAGATCGTCGAAAGAATCGGAAAGGTAGCCTACAGACTTGAGTTACCTCCTGAACTTGGAAATGTTCATCCAACTTTTCACGTGTCCAATCTCAAGAGGTGTTCAGCTGATGAGAACTTCTCCATACCGCTTGACGAAATTCGTGTTGGCAAAACACTGAAATTTGTTAAGAAACCAGTGGAAATCATGGAACGTGAAGTCAAGTGGCTTAAACGCAAGCGCATTCCTTTGGTCAAAGTTCGCTGGGAAGCTAAACGTGGACCTGAGTTTACTTGGGAACGCGAAGATCAAATGAAGGCGAAATATCCACATCTTTTTCCACGAGTTTCCTCTAAATAAATTTCGGGATGAAATTTCCACAAGTAGGGGAGACTGTAACAACTGTGCTTGTAATCACTATGAACAGTTCTATTATCAATAAAACAATGTTATTTGATCCCAATGTTTTTTTGATTGTGTTTTACATTTTTCATGTTTTGACTTTTGTTCAATTCCAAACTCTACATCGCTTTCTGGAGAGTTATACGCAAGCTAGTGCGTAAACGTACTCAGTTTAATGCGAGAAATACTCCGGAACATCAACATATACTCAACATACCTTAAATAACCTTTACATAACTTAGAAATAAGTTTTGAAGGCTTTGGTATGGCAAAAACAAGTTAATTCGCTTACAGGGACTAAACTTGACAAACTGCGAAAGTATGTCAATTTGAACTGTAACGAACATTCCGGAACATAACCATAAGTTAAACACACCTTAAATACCCTTTACATAGCTTAGAAATAGGCTTTGAGGGGTTCGGTGTGCTAAAATAAACTTTTGGGTCATTCAGGGACTAAAAGTGTCAAAAAGTGCACAAGTTTGCATTTTCGCGCATAACTTACGTTCTGAATACATCCGGACATCCAAAATTTTATGAAAGCATGACTACATTATATTTTATTGTTCGCCTTAAGAAAAATCCATTCGTCGCGTCATTTGGATCGTTTTTCGCGCTTATGCGCATTCCGTCGTAATTAAGCGAACATCGCGATCGTACGGCCAAACGAACCGACATCTGAGATATTTTTGAGCATGTTTTGAGTTCCCTATACTTTAACTTCATTTTAGAGCCTTGAAATGAGGTTAACGGGGTTCAAACGCATCGAAAATTGCTTAAACGGGCTGCAGGGACTAAACCTGTCACTTTTGAAACAATTCTGGAACTGGGAGGCAGTAGCGTAGCGCGAGCCCTAAGGGCCTACCCGTCGTGCTACGCGAGTGCATGATCTGACCAGATTCAATGTTTTAAACATCAGATTTCAGCTGATTAATTTTCCACCACACATTCTCACATGTCTAGTCAGCGGATAAGAACCATTTTTAGCTACCATGAGTTTCCGACAAGTGTACGGGTTGGATCATGGCACGTTTTCCATCAAACGATCTTAACGGTGGACCGAATACTATAAATACCCCATCACCCCATTGTTCATAATCACTAGAAATTTGATTTGAGAAACTCTAAGTTGAAACATTTGTTTCATACCTGAGATTTTTGAATCGAGTTTAGCATTCGGGGACCCTTCGTAAGTATTCTTTCGTTCTTTTCCTTATTTTATTACTTTTCGAGTCCAAAAGTCAAACTTTGTTTGACTTTCAGCGTTGACCAGTAATGGTCAATGCGAAGTTCGTTTGAACTTCGCAACGTGAGTGTAATCACGTTGGTTATAGTCCCTTGGGACTATGCCTACTGATTACCACGTTGTCTAGGGTCGTAGAGTAAGCGATCTAATAAATCGCTTATACCTTCGAACCCGACCCAGTTTGGTCGATCATTAGGATCCGACCAAATATATTAGGTGACCATAGTATATAGGGAATAACCTTCCGAGGTTATACCTTATGGTCACATCGTTTAAGTAGTTGTATGATAGGTAGTTTATATGCCTTAGGTAAATTACCAGAATACCCTTTTCATGTATAATTGGTAATTAAGCATATGTAACCTAAACCTTTGTCACATAACTGATTATGTAACATGTTTAGGCATATAACACTTGTCATAGGGCTAGTTAGGCGGTCCGAACGCGTTTCACGCGCACGATGCGTTAAAGTAGCCTAAGCTACCTAAACGGATCATAATGGGTCAATAAGACTAAGGTTAAGTTTCATTTAGTATGTAGGCTTTGTTAAACCGTATCACGTGAGTTCCTACACTCATTTGGTTTACAAACCCTAATGCTACCCAGTCTTCCGAGATAGGTCCGGTTTATTAACATAGTTACCTATATTAGGTGCCGTTTGATTCCGAGATCTCTAGCGTTGCTTGGTGATTATCTTTAGACATCTGAGCAATCTCAAGTGAGTACATAGACCCCTCTTTTACTGTTTTCCAAACTGTTTTGGGGTGAAACACATGTGCCTACTTGTTACTTTCATGCTTTCCTGTTTTCACATCACATACATGCTATGTTCGTTAGTACATTATAGTACATGATTTCATGACATTTCATGCTAGGTGTGCCCATTATGTGCATTACTTAGTACATTGTTTTACATGACATTTCCTGCTAGGTGTGCCCATTATGTGCATTACTTAGTACATCGTTTTACATGACATTTCACGCTATGTATGTTCATTTGATTACATACTTAGTGCATTGTTTTCACATGCTTACATTTTGGTATGACATTTGGTTTGTTTACATGGGACAATACATTCATTAACATTAGCTACGCCGTTCGTTAGTAGGTAGTGGTACCATAGGAATTGACAACTCCCGTTCCGGACATCCCAGGGAAAGGGGGTGAAAGGAATGACCGAATTCGATGATATAAGACAGATAGACCTTTAATTTGTTTAAAGGGTTTATCACCACAGTCACAAGGCTTGGATGTATGCATATTCACAATACCGCATAAATGTTCATATTAAATATTTGCATGCATTTTTCCACAAAGACATAAGATTGATTTAAACCATGTTTTACTTCAACATTTTGTTTTTGTGCATATGGTTTAGTTGAGACATTTCACTTGCCATACATGACATTTTGACATAGACATTTTACACAAAGACATTTGACATGGACATTTGACATAGACATTTAACATGGATATTTGACATTGACATTTGACATGGTTTACATTTGACACATAACATGTTTGACAATTGTTTCACACTACATGATTTACATCTTGACATGAACACTTTGACATATTATTCAATACATTTGACAATTGGTTTAAATATAGACTTCTTACATTGGTTGGTATGGTTTGATAAGTGATTAAGTAATGATGCGTGTGTAATATGATACAAGCATGGTGGATACGCCGCTGGTACTTCCTATATATAAGTGTTTGTATGGTATTACATGTCGTAACATTATTTGAATCATTTCAATATTGAGACATAGAACATTTTATACAAATAACATACTTTTCACAAGACATTGATTTACAAACAACTTATCTTATACAAACACATTTTTACATGGTTATTTATTTAACCTGACATTTACTTATACATATCATCTGATCTTATTGTTTTCAAATGATTTACATGACAAAGCAAATTACAAGGTTCATGACTAAACATTTTCTCAAATACAAGTCATGAATCCTATTTTCACAAACCTATGTATCTCACAGGCATTTTTATGCTGACGTACCTACTTTCACATGTGTTTTCAGGTGCTTTTCCGTAGAATGATGATCCTGACACTAGGGCGGACCTGTGCCTTAGAGACTTAAAATGAAGCTAGACTATGTTTAATTATGTTATAAACTCTTTTGTTTACTGTTCAAGACAATGTAACACCCATGTTTGATAAATAAAATACAACTTTGTATGCCATGGTTATGAAACAATTTATTCTGTTACGACACGCCCCGATGTTTCCGCCGCGATTTGTTGTTTTACGCGGTCGGGGTGTGACATTATACGTACCTGAAAAATCAACAAACAGTTAGAATTTTCTTGATTTTGAAAAACTCAAATTCAAAAGAAACCTCTTGAAACAGAATTGTTTCAAGCGAAAGCTACTTAAATTTGAATAGTTCAAGAGAAAGCCAAGTTCAAGAGAAAGCCCTGATTACTTTCAAGAGAAACCTGATTATATGAACCTTTCAAGAGAAAGCTGTATTCTATGGAGGTTTCTCTTGAGTTTTTCAAGAGAAAGCTGTATTATATGGAGGTTTCTCTTGAGTTTTTCAAGAGAAAGCTTTATTCTTCAAGAGAAAGCTGTGAATTTCAAGAGAAAGTCCGAAGTACACTTTCAAGAGAAACTCAGTTTTATGCCATTTTTTATCAGTTTTAATCGGTATTTTGATCTGATTCTTTGTAGGGTTTGTTAATTCTATGTTTTACACAATATACTTGAAATTCAGGCCATTCCGACCGTTAGAACTCGTTCAAATCAGAAAAGTATGAGAAGAAGTGAGTAGAAAAGAGAAAATCTGGTAGAATCAAGCTGCTATGGTATGAACTCCTCGTCCTGAGCTCTGATACCACTTGTTGGACCGTATGCGTGACCCTAAAAGTCAGTTAAGCAGTTCATCTTCGTTTACAAAGGCGGAAACAGAGTAAACCAAGTCATAACAGCTTTGTTCCTTTCAATTCTTTCTCTATTAATCAATTCTGAGTCTTTACAATCAATTTCTAACAAAATTTCGACAGCACCTTGACTCACACACAAACACCATACATGTTTCTCTTGAAATGACACACACCTATATATAGACCTAGAGGTTTCTCTTGAAAATGACACACTACTAGGTTTCTCTTGAAAATGCACAATATCAGTTCAAGAGAAAGCTGATCAATAGGTTTCTCTTGAACTTGCCTTGAAACCCCTTCAAGAAAAACACCCTAGATAAACATGTAAAACTCTAATGTGTGTTCATTCAACCTATCTAGACTTAAGACTTAATGCATACGAAGTCAACAGACATTCCATGCACTAACATCGAGAATGATAAAGAGTATGGAGTGCCAATCGTGCCTATCCGTGTGGGAAAATTAAAAATCCCTCACGCATTGTTGGATTACGGGGCAAGCATGAGTGTGCTACCAAGCGATCTATACGATATGTACGACTTTGGTCCACTTGAAGGTATAGACACCATGGTGAGCTTGGCGGATGGAAGTTGGAGGCGTCCACGGGGAATGGTTAGGAATGTTAAGATTCAGTTGGGAGAATTTGAATACCCAGTGGATTTCCTAGTTTTGGACTATGCTTCTACCAATATGGCATCACAACAAAGGGTAATTTTAGGTCGACCGTTTCTATACACAGCAAATGCTCAAATTAATTGTAGAGACGAGATTATTACCATGACCGAAAAGAACCGTAGGTTGTATTTTGATGTTCAAACTAGAGGGATTAGTTATGAGTCCATTGAGAGGAAGGGTGGTGAGTCTAGTGATTGTATGAAAAATGTGTTACCACGAATGAGAAAAAAGCACCCACCGGACCGTGAAGAAACATATATGGGTGCGAGCAAGAGTGTATTTGATTACCCACCGAGTCAAGACAAGATAGATGTATTTTGTTCAATGGCACAAGGAAGTGATGGAGATGGCAGGAACCGATTCTTTGAGCCACCATAAATGGGGGTGGCACGGTCTGGCTGAAGACTCAAAACTTAGCGCTGCTCGGGAGGCAACCCGGGGTTTTATATTGATCTTGTTGTTTTTATCTTTCTATGTTTCAGGGCCATGGCGACATTCAAGTGTGGGGAAGATGTACGGATATTTGGGTGAAGGTGGTGATAGGAAGTCGGATTATCTACAACATTTGTTGTGGCAAACTTTACCAGGTCGATGTACTCTTTCCTTAGTCTTGTTGTGTTCTTTAGCTTTGAAATATTGGTAGTTAGTTTGTTTGGTGGTGTCATGTTTTTAAAAAAAAAAAAGAAAAAAAATATAAAATGAAAAGTACAAAAAGAAATTTGGGGTTTGAGAATTTAAGCAAAGGCTGATGTTGTGGGTTAAAAGCGATCCTTCCCTCAAAGCCATACATTGGGACAATGTATCCCAAGTGTGGGGATGGGGGAAATTTTTGATAGTTTTAAAAATTTTGTAAATCCGAGCGAAAATTGTTAAAATTTGAAAACTTGATATTGTGTCATTTGACACACCGACACCCATTCCTAGTCTTTTCTTGGTGAGGATTTGAGCCACATATGATTATTAATGATGCTTTCTTTGTTTTGAGTGGCGGTGTGTTTATTGTGTTAATAGAACTTGTGTACGAATTCTTGTTAAATCCTAGAGTTAACATGCTTTTGAAAATGATAGGGGACTTTTAGGTAGCCTCGTCTAGACGTGTGAGAGTGTGGGATTGGTGGGTTGGACCTCATACTTTACATATATGAGCTTGGTATTGTGAGGGGTGGGGGTTTGGTCTTTAGAAAGCCATGTTTGAGCCTTATACCATTCGGTTGTGACCCAAACCTACTTCCTACAAAATTTTACCGATTGAGATGACCCGGTTTAGGAGATTTAGTATGTAGTATTGTTGTTCTTGTATATATTGTTGAGTTTGATGTGTTATGAAAAAAAAAAGAGAAAAAAAAAAGAGAAAGAGGAAAATATGAAAAAAAAAAAAAAAAAGTATTTAGTTGCAATAGTAGTTGAGAATGTTGAAGAAGTTGTGTATATATTTGATGGTTGCTTTGTTTAGTGGTAGAAATAAAAACCGGGTCAAATCAATTAGCTCTCGCATATATATTCCACCATTTTCCTACCTTTGCACCTAGCCCCGTTACAACCTGTAAGCCCTTTTGATTCATAAGCATGCTAAATACTCAATAGGAGGAGACTTGATTTTTATACAAGCTTATTGTCGCACAAACACACACACGCATTGTGTGGTTTAGCATTATGTGCTAATATTTCTTGTCACTGAGAGTTATTGTGAGGGGTGTGTCTTGTGGTATGATTAAAGGTTAGTAAAATGACGATACATTTTAGCTTGGTTTGCATCTTGATCGCTTGTGGTTTTGAAATGGTTTTGAATAGGTTGCTTGGGACAAGCAACGGGTAAGTGTGGGGATGTGACGGGTGGTCCGTAGGACAACCCTTAAATGAGCTAAATACGTGCATATCCCATATTTTACACGGTTATGTATCATGAATGTGATAACTACGAGTGTTCGTGTGTTTTACAGGTAAATCGCTTAATTCGGTTAAATTGGAACCGTAAGCTACGGATGAAGGGAATTGGCGGCATGTATGGTTTGTTTTGGATGGGAATTAATATGTTTTTCTTTTTAAAAAAACCCTAGAGTGCATGTTGACCAAGGGGCTACATGTGAATATGGAGGAGAGGTACAAAAGTAAAAAAGACAACATTAATAATGATCATCTCGACAGCAGCCATAATGGAAAGGCCGGCTTCTTTGATTGGGCCGCCATCTTGACTTGGAGTTTTTGATTGGGCCGCACATTGGGCTTGATTGGGGGACGGCCCATGCAAGGAACACGTGAAGGAGGGCAGCCACCATATTACAACTTTGCAAAACTTATCATCACGTGCACATCTTGGACTTTATACATCTCCACGTTGACTGATGGGCCGCACATGGGTCTTGGAGTTGGTGAGAAGATACAAACATCTAAAGTCAACAACACAAATATTATCATTAATAGTGGGGGCGGCACATGTGAAGAAGCAAACAACATAACATCGAATCATCATCATAACAATAGAGATAGTGGTCCAATCACGTGAATGGGCTAGCAGATTTCCTTGAAATTTTCGAGAGGACATTAATTCTTTTGGGTTTACATGAGACTTGTGGATTTCTGGGTTGGGCCGACATCTGTTGATCATTACATGCTGAACACATGGGAGGCGCATACTTTGAGATTGAAAGGCACGTGGATTTCTTTTGGCATACATTGAGATTTGGGTGGACTTGTAGGCCACCATTATTTTATTAAAGAATCCATCATCATCGACATATATATTGACGGCAGAGACAAGGGATTGAGAATCATTTATCATTCATCATCTTTGACAAAGTCAAGATTAGATCACCACTTAATCATCAAGACATCACATGTGAGGGCAATTGTAGGCGGCAACTTCACATCAATCATCATCACAAAAACAAAACATCACGTGATCTCTTGGCAGCCAACATCATCATCATTTACGTGAGGGTCTTGACTTTTGTATTGGAACACTACAACATTATCATCACACCGACATCAGCAGGTTGAAAGACTCATCACGTGGGCTTCTTATTTGGACAACTACATCCATTGGGCCGCACATGGGCTTTGACGGCACATGTTGGCAATTAATTGGGTTATTGGTGTTGACTTGGTGGACCTGAATCTTGCCACTTTCCCACCGTAAAGCAGACAATTCTCACCGTAAAACATTGAAGGTCACCGTAAATTACGGTTATACCGTAATTTACGGTGGAGGCGACGGACAAATCGTAACTGCCATCATTTATGCAGTTTGATGGTGTCTTTTGGGCTTATCTCATGATTGGTCGATTTTGGAGCACACTAGGGGCGATTTTGGCTGTTCTTGCTTGGTTTTGGACAATTCCTAACATTCGGTTTGTGTTTTCGATTTGTATGAACATTGAATTGATTGATATGATGATTCACCAAGCTATGTGTGGCTAAAACTTTCGGTGATCATCTTAGGTGAAGGTTTCTCTTGAACTTTTGTGTGTTTATTTCTGAATTTCTAGAATGATAACTTGCGTTGCTTGAATATCATGGTGTATGTTTAATTGCTTGTAACTTGTTAATCGATATTGCAATTTCTAGTCTTAATCGTACGTTCTTGGTGCCGTTGGCAATCGAGATATCACGGGAAGGGTTAGGGTTGGTTATTGATTAATTGATCATCGGGAAACAACCTCGCATTTATAAATCCGAGTACTTTGTTCCCTTTTATCACTTCGATTATTCATGCACGAGTTATGTCTATGTAACTCTTTCTAGTTGGAATTTCACACAATTGTTTAAAGAAACTGAAACCTAAGATGGTCATTGTTCTCTCCTAATCTGTTTTACAATCAACATTTGATTTGCAATTAGTTTTTAATTTAGTTTTCTAAAACAACAATCCAATTCATTGATCTTAATTTTCTGCAAATTAGGTTAATTGTAGTTTAATTGCAAAGCTATAAAATCAACACACTTTCCACATACTCCCTGAGTTCGATACCCTCTTACCACTATCTATAGTTGTTTTTGGGATTAAATTTGCGTGACCCACGACAATCACGTCAAGTAGTTGTATGATAGGTAGTTTATATGCCTTAGGTAAAATGACCAAAATGCCCTTTTTCATGCATAATTGGATTTTAAGCGTATGTAACTTAAACTTTTGTCACTTAACTGAATATGCAACATATTTAAACATGTTTAGGCATATAATACTTGTCATAGGACTAGTTAGACGTCTCGAACGCGCTTTTGCGTGAACGACGCGTTAAAGTAGCGTAAGCTACCTTAATGGGTAGTAATGGGTCGAAAGCACTTAGGATAGGTTTTGATTTAGGATATAGGCTTTGTTAAACCATATCACATGAGGTGTTCCAACTTTCATTTGGTTTACAAACCCTCATTCTATCCGATCTTCTGATTTAGGTGTCGATTATTTATCTAGTGATCCAATTACTATGTACTGCTTGGTTTCTCTGATTTGCTTGAGTTTGTTGTGTTCTTTTGATTAAGGATACTTTAAACTTCAATGTGAGTACATAGATCCCCTCTTTTTACATGTTTTGTGGTAACTATGTGAGTACATAGTTCCCCTATTTTACTGTTTTCGATTGTTTTGGGGTGATTCATATGTGTTAAATGATTTCGATGTTTTTTTTAACGATGGTTTCGAAAATGATAAAAATGGTTTATATTAAATTAATAACGATTTCGATAAAGTGAACAAACTTGTTGGTTGTAGTTACATAACGAATAACATTCATTAGTTTTGGTCGAACCGACCAGTATTGGGTTATGGTACCATAGGATCTGACAAATCCCGTTATCAGACTGCACCCATGGTTATGTGTGGGGGTTATGTGGGTAACGACTGAATCTGTGATTGTTAATTTACCCTTTGGTGGTTTATTAATGCGAGTTTCGAGATAAGTCGAGTTGCGAAGGTTTGGATGTTATTAGCGAGGCGACGAAAAGTAGTTTTCACAATTAAAACGAGAATGATTTAAACGATTTAAATGAGTTAAACGATTTTGGAACAATTTAAACGAGTTAAATGAATTGAACAAACGATTGGTTTTTGGTTAGTGTTTAGATAACGAGACGGGTGTAATGTGGTGAAAACATGGTAGATACGCCGCTGGTACTTCTTATATATAAGTGTTTTCATCATGTTACATACCGTGGCGTTATTTAGTTCACTCGGGTAAACGATTTTAAAACGATGTCACATAACGATATTTTCGAAAAGATATAAACCATACGAGTTTTATTCATGAGTTTTTACGAGATGTTTCTAGAATTTGGTTTACCAAAACAAATGTTTTGGGGTTAAGAATCATGGCTATGAGATTTTATTAACTATAACCCACTTGATTTGAGTTGGTTAATTATGTTGCAATACTATACACTTTTCAAAACACGGTTTTTAATAAGGTATTGCAACATGTAAACGAGCCATGAATCCGATACTCACATAAAACCTATGCGCTCGCCAGCATTTCTTTGCTGACTTTGTTTTTTTACATATGTTTCAGGTGGTGTGGAATGATGTTGAATGCTAGGATGCATGCTCACTTAGGACTGGATGAGGCCTTAGTGACTTAATAACGATGATAGAGTATGTTTGACTTGTTTGTTTTGTTTTAAGACAATGTAAATTATCTAATGAATCAATAAAACGAAAATTTTGTATCCATAGTTGTGAATCAATAATTCTGTTAAGACACTCCCCGATGTTTCCGCCGTGGTTTCGTTGTTTTAACGCGGTCGGGGTGTGACAGAAGAGTTGGTATCAGAGCCAATGCTTATAGGGAATTAGGTTATTAGTAATGCTTTGACCTAGACTATAACTTTCTAGGACCCCAACGCGAGTCTTCTTGCGTTTAGATTTTAAAACAAAATTATCATTTCTTGAATCACAATGAGAACACAAATTTAGTAATGCTTTAACCTTAGGTGATAACCACAATGAGAACACAAATTTTGAATCCGCTTTGAAAACTAATCATTTCTTCGTAAATGATTTGTTATAAGGTTTTGAACCCTCTGAGTTTTCAAAATCTCGTCAAAGTTTGGGTCTTATAGTGTGAACACGTGCAATCTGGAAGGGTGGATGCCTGTATCCTGAGTTTCCTGTCTAAGGCTAGAGTGTTCGTACAAATCCACATAATCGGACCAGTCACTCTTACCTGGGAACTCTTGGGATGAGTGTCCACTTATAGGCTAAACCAGGTCTTCGCGATACATTATATTGACCCATTTACTTTGATTAGTCACTGCGTATCGTTTCTTTGTTCGAAGTGACGAACAAATGATCACACTCCTTGTGTTTTGTCGATGTTTTCAATACCTCTTTTGTTTTTCCCAATTGTCGACCTCACTCATTTCTCATGTTTCCTTGTTCTTTTAGACAATGCCTCCTCGACGAGATGCACAACCACTAACCAATGAAGAAGTCACAGCCCTTGTCTCTCAGCAAATGGCTGCTGTGCTTCCGAACGTAGTAACCCAGATCCATCAATTATATAACAACAATAACAACAATAATGCTCAGTGTAGTTTCAAGAATTTCAATTCTGCTAAACCGTTGAAGTTTTCTGGGTCTCAAGGAGCAACCGCGCTCCTGCAATGGTTCGAAAGTTTGGAGAGCACATTCAGACATGTGCAATGTCCGAATGAGCGTAAGGTTGAGTTTGCATCCAGTGTATTCGAGAAGCGTGCTCTTACATGGTGGAACGATGTGATGCGTGATAGGGGTGCTGATGTGGCGATGGCACAAACATGGGAAGAGCTTCGAGCTCTCGTGATGAAAGAATTCTGTCCCCGTCACGAGATTCAAGCTTTGGAATGAGAATTTGATGATCTGAAACAAGATGGGGGAGAACACCGTGCTTACACGGATCGTTATGAAGAGCTGAGTTTGTTGTGTCCCACTATGGTTACCCCGTTGGAGAAGGCGATTGAGAGGTATATCGATGGTTTACCCAATTCTGTGTAAGACATTGTGACTGGCAGTAATCCTACCACTGTACGTCAAGCGATTGAATTAGCTGCTACTCTGACCGAGTCTCAGGTCAGAAAAGGTAAACTGACCCGAAAAGGTGACAAGAAGAAGTCAGCTGATTCCACACAAGATAAGGGTAAGGGTAAGAAGAAGGTAGAGTCTTCCAAGAAGTCAAGGAAGCGCAAGGCTTCCTAAAATTTCACTGTTACTGCTCAGAACCCACCAGCTCAACCTCCTACGAAGAAACAGTATGCTGGTACCGCACCTCACTGTACAAGGTGCAATGGTCATCATGTGGCACAACGAGCTTGTAAACAGTGTACTAATTGTGGTAAACTTTGGCACCTGGCCGACATCTGTCGTTTGGGTCAAAATCAAGCTGTGCAGAATCCAGCACAGGCTCAGGGGAATGTTGCTAGATTCCCACCAGGTTCGTGTTTCAACTACGGTGAAATGGGTCATTTCCGCAACAACTGTCTGAGGTTGGTGAAAGAAAATGCAAACGCGAATGTGAATCCCGCTCGTGGACGAGCGTACAATCTGAATACTAACGTGGCGAGAGCTGACAACGAGGTTGTCAATGGTACGTTCCTTGTTAACCATCGACCTGCATCTGTTCTTTTCAATTCTGGTGCCGATAGAAGTTTTGTTTCATTGTCATTTGAGCCTTTGCTTGCGATACCTAGAACTAAACTGAGGAAACCCTTATATGTCGAAGTTGCTACTGTTAAACCGCTCATACTTGATTCTGTTATTCGTGATTGTCAGTTGAACCTTGATAACCATCTTTTTCCTATTGACCTCACACCGATGCAACTTGGGAGTTTCGACATTATCATTGGGATGGATTGGTTGACCAAACATCATGCTGAGGTGGTTTGTTTCGATAAGATCGTTCATATTCCTCTTTCGCCTGGTGAATTTTTAGAAGTTCGTGGCGAGAAACCGTCTAGTGATTTGAAACTCATGTCATGTACGAAAGCCCAAAGTTATTTACGAAAAGGATATGTTGCTTTTCTGGCACATGTCACCGAGGAGAAAGGCAAGAGCAAGAGTATTCAGGATATTCCAATTGTTCAAGATTATCCAGAGGTGTTTCCCGATGAACTGCCTGGTTTGCCTCCAGTTCGTCAAGTCGAGTTTCATATTGACCTTGTACCCAATGCCAACCCGATTGCGAAGGCACCTTATCGTCTTGCACCATCGGAGATGCAAGAGTTATCGAAACAGCTTCAAGAGTTATCTGATAAAGGATTCATCCGTCCAAGCTTTTCGCCCTGGGGTGCTCCTGTCCTGTTTGTGAAAAAGAAAAATGGGTCTTTTCGAATGTGTATCGATTATCATGGGCTTAACAAGCTTACCATCAAGAATCGATATCCCCTACCTCGAATCGATGATCCCTTTGATCAGCTGCAAGGTGCTACCTGTTTTTCCAAGATAGATCTGCGTTCTGGGTATCATCAACTTCGTGTTCTAGAAGAAGATATTCCCAAAACTGGTTTCTGCACGAGATATGGTCATTACGAGTTCATATTCATGCCTTTTGGTTTGACAAATGCTCCAGCCATCTTCATGGACTTAATGAATAGGGTCTCTAAACCTTATTTAGACAAGTTCATCATTGTGTTCATCGACGATATTCTCATTTATTCGAAGTTTCGAGCCGATCACAAGCAACACCTTCGTTTGACTCTAGAATTCCTAAAGAAGGAACAACTTTTTGCTAAATTCTCCAAGTGTGAATTCTGGCTTAAAGAAGTTCAGTATTTGGGTCATATAGTCAACGAGCAGGGTATTCATGTGGATCCATCCAAAATTGCTGCAATTAGGGATTGGAATACACCAACGACACCTACAGAAATTCGTTCTTTTCTTGGTCTCGCTGGTTATTATCGTCACTTCATTTCGACCTTCTCAAAGATTGCGGTTCCTCTCACTGCTTTGACTCAAAAGAATAAGCCTTTTGAGTGGGGATCCAAGCAAGAAGAAGTGTTCCAAACGCTGAAACAGAAGCTATGTGATGCTCTTGTTTTATCTCTGCCTGATGGAAATGATATTGTGACGCGTCGAATCTTGGCCTTGGGTGTGTTCTTATGCAATGAGGTAAAGTGATAGCTTATGCATCAAGACAGCTGAAAGTTCACGAGAAGAACTACATGACTTATGATCTTGAGTTAGGTGTTGTGGTATTTGCACTCAAAATCTGGAGACACTATCTTTATGGCACGAAGTGTGTGGTTTTCACAGACCACAAAAGTCTCCAGCATATTCTCAATCAGAAGGAGCTGAACATGAGGTAACGACTTTGGGTTGAGCTCTTGAACGATTACGATTGCGAGATTCGCTACCATCCTGGTAAGGCGAATGTCGTAGCCGATGCGCTTAGTCTAAAGGAGCGAGTCAAGCTTCATTCTGTTCGAACTCTATCTGATAATCAAACTCGTGTTCTTCAAGCTCAACAATCTTGTGTTTCACAAAATCTGATGGGTAAGGAATTACCATCAGCTTGAGCTTAAACTCGAAACGAAAGGCGATGGGTTGCTCTATTTTAAGGATCGTTTGTGGATTATGAAACAAGACAATCTTCGCACTTTGGTAATGGACGAATCTCATAAGTCTCGATATTCTATCCATCCTGGTGCTGATAAAATGTACAAGGATCTTCGTACTCAGTATTGGTGGCCTGGTATGAAGAAAGATATTGCCTTGTATGTATTGAAATGCCTAACTTGTCTCAAAGTCAAGGCTGAACATCAACGACCATCTGGTTTGCTTGTACAACCAGAGATACCGGTTTGGAAATGGGATAACATTGCTATGGATCTCATCACTAAATTACCGCGTACATCTAGAGGTCATGATGCTATTTGGGTTGTTATCGATCGATTGACGAAGTCAGCTCATTTTATTCCGATTCACGAGGATCTATCTGCTGATAAACTTGCAAAGATTTATGTTGATGAGATTGTATCTCAAAATGGTGTTTCTTTGGATATCATATCAGATCGTGATGCTCGATTTTCATCTCATTTTTGGAAGACCATGCAATCTGCTATGGGAACCCAACTAAATCTAAGCACTACTTATCATCCCCAAACAGATGGACAATCTAAGAGGACGATTCAAACTTTGGAGGATATGCTTAGAGCATGCGTGATAGACTTTGGTGGTAATTGGGATTCTCATCTTCCATTGATCGAGTTCTCTTACAACAATAGTTATCATGCTAGCATTAATATGGCACCATTCGAAGCTTTATACGGTCGAAAATGTCATTCACCTGTCTGTTGGAATGAGATCGGTGAAGCTCAGCTTACTGGACCTGAGCTCATTCTGGAAACAACAGACAAAATCAAGAAAATTTGCGATAATCTTGTGACAGCTAGAAGCCGTCAAAATAGTTATGCGGATATGCGACGCGAGCCCTTGGAATTTCAAGTCGGAGACCGTGTCCTACTCAAGGGGTCACCTTGGAAGGGAGTGTTGAGATTTGGAAAGAAAGGAAAACTTGCACCTCGATATGTTGGATCATTTAAGATTGTTGAAAGAATTGGAAAGGTTGCCTATCGACTAGAGCTACCTCCAGAGCTTGGAAATATTCATCCGACCTTTCACGTGTCCAATTTGAGAAAGTGTTTAGCTTATGCTAATCTTCACATTCCACTCGACGAGATTCAAGTTGATGAAACGATGCACTTTGTCGAGAAACCCGTGGAGATAATGGACCGTGCAGTCAAACAGTTGAAGAACAAACGGATTCGATTGGTCAAGGTTCGCTGGGAGTCCAAACATGGCCGAGAGTTTACTTGGGAACGTGAGGACCAAATGAAGGCAAAATATCCGCAATTGTTCTCACATGTTCCTCTAGTTAAAATTTCAGGACGAAATTTCCTAAAGTAGGGGAGACTGTGACAACTGTGCTCTGTAATCGATGTATAATGTAAAACAATGTTAATTATCAATAAAACAATGTTTTTTGGTGTTATTATATGTGCTTTGGTGTTATTATGTGTGTATTTGTGTTTGATGATTTTACGATTTGATTCGAGTTCGATTTCAAGCTTTAAATCGCTTTCTGGAAGGTTATACGCAAACTGGTGCGTAAACGTAATCAGTTTATCACAACAAACACTCCGGATTAGTGAAATAGCTTAACATACCTTAAATAACCTTTACATAACTTAGAAATAAGTTTTGGATGGTTTGGTGTGTCAAAATCAAGTTTGTTCGATCGCAGGGACTATTTGTGTCAAACTGCGAAAGTATGCCGATTTGTTCACTAACGAACGTTCCGGAACTTGATCATAATTTAAACATACCCTAAATATCCTTTACATAACTTAGAAATAGGCTTTGAGGGGTTCGGTATGCTAAAATAAACTTTATTGATCAATAGGGACTAAAAGCGTCAAAAAGTGCATAAGTTTGCATTTTTGCGCATATCTTACGTTCTGAATATATCCGGACATCCAAAAATTTTTGCAATCATTAAAATATTTTATTTTAGTGATTGTCATGCAAAAATTCCATTCGTCGCATAATTTGGATCGTTTTTGCGTCTGTTACGACTTTCGTCGTAATTACCCGAATAACACAACCGTACAACCAAACGAACCAACATCCAAGATGTTTTTGAGCATATTTTAAGTTCCCTATACTTTAACATCATTTTAGAGCTTTGAAATGGGGTTAACGGGGCTTAAACGTGTCAAAAATGCATCAAATATCCAGTTTTGGACCTGCAGGGGCTAAATTGTAATTCTGCCAAACTTGGCTACGCGGGCCGCGTAAGATGAAGCTTATTCTTATGCGGGGCGCATCATACCTTTAGACAGAAACAATGAATCTAGTCCATTTTTTATGTTTTGATGGTTTTTAACCACTGATTTTGGATGCTATGGGCTGGTATTTGATGGTTTTAAGTGTTCCCATGGTATTGTAAACCATGTGCCCACATGGAAGGCCTAGATCGAAGCACGAAATGCGAGAAACGATCCTATCGGTTTACCAAAATCTATAAATACCCAAGCTCTCATTCCATTTTCTGCACACCTTGATTTGAATTGCTCTAAGTTGGAGTTCAAAAACTTCATACCTGAGTAGTTTGATCAAGATCTTCCTAGCTTGGACCATTTATAAGTCTCTTTCGTGCTTTTTACGCGTTTTAAGCACGAAAGTCAAACTGTGTTTGACTTTCGACCAGTCTATGGTCAACACAAAGTTCGTTTGAACTTTGCAACGTGAGCGTAATCATGATGCTTATAGTCCCGTGTAACTATACCTACTGATTACCACGTTGATTAGGCGTAGTGACGAGTCATAGTTTCGGTCAAAATGCGTATTTGTGTGTATTTTGCAACCAAACTATTCGTGAGTATCATAACTCTTTGTTTTGATATCAAAACCTTTTTTCTAACTTAGTTAAACATGTTTCAACATGTTTAGCTCGTCACTCTTAGTCTAGTGCTTGTGTAGAGCCGTAAGTCAAGCGGTCTTAACAACCGCTTAGACTTTCGAACTAGACCCGTTTGGTCGATCATTAGGATCCGACCAAGCATGTTTAGTGACCGTAGTTGTATAGGGAATAACCTTCCGAGGTTATACCTTATGGTCACTTAGTTTAAGTAGTTGTATGATAGGTCGTTTATATGCCTTAGGTAAAATGACAAAAATGCCCTTTTCATGCATAACTGGATTTTAAGCATATGTAACTTAAACTTTTGTCACTTAACTGATTATGCAACATATTTAAACATGTTTACGCATATAATACTTGTCATAGGACTAGTTAAACGTCTCGAACGCGCTTTTGCGCGAACGATGCGTTAAAGTAGCGTAAGCTACCTTAATGGGTCGTAATGGTTCGAAAGAACTTAGGATAGGTTTCGATTTAGGATGTAGGCTTTGTTAAACCATATCACATGAATTCCAACACTCATTTGGTTTACGAACCCTCATTCTATCCGATCTTCCAATTTAGGTGTCGATTATTTATCTAGTGATCCGATTACTAGGTACTGCTTGGTTTCTCTTATTTGCTTGAGTTTATTGAGTTCTTTTGATTAAGGATACTTTGCACTTCAATGTGAGTACATAGATCCCCTCTTTTTACATGTTTTGTGGTAACTATGTGAGTACATAGTTCCCCTATTTTACTGTTTTCGATTGTTTTGGGGTGATTCATATGTGTTAAATGATTTCGATGTTTTTTTTAATGATGGTTTCGAAAATGATTAAAATGGTTTATATTAAATTAATAACGATTTCGATAAAGTGAACAAACTTGTTGGTTGTAGTTACATAACGAATAACATTCATTAGTTTTGGCCGAACCGACCAGTATTAGGTTATGGTACCATAGGATGTGACAAATCCCGTTATCAGACTGCACCCATGGTTATGTGTGGGGGTTATGTGGGTAACGACTGAATCTGTGATTGTTAATTTACCCTTTGATGGTTTATTAATGCGAGTTTCGAGATAAGTCAAGTTGCGAAGGTTTGGATGTTATTAGCGAGGCGACCAAAAGTAGTTTTCACAATTAAAACGAGAATGATTTAAACAAGTTAAACGATTTTGGAACAATTTAAACGAGTTAAACGAATTGAACAAACGATTGGTTTTTGGTTAGTGTTTAGATAACGGGACGGGTGTAATGTGGTGAAAAAGATGGTAGATACGCCGCTGGTACTTCTTATATATAAGTGTTTTCATCATGTTACATACCGTGGCATTATTTAGTTCACTTGGGTAAACGATTTTAAAGCGATGTCACATAACGATGTCTTCGAAAGGATATAAACCATACGAGTTTTATTCATGAGTTTTTACGAGATGTTTCTAGAATTTGGTTTACTAAAACAAATGTTTTGGAGTTAAGAATCATGGCTACGAGATTTTATAAACTATAACCCACTTGATTTGAGTTGGTTAATTATGTTGCAATACTATACACTTTTCAAAACAAGGTTTTTAATAAGGTATTGCAACATGTAAACGAGCCATGAATCCGATACTCTCATAAAACCTATGCGCTCGCCAGCATTTCTTTGTTGACTTTGTTTTTTTTACATATGTTTCAGGTGGTGTTGAATGATGTTGATTGCTACGATGCATGCTCACTTAGGACTGGACGAGGCCTTAGTGACTTAATAATGATGATAGACTATGTTTATCTTGTTTGTTTTGTTTTAAGACAATGCAAATTATCTAATGAATCAATAAAACAAAACTTTTGTATCCATGGTTGTGAAACAATAATTCTGTTACGACACTCCCCGACGTTTCAGCCACGGTTTCGTTGTTTTAACGTGGTCGGGGTGTGACATTTTTCTTCCAACTTGCAAAGCTCTGAACGTCAAACGGAATGCCGCCCGATCGGATAGCCATCCGATCGAACGACCATCTGATTATCTGACATTTGTAACTTCGACACTTAAACATTTTCTCAATTTTCAATGATCATCAGTAACTAACGGATTGCCATCCGATCGGATTGCTATCCGATCGAGTGACAATCCTGCTGTGAACTTGTTCTCACTAAGTGTCCTGCCAATCGCATTACTATCCGATCGAACGACCGTTCGATCGACGACCTGAAGGGTAGAGATACTTCTCTGTTTTCGAAATGCTACAACGAAAACTTCAAAGCCATCATACACAAACACATCCATCCCAAACGAATGTCAATCCAATCAAATGGCCATCCGATCGGATGACCATCCGAACGGATTGACATCCAATCGAATGGCCAACCGATCGGATAGCCATCCGATCGGGTTACCATTCGACACTTAGTCACTTTCACCATTTTACGCGTCGTTCTTTGCTTATGCTATCGTTAACTGTTCAGGCTAATCTCTCAGCGCTCCCTTCAATCCAACAGAGTGTTTACTTGTTAAACGCTATCTGTAAGTATACTCGAACCCTTTTTGCTTTACACACTTTTGGGTGTTACGTACGTTACGTATTCTAAATCACAATCGACACACAACGCAAACACTATTTATACGCTGACCATTATTGCATACTACGTGTTATTCGATGAATGCTTGTATGTTATGTTAACACAGTGATTGTTGCCTGACACCTTAGCAACGATAGTACTATAGTTTGGACTCAGCACCTGTCGTGGACAGGGGTTGTTAAGGGCTTTACTTCACGTGTCCTAGTGGGGATATGCGTTGTGCATTCTACAACTCACAGTCACGTCTGTGCATATTTCTCTGTCGATAACCTAGTTGCCTTCACTTTGTACATGTTACATGCTGGTTATGCGTAAACGATTTCGAACTCTATTATACTATCAAACTTGTATGCTCACCTTTACACTATGTGTATTGACTCTATTTTAACATATGTGGTAGGTGCTTAAGATGCTAGGATTGCTGTGCTTTGGTGAATCAAGCTAGGGGTCTAGTTATGTCACGCTTAAATCTGAGTTGTCGGAACAGTGTTTGTTTTTTAGACAATTATTTGTAATAACTGTTTTATTTGGATATGTTGTGGAATGGGACATGACGTTTAATTATCTGGTAATTAATAGTTGTTATGGATACTCATGGACAATTTGTTTCGCTCGGTGCCATGCTCCGATGTTTCCGCCATCGGTTGGGGTGTGACAGGGGTGGGAGTCTCTAGTGACGAAAGTTTTCACTTTGAAAATACTAGGGGTTGCAAGAGAGAGTTTTTCCCTATCACTTGGGGCTTCCACTAGATGCAAACATGAAAAATGCCAATAACTAGGAGCCAGTCGTGATTAAGTTCAAAAACAAGCTTAATAACAGGAAAGCCAAATTTTTACCCTTCAAAGGTCGCCTTACACTTGTCAAAGTTGTTCTAACCAATCTACCACTGTATTTCCTCTCCATGTTCAAAGCCCTTTACAAAGTTGTCAAGTCTTTAGATAGTATAAGGTGAAATTTTTTGTGTGGTGGCAATCTATCTAACAATAAAATCCGCTAGGTTCGCTAGGAGAAGGTGCTTAAACCAAAAAAAATAAAGGAGGTTTGGGAGTTAATTGTCTTAAGACTCTTAACCTTGCATTACTTGCTAAATGGAAATGGAAGGTTTTAACCTAGTCCGAAAATTAGTGGGGTGTGGTTGTTAAACACGTTTATAATGTATCCTTTTGTTCTATGGAAGACATTTTCAAGAGCTCTCTTTCGAATCCTTGGTGTCACGTCAACTCCCCGGTCTCCGATAACAGTTCTTCTAACCTGAACTCAGTCATGCGAGTTTTGAAGGGGCACTGCTCCAACATCAATTTTTTGCCCCATCCATGGCTTGGCCTGATACCCCTCAGTGCCTTTTCACTGGTCTATATGATATTGAGCGGGTCAAAGATCGATGTTCAATTATGAAATGATCTTATGATATGTAACTGGTCAATTTCAACTTTTAGTTGGGAATGGATATCGGCTAGAGCTATTGGGCATCTATCACATGAAATTTCTAAATTGCAAGATCTTTTAAGTACTTACCCGTTTGGTAGTAGGTCTGACTGTTGGGTTTGGCTTAAAGATTTGAGTGATTATTTCAACAACTTCTTTGACAGAAAATGGTTGTTGAGAAATGAAGTTCCAGATCAAGAAGTGATGGTTAATTGATCCCCATGGTCTCCAGTTAAAGTTAAATACTTCATTTGGAGACTTGCTCAGCACAGCATTCTAGTCTCCTTAAAGCTGGCGTTTAGTGGGGGCACATCCCATCCTTGTTGTGCTCTATGGGCAACCTAGACTTAGAAGGCATCGATCACTTCTTCGCTGAGTGTGTTTATATGAAAAATCTTTGGAGGTTAATAAGTAATTGATCTGGATTCAACTTGGGGACAGCTAAGTAGGGATGAGCATTTGGTACTTGGTACCGGAATTTCCCGTACCGATTTTTTCGGTACCGAATCGGTGCCCACTTTATGGCATTTTCGGTGCCGATACTTTCGGTACCCATATTTTACCGAATTTTACCTTTAATGCCGAAACCATACCGGTACCCATATTTGGTGAAATTCGGTACCGGTATTTTCAGTACCTGGAAATTCGGTACCGGTACCGAGCTCGTCCCTACATGTAAGTCTGTTTCCGGCCTTTTAAAAAAGCGAATGGAATAGTGGTCTTCTTAGAATGGAAAGGAAGGTGTTTGGGGTCATCATCTATGCGGCACTATGGTGCAGGGGCAGTGATGAGGGTGTGCGGGGAGGACCACCGCACAGGGCCCGTGATTTCAAGAGGCACATGTTTTTTTAAATCCGATATATATATATAGAGAGAGGAAGGTTAACGTACATTACGGCTTAACGTACACCACGTACGACAGGTAATTACGCACGTTCATTTTAAAATCACGCACGTTATAATTCAAAAATCCAAAATCACGCATGTTGAAACACAATAATCACGCATATTGAAAACATGAATCACGCATGTTATAGAACAAATCACGCACGTTGTTGTACGTGAAGTACGTTGTCACAACCCCCGATCCCTTATCTGTCCCGGGAACGGGCGGCCGTGAACTCAGAGTTTGGTGGTATCAGTTTGTTTAGTCTCGCAGCGGAATTTACATCAGGACCGTAGTTAGGAAATGTTTATCAGAGTAAAACCACCATATTTCATATTAATAATAACATGGGCAAAACCCAAGTTTCTTATTACAATATACTTATAGGGACAAAACCCTATTTTATTGAATTTAAAACATCTTGTTTTAGATAACTTTTATAGCCACTTATTTTCCAAGCCGTCAGTGCTCTTGAGCTGGCTTTATCCCAGTTGGCTTTCACATTGTGTTACCTGAAACATGTTTTAAAAACATTTTGTCAGAGGGAAATACTGGTGAGTGAATCCCAGTTTAATCAAGAAACATTTTATCAATTAACACAGTATTGAGAGCGATCACATTGTTTATTTCTGCACAATTACTCATTCAGTACTGTCAATCCTTGACTTGTAGGTCATATTACACATTGGCAAACTCGTTGTCCAATGGTAACGTACTGTCATTCCGACTTACTACTCGCAAGTAACAAATTTTGTATACAAAACCCCATAATACCGGCAGTAATTGAAGAACTACAAAGACTCAATCACCGCTTAATCACATTGTAAATAATTAAGGTTTTGTAAAACATTCCAAAAACATTAACAAAAAAGAGGATAAACTCACTTTGCTATCTTAGGCTTTTCGTAAGGATTTCCTGGATATAATCTATAATTTATACAAATGTACATTGGTTAGTATCATAACCCTTTGAAATTATTAATAATACCCTCCCCGAGACGGCATTCCAACAACTACGTCGGGCAGAACCACGACAGTTGTTACGGAACCCTAAATCAATCGGGCAGCGTAACTATTATGAAACCGAGGTTATAATACTTACAACGGAGCAGAACCTCGCTAATTAGGGGTATAATACCCAAAATATTATGCCAAATATCAGAGAATTCGAGATTGAGATTTGAGAATGAGCGACGGAAACTGTAATCTGATGCCATCTATTTATAGTTGTGTAATCTAGTCCTCACTTGGCCCGCGTAAAAGACAAGGTAACCTTACGCGGCCCGCGTCAACACCAGTCAACACTATAGCTTAGCTGAGTCGTTGAGTAGGTCCGCCACGATGTCGACACGTGTCGGCCTCTGGTGTAATCGCGTGTTATGAGTCCGCGCGGCCCGCGTCAACTTAGACGAGATCTTATGCGGCCCGCTTGAACTAAAGGATTCAGCGAAGTCCGGTCAACACTCCCATACGGCCCGCGTAAGATGTTGGGGTGGTTTTATGCGGCCCGCCTCAACTTACATTTCAGGTTTTTATTTTATTTTTATAAACTATAACATATATCGGGCTTGATTTTAACATACGGGGTATATTATAAAACATGTAAGGGTATTTTAACATATAACAGGGTGTCAGAATTATTATAAGGGTGTTGGTTTTACCGAGGGTTGTTACATTCTCCCCACCTTGTTTTAGAGCTCGTCCTCGAGATCTACTGAAACAAGTGCGGATATTTCCTTTTCATTTCTGACTCAAGATCCCATGTGTACTCAGGTCCTCTTTTGGAGTCCCACTTCACTTTGACTAGAATTAGTCTTTTATGCTTGAGATTCTTGATTTTCCTGTCTTCAATTTGTAGAGGCCTTTCTACAAACTTGAGTTGTTCATTTACCTCTATATCCTTAAGAGGCACTATCAATGATTCATCAGCTAAACACTTTTTAAGATTTGATACATGAAACACATCATGTATTCCTGCCATTTCCTCTGGCAGTTGTAGCTGATAGGCTACAGGTCCTATTCTTCTAATAATCTTAAAAGGTCCAACATACCTGGGACTTAGCTTTCCCCGTTTGATGAATCTTACCACTCCTTTCCGAGGAGAGACTTTCAATAATACTTTATCTCCTACTTGAAATTCCAATGGTTTGCATCGGTTGTCAGCATAACTCTTTTGTCGGTCACGTGCTGCTTTCAGTCGTTCCTTGACTTGAATAATCTTATCAGTTGTTTCCTGCACTATTTCAGGTCCAGATAGTTGTTTTTCCCCAATTTCTGCCCAACAGACTGGGGTTCGACACTTTCCTCCATAAAGTGCTTCGAATGGTGCAGCATTGATACTTGTGTGATAGCTATTATTATAAGAAAATTCTATTAAAGGTAAGTGTTCGTCCCAATTACCTCCAAAGTCAATTACACAAGCTCTAAGCATATCTTCCATTGTCTTAATTGTTCTTTCACTTTGTCCATCTGTTTGAGGATGATAAGCCGTGCTTAGCTTTATCTTGGTTCCCATTGCCTTTTGGAAACTTGACCAGAAATGAGATGTAAATCGACTATCTCTGTCAGAAACAATTGATAAAGGAATGCCATGTAAAGAAATAATTTCATTTACATACAATTTAGATAATTGTTCCATACTAATTGTTTCCTTCATTGGTAGAAAATGCGCTGACTTAGTTAATCTATCTACAATCACCCAGATTGTATCATTTCCTTTCCTAGTTTTGGGTAATTTAGTAACAAAATCCATAGTTATTAATTCCCATTTCCACACCGGCATTTCTAATTGCTGTAACAAACCTGAAGGTTTCTGATGTTCAGCTTTAACTTGTGAGCAAGTTAAACATTTAGAAACATAGACTGCTACGTCCTTTTTCATTCCTATCCACCAGAAATTTTTCCTTAAATCCTGGTACATTTTATCACTTCCTGGATGTATCGTATACTTAGACTTATGGGCTTCTTCTAATATACGATTACATAGATTTCCTAATTTAGGTATCCACATTCTCTTTTCATGGAATCTCCAAATTCCATCTGTTCCTTGTTTCAATTCTTTTAACATACCTTTTAATTTTTCAGTATCTTCCTTGATTACTGATTCTTGTGCTTCTCTTATTTGATCATTTAAATCTACTTGCAGATTTAATTTAAGAGAACATACCCTTTTTGGCTTTTCATGATACTTTCGACTTAAAGCATCTGCCACTACATTTGCTTTTCCTTCATGATACTGGATATTACAATCATAGTCACTAAGAAATTCCATCCAGCGTCTTTGCCTCATATTCAACTCCTTTTGTCCGAAAACATACCTTAAACTCTTATGATCAGTGAATATAGTAAACTTACTACCGTAAAGGTAATGTCTCCAAATTTTAAGAGCAAAAATTATAGCTCCAAATTCTAAATCATGGGTTGAATAATTTTCTTCATGATTCTTAAGTTGTCTTGATGCGTAAGCTATAACCTTTTGACGTTGCATCAATACACATCCATACCCTAGTTTAGAAGCATCACAGTAGACTACAAAATCTTCAGTTCCTTCTGGTAATGCTAATATAGGTGTATGGGTTAATCTTTGCTTAAGAATTCTAAAGGCTTCTTCTTGCTTTATTCCCCATTCAAACTTAACAGATTTACAGGTTAACTTAGTTAAAGGAATGGCTATTCTAGAGAAATCTTTAATAAATCTTCTATAATAACCAGCCAATCCTAAGAAACTTCTGACCTCGGTTGGTGACTCAGGGGTTTTCCATTTCGTAATTGCCTCGATTTTTGTGGGATCTACATGAATTCCTTCATGATTAACTAGGTGTCCAAGGAATTGTACCTGTTCTAACCAAAATTCACACTTAGAAAACTTAGCATAAAGCTTTTCCTTTCTTAACAAACTTAAAAGTGTGTGCAAATGTCTTGCATGATCCTCTTTACTCTTAGAGTAAATTAGAATATCATCTATGAATACAATTATGAATTTATCCAAATATGGCTTACATATTCGGTTCATCATGTCCATAAATGCAGCTGGGGCATTGGTTAAACCAAATGGCATGACAGTAAATTCATAATGACCATATCTTGTTCTAAATGCGGTCTTATGAATGTCCTCTTCCTGTACCTTTAATTGATGATATCCTGATCTTAAATCGATTTTAGAGAAAAATCGAGCTCCTTGCAGTTGATCAAACAGATCATCGATTCTTGGTAATGGGTACCGATTTTTAATCGTGACTTTGTTTAATTCACGGTAATCAATGCACATACGCATTGATCCGTCCTTCTTTTTAACGAACAGTATTGGCGCTCCCCATGGCGACGAACTTGGCTGTATGAATCCTTTTTCCAACAATTCATCTAATTGTTTCTTCAATTCTTGCATTTCTGCAGATGCTAAACGATAAGGTGCTTTGGCAATCGGTGATATTCCTGGTATTAGATGAATCCTGGATTCAACTTCTCTATCCGGAGGTAGTCCTGGTAATTCTTCTGGAAAGACATCTGAAAACTGAGATACTACTGGAATATCTTTTAGTTCTTTTTCTTTAGTGTTAGTGATTATGGAAATCAAATACACTATAGAACCTTTTCTTATACAACTTGCAGTTTTCATCACAGAAATGAATTTATTTGATTTAGAAGACTTATCGCCTTTAATTGTGATCGTTTTACCTTTTGGTGAATTTACTTGGATTAACTTTTGATCACATAAAATACTGGCTTTATTGGCTATTAACCAATCCATTCCTAAAACAACATCAAATCCTACCAGATTCATGGGATATAGATTTGCTATAAATTTCTGATTTAAAATTTCTATGCTTGCTCCCTGCAAGATTTCAGAAATTCTAACAGTTTCTCCATTAGTTGTCTCTACTACGCATTCTAATGGTAGTTTAGTTAATGACTGATTTAAAATTTTGCAAAACGATGTATTAATAAAACTTTGGTTTGCACCAGAGTCAAATAATACTTTAGCAAAAACATCATTAACTAAAAACGTACCAGCTATGACGTCTGGGATCATCTTAGCTTCTTCTGCAGTCAGAACAAATGCTCTAGCATTTTTAGTATTCTTGTTATCTGGAGCTGGAGCTAATTTTGGGCAGTTTGGCTTGATGTGACCTTGTTCTCCGCAGTTGTAGCATATCCTGCTGTTTTTCTTCCTGTAGTCTTCTTCCTTGTGTCCCGATATTTTGCAAAAATTACAGTATATGGAGCATCTTCCTGAATGCTTTCTTTTGCAATTTCTACAGTATAGTGTAGAGGTAGAACCTATATTTTTCCCACGAGTAAAATTTCCAGAACGAAATTCTTGAGTGAGCTTCTGTGTTAGGTTCCTCCTTTGATTTTCTTCTCGGGTACGAACTAATTCATCTGTCAAGGTATTTGCTAGTTCTACAGCTTCTTCTATAGTTTGAGGTCTAGCTGCCTTGACTACATGTCTAATCTCTCCAATTAATCCCCAGATATAACGGGAGATTAATACTGGTTCTGGTGAAGCAAGAGTTGGCACTATCCTAGAATATTCAAAGAATATCTTAGTGTATCCCTTACTATCCACACCAGTCATCCTAAGATTTAGGAATTTGTTTGCTATCTGTTCTTTCTCATTGGGTGGGCAGAATTTCCTTTCTACCTTGTCCTTAAATTCTTCCCATGTCATATTGTAAGTTCTATCACTTCCTCTAGTCTGGAGGATAGTGTTCCACCATTCTAGTGCTGCATTCTTAAACAGATTAGAAGCAAACAGTATTCTATCTTCTTCAGCACACTTACTTATCCTTAAGACTGCCTCAGTCTTTTCTATCCAGCGTAAGGTTGCAATGGCTCCTTCATTGCCAGAGAATTCCATTGGTTTACAAGACCAGAATTCTTTATAAGAACAACCATAAGGCATGGTTCTTCTTCTTTTGGGAATAGGCATTTGGAGTACCGGTCCATTGTTCACACTGTTTTCTGGTTCACTTGGTCGCTTACTGCTATGCTTACTTTTATTATCAGCATCCTTAACAGTTTGAAGTATAAATGGCATAGCATCTATAATTCCCTGTGCTACTATGTGTTGGATAGCACTATTATCCACTTGGTTTCCGTTGTTATTGTTGTTTGGGTTCTCATTATTCAGATTATCGTCATTCTGAATATTATCATTCTGGATTTCCGGGTTATTATCCAAATTGACTTGATTTCCTTGGTCGGCCATCTGAATTTTAAACATTTATCCCATATTAAAATCACAATTAATATCTAGTATAATTAATCACATGACACACAATCTAGCCAAAAACGTAGATCATTGCTACTTACTCTTTTCATATACTTATGCGTCTATTACACACTAGTACAGAAATAAAGATTACAATACCAACAGAAATAAAATAATAATATGCATCCGTACACACATATTTTATTTTATTATTATTACTACTGCTTCCTCCAGTCTAACATTCATGGATATGGATTCATCCAAAAATCCATATTGCGCTCATCGTATTTCCATACGAGACGCTCTCCCACCTGACGCATCCTCTCACTGCTTTCTAAAATTTCCTCCCCAAAAGTCCTAAGTTCTTGAACGTTTTCTGCACTCATTGGGGGTGCAGGTTCTCGGACTGGGTTTGGAATCTGGGGTACGGGTTCCTGATATGGGGGTGACAATTCCTGAAATTGGTAAAAAAATCCTCTAAAATTTCCCTAATATAGTCATTTTGGTAATAGGGATCTAAAGGGTCCATACCTGGGTAAACTTCTATGTTCTGTATGGGTGGATAATCCTGAACAGGGTAACGTTGCACAAAGTCCCTATTATAGTCCCACCAGGGGTCGTAATTCGGGTCTAGGGGGTTTGGTGCAGGTACCCGAGGGATTTCTTCTGGATTAAAATTATACATCTCTTCTTCCTGATTTTCCTGGTTTTCTATCTCCATAGGGTGTTCTGGGTTTTGTGGTTGTGGGGCTACTAGTTGTTCCAGACTTGGGTCTGCAGCAGTCGTAGCTAAGATATGGAAATTTGCTAATCTTCTATTAAGCATATCTTGAGTATGGGCATCTGTCTCTCGCTTAATAGCTGCTAAAGTTCTTTGCTGTTGCAATTTTCTCATTCTCTTCCTACGAGCAAAAGCTTCTTTACTGAACCATCCTCGTTTCTTAGTAGGGAATGGTTCTTCAGATTGAGCTCTAAAAGCAAATATTCCATCTTCCTGATCAGCAGTATACCCTGAAAGGGCAGGCTGTGATGATGTACCCTCACTCTTAGGTGAATCAGATAACTGATGGTTCAGATCTGATGGTCCTTGATCACTCATACTGAAAATTAACAAATAATCAAATAACACATAACAATTAAATACAGTTATGCATGTATCTCCATAATTTATTTCCTAACACAAAATTTTATAATTTCAAGTGTCAGCAGAACACTTCTTTGGCTCAGACCAGTGGCTAGGCTCTGATACCACCTTCTGTCACAACCCCCGATCCCTTATCTGTCCCGGGAACGGGCGGCCGTGAACTCAGAGTTTGGTGGTATCAGTTTGTTTAGTCTCGCAGCGGAATTTACATCAGGACCGTAGTTAGGAAATGTTTATCAGAGTAAAACCACCATATTTCATATTAATAATAACATGGGCAAAACCCAAGTTTCTTATTACAATATACTTATAGGGACAAAACCCTATTTTATTGAATTTAAAACATCTTGTTTTAAATAACTTTTATAGCCACTTATTTTCCAAGCCGTCAGTGCTCTTGAGCTGGCTTTATCCCAGTTGGCTTTCACATTGTGTTACCTGAAACATGTTTTAAAAACATTTTGTCAGCGGGAAATACCGGTGAGTGAATCCCAGTTTAATCAAGAAACATTTTATCAATTAACACAGTATTGAGAGCGATCACATTGTTTATTTCTGCACAATTACTCATTCAGTACTGTCAATCCTTGACTTGTGGGTCATATTACACATTGGCTAACTCGTTGTCCAATGGTAACGTACTGTCATTCCGACTTACTACTCGCAAGTAATAAATTTTGTATACAAAACCCCATAATACCGGCAGTAATTGAAGAACTACAAAGACTCAATCACCGCTTAATCACATTATAAATAATTAAGGTTTTGTAAAACATTCCAAAAACATTAACAAAAAGAGGATAAACTCACTTTGCTATCTTAGGCTTTTCGTAAGGATTTCCTGGATATAATCTATAATTTATACAAATGTACATTGGTTAGTATCATAACCCTTTGAAATTATTAATAATACCCTCCCCGAGACGGCATTTGTCACACCCCGATTTCCACATGTCACCGGTGGGCCCGGTGGGGAGTATCGTGACGTAGTTGAGATCATCATAGTCAAACAACACAATATATAAATGCACAGCGGAAGCAAAAGATAAATATATTACATTCCGAATATAAAGTAATATCAAAGTATTACAACGGAAAGTAAAGGATCCACAGGCGGATCAAATAAAAGAAACTGTTCAACAGACTTCAGGCACCTAGAACTTGCAAGATTCCTTATTAACGCCCTGAGCTTCCAGCCAATTACGTTCAGTACCTGTCACTTAACCTTTTTGGAAAATACGTCAGTTTTCACTGGTAAATACAATTAACTGACTCATTTTGGAAAAGAGTTTAAAAATTGATTTGAATGCACGAGGCACAAGATATCTTTTATAACTGGATTAAAATGCACAGAGGCAAAATTAATCTTTTATACTTGGGACAATTTTATTAATAAAAATCTTGTATCCGATTTACATGGTTGTCCAACATTTAGGGCCGGGTTGTCCAACATTTAGGGCCGGTGATTATACAATACAAACCGGTCAAGATTAATCGACACACCATAAATATAACTCACAAGAAGTCATCCTTACGAGTGAGTATATCTTTTACATACGCAACAGGAGGTGTTATGCCTACACCTTGTGCTTAAGTTATGGCCATTCACTTTTTAAAATGAGCCAAGGATATCCAGGACACGGTCATTAACCCCCAATGTTATTTGTTATCAATCAATACAGATTAAAACGGGATTATGCAATTTAATCATCTCCGATTAAAAGGTTTCTACACCCGACCAAGCGGTATTTTTATAATACCGTATCCCAAGCCCGTATAAGTGAAAATAAGTTAAAAGTATTTACCTGAGCTAGCAATGCAATTTATACTCAGCCGTATATTCTAATCAGCAAGCACAAGTACTTCTACTGGGGCTCTCAATCTGGAACGAAGGTTTTATTAACCTATTAAATTCCTAACGGGTCTTATTTAAGTCGTAACTTAGACCGGTTAGTTTTAAGGAAAGGTTTACGGTTTAAAACGCATGATTAAGCGAAGACCGGAATAGGATGTGATTTAGACCCTACAAGTTTGGAGACTTGTATAATATGGGTAAACTAAACACATTCTGGATTTTGAGATAAAAACGATAACGTTTGACCTGTTTCGGCTAATTTATGTAAACTAGTTACATAAACCGAACCGAACGCGAATAACGCATGACGGGAAATCATGAGAGCCATATACAGGTTTCCTAAGTTAATTATGCCTCAAATATGTTGTGACATCAGTAAGATGTCTTTCATTATGCCCGAAACGTATTTAAACACAAACTAGGCCTCGTAGGGGTAGTTTGGTCATTTAAAAGGTTATAAGAGAGTTTAAGTATTAATCTGAGTTACAGGCCTGATGTAATCAGTAAAAATACTTATTTTACTAAGTTATAACAGTAGGGTAAAGTATATATGTGAAATTTATCAATTATAACCAAACTATGCACCGTAGGGGCATTTTGGTAATTTCACATAAGCCGTAAAGCTCAAAACTGAAGTCTGAGTTTATCAAACTTTGCTTACTGTTAAAATATTATAATTTGCCTCAAATATCAGTAGGTATCAACCCTTGTACATTTAAATAGTTTAAGTACATACTATGCGTTAAAAACGCTTAAAAAGGCGATTAAAGGCCATTTCCGGGTTCGATACTTAAATCTGATATTTTTATATTTCCAGAAGGCTTAAAATAATTTATTTATCATATGTGATCAGTAGCAAAAGGTTTGGAGTCGTTTAGATATGTAAAACTCATTTTATGGCCCGTAAGGGCAAAACCGACAATTACCGGATTAAGCCTACGACTACTAGTTATGCTCAGCCTAAAATTTATTAAAAATCTTTAAAAATCCCAAAATAATATATTACATCAGTGGGTAAAAGATTTGATATCAAAAAGTATGTTTAAGTAGGCTATACGCTAAATACGCCGTTAAATTAAGATAAAGCTTTAATTTTACGCTAACGAGCATAACTTTTAACCTACACCTCAAACTTTGCATACAAGCTTATAATTTAGTAATTAAGGTTTCTACTCTTTTACATTTTCAAGAATCACGTTTTAAGGTGAAAAGGGCATAATGGTCAACATATGAGCAATTAACGGAATCATGCGTATTTATCGGATAACTAATGAACCGAGGGGTATAATCACAGAGGGTTATACTAGCATGTAACCTGGTCCAAATGAAGCTCTAAGGTATTTCTAAATCATACCATAACGGGTCAGAACTGAAGTCAAAGAAAAAGTCAAAGCTTTGCGACTTTCGGTTCCGAACCGGGTCTATACATTAAATTGTCGGGTTGAACATGTTTAGGCATGTTCTTACACTAATTACCAAGTTATTTTAATGATCAAATGGGTTGTATGTGTTCTACATTGTTAATCATGCATAAATTAGTATTTAATCATTTTGTTGACTTTTTCTTAGCAAGTTTGACCCGACATTTGACCTAGTTAGAGTGGGAATTAGGGGGAACCCTTTTGAGGGTTTATTACCCACATAATTACCAACTTATAACTACTTTTACTTCGACTAATCACTGAGCCAACAATGACTAATCGTTAAGTCAACCGTTAATTACGACAGTTTGACTTTTAAGCTAAAACTAAGCTAAAAATTAATTAAGAAAGGCCAAGCAAACTTACAAGAGTCCTAAGCTTGATTAGTGATCACTTGAGAGTGCCTTGGAGCTCCAAAAATGATCAGATTGTAAGGGGGAGGTGTGAAGAACAATGGTTGCACATCATGGCCTTTTATAGTGAATTAATCACCACAAATCTTTGACACATGAGTCTACAACCCACCACAACTGATCAACACATGTTCCTAGGGCTTAGGGGGTGCCTAGGGGTCAAGCATGAAGAGGCAAAGTCGATTAAGGGAGGTTACAAGGGCGGTGGCAGACAAAGAATCAAACAAGATCAAAATCTGTCCAGACTAGGCCGTGGCGTAGCGCCACTGCATGAGCAGTTAGTGCTCGCGCTACGCGAGCCCTTGGTGTCATCCAACAAAACTTTTAAAAATTGCAGTTTTGGTCCTTGACTCTTCAAACTTTGATTAGACCTTATTTTATTGCATTTTGAGCCCTCGTAATTGACGTATAAGGGCTTCAAGACATATACCCACTTTGTTAAGTCCCCGGGTAACTTTATTGTTACCCGAAAAGGCCTAACTTTCAACGTTGACGCTTTAACCCCTCGCACACGAATTTGATCACAACTTTCTCATACGTTGACGAAACTTTATGAAATTTTTATCATGCATTCTAGTGAGCAAAATTAATCGTTACAAAGCTTCGGGTTTGTCAAAAGGTCACTCGGAGGTATAATTTAAACATGTTGACACATTTAACCCCTGTAGTTTGTAATCTCTCACTTTTAGCTTCGTATGATCCATGATTTGTTCGTTTGAAGGTATGAGCATCATGTAGGGTTAATATACAATATATTTATTCACTGTTGACATTTAGAACTCGTATATTCACATACTTTCCACGATTGTCAACTTAAATCCTTTTATAACATTCTTTCACACGTTCAACGTATGACACGTGTCTACACATTATAGGACGTGAATTTTCGAGGTGTTACATCCTCACCCCCTTAAAAGAAATCTCGACCTCAAGATTTGTTAAGTGTCGGAAGTACTTTTTGTCGCATAATGGACTTAACTTCCATAGCATATCTGGAGTCTTTCCAAGCTCCCAAAAATGACTCCTATATTAGGTACATGTATTCTTTTGGAACTTCTTCACCTGTCAATCCTTAATCGACATATGTCGCTCATTATATAATAAATCTGCACATCTGTACGTGGTATAACCAGTGATTCATCAGCGAAGCACTTCTTCAGATTTCAGATGGGGAACACATTGTGAATTCCACTGAGTTCTTTAATTAGGTCTTAGCTCGTAAGCTATTTAATCTTGATACATTCAAATCCTTCGAATGATTCCATATACTCAGAGCTTAACTAGCCTGATTATTTAACAATTTGGCACACCCTTCCTGGGTGATATCCTTTGTTGAACCTTAATCTTAACAAGAATTTAGGAGGTTTGCTATTTTCATTAATTCTTGATTTTCTGCCGAATACTGGCATCTTACAGATGATTAGGGATTTGTATGATCTTATTCGTTGTTTCCAATGCAACTTTCGGATTTAGATAAGTGGACTTTCCAAAGTCTCGTCCATCCAACGGATGTCTTGATATTTCATCTATACAAGGTCTCCAAAGGAGCCACCTTGATACATATATAACAGCTATTATAGAAAAGCTTATCTTAAGGTGAGATGGTTATTCCAACCATTGCTCAAAACAAATCTTAAGGAATAACTAATCTTTACCGTTAGTCGAACAAATCGATGATCCTGGGCAGCTGATGGCGATTCTTAATCGTTGTCTAATTAGGGTTGCGGTAAACAATGCCTAAGCAAAATGAACCGTCTTTCATAATTTACTATTCGGAATTCTCAGGATATTGAGTTAGGCTTTATGAATCTGTATCTTAAAACTACTTAACCAGGGTTTTCGATTCTCCCAATAATGGTACTAGCCGTCTAGGAGATTACATAATAACACAACCTTAAAAAGGGGTATAAACCTTAACTCTACCTGCCTCCCAGGAGGTAAACAGGGTAGCCTTAGGAGAAGATAATCAAGATACAAGGAGGTTACAGAGAATTTCCATATCTCAGGCTCTAGTTTAATCATCCTTGCTGGTGTCAAATGAGTGACACATTTATGCTATGAGTCCTCAGATTCCTTTACTAGGAAAACATTTATTTGGACAATTCTATTCTGGATATCTTCTTTGAATACCATTAGCTGACTTTAGTACTCTATAACCATTGGAATATCTTTGTGGTCCCATGCATTAAACCTCCATACTGATCAGGCATGGAAGCAATCTATGGAACATATTAAGATATACCAATCCTCATATGGCGCTTTTATCATGCTATTTGGTATTCGTAATCGTTTAGAGATCAAAGAGATATCAATTTCATTTGAATGCATTTATCTGGAGAGAGAGTACATTGGAATTTTATGCCTGAAGATTTCTGACAGGAACAGAAGAATAGTTCTGGTGAATTTTCTACCTGTAAGTTTTACCTTACACTTAATATATATAGGGTTCTTATGAAAAGTTTTAAAAACTTGTTATACTTATAGTTTATGAAGGATTCACTGGTATCCGAACCAAAATAAAAACTCTTAGCATTTAAATTACTGATAAAATGCCAACGAATGTACCTGATGCCATTATTTATGGACTAGCTCAGGCATTTTAGGCGCTTTCAATTTTAGGCTTTACTTCTTCCGCCGCATTTCCTTTGACAGATTTAGGGCACGTAGTCTTGATGTGGCCTTTCTCCTTACAGCCGAAACAGACTGCATTCTTCATGTCTTTGCAGTCCAACGTTTTATGTCCCTTAGACTTGCAGATCCCACAATGTAGAGGTCGAGGCTCAAATCTGCATTTCCCGTAGTGGCGCTTCTTGCAAATCTTGCATACAGGTTTCTGATTGGACTTTTGTTTATTCTTTTTCTTGGAACTCTGGGAGTTATCTACCTCCCTTTTCCTTTTTAGTTCATCCTTTGCATCAGAGGCATGAACGGGATCCTCCTTAAGAGTAAGGAAGTGTGGTCCTAGATAAAATTTGGACCGAGCAGCATGGGGCTCCTTGAACTTTTTCACAGCCTTCTTCACAGCTTTTCCAACAGTTGCGTCTATCATAGTTTGAAGAACATCTTTGGAAATTCTAAGGTTCACAATTTCAGCATCATTAGCATGCGTCGTGCCATCAATGGCGCGATCGACTGTTGTCTTATCCGAGTTTGCCATACTTTCTATTGGTTCCTAACACCAATAAAACAATTTCTTAGTTGAAATCCAACAACTGCTATTTTTCATTCTGATGGCCTTAATATATACTAACCATGGTGTCAATAACCTATACAGGCTATTATAGCACTAACATTCTTAATGAACGTTATTTAAAATATATTAATATTACTTAGCCTAGGTCGCAAAAGACCATCAATGGCATTAAAGATTTGGACCTAGTCCATCACTTTTCTGACAGAGGATCAAAACGTCACATCTGTCTTTATTATATTAAAGAATTTAGGTAGCTTGAAAGCTTGCCATAGGAATATCAGAAAAGAGTGATTCCTATTAGATATAAAATATCCATCTAAGGTTTGTTGGATCATTTTCTAAAGTATCATCGGCCAATTTCTACCTCGTATTAAATGACCGAAGTCCTAATCAGGCGGAGACAACAGTTCTCTATAGTTATTGTTCAATATTGAATCATATGTGCCAGTATCAAGTAAATTTCTGCATAAACTGCTTGATAAGGAAAGGTACATGCTATATAGTTATCCTTCTGCATCATTTCCTGGCGTTCATCCGGAAGACTCATGCGTTTATTTTCCTGGCCTCTCCCGGCTTCTTTATAAGCTTTGGGCAGTTGGTTTTGATGTGCCCTTCCTCGTTACAATTGTAACATGTGGCGTTCTTTAACCCCTTGAAATTTAAGGTTTTGTGACCCTTGGTCTTGCAAATTCCACACAATTTAGCACGTGGGTCGATTGTACATTTTCCAAAATGTTGCTTTTTGCAGTTACTGCATTTGGGTCTGTTATCAGACTGACTCGAGTTCTTCCTAAACTCGGAATCCTTCCCGCGCTCAGAGTTTCCCTTCTTCTTCTTGTTATATCGATGAGAGTTTTCCTCCTCTCTTTCTCTTCTTCCCTCGCCAGAAGCCTTAACAGACTTAATTCTGATTGCATCTAAGGAGAGAGATAAGGATAAGTCCACCGCGGACCTATATGTGGTTGGCCTAGATGCTTTAACACTTCCTTTTATTTCTGGTGCTAGGCCTCTAATGAAACACGCTATGCGTTTAGGTTCAGGGGTGACTAAATAAGGAACTAGGCGGGACATAGTGTTGAAACTTGTCACATACGCCTGACAATCCAAATCCTCCATGACCAGAGACAAGAAGTCTGATTCTATCTTTTCTACCTCATGCTGGGGGCAATAGTTTTCCTTGACTAATGCAACAAATTGTTCCCAAGATAAGTTGTAGAGTAGAACTTTTCCCGTGGCTTGGAGCAATGATCTCCACCATGCCAACGCTTCTCCTTTGAATGATTGTGAAATAAATTTCACAACATCTTGCTCCGCACAACCGCTGATGTCAACAACAGCGTCCATCTCATCGAGCCATGTCATGCAATCGATGGCCCCTTTTTCTCTTGTAAAGTCTCTAGGCTTGCAGGAGGCAAAATATTTATATGAACAGGTCTTAACTGGTGCCTCTTGATGGAACACAACCTGTCTAGACGGAATACTCCTTTGATTTGACAAGTCATAAACATCGTCCTCCCTTGACTCAAGTATTTTAGGAGGGGGCTTACTACGAGCCACAGATAGAGTCTTAGAGTGGGTATCATTTGATTCGTCATACTGTCGATCAAGAGCTCGAGTAACAGCATAATCTATTATTGCCTGCAGTTCTGCTCCAGTTATATTAATTCTGGTAGTATCATTGTTCTCCTTCATGTGGCTGTTAACTTCATTTAATCCAGCCATGTAGCTTGATTACTACATAAATATTAACAATGATTTATTCATAGGTTTTTATGGAATCATCATCTTTGACGATTCAGCAACCATGGTAATATAAACCATATTGGTTAACTTGTTAGTTATATTTAATTAGTATTTTCCATGATAATTTATCCTAGTTATAAAACATTAAGGATATTGAAGTGGCGCAAAAGGCCTAGTCACAAGGACAGTTCTAAATTTTATAAGCCATGATTTCAGTGAATCGAGGCATTAAGGTTTGAATCAAGTTCATTACCTTCTCTTGACAGGGAGTTGTAGACTTCAACTGTCTTTTGTCTTTTAGGACAATAGATATAGCCCGTGGGCATTTCCCTTCTGAGGGATGGTTATAATATGATTATCTTCTCAGATGCTATTAGTCGAGATCGTATGGATCCTACCGACTATTATGCTTGGACCTGGTCCAACATTTTTACACAGGAGGTCAAAGACCACCACTGTCGTTGTCTTATCGGACAACAAGTTTAGCCCGTAGGCACTTCATCACTATCGGATGTTTATAATGTGATCATCTTATAGGATGACACAAGCCATGATTTCTAAATCACTAGGCTAGATAAGAAAATTGGAAGAATCCAATATAAGGATGACTGTTGTGATTTTCTCGAATCACATTTGTCAAGAGTGCTAACACGTTCTTAGGTGTTAACAAGGATTTGAATCTCTTAAATAGGTCTTACCATCTTGGCCATGTCAAAAATGACACGTGGCTAGGTCTTGTCCTTTTTAGATTTTGCCATTTTATTATAATGGTAGATCTTATAAAAGGAATGTTATTTTCCATTTATTTAATATTTCAAGTTTAGAATGACAATTTAATCTTAATCATTCCACTTATATAAAAACTAAAAGTACAGAGTTGCCCTAAGCGGGACTTGAAAGGAATAATGTTGTCCTAGAAAGGACAGAAAGATAAATATGTCCTTATAAGGACTTCTTAAGAAAACGATCTTTAGCAAAAAGGGGTTTTCTTCATCACTTTACTTTCGAATGTTCCCTCCCTGGATGCTCGTTTCATTCTAGCCGCGGTACGAAGCTCAGCATTTCAAGGCTCCGGATGTGGAGAATTTCTAATACAGCTTCTTCGCTTGGCGACATATCCAATATATAAAAAAATTTGAAGCAAAATTTACAGATTTGGATTGAGAGTAATCCTATCTTAAGTCTAGACTCAGAAGGTCAAGGAATGTGCTAATGTGTCATTGAGATTAAACACAAAAGGCTAGTGTTTAATTCACTCAATGTTGGCTCTGATACCAACCTGTCACACCCCGATTTCCACGTGTCACCGGTGGGGAGTATCGTGACGTAGTTGAGATCATCATAGTCAAACAACACAATATATAAATGCACAGCGGAAGCAAAAGATAAATATATTACATTCCGAATATAAAGTAATATCAAAGTATTACAACGGAAAGTAAAGGATCCACAGGCGGATCAAATAAAAGAAACTGTTCAACAGACTTCAGGCACCTAGAACTTGCAAGATTCCTTATTAACGCCCTGAGCTTCCAGCCAATTACGTTCAATACCTGTCACTTAACCTTTTTGGAAAATACGTCAGTTTTCACTGGTAAATACAATTAACTGACTCATTTTGGAAAAGAGTTTAAAAATTGATTTGAATGCACGAGGCACAAGATATCTTTTATAACTGGATTAAAATGCACAGAGGCAAAATTAATCTTTTATACTTGGGACAATTTTATTAATAAAAATCTTGTATCCGATTTACATGGTTGTCCAACATTTAGGGCCGGTGATTATACAATACAAGCCGGTCAAGATTAATCGACACACCATAAATATAACTCACAAGAAGTCATCCTTACGAGTGAGTATATCTTTTACATACGCAACAGGAGGTGTTATGCCTACACCTTGTGCTTAAGTTATGGCCATTCACTTTTTAAAATGAGCCAAGGATATCCAGGACACGGTCATTAACCCCCAATGTTATTTGTTATCAATTAATACAGATTAAAACGGGATTATGCAATTTAATCATCTCCGATTAAAAGGTTTCTACACCCGACCAAGCGGTATTTTTATAATACCGTATCCAAAGCCCGTATAAGGGAAAATAAGTTAAAAGTATTTGCCTGAGCTAGCAATGCAATTTATACTCAGCCGTATATTCTAATCAGCAAGCACAAGTACTTCTACTGGGGCTCTCCATCTGGAACGAAGGTTTTATTAACCTATTAAATTCCTAACGGGTCTTATTTAAGTCGTAACTTAGACCGGTTAGTTTTAAGGAAAGGTTTACGGTTTAAAACGCATGATTAAGCGAAGACCGGAATAGGATGTGATTTAGACCCGACAAGTTTGGAGACTTGTATAATATGGGTAAACTAAACACATTCTGGATTTTTAGATAAAAACGATAACGTTTGACCCGTTTCGGCTAATTTATGTAAACTAGTTACATAAACCGAACCGAACGCGAATAACGCATGACGGGAAATCATGAGAGCCATATACAGGTTTCCTAAGTTAATTATGCCTCAAATATGTTGTGACATCAGTAAGATGTCTTTCATTATGCCCGAAACGTATTTAAACACAAACTAGGCCCCGTAGGGGTAGTTTGGTCATTTAAAAGGTTATAAGAGAGTTTAAGTATTAATATGAGTTACAGGCCTGATGTAATCAGTAAAAATACTTATTTTACTAAGTTTTAACAGTAGGGTAAAGTATATATGTGAAATTTATCAATTATAACCAAACTATGCACCGTAGGGGCATTTCGGTAATTTCACATAAGCCGTAAAGCTCAAAACTGAAGTCTGAGTTTATCAACCTTTGCTTACTGTTAAAATATTATAATTTGCCTCAAATATCAGTAGGTATCAACCCTTGTACGTTTAAAATAGTTTAAGTACATACTATGCGTTAAAAACGCTTAAAAAGGCGATTAAAGGCCATTTCCGGGTTCGATACTTAAATCTGATATTTTTATATTTCCAGAAGGCTTAAAATAATTTATTTATCATATGTGATCAGTAGCAAAAGGTTTGGAGTCGTTTAGATATGTAAAACTCATTTTATGGCCCGTAAGGGCAAAACCGACAATTACCGGATTAAGCCTACGACTACTAGTTATGCTCAGCCTAAAATTTATTAAAAATATTTAAAAATCCCAAAATAATATATTACATCAGTGGGTAAAAGATTTGATATCAAAAAGTATGTTTAAGCAGGCTATACGCTAAATATGTCGTTAAATTAACATAAAGCTTTAATTTTACGCTAACGAGCATAACTCTTAACCTACACCTCAAACTTTGCATACAAGCTTATAATTTATTAATTAAGGTTTCTACTCTTTTACATTTTCAAGAATCACGTTTTAAGGTGAAAAGGGCATAATGGTCAACATATGAGCAATTAACGGAATCATGCGTATTTATCGGATAACTAATGAACCGAGGGGTATAATCACAGAGGGTTATACTAGCATGTAACCTGGTCCAAATGAAGCTCTAAGGTATTTCTAAATCATACCATAACGGGTCAGAACTGAAGTCAAAGCAAAAGTCAAAGCTTTGCGACTTTCGGTTCCGAACCGGGTCTATACATTAAATTGTCGGGTTGAACATGTTTAGGCATGTTCTTACACTAATTACCAAGTTATATTAATGATCAAATGGGTTGTATGTGTTCTACATTGTTAATCATGCATAAATTAGTATTTAATCATTTTGTTGACTTTTTCTTAGCAAGTTTGACCCGACATTTGACCTAGTTAGAGTGGGAATTAGGGGGAACCCTTTTGAGGGTTTATTACCCACATAATTACCAACTTATAACTACTTTCACTTCGACTAATCACTGAGCCAACAATGACTAATCGTTAAGTCAACCGTTAATTACGACGGTTTGACTTTTAAGCTAAAACTAAGCTAAAAATTAATTAAGAAATGTCAAGCAAACTTACAAGAGTCCTAAGCTTGATTAGTGATCACTTGAGAGTGCCTTGGAGCTCCAAAAATGATCAGATTGTAAGGGGGAGGTGTGAAGAACAATGGTTGCACATCATGGCCTTTTATAGTGAATTAATCACCACAAATCTTTGACACATGAGTCTACAACCCACCACAACTGATCAACACATGTTCCTAGGGCTTAGGGGGTGCCTAGGGGTCAAGCATGAAGAGGAAAAGTCGATTAAGGGAGGTTACAAGGGCTGTGGCAGACAAAGAATCAAACAAGATCAAAATCTGTCCAGACTAGGCAGTGGCGTAGCGCCACTGCATGAGCAGTTAGTGCTCGCGCTACGCGAGCCCTTGGTGTCATCCAACAAAACTTTTAAAAATTGCAGTTTTGGTCCTTGGCTCTTCAAACTTTGATTAGACCTTATTTTATTGCATTTTGAGCCCTCGTAATTGACGTATAAGGGCTTCAAGACATATACCCACTTTGTTAAGTCCCCGGGTAACTTTATTGTTACCCGAAAAGGCCTAACTTTCAACGTTGACGCTTTAACCCCTCGCACACGAATTTGATCACAACTTTCTCATACGTTGACGAAACTTTATGAAATTTTTATCATGCATTCTAGTGAGAAAAATTAATCGTTAAAAGCTTCGGGTTTGTCAAAAGGTCACTCGGAGGTATAATTTAAACATGTTGACACATTTAACCCCTGTAGTTTGTAATCTCTCACTTTTAGCTTCGTATGATCCATGATTTGTTCGTTTGAAGGTATGAGCATCATGTAGGGTTAATATACAATATATTTATTCACTGTTGACATTTAGAACTCGTATATTCACATACTTTCCACGATTGTCAACTTAAATCCTTTTATAACATTCTTTCACACGTTCAACGTATGACACGTGTCTACACATTATAGGACGTGAATTTTCGAGGTGTTACAGCATTCCAACAACTACGTCGGGCAGAACCACGACAGTTGTTACGGAACCCTAAATCAATCGGGCAGCGTAACTATTATGAAACTGGGGTTATAATACTTACAACGGAGCAGAACCTCGCTAATTAGGGGTATAATACCCAAAATATTATGCCAAATATCAGAGAATTCGAGATTGAGATTTGAGAATGAGCGACGGAAACTGTAATCTGATGCCATCTATTTATAGTTGTGTAATCTGGTCCTCACGCGGCCCGCGTAAAAGACAAGGTAACCTTACGCGGCCCGCGTCAACACCAGTCAACATTATAGCTTAGCTGAGTCGTTGAGTAGGTCCGCCACGATGTCGACACGTGTCGGCCTCTGGTGTAATCGCGTGTTATGAGTCCGCACGGCCCGCGTCAACTTAGACGAGATCTTATGCGGCCCGCTTGAACTAAAGGATTCAGCGAAGTCCGGTCAACACTCCCATACGGCCCGCGTAAGATGTTGGGGTGGTTTTATGCGACCCGCCTCAACTTACATTTCAGGTTTTTATTTTATTTTTATAAACTATAACATATATCGGGCTTGATTTTAACATACGAGGTATATTATAAAACATGTAAGGGTATTTTAACATATAACAGGGTGTCGGAATTATTATAAGGGTGTTGGTTTTACCGAGGGTTGTTACATACGTTAAGCCGTAATGTACGATATACTTTTTCTATATATATATATATATATATATATATATATATATATAGGGAGCTGCTAAAATAAAAACCACTCCCAGTTGTAAGAACCCTGAGAACCACTTTCCACCAATCAGACTTTGCCACGTATACAATATTATTTTATAACCTAAAGGGTATTTTGGTCATTTACCTTATATGTTAAATCTCTCTTTCTCTCTCTGTCAGCATTTAATTCATCAAACTTTTGGATCACATCTCTCATCTCTCTTTCTCTTGGATATCTTAAAAATATAATAGAAAATAAAGGTTAAAAGGATCACATATCTCATCTCTCTTTCTTACATCTCTCATCTCTCTTTCTCACGTCTTCTCTCAACCTCCCAACCAAACTAACAATCATCAGAAGACCATCTCCCTCTCTCCATCGTCAACAACCACAATCATGGGCTTCAAAGAATAAACAACGTCCTGCAATCTCTGCATCGCTTCACGAGACTGCAAAGAGAGAGAGAGAGAGAGAGATTCGATGAGAGAGAAGGTGGTGGGAGGTGGTTGGTCGGCGACGGTGGTGGTTGCGATTTCTGGGTTCGTTTTATCATCTCCATACCTGGACGATGGTGGGAGGTGGTTGGTCGGCGGCGGTAGATGGGTGGTCGGAACCGAAGAAGGAGATCGGAGAGAGAGAGAGAGAGCGAGAGAGAGAGAGAAAAAAAAACGGCGGATGCCGGTTAGGACAAAGAGAGAGAGATTCGATGAGAGAGAAGGTTGTGGTGTTTGGACGATGACGGTAAAGGTGGAGGTACGTCGGAGCTCCGATCCGGTCGGCGACGGTAGTGGTGATACGGGGGTTATGGTTTTGATGGAAGGTTGTGGAAGTTCCGGTAACGTTTCAACCTTATCATCTTTCTTTCAACTTTATGGTTTTCTTCGTCAATCACTATGAATATTAACTTCAACAATTGTGAGTTGGTCAAAATAAGCTTCACAAAATTCATCAGAGGTTTCATCTTGGTGAAGTTTGTTATCGTTACTTTATGGAAGTGATCAAAGATAACATATGCATAGTCTCCTCAAAAAAGTTCATGGCAGATGGTCAAACTGTTCGGTCAACTAAAGTCAACCGCAACCCGTCAAAGATGGTCAAACTACCGATCAACAGCAGTCAACGACGGTCAAAGCCAGACCTGGTAAAAGTTTAAACGGCGCGAAATCTTATCAGTTTTAAATTATTATCGTGCAAAACGAGCTCGAACCGAATAATTTGACGAATTATTAGTTAAAATTTACTTGGATTTACTAATTATTTCGTTTATATAAATTGATCATACGTACATATTTGTTGAGTAATTGTTGAATTTTGAAAAATAACGACAACTTGTCGGGGCGCCCAAAAACAGAGGAAACTCTGCCCATTTTTTTTGTAACGTAAAACGTAAACTTTTTTAACGTAAAACGTAAACTTTTTAGCGTAAGACGTAAAACTTAAACTTTTTAACGTAAAACGTAAAACGTAAACTTTTTAACGTAAAAAGTTTAACATAAAACGTAAAAAAATTTACGTAAAATGTAAAAGGTAAAAAGTTTAGCGTAAAACGTAAAACACGTAAACTTTTTAACGGAAAACGTAAAAAGTTTAACGTAAAACGTAAACGTAAAAAGTTTTACGTAAAACGTAAAAAGTTTAACGTAAAACGTAAAAAGTTTAAAAAGTTTAACGTAAAATGTAAACTTTTTTAACGTAAAAAGTAAACTTTTATGTAAAAACTATTTAACGTAAAACGTAAAACTTTTTCTATGTAATTTGTAAAACGTAAAAAAACCGTGTGTAAAAATGGCGCCTAAAATAAGGGGCGTGAATACGGGGCATAAAAATGCCGCGAAAAAAACGGGACGTAAAAAACGCCGCGTTAAAACGGGACGTAAAAAACGCCGCGTAAAAAAACGACGCTTGAAATAGCCGAGCGTAAAAAACGACATGCAAAAACAAGGCGTTAAAAATGATGCGTAAAAAAGCTGGGCGTAAAAACGGCGTGCAATAGCCTGCGTGAAAAAAAATTTGTTTTGTTAAAAAAAAATTGACTTTAAAAATGCTTTTAATAAAAAAATTATGTTTAAAAAATAAAAAATAATATAATAAAACAAAAAAGTAAAAAAAAAAAAAATAAAGACAAAAAAGAGTAATTTACTAAACTACCGTTTTAGATTAAAATATTAAAGACATAATAAGACAAAATGTATTTAATAATTTTATTTACTTTTAATATCATCCATCCATCTCGGTTCTTACAACTATAGGTGGTTTTCATTTTAGCGCTCCACTATATATATATATATATAGGCTAAAGATAAATAGAAAACCACTTTTATTGAGAAAACCCGGGAAACTCTAAGCTCCCGACTTTTTTTTTGAAAAAATTACCACACGTAATATACATGTTTTTAAGAGTTTTGGGCAAAAAGAATTGAAAAAGCGCTGAAGGATTATTTTAAAAAAAAATAAACAAATTTCAACAACTTTGTTGTGTAACACGTGTTAGGCAAAAAATGCTGAAACTTGTTTATTTTTTTTTTTAAAAAATCCCTTCGGCGTTTTTTTGTTTTTTTTGCCCAAAACTCTTAAAAACATGTATATTACATGTGTTATTTTTTTCAAAAAAAAATGTCGGGAGCTTTGAGTTTCCCGGGTTTTCTCAATAAAAGTGGTTTCCTATATATCCTTACCCTATATATATATATAGGGTAAGGATACCTATATAGTGTAACGCCCCAAAATCTGAATGTTAATGTTTGTTGTATGTTACTATGTGACACGTCAGGAAATAAATAACTAGGCTATTTAACCTAGTTAAGGGTATGGTCGAAAGTCTTAAATGATTAAGAGAGTGTCAGTTATGTTTTAAAAGTAAACCCGAGGGGCTAAAATGGAACAAATGAAAGTTAAGTTATAAGATAACTAAACACACACAAACACACACATACGTGCGTGTTCGAGAAAGATCAGGAGGCTCCCATGGAGCCTCAAACCCTAAATCGCCTATTAAGCTCAAATTGGAAGGCAAGATGAAGTTGAAATCCATAACCGAGCATGGATTAATGATCACCAACACGAGGGGATCATAAGGTATGTCTTAAATCTAAGATTGGTGATCATGGGTGAAGTGGATTATGTTCAAATCCGTGAGTTAATATGAAATTGATCATATACAAGGGTTAGAATCCTCGTGTAGAACATGGGTTATGAATGGTTTGCGTTAATTTGATGTTTAGAGGTGACACCCGTTAGTTAGGGTGAAGATGATGACTAGTATCACCTCCTATGTTCAAGTCTTGTTGAATGATTGATGTATTATGTGGGTATGATGAATTATTGTTAGATGAAAGTATAGGAATATAATGATGTTATGTTTAATGTTCATTTGGAATGATACATGATGATTAGTAGTTGGTTTTGATGGGTTATGTATGAGTTTAGAAGAATTGTGCATGAAATAGTTGTACGTATTGCTTAAAAGGTAGTACTCACATCAAGTGTATGATGAAATGTATATAGTGTCGTCCGTATAGTCGATTATGATGTTACGGGTATATGATGATAAGTCGATAGTTAAGAATGGTTAATAGTTGACTTTCAAAAGTCAACTAAGCATAAGAAACACGACTTGACTCGTTGTCGTGAATGTAGGTTGATGGGAAGTCGTATGGTACATGTTATAGCAATCCGTGTTAAATGTAATGACATGATGAGTTACATGAGTTTAACGTATACGGATATGATTATATGAAGTTGATTATGTATTTTCATGCTTGTTAGAAATGACTAAGGAAAGTTAAGTGTGAATTATGCGAGTGATATGATTGTTACATGTACAAAGGTGTATGCTAATGAGAGCGTGATTTCGATGAAATGAAAGTATAGGAATCACGTCGAGACGGACTCAAGCATGAGGTGTTAACGGGTCAAGAAGAGGCAAGGAATCGGATACGAGCACGGACGCATAAGGTAAGTGATTCCGTAATCACTTCTTAGTACAAGTAAGTAGTAAAGTGTTGTAACGAATTAAACATGATGTTTGAGGTCAAATATGTGTTAAAGTCTTTCGTCGTAAATGATGGGGTTAAGGTGGACCAAAATGCCCTTGATGGGTATTTTGGGGTAAACGAACTTAAAAGTAGTTTTGAAGCAAGTTATTCGATTAGAGTAATGTTTTGGACAAGTATGGAAGTGGGGATGATGGTTTGGTCAGTCATAAACAAATTAAGGCGCGAATACCCTTAACGGGTCAAATTAAGCATATGAACGATAATGTGTTAAGAGGATGCAAGACATCCAAGAATTTAGTAGGTTATGATAGACGTCACGGATATTGTGAGGTTTATAAGGTGCTATGGTAAAATAACCAAGTTATGTTGATGAATGCACGAATGGGTCAAAGTTCGGGAAAAGGGTAATAAGCCGAAGAGTTAGAAGTATGAAATTTTATTATGTTGGATGTTGGTTTTTAACTCCACAAGGTAGAGGATTAAATTACGGACGCGTAGGAAAAAGAATCGGGTAAAACGGACCAATAACGAAGAAGTTATGACCGTTTCCGTGAAACGGGATCGCGCTGGGAATGTGCAGCAAATTGCTGCACATTGTCTATGAAAACAAGGGCCTAGCGTGACGCCAAGGGCCTTGGCATCACGCGAGCCCCTCCCTGGTCGTCGAAAGTTTCTCGTTTGCTCAGTTTTGGCTTGGGAACTCGTTTAAACGCGTTTTAAGTTGCGAATGACTAATTTGGCTCATGTTTTGTGACCAATAGGGTAAGCGTACATGTGGATAGGTATGTATGGATGATGTTTATCTCTAAACACGTATGTAGAAGTGTATGTAAGAGTGTATGCGCGAATGTATGTAAGATTATAGTGTGTAAGCGAGTACGTAAGGATATATATGAAGACGTATATGAGTGGGCAAGTATGAGACGGGTATATTGCAATGGGTGATTGAAAATATAAATGTAGGCATGTATGTAAGTGGATACGTATGTATGTTGTATAAGTATAAGAGTATGTATGTAATGATGTATGTAGATAGTATGTATATGTAGTCAAGTGAGTATGTACGAAGGTATGCACGTATGTAAGTTGTGAGAAGGAATGGAATAAGTATGTACGTCTGTATGTAAGTATGTAAGTATGTTTGTATGTAAGTATGTAGGTATGTTTGTATGAATGTATGTATGTAGGTATGTATATATGTATGTAGGCATGTAAGTATGTATGTATGTATGAATGGATGTATTTAGGCATGTACGAACGTATGTACGTAGGTACAAAGGTATGTATGTTGCTATGTGTGATTGCAAGGGTATGTATAGGTTGTATGAAAGTACGTACGCATGCATTCAATGAAATTTGGATACTAACGATAATAATATCGTGCCTGGTGATGAAGTGTAACGCAGGAATACCAAGGAAGTCTCACTACGGATCGTATGATCAAGAGGAAAGCCGGGATGTAAAGAGTTAATGAAATGAAAAGTAAACGTGTACAACTTTTGTATGCTTATGATACGTACTGACGTTATGAATTTTATGTGGTGAGCGCAGGTAGTACAAGCTATGAGGATTACTAAGGAGTAGAGATCGAAGATCGAGTCACAAGACGGATTGTACGGGAATGACTAAATATGAAATTTTAGTGCCGATAAGTTATGTTCTTATATTATAAAATGAATGTTTAGAATGTCAAGATGTATGTCCTGAAAGAAATTTTCAGACTCGAAATTCCGCTGCGTCGTTTTAAGGTTAAACGTGTTAGGGTGTAATATATAGGGTAAGGATAGTGTAAAAAGGGCCTAAAGTGTGAGAAGTGTGAGAAGGTGTATTATAACACTATATATAATACTATATAACACCATATAAACACCGTATAACAATATGTAACACCATATAATACCATATAACACTATGTAACACTACATATCATTATATAACAAATATAACACTATACATCTATCATAGACATGCTATCAGACAACCTATAGTGTTATATTTGTTATATAATGATATATAGTGTTACATAGTGTTATATGGTGTTACATATTGTTATACGGTGTTTATATGGTGTTATATAGTATTATATATAGTGTTATAATACACTTCTCACACTTTGAGCACTTTTTACAGGATCATCTACCTATATATATATATATATATATATATATATATATATATATGAATGTGTGTGTGGATTTTACTTTTTATAAAAAATAGTATACCCATACCAATTCTAAGATAGGCTCATTTACAAAAAAAAAATTGGTTTAGAAGTTATCCTATTGCATTAGGTTTAGTAAACCCAATACCCATTTGATTTTAAAAACTATTAATAATAAAACATTATGGAGTGGCACATTTTTTCGAGCTCGAACATGGTACATGAATCCTAAGAGATGCATCTGCTATGGTCCATATGGGGGAACCATAACAATCGAGTTTTCAAGTCCAAGACGTGCAGGGTAGGAAGGCTTTTTGAAGACATCCAGCTCTTAGCTTTTGAAGGGTTAAAACAAAGGGCAAAATCGCTAAAGCTAAATATCGATTGGCACAAATGGTGTATTAATCCGTTTTTTGCATTGTAGTAAATGTATGTGGGTTGGGGGTAGCATGTTTCTTTTCTTTGTTTTGTTCGTATCTTTTGGGTGGTTGTGTTTTGGCCTGGTTTTGTTTAGGGTTTTTTCGTTAGTTCCCCGCTAGCTCTTTGAATTAATATCATAGTCGCTGTTAAAAAAATTGAGTTTCGGTATGCTAAGAGATAGGTGGATTTGGAATTTTGATGGGGAGGAGTCATTTTTGGTTTAAGTATTCAAAGGCACGTGGATAATATGTCGTTACCAGAAGGGGATATGGAGACGAGGTGGAATTCAATGGTCGCGGTTAATGTTAACATTTTGGGTTATCGGTAGACAATGAATCGGTTGCCTAGTAGACCAAATTTAGTGGAAATGAGTATTGACTTTCTAAGTGTGTTGTGTCCGATTTGTGAGGCCTCATCATAAAAGGAGTCGGCTCATTTATTCAGGTTTTGTGATGTAGCGAGTAGTGTGTGGGACTCGGTTTTTAAGTGGCTGCAAGTGGCGCACCCTGTTTTGTTTACACCGATGGAGATCATTACGCGGTTGGATCCAAGTGATTTGCACAAATGGAGGAAGCTTTTGGTTCATGACGCTATTCTTACTACGTGGTGGATTATTTGGAGGTTTCGTATCGACACGATTTTTTTTATGGTAAGGAACATCAAAAAGGAAGCACTTTTTATAATACTGTTAATTTTTCTTATATTGGATAGTGTCTGGAACAGGAAAATCAACGTTAGTTAGACGGGTTAGCTACAAAACCCGCTCCTGTTTATGTAATCTTTTGGTTTTGAGGCTAGTTGTTAATAACATTTTGTTGTTCGTAAAAAAAAAAAAAAAAAACCCTCGAGATATAATTTCTTTTTGTGGAAGATTTAGAGTCATAAATCAAATAGGGGGAGATAAGAAACCGACCTCAAAAGTTTAAGTTGACTTAAGTGTGGAGATCTTGCGGGATGCAAACATCAAAAGAGTCTTCCTATAAAGCGTCCATTCACCAGAGAATATTAACCATGCATGTGTCAGCAGTGCACTTGAATAAAAAAAAATGAACGCTCTTTGGCATTTGTGTTTCACTATGTGTGTGTGACCTTTTAAACATTTGTTATAGTGTCTTAAAAACAAGATGTTACAATTTTATATATTTGTAAAGAGTAAATTACTATTTTGAAACTTGTGGTTTAGCCCGTTGAATTCTTTCTACCCAAAAATGAATCTTTTTGACATGTCAAACCTTAAGGTTGCATTTTATAATGGTTTTGGCCCCCTGAAACTAACTTTGTTACTTTTTTGCAGTTAAGGGTAAGGGTGATTAGGTCATTATATAACTTAGGGGGTGTTTTTGATAATTACAAAAAAAATATATATATTTAAGAGACTATTTATTTAATATTTAAGTTTTATTTATAATTTCGTTTTTTTCATGTATATTATTCAATAAAATATCTTTTAAATATACAAATATATTTTTTATAAACGTTGTTTTTAAAAATCATTTGTTTTTAACCTTTTTCTCAAAACCCTCCATCTTTTAAAATCGTTCATTTTTAAGTGTTTATTTTTTAAAATCGTTTGTATATTTAAAAGACATTTTAGAACAATTCATATTTTACCATTCTTTTTAAAATCGTATGTTTTTTAGAACAATTCATGTTTTACCATTCTTTTTAAAATTATTTGTTTATTAAACTTTTTAAACAATTTGTTTTTTTTTAAATTGTGCAATTTTAAAGCAATTCTTTTTAAAATAGTTCATTTTTTAAACTTTATATTCTATAATTTATTATAGCCGTTAGGAAAAAAGAACGTCGAAATGAACGATTTTAAAAATCAAAGGAATTTAAAACAAACAATTTTAAACAAATGAACAATTTAGAAACAAAACTTTAAAAAACGTGTATAAAAACCAAAAGGTATTAAAAATTAAAGTTAACAAATGTAAGGTTTCAAAATGCGAACAATTTTAATAAACAAAATGTTTTAACATGATTGAGCTTTGAACAAACGAACGATACAAAGAAATGGAAGATTTGAAAAACCATAAATCATTCTAAAAAAAGTTGGAATATTTTTCTAAGTTTTATTTAGAATGGTTTATCTTTTTTTTTTCAAATATTCCATTTTTTGACCGTTCGTTGTTCAAAATTCGTTATTTTTTAACCCTGTTGTTTTATAAATTCGTACAGTTTTTAAAACCTTACACCTGTTAACTTATTTTTTAAGGTTTTATATTTTATGAACGTCGTTTTTTTAAACTTCGTTTCTAACGTGCTCATTCGTTTAAAATCGATCATTTTTTAATTCCTTCGATTTTTTAAATCGTTCATTTTTTGAAGTTTTTTACCTAACGACTATAAGTAAATTGAATACAAAGTTTAAAAAGAACGATTTCATACAGGATTCTAAAAGGAACAAGTTAAAAGGAAACGTTTTTAAAAACGAACGACTTAAAAACGAATTGTTTAAAAAAGTTCAAAATATAAACGATTTTAAAAGAACGGTTTAAAATGAACAATTTAAAAAAAACTTTAAAAGACAAACGATTTAAAAAGAACAATTTTAAGAAAAGGTTAAAAAATAAATGATTTTAAAAGCCATGTTTATTAAAAAAACAAACGGTTAAAGAAAATATGTATTTATATGTATATTTAAAACATATTTTGATAAATAATAATCGTGAAAATAACGAGATAATAAAAAAAACTTGAGTAATTGCATTAATAATCTCTTAAATATTAAAAGAGATTTGTAATTATAAAAAACAACCCCTAAGGTATATAATGACCTAATTACTCTTACATTTTATTTTTAAACGACCAACAGAATCAATCCCGAGTACTCTCTGGACACCCACTGGACCAAACGGAGTACTCCGAGAGTAACCCGAGTCCATCACCCCTAATTACCCTTACACTTAACTGCAAAAAAGTAACAAAATTAGTTTCAAATGCCAAAACCATTATAAAATGCAACCCTAGGGTTTGATATATCAAAAGATTCCTTATAATGCTGAAAGAGTTTTTTTTTTTTTTTTTTTTTTTGAACGGCCAACAAAATCAGTCCCTAGCACTCTTGGGGTACCCACTGGACCAAACGGACTACTCTGAGAGTAACCCGAGTCCACAGCCCCTAATTACCCTTACACTTAACTGCAAAAAGGTAACAAAGTTATTGTCAGCGGCCAAAACCATTATATAATGCAACCCCAAGGTAAGATATGTCAAAAGATTCATTTTTAGGCTGAAAAGGTTTTTTTTTTTTTTTTTTTTTTTTGAACGGCCAACGGAATCAATCCTGAGCACTCTCGGGACACCACACTGGACCAAACGGAGTACTCCGAGAGTAACCCGAGTCCACCACCAATTCCGGGAAAAACTCGATAACTTACCCGACGGTGAAATTACTAGTAAAACCTAGTACTCGATATCTAATTGATTGAAAATATGAAATATGATTTAAAGAAATGAGTGATAATAGGTGAGAGGCGTTAATGAATAAAGTCAATAATGTTGCTTTCATAATGAAATTCATATGACTAAGATAAAATATGTTGGGACCATTGATTCAAAATTACACATTTTTCCTAAGAAACCAAACAATTTTTTAATCTATTACTATACAAAAAAAAAAAAAAAAACTAACGGACCTAATGTCTTGAATAATTTTATCCACGGCCAATGTTTTGTTCGAAAACCTTTTGTCGTTTCTCGTCCTCCAAAGACACCAACAACACCCAAACATAATAATACCTTGGAGAGCCTTTCTCGCTTTCTTGACGAGTAGAAAAGATGATCAAACTTGTGTTTTATGTTAATAAAAAGTTACATTTTCACCCAATTATATATTGTTGATCTTTTTTTTTAAATGAGTTAAACTAGCTTTTTATTAAGTCAGACTCAGAGTCTTAATATCTGTAGGTTTATCCTAAAGTTTTGGTAGTGAGAGAATATTACGACTTGGGGAGTCATATTCAAAAGATTTTTTATTCTCTAATCATAGGTGGAAATTGGAATGAAACGTCACATTACATGTCAACTTATTTATGGATTTTTTGAATTGGTTTTGGTCTTACATGTTGCAACAACTACAAACAAGATGAACGATATTTTCTCACAAATTCATTGATGCTCTTTATTTTAAAGATGTTCTTCCAAGTGTGCAAAATGTAGCAAATATACAACTGTTACAAGATGTGAGACCAAGATCACAATTACCATCTAATACATCAGTAAAAAAAATTATTGAAAAAATAAAGACATCAAACATTACTAAGAAAATGAATTATTTCCTAACGTTATTTATTTGTGGTTTAAAAAAGGTGGTCAAGAGAAGACAAAGGGATTTGTCGATACCTATCCGACACACCAACATAACACACACATTCCAGCAATTAGACGATTGACAGTCAAACAACACCCCCATCCATGGCTGTATCTAGGGCTGTAAACGAACCGAACGAACACGAACGAGGCCTTGTTCGTGTTCGTTCGTTAAGGAAATAAATGTGTTCACGAACGGTTCACGAACACTTACCGAACGAGATTTTATGTTCGTGTTCGTTCATTAAGGAAATGAGCGTGTTCACGAACGGTTCACGAACACAAGCGAACACAAATAAATTTGGCGAACGCGATGACAGATAAAGGTGGATGGCCCAGAGAGTAGCACTAGAACTTGAATCCCTTATTGTGGAACGGAGGTAGATCATATTCATCGATGTAAATAACGAGAAAAGAAAGAGAAATTGTGCATAAACAAGGTGAAAGAGGGTTTCCTAGTTTAATTGTTAGGGTAATGATATAAATAAAAGTTTAATAGTATAAAAGGTATATATAAAATATATGAAAGTATAAAAATCTTTAATTAAAACACGAACATACGAACATAAACGAACGCAAATGAACGAATGTTCACGAACACCTTACCGAACGTTCACGAACACAATTGAACGAACGAGACCTTTGTTCATGTTCGTTCATTTAACTAATCGAACAGAATTTCTTGTTCATGTTCGTTCGTTTATTAAACGAACGAACATAAACGAACTTCCCGCCGAACGGTTCATGAACTGTTCGCTGAACGTTCGGTTCGTTTACAGCCCTAGCTGTATCCCTACACTCTTAATATTCTTAATTATCTATAAGAAATGTTTTATTTTATTTATTTTTTAAAAGAAAGAAATATTTTATTTATTGTTAGATATATCTCAAACTAATAATAGGTTGTGGCCTATTGGAAAGCCAATACCTTTAGACTACTCGGAGTAGAGAAGGCTTGTAGGTAGGCGTGGATCAACATGTGACTGTCACGTCAGCAGAAGGCACTTTGCTCAAAAACCACGGGATGGAAGGGGTTTGAAGAGAGCGTTTTTTTCTTTACAAAAAAATTAAACAATTAAAAGAAAACCAACCAATCAAAATAAACCAACCAACCATATCATGCCACCTCACCTCCCTTTTTGCCCCCACACCCGTGAAGATCTCCAACCCGTCCCGCGCTTTCACTCTCTGCAATTTTAGATACACCTAGGTATAAAAAAAAAATATTGAGTTCAAGTCCCACAAATGAAAATACTAAAATAAATTCTCCTTTTGACGAAATAAATATATACATGTCTCAAACTTTATTGTAAGAAATAAATTTTTGGTTTGTGTTTTTGACAATGCTATTTTGCAATTTATAATTTTCAACTAATAATTAATAACCATATATTTAAATGTATGATAAACATGGTAGTTAAAATGTAACAGAAAGATTCTTAATTCATCTTAAATGTACATTGACTGGTGACACTATCAGATTTACCAACTACTTTTTACTCATCACATGTGATTAAGGGGCTATTTTGGCAACTTCTGAATGTTTAGGGGCTATTTGGAAACTTCTGAATGGTTAAATGTTGAACCAGTAAGAGGTCTAAATCATTAAGTGCTGAACCAGTAAGAAGTCTGAACCATTAAGAGCCAGGATAATGTTTAACCGTTTAGAGGCAAATGCCTGACCAATTCAGAATAGAGGTCTTAACCATTCAGACTCTGTATAATGCTTAACCATTCAGAGGCAAATGTCTGAACCATTCAGACATCTGCTTGCGAAACAAACAGTCTGAATCATTAAGTGGTGAACCAGTAAGAGGTCTGAACCATTAAGAGCATCACTAAGAGCTAAACAAACAACCCCTAAGTGATATTAAATCAATTCCTGCCAATAGGTTCTGGGTTCGATTATCACAAGGGGGAGTTTTTCCCATATGTATGAGTTTCCTCCTGAATTGGTGTATAGGCATGATGCCTAGTGAAGATGGATATGATCGGTTGGTTTCGCTGATGACACAATGATACTCCAGTGCTCCGTCAGTGATCCAAATTTACCGTTAAAAAAAGTCAATTTCCTTATTATTGTTTTATAAATGACTAGTTGGTTTTAAACTTAAATTTCATGGGTGAATGATAAAAATCTATGATAAGATTTCAAAAAATATTTAAATTCAAACTGTAACTCTTTTTAACTACTGGAATTATATAAATCACTGTCTAGCAAGTTACAATGTAGGAGAATAAACAATCAACAATGTCAATAATGTGTTTTGAATCCAATTAACCCGTTATTAATAAAACCAAGGGCGAAGCTTTTAAGGGACGGGAGGGGACGGCCGACCTTTCGAATTTTTCGCTCAGCAGTGGAGAGTATGTAGTTTTCGTATGGAAATTTTTGGGTATATACGTTTTCGACCCCTAGTTTTATAGAAATTTTTAGGTCCGGTGACTTCTGCCTCCCGGTCGGAAATCTCAAGCTTCGCCACTGAATAAAACAGAAATTACACAAACAGCGCCAAAACTAAACATTTGTTTTAAAGTTGATCAAAGTTAAATCGTTTCACCCGCGCTATTTCCGGAAGTATATCCATCCTAAATATAATGACTTTAAACCAAGAATGAAGGGGTTGGCCCCTACATACCCTAGCAATTTGGTAACCAAAGTCTTACTGTGGCAACCACCAAGCATGACTTCGGTATTTCTCTACCTTCCACCTGTTTGTTTTTACTAGCATTTATTCAACTAATTTAAAACAATATACAATGGTACGTGTGTATATATATGTATGTAGATTTGATCAAATCAACCCAAGTGTAGAAAGGCACTAATAGAGGAGATACTCCTTGAAATATGTGTGTCGAGCTTGTATAAATTGCTTGAGATTGATCAAGTGGAAGCACCAATATATACCTGGCACCACGCGAACAGGTTCTTCAAAAATCATGTGACTAAGTCTTGATACACATATGCTAAGAGGTGCGTGTTTGAATCTCATGAACTATATATGTCTTATACACATATGCTAAGAGGTGCGTGTTTGAATCTCATGAACTATATATTGTATACACATATGCTAAGAGGTGCATGTTAAATCTCAAGAACTATATACGTCTTGTGAACAAGAAGCGTTAAATAATTCGCAATAAAAATAAAAAAATAAAAAGTCATTTTTAGTCATTTGATCATGTTTTGATAGTTGAGAATTCTTATTTTCTCCATTTCATGTTCAAAGTTTTAAAAATTGTTTTTTTAATAATTATTCAGAGGTTCAATATTTCAGAATTATGTCTCTCACAAACATCTGGACACAACAAATAAGATATTTCCTATAATTTTATTTATTTATTTTCTATTCATATTAAGCCTTATAACTTTGTTTATACATATATTCGTGTAAATGTTAATCATGATCAAACAATACAATTCATGTAAATGTTAATCATGATCAAACAATACAACTTTCACTCACTCCTTTAAGCTAAAATATATTTACTTAAACAGATTATATGGATAGAACCATCACATAGCGATTTTTATTTTATATTTTTTTATCAAGTTTTTTCCACATTCTTGATGGACTTATCCTTTGGTAGTTATAGTGGATGATTGTTTTCTTTGTTAGGAGTTAGGGATGTGTAATACATAAGATAGATATACAAAAAAATATATAAACAGATAAAAATATGTAAAAAAAAGTTGGCTAAATAACAAGACAGGACAAAGAAAATACTTATAAATGTGGTATGGAAATGATTAAAATACATAAATAACAATCAAAATGATATAACATGCATTTGCAAAGCAGATAATCGCAAAAAGTCATTAATTATCCTATATATATAAATACAAGATGGGAGAATAGTATTAGCCACACTTCCCTGTTGGCCCAGTTAAATAACGATTTTCTCGTGTTTAAATTTACAGTTTTGTTATTGGTTTTGTTTTTTTTTTCCTCCCAGCCAAACTACGATTTTGCCCTCAGTTCATATTTACATTTTTGCCATCGTCTTGTTTTTTTTCCTGTCAATTACGATTTTGCCCCCGGTGAAAAATTACAGTCATGCGATCGTTTTAGTTTTTTTACAAAACTATGGTAGTGTTTTGTTTTAATTGGTTGACTCCGAGTAATTTTTTATTCGTGTCAGGCGGCTGCTTGACACATACTCATTTATCTTGAAAAGTTACAATTTTGCCCTAAGTTTAAAATTATAGTTTCCCGTCGTTTTAGTTTTTTTAGCAAAAGTATTTTAGTGTTTTGTTTTAATTGGTTAACTCGATATAATTCGTTTGAGTTCGTGTTATGAGTAGTATGTACAAATAACTGAAATAAAGACGTACATGTTATGAGAAAGAAATACTCGGTTTAGTGTCCCGCAACGCGGGTGGGGCAGAAACTAGTAATCATGAAAAGTATCGCTAAAATTTATAAACAATCAACACGTTTCATGACCTATGTTCATGATACTAAAGTGTTTACGTGTTGTGATATTTGCAACACTTAGGGCCAGCTCGTTAGGTTTATCAACCTAGGCTAAAGGGCCGTTTGGTAACTTCTAAATGGTTAAGTGCTGAAGCAGTAAGAGGTCTGAACCATTAAGTATTGAACCCGTAAGAGGTCTGAACCAGTAAGAGCCAGTATAATGTTTAACCATTCAGAGGCAAATGTCTAACCAATTCAGATTAGAGGTCTTAACCATTCAGACTCAGTATAACGCTTACCCATTCAGAGGCAAATGTCTGAAATTCAGACATTTGCTCATGAAACAAACAGTCTGGACCATTAAGTGCTGAACCAGTAAGAGGTCTGAACCATTAAGAGACTCATTAAGAGGTAAACAAACAGCCCCTAAGGGGGGTGGGGGTGGTCACTAGTGATAGAATTCTATCACTCACAAGCACCCAATCAAGTTCCGTCATGTCATCAATCATTTCTCCATCACTCACAACCTTTTTGGTGGCAATGGTCATCACTCACCACCACACCCAACAATTTCCCCCCAACCAACAATTACCCTCACAAAAAAACCATCACGGGCCGTGAAGAAAATAACGAAACCTGAATTCGTGGTGGTGCTATAACGCGTTGTCGTTTAGGTGGCGGTGGACTTCCACGCGTTGTCGTTGTGTATCACGGTGCTATAACGCACCGCCCCTCCTCCTCTAAGGCCTAGGACGACCCAAAAACAAGGGTCTCCAAAAAGAATTATTTTCATATATTAGACTTGTTTTTTATCCATTTAAACGTTTTTGAGCACTAATAATATATAAAAATGTATAATTGACAACATTGAAATCCAACACTGACTTTTTTTCACAATATGGTATATTTCATTACTATTTCACAATATCATGTGTATAAAAATATTTTTTCCGTACCAAAATCCCTTTTTATTATGAAAAAAATAAAACTTTAAAAGTATGTGATAAGTCTGGTCTAAAATTAAATTGTATGAAATACGTTTGGTTTAGATTTTTATTTATACACCTTATCATTTAAAAGGTTTTTGTATATTAAAAAACCATAAGATAAGATAAAAAGAATACAACATAAATTCTAGTAGTAACACTTCAATGACATAAATAATGATTTATAGCATTTGTATTTACAAGTGTATTTGTTAACGTGTGAGTGTGTGACTAGCCTACTTAATAGAGGTATATACCTCTTAAGAGGGATGCTCCAGAGTTAAACCTTGGTAAGAGAGAAATTTAATTTATTGGCATAAAATAGATATGCCAATATTTGCAGTAAAAAAACTCAGTCTCTCAAACCGAGAACTGTGTTTGGTTGAGTAATCTCAACCCTACAATCATTTAAGTTGGCAGGTTACACCAATCAATTGTGCGGTTTAACCAAATATAAGTTACTACTTCATAATTTACACTTTATTAACATTACAAATTCACATTTGTATCTTGTATCAATCTAGATTCGTGTTTATACTTTTATATTTAACTTATCTCTTACATTATCCACACTTAACGTTGCACAAAATTCATAAAAAAAAAATTAAAAAAAAAAAAAAAAAAAACCCTAACAACTAAAGTACCATGTTCCAAAGTACAAGTTTAACTACTTGGGGAGACACTAACGTTGCACAAAACTCCCTCACCTCATCATCATCATATTCATACCGTTGCACTTTTACATACACGTGTTTCCTCTCACATTCCACGCCGGAATCCCCTCTCTCTCACACACACACAACACAAAACCATCATCATTATTCTTTCATTAATTAATAAATAATAAACTCCATTTCTCCACAACAAATCTTACCCAATTTTGACTTTCCAGCAGACCTTTGATTTGATCCATCGGAAGAGATGGGTGGTGTGACGTCATCCATGGCGGCCAAGTTCGCCTTTTTTCCACCTACTCCGCCGTCCTACAGGGTGGTGGTCACCGACTCCTCCAACAGCCTCAGGATGACCGATGTTCCCGAGAGGGGAAACGTCGACGTTTTGAAGATTAAGACGAAAAAAGGGACGGAGATTGTGGCGGTGTATGTTAAGAATCCAGCTGCCAAGTTGACGATTCTCTACTCTCATGGTAACGCCGCTGATCTGGGTCAGATGTATGAGTTGTTTTGTCAACTCAGTCTTCACCTCCGAGTCAACTTGATGGGGTTAGTTAGTTACTTCAAACTTTCACTTTTAATTCATGTTAGTTGAATCTGGAATCTAGGGTTTTTGTTTTCTTTAAGGTTTGTAGATTATTGTTGTCTGTCGGAATCATTTGTTGTACTGTGGTTTATGAAGATTAGATTGGGGGCTTTTATGATAATTATGGAATGTATATTAACTTTAGTTTTAAGTTGATTGAAATGTACTAGGGTTGTTCATTATTTAAACCGGATTCAAGAAGCTGAAATTCGAACCCTACTGGATTGAAATTATGATTTCAAATTCGGTTTTTGAATCAGATTAGCATTTAAACCGAATTTGAATTTATGATTTTCGATGAGGTACGGCAGAATATCCTATACATGTGCATGTAAAAAAAATAAATAGATGTGTCTTGTAATTTTTACACATTGTTAAAAAAAAAAAAAAAAATTTCTCATAATTCGGTTTATCTGATCAAAACCTGAATCCGAATCGGTTTTAGGATTCTGATTCGGATTCACAATAACAATAATAAAATTTGGAATAACCCGAATTCTGATGAACACACCTACTCCATTCCTCTAGGTTATAAGTTTTGAGTTGAGTCCCCCTTTATCATTTTTTGTAAGGATGTAAACTGAAATTGGTATAACCGGTCTATGGGTAGTTATTGAGTAGGTAGGCTCTTGCGGTAAGTATATAATCTTAATGCAACATGGTAAGTTAACTCTAAACCATAAACACTAACAAGAAGTTCACTATTTTGGTTGTGACCAGGTACGACTATACTGGGTACGGGCGGTCTTCTGGCAAGGTAAAATACTCTTAATACATAGATCAATAATTTGCGGGATGATTTGATTAGCCTAATCTTTCTTAATTATGTTTATAGCCAACTGAGCACAACACTTATGCTGACATAGAAGCTGCATATAGATGTCTCGTAGAGACATACAGTGTGAAAGAAGAAGATGTTATATTATACGGTCAGTCCGTTGGTAGTGGGCCCACTCTGGATTTGGCATCGCGTTTATCGAGATTAAGGGCTGTTGTTCTTCACAGCCCAATCTTGTCTGGACTTAGAGTCATGTATCCTGTCAAACGAACATATTGGTTCGATATATACAAGGTTGGTTATCAGGTTTATTTGAGTTTCAACCTATCTAGATGGTACGGGTCAATATGCGTTTTATTTGATTGATAACGGGTCACATATAAAATTTAGCATGACCAAAAGTCGCTAAATGTGCATTCATTTTGCCATAGTTGCTTTTTGACACGTTAAAAACTTTTGCTGACCTACCCATTTTGTCATCTGTCTTTGGAAAGAACTGTTTATCAATGAGTTGTATTTTCCTGTTATGCAGAATATTGATAAGATACCGTTGGTCCGGTCTCCTGTTTTGGTAATTCATGTAAGTGTACAATATCCATCTGCTTCGGTTTATTAATTCATGTTACCGTTTAACAGCAGTCGTTGTTTAGTTGTGGCAATTTTATGTTATGATTTCTGGTTGTATCTAATGGAGAATTGGGTCAAACGGGTAAATGTTGAACGAAATTATGTTATTAATGGTGTTTTTACTCGTAGTTAAATACAACGGCATCTTTTTATTATGTAGGGAACTGAAGATGATGTTGTAGATTGCTCTCATGGTAAGCAGCTTTGGGAACTATGTGCGGAAAAGTATGAACCGTTATGGGTAAAAGGCGGTAACCACTGTGACTTAGAGCTCTTCCCTGAGTACATAAGACATCTTAAAAAATTCATTTCGGCCGTTGAGAAGTCAGACCGCTTGAAAAACCTATCCGGGCCCCTCACTGATAATGGTGATAAGCATCGTATGAGTACAGATTGTAGAGATAAACACAGACCTAGCACAGATTGGTTGGACAACTCAAGGCTGAGCACAGATTGTAGAGATAAATCAAGGTCCAGCGTTGACCGAAGAGAAAAGTCAAAGAAGAATACGGAGACTGGCAGGAGGTCAACCAACACCATTGACCAACCAGAGAAGGCAAGAAATAGCATCGATCGGTTTGGAGGTATGGTGCGATCGGCTGTCTTGTGCAATATAGATTGTTTCAGGCCTCATGGATCAACACGAGTAGGAAGATCATAATGTCAAAGAAAGGAATGAATTAATGATTTTATGTATTTTATTACGAGATAGGTAGATGATGTATCTTATTAATTTTATTCATATTCCCAGCTGTTTTATTTTATGGATCAAAATAAGATTAGCATAATCATAATCAAATAATTTCAATTTTGTAATTTATAAAGAAAGTGTACACAATCTTCATAACATACAAAGATCAAATAATGCATGACCAACCCGTCTCTTAATCGATATAGCATATCATATTCTGTTGGTTTCTACAGCGTGAAGATTGGTTACACTAGTGTCACAGGTTGTGAAAAGTCACCAAGAAGATGTCGTCACTTAGTATCCCAAACGATCATTCAACGATGTCCGGCCATCACCTGATTGACCTTTTGGAGGCACCCAAGCATCATAATCCGTTTCACTATCCAAAAATGGAGGTCTCTCGGGGCCCATGACCTTTTTCGCCTTTTTAGCCTTTTTCTTTCCATTATTTCCTTTCTCAGCCTCGCTACTTTGCATCTCTTCGTCATCTATTGCTTGAATGCCTCTCGTGTGTTTCAACAACAACGCTACAGCATCTTCCGCTGCAAAATCCACTACTGGCGACTCAACCGGTTCTGTATTTACAGTTTTAACCTTATCCTTTTCCTCAACCTGTTTTCTCTTCCTTATAATCAGACCCGGTGCCGCATTTTCAAGGTCGCTAGTATTCACCAAAACCTCCTTTCTGTCTTTGTAGTCTACAAACCCATCTGACTCCGGTTCCGGTTCCACTGCAACCGATGGTGTCTCCTCAGCCTTTTTTGTTTCTTTAGTTTCTACAGCCCCGAGCCATTGCGGCTTAGTGACAGTATACACAACAGGTTTTGGTTCTGTTGCGTTTGTTACATTTGTTACGGCAACCTCAGGTGACTCCTCTTTCTTGCTTGCTTTTGTAGCGACGTCAGCAGCTTGTTTTTGGACTTTTTTAGCCTTCTCTACAGGTGCTGTTTTCACAACCGGTGTTTTGAGAATATCTGGTTTAACAGATTCCCGTTTTCTAGAAGCTTCTCCGGTCGGATCGGCTATTTTCAGCAAATACAATACTCGTTCCAGCTCTGAGTGCAGTTCGTCTAATTCATTCTGGATCGACTTTGTTTTGTCATGCACTGTAATAAAGAAAAATGATCACTATCATCATATTATGCCCGTAATAATATGATATTAGAGTTTTACAATATACAAACCTAGCTGAGACGAGAGTCCAGACATGAATGCGTCAAGTTCATCTCCAGTTTCAGCCACGTCATCGTTGGTGGGGACCACTTTGTTCTTTTCGTCAGTAAGCAATTTCTTCTTTTCTTCAATTTGTTTATTAATTGCGTCTTTCTTTTCTATAAGCGAATCAGCTGTTTCAACTGACTTGCCATCCGTACCCTTCTGTTTAGAGGGTTTCTTCTTTGTTCGATCATAGAAGTCGTCTTCATCACTGGCATGTTGTGTAATTTAATCACCGATTGTATAAATCATAAGGGAATAACAAGAAACTACGTATTTAGTTTTTCAAAACATAGTACCTCACGTATTCATCTTCATCATCTGCGGTAGCTCCTTTTTTCTTACCATGCACCCTACCAACACGCGCACCTAAACTTTCTCGAATACTGTCATTTAGGGTTTCTTCCAAATTTTCAAGCTCTTCTGCAACCTAATCACATTCATTCAAAAACTAAGTAAATATCCATGAACAAAACTTTAAATAAAATTCAAAAGAGGAAGCTAAGAATACGAGTAATAAAACAATGAGTAAAATGCCATTTCCGTCCCTGAGGTTTGGCCACTTTTGCGACTTTCATCCAAAGGTTTGTTATTCCGCATCTGGATCCAAAAGATTTGAAATCTTGCCATTTTCATCCAACTCGATAACTCTATCCATTTTTAACATTAAGTCGGGGGTATTTTCGTCTTTCTAGACATTTTTTGTGATGATTAGAGGGTTTGAGAGGGGAGAAAATAAACAGAGGTGGATCTTTATTTCTTGTAGTGTTTTTTATTTTAATAAAAACGTCTAAAAAGATGGAAATGCCCCTCGTTTAACAGAGAAAAATGGATGGAGTTAACGAGTTGGATGAAAATGGCAAGATTTCAAACCTGTTGGATCCAGATGCGGAAAAACAAACCTTTGGACAAAAGTCGAAAAACTGGCCAAACCTCTAAGAATGAAAATGACATTTTACTCTAAAAAAATATTAGCTCATTTGATGTCAAAAAATGTACCTGAGCCATTCTCTGTTCATTACGAGCAATCTGAGTCTGTTGTCCTTGTGTTAAACCACCTTGTGAGATGTCCTTTGCACGTATAGCATCTATCTCCTTCTTCATATTAGCAATCTGTAGTCCATTGATCAATGTTAGTACAAGAATATGATATTGTTAACGACAGCAATAGATGAGAACTAAAAGGGTGCTTGCCTTTTCAAGCCTCTTCAAAACCTTCTCACGAGTTTTTTCCTGCTTTTCTGTAAGCTGACCTTTGAACGTTTGCCATGTTATTTCATCAAGATCATCCTAAGATAAAATGATAAATACAGTTTAGTTACTAAGCTTCTAAGACAAATACCCATGCAATGCAAATTTTGGAGTAAAATGTCATTTTCGTCCCTGAGATCAGGCCAGTTTTGCGACTTTCGTATAAAAGTTTGTTTTTCCCGCATCTGGATCCAAAAGGTTTGAAATCTTGTCATTCTCATCCGGCTTGTTAACTCCATCCATTTTTCTCCGTTAAGTCAAGAGGTATTTCCGTCTTTTTTGTTAACTTAAAGGGCGATTCGGTCTTTTTCACTTTATGTAAAAAGATTGCATACCCCTGAAAAAGACTGAATTGCCCTTTAAGTTAACAAAAAAGACGGGAATACCCTGACTTAACGGAGAAAAATGGATGGAGTTAACGAGCCGGATAAAAATGGAAAGATTTTAAACCTTTTGGATCCAGATGTGGAAAAACAAACCTTTGGATGAAAGTCGCAAAACTGGCCAAACCTCAGAGACGAAAATGGCATTTTACTCCAAAATTTTTACAAACTGTTCAGAAACAAATTAAATCGCTAGTAAACCTCATCTTCTTCAACAGCATCCTCATCCATTCCCCATGAGATACCATCTGCAAGTGCTGCTTCCCGTTTTGCTCGTAGGAGTGAAGCTTCCATGTCACGCCTTTCATCTCGCATCTTGATGTTCCTAATACTCTTCAAGTCTTTTTCCTAGCAGAACAAGCAAGAACACTCGATTAACTTTGATAAGAATACCAAGTGCACTTGAATAAAATTTTTACAATCTTCTCTGTGTAATTGAACTAACAGTCCAATAAAAATGGATGTTTAGATAAAAACTTTTCAAAATAACTAGTTTTTTTACCCGCCGACATTGCGGCAGCGCCGTACACGAAATGATAACGTATAGACTACAATCGACCAGACTCGTTACCTAACTAAATTTACGTCAAAACGTATGCTAACTCAAATTTATACCGTCGAATCAAAACATATTACATCTGACCGATTTGTTTCCTCTATTTAAATGAACAATTATAATTAGCTAAGGTTAATGCTTTTGAAAACACTTACTGGAGGCATCAAGTCAGATGGTCCTTGAAATATGTATAACCGAGATGAACTGTACACAAAAAAGCAAAAGCAAATAGTTTTATCAGAGTTTAGCACAAAATAAAAACTGTTATTAACTTATAGTTATCAAATAAGGGCAATAGCTTACTGGCCAAATCGAAGAACATCACCAACATGCAGCTCAACATACACCTTTTTCTTCACCTGAATGTTGAAAAGGGTTTATCAATAAAGAGGTGTGATTTCACGTTAACCACATACAGTATATTGTCAAAAGCCCAATGCGCACTCAAGACACAAAGGTTTGACGTATTGATTTGTGAAGTTGAAATAACGTACCTGGTTTTTGTTTATGCAAGACACAAAGGTTTGACGTATTGATTTGTGAAGTTGAAATAACGTACCTGGTTTTTGTTTATGAACGTGCCATGTGTGCTACTCAGATCATAGATAAAAGCACCACCAGATTTGTTGAACTGCAGAACTAGCAAAGAGAAAACATGCAATCTCAGTTGAAACCCCAATGTGAAAAACAATAACAAAATAATAATGATTTCTCAGTATGAGAACAACACATTGCAGGACAAATAAATCTGAAACACAAATGTATACTCTGATCTGAATAACTCCATGTCATTATATACATATATCGGTGATTAACAAGGAAACGAAACCAAAGCTTACCAGCATGAAACCGAGAAATAGTTGGATGCTCAAGAATAAAATCACAAAGCTCCACTCGCCCAAACATGTAAGCTCCCTTCTCATGCCTGAATAATAACAACCATACACAACTCAACATCCACATCACAAGTTCACAACAATAGAACACAGAGCAAGCATTATGCATCCTATGTTGCATACATTGAACTATTAAACCTTAAGCAATCAACCATGATCTTCAAACTCATCTTGATCCATCAAAACAGACCAGCATCCTCTACCCAAATTACAGCTTCTCAAAACTAATTACCATGCTATGATTGTAACCTAGTTTTATTATACCAAAATTACATTACTATAATAAAACACAGAGCAAACATTATGTATCCTGTCATACATAACATAACAACAACAACAACAACAACAACCGTACACAGTAAATCCCACAAACAACAAAGCTAATGGCAGGGTCTGGGGAGAGTGCGCAAACCTTACCTCTATTCCTAAGAATAGAGTTCTTAGGAGAGACAGCTTCCAGATAGACCCCCAGTTCCAAAACAACAGCAGACACCCAAACAAAACTAAGAATAAAGAAACAGAAAGCTACAATAACAAAAGAAGTGGTGAAAGAGTGGCTTAGTAGAATAGAGACAGATATAACTTCATAAAACAACATATATACATAAAAACAGGAAGGTAATCACATGCAAAGTCCACCAGCAATGCAGAAAAATCTAAGCCCCTTAAAATAAGTTAACATAGTTGTCAATAGCAAATAGCGGAAGATAGCGACAAGATACCTAAAGGCTACTTAGCGATAGCGACAAAATAGCAGGCGCTATTTTATGTTTAGCGATACACTAGAAGAAAATTTAAGAAATATTTTACATGTATATTTTAACAAAATACGCTGTGTTTTTCATCTAAATACACAATTTATATTAAATAGTTATACTAATACAGGAAAAAAAAAGCCTCAAACCCGCTATTTATATCAAAACAAAAAAATCGAAATCCCGCTATTTACACGCTATGGAGTCGCTAACAATCAGACTGCAAGATAGGGTCGCTCCACTATGAAGCGCACTATAGCAAACGCTATTATCAATATTGACAGCAGTGGTCCTTAACCTTAATCCTACGTCTCCACGAGTGCAACCTAACCCAATCCACTCATCCCAAGGCAATTTGGGTCTACCACTACTCCAAAGTGAGGTTTTCCACTGCTCTAACCGGACATATCTTATGATCTTATCATATATTAAAGTATTAAAACCTAAATTGAAAAACTGAAGTCATAGTTGGTGGCAATTGTATTACTAAATTACAGTTTCTCAAAACAAATTATCATACTAGCTATTCTAACCTAGTTGATTCAGGGAACTTACACGTCTAACTGATCAATAATCGATCCATCTTTAAGTACTTCTAGAAAATAATTATGGCAAGGAGGTTCACTCCATGAAGGAATCGTATACGGAACCGCTACTCCACCGCCACCGGCATTGCCGGACGGTTTCTGCACTTTTTTCTTACTATCTAGCAAACTAGCATCTTCACCGGTGGTAGAATTACCGGGTGGATCAGTGGAAGCGTTCTCAGGTGGCTGTGGTTCGTTAGGTTGTAGGGATTTATCTGGTTCGGTGTTTTTGGGGAGTTGTATGGGCGGAGGAGGGGGCATAAGAGTCTTCTTCGTGTCATCTGGCGTGTTTGTTGTGGTGGTGGTTTCTGCCGGTGGAGATTGATCGGAGGTGGAGGTGGAGGTGGAAGTGGTGGCGGTGGGGCTAGGGTTACGGGGCGGCGGAGGACCCATATCGGTCGTCATATTGGGGATTCAGGCGGGTAGAGGCGGTGTGCTTAAATTGTTGTAGAGTTGTAATTAGAAAATTTTTATGCAAGGTGTTGTTTATATCAATCTTTTATTGTTAGAATCAGTTTAATATCAATCTTATACTTTACAAAAGCCGGGTAGAGGCAGTGAGGTCAAAGATCGATTTGGCTTTTTTTTTTTTTTTTTTTTTTTTTTTTGAAAAATTACAAGTTTTTGTCCTTTATCTTTATACCACTTTTCAGGCGATGTCATTTTTAACGAATGTGTCCTTTACTAGGTATTTTGTTGCAAGTTTAGCCCTTTATACCCAACTCAGTTAAAAAACTCTGTTAATTGTTGGGTGTAAAGGACTAAACTTGCAACAAAATACATAGGTAAGGACTAAACTTGCAACAAAATACCTAGTAAAGGACACCGCATGTCAACAATTAACAGGGTTTTTTAACTGAGTTGGGTGTAAAGGACTAAACTTGCAACAAAATACCTAGTAAAGGACACCGCATGTCAACAATTAACAAGGTTTTTTAACTGCGTTGGGTGTAAAGGACTAAAATTGCAACAAAATACATAGTAAAGGACACCGCCTGAAAAGTGGTATAAAGATAAAGGACAAAACTTGTAATTTTTCCTTCTTTTTTTTTGGAAAAATTACAAGTTTTGTCCTTTATCTTTATACCACTTTACAGGCGTTGTCCTTTTTAACGAATGTTGACAGGCAGTGTCCTTTACTAGGTATTTTGTTACAAGTTTACTCTTTTACACCCAACCCTGTTAATTGTTAACAGGCGGTGCCCTTTACTAGTTATTTTGTTGCAAGTTTAGTACTTTACCTAGGTATTTTGTTGCAAGTTTAGTCCTTTACACCTAACAATTAACTGGGTTGGGTGTAAAGGACTAAACTTGCAACAAAATACCTAGTAAAGGACACTGCCTGTCAACATTCGTTAAAAAGGACACCACCTGAAAAGTGGTTTAAAGATAAAGGACAAAACTTGTAATTTTTCCTTTTTTTATATTTTATGTTTCGGTCAAAATTTTACCTTTCATTCTAATTTTGTGAGTTAACACGACACAACATGCTTGTATGGTACTTTTTGGTTAAATCTGACCAAATGAACCCAACATGGGAGTAAAATGACCAAAATACCCTTATGGGGGTCCATTTGGTCAGATTTAACTACAAAAAATTAACTGAGTTAGGACTAAAGGACATAACTTGCTAGGGTTTGCAAACATCGAGTACGTTTTCTGTAATTATTGAAGATAAAGAACACACTTTGCAATAAATGACATACATAAAGAATGATTTTTGTAATTTACTCTTGATTTAAAGTATACGTAAGAAAAACATGTATTATATTGTTAATATTTTAATAATCTATATATTCTATATCCTAACAATTTCAAAGGGCTTGTACAGTAGCCCCCCTTTTTTTTTACTTTTTCCTTTTTTGTCTTTATTATTTTTCTTTAAATTTTTACCCCTTTAACTTTCAGTATTAACAATTTCAACCTCTTAACTTTTTAAAAACTTTGTAATCAAGCTTTACAAGTTTATTTTTATGTACGCGTTTCTATAAATTTAAATTGATTTACGCTTAGACGTAAATTTTTCCCGTTAATAAGTTGGGTCAAATATAATATGTTCCTTATGCTTATTATTATGTACATTTTTTGTTGGTTTACGTTTTGATTTAAATTTTTTTCTATAAATGAGTCGGTTAAAATATAATATGTTTTCATGGTTATTTTTATGTACGTATTCAAATGGTCTACGTTTTGACGTAAATTTTGTTCGGAAACACGTCGAGTAAAATATAATACTTTTTCATTAAACGCTATAAATTCGAGTCACTTTACGTTTCGACACGCCACAACACGCCGTAATTATTTTCTTACATGCTTATTTTTATGCACGCGTCGGTATAAATTTAAGTTGGTTTATTATTCGACGTAAATTTTCTTCAGAAATATGTGTCAAATATAATTCATTTTCATTCTTATTTTTATGTATGTTTCAACTGGTCTACGCTTTAACGCAAATTACAATTAGCAAATTATGTGGATAGTGCTTTTATCCTATTAACTTTTTTGTTTCTTTCTTGATTTTTTTTTCTGGACTTTATTATTTTTATTTTTTAGTTTTTTTATGTTTAGTGTTTTAGTTTTAGTTTTAGGTTTCTTTTCATTAAAGCTATATTTAAGATAACATTTACGTTTTCATTTACAATTAATTTAAAATCAATTCGTCCCGCTGTCCAATTTAAATTTATTTTTATGGTTTCGGTCGATGTAAAACATGTGTCGATATTCTTTTGATCATATTTCTTTCGGGTGGTATACTGAACCAAAATAGATATCGACCGAAGCCCCGCAACGTAGCGCGGGTATTCCTGCGAATGAACAGTATTTGAGGTCATTTTTGTAATTTCCTTTTATAATCAGCTTTGCCACGCATCCAAAAACCAGCTTAAAACCCACCGCCCCTTCCTCATTCTTCAAAAACCCACCGCACCGGGGAGAGAGAGAGACAGAGCATACCGCACGGGATTAGAGAGAGAGCAGCGATAGAATGGGAGAGAGAGGAGCGGCGGTGATGACGGAACGACCATTCTCTCCCGCCGACCATCGTCTTGGCCTTTGGTCAGATCGGTGGTGGGTTGTGGTGGTTTGGACGCGTGAAACGATGGTAGAAGGCGGTGGTGAACGAGGGTTAAGCGTCAATGACGACAATAAAGTTATCGGTGGTAGAAGCCGACAATGACGGTTGTGGGTTCTGGGGTCCCGTCGTCGATTCAGATCAACAGCCGAAACCCTAGTGTTACAGTGAACGCAAATGTAGCAACGACGAGGTAAAATTTTTCTAGGTCTTAAAGTTGTGATTAGCAAAACCTAGGTTCAGATTAGAGTTTTTTATTTCGTTTATGTTTTTTCCTCTTCACCGTCTCCTTTTTATTCAGGCAACGCCGGCTGATCCGACGACGACAAAGCATGAGGCGAAAGTTGTCAAAATTTTGTCTTCTTTCGAGGTATGGTTCTGTTTCACTGATTTCATCTAGATTTGTTTGATATTTGTTCGAATTCATGTATGTCTACACGAAGAGAAGGAGAAAAATGTACACCCCGCTATCGTGTATTATTTACATCCAGCCTAAATGAATAACTATGCACATGTGGAGGACAAATATAATGTGTGTTAGAGACCCAACTTTTACATCTAAACAAAATTAAAATCCGTGTTATATCATGTGATTGGCTTCTATTCGATTATCAAAAAATTGAATTGTAGCCTTTAGTTATACAAATCTAACTTGGGATCTGTCATATGTTTGAGTATGATACTGGTTAACACTGTCATTCCTATAACAGATGATCCTTGATCCGGATGTTTTATATTCCAAAGTAAAAGTTGTATGAAATGTTACAAAGTGTTTGATAAAACTTACATAAGATGACATGAAGAAGAAGTGTGTAAGCTTATATTACATGATATACTATGATTGCATTTAGGATTTTTATACGGTGTTGATTACTTATAGTTTATTACACATTGTGAGCATCATCCTTGCTGCCACTGCGTGGCTGGTGACGGTGGGGATTATCGGCATCGGACGGGAGATTAGGTCGGCCGCGATGTTGTTGAAGAGTTCCACCAGGTGACGGAGGCGGGCACAAGCCCATTGAAGATCCGCCGAAGGATGATTTCGCGTATGCGAGATCCAAACCATTGTAGAAGAATTTACCTCCTGTGACGGTTATTATGGCGATCCCGGCAGTTGGTTGAGATTTGGCTCATGATATCCCGGAGCATTGGTTAGCTAATTTTGTGGTGCGTATGGCTTTACAAAGGTTCTTTTGTCATTTTACGTTTGCTACAATGGGACCTGATTGTAATTTCCTTTTATCCAAAAATGCTACAGGTTGATTTAATGAAGATGTAGGTTTCTAATATTAGCTTTGATGCAGTATATACAGTTGATGCTACTTGCTATGCCCCAAATTCGGTATATGTTTATGGATTTAAATATTTTTGGCATTTGTTATCTAATATGCTTGGTATGTTTTGGTCTTATTTTAAGCGAGCTCACTTTTAATTGTCCGGCAACTGTCTGGCCAGGGCCGGCTCAACCGTTTTGGTGGCCCAAAGCGAAACAAAAATTCAGGCCCTCCAATTTTATTTTATTTTTTGGATTTATATTTACAGTTTTAACTTGGGGTGGAAATTAATAAAAATAAACCCATATAAGAGACTAAATTGCACTTATAAATTTATAAATTAAGTGGTTTTTTGTTATATATGATAATTGTTCTAGATTCAACACATTAGTGGATATGGTCAAATGGTTGATAATTGTTGCTGTCATGGAGCAGTCGTTGGATTTTGCTCTTTGTTGTTTGGAGAAGCCAGTTGCTAACTGTGATAGTTTAAGTTTTATTCAGGTTTGTAGTTTTTTTATTTACATTGCTTTATATTTCGTAATTTGTTTCATTATTTATCTTATTGCTTTTATTTTTAATCATGTTTAGGTCCAACGACCTTTTCTACTTCGTTGGTGATAGCTGCAAACCCTCAGATTTTTGGGCCGGGTAACAGGTATGAAATCAGTCAACTAAATTGCTTCTTTTGTTACTCATGTGCAATGCATTACACTAAACCGACAAAGATCACACAGTCGAGTGCTCGGCCCTACGAATGGCTTGAACCGACTGTCTTACCAATAACGCCTCTAGAGAAAACTTACTGATGGAACGTTATATGTTTAAACTGAATATTGAGCTCCATATCTTCTACACAAGCATAGGTCGACTAAAACTGAGTAAAAAAACATACTAACATGGGCGTCAGTGTTCCAAGATGTGGCTTCATGCCGGTTAGTTGTTTAGACAATACAGTTGAGGGACCTTTTGTGTACGATTTTATGGTTAATATATATGAGGTTTTACAGTTGTATAAATATAAGATAGCAAAGGTGGACATGTTTTGCGTATTACAAACATCATGTTATGTTATGGCGTATATATATATATATTAAATTAACCTGTCCTTAATTAGTATTACAAAACGATTGTGTGTGTATGTATATGAATTTAACTTGTCCTTAGTATTACTGATGCTCATGCAACAAGTTCATCCAGCCCCGCCCCCACAGTCAAGGCGCCCAACCCAACAACACCAGCCCAAAAAGGAAACATCGAAGCCTCAGCAAAGTGGCAGCTGCAGTTCTCTGGTAAGCAAAAAAAACATAAAAAAAAAAAACAAAATTGCACTATATGATAATTGACATCAGCACTGTTTTTAACTGTAGATTCACAACCACCACCAAAAAGGCCGGGTAAAGGTGGAATGGACGACTAAAAGCTGAACCATAGACATACCTTTTGTCCACCTAAAGAAACAAGTCACGGTGAAATGGCAGCCTACATCCAAAAAGCACCAGACATTTCTTTTGTACAGATCATGCTTGAAGATTCAACTACCAAACAAGTACATCACCTGCTGCGTATATAAGTAGCCACGACGGCTTTCCTTAGGAAAACTTGTAATTAACGTTATACGTATGCTACTGACTTCAACATGTATCTCTAGATGTCCTAAATTTTGTTAGCCGCGTCTATACGCGACATTATAATCTCTATGCGCGACACTATAATCGATGAATGATAATGTTATTAACATGATCAATGCTTGCAACCGTAACTTAATCAAGCTAACCTGAATCGTCGCGCAACACGATATATTGTCACCTTCCGCACGGGTGTCGGGTACTGAAAAAGAATGCTGGAATGGAAGAAGGGTCGCAGAAGAATACTTTTCATTGGAAAACTAAATCTATCGGGATCAAATTACTTGAGTTTTTACGCCGCCGCAACGTGCGGCGGGTAAAATAACCTAGTTCAACAAAAATTTCTAAACTAAATTCCTCTAGTAAAACATTATAGTAAATTACATGTATGTAAATCAAAATTTTGCATTTAGTCAAAAAAAATTACGCATATCGACTCATTCGTAATACACGCTACGCATAACTCGTGAAACAAGCCGCACGTTCATCTTCTGGTCCCTCGGCTCGAGACCATGTCATCTCACCAACTAACTCATCCAACTTGTCATAAATCTCGTTGCATCTCGGGTGCGCTTTATCCGCAATAACAAACATATGCAGCTCGGATTTCACCTCAATCCAGCTGCAACCGGGTTCTTTCTTCAACCCAACACGTCTCATACTCTTTCTAATCTTCGAGACCTTTTCCCACATCCCTGCATCAGCGTAAATATTCGCTAACAGTACATACGTGCTTGAGTCTTGTGGGTCCAGCTGAATAAGCCGACTTGCAGCCGTCTCAGCCACCTCCACGTTCTTCTGTAACTTGCATATACCAAGTAATGTTCTCCATATAACATCATCGGGTTCGATCGCCATGTCGTTAATAAGATTTAACGCCTTGTTGACTTGACCCGACCGGCCTAATATATCCACCATGCATGAGTAATGTTCTAATTGAGGGTTTAGTTTGTAATTGTTCCACATCGAGTTGAAGTATTCTAACCCTCTTTCCACTTGGCCCATATGCGCACACGCTCTTAGGACCGACACAAAAGTCGCATGGTTCGGTTTCACATTGTTTAGTTTCATGGACTCGAAAATACTTATCGCATCGTTTGCATGTCCGTGGTTAGCGTATCCGCAAATCATCGCGTTCCATGTGACGAAATCTTTATTAGTTGACTTGTCAAACATTAATCGTGAATCGTGCATGTTGCCGCACTTTGAATACATATCAACAAGTGTGCTGCAAATGAACACGTCGGATTGCATTTCTTGTTTAATAATTTGACCGTGTATTTGTTTTCCTAAACTGACGGTTGCAAGATTCGCACATGTGTCGAGAACCGTTGCAAACGTGAAGTTGTCGGGTTTCGTTCCAGATTTTAACATCTGGGAAAAGAATTTTTGCGCTTCTTCGCTTTGTTCTTGATCCGAGAACCCTGAAATGATCGCGTTCCACGCCACCATTGTTTGTTCCTCCATTCTTTCATGAAGCTTTTCCGCGTCTTCGATTCTCACGCATTTGCAATACATATCTATAAGTGCGCTTCCGACAAAAGATTCCAAACCCATACCGGATTTAACTATTCTACCGTGAATCTCTGTTCCGTAGTTAAACGCTTTCAAACCCGCACAAGCTTTTAGCACACTACCGAAAGTGAACTCGTCGGGTTCTAAACCCGAACTCAGCATCGAAACAAGAAGCTCAAGCGTTTCATCTACGTTACCGTTTTGCTCATAAGCGGCAATAATCGCATTCCAAGAGACCGTGTCTCTTATCCGCATGTCGTCAAACACGCGGCGTGCTTCCGCCAAAGCTCCACATTTTCCATACATATCAAGCATGGCGTTTTCAACGCACACGTTGGACTGCAACATACTCTTGATCGTCAACCCGTGTAATCCCACCCCAAAGGTATACGCTTTAATCACCGCACACGCGCTAAACGCACCTGATAAAGTAATCTCATCAAAACCAAGATCGGTGCGCATTAGATTACGAAACAGCTGCAACGCTTCAAAACCTTCACCAACACGCGCGCAACCTATAATAATCGCGTTGTATGACTGTCGATTACGAATCGATAACGTGCGAAACAGTTTTTTTGCATCGCTTAACCTGTCACATTTCGCGTACATATCCAAAGTTGCGGTTCCTACTATCAAATCAGAACCGAAATTCATCTTTAGAGAATGACCATGTAATTGAGAACCGAAATTTAATGCGGTCAAGCCTGCACATGACCGAAAAAGACTAGCATATGTTGATTGGCTAACTCCTAACCCGTCTTTTTGCATACTTTTGAATAGTTCCAAACCGCGTAAAAGCTCGTCGTTTTGTACGCAACCAGCGATCAACGCGCTCCATGATACCCAATTCTTCACAGGCATTTCTTTGAAAAAGGTTATTGATTCCTTTAGTTTCTTGCATTTTGCGTACATATCTACGGTTGCGCTTCCTGCCACCACATCATGAACGAACCCGGTTCGAATAAGATGTCCATGAACTTGAACCCCAAACGATAATCCTCCAAACCTAAACACGCCTTCAAAACCACAGCAAATGTGGTGGCATCCAACTCCACACCCTCTCTTCGGATTTGCATAAAAACTTCAACTGATTTCCCACAATTACTGTTCTGTAAGTACCCTGAAATCAAAGAGTTCCACGAAACCACGTCTCTCTCAGGCATTGAATCAAACATGTTCTGGGCCATACTCATGTTCCCAATCCCAGCATACCCGAAAACCATAGCGTTCCATGAAATTGTGTCTCTTTGAGGCATTTCGTCGAACACCTTGTGGGCATACTGCATGTTCGAACACTTGATGTACATCTGGATCAAACAATTTGTGACAAAGATAGTGGGTACAAACCCGGATGCAATCATGTGAGCATGTGCTTGTTTTCCTTGATCGAGGGTCTTTTGATGTGAACATTGTTGGTATATGTGGGAGAATGTTCTTTTGACAAAAGTGGGCAAGGGTTTTGAAACTTTTGGGTTGTGGAAGTTGTCAAGTGTATGTGTTTGTGTAGAGTAATGTTTGGGGAAAAATGGGATGATTGTTGTGAAACAGGTACGGGTGTGAGAGATGACGAGTGACTTGAACATCTGAAGTCATTCTTTGGCGCAGTTTAGCCCCTTAGGCATTCCTCTGCGTATGTTATCGGTTGAGAGTGACTGGGCAATCTGTATAAACCAAATAATGACTTTGATTAAATAATAACAACTATATCCGACTTTATAAACATATCAGTAGTGTTAGTATGTATACTCAAATGAACCAGTTAATGACTATTGTAAACGAAAAAAAGAAGTCATTGTAAATTACAACCAAACCAAACCAAACCACTACTAACGGTTGGCTTCAGTTTGGTTTCACTGTTTGAGCTTATCGAACCTTCATAGTGATAAATGCATAACACACAATCAAAATATAGGATATTGTTCCAACAGTTAGAACTTAAAAGACTGACTCCGTACAAATTATACATTAAGGCTTAAGCAATGCAATCTCATGTGTTGATACCTGCCCAACTAGTCAATACTCAATATCCACCCACGCCACACTCACCCATGTAGCCCTAACATAAGTACGCGTCGTCATATGCATACTCTTTGCTGCAACTTATATGTTTCATGTTAGTTATTTTCTACATTGTTTGGTGGTCGCTAACTTCCTTTCGGTTATTTTAATTGTAAGCCTATAAAAGGCATTGCAAGTCCATAGTTAAAATTCTTGTTCTTGTCTAAATTCTTGGGAGATTATCCATCTCGAACCAGCTTCTAGCACGCGTAAATTCCAACTTAAAATATAAAAAGTAACATAACCTAAATCTTACAGTCCGATTAACCTAAAAAAGTAACAAACCTGAACAGCATTGGGGAAAACAAACATGAAAAGGCAACAGAATCCACTTTTCATCCAATCAAACAGAATAAAACCAAAGATTGTAGCAACATAAATACGTATAAGGCGAACTAAGGAAGAAATTAACGGAACATGAGTAAAACTTGATAGAATAGCCATTGGAACAAAACCGAGCCCTAGAGGTCGAATTTGAGCTCAAAACCTCCTAAAACAAGTGAAATCGATGATAAATAAGGATGATAAGGTATACGAAATACAAAATCGTACCTGCAAATGCTTGGAATTGAAGGAAAATGGAGCGGGAACGATGGGATTGAAGCTGTGGTCTGGTGTGCGTCGCTGAATTGTTAACGAGCGGGGGGAGAAGTGTGCCTAAATTGAGATTTTTACATATTTCCCCTCCTTAACCTCTTAAATTACATATATCCCCACTCTTAAATTTTAATTACATATATCCCCAATTAGAGAGAAATTACCCAATTACCCCTAATACATTTATGCCTGCACTAATTAACTACGCTTTTCAAAACCTGCTTAGGGTATCGAACCGTCAAGATCTTTCCTCATGTTCTCCTGTCGCTCAGAAAAATCCAGGTAAAACTCAATCTTTTTTGCGATTCCATGTTTATGGTTTTTGTTTTGAATTTGTTTAATGGAAATCATGCTGTTTGATAAAACTAAGATATGGAGGTTACTAAAATCCAGGTAAAAGTCAATCTTTTTGTGCGATTCCATGCTGTTTGAATTTGCAAGAGTAAAAAAAAGCTTCTTTGATTATCAATATTATTGTTTTGGTTTGCAAGAGTAAAAAAAAGCTTCTTTTTTTATTCAATTTTATATATTCAATTTGTATTTCCAAATCGATGATGTCTGTGTATGTAGTTTTTTTTTTGTTTTTGTTTTTGTTTTTTTTTTAATCTCTAAGTTGATATTACATTGTTTTGGCTGTTGTTTCTTGGTTAATTCACATTAGGTTATTCATGATGGAAGATGAAAGAATGGAATACCACTTATTTGAACCAAGATGGGAGAATAGGGATCACTCACCACCATTAGAGAATGTTGTTCAAGAATTTTCCAAATTTAAGATCAAACTAAGATATGGAGGTTACTTTCGATTATCTAAGAACTTATCTACACAACGTTATTGTTTTGGCTATCAAAAATGTATTTACATTGACACAAACGTATACAACTTTGATAATTTAATTCACGAGATTGCCACTCATTATCCTTCGGATAGAGGTCTTAATTTCTCACTTTGGTTCATTGAGAAAAACACCATTGATCAATCATTTATTAAAGTTGATTCTCATGACAAGTTTCAAGTGATGCTTTGCATGTATGGGTTTGAGAAAGAAGTAAGCGTTTTTGTGACAACCAATAATAATGTTGAGACAAGTTCAATGCAACAAAGGTAAATATTTGTTTGGATAAACTTGTAATATATTCTACAATAGTCTTTTTTATGAGAATTGTACATCTTTTACAGGGTTAGGGGTGGTGTACATGATGAAGAATCAGAGTACTCATTAAGTGATGAAGATTATCATAGTCATTACAGTACAGATCATGAAGTTGAGGAGCAGAATTCCGAATCTGGAATGGTAATTTATCAAGACAAAAGTCGAACCATTAAAGTCAACTCAAAGTTTCAAAATGTGATAGAGTTTAGAAGAGCATTGGCCCATTATGCAATCATGAATGAGTTTGCATATTTCATTGAGAAAAGTGAACCTACACGGGTCACGGCAAGGTGTGTCGACCTAGAATGCAAATGGAGAATACACGCTTCTGTCATGCAAGATGAAATTTCATTTGAGGTAAGTGGATTAATATAATAAAAGTTAATTTTATTGTTGTTAATAAATTCTATTTTTGATTAATTTCGTGTAGGTCAAGACTTTGATAGAACCACATTCTTGCACTCGAAGCAAAGAAGGTGCTAATAAGGTGGCAACACAAGGATGGGTTGCAAGCGTGGTTAGTGATAAGCTAAAGTCTGATGGAGATGTTAAAACCATTGATCTTCAGAAGTGGGTTAAGAAAATGTATAATGTTGATGTGCCATATATGAAAGTCTTTCGAGGGAAAGAACAAGCTTACAATGATATGCACGGGAAGTGGGAAGACTCATTCTTGAAAACGCATGATTTTAAAGAGGAACTACTAAGACGAAACCCGGGAAGCGTTGTTGAGGTTGACTTTGATACGAAAGGTAACAAGAAATATTTTTTAAGCTTTTTCATTTCATTCCTAGCATGTTGGAAGGGGTTTCTTGATGGCTGTCGTCCCTACATTTCTCTTGATGCATGCCATCTAAAAGGGAAGTTTAACGGCGTACTAGTCGTCGCCACAGGGGTTGACGGCAACAGTTCTATTTTTCCTGTGGCTTATGGTGTACTCGAATCAGAAAATAAAAATTCTTGGATCTGGTTCCTTGAGTTACTTAAGAAAGCAATCGGTACACCTAATGGACTAGTTATATCATCGGATATGCAAAAAGGTCTAGACATTGCAATTACACAAGTTTATCCGACTGCTGAGCATAGAGAATGTGTCAGGCATTTATATGCTAATTTCAAGAGACATTTTCGTGGTGAATTCTTTACAAAGAGCTTATGGCATGCTGCAAGAACCTATCGTTTAACCGAGCATGAACGGTTATTAAATGAAATTGGTGGAGCAAACAAGGATGCACTTACTTATCTTAATGACAATCACAATAGGATTTGGTGTCGTGGCAAGTTTGGGACGGTATCAAAGTGTGATTATATTACCAATAATATTTCGGAGGCCTTTAACTCTTGGATAGGCGAGGTGCGTTATAAGCCGGTACTTGACCTACTTGATTTGGTTAGGGAGAAGATTATGATTCGACTACACAAGAAAATGAGGCTTTTGAAAAAATGGAAGGGTACCTTGGTACCCAATACTAGCAGTTACCTCAGTACAATCTCTAAGGTTAGTGCATATGTTAATTTTATTTTTTTTACTAACAGTTAGCGCATATCTCTTGTTAAATTTATGTTTTGAACTTATAAATATTTTTAAATGTTTTATGTAGAATTTGGGTGAGTATGTAGTTTGTAGAAGTGGTGACAATCGTGCGGAAGTAAAATTGAAGGACGACCGTTGGGAGGTTTCACTTGATGAAAGAACATGTACTTGTCGGCGTTGGCAGGTTAAAGGTATTCCGTGTGTACATGCAGCAGCTTTTATCATTTTCACAAGGGATGCAAACTGGGACAAGTATGTTGATTCTTATTTTACCATTGAGAAATACAAGTTAGCTTATGCGTTAGAAGTTGCTCCAATGCCCACAAAGGATCAATGGGTTCATATTGATACTGAGGAGAAGATATACCCACCTGCAATCAAACGTCCGCCTGGAAGACCAAGAAAAAACAGAATCAAACCATATGACGAGACCAAAAAGAGACAAAAATGTAAGCGTTGTGGCGAGTATGGACACCGTCAAAAGACATGCAGAAATGCAGCACCTGAAGATCATATTTTGTAGCCAAGGATGCTTTTTGTTTTAACGTTTTCTTGTTGTTGGTAAACGACCATTGTTTGGATGCTGGACGTTGTGTAGACGTTTTTCTTGTTGATGACTACGACGTTGTTTAAACGTTTTTTGATTTAATATTTGATATCACTATGTTTGACTATAATCACATGTTTGATTTAATATGTTGGACAGAATCAACGTTCTTTGATTTAAACGTTTTTTGATTTAATAGTTTTTTTTTAACGGCTTAATAGTTTTTGATTTAATAGTTGATTTAATATTTGATATCACCATGTTTGATTTAATAGTTGATTTAATATTTGATATCACCATGTTTGATTTAATCTACTGGATAGTAATCAACGAGTATATATGTACATATTTATTTACTAGTTTATTATTAAGGGTAATATAGTCATTTAGATATAAGGGGATATATGTAAATATTTATTTAGTTAGTTCATTAAGGGTAAAATAGTCATTTAGTTAGCTAATTTTAATAAAAAAGGATAAATATGTAATATATGTGGTTTAGGATGGGGAAATTTGTAATTAATTTTAAGGGTTGGGTATATATGTAATAAAGGAAGTTAGAAAGGGGATATATGTAAATGACCCTTTCAAATTTGACTAGGTTAATTAGGTCAAAATTTATTAGCTGACTCGAATTAGTGATCGGTGAAGTTAAGTGTCGAGGTTATGTTTGGCTTAAGATTAAGCCTTCGGGGCTGTTTGGCAACTTCTGAATGATTAAGTGCTGAACCAGTAAGATTTTTGAATCATTAAGTGCTGAATCAGTAAGAGGTCTGAACCATTAAGAGCCAGTATACTGCTTAACCCTTCAGAGGCAAATGTCTGACCAATTCAGATTAATACTTAACCATTCAGAGGCAAATGTCTGAACCATTCAGACTCTGTATAATACTTAACCATTCAGAGGCAAATGTCTGAACCATTCAGACATTTGCTTACGAAACAAACAGTCTGAACCATTAAGTGTTGAACTAGTAAGAGGTCTGAACCATTAAGAGGCTCATTAAGAGGTAAACAAACAGCCCCTAAGTCTTCGGGGCTGTTTGTCAACATCTGAATGGTTAAGTCCTGAACTTGTAAGAGGTCTGACCCATTAAGTGCTGAACCCGTAAGAGGTCTGAACCATTAAGAGCCAGTATAATGCTTAATCGTTCAGAGGCAAATGTCTGACCAATTCAGATTAGAGGTCTTAACCATTCAGATTCTGTATAATGTTTAATCATTTAGAGGCAAATGTCTGAACCATTCAGACATCTGCTCGTGAAACAAACAATCTGAACCATTAAGTGCTGAACCAGTAAGAGGTCTGAACTATTAAGAGCTTCATTAAGAGGTAAACAAACAACTCATTCCTTTAAATGATCACGATTTATAAAGTTAAACCTTATCCAATTATCCTATATATTAAAAAACAAAGCTTATGAATAGTAAATGCCATCTTTTGTTGACTTTATGAATAGTAATGAATAGTAAATGTCATTTTTTGTTGACTTTTTTCCCCTATACCCTTTTTAAGTGTGTATATATATTCATTTTCTTCAAAGTTAGTTAGAATGGTGAAGTGGTTTTGTGGTTGTATGTGTTTTAAAGAGACTCAAGTTCAAATCATAGGGTCTTTTTTTTCCGTTTTGTCGCGCCGCAACGCGGCGCGCAGCATTAAAACCTAGTTTGTTTAATAAACGATCAACCTGGTTATGAAGATTGAATAAACAGAAACCCTAAAGCATAGAAAAAAAACCATGTTAAACATAAACCCTAAAGCATAGGAGGTCTAATGGTCGTAGTAATGTGTGGCTTAATAGGTTTGTTGGTTAAGATGGTTGTTTTTAATACCCACGGGTTGGAACCGAAACCGGCCCATTTTTGATGAATTGACAGACCCAACAACCGACCCTTCCAATGTTAGCGGTTTTGGACATTGCAGTTCCCAATCTGTTTCAAGAATCTGAGTGTCTACAAACTATAACTTGCTCACCTTTTACACCTAAATGAATAATCTTAATTCATAGTTACTTTTGTTTAATTTATATTATGTAGTTAATTAGTTATATGTGACCGTATAGATCTATACTGATTCATCTATCTATACTATTATATAATGTAGGAGGGAAGGATTCCCAAAAGTTAAGAACTTCTTCCCCCCTTATTTATAAATAAACCCCTAAAATGAGGGTAAAGCGGTCTTTTAAACCATAATTATTTTTTAGTCCCTCAATCTATTACATTTAAATCCTTGACATTTAACATAATTATAGGTAATTAGTTACACTTCTTCCCCTCTTTAATTCTTTAACGTATTCATGCGATATCTTACAACCTGTAATGTTTTAAAAAAATCCGAAGGTACCATGACGATCGGCACATTTTTTAAACGTTTCCATAGTTGTCTTTTTTAGTTTCGTCGTGCGTTCATAAAGTACAAATAGCCGATGCGTAAATGTACAATTGATTAAAGCCAACATTTGTTTTTTACCCAAGCCTGCTTTGATCATTACCTAGCTACCGTGCATTAACAAACTGACTCTGTACAAATTTTTTGTTTTGAACGGCATATAATCATCGTACCCATCATAAACAATACCTTTTTTTAACAAAATTCCAATTAATAGCTTTATCGGCATGATTTTCCCCTACCATTTGAAACAATATATTCCGATTATTCCTATCTCTAATTTAAAATTCAAAACCATTATTCTCTCAACTTAAACCTCCGACATTTCATCCCCTAAAGACCCGCGCCTCCTAAATCCCCCTCCATCATCTTTTCTCTCAACACCTCCGGTCATTCAATGCAACCATCAGGTATGTTTTCTACTTTTTTTTTTCTCTCTCTCCAAGACCCCTCTACCGATCGAAACCCCACCACCATCACCATATGGTACAACTAATAAAGCTTTTAAATCTCCCATCCCCTATTCAAAACATGCAGTAAACCATAATCCCATATCAAAATTCAAACATACTTTCTCTTCCTTAGTTCTCTATCTCGATTAGTGAGAGTACACACACCCAAATTTATCGTTCGATCGAGCCCTAATTTTTTTTATTGGTTGAACAAATCAGCGTGCACTAATCGTTACACGTGTTGTTTGACTTAATTTGTTAAGAATTCGTTGAATTTGTTTCATGATTTTGTAAATAGGAGGTTGAAAACCTAATTCATGGAGATGTACCAACGGAGCACGGGTCAGAATGGGTCAGGACGGAGCATATCCAACAACCGGAATAGATAAAACCGGGCCATGAAACGGGGCTTGAAGGTACTGTTTCATGTACTATGTGTTTTACAGTTTGATTTTTTATGGATTTTTCTAAGGTGCAGCCACTATTAATGCCATTCTCGCCTAGCCAATCATCACAAGAATTCTCAGGTATTGAAGTTGTAATTAGAGCCTGTTTAATTTAGTTGTAATTACCAAACATAGTATATCTATTGCAGTTGAGATATGAATTATGCATTATGATGATTGATGAACACTTTTTTAGGTTATTGTTTGTATGTGTATATATATTTATTTATTATGAACAATATACTTTTTCTTTAATGAAGGTTCTTTGTTTGACTTTTGTAGTTGGATTGGATTTCACTAATAGCTGGTATATATTTTTGCTAAAGGAACTTTTGTATGATATTAATTTGTTCGGTTACTTTGAAACCATCAAACTATGTATCACTATTAACGGGTTTGTTTATTAGTCTAAGTTGGATTTAAAAGTAGATTATGGCGTATGTCATATGATTAATCATTTCATGTTTGTTTGGTTGATATGACTAAATGCTTGAATTTTAAACTTTATTTTTTATAACTTCTCTTTGCTTACAGGTTTTATCAATGAAACTAGCTATGGTGAATCCAGAACTGTTCATTGACATTGACCATATGGTCTTCATGGAGAGTAATCTGACCAACAACCACATATGTGTTTTGCAGCTGATCAGGTCACTAATAGCAAGCATCATTTTTTGTTAGGACATCATTTCTAAATATTTGAACAAAATAGACTTCTTAAGACTCTTATGAATACATGTATTATTCTTAAAAAAAATGCATATGCATGAAGAATACGAAGAGGTGTTTGGATTCGCATTTGGAATAGATTATCTGATTATTGCGACTTTAACTCACAAGAATTACTTTGTAGAGTTCTCAAAACACCAACATCTGAACAACTACCATGCTTCTTATCGCTGCAATAGTTTTCTTCTGCAATTGAACTATTGAACTATATGTGACTATGTGGTATCTGTTTGTTGTGATGAAAGTCATTTAAATGTTGGTGTTCTTCATTTGGTTCCCTCATTCATTATAAGCTTTTCTCTTGTTGGCTGACATTAAAATGTAAGCTAATTACTTGTATCCTTAAAATGATTTAATATTCAAAATGGAAGTAGTTTACTTTTGCTCTTGATTGATGTAAAGTTAGTGTTATTTACAGCTATGAACCAAACACCATTGATCTCGCTGATCCAAATGAGCTTGAGTAAGTTATTATTATCTATAAATTTTGGGTAGTAAAGATATAACGATTATATTGTTTTTCTATGTCGGATATTTATCTTCTTGTAGGTGGTGGTGGCCATTACTGTGGTAACAGGTAAATCGTTGAGTAAAATGATTTAGGAGGTTGTATGAATAAAATTTCTTTTTTGACTGAGTGTTTGGTTTAACCCATTTTCAATCTAAACACAATAAAGATTGACGCTTCTATAAATAAATGGTTTGGAACTGCTACTTGTCTAAGCAAACTTTTTATCATCTTTTCTAAAGCATATTTTCTTTAACATATGAATGCAGCTTGCTGTGAAAAGTTATCACCATATAATTGAGGCCACATTCAAAGATTTTGCAAGAGCTCTTAGACAAGCGATAGAATACGACCGACGGTGATGTGGCACTATCCCTAGGTTAGTTCTCATACATATATCTGAAATGTATACTTTTCTAAGGACGTTTGTGCCTTTTTTCAATATAGACAAACAATATTGTTGTTCATTAAAGCTGTGTTACAAAATAAAAAACAGAAACTACAAAAGAACATATGCTATAGCTCTAAAGAGGTATTGTCGCGTTCCTGAAGTGCGCTCTAAAAGAAAAAAAAGGATCATGGATTGAAATGGTATTCTTTTTCATTTCAGAAATATTTCTGGTAGCTTTGATTTTGTAAAATTGACAAAGAGATTACTATTGAAATGTGCAGGAAATTGTGATGATGTAGCTGTTAGTCCTTGTTACAGACTAAAAAATAAGAACATTGTTGTTCATCATATCATGAAATTTAAAGCTCGCTACTACAATACTGATGACAATGTACGCTATGGAGGCAATGTTTCATGCATCAAGATTCAAATTTCTATTTTGTGATGTTTCTATTAAACACTTGAGTTGATTTTCATGTATAAATTGTTAATTTTCCATTTAGATCGATTACATGTGTTTTAATGAATTGTAGTGGAAATAAGAACTTAGATAACTACTTTAAATAAGTAATTTTAAATAAACTTGATCTTATCCAAAAAAGATATATTTTATCTTTAATAAACAAAGTTTTCAATCATTTTATTTTGTTTACTCAATTTTGTAGCAACTCTTTGTGGCGAGTAATTCCTTACACTTTGATTGTAAAGTTGAATTGATTTTGTGGTCATCGGAATTATTGAGGTTTTACCTCGTGCTCTCATCAGTTTATGCCTCAAAAAGCTTTGCAACATGTGGGAACGGATCATGTGGGACTGCCACTTAAACCATCATCAACACCGGTACCCTTCTACGACTTCTAATGTTATGAAAAAGTAATGCTTATGACGTACACCTATAACAATAAGAAAATAATAAAGTAACGCTTATGACGGACATCCACCACATTAAGAAAACTACAAAAAACGAGTACTACAATGCAAAATGTCGCTCCCGCCGCATCGCGCGGGCACCTAACTAGTTATATTATATTGATCATTCTATGATTACGATGAAGTTAATCATTTATTTCTTTTGTGTTTAGAACAAAACTATTAATGATGATAGTGACCAAGGTATTCATTCATGTTTTCGGTTTATATACTTTAACATATGTTCTTAGTTTAATAAGGGTCCTTTAATAATCTTAAATCCCAAGTTTTCTTAAATCCTATACATCACCCTCTAATCATATCTGCTAAAAGTTTCGTAAGCATGCATCATCAATATCAATATTAATTTCCAAAGAGCTTCTGGTGGAGTGGTAAGAGAGATACTTGGGTTTCCAAGAGACCCAAGTTCAATTCATGCTTCTCACTATTAGTTTTCAGTGGCACCTGGTGATAATGGAAGACTAGGCGAGTAGGCGGCAATCGCTAGTTCGATCCTTGAACTGAATGGGTTTTACCTCACCGCACTGTCGTGCCTTTGGGCGAGTGTTCACTGGCTTCTGCCCTAGGTGAGGGTTTTCCCCAGTTCGAAGACGAGTGTATCCCGATATGGTGAATTTCGCCAGTAACCCATTTGAATGATTCGTTGCCGTTAAAAAAATATCAATATTAATTATATAATAATAGCTATTTTATCAACTTTGGATAAATGAATATTAGGGGTGCTAAACGGGTCGTGTTCATGGGTTAGCGGGTTCAACCCGACCCGAACCCAAAAATTTTACACGAACCCGACCCGAACTCGAAAACTGTATCATACATTTGAAACCGAACACGATCGGAAGTTTTGTGGGTTGACCCGAACACGACCCGTTCAACCCGAATTTTTTAATTTTTCTTGAAATTAATGTATTAAAATTAAAATTTACGTAAAAAACACAAATATATATAATAATATTATATATTATAATTTTGTGACATATTTGTGCTTAGTGGATTTGTACTTTATGCTTTAGGTGTGTTTTTGGTTTTCTTTGTTGCATTGGTTGTTTTGTTGGTTGTACATGTTGATCATATCAGACACGTGTTTTTTTCTTTTGCTGTCTTTATGGTGTGCATCCACGTATTTGTTACATACCTTCTATCCCTTTCAGTCCAAAACCACCGCCACTCATCTCATCCAGTTTCAAGACCAGTACCAACCACCGCTGGTGAAGGCAGTCCTTAAACGTTTAAACCCTAAAATCAAACCTCTCGAAATACGGTGAGCAAGTAAGTGGTCAAGGTTAATATTAAACCCTAAGAAAAGCCCATACCCCTGTTTCTTCGTGTGTTTCTCAGGTATGTTTTTCTATCAGAGTTTTTTGTTTGCTGGTGGTTTTGCTTGTTTGATTCATGGCGGTGGCTTTTGTTTCGCCGCCGGTTGTGGGTATTGTTGCCTTGATTATGTTGGCTTGATGATGGTGGTTGATCTTTATGTAAACCCTACCCTTTTTGTATGATATGTGATGTTGATGTTGACACTTGAGTTGCGATTAAGGGATTTAGGAAGCCGTTGCCGGAGACCTATGGCGGTTATGACGAACGACGTGATCAAGCCGTTACCGGTGTCTGTTCTGCGACGTGCGTCTCCGGCGACGACGGTTATATAAGCGCTTATACATGTTTCTTTGCCCTATGTTTCCCTTTGTTTTACGCTTGATTGTTCCGGTTGTGTCTAATGCGATGTTTAAGTATCTATTGGTTTTGTTTCATCTTTAGTTTATTGCTATTAATATGAATATATACGTGTGGTTGATGAATGGATGCTACTTAATCGAATACCTTTTGTATAGGTAAATATGATGGGCTATGGTCAACCAGTTTCATTCATTGCGCTTTAATTTGAAATCAATGAAAGTCCCTTAACCATAAGAAAGCCTTTTGCTTAACTCCTCTAAATATGATTTTGAATTATGTTATTTGAATATTACATTACGTCTGAGGTAAATACATAATGACTTGGCGAAACTTACTTGGGTTGTAAACATAATTGGAAGGTATTGTAACAACCCGTGTTACTGAAGTCAAAGTCAGAGGAAGAAAATATTGCTAATTGCGATCTGTCAGTCCTTGCTTAACTATGGATTTGACCACCTTGACTTAGAACCAGTTTTGCATTTAAATTGCTTTAGTTGTATTATGTGGAGTACATGTTAATAAATCGCTACTTAATCACATATTAATTGCTAATCGACTTATCGCTAATCGCATCGCAATCGCACTCGCAACCCGAATTATAGGTTATGGATATTGTTTTACGTGTGCGTGCTTATTATGTGTTACTTGTGCATGTTATGTTTATGTTGAGGTGTTAATCGAAATCGCAATCGCAATTCTATCGCATCGCAATCCAATTGCAAACGCTAAACGCAAGTTATTTATAGTGATTGTATGTTAGATATAGCAGTTGGGTTATTTGTGTAACTAATGGGTAATACTATCGCATCGCTCGCTCGAAATGCATCGCAACGCTCAACACGCTAAATGAAACGCGAAAACTCAAATCGCCGAGCCACTTCGATCGAATGACCATTCGATCGGATGGCCATCCGATCGGATAGTCATCCGATCCGTGGCCTGTGCTACCCTTTTCCTCTTTTGGAAACTCTATAAATACCCCTCTGTCACATCATTTGTGATGTGACAGCTCCTCTACTCGACCAGCCGCACCCAAGCCTTCTTTCTCTCGATTTCTAGCGATTCTTGTAAGTTTTCAACCTAAATCCTGTACTTCTATGATCTACACGCATTTCTTCATCTTTTTCACCTTTGAATATTAACTTTTAACCAGGAAATCAGTGGATTTGAGGTGTTATAGGGTGATGTCATCATGGAGTTCTTATGAACTTCAAGTTTTGGCCTCATCCCACCAAGAACAACTCAGATCTGAAAGATTTCCACATGATTTAACAAAGATCTTGCATAGATCAGAACATTTTCAAGGATAAAAGGATTGAAAGATACTTATCCAACTTTCTTTCAACTCTTTTTACACTCAATGCACTCAAAACCGATAGAATCGGAGCTCGTTCTGATCTTCTACTCATTCTTAGTGAAGTGTTGGTTCAAGATCTGATTTCTATCTAAGGGACAACTGATTCCGGGTTAAACATGAACGACCGTCACGAACCAGTAAACTGATCGGACTAGGGTGATTCCTGTTCAATCGGATAACTTGGGTCAGGATGGGGTTTCTGTTGTTTAGCACGTTGTCATACCGTCTCAATCAAACCGCAAAACTTTCCAAACTTAACAAATCTTCAAGTTGCAAAAGATCAGATCGCGGGACGGATCGCCGTCCGATCGGATCGCCGTCCGATCGAACCGCAACCCGATCGGATTGCACTTGAGGTTCAACACTTAAACAATATTCAACATTTTCAATGCATAGTCAATTCAAACGGATTGTCACCCGATAGGTAGATCATCCGATTGGATGTTGATCCTGCTGTGAACTCGTTCTCTAGGAAATACCTCACCGGACGGATCGCTATCCGATCGAACTGCCGTACGATCTGTGACACCCCAGGAAAACCAGGAAACCATGCAACTTAACTAGCTCCCTCAGTGAGTACGTGCTAAATTTCGGGACGAAATTTCTTTCAACTTGGGGATAATGTGACAACTCGTATTTCAGAATCTGTCTTGTGTTTAATGTAACGTGTATGAACTCTATATGACAAGTTGATATGTTGGTTTTAATGAATATGTGTTACGTGTTATGTGATCTTGTGTAATGTATGTATGTAATCGCACAAGCCCTATTCGGGCCACGCTCTTGTACTCGAACCATAAGGGCAGCCCATGAAGGGTTCGGCCCACTCCCTTAGTTCGAATAATCCCTAGTGTGAGTATAAATTCTACACTTCACCAAAACACACAAAGTTTAGCAAACACTAAGCCTCTCCCTCTCCCTCTCAAACTCGACGGCCAACATCCCTTTCTCTTGAAGCTTTCTTGTTCGGATCATCCTTGTCTACCTTCTAACCGGTTAGTGTTTCATGGTTATTGTTTTGTTAGATGGTATTATGATTCCATGAGTTGATATTATGATAGCTAGGGTTGTTAGTATGAATGATGGATGATTTCTGATGTTCTGTTAATGTATGAACAAATGATATATATATATAATTGGTTAATGTTTTTAAATGATCGAACCGAACCTATATGATAATTGTGAAACTAGTGTTGAGTTGGAATTAGGGTTTATGTGATGATGTTTATGTAAATCGGATTGTATGCTATTGATCTAAGAACCGCGTGGATGCAATGAAATCGGCTGTGTGTATGTGTTCGGGTTTAAGGCATGATCGAGTATGTTTTGAATATGATTAGAATTCATATTAATTATGTGATGAGAACCTTGATTTAATCGACCATCTGTAATCAGAAACTGTTAGAATTGATTGATTGTAAATCAAGTAATTATGGAATGAATAACTAATTTGCTTGATTTAAGGAAACTAGTAATTGATCACACAAGATCAGATCACACAAGATCTGATCCGGTCGCACAAGACCAAACGCACAAGGGAATCGCACAAGTCAGGTGCACAAGCTCCCAATCGCACAAGCTAGAATATGCTAGGGTACAACTGTTAATACACTATGTACAGCTTAGGATTGCATGATCGCACAAGACCTGTGGATCGCACAAGACAGTGCCTATCACACAAGTCTTGGGCCACACACACTGTTCGGACTTCATTATGTTGATTGGGCCATAAAGCCCAAAACTCAGTCACACAAGATGTTCCGAGTCGCACAAGGCCTAATGGATCGCACAATTTTAAATCATGTCTTTTTGTTTGGGCCGAATGTATGTTGGATTGCTTATGTTATTTGGGCCGGGTATGTTTGGATCGCACAACCCGTTGTGAGTCGCACAAGGTTGTGCTGGACGCACAACATGTTGGGCCGATGGTTATTGGGCTTCACTCTTTGGATCGCACAAGATGGTTGGACTTGCACAATTATGACAGCCCACTCACCTTTGTCGCACAAGTAAATATAATGTGGACTTGACTGTTTAGATGATTTACGTGGTTGCCATGATCGTTGTGTGTTGTAACCTGACAATTCTGTGTAAACTTATGTGCACTACTTGAACCTAGACCTGACTTGTATGGTAACCATGTTAGGACGTGGTTGACCACTAGGAGCTCAATCGACCCTTACTTATCTGCCGAGCTAACCCAAGGTGAGTTCACACTTCTCTACAAAGCATGGGATTCCCAGGGGTTGGGAATGGGTTAAGGAATAGGGATTCCTCGTCCTGTTGGGATGTGTTCAGGAATGTAGATTCCTCGTCCTGTTGAGACAGATTTAGATTTTTACTAGACTAGAACTCTATCAACGAAGTCCCTCCTTTTGTATCGACTTAATCTCCGAGGCCAATGGCGAACGGGTCATTAGTTAAATAGCTCTATTAGGTTTAACAAACCTCACACCGTGCCGTAGAGGACGGGCGTGGACTAATGGACTATGGCATGTTAGTGATGATAGACACCGACGCTAGGGCACATAAACATGACGAACGTTAGTAGTCGATATGGTAACGAGTCTGGTAGTTTAAACATGGGGTAGCCCCCACGGCCGAAGTGCCGGGCTGGATAACCAAAGATTGGGAACATGGGGTAGCCCCCACGGCTGGAATGGTCGAAGTGAAAATGGATTAACAAATGAACGTTTTCGAAACTATGGGGTAACCCCCACGGCTAGATAGCCGGTTAAGATTAAGCTATGTTTTTGGAACAACTCTAAAATGGACAACCAACTGTGAACTCGCTCAACTTTGTTGTTGACTTGTTACTACATGCTTTGCAGGTCACTAGGTTTAGCAGGAGCTTGCATGGGGAAGAGTCGTTGTAGAGCATGGACATTGAGTGTTCATGATAAACTTAAATACACTGAATTTATGATTTGGGTTTTGAACTATTTTCTTCCGCTGATAACTTAGACTTATTAAATTGTTTTTGGACACCAATTATATCGTGTGGTTGAACTTTTAATTACTTTACTATGTTGTTCAATATGATTGGTGGTTCGATCCTGGTCAGTCAAGTCTCCAAGCGGTGATACTCCGCATGTGGATTTTTGGGGTGTGACAGATTGGTATCAGAGCCATTGGTTATAGTGAACTTGGTTTTAAGAAGGGAAAAAGTTTTGATAAAACCAGACTATAACCTGTACAGTGCTCAACGATTCACAATGACGCTTCGCTCCACGTGCAAGGCTCAACACTATAGGTGATATGATTTATGTTTATATTGCCTACTTGCTAGTTACATAGTACATTGCTCATGGTATGCTTAGTTAGTATAACAACTGTTGCTTGAACTCTGTGTGCTTACTCTCTTCTGTCCCTCCACATATACACACATGCGCAACACTTTTCTTACTTGTGTTTTCTTTGGTGTGAAGATCATGAGTGGACATCTGAATTTGACTCAAGCCCAACTGACGGCTCTAATCAATGAACGAGTTGCTGAGGCACTCGCAGCTGTCCCTGCAGGAGGTATAACCTGCCATTTCGACCTATCCTAGGATGTTTAGATCCTACTCTCATGAACCAAACCTCGTGCTTAATCTTGTCTTTAACTTCTCGCGCGACAAGTCAGCCTGCTCAGCCTCCCGTGTGTACGTTCAAGACCTTTATGGACTGTAGACCTAGTACCTTCAGTGGTACAGAAGGAGCTGTAGGTCTCCTCCACTGGTTTGAGAAGCTCGAATTTGTCTTCGAGATGTGTGAATTCCCTGAGGCTCGTAGGGTAAAGTTTGCTACTGGAACACTTGAAGGTGCTGCGTTAACCTGGTGGAAAGCACAGGTCCAACTGCTAGGGTTGGCGGTTGCTAACGCCACCCCATGGAACGGTTTTAAAGAACTGATCAAAGAAGAGTACTGTAGTCGTGACGACATTCACAAGCTGGAGGTAGAGTTCTTCAACTTAAAGATGACGGGGTCAGAAATTGAAGCGTATACGAAAAGATCGAATGAGTTGGCTATCTTGTGTCCTACTATGGTAGACCCTCCTATCAAACGTATCGAACTGTACCTTAAGGGTTTGGTGCCAGAAATTCAAAGTCACGTGACCTCAGCTAATCTTGGCACCATTCAGCAAATCATCAAGTTGGCTCATCGTCTCACTGATCAGGCGGTAGAGCAGAACAGGTTACCAAAGCGTATTAGTGCTACTACTTCTGATACTCCCAGTGACAGCAAGCGTAAATGGGATGGAACTTCAAGCAAAGGTTCAACTTCTGTTTAATCTCAGTCACAGCAGCGAAGGACTGAGGACTATAGGAGCCCCAGTCAGCAGTCTTCTGGAAGTCAAGGGCAGGGTGGATACAAGGGGAATCACCCCAAATGTAATCGCTGTAACTTGCACCATAGCGGAACATGTAGTAGAGGCAGCTGTCATCGATGCAACAAGCATGGTCACATTGCAAGAGATTGTAGAAGTCAGCTTCCCGCGAATCAGAATCGGCAACAACAGCGAGCCCCACCAAACCAACGCCAGCAGCAACAACAACAAGGTAACAACAAAGGGTGTTTTCAATGTGGTGCTGAAGGCCACTTCAAGAGAGACTGGCCCCAGCTAAACCAGAATCAGAACAACAACAATAATAACAACCAGGGGAATGGAAACAACGGGGGTAACAACGGCAATGGTGCCAGGGGTCGTGTTTTTGTGATTGGACAAGGTGATGCAAGGAACGATCCCAACGTCGTGACGGGTAAGTTCCTACTGGACGACTTTTATGTTACTGTTTTATTTGATTCGGGTGCCTATACTAGCTACGTGTCCTTAAAAGTTAGTCAAATGCTTAAGCGTACCCCAACACTTTTGAACACCAAGCACACTGTAGAGCTAGCTAATGGTAAGAGTTTAGAGGCCACATACGTAGTCAAGGGTTGTAATCTTGTTCTTGCTAATCAGACCTTCTCTATCGACCTCATTCCTATCGTTCTGGGTAGTTTCGACGTTGTCATTGGGATGGATTGGTTATCCCAACACCAAGCAGAGATTCTTTGCAATGAGAAGATTGTCCGTATTCCCCGTTCAGGTGATGAACCTCTCATGATTTGTGGCGACAAGAGTGGTGCGGTCGTGAGCATCATCTCTTTCCTTAAGGCCTAGAAGTGTTTGTGGAAGGGCCACACAACTATTCTGGCTCTCGTTACTGATACCTCAAAGAAGGAGAAGAAGATAGAGGATTTTCCGATTGTGCGTGACTTTCCTGAGGTATTTCCTAAGGAATTACCTGGTCTTCCGCCTCACCGACAAGTCGAATTTCAAATCGAGCTAACTCCTGGAGCAGCGCCCATAGCTCGAGCACCATATCGTTTAGCTCCATCAGAACTTGAAGAACTGTCCACGCAACTACAAGAGCTCTTGGATAAAGGTTTTATTCGTCCTAGCTCTTCGCCCTGGGGAGCTCCAGTGCTATTCGTGAAAAAGAAAGAAGGTACCTTCAGAATGTGTATCGACTATCGCAAGCTCAACAAGGTGACCGTGAAGAATCATTATCCTCTTCCACGTATTGATGACCTGTTCGACCAGCTGCAAGGGTCGAGCTTTGTAACAACTCTCATTAAAAGTCCTAATTATTATCTTATTTTGTCCAATAGGAAACCCTAATTGAGACCCCCAAGTGATCCTGCACAAATCCTAAAATTTTCAGAACAATCGGAATCAGGATCAGGGCCCCTAAAACTCAGGGGGGGGGGGGAGGTAAACCCTAGTTAGTATTATCTTGACAGTTTTACGTGTAAAACGAATTTGATCGAGCGACCAACTCAGCAAGCCTACCTGGACACGGGGCTACCCTATGGTGGTAGGGCACCCCTCGCGCCTCGCGACAACCCCTCGCGCCACGCGAGGGGGCCATTTTCCAAGTATAAATATAGGGGCTTGGGACTTGAATTCTGGCAGTTGAACGACGTTAAAACTCAAAACGTACACTGAGATATTGTAGAAACAGTCCCAAAACACATATAATCTCGAAGTTCTGCCGCGATAACAGGGTAATAACTCGATCGCTGCTACGATTCAATGTCCGATCGATTAAAACTATCCAATGGATGTTTAAGTGTTGCCCACATTAGGGTTATGCTTTGTCATTCGTCGTAAATTCGATGGATGTTTAAGTATCACACTTTGTCATTTATTGTGAGGGTTTAATCTCATGAGTTATCGTAAATGCTGTATTAATTACTGACCTAGTTCGTGTGCATGTTATTAATTTAGGTAACAAGGTTAATCAGTAGACTAGACTCTGCCCGTGTTAAATCTGCAAAGTGAGTCATTCTCTTTTTATCAAAGTGCTTTATAAATTCTTAAATGTTTTCAAAGTTATAATTACTGGGATTAAGTCTTTGTAGTCACCAAATTACAGCCGGTATGTGGGGTTTTGTATACATTACTTGATAACCGTCATCATTGGACAACGAGTTAGCCAAGGGGTGATATGACCATAGTCACAGACACCATTGGACAATGAGGTTACCAATGGATAGTCGAGCGACAAATACTGTGGGTAGTTGGTTGATATATGGAAACATTGTAATCACTCTTAATACTGTAAATTATAACAACGTGTCATTTTAGTAAAAAGAATGATTCACCAGTATTTCCCTGCTGACAAAACCTTTTTCAAACATGTTTCAGGTGATCTGTTGTAATCCAGGAAAAGTGCCGCGAAGCACTACAAGCTTAAGGAAATGGCTCAATATAAATAAAGAAACATATTTTGTAAAATAAAGATTTTCTAGTGAAATTATCTGATTGTAAATTACCAGGGTTTTATCCCTAATTATGAAATAAAATAATCAGGCATTTTCAGTTTTTAAAAGATCCTGCTAAAATCTTCCACTGTTAAACTCAATTAAATAAATACCACGGGGTTCCTGTCCCGCGGCTACTGAACTGGGTCAAACCGGGTCGGGGGCCATGACAGGAAAATGTGGTATCAGAGCCACTAAGTTAAGCTAATTAAGTATTTGAGAAATACTTAATTTTCCTGATTGCCATTATGTGATTATGTGTTTTATTAACTGACTACTTGTTAATTACAGTATGGGTAAGCAAAAGCTTTCGAACATCTATCTTAAATTAGATAGTACCCCAAAAGAGAAGGGAAGTTCATCCCAATCAAAATCCTCAAGATACTTAGTAGAGACTGAGGAGGGAATATTTGTTCGTAAAAGCCATTATGAGGAACCACTTTCTCCTAATAAAAGAAGTTTGATTATTAGGAAAAGTCAGGAGAAAATAAAGAAATCTCAATCAAAAGAAATGAGAGTTAATCAGGAAATCCAGAAACTAGGCAGTAACCCACCATGGGAAGACCAGTTAGATGAAAAATGGGCAGATCTCTATATGCTAGCCACTATAGCAATAAATGCAAATCTTTAAAATACCTTGACCCAGTATTAGCACCCTTATCACTTACAATGCAGAAATTTTACCCAGTAAATAAATAATTTTACAATAAAACCTAGTATGTTTTAATTGTCAGTTGTCCTTTGTATTAAATTAGTCACACGGTATGCAATAATACTTGAAGTTATTTGTGAAATTTTGTTATAAAATTTTAACTTAGTATTTTGTATATATGCTAAACAGCATAAATGAGTTATCTGAAGCTCTTTAGAATCTCAATCTTTATCCGGTGAAAATAGAAGTTTCCAGAGACTTCACTGGTTACATACCCGATATAGAAGAACCTATGGAATTCAACGCTCTACCTCCGGAAAAACCCAAGCCTAAGAAAAGGAGAAGATTTGTGGGATGGAGGCGTGTGCGCAGGAGGAAACCCGTAACTAGGAAGATTCCCAAAATAGAAAATCCCATAGACAAAGGAAAGAGTATTGAAATCGGGGAAGGTTCTAGGCAGATAGAAATGGAGATTGGGGAAGGTTCTAGGCAAACAAAGATGGAAGTTGGGGAAAGCTCTAGGCAAATTGAGGAGTTGCCATTTCAGGAGGAATTGTATCGTGCATTAGAGAGCTGTGATATCGTCAGGCCTATCAATAATAACCTCTACCCTTATCCTGCTGAAAATCAACTTCCAATAAACTTGGAACCAGCAATCCCAGAACCTATAATCCACACCCAACCTCTACGAATGGACGAGTGGTGGACTAATGATTGGCAGTTTCAAAGCCTCCTTAACAATCCTTATACTTTTCTCCCTCAGTTCGACCCGGAACCAATACCAAACCCACCAATGAGCAATGAAAATCTAGCTGAACTCCGCCACTTTGGCGAGGAGCTGGTGGATGCAGGAAATAGGATTCGGGAAGTAGGAAAACAGATCTCCTGGAAGTACGACGAAAGGGAACGTCGTTACTGAAGTACCAACTGACAAGGGATAGTGGGGTTATGAAACTGTGATTTTATAATAATAATAATAGTAAAATATAATCTTGTAAAATAACTACAAATAAAACTTTGTAAGATAATGGTGTGTATTGATGCATAATATAATATATAAAAAGGGAATCGGGAAATCGATAATTTTGGATATATATTTGTGTTGTGAAATATGTATGATTGTTTTGTGCATAATTGTTATTTATTATGTACTAATAAAATATATATATTAATTATCAGATGGAAAACGCTAATAATGAACCAGTTAACGAGGTTAATCAATCTGAGCAACATAAGGAGGATCACTTTATGACTAAGCAAGATATAGAAAATATCGTTGCTCAAGGGATAGCCAATGCTATTCCAGCAATCCTTGCTGCTGCCCAGAAACCTGTTGAACCTCAACAAATCATTCCTAGCAAACGTACTTCTGAAGATAACTTCAGTAATAGCGTAAACGGAGGCGGTAATCATACTAATAACAATAATGATCCACGGCAGGCTCCGCTCCCTAAGAAAATGAAAGCTGCAACGCCTGGTTGCACTTACAAAGAATTTCTTGCTTGTAAACCAGCTGAATTTGCAGGCAATGAAGGAGCGACTGCGGCACTGCGTTGGTTCGAGAAAACCGAGGCAGTGATCATAATAAGTAAATGTGCTGAAAACGACAAAGTCATGTACGCGTCGAATCTTTTTAAAGAAGGGGCGCTAGAATGGTGGAATACAGTACTTCAACCCAAAGGAAGAAATGTGGCTTATGCCATGAATTGGGAAGAATTTAAAAGTCTGATAGAAAGAAAATTTTGTCCCGAATATGAAAAGGAACAAATGGCGAATAAATTTTTGAACCACCGGATGGTGAATGTAGACTGTCGAGGGTATACTTCAACATTCTTCGAGTATGCTAGAGTAGTACCAACCCTGGCTTCGCCAGAGTCGGTGCTCATTTCTCGTTATATTTGGGGATTGATTGGCGAAATCCGTAATATCGTTAAAGCTGCGAGACCTCGCACTATTGACGATGCGATAGAATTAGCTAACACCCTAACTGACGAGCTGATACGCACAAGAGATGAAAACATGAAAAAGGAACTGGCTCAGAAAATTACCCAAGGATTTCGTGTGGGTAATAATAGCAACTTCAAGAAAAGAGGAACAGGGCAATCCTCAACTCCGCCGTTCTGTAGGAATTGCATAAAGAAACATTATGGAAGATGTAATGTAACCTGCAATTTTTGTAAAGTTGTAGGACATCGCGAAGAAGACTGCAGAAAGAAAACAAGGATCTGCTATAACTGTGGAGAAGCTGGGCATTTCAAAACAGAATGTCCTAAATTGGTTAAACCAGCACACAATAAAGCCAAGCCAGCTGACGGAGCTACTAAAAAGAATGCCAGAGCATTCCAACTGACCACTCAAGAAGCAGAACTCATTCCAGATGTGATAGCTGGTACGTTCCTAGTTCACAACGTATACGCAAAAGTATTATTTGACTCTGGTGCAAACCAAAGTTTTATCAATACTTCATTCTGCCAAGCTCTTAACTTACCTTTAACCAACCTTAAGCAGATTTTTACAGTTGAAACAGCAGATGGGAATTCAGTTAACATAAATAAGGTTTTGCAAAAAGAAAACATAAAACTTTTAGGTCATGAATTCTCTGTAAACCTGTTACCTATGAAATTAGCCGAATTCGATGTTGTGTTAGGAATGGATTGGTTAGTAGCCAACCATGCTCGAATCCTCTGTGATAAGAACTCTATAGAGATTCGTGCACCCACCGGAGAAATAATCATGATTACAGGAGATAAGCCACGTAAACCCATGCAGTTCATATCAGTAATGAAAATTGCTAATTATGAACGAAAGCAAGGAGTAGTGTATATGATTTCAGTAATCATTAACACTAAGAGTAAGGAACTTAAGGACATTTCTGTAGTCTCAGAATACCCAGATGTATTCCCGGAAGAACTCCCGGGATTACCACCCGACAGGGAAGTTGAATTTAGAATTCATCTAATTCCTGGAACTACACCGATAGCCAAAGCACCTTATCGGTTAGCACCTACTGAAATGCTAGAATTGAAAAAGCAATTAGATGAATTACTAAGTAAAGGATTTATACAACCTAGTTCATCCCCTTGGGGAGCACCAGTATTGTTTGTAAAGAAGAAAGATGGGACAATGAGAATGTGTATTGATTATAGGGAATTAAATAAGGTTACAATTAAGAATCGATACCCATTACCTAGGATTGATGATCTTTTTTATCAACTTCAAGGAGCTAGATACTTTTCTAAGATTGACTTACGCTCTGGATATCATCAATTGAAGGTACAAGAAGAAGACATACCTAAAACTGCTTTCAGAACTAGGTATTGTCATTACGAGTTTACAGTCATGCCCTTTGGACTAACGAATGCACCTGCAGCATTCATGGACATGATGAATCGGATCTGTAAACCGTATTTGGATAAATTTTTGATTGTCTTCATCGACGATATACTCATTTATTCCAAAAGTCAGGAAGAACACTGTCAGCACTTGCATATACTCTTAACTTTGTTAAGAAAAGAGAAACTTTACGCCAAATTCTCGAAATGTGAATTTTGGCTACAGGAAGTGCAATTTTTAGGACACATGGTAAATCACGAAGGCATTCACGTAGATCCTGTTAAGATAGAAGCAATCACCAAATGGAAGGTTCCACAGTCAGTAATGGAAATTAGAAGTTTTATAGGATTAGCTGGATACTATAGGCGTTTTATTAAGGATTTTTCTAAGATAGCCGTGCCATTAACTAAGCTAACCTGTAAATCAGTTAAGTTTGAATGGGGACCTAGGAAAGAAGAGGCTTTTAAGATATTGAAGCATAAGTTAACAAATGCCCCAATTTTAGCATTACCAGAAGGAACAGAGGATTTTGAAGTATATTGTGATGCTTCAAAATTAGGATTTGGATGTGTGTTAATGCAACGCAAGAAAGTAATTGCGTATGCATCAAGGCAATTGAAAAAGCACGAGGAGAACTATACGACTCATTATTTAGAATTAAGAGCCATAATTTTTGCCCTTAAAATTTGGAGACATTATCTGTATGGAAGTAAGTTTACTGTCTATACGGATCATAAGAGTTTAAGATATATATTTGGGCAAAAAGAATTGAACATGAGACAAAGAAGATGGATGGAAATCCTAAGTGATTACGACTGTAATATTCAATATCACGAAGGAAAGGCAAACGTAGTTGCAGATGCTTTAAGTCGTAAGTATCATGAGAAACAAAGACGAGTTCGTGCTCTCAGATTAAATCTACAATTAGATTTAATGGAGCAACTGAAAAATGTTCAAGAAAAAGCAATAGAGGACGCTGCTGAAGGAATGAAGGGGCGAAGAAAGGAATTACAACAAGGAGTTGATGGAATTTGGAGATTCCATAAGAAAAGGATTTGGGTACCTAAGCAAGGAGAATTAAGAAATAAAATTTTAGAAGAATCTCATAAATCTAGGTATACCATGCATCCTGGTAATAATAAAATGTACCAAGATTTAAGAAATAATTTCTGGTGGATAGGAATGAAAAAAGACATTGCTAGATATGTTTTTAAGTGTCTTACTTGTTCACAAGTTAAGGCAGAACACCAGAAACCCTCAGGTCTACTACAACAACTAGAAATGCCTGTATGGAAATGGGAACTTATAACAATGGATTTTGTTACTAAGTTACCCAAAACCAGAAAAGGTAATGATGCAATTTGGGTAATTGTGGATCGATTAACTAAATCAGCTCATTTTCTACCCATGAAAGAAACCTTTAGCATGGAAAGGTTGGCAAAGTTGTATGTAGATGAAGTAGTATCCATACATGGAGTTCCACTCTTCATTGTATCGGATAGGGATAGTCGTTTCACTTCCCATTTCTGGACTAGTTTCCAGAAGGCAATGGGAACCCGACTTAATTTAAGTACGGCATATCATCCACAAACAGACGGGCAAAGTGAAAGGACGATACAAACACTGGAAGACATGCTCCGAGCATGTGTGATAGATTTTGGTGGAAACTGGGATGACCACCTACCCTTAATCGAATTCTCCTATAACAATAGTTATCATTCAAGCATCGAAGCTGCCCCATTCGAAGTACTATACGGACGTAAGTGCAGAACTCCAGTATGTTGGGCAGAAATAGGAGAAAGTAAATTATCAGGTCCTGAGATAGTACACGAAACTACCGACAAGATCACTCAAATCAAGGAAAGACTAAAGACGGCTTGAGATCGTCAGAAGAGTTATGCAGACAATCAACGCAAACCGTTAGAGTTTCAAGTTGGAGACAAAGTACTATTAAAAGTATCTCCTTGGAAAGGAGTAGTTCGGTTTGGAAAGAAAGGAAAGCTAAGTCCGAGATATGTAGGACCATTTCCAGTCATCCAACGAATAGGACCAGTTGCCTATCGCCTACAACTACCAGGATCAGGGCAAATCCTAAAATTTTCAGAACAATCGGAATCAGGATCAGGACCCCTAAAACTCAGGGGGGTAAACCCTAGTTAGTATTATCTTGACATTTTTACGTGTAAAACGAATTTGATCGAGCGACCAACTCAGCAAGCCTACCTGGACACGGGGCTACCCTATGGTGGTAGGGCACCCCTCGCGCCACGCGACAACCCCTCGCGCCACGCGAGGGGGCCATTTTCCAAGTATAAATATAGGGGCTTGGGACTTGAATTCTGGCACTTGAACGACGTTAAAACTCAAAACGTACACTAAGATATTGTAGAAACAGTCCCAAAACACATATAATCTCGAAGTTCTGCCGCGATAATAGGGTAATAACTCGATCGCTGCTACGATTCAATGTCCGATCGATTAAAACTATCCAATGGATGTTTAAGTGCTGCCCACATTAGGGTTATGCTTTGTCATTCGTCGTAAATTCGATGGATGTTTAAGTATCGCACTTTGTCATTTATTGTGAGGGTTTAATCTCGTGAGTTATCGTAAATGCTGTATTAGTTACTGACCTAGTTCGTGTGCATATTATTAATTTAGGTAACAAGGTTAATCAGTAGACTAGACTCTGCCCGTGTTAAATCTGCAAAGTGAGTCATTCTCTTTTTATCAAAGTGCTTTATAAATTCTTAAATGTTTTCAAAGTTATAATTACAGGGATTAAGTCTTTGTAGTCACCAAATTACATCCGGTATGTGGGGTTTTGTATACATTACTTGATAACCGTCATCATTGGACAACGAGTTATCCAAGGGGTGATATGACCATAGTCACAGACACCATTGGACAATGAGATTACCAATGGATGGTCGAGTGACAAATACTGTGGGTAGTTGGTTGATATATGGAAACATTGTAATCACTCTTAATACTGTAAATTATAACAACGTGTCATTTTAGTAAAAAGAATGATTCACCAGTATTTCCCTGCTAACAAAACATTTTTCAAACATGTTTCAGGTGATCTGTTGTAATCCAGGAAAAGTGCCGCGAAGCACTACAAGCTTAAGGAAATGGCTCAATATAAATAAAAAAACATATTTTGTAAAATAAAGATTTCCCATTGAAATTATCTGATTGTAAATTACCAGGGTTTTATCCCTAATTATGAAATAAAATAATCAAGCATTTTCAGTTTTTAAAAGATCCTGCTAAAATCTTCCGCTGTTAAACTCAATTAAATAAATACCACGGGGTTCCTGTCCCGCGGCTCCTGAACCGGGTCAAACCAGGTCGGGGCCGTGACAAGCTTCTACTCGAAGATTGATCTGAGATTGGTATATCACCGGCTGAGAGTCCGAGATGAGGACGTCTCTAAAACAGCATTTAGAACTCGTTATGGGCACTATGAGTTTTTTGGTCATGCCATTCGGGTTGACAAACGCACCTGCGGTCTTCATGGATCTTATGAACCGAGTGTGCAAACCCTACTTGGATAAGTTCGTTATTGTGTTTATCGACGACATCCTGATCTATTCTAAGAGTCAGGAGGAACACGAGCAATATCTGCGACTTATTCTGGAACTTCTTCGAACAGAACAACTTTTTGCTAAGTTTTCGAGATGTGACTTCTGGCTTCGCGAAGTCCATTTCCTAGGCCACGTGGTAAACAAGGACGGGATTCACGTTGATCCATCCAAGGTAGACTCGATCAAGAACTGGCCTGCACCCCGTACACCAACAGAAATCCGCCAATTCTTGGGTTTGGCAGGTTATTACAGAAGGTTTATCAAGGATTTCTCAAAGATTGCCCAACCTCTCACCTCACTGACTCAGAAGGGTGTCATCTATCGTTGGGGAGATGCACAAGAGTCCGCGTTTCAGCACTTAAAGGATAGACTTTGTAGCGCGCCTATCCTCTCATTGCCTGAAGGCACATATGATTTTTTGGTTTATTGCGACGCTTCCATTCAAGGACTTGGTTGCGTATTGATGCAACGTGACAAGGGCATTGCCTACGCATCGCACCAACTTAAAGTTCACGAAAGGAACTACACTACACACGATCTGGAGCTGGGAGCTGTTGTTTTCGCACTCAATATATGGAGACATTACCTGTACGGCACCAGGTGCACCATTTACACCGATCACAGGAGTCTCGAGCATATCTTCAAGCAAAAGGAGTTAAACATGCGACAACGTCGATGGGTTGAACTCTTGAATGATTACGAATGCGCGATCAAGTACCACCCGGGCAAAGCCAATGTGGTGGCCGACGCCCTCAGTCGAAAGGATACCACACCTAAACGCGTGTGTGCATTACAACTTACCATCCAATCTAGTCTTCCTACTCAGATACGAGATGCTCAGGTTGAAGCAATGAAAGCAGAAAACATCAGGGCTGAATCCTTACGAGGATCGAGGAAATGGTTAGAACAAAAGGAAGACGACACTTACTACGTAACAGGGCGCATTTGGATCCCACTTTATGGAAACTTACGCGAACTTGTGATGGATGAAGCACACAAGTCTCGTTACTCAGTACATCCTGGTTCGGATAAGATGTACCACGATCTCAAAACAGCATACTGGTGGCCTAGCATGAAAGCTCACATAGCAACTTACGTCAGTAAATGTTTGACTTGTGCGAGAGTCAAAGTTGAGTACCAGAAACCCTCAGGCCTACTTCTACAACCAGAGATACCAAGATGGAAATGGGAGCAAATTTCAATGGATTTTGTTACTGGTCTGCCTAGATCTCAGCGCGGAAATGACACTATTTGGGTGATAGTGGATCGACTGACCAAGTCTGCACACTTTTTGGCTATCAAAGAAACAGACAAGTTCTCTACTTTAGCAGACGTTTACTTGAAGGAAGTGGTTTCGAGGCACGGGGTGCCAACCTCTATCATATCTGACCGTGATGCGCGTTTTACTTCTGAACTGTGGCAAGCAATGCACAAGTCTTTTGGCTCTCGATTAGATATGAGCACAATATATCACCCGCAAACGGATGGGCAGTCTGAACGCACCATCCAAACCCTTGAAGACATGCTTAGGGCATGTGTAATCGACTTTGGTAATGGCTGGGAAAAACATCTCCCGTTAGTGGAGTTCTCGTATAATAACAGTTACCACACCAGTATCCAGGCCGCTCCGTTTGAGGCATTGTACGGACGTAAATGCCGATCACCTCTTTGCTGGGCAGAGGTGGGTGATGTCACACCCCGACCGCGTAAAACAACAAACCGCGGCGGAAACATCGGGGCGTGTCGCGACAGAATTAATTGTTTCATAACCATGGCATACAAAGTTGTATTTTATTTATTAAACAAGGGTGTTACATTGTTTCAAACAGGAAATTAACGAGTTCAGAACATAATTAAACATAGTCTATCTTCTTTTAAAGTCTCTAAGGCACAGGTCCGCCCTAGTATCATAATCAACATCCTATGGAAAAGCACCTGAAAACACATGTGAAAATAGGTACGTCAGCATAAAAATGCCTGTGAGATACATAGGTTTGTGAAAATAGGATTCATGACTTATGTTTAAGAAAAATGTTTAGTCATGAACCTTGTAATTTGCTTTGTCTTGTAAATCATTTGAAAACAATAAGATCAGATGATATGTATAAGTAAATGTCAGGTTAAATAAATAACCATGTAAAAATGTGTTTGTATAAGATAAGTTGTTTGTAAATCAATGTCTTGTGAAAAGTATGTTATTTGTATAAAATGTTCTATGTCTCAAACTGAAATGATTCAAATAACGTTACGACATGTAATACCATACAAACACTTATATATAGGAAGTACCAGCGGCGTATCCACCATGCTTGTATCATATTACACACGCATCGTTACTTAATCACTTAATCAAACCAAACCAACCAATGTAAGAAGTCTATGTTTAACCCAATTGGCAAATGTATTGAATAATATGTCAAAGTGTTTATGTCAAGATGTAAATCATGTCAAATGTCTATGTCAAATATCCATGTAAAATATCTATGTCAAAATGTCAAATGTCTATGTCAAATATCCATGTCAAATGTCTATGTCAAATATCCATGTCAAATGTCTATGTCAAAATGTCATGTATGGCAAGTGAAATGTCTCAACTAAACCATATGCACAAAAACAAAGTATTGAAGTAAAACTTGGTTTAAATCAAAGCTATGTTTTGTGTAAATGCATGCAACTATTTAATATGAACATTTATGCGGTATTGTGAAAATGCATACATCCAAGCCTGGCGACTGTGGTGATAAACCCTTTAAACAAATTAAAGGTCTATCTGTCTTATGTCAACGAATTCGGTCATTCCTTTCTGTCCCCTTTCCCTGGGATGTCCGGAACGGGAGTTGTCAATTCCTATGGTACCACTACCTACTAACGAACGGCGTAGCTAATGTTAATGAATGTATTGTCCCATGTAAACAAACCAAATGTCATACCAAAAATGTAAACATGTGAAAACAATGCACTAAGTATGTAATCAAATGAACATACATAGCGTGAAATGTCATGTAAAACGATGTACTAAGTGATGCACACAATGGGCACACCTAGCAGGAAATGTCATGTAAAACGATGTACTAAGTAATGCACACAATGGGCACACCTAGCATGAAATGTCATGTAAAACGATGTACTAAGTAATGCACACAATGGGCACACCTAGCATGAAATGTCATGTAAAACAATGTACTAAGTAATGCACACAATGGGCACACCTAGCATGAAATGTCATGAAATCATGTACTATAGTGTACTAACGAACATAGCAGGTATATGATGTGAAAACATGAAAGCATGAAAGTAACAAGTAGGCACATGTGTTCCACCCCAAAACAGTTTGGAAAACAGTAAAAGAGGGGTCTATGTACTCACTTGAGATTGCTCAGATGTCTAAAGAAAATCACCAAGCAACGCTAGAGATCTCGGAATCAAACGGCACCTAATATAGGTAACTATGTTAATAACCGGACCTTAATCGGATGATTGGATAGCATTAGGGTTTGTAAACCAAATGAGTGTAGGAACTCACGTGATATGGTTTAACAAAGCCTACATGCTAAATGAAACTTAACCTAAGTCTTATTGACCCATTATGATCCGTTTAGGTAGCTTATGCTACCTTAACGTATCGTGCGCGTGAAACGCGTTCGGACCGCCTAACTAGTCCTATGACAAGTATTATATGCCTAAACATGTTAAATAATCAGTTATGTGACAAAAGTTTAGGTTACATATGCTAAATTACCAATTATGTATGAAAAGGGTATTCTGGTAATTTACCTAAGGCATATAAACTACCTATCATACAACTACTTAAACGTCGTGACCATAAGGTATAACCTCGGAAGGTTATTCCCTACACTATGGTCACCTAATGTATTTGGTCGGATCCTAATGATCGACCAAACTGGGTCGAGTTCGAGGTATAAGCGATTTATTAGATCGCTTACCCTACGACCCTTGACAACGTGGTAATTAGTAGGCATAGTCCCAAGGGACTATGACCATCGTGATTACAATCACGTTGCGAAGTTCAAACGAACTTCGCATTGACCATTACTGGTCAACGCTGAAAGTCAAACAAAGTTTGACTTTCTGACTCGAAAAGCAGTAAAAATAAGGAAAAGAACGAAAGAATACTTACGAAGGGTCCCCGAATGCTAATCTAGATCAGTATAGTTCAGGTATGAAACAAGGTTTCAACTTAGAACACAACTAATAAGATTCTAGTGCTTAAAAACAATGAAAGGCATGGGGTATATATAGTTTTCGGGTAACCGTTAGGATTGTTTCTTGAATAACGTGATCGAATCTCGTGCGTACACTTGTCGGAATGTTATGGTGCCACAAATGCTCCTTAACTTAGTGACACATCACTTAAAACATGTGGTTAAGAATTAATTAGTTGCAACTTGCATTTAAAAACATTGAATCTGTCCAGAATGTCAGTCGCGTAGCGCGACAGGTAGCCCTATAGGCGTCGCGCTACGCGAGCACCTCCCCTGAATCAGAATGTTTGAAAATTGGCAGCAATGGTCCCTGCACGTGTTTAAGCCATTTTTCGATGCGTTTGAACCCCGTTAACCTCATTTCAAGGCTCTAAAATGTAGTTAAAGTATAGGGAACTCAAAACATACTCAAAAATATGCCGGAGGTTGGTCCGTTTGGCCGTACGAACGCGATGTTCGCTTAATTACGACGGAATGCGCACAAGCGCGAAAAACGAACCAAATGACGCAACGAATGGATTTTTCTTAAGGCGAACACTAAAATATAATGTAGTCATGCTTACATAAATTTTTGGATGTCCAGATGTATTCAGAACGTAAGTTATGCGCGAAAATGCAAACTTGTGCATTTTTTGACACTTTTAGTCCCTGAATGTCCCAAAAGTTTATTTTAGCACACCAAACCCCTCAAAGCCTATTTCTAAGCTATGTAAAGGATATTTAAGGTTTGTTTAACTTATGGTCATGTTCCGGAATGTTCGTTACAGTTCAAATTGACATACTTTCGCAGTTTGTCATATTTAGTCCCTGTAAGCGAATTAACTTGTTTTTTGCCATACCAAAGCCTTCAAAACTTATTTCTAAGTTATGTAAAGGTTATATAAGGTATGTTGAGTATATGTTGATGTTCCGGAGTATTTGTCGCGTTAAACTGAGTACGTTTTCGCACCAGTTTGCGTATAACTCTCCAGAAATTGATATAGAGTTTGGAATTGGATAAAAGTCAAAACATGAAAAAAATATAACATAACAAAACAAACATTAGGATCAAATAACATTGTTTTATTGATAATAGAACTGTTCATAGTGATTACAAGCACAGTTGTTACAGTCTCCCCTACTTGTGGAAATTTCGTCCCGAAATTTATTTAGAGGAAACTCGTGGAAAAAGATGTGGATATTTCGCCTTCATTTGATCTTCGCGTTCCCAAGTAAACTCAGGTCCACGTTTAGCTTCCCAGCGAACTTTGACCAAAGGAATGCGCTTGCGTTTAAGCCACTTGACTTCACGTTCCATGATTTCCACTGGTTTCTCAACAAATTTCAGTGTTTTGCCAACACGAATTTCGTCAAGCGGTATGGAGAAGTTCTCATCAGCTGTACACTTCTTGAGATTGGACACGTGAAAAGTTGGATGAACATTTCCCAGTTCAGGAGGTAACTCAAGTCTGTAGGCTACCTTTCCGATTCTTTCGACGATCTTGAATGGTCCAACATATCTAGGTGCAAGTTTTCCTTTCTTTCCAAATCTGATCACACCTTTCCAAGGTGAGACCTTAAGTAATACTCGATCACCGACTTGAAATTCAAAGGCTTTGCGTTTTGGGTCCGCGTAAATCTTCTGACGGTTTCTAGCTGCCTGAAGGTTATCACGAACTTTCTTGACCTTGTCAGTTGTCTCTAAAATGAGGGCAGGTCCAGTAAGTTGAGCCTCGCCAATCTCATTCCAGCAGACTGGTGAACGACATTTTCGACCATAGAGAGCCTCAAAAGGAGCCATTTTGATGCTAGTGTGATAACTGTTGTTGTAGGAGAATTCAATCAATTTAAGATGTGAATCCCAGCTACCACCAAAATCGATCACACAAGCTCTTAGCATATCCTCCAGAGTCTGGATTGTTCTCTCAGATTGACCATCCGTTTGCGGATGATAAGCTGTGCTCAGATTAAGTTGGGTCCCCATAGCAGATTGCATGGTTCTCCAAAAGTGAGAAGTGAAACGAGCATCTCTGTCAGAAATGATGTTCAAAGGAACACCATGTCGAGCCACAATTTCATCTACATAGATTTGAGCAAGTCTGTCAGTAGGAAAATCCTCGCGGATTGGCAAGAAATGCGCTGACTTTGTAAGACGATCAACGACTACCCAGATGGCATCATGACCTTTCTTTGTGCGCGGGAGTTTGGTAACAAGATCCATAGTTATGTTTTCCCATTTCCAAACTGGGATCTCTGGTTGCTCCAATAAACCAGAAGGACGTTGATGTTCAGCCTTAACCTTAAGACAAGTAAGGCATTTTGATACGTATAAGGCAATGTCTTTCTTCATACCAGGCCACCAATAGTGAGTACGAAGGTCCTTATACATTTTATCTGAGCCCGGATGAATAGAATAACGAGACTTATGGGCTTCATCCATAAGCAAGGTACGAAGATCATCCTGGCTTGGGACCCACAAACGGTCCATGAAGTAATATGATCCATTGTCCTTTAGTTCCAGAGCAGGTGTTATGTGGTAAGGAAATTCCTTATCCATCAAACCTTGTGCAACACAAGATTGTTGAGCCTGAGAAATGCGGGCTTGAATATCAGATCGAGCTTGAATAACAGATTGAACACGTACACAATGAAGCTTAGTACATTCCTTACGACTCAATGCATCAGCTACGACATTCGCCTTACCAGGATGGTAGCGAATTTCGCAATCATAGTCGTTTAGAAGCTCAACCCAACGTCGCTGTCTCATGTTGAGTTCTTTCTGGTTGAAGATATGCTGAAGACTTTTGTGGTCAGTGAAAACCACACATTTTGTACCGTACAAATAGTGTCTCCAGATCTTGAGAGCAAAGACAACTGCACCCAACTCAAGATCATGAGTGGTGTAGTTCTTCTCATGTATCTTCAATTGTCTTGATGCATAGGCTATGACTTTGTTCCTTTGCATAAGAACACAGCCAAGACCCAATTTTGATGCATCACAATACACAACAAAATCATCATCACCCTCGGGCAATGATAGAACAGGCGCATCGCAAAGCTTCTGCTTCAGGTGTTGAAAAGCTTCCTCTTGTCTGAATCCCCAGTAAAAGGGCATTTTCTTCTGAGTTAGAACAGTTAGAGGAACTGCAATCTTAGAGAAGTTTTCAATGAAGCGGCGATAATAACCCGCTAGACCAAGAAATGAACGAACTTCAGTAGGAGTAGTAGGCGTATCCCAATCCTTAATCGCACTGATCTTGGAGGGATCTACATGAACACCTCGTTCGTTGATAATGTGTCCCAAAAATTGAACTTCTTTAAGCCAAAATTCGCACTTGGAGAATTTGGCGAAAAGTTGCTCTTTCTTCAGGAGTTCCAGAGTAAGACGAAGATGCTGCTCGTGATCAGCTCGCGTCTTAGAGTAAATCAAGATGTCATCGATAAAAACAATGACGAACTGATCCAAATAAGGTTTGCAGACCCTATTCATTAAGTCCATGAAAACAGCAGGAGCATTAGTCAAACCGAATGGCATGACTGTGAACTCGTAATGTCCATAACGAGTACGGAATGCTGTCTTCGGAATGTCTTCTTCTTGCACCCGAAGTTGATGATATCCAGATCGCAGATCAATCTTCGAAAAATAAGAAGCACCTTGTAACTGATCAAAGAGATCATCGATGCGAGGTAGGGGATATCTATTCTTAATGGTAAGCTTGTTAAGCTCATGATAATCGATACACATCCTAAAGGATCCATCCTTCTTCTTGACAAAAAGAACGGGAGCACCCCAAGGTGAAAAACTAGGACGGATAAAGCCTTTGTCAGAGAGCTCCTGAAGCTGTTTAGACAACTCTTGCATCTCAGACGGTGCAAGACGATATGGAGCTCTAGCAATGGGATTTGCACCAGGTACGAGATCAATACGGAACTCGACTTGGCGTGCTGGAGGTAGACCAGGTAAATCTTCAGGGAACACTTCAGAATAATCCCGAACGACAGGAATATCTGAAATAGACTTACCCTTGCCTTTATCTTCTGTAACATGTGCTAAGAAAGCCACATAGTTCTTCTGCAGATACTTCAGAGCTTTAAAACAAGACATGAGTTTGAGACCACCGGTAGGCTTCTCACCTTGAACTTGCAGGATCTCGCCTGTCGAAAGTGGCACACGAACAATCTTTTTAGAACAAACTATCTCTGCGTGATGCTTGGATAACCAATCCATTCCCACAATAACGTCGAAGCTTCCAAGTTGCATAGGCGCGAGGTCAATAGGAAAAAGATGGTCGTTAAGATTCAACTGGCAGTTGTGAAGAACAGAATCAAGAATAATGGGTTCACCACTAGCAACCTCTACTGTCAAAGATTTGCCTAGTTTCGTTCTAGACACGCGAAGCATTTGCTCAAAAGACAAAGACACGAAACTCTTATCGGCACCAGAATCGAAAAGAACAGATGCAGGCTGATTATTAATAAAGAACGTACCGTTCACCACATTATCGTCAGCCTGTGCCTCTTGGGCATTCATGTTAAAAACTCGGCCTCGAGCCGGAGCCTGATTCTGGTTCTGGTTCTGGTTCTGGTTCGCCAGTCTTGGGCACCGATTTCTATAGTGGGTCAGATCCCCACAATTGTAACAAGCACCTGGTGGGTATTGTGGTCTTGCAGCTTGACCCTGTTGCGGAGCAGGAGGCTGAGCAACTTGTTGAGCCGGGTTCTGAACCGCGGGATTCTGAGTAGATCGACAAACATTGGCGAGATGGCCTGATTTCCCACAGTTAGTACAGAAACGGCATGGGAGTTGCGGCTGGTGGTGACTGTTGCATCTATTGCACAAAGGTGCATTCCCTGTATAGGGTTTCTTTGCTGGAAGCTGTGCGGGTTGGTTGGGAGTTGCCAGATTAGCTTGGGTAGTGATAGAAAAATTTTGGGAAGCCTTACGCTTCCTTGACCTCTTCGAAGAACCAGAGTTCTTTCCATTCAAGTTTTGACCTTTTTTGCTATCCACCTTATCTGCCGACTGTTTCTTGCCCTTGTCACCCTTCCGGTGTAACTTGTTCTTCCGGATCTGCGACTCAGTCAATGTCGCAGATAACTCGATCGCCTGACGAAGTGTGGCAGGGTTACTACCAGTAAGAATATCTTGTACCGAGTCAGGTAGGCCATCGATGTATCTCTCGATAGCCTTGTCGAGTGGGGTGACCATTGTTGGGCAAAGCAAACTCAACTCTTCAAACCGATCAGTATAAGCCCTGTGCTCACCACTATCTTGCTTCAACTCATCAAACTCCTTCTCCAACGCTCGTTGCTCATGACGAGGACAGAATTCCCTCATCATAAGGGCTCTAAGTTCAGCCCATGTCTGTGCGAGAGCAACTTCTGCACCCCGGTCTCTCATAACCCCGTTCCACCATGTCAAAGCCCTCTTCTGAAATACGCTCGAGGAAAACTCGACCTTGCGATTATCCGGACACTGCACATGGCGAAAACTATTCTCTATACTCTCGAACCACTGAAGAAGCCCAGTCGCTCCCTCAGAACCACTAAACTTGAGTGGTTTAGCCTGGTTAAAATCCTTGTATTTGCATGGAACATTGTTGTTGTTGTTGGCCTGGTTCCATTGAGCAAAGAGATTTGGAAACTGAGCAGCCATCTGCTGCGCAATAATTTCTGCCAGCTCGGCAGTAGCTATCTGATTCTCGCGTCGAGGAGGCATTCTAAAAGAGGAAAACATGTAAAGGAACGAGTGAGATGATTGGATGAAAAGAATGAGATGATAAAAACAAGAATTGCCAACAGCATAGATGGTGGTCATTCGTCCGTATCACAAAGCAAACAAACGACTCACAGTGACTAATCAAAGTAAATGGGTCAAAAATAATGTATAATGAAGACATGCTCGCCTATAAGTGAACACTCACTCCAAGAATTCCCAGGTAAGCACAACTGGTCTCGCGTCTGATTGAGATGTATACGAAGTGCTTGCCTAGACAGAAAACCCAGAATACAGGCATTCACCCTTCCAGTTTGCACATGTTCACATTATTTAAAACCCAAAATGTTTGACGGGATTTTTTGAAAATTAGAAGGCACAAGGCCAAAAAAAAAAAAACCAAACTTGAAAAAGGGTTCAAAACCTTACAATTGAGGGTTCAAAACCTTGTAAAAATTTATTCAAAAACAGATGATTGTTTTTCAAAAATCGTTTCGGAAAAAATTTTGGTTCCTTGTTTTGTTAATCACCTAAGGATAGGTGATGTACATGTTTTAAGATCTAAACACAAGATACTTGTGTTAGGTTCCTAGAAAAGTTATAGTCTAGGTCAAAGCATTACTAATAACCTAATTCCCTATAACCATTGGCTCTGATACCAACTCTTCTGTCACACCCCGACCGCGTAAAACAACAAACCGCGGCGGAAACATCGGGGCGTGTCGCGACAGAATTAATTGTTTCATAACCATGGCATACAAAGTTGTATTTTATTTATTAAACAAGGGTGTTACATTGTTTCAAACAGGAAATTAACGAGTTCAGAACATAATTAAACATAGTCTATCTTCTTTTAAAGTCTCTAAGGCACAGGTCCGCCCTAGTATCATAATCAACATCCTATGGAAAAGCACCTGAAAACACATGTGAAAATAGGTACGTCAGCATAAAAATGCCTGTGAGATACATAGGTTTGTGAAAATAGGATTCATGACTTATGTTTAAGAAAAATGTTTAGTCATGAACCTTGTAATTTGCTTTGTCTTGTAAATCATTTGAAAACAATAAGATCAGATGATATGTATAAGTAAATGTCAGGTTAAATAAATAACCATGTAAAAATGTGTTTGTATAAGATAAGTTGTTTGTAAATCAATGTCTTGTGAAAAGTATGTTATTTGTATAAAATGTTCTATGTCTCAAACTGAAATGATTCAAATAACGTTACGACATGTAATACCATACAAACACTTATATATAGGAAGTACCAGCGGCGTATCCACCATGCTTGTATCATATTACACACGCATCGTTACTTAATCACTTAATCAAACCAAACCAACCAATGTAAGAAGTCTATGTTTAACCCAATTGGCAAATGTATTGAATAATATGTCAAAGTGTTTATGTCAAGATGTAAATCATGTCAAATGTCTATGTCAAATATCCATGTAAAATATCTATGTCAAAATGTCAAATGTCTATGTCAAATATCCATGTCAAATGTCTATGTCAAATATCCATGTCAAATGTCTATGTCAAAATGTCATGTATGGCAAGTGAAATGTCTCAACTAAACCATATGCACAAAAACAAAGTATTGAAGTAAAACTTGGTTTAAATCAAAGCTATGTTTTGTGTAAATGCATGCAACTATTTAATATGAACATTTATGCGGTATTGTGAAAATGCATACATCCAAGCCTGGCGACTGTGGTGATAAACCCTTTAAACAAATTAAAGGTCTATCTGTCTTATGTCAACGAATTCGGTCATTCCTTTCTGTCCCCTTTCCCTGGGATGTCCGGAACGGGAGTTGTCAATTCCTATGGTACCACTACCTACTAACGAACGGCGTAGCTAATGTTAATGAATGTATTGTCCCATGTAAACAAACCAAATGTCATACCAAAAATGTAAACATGTGAAAACAATGCACTAAGTATGTAATCAAATGAACATACATAGCGTGAAATGTCATGTAAAACGATGTACTAAGTGATGCACACAATGGGCACACCTAGCAGGAAATGTCATGTAAAACGATGTACTAAGTAATGCACACAATGGGCACACCTAGCATGAAATGTCATGTAAAACGATGTACTAAGTAATACACACAATGGGCACACCTAGCATGAAATGTCATGTAAAACAATGTACTAAGTAATGCACACAATGGGCACACCTAGCATGAAATGTCATGAAATCATGTACTATAGTGTACTAACGAACATAGCAGGTATATGATGTGAAAACATGAAAGCATGAAAGTAACAAGTAGGCACATGTGTTCCACCCCAAAACAGTTTGGAAAACAGTAAAAGAGGGGTCTATGTACTCACTTGAGATTGCTCAGATGTCTAAAGAAAATCACCAAGCAACGCTAGAGATCTCGGAATCAAACGGCACCTAATATAGGTAACTATGTTAATAACCGGACCTTAATCGGATGATTGGATAGCATTAGGGTTTGTAAACCAAATGAGTGTAGGAACTCACGTGATATGGTTTAACAAAGCCTACATGCTAAATGAAACTTAACCTAAGTCTTATTGACCCATTATGATCCGTTTAGGTAGCTTATGCTACCTTAACGTATCGTGCGCGTGAAACGCGTTCGGACCGCCTAACTAGTCCTATGACAAGTATTATATGCCTAAACATGTTAAATAATCAGTTATGTGACAAAAGTTTAGGTTACATATGCTAAATTACCAATTATGTATGAAAAGGGTATTCTGGTAATTTACCTAAGGCATATAAACTACCTATCATACAACTACTTAAACGTCGTGACCATAAGGTATAACCTCGGAAGGTTATTCCCTACACTATGGTCACCTAATGTATTTGGTCGGATCCTAATGATCGACCAAACTGGGTCGGGTTCGAGGTATAAGCGATTTATTAGATCGCTTACCCTACGACCCTTGACAACGTGGTAATCAGTAGGCATAGTCCCAAGGGACTATGACCATCGTGATTACAATCACGTTGCGAAGTTCAAACGAACTTCGCATTGACCATTACTGGTCAACGCTGAAAGTCAAACAAAGTTTGACTTTCTGACTCGAAAAGCAGTAAAAATAAGGAAAAGAACGAAAGAATACTTACGAAGGGTCCCCGAATGCTAATCTAGATCAGTATAGTTCAGGTATGAAACAAGGTTTCAACTTAGAACACAACTAATAAGATTCTAGTGCTTAAAAACAATGAAAGGCATGGGGTATATATAGTTTTCGGGTAACCGTTAGGATTGTTTCTTGAATAACGTGATCGAATCTCGTGCGTACACTTGTCGGAATGTTATGGTGCCACAAATGCTCCTTAACTTAGTGACACATCACTTAAAACATGTGGTTAAGAATTAATTAGTTGCAACTTGCATTTAAAAACATTGAATCTGTCCAGAATGTCAGTCGCGTAGCGCGACAGGTAGCCCTATAGGCGTCGCGCTACGCGAGCACCTCCCCTGAATCAGAATGTTTGAAAATTGGCAGCAATGGTCCCTGCACGTGTTTAAGCCATTTTTCGATGCGTTTGAACCCCGTTAACCTCATTTCAAGGCTCTAAAATGTAGTTAAAGTATAGGGAACTCAAAACATACTCAAAAATATGCCGGAGGTTGGTCCGTTTGGCCGTACGAACGCGATGTTCGCTTAATTACGACGGAATGCGCACAAGCGCGAAAAACGAACCAAATGACGCAACGAATGGATTTTTCTTAAGGCGAACACTAAAATATAATGTAGTCATGCTTACATAAATTTTTGGATGTCCAGATGTATTCAGAACGTAAGTTATGCGCGAAAATGCAAACTTGTGCATTTTTTGACACTTTTAGTCCCTGAATGTCCCAAAAGTTTATTTTAGCACACCAAACCCCTCAAAGCCTATTTCTAAGCTATGTAAAGGATATTTAAGGTGTGTTTAACTTATGGTCATGTTCCGGAATGTTCGTTACAGTTCAAATTGACATACTTTCGCAGTTTGTCATATTTAGTCCCTGTAAGCGAATTAACTTGTTTTTTGCCATACCAAAGCCTTCAAAACTTATTTCTAAGTTATGTAAAGGTTATTTAAGGTATGTTGAGTATATGTTGATGTTCCGGAGTATTTGTCGCGTTAAACTGAGTACGTTTTCGCACCAGTTTGCGTATAACTCTCCAGAAATTGATATAGAGTTTGGAATTGGATAAAAGTCAAAACATGAAAAAAATATAACATAACAAAACAAACATTGGGATCAAATAACATTGTTTTATTGATAATAGAACTGTTCATAGTGATTACAAGCGCAGTTGTTACAGGTGATAGCCAGATCACTGGCCCAGAACTTGTGGTAGACACAACAGAAAGGATTGCTCAAATACGACAACGAATGGCGGCAACTCGTGACCGTCAGAAAAGCTACGCTGATAAACGCAGGAAACCACTCGAGTTCCAGGTTGGGGATCGAGTGCTACTCAAAGTCTCACCTTGGAAAGGTGTTGTTCGTTTTGGTAAACGAGGCAAACTTAACCCGCGATATGTTGTACCATTCGAGATTATAGAGAAAATAGGCAAGGTGGCCTACAAACTAAACTTACCAGCAGAACTCAGTGGAGTTCACAACGTTTTCCACGTGTCGAATCTGAAGAAGTGTCTGTCAGATGAGACCCTCATAGTTCCTTTGAAGGAACTCACTATCGACGATCAGCTGCGATTCGTCGAGGAACCAGTAGAGATTACTGACCGAGATGTTAAGGTTCTCAAGCGTTCCAGAATACCTCTTGTTCGAGTTCGTTGGAACTCCCGTCGTGGCCCAGAGTTCACCTGGGAACGCGAAGACCAAATGAAGCACAAGTATCCCCAGTTGTTCGTGAACAGTGAAACCACTAGTGAGGCTGAAGCTACTGCGGAATTTCGGGATGAAATTCCAAACCAACGGGGGAAGGATGTGACACCCCAGGAAAACCAGGAAACCATGCAACTTAACTAGCTCCCTCAGTGAGTACGTGCTAAATTTCGGGACGAAATTTCTTTCAACTTGGGGATAATGTGACAACTCGTATTTCAGAACCTGTCTTGTGTTTAATGTAACGTGTATGAACTCTATATGACAAGTTGATATGTTGGTTTTAATGAATATGTGTTACGTATTATGTGATCTTGTGTAATGTATGTATGTAATCGCACAAGCCCTATTCAGGCCACGCTCTTGTACTCGAACCATAAGGGCAGCCCATGAAGGGTTTGACCCACTCCCTTAGTTCGAATAATCCCTAGTGTGAGTATAAATTCTACACTTCACCAAAACACACAAAGTTTAGCAAACCCTAAGCCTCTCCCTCTCCCTCTCAAACTCGACGACCAACATCCCTTTCTCTTGAAGCTTTCTTGTTCGGATCATCCTTGTCTACCTTCTAACTGGTTAGTGTTTCATGGTTATTGTTTTGTTAGATGGTATTATGATTCCATGAGTTGATATTATGATAGCTAGGGTTGTTAGTATGAATGATGAATGATTTCTGATGTTGTGTTAATGTATGAACAAATGATATATATATATATATATATATATATATATAATTGGTTGATGTTTTTAAATGATCGAACCGAACCTATATGATAATTGTGAAACTAGTGTTGAGTTGGAATTAGGGTTTATGTGATGATGTTTATGTAAATCGGATTGTATGCTATTGATCTAAGAACCAAGTGGATGCAATGAAATCGGCAGTGTGTATGTGTTCGGGTTTATGGCATGATCGAGTATGTTTTGAATATGATTAGAATTCATATTAATTATGTGATGAGAACCTTGATTTAATCGACCATCTGTAATCAGAAACTGTTAGAATTGATTGATTGTAAATCGGGCAATTATGGAATGAATAACTAATTTGTATGATTTAAGGAAACTAGTAATTGATCGCACAAGATCAGATCACACAAGATCTGATCCGGTCGCACAAGACCAAACGCACAAGGGAATCGCACAAGTCAGGTGCACAAGCTCCCAATCGCACAAGCTAGAATATGCTAGGGTACAACTGTTAATACACTATGTACAGATTAGGATTGCATGATCGCACAAGACCTGTGGATCGCACAAGACAGTGCCGATCGCACAAGTCTTGGGCCGCACACACTGTTCGAACTTCATTATGTTGATTGGGCCATAAAGCCCAAAACTCAGTCGCACAAGATGTTCCGAGTCGCACAAGGCCTAATGGATCGCACAATTTTAAATCATGTCTTTTTGTTTGGGCCGAATGTGTGTTGGATTGCTTATGTTATTTGGGCCGGGTATGTTTGGATCGCACAACCCGTTGTGAGTCGCACAAGGTTGTGCTGGACGCACAACAGGTTGGGCCGATGGTTATTGGGCTTCACTATTTGGATCGCACAAGATGGTTGGACTTGCACAATTATGACAGCCCACTCACCTTTGTCGCACAAGTAAATATAATGTGGACTTGACTGTTTAGATGATTTACGTGGTTGCCATGATCGTTGTGTGTTGTAACCTGACAATTCTGTGTAAACTTATGTGCACTACTTGAACCTAGACCTGACTTGTATGGTAACCATGTTAGGATGTGGTTGACCACTAGGAGCTCAATTGACCCTTACTTATCTGCTGAGCTAACCCAAGGTGAGTTCACACTTCTCTACAAAGCATGGGATTCCCAGGGGTTGGGAATGGGTTAAGAAATTGGGATTCCTCGTCCTGTTGGGACGTGTTCAGGAATGTAGATTCCTCGTCCGGTTGAGACGGATTTAGATTTTTACTAGACTAGAACTCTATCAACGAAGTCCCTCCTTTTGTATCGACTTAATCGCCGAGGCCAATGGCGAACGGGACATTAGTTAAATAGCCCTATTAGGTTTAACAAACCTCACACCGTGCCGCAGAGGACGGGCGTGGACTAATGGACTATGGCACGTCAGTGATGATAGACACCGACGCTAGGGCACATAAACATGACGAACGTTAGTAGTCGATATGATAATGAGTCTGGTAGTTTAAACATGGGGTAGCCCCCACGGCCGAAGTGCCGGGCTGGATAGCCAAAGATTGGGAACATGGGGTAGCCCCCACGGTTGGAATGGTCAAAGTGAAAATGGATTTACAAATGAACGTTTTCGAAACTATGGGGTAACCCCCACGACTAGATAGCCGGTTAAGATTAAGCTATGTTTTTGGAACAACTCTAAAATGGACAACCAACTGTGAACTCGCTCAACTTTGTTGTTGACTCGTTACTACATGCTTTGCAGGTCACTAGGTTTAGCAGGAGCTTGCATGGGGAAGAGTCCTTGTGGAGCATGGACATTGAGTGTTCATGATAAACTTAAATACACTGAATTTATGATTTGGGTTTTGAACTATTTGCTTCCGCTGATAACTTAGACTTATTAAATTGTTTTTGGACACCAATTATATCGTGTGGTTGAACTTTTAATTACTTTACTATGTTGTTCAATATGATTGGTGGTTCGATCCTGGTCAGTCACGTCTCCAAGAGGTGATACTCCGCATGTGGATTTTGGAGGTGTGACACGATCGAACGACCTGAAAGGTAGAGATACTTCTCTGTTTTCAAGATGCTACAACGAAAACTTCAAAGCCATCATACATAAACACATCCATCCCAAACGAGTGTCAATCCGACCGAATGGCCATCTGAACGGATGACCATCCGAACGGATTGACATCCGATCGAATGGCCATCCGTTCGGATTGCCATCCGGCCGGATGACCACTCGTCACTCTATTCCACTTGCATCGTTTTACGTGCCGCTTATGTGACAACTGGCACAAAACTGGTAATTTCCGTACAATTTAATTAATACTTAATAACTGCAATTATGTGCTTAAATGTCAACATTATCTGAATTACATACTATACTTGTGAATTCATGCACGTTTTATACTACAAAAATTGCTTTATGCATTTATGATAGCGTTGCGTCAACAATTCTGCAGAAAGCAGTCAGACAATAGAATTGGAGCCTAGGTGTAGGTCCAACGTCAAGAATACATTAAAACCTAAGAGTATATACAAGGGTTAACATATAGACTTTCCGGAAGCTAGAATATGCACTAAAAAGCACCCGAAACGCACATTAAATGCAGAATTCTGCACAAATCAGCTAATAATCAGCTTTTTAACACATAAATATTGTGCAGAATTCATGTTTTATTATCCAGAATACCCTCCTAAGTGTTGGGAATTAAAAGGGTCACAAAAGGATACATAAAGGACACTAAACGGTGCAATTTAGCACTTTAACGAACCGGTATTTAACCGAATAACCAGACATTACCCGGAGCATCAAAATATTACTAGAAGCATTGTTTTAATGTTTCTGAACTAGTTATGGTCCCCGAACACCATAACACCCCTTATAACATAATAACACATTAAATCCCTAAACTTTATACTTGAAAACTAACTTATTTATGAAATTAGAAATTGGAACTTACACTTTACCCCCCCCCCCCCTTCATATTTACGGTCACCATGGACCCCACCAAAATATTGCCAAGATCCTACATGATCTTTCTTGATCTCATTTGATTTCACATGATCTTTCTTAGATATGATTTAGATATTGTGATCTTATTTAGATCTTGTGTGCACTATATATATAACCATTCTCACACTTCATCTTCTTCACACAACACACCTCCTCCTCTCTCCTCTCCCTACGACCGTGAGCCACCACCCACATCACCACCACCTTCAACCATTAATCATCCATTCCAAGTTAGTCACAAGGTGCAAGAAGGTGTTTAAGAAGGTTTAGAGCTTGTGGATCTTGAAGAACCTTCTCCATTTGCTTTTATCCAACCCATTTATCATCTTCAACCTCAAGTGTTCTTCCCTAGCCCTTGTGCTAGTTGTAAGCTTCTTATCACTTGTTTACTTCTATTTTGATGGATAAAAGATGATGAATATTGTTAATCTTGAATAACACAAAAGAACATGATCATGATACTTTGACATAAGCTTAAATACATAAGAATGCATGTAAATGATGATGATTTGCTTCTTGATGAATGATGATTTGTGTTAGTGATGTTAAACATCATAAGAAACCTACTAGATTGTGATTAAACACATGATCTAGTAAGTTAAAGTGGTGATCTTGTGAAAGACCAAGATCATCATGCTTTATGTCTTCATGAACTTGAATGATGAAATTGGTTTTCTTATGTAAAGATGATTTAAACAAAATACAAAACTTGTAAATAGATGATTACAAAAATATTTTTCTCAAGAAACCAAGTTTATTTATGAGATATACAAAGTCATGGTTTCTTAATAAACTAGTCATATTTTTAGTGTTTAAACAAAACTAGGAACATGATTGTAACAAGAAAAATACAAAAGAAATACTTTTAGAAAAATCATCTTGCAAGTTGTAAATGGCCAAATCTTTTAATAAATTTATTTACAAACAAATAACCATGTTTTTAAGGGTAACTAAACCTACTAAATAACTTGGTAAGTTACTACAAGTTTTTACAAAACTTCAAGTTCATGATGTAGATTAATTTACTTGATTTTTGACACTCGGTAAGTGTTAAATGAGTTGATGATTTTAAAAGAAAATAAACACATGTTTTGAAAACATGGGAAACCTCCATTTTTAGGGGAAACTATGTCAAAATTTCTATAGAATTTTGACACTTAGAAAAATATAAGTTTTGGTGAAACTTATTCCCTAAAAATATTTACCAAGGTTTCCCTAATTTTTGTGTAAAGTTCAAAGTTAAGAAATGATGATTTCTTCAAGATGAAAATTGATATTAAGTATGTATATTTTTGAGGAAAATATATATATTTATTGATCACCAAATTTTGTGCTAAGTGTATGTTATACGTATTGTGTGTAATAGTGTATTAGGACTTGAAAATACACTAAATATTCCTAAGGAGTGAAAATACAAAAATACACATACAACATGCTTAGACAAATACAAGAAAATATATTTATGAAAATATATTACTTGATAGATTATGTAACACGGACAAGTTACAAACCTAAGATGAAGTTTTGGACAAAATACATAACTCGGGTGAAAAATACAAGATACTTATATTGATTTTTGAAAACATAATATAAGTAAGATACATAGTTAAAAATATAAATTATTTTTAACACAAGAACAAATACATAAAAGATGGTGACTTGTACTTGTGCGATACAAGTCTAGTGACTAACGTTAATAAAACACGTATATGTCATGACGCTATATAAGCAAACCCGGTGAAGTTTACGGCGCAAGAAACGCAAAGTTGTGAGTTCATGCTCCCCCTTTTCTTTTAACTGTTTTTAGTTTTATAACTTCGGGGGTGAAGTACATGTTACTAAATGTTTACAGAAAAGTGAGATTATGTCCCCACTTTTAAACTTTTACATACTTTTTAAACTTGGGGAAAATACATGAGTTATGGTATGATGGATACAAGAACTAAGGAATGATACTTGAAATTGTGTCGCGAATAGGGTACCAGAAGCACCATTAATCGTGTACATACTAAGACCGCAGAACAAAAGGTTAGATCTAATGGGTTTTCGGGCAGCCACACTCTTGGTGAAAACTAGTACCAAGTAGTGCTTTTGTGTCTCATTCGTGAATCGACAACTAGAAAAATGCCTATGGTTTGGATGCTTCCTATGTCATGTCACATGTTAATGGCCTTGCAACCCATTAACAATCTCGATACTTACAGGAATACTTGATTTATACAAATTACATACCATGTTTTCATACAAAGTATACAAGCGTTCAATACAAAATCTGCATGAATTCACACCAACATTATGTTGACGATTTTCCAAAGGGTCATTTAAATATATCCCCTTTCTAACTTCCTTTATTACATATATACCCAACCCTTAAAATTAATTACAAATTTCCCCATCCTAAACCACATATATTACATATTTATCCTTTTTTATTAAAATTAGCTAACTAAATGACTATTTTACCCTTAATGAACTAACTAAATAAATATTTACATATATCCCCTTATATCTAAATGACTATATTACCCTTAATAATAAACTAGTAAATAAATATGTACATATATACTCGTTGATTACTATCCAGTAGATTAAATCAAACATGGTGATATCAAATATTAAATCAACTATTAAATCAAACATGGTGATATCAAATATTAAATCAACTATTAAATCAAAAACTATTAAGCCGTTAAAAAAAACTATTAAATAAAAAAACGTTTAAATCAAAGAACGTTGATTCTGTCCAACATATTAAATCAAACATGTGATTATAGTCAAACATAGTGATATCAAATATTAAATCAAAAAACGTTTAAACAACGTCGTAGTCATCAACAAGAAAAACGTCTACACAACGTCCAACATCCAAACAATGGTCGTTTACCAACAACAAGAAAACGTTAAAACAAAAAGCATCCTTGGCTACAAAATATGATCTTCAGGTGCTGCATTTCTGCATGTCTTTTGATGGTGTCCATACTCGCCACAACGCTTACATTTTTGTCTCTTTTTGGTCTCGTCATATGGTTTGATTCTGTTTTTTCTTGGTCTTCCAGGCGGACGTTTGATTGCAGGTGGGTATATCTTCTCCTCAGTATCAATATGAACCCATTGATCCTTTGTGGGCATTGGAGCAACTTCTAACGCATAAGCTAACTTGTATTTCTCAATGGTAAAATAAGAATCAACATACTTGTCCCAGTTTGCATCCCTTGTGAAAATGATAAAAGCTGCTGCATGTACACACGGAATACCTTTAACCTGCCAACGCCGACAAGTACATGTTCTTTCATCAAGCGAAACCTCCCAACGGTCGTCCTTCAATTTTACTTCCGCACGATTGTCACCACTTCTACAAACTACATACTCACCCAAATTCTACATAAAACATTTAAAAATATTTATAAGTTCAAAACATAAATTTAACAAGAGATATGCGCTAACTGTTAGTAAAAAAAATAAAATTAACATATGCACTAACCTTAGAGATTGTACTGAGGTAACTGCTAGTATTGGGTACCAAGGTACCCTTCCATTTTTTCAAAAGCCTCATTTTCTTGTGTAGTCGAATCATAATCTTCTCCCTAACCAAATCAAGTAGGTCAAGTACCGGCTTATAACGCACCTCGCCTATCCAAGAGTTAAAGGCCTCCGAAATATTATTGGTAATATAATCACACTTTGATACCGTCCCAAACTTGCCACGACACCAAATCCTATTGTGATTGTCATTAAGATAAGTAAGTGCATCCTTGTTTGCTCCACCAATTTCATTTAATAACCGTTCATGCTCGGTTAAACTATAGGTTCTTGCAGCATGCCATAAGCTCTTTGTAAAGAATTCACCACGAAAATGTCTCTTGAAATTAGCATATAAATGCCTGACACATTCTCTATGCTCAGCAGTCGGATAAACTTGTGTAATTGCAATGTCTAGACCTTTTTGCATATCCGATGATATAACTAGTCCATTAGGTGTACCGATTGCTTTCTTAAGTAACTCAAGGAACCAGATCCAAGAATTTTTATTTTCTGATTCGAGTACACCATAAGCCACAGGAAAAATAGAACTGTTGCCGTCAACCCCTGTGGCGGCGACTAGTACGCCGTTAAACTTCCCTTTTAGATGGCATGCATCAAGAGAAATGTAGGGACGACAGCCATCAAGAAACCCTTTCCAACATGCTAGGAATGAAATGAAAAAGCTTAAAAAATATTTCTTGTTACCTTTCGTATCAAAGTCAACCTCAACAACGCTTCCCGGGTTTCGTCTTAGTAGTTCCTCTTTAAAATCATGCGTTTTCAAGAATGAGTCTTCCCACTTCCCGTGCATATCATTGTAAGCTTGTTCTTTCCCTCGAAAGACTTTCATATATGGCACATCAACATTATACATTTTCTTAACCCACTTCTGAAGATCAATGGTTTTAACATCTCCATCAGACTTTAGCTTATCACTAACCACGCTTGCAACCCATCCTTGTGTTGCCACCTTATTAGCACCTTCTTTGCTTCGAGTGCAAGAATGTGGTTCTATCAAAGTCTTGACCTACACGAAATTAATCAAAAATAGAATTTATTAACAACAATAAAATTAACTTTTATTATATTAATCCACTTACCTCAAATGAAATTTCATCTTGCATGACAGAAGCGTGTATTCTCCATTTGCATTCTAGGTCGACACACCTTGCCGTGACCCGTGTAGGTTCACTTTTCTCAATGAAATATGCAAACTCATTCATGATTGCATAATGGGCCAATGCTCTTCTAAACTCTATCACATTTTGAAACTTTGAGTTGACTTTAATGGTTCGACTTTTGTCTTGATAAATTACCATTCCAGATTCGGAATCCTGCTCCTCAACTTCATGATCTGTACTGTAATGACTATGATAATCTTCATCACTTAATGAGTACTCTGATTCTTCATCATGTACACCACCCCTAACCCTGTAAAAGATGTACAATTCTCATAAAAAAGACTATTGTAGAATATATTACAAGTTTATCCAAACAAATATTTACCTTTGTTGCATTGAACTTGTCTCAACATTATTATTGGTTGTCACAAAAACGCTTACTTCTTTCTCAAACCCATACATGCAAAGCATCACTTGAAACTTGTCATGAGAATCAACTTTAATAAATGATTGATCAATGGTGTTTTTCTCAATGAACCAAAGTGAGAAATTAAGACCTCTATCCGAAGGATAATGAGTGGCAATCTCGTGAATTAAATTATCAAAGTTGTATACGTTTGTGTCAATGTAAATACATTTTTGATAGCCAAAACAATAACGTTGTGTAGATAAGTTCTTAGATAATCGAAAGTAACCTCCATATCTTAGTTTGATCTTAAATTTGGAAAATTCTTGAACAACATTCTCTAATGGTGGTGAGTGATCCCTATTCTCCCATCTTGGTTCAAATAAGTGGTATTCCATTCTTTCATCTTCCATCATGAATAACCTAATGTGAATTAACCAAGAAACAACAGCCAAAACAATGTAATATCAACTTAGAGATTAAAACAAAAAAAACAAAAAAAAAAAAAAACTACATACACAGACATCATCGATTTGGAAATACAAATTGAATATATAAAATTGAATAAAAAAACTATACACAGCCATCAAAGAAGCTTTTTTTTACTCTTGCAAACCAAAACAATAATATTGATAATCAAAGAAGCTTTTTTTTACTCTTGCAAATTCAAACAGCATGGAATCGCACAAAAAGATTGACTTTTACCTGGATTTTAGTAACCTCCATATCTTAGTTTTATCAAACAGCATGATTTCCATTAAACAAATTCAAAACAAAAACCATAAACATGGAATCGCAAAAAAGATTGAGTTTTACCTGGATTTTTCTGAGCGACAGGAGAACATGAGGAAAGATCTTGACGGTTCGATACCCTAAGCAGGTTTTGAAAAGCGTAGTTAATTAGTGCAGGCATAAATGTATTAGGGGTAATTGGGTAATTTCTCTCTAATTGGGGATATATGTAATTAAAATTTAAGAGTGGGGATATATGTAATTTAAGAGGTTAAGGAGGGGAAATATGTAAAAATCTCTTTTCCAAAAACTCACATGTATTTCAGGTAACTAAAGTGGATGTGCGCGCGGTCTTACTCATGCTCTTGGATGTTGTTTATGTTTATCCTTAAATAAAGTTGTAAACTTTTCAGACAAAATGTTGTCTTGTGATGTAAACACTTAAACTATGTTTTCAGTTATGAAATGTTGGTATTTGAAGTTATTTTTACGAGCATGTAGTATGTTTACCATTCGTATGCAATGAGAACCTTTCATGATCACACCTTATGCTTCCGTCTTAGAAAGGGGTGTGATAGCTTATCGCTTATGCTATCGTTCTAATCAGGCTAATCTCAATCTAGCGTTCCCTTCAATCCATTAACTCCCATCGCTGTGAGTATACTCGATCCCTTTTTACTTTAAGCACTTTTGGGTGTTACATACGTTACTTATTCTAAATCACATTGACACACAACGCAAATACTATTTATACGCTGACCATTACTGCATGTTATACGTGACTCGATGGATGCCTGTTTGTTATGTTTACACATTGATTGCTGTCTACCTGTCTTAGCAACGATAGTACTATAGTTTGGACTCAGCACCTGTTCACTCAGGGGTTGTTAAGGACAATACTTCACGTGTTCGTAGTGGTGAACATGTGATGCGCACTCGCTACTCGCAGTCAAATCGCAGTCATTGGTATTGATAGGATCTTTGTCGATAACTTACATGCTTCACATTATACGTTGTACATGCTGGTTATGCGTAAACGCTTTCGAACTCTATTATACTATCAAACTTGTATGCTCACCTTTACACTATGTGTATTGACCTATATTTTAACGTATGTGACAGGTGTTTGAATGCTTAGGAAGCTTGCTTGCTATTTGATGGAATCGAGCTTAGGAGAGTCTAGAAACCAATGAACAATTTACTTATTTAAATCTGAGTTGTCGGAACAGTTTTACTTGTTTTTGAGATACCTGTGTCTGTAATAATTAAATGCTTGATGGGTTATGGTATGGGACATAATATTAACTATCCGGTAATTTAGTTGTTATGGAATTTCTCTTGGACAATCTGTTTCGCTCAGTGCCGCGCCCCGATGTTTCCGCCATCGGTTGGGGTGTGACAGGTATATTATAAGTTACAATCATGGAGATATTAAGAAGAATGAATGAAAAATATTCTTCAAGGGCTACAACGGTCTTGGCGATCTTGGAGTTCATGGGATTGGCATTGTAGCAGGAAAATTGGATCTATATGTTGATGTAGCTGGAATAAATCCTCAGAGAGTAATCTTTGCACGTTGTTAATCTCAATAATTTTGGTAATTGTCTGCCACTAACTTATATGTTTTCAATAGGTGCTTCCTATCATGATTGATGTTGGAACTAATAATAAGACTCTTCTTAAGGACCCCGTGTAAGGTTCTCTTTACTCACGAACTTGCACACTGATGCATTATATAGCCATACTTTAGAACTTATGTAACATATAATTGTGAGATTAAATATATTAATATTATAATATTATAATATTTAATCTTGTAGCCATTATAATCATTTATATTATATAGATCAAAATATATTAATAACCTATTAATGATTAGTTGGTAATTGTTGATGGACCATATTACCCTTATTAACTAATTAGGTTTCCTCTTGGGTGTATATATAAGGAGATTATTAGAGAGTTAAAGGGTTACACAAGTTAGACAATTTTCACAACCCTCATAACATCATTCTCGGCTCTCTCTCCAAACCGATTCCTCCCTTGTTTCGGTTCATCACCATCATCACTTTACACCCTAAGGAGGAACCAGATAATCCTCACAAGTATGTCGAACTCAATGGCTGCATCTCTGACTGGATTCTCTGCTGGCCTGTCTGCTGTAACAGGTATGTTATTCATGTTTTCCATTATGTTTAAACAGAACTGATCCAACATGTGGTATCAGAGCATATGTTGATAAATCAGTTCTGTTTTCGTATCCATCATTCTGGGATCATAATCTAGAAAACAGAAAAGTTTTTAAAGCCATATACATCACGGCTGTTTTCGGTTTTACTTGTGCCAAAATCAGTGTTTTTTAAGAAAGGGTGCTTAATCATGTCACCCGAAACCATAATGGGTAAATTAATATCCGAAATCTGTTAATAAAAGTCTTAAAATTCAGGTTTCGGATCCCAGAATTATGTTTTAAATTTTTAGTGTTCATTATATTGTTCTAAGAAAACTAAAAAAATTCCTTAAATTTTGGAATATAATTTGGATTAGTGGGTGTTTTTACTGATTTTGATCTGAATTTTATCTATTAAAATCTTCGAAAACTGTTAATAGATAATCAATTATAACTTTCGAAATCTTTTGATAAGTTTAGATTAGCAATAAAACAGGAAACACTATCCCACAATCCCTAAAATTTCGAGTTTTCAGTTATTATCACAAAACAGCTATTAACAGTGGGCTCGAGACCATCAGATTACGACTCGAGACCATCAGTCTCGACTCGAAATCATCAGGTCCTTAAATCTTCACAACTCGAGACCAACAGATCTCGACTCGAGACCACAAGGTCTCGACTCAAAATCATAAGGGCTCAAAAGTTTACAACTCGAGACAAAGGTCTCGACTCGAGACCATAAGGTCATAACTCGAAACCATAAGGTTGCGACTCGAGACCGTGGTTCCGACTCGAGACAAAGGTTGCGACTCGAGACCTCATAACTAACTCAAGATCTCAAAACTCAGTCGAGACCTAACTCGAGACCTGACTCGAGACCTCACTCGAGACCTCATTACCTTAGGCTGTTTGATGTGAACTAAAGTTCGATCCGCGCTAACAGGTGGTTTGCTATTAAATACTTGGTTTTGTTAACACTTAATTAACTAATCAGAATCAGATAATTTTTTACAAAACCAAAATAGCTTAACTTGAATGAGCTTCTGATGTATTAATTCTGGCCAAAGCTGATTTAATACATCTATTTATTGTTCAAGTATTATAAAAGCTATGTTGAGTATGCATTACAAACGTGAAATGTCTTAATTCTGGCCAAAGCTGATTTAATTCATTTATGTTTAGCATGCTTGACAAGTGCATAACTAAAGCAATTGTCTCATTTCTGGCCAAAGCTGATTTGTCACGATTACTTTGCACACATACTTAAATGATTACACTTCTGGCCAAAACTGATTTGTCTTCCTTTAAGTAGAATTTTACTAAGTCTATTATTTTGATGTTAGTAATAGACAATATCACAGCTTCATAATTAAAATGGTCATTATTTATGCATGCCTTAGTATAACATGCCCTAGATCACATTAGGACTTCTTTCTTAGTATTATAACTTGCTCATCTTATTTCCACTATCAGCACCCAATTGCGGGATTCCACCTTTGACTGGTGATAACTTTGCTGAATGGAAGGATGCCCTCATGCTTACACTAGGATTGCTAGATTTCGATTATGCTCTTAGAGAGAATAAGCCAGCGGACCTTACCACTCAAAGTACTGCTGCTGAGCAGATAGTTCATGAAAAATGGACTAGGTGTAACCGCATGTCTCTCATGTTCATGAAGCAATCCATTCACAATTCTATTAGAGGCGCTATTCCTGATTCTGAAGATGCTAAAACCTACCTGGCTTCTGTGGAGGCTCAATTCAAAGGAACATCAAAAGCACACGCTAGCACTCTTATCCTCAAGCTAGTGACGACTAAGTATGATGGGAGGAGCAGCATTCGCGAACACATCATGATGATGCATGACATGGCCAATAAGCTGAAAGGGCTAGAGATGGAAATCAGTGATGGTTTTCTTGTTCACTTCATCATCACTTCGCTTCCTTCGTCCTATGAAGCATTCAAGATCAATTACAACACTCAAAAGGACAAATGGACGATGAGTGAGCTGGTCGCTATGTGCGTACAGGAGGAAGAGCGTATGAAGATGGATCGCACTACTGATGTTGCTAACTTCACCACCTCCAACTCTAAAAAGAGGAAGAACAATTATCAAAGAAAGGATGCTTCCAAGGTCCAAAAGCCAAATCCTAATACAAGTGCACCTTCCAGCTCTAAGAGCTCCTTAGGCAAACCCTATTGCAAGTTCTGTAAGAAAACAGGACATAAGCAAAAGGAATGCCCTGACTTCAAGGAGTGGCTGGCTAAGAAAGGTAGCGATTTTTTCATGATACTTGAGTCCTTTAATTTAAATGTTCCTGCTAATTCTTGGTGGTTTGATTCTGGTTCTATGGTTCATGTAACTAACTCTACTCAGGGATTCCTTTCAATCCGGAAGCTGGGAAGAAACCAAAGAACACTTAAAGTTGGGGATGATCGGGAATTAGAAGTGAAGGCCATAGGAACATTACAATTATTTTTGAAAACTGGTTTATGTATTAAACTTTATGATACCTTATATGTTCCTGAGGTAACTCGGAACCTTGTATCGGGACCAAAGTTAGACATGGACGGTTTTGTCGTTTCTCATGGTCATCGCAAACTCTCTATTCTCTATGATTCCGTTGTTTATGGTACTGGCATTCTGGATGGTTGTAGGTCCGGCTAGGGGAGGATCTAGTCGCCTAATCCTTGTTGTCAAACACACCCGGTTGTGCGGAATCCAACCGGAGATGCAAACCGAGATAGAACACGAAAAATACACGACACACAAAGTTCACCGTTTAACACCACTGTATTAATACGAATGAAAGGTTCGGTTACAAAGCTCAATGTTTACAAATGTGTTTTGCAAACTCTCTCAAACTCTCATGTGTGCGTGCTCTCTACAATGTGTTCTCTCCTCTCTTTGAAACAGAAGGATAACCTTCTATTTATATACACAGACACACAGTACATGACGAATCAGAACTTTGGCGAATCAGGCTTGGCGAATCAGATCATCATTTGCGAAACAAGAAACAGTTGGCGAAACATAAACATAGTCGATGAAACAAAGCTGTTTCGTCGACATTACTTCAGTTTCGTCGAGTATTGGGCTTGGGCCCACAGTGTTTCGCCAAATCAGTGAGTAGCCCATGTTCCTGTTCTTCATATGCAGCCCAAGACTTGATTAGCTGATGGACGAGGCCCAAGAACTAGTCTTCAAGTTCTTTAAGCATCTTGGCCTGCTTGTAGTCTTCAAACGCACGACGGAGGAATGTCGTGTCCTAGCCAAGTTGCGTTGCGCGAGTCGTGTCCACAAATATGTATCAACAAACTCCCCCTTGGACGCTACTCGCGAGATTCGCCTTTGATGACTTCTTATGCCGGAGGATCTTCAAAGTCTTCACGTCTTGAAAGCAGAAAGTGTATCAACAAACTACCCGTATCATGTAGGAAGTGTGTTGACAAACTCCCCCTTAACATAAGCTCCCCCTTGAGTTATGCTCGTGAAAGACTTGATCTTTATAGCTTGAGATCCTTGTGGTGTTGATGATGGGTTAGCGGCAACTCGATCATTTTATCCTTTGAGTGCCTCCACTTCGTGTCTTCATTCCAAAGCTTGTTATCAACCATGTTCTCCTTGCCTTTAGAATCTGCACATGCAAGAAATCTAAACGCGTAATGAGAACAACTGCTTGGAATATAGTTTAACATAAACAAATGACACATATGAGATCAAATCTCAATCAAACACCAACCGACAATATTTTGAAAGTTTAGAAAATGATCAATGTTAATCCTTTAACTTTCAAAACTTGTTAACTTCGACAGTTTATGAAGATGCAATTGTTTTCCGGCTTACGATCAGGATTTTGGGTAGGATAGACTCGAGTTCCAACATCAGTCAATCAAAAATAAACTAGAATCAAAATCTTTTTGGCTTTTATAAAGTTTATATTAAAACACACCTAAAATCTTTTTGGAATTTTTCATTTTTCAAATGTAAAGACGGAAAGCAATAAATAAATATATACAAAGATACAGAAACTGAAAGCAGTAAATAAATATTTACAGACATTCTTTTTGTGAGTTTCGAGGGTAAGAGAATCATATCAGTGTACGGTCATGCCAAAACGCTCTTGTTGTTCTTTTAGTTAACATTTTAGATAAGCATCCTATAACAATTATCGGTATTGTTGTCCACTTAAGCTCAACTTATCATTTGTAATCATGGCGAGGGGATACGTTAAGGTATGATTTATACTTACCGACCGGTGTTCATCCACATCACGACACATTCCCGTATCAAGGTATGCACGAGGGTTCATCTTACCGGTGAGTATACCGATTATCATCTGTTTGACCGTATATGATGTGAGATTCTCACTTATTTTGATTGAAAACAAGCCCTATGTGATAGAATCACTTATTGATGAGGAACTTGATTTTCGATGCATGAGGGCACAGGAGCAAGTCCGTGAACAGGTCAGTACTTTCGTACAGCAGAGAGACGAACTTGACTCCCGGATAAATGTGATATATTATCACTTATTTTGTTTGGACATGTGATTGTTGATCACTTATTGAGGTCGAATGCAATATGTACACGTATGTATGGTATCATGGAAGATCTAGACTTGCGTCCCCGTTATTTTTCGGTAAAAGATACAACCATGATACCCAGATGATAAGCAGCATAAAGACCGAATATCTCAGAACCTCGGCAATCTCTCAAACGAAATTTCGGTACTAAGACCATATGCCAATGAATGTTTCCCACCTGGTCTTCAGTCGATTTAAGTTTATATCACCCTGCACACTTTAAAATGATTGTGAGCCTACCGATACATCTTATATAGAGCTGCTTATCGCTTTTTCATTTTAGGTTTAAATAGGTTTAGACAGACCACTGATCTACTATCATTTTCTCTTTTTCTCGCCAGGAAACTCATTTTTGTTTTTCTATTGTTTTTGTGCTTTTGAAATTTTTCAATGTTTTTGGATTTTTCAAATATGGATTTACTCCCCCTAAAATCAACAAACTAAGATAAAATTTAAAACACAAAGGTATTTACAAAAAAAAAATGATTTTCCGATGTTGGTTAACTCATGTTTTACCTCAATGCCGTTTACCAAAATTAGTTTTTAATCTGAAAAGATTTCTTGAATTTTGGAAAAATCAGTTGGCATGTCGGTTAACGGTGCGGACCATGACCACATTGACGAGTTTCATAGTGAAACAATCACGTGTGAGGTGATATTCGAGGACAACGTGTCAGGCCAAAGAGTGCTACGAGAGGATAACAAATCACAAAGCAGCTTAAATATCGACAAGTATAGGAGAGATTAGAAATTTAAAACCGTATCCTGCAACTGCTTCGTGCATTGCCAGGAACCTGAGCGCTCTCCCAAACTGGATATCCACCCGGTGTGGATTTCAAAGTCGATTCTTTGTAGCTACTGAGAAGTCTCTTGACAGCAACAAGATCATAAACCTTTGGGTCCGGCTGGTCTTCCACATTGCACCAGCGAAGGTTTTTGTCTTTCTCTTTCAGAAGTAGTGTGCGGTTGTTTAATCCAAGCCAAGGCATCCGCACACCCGGTTGGTTTGTTCAACAAACACTTTTTCTTCAATCACACCACGAAGAAATGTACACTGCACGTTCATCTTGTTGATTTTGAACTTCAAACGTGCTGCAGGTGCGTACATTTTGATTCGAATCTACCCTGGGGACCCGATCACAGCTTGATTGTAAAAGGCTTTGCATTTTTGTCGAAGCTTTTCAAACTCTTTCAACAGACAATTCTGTTTCTCTTTTCCTTTTCTTTTCTTCTCTCCATCAAAGGCAACAATTTCTTCTGTCGCCTATTTTGTGCATGGATGCTCCACTATTAACAATCTTACGACTATCGATAGTTCCTCCTGGAATATCCTGCACACTCACTCAAAGATTAGTTGGAGAGGGGGACCCAAGCCTTTGTGGACTTGGGTCGTCCTTGATCATCAAGGAAAGTGATTTCAATCTCCTGATGATTAGGAAACAGAACCTGTGGTGCTCCCCCTGATTGAATTACCTGCTTTGGCTTCCAAGCTGTTTGTCCTTTACCAGTATTTGTATTAATTGTTTTAGCATTTACTGGTTTTGCAGTTTTAGGTTTTGCTTGAACAGGTTTTTCTTCTTTGACCTCTGATTTTAAGGCCTTTTCAATTACCTTTTGATTCTTTTGTTTTAACTTCTTTTCCCTTTCTTTCAAGACACGGGGGTCTTGTTTCGGGGAAACAGGTCGTTTTTGGTAATTGGTTTCTTGGGGAGCCTTCAACTTTTGCAGGTATGGGCAGTATCTTACAATATGCCCAATTGTGCCACACTCAAAACACATTCTCCGCTCTACAAACCTCGGAGAAACATGTTGATGACCAGTCGAAGAACCCGACAATGAACTTTGTGATCTAGATGTACTTGGACCTAAATCACATCCCTTTGTGTGTTGGGTGTAATTATTCTGATCATTTCGTTTCAAAATTCTAACTTGTTTTATAAAATCAATGTTAGATTTATCCTGAAATGTTTCAAGTTTATCTGTACCCGTTGATCCAACAAAGTTCACTTTCGGTTCTCTTTTCTTAACAGGAGCTCTTTTGTTTTGCACCTTTTGCTGTTGAACCTTAGGTGCTTGAACATTCTTGTTCTGAGCCTTCTTTCCCTGTGTCTTACCTTTCCCGGAGTTCACTTGTTGTTTTCGCTCAACTGGTTGTTTTTGGTTTCCGTATTGTTTTCTAATTTGTTCACACGGAATTGGATCACATTGAGTGACGGTAACTTTGCCACTCTTGTTCCCCAAAAACTTTTCAATACATCCTTCAAAAATTTGCTCAATTAAATCTTGATTTACATTTTTAATTGGAAAATCTTTGTTAGAGTAGATTTTGTCATCTCCTTTGAGCGTGTACAACAAGTTATTTCCTTCACAACTAGAGACAAGGGACTCCATTCCTTTTGACATTTCAGTCTTACTCGGTTCCACTGGTGGATCACACAAGATGTGATTCTCAATTGGAATTTCTGTTGTAACCAAGTTAGACTGTTGATTCACAATTTTTATAGATTCATCATCCGATGAGTCAGATTCATCATCCGAAGAGTCAGTATCCTCAACAGTGGGAGGACTCTGTTCCTTAACACACGATGAATCTGTCACATTCTCAGATTCAGATTCGGATTGACCAGAGGATGATGTACCAGTTGTGAACCCGAGGCCTGCTGCAAAATCATCTAGATTGAGTGGCACTGTAGGTTCAAAACGGGGCATATCCTCGTCATCAGGCAATTTGGAGTAATTGTGATTCATTGGGGGAGGACATGATTTGAATCCATTACACTTCCTATCCCCCTTTTTCTTCTGAACGTCAATAATGTGATCCAAAACATAGCGGGAATTGGAATAGCTTTCCAATTTCTGCTTAATTGTCTCACATTCACATCTAGCTGTTGCTAACTCTACCATTTGCTTTTCAATTGTGTCGATTAAATCATTGTTAACATGTTGTTTTCTTAAAACAGCCCTTTGTAATTCAGAAACATCATGTTTTAATGACGCAATTGTTGCTTTAAACTCCTTTTCATTTCTGGTTAAAAACAAGTTAGCTTCAGTTGCTTTAGAAAGATCAACAATCAATTCTTGATTGTGTTTGTGTGTGACTTCAAATTTACTTTCCTGTTCAGCATATTTAACCTTTAAACTATCACAATTTTCACAGCTAACTACAGTGGGTTCATCGACACTTACCTGACCTGATGAACTGTCGACATTAGCCGTAAAGGCTGAATGGAAAGAAAAAGATCCATCTTCAGAGAAGAACTTAGCAAGCTTCTCGGAAGTTCCAGCAGATTTCTGGCAGAGAATAGATCTCCTCTTGCCTAATACTTCAGCTTCAGCCAAAAGTTCATCAACCTTCAAATCTAAAGCATCACTTGATAAATCACCAGAATCAGGCTCATCAACCTTCAAATCACTTGATAAATCACCAGTATCAAGTGATTCTCCATCCATGCTCCCACTATAACCCGAACTATCTTCATCTTCTGAAGATTCACCAGCAGACGCGGGTTCTACAACCTTCTCAGTCACCTTAGCATAACATGCTGTTCCACCATTTCCTCCTTCTCCAAGCTGAAGCGACCAATCACAACCTTCATCTATTTGAACCACGAGTCCCCGGTTGGCATTTGATGACCCTGGTTGGCTTTGGTTGTTGACAGGTACCAACGTACGAACATTGTTCCTGTTCTGGTTCTGCTGGTTGCCTTGATTTCTGAAGGGATTTTGGTTTCCATGCTGAGCTGGTCTTGTGCATTCCCTTTTGAAATGACCGCGTTCACCACAGTTAAAGCAGGTCACAGCTTGCTTGTCGAACCCATACTTGGTGTCTTTCTTGCTTTCCAAGTTGGTTCTCCCGGTCCTTTCCATAAACTCCTTTGCTCTTCGAATTGCACTAGCAAGAGCCCATTTAATATCCATCATTTCAAACTCATCTCTATCCACTTGCTGATAATCTTCATTAGTTAGATTGATATTCCCAATCTGACCTGCGATCAATCCACAATAAGCACTAACCAAGGTATTCAACATCTCCATATGCTCCTTGGCTATTTCGACACTGACTTTGGAAAAGTTGGAAGTGTCTAATCTGACTGTGTTTGGATTGGAAGTGGCTTGAAAGTTTGAACAGCTTCCATAAAACCCTTGTTGTTGCGGTTGTTGCTGAGGAGCTGTCGGTTTTACATCTTGTCTTGGATACATCAAGTATGCTGAAGGATCAAACTGATCTGTTGTTGATGGTCCAGTGTTTGAGATGAAAGCTGTTTGAAGCTTCGCGTGTTGAGAAGCTGGTTTTTCTCCACTGATACCTCCTGCAATCCCAAAGTACATCTCTGGACTTTGAGGAGTTAGTGTTCTTTTTGCCTTAAGTTTTTCTTCCACATCCTTGTTTTCCAATTTTTGAATTAAATCATAAATGGTGATTGTGTCTAAAGCACCAGTTTCTTTGAGAATTTCAAGATAACTGCTCCACTTTGCTGGTAAGCTATCAGCAAATCTCTTCACTATTTCTTGTTGAGCGGCAGTGATTTTAAAAGCAAACATCTCACTCAACAAGTGATGGAACCTTGTAGATAAATCTGCCAAAGTCTCATTCTCCATACACGTGAAACCTTCAAACTCTTTCTTCAGTAAATCTTGCTTAATCTTTCTAGATTGAGCATTACCTTCACATCGTAACGTGAGCATATCCCACAAGCTTTTAGTTGTCGTGCAGTAAACAAACTGGTGGTAAATGTCTCTGTGAAGAGCTTGTGTGAGAATCATGAATGCTTTCTTTTCTAACTCAATTTTCTTCTTATCATCATCAGACAGAGTGCTGTAAGTTTGTGGATTAGATCCTGCAACTTCCAAATCATTTTCAAATGGAGTGAAGAAACACATCCATAGATCTTGACCTTGCCCCTGAACATAAGTTCTCAGCCTTTCTTTCCACCATCCCCAATCATTTATGTGATTTAGCTTTGGCGGCTTTGTGCTTGTACCAGTTTCACTGTCGTTCTGCATCATAGATTGAATGCTGCTACTTTGATTTGTGACCAATGCCCATTGATTTGCAGTTATCATTGCAGCTTGAGTTGGGGCAATAGCTCGCAAGAATGCATTTTTGTCGAATTCTGGCTCAGGTTGTGTAGCTGATGATTGTGAAGTCGAAATCAATTGATTCCACCACTCACCGTTTGTTCCCATTTTATAAAAATTAATATATTAAGTGAAAATTGATTAAAAAAAAATTAATTTTCACAAACTATGTTAAAATCTCGAATGATAACAACCTGATTAACACACTTGAAACAAACAGTTAAACAACTAGTGCAAACCTTCTGTTTAAAAATACCAACACACTCAACGAAACAGAATGTTGACGAAACAGGCCCAGTTCAGTTTAAGGCCCAATTTACTTGTTTGGCGAAACAGACTCTAAGACACCTTGTTGACGAAACAAAAATTCTTATGTTATTGACGAAACAGGATGATGTAACTTTAACTTGACGAAACAGATTTTGAAATTTTAACAGGCCCAAGTTAAATGATTGGCGAAACAGACTGATGTAATTGTTGCTTTGGGCCTTGACGAAACAAGGCAATATTAGGCCCACTTATGGTTTTGACGAAACAGGTCATAAGCCCAACAAGGTCGACGAAAGTGAAATTCTGTTTCGCCGATGAGTGTTTCAGAGAGTTGGTAAACTTTTTGACTTTTATCTTAACCTGACACACGCAAACATGCTTTCGGCTACACCATTACCAAATTACCAACCAAATGATGACTTACAATATTTTAATCAGATTACAATTTTCAATGACACAAACACCTTATCACTTAAATTTTTAGGATCAAAAAGTGTTACTTTTGAAGAACACAATGAAGATTTCAAGAACACCACCCAGAAAAATAAGTTTTCCGGTGAACCGAAACTCTCCGAACACAATATTTTGCTAAAGTGTGTAACAAAAACCCATAACTAACATGTAAACATGAAAAATAACAAGGTTTTTAGTCAAACAAAAAGCAAAATAACAAGATTTTAACCAGATTTTAAGTTGTTTCCAGAAAAATATGAACTTTAACACCCGAAAACAAACCAAGAACACACTCGGTTTTAACAAGGAGAAGAGCCAAGGCTCTGATACCACTTGTAGGTCCGGCTAGGGGAGGATCTAGTCGCCTAATCCTTGTTGTCAAACACACCCGGTTGTGCGGAATCCAACCGGAGATGCAAACCGAGATAGAACACGAAAAATACACGACACACAAAGTTCACCGTTTAACACCACTGTATTAATACGAATGAAAGGTTCGGTTACAAAGCTCAATGTTTACAAATGTGTTTTGCAAACTCTCTCAAACTCTCATGTGTGTGTGCTCTCTACAATGTGTTCTCTCCTCTCTTTGAAACAGAAGGATAACCTTCTATTTATATACACAGACACACAGTACATGACGAATCAGAACTTTGGCGAATCAGGCTTGGCGAATCAGATCATCATTTGCAAAACAAGAAACAGTTGGCGAAACATAAACATAGTCGATGAAACAAAGCTGTTTCGTCGACATTACTTCAGTTTCGTCGAGTATTGGGCTTGGGCCCACAGTGTTTCGCCAAATCAGTGAGTAGCCCATGTTCCTGTTCTTCATATGCAGCCCAAGACTTGATTAGCTGATGGACGAGGCCCAAGAACTAGTCTTCAAGTTCTTTAAGCATCTTGGCCTGCTTGTAGTCTTCAAACGCACGACGGAGGAATGTCATGTCCTAGCCAAGTTGCGTTGCGCGAGTCGTGTCCACAAATATGTATCAACAATGGTGGTCTCTATAGATTAGAACTAGATGATAATTTTTCCAAATCTTTGTTGTCATATAATATTAATGAATCACTCACAAAGATGGAAAAGAAATGAGACTTAGAGACTTCATCCATGTTGTGGCATCAACGTTTAGGCCACATCTCAAGAGAACGATTAAATCGTCTCGTAAAGGATGAAGTCTTACCTCCTCTCGATTTCACTGATTTTGGAACATGTGTCAAATGTCTTAAAGGCAAAATGACATCAGCGAATAAGAAAGGTGCTACTAGGAGTTCTAATTTATTAGAACTCATTCACACTAACATTAGTGGTCCTTATCAAATCGCTGGCATAACAGGACATACTTCATTTATCACTTTCATTGATGATTATTCTCGTTACATGTACTTGTATCTTATTAAGGAAAAGTATGAATCTCTTACAACTTTTAAAGATTATAAAGCTGAAGTTGAAAAGCAATTAGATCATCAGATTAAAGTTGTGAGATCAGATAGAGGCGGTGAATATTATGGAAGACATACTGATGTGGGTCAAGCTCCTGGTCCGTTTTATGAGTTTTGTAAGGGCCAGGGGATTGTGAACCAATACACCATGCCTGGTACACCTCAGCAGAACGGTGTCGCTGAACGAAGAAATCATACCCTTATGAACATGGTTCGCAGTATGTTAGCCAACACTAATTTAGCATTATTCCTCTGGACTGAAGCGTTAAAAGCAGCTGTTTATATACTCAATAGAGTTCCTTCTAAGTCTGTCCCTAAAACTCCTTATGAACTTTGGACAAGAAGGAAACCGAGTCTTAAATATATGAAAGTATGGGGCTGCATTGCTGAAGCAAAACTCTATAATCCTTTCCTAAGGAAACTTGACCCTAAAACAATTACCTGTTTCTTTATCGGGTATCCTGGTCATTCAAAGGGTTATCGTTTCTATTGTCCTTCCCATGTCACCCGTATTGTTGAAACCAAGCGTGCTGCGTTCCTGGAGGATTTCAAGGTCAGTGGGAGCAATACCAACCCTTACGAAGAATTGCAAGAAGTACAAGACGCGGGGGGGGGGGGGGGAGACTCGTCGCTTAACATTACTCCGTTTACTCCTCTTGTATCCCATGCAACAACTGCACATGAAGCTACTGCACAAACTCCATCTCCACAATCAGAACCCATTATACCTCATAACGAAGGCACATCAAACGCTCAAAACCAAGACAACGCTGAACCCAATAATCAACTCAGGAGGTCATCTAGGCAAATAAGGCTTACTAATTGGGATGATTATGTTACCTACCTGACTGAAATGGATGCTGGAAAGCTCAATGATCCTATCTCTTATAATGAAGCCATTAGCAGTGATCAGACTTCTGAATGGAATAAAGCAATGATTGATGAGCTTGAATCCATGAAGAAAAATGACGTTTGGGATTTGGTCGAATTACCCAATGGTGTTAAACCTATAGGTTGTAAATGGGTGTTCAAAACAAAACTGGATCTGAATGGGAACGTTGAACGCTACAAAGCGAGATTGGTTGCAAAGGGCTACACTCAGAAAGAGGGAATTGACTATCAAGAGACGTTTTCACCTGTCTCTCGTAAAGATTCATTAAGGATCGTTATGGCCCTAGTAGCTCATTTTGATTTAGAGCTGCATCAGATGGATGTCAAAACTGCTTTCCTTAACGGAGACTTAGACGAAGATGTTTACATGAAACAACCTGAAGTCTTTAAACCTGAAGGTCAGGAGCATCTAGTCTGTAAGTTGAAGAAATCCATTTACGGGTTAAAACAAGCATCACGTCAATGGTACCTCAAGTTTGATAAAGTCATGAAGAGGCAAGGTTTTATGAAGAATCAAGTGGATCAATCCACCTACCTCAAGATGAGTGGGAGTAATTTTACTATACTTGTCCTTTACGTAGATGATATTCTATTGACAAGTAATAGTTTAGACATGTTGCATGAGTCGAAGCGGTTACTCTCGCATAACTTCGACATGAAGGATCTCGGAGATGCTTCTTACGTCATTGGCATCGAAATTCACCGAGATAGACACAAAGGGATCTTAGGATTGTCTCAAAAGACTTACATAGATCGTGTCCTTACACGTTACAACATGCAACAGTGCAAACCCTCAGTCGCTCCAGTAGTTAAGGGAGATGTTTTCGATTCATTCCAGTGTCCGACAACAGAGGTTGAAAAGGAGAAAATGAGCCAGATACCTTACGCGTCAGTAGTCGGGAGCCTGATGTATGCTCAAGTATGTACTCGCCCAGATATCGCTTATATTGCTGGAATGCTAGGCCGTTATCAGACTAATCCTGGTCTAGATCACTGGAAAGCAGCAAAGAAGGTTCTTAGATATCTGCAAGGGACGAAAGACTATAAACTGACTTATAGAAGAAGTGATCATTTAGAAGTGGTAGGTTATTCTGATTCTGAATTTGCCAAATGCAAAGATGACAAGAAATCCACTTCGGGCTACATCTTTATGTTAGCAGGCGGACCTATCTCATGGAAGAGTCATAAACAACAGTTAACTACAACTTCCACAATGATGGCAGAATATATTGCTGTTTACAACGCAACCTGTCATGGAATGTTGCTTAGAAATCTGATCACTGGACTCAAAATCGTTAATTCCATTTCTAGACCATTGAAGCTTTACTGTGATAACTCAGCTGCCGTTAGTTTCTTGAACAGTAACAGTTCGACTGGAGCTGGTTTATATCTCGATACAAAATATTTGTTCATACGTGAACGAGTTGAGGAAAATAATCTTTGTATTGAGTATATTAGTACTAAAGATATGCTTGCGGATCCGATGACTAAAGGTCTCCCACCTAAAGTTTTCGAAGAACATGTATCGAATATGGGACTTACTAAAGACCTTATTTAATGGCATATTGTACTAGCTTATGTTTTAATTAATAAAATTTCTTCAGTTTGATTTTGTATGTCTCTAACATATGTTCTGCCGGTGTAATGACATATAGACAAATATAAATAAAAATCAGACGCTAAAGGGCTTATGCGTATTTTGATCATAACTATTAGGTTTTAAATTGAGGCTATAGTATGACTAATGGGGGTCCTGAGTCGAATGATGATTCAACGGCTATATTTCTCTGCTATAGTTCTTGGTTTAAGGCTAAAATGAGTGTTAACTCCTGGCCAGGCTCATCTAATTCTCATGATAAATGATTACTCGGCTAAGTGGGAGAATGTGAGATTAAATATATTAATATTATAATATTTAATCTTGTAGCCATTATAATCATTTATATTATATAGATCAAAATATATTAATAACCTATTAATGATTAGTTGGTAATTGTTGATGGACCATATTACCCTTATTAACTAATTATGTTTTCTCTTGGGTGTATATATAAGGAGATTATTAGAGAGTTAAAGGGTTACACAAGTTAGACAATTTTCACAACCCTCATAACATCATTCTCGGCTCTCTCTCCAAACCGATTCCTCCCTTGTTTCGGTTCATCACCATCATCACTTTACACCCTAAGGAGGAACCAGATAATCCTGACAAGTATGTCGAACTCAATGGCTGCATCTCTGACTGGATTCTCTGCTGGCCTGTCTGCTGTAACAGGTATGTTATTCATGTTTTCCATTATGTTTAAACAGAACTGATCCAACAATAATTTTTACTCATGAATATGTGCACTTTTTGTTGTATTTGTGTGATAGTTTTTGTTTAATTGGGGAAGTTAATGATTGTTGAGTAGAATAATTGAATTTATTGTTATGAGTTTTTTTTAAGTTGTCTGTGGTACTGCATTTTATGTTATGTGAAGAGTTTTGATTGAATTTGATGATTAATGTTAGGCATTATACATTGAGGTTGTGGATCGGGTCTCCGACGCAGAGGTTTGTTCTTATTGTTGACACGGGGAGCGCGATTACTTATGTTCCGTGCTCTACCTATGAACAATATGGCAAGCATCAGGTACTTCTTCTTTTTTAGTGGTGAAGTAAATTTAACGCTTATTAATAATTAGGCATGTCATGACTTTATTTTTCGGTTTTTGTCTTGTGATTACTATTCGTTATAACATTCTAAAGGCAAGTATATATGTCTATGAAATTTTAGCATATGAATATCATTATGATCTTGTCTAAAGGGGTTATTTGGAAAATTTACCACAAAAATGTTTATGTTCTTGCATGATTATCTGTACTTGATCATTAAACAGTTTTGTTTTATATTGCCATTTTTTAGTTGTCAACAACATAGATTAATTATTGCAAGTAGTATCATGTGCATTATAAGTTGAACCAGTTTTGAGGCTGCTTTTCTTTTTATTGGAGGGATACAATAAAGTGCAGCAAGAAAAAGAGATTCTCATGAAGGCATACAATAGACTAATTGATCATACTGGTTATGTGCAAGCTTTTGTTTATCCTCCATGTGATGATGAATGATGGTGTGGTGGTTATAATGCATCATAGAGTATAAACTATAAAGAAAAGAGGAGCATGATGTGCAGACCTATTTGACTTTCATTTGCGTGGGCATGGTCTTTTATAATTTATTATGGTATCGATAGCTCTAAATTGAAGGTGTACTTTTCTCTTTTGATATCCGATGGTTATCTCTCTTTAGCTGTTGCTAAAATTTAATGTTTGTAGTTCCACAATGTAGGTGTTGGAACAACAACTACTGGTCTTAAAGTTGTGGTGAGTCGGTGACAGTCTTAACAAGTTTTTTGCACTTCTTTTTTCTCTCTGAATGTCTGTTTCTGAACAAATCTGATGTGATTTTGTATGTTATGGATTGGTTGTTGTTTGCACAAATGACGACGACTATATCGATTGAAATAAACACCACATTCAACATAGCATACACCCGTGAGGGATTGCTACGTCGTGAGTCTTTTGTGTTACTCTGAAAATTACACTATCAATTACACCACCGGCGTAGGCTACGCTAAATTTGGTGTAGGCTATGCTGGGTTGTTTTCATACTATTATTTTATAATATAAATTAGATTTAACTATTATAAGTTGAACTATTTTACTAACTTTGGAATTTTGTAATTGTTTGACTATTAATATATACATGGTAGGTTGTGTTTGAGTGTACGTGTATCCAAAAATTCACAAAGTTGGGGTCTTTGGGGTGGGTTTACCCGACAAGAGAAGAGGCAAAGAAATGATGGCGTGGTTGTGATTAAAATAATCATAAAGGTGTCTAGATTATATGTTTGAGTGGGGCAAATCACCTTTATAACATGATTTATGTTTTGTTGTTTAAATAGGCTATGTTGCTGTAGTTTATTAGCAAAATAAGATTGAGCAGGAGTTTGCATAAGAATCAGCTGTCAATGGAAATCAAGCAGTTTATAAAGAAAGTGCGGCTGCAACTGCAACTTAAAAAAAACAATTCGTCTCCTGGCGTGGCATAATCAATAGACGGCATGTGTGTGAGGCTCTCTACTTACAACCTGTTTGCAGCCTTGGTGGTCAAATCGACAGATCTGAGCCTAACAAGTTGCTCAGTTAACGGGTCAAAATGTAGGCTTTTCTTTAGAGGTAGCTAAAGTTATTTCTTAGGGTAATAAGTTCTTGGTCACAAGGTTGATGTAACAAAACAATTGGATTTTGTTAAGTATGACATAGAATGGATGATGCGACGGGTTATAAATCCTAGTTATATTTAAATTATAACAGGTTAGGTTAATTTCTCTTTTTAATTATGGCATAAAATGCACACCCTATTTAATTTAAGACACAAAATATATTATAAAAAATATAATATAATATAAATGTGTTAAACGGGTCAACCCGACCAGGTTAACCCGAACCCGACCCGTAAACCTAAATGAGTTCGCGGGTTCAACCTGAAACTGACAAAAACATGTTTAGACTAAACTTAAACCCACGAATTTCGTATTAGGTTTGTGTGTTTTCAGGTCGTGTCAGAAATTCAGACACTTAATGGATATAAAAGAAAAGTAAAAAAAAGTTGAAAAGAAAAATATGAAAGAGACGAAGACTTGAAACCCCAATTGTCAAAGAGCGTGTGCAAGAAGCCTTCTTCCTCAATTCATCATTCATCATCCAAATTAGGGCTAATAACTTCAATCACAACAAACCTTCAATCAATCTCCATTAATGGCGGACATTTCAAACCTCCAATCTCCACACCACCATACACTCGAACAACAACCACAAATCTCATCGGCACAAACCCTAGCCAACAATTCCGTTGATATTGTCAACGCGAACGATCAACATGCTCCGTACATCTTCAACTTCGATCCGTTTTCTCCTCATAATTCATCGTTTTTCGAGCCTTCTTCATCGTCTTCGTATCGTCAGGTAAACTCCAATACATGTTCTTCTTGTTGTTCATCTGAACCTGAATTGGAATCAGAATCAGAATCAGAATCGGAATTGGAATCGGATTGTTTAGATTCAACTGTTTATCCTGATTGTTTGTACGGACACGATGAAGAGTACGATCAAATGGATTATATTACTGATTTGTTTGACTCTCGTGGAGAAATTGAACGTGAATTTAGTCGTGGAGAAACGGATTTCATTGATGTAGGAACTAATGTTTCTGAAGGTGAATATTTCGTTTCGAATAATATCGAGGAGCTAGGGTTAGGGTTACGAGTTGCGAGTATCGAGTCTGATTCGGATACGGAAGAGTTACTGTTAGGTGAAGTTGCTGAGCAAAATGATGATAGGATTGAAAGAAGTGAGTTGAGTTTTGATACGGATAGGGTTGACGAAAGAGATGGATCGACCTCAGTGATTGATAGGATTGAAGAGATATCGGTTTCGTCGGATGGAGAGGCGACTGTTGGAGTTTTGGAATGGGAGATATTAATGGCTGTTAATAATTTGGAAAGGGATCTTGAGTTTGTATACACGCCTGAGTTTGATACGTTGATTGGTCAGTTTATGGAGACGGTTAGAGCTTTGAGAGGTGGTCCTCCAGCTGCTAAATCTGTTATAGATAATCTTCCGTTGGTGGCGGATGCGAAAGAAGGTGATGATGAAATGTGTGCGGTTTGTAAAGATGAGATTTCGATGGGGGAGAAAGTGGCGCAGCTTCCTTGTAGACACGTTTATCATGGTGAGTGTATTGTTCCTTGGTTGAGCATTCGTAATACATGCCCCGTTTGTCGTTTTGAGTTGCCTACGGATGATGTTGATTATGAGAGAAGCAAGAACAGGGAGAATGATGATGAGCTACGAGTCGGGTATGGTTTTGATCTTTCACCTTGACACCATAATGTTATATATGATACATGTAAATAGCTTAATGTTAAGTTATGTTGTTATGCAAAAGATTGCATTCTTTGCTGTTGTGAAATGTGGATTGTCTCTTTCTCCGTCTATAATACTCAGTGTTATAATCTTAATGAAAATAAATGGAAGTTCATGCATTGTCATACTGTTTGTGGATCAAATTTAAATAGTCATTACAGTGCTCCTTTTGCCAAAAAAGTTGGCAAATTTACAAGTATTCTAGGTTAAACATGTGGTATATGGGCTGATCCGCTCAAAATGTTAACAAATCTAGTAGTATTCTAGGTTTAAAGCTTGGTATATGGGCCGACCCGCTGAACACGTTTTGCATGATCCAAGAGAAAAAAAAGTTATGTGAAGCCACACATCAAAAAGTTCATATATACATGTATTCTAGGTTAAACACCTGGTATATGGGCCGACCCGCTGAAATCCCCAAACCCGTTTTGCGTGATCCCGGAAAAACAAGTTATGGAAAGCTACACATCAGTTGATTTATAGTTTCTGAGTATTTTACTATCAGATAATTGTCATTTAGAGATATCTGCGGCTAATATTATTGCATCTGTGCTTGACGGGTTCTTAGTTCTTTGTCTTATTGGGCACCCATTGGTTATTGGACCGTGGTTCATTGTAGTTATGGGCCATGATATTTTCTAATGGGCCTGTGTTTTACTTCCCCAAGCCCGTGGGGTCCCTAACTTGAATATCGAGTCTGCATACCAAGAACCAATGGCAATAAGTTTAAATGTTTAATAACCAAAGTAATCAAACTAGCTAGTGTTGTGTAGCGCAGGTACAAATCCATTTTATCTTTAGGGTTAATAGATTTTTGGAAAACTGCGTTTTGTTGCGGTAGGGGGGAGCTGCTTTTGGAAAATTGTCAGATTTTTCAGTTAACATCAAGCTTTTTTTTGTCTTTTTCCTCCCTTTTAATGAAGGGCAAAATGGTCTTTTAACGTTTTATTATAACAAATTTAAAAAAATCTAACAATTTTGCCCTTCATTAAAAGGGGGAAAAAGACAAAACTAGATGTTAACTGAAAAATCTGACCGGATTTTGATTTTGGATGAAAATGACAACAAAATTGAAACAATAGGGACCCATATTTAACAGGTTTGAGTTTTGGACTAAAGTGGCAAAAATGACCAAACCTCAGGGACCATTTTGGCATTTTACTCGCCTAAATATAAAACTAGATCGACATAATCCATGGAAATATGAAGGTATTTAATTTGTTTTTCAGTCGATTTTGTTGAACCCTTCAACCTATGGAGATTTAGAAACCCAAACGCTCTAGAACTACCTCCTCTCTCTCGGTGGTAAGTGACAAAGGATGAAAAAAACGGGTTGTAAGATTTTCGTCCTTTATGTTTGTAGCGGGTTGCAATTGATGACCTTTAACTTCCATAATTACATTCACAATCATTTATTTGGAAAACCTGTTGCATGTTTCGTCATTTACCCCAAACAATGTTAGAAATTTAAGTTAACTTTGATCATGCGCTTAGCACGTTTGGGCATTTATGTCCTTTTACCCTTTATTCCTCCCACCTTATAAACCCCTCTTTCACTTTCCTTCCCAAATTACAAATTAGGGTTTCAAACTTCTAACCTGCTATCCAAGCCCTACCACCACCACCACCACCGTATCCACCACCACTAATCGACCTACCATCGACCTTTCTCTCCTTGTCAGCATTGGAAGAACATGGCCGGTTCTAGCAGCCTCTTCAGATATTTTAAAATCCTTCTGTTGAGATTGGTGGGCTGCTGCCGTAGGTGCTGCCATCATATAACTTTGTCGTAATGATTCCGACAAGCTTTGGAAAATAGCATGGTTTTGACTTTTGAGCCATAGAAGATATGTCACCAATAGTGCCATTCATAGGAGCAGCAAAAGACATTGCAAAAGTCCGAGGTGGAAGAGATGACTCAGCACTGCCCCTTTTTAACCCTTGTTGTTGCTGTTGTTTCTTGTCACTTGCTGCCGCTGTTGAGCTTGCAAATGTTTGTATGATGATGTGGAACCGCTACTGTTCTGTTGGGTTTGTTGGGACTGAAAGGGGCGATGATATCCGTAGATGAGAGTGAGAGAAATAGAGAGTGAGAGTGAGAGTGGAGGGGGTATTTATGAAATAATTAAATGCTAATTTCTTTTATTTATTAAATAATTTAAATAATTAGGTATAAAGACTAAACGATCCTTATGTGATTATACTTAACTGAATATTTTAACCAGGTTAGGGCCAAAGGACGAAACATGCAACAGGTTTTCCAAATAAAAGATTTTGACTGTAATTATTGAAGTTAAAGGTCATCCATTGCAACCCGCTACAAACATAAAGGACGAAAAGTGTAATTTACCCGATTTTTTTATTTTCTTTTTAAGTCTATAATTTTAAGAAGGGTATGTTGATCATTTCACCTATCATAAACTTTTACTTTACCAAATGAATATTGAACTCAAATAAACAACCCTAAAAACATATATCTCAAAGGTTTGACTAAACAAAACCATAGACTATTTGTATTACTCTAATAACTAGTTATTCTCATCGACGCGCGTTGCTTCTATGCGTTGTTACGAGTAAAAATACCTTTGAAGGTCTAAATGGAAGTGGCTCCACTCACTGTAAGTTGTAAGTGTTATTATTTCTAGTCTTTCGTGTTTTATAGTTTCATTTTGGCCCCATTCGATTCAGAACTAAATTCTCAGCAAAACATAAGCACGAAAACGTATTATATTTGACTTGACTTGTTTCCAAAAAAAAGTTTAAGTCGAAATGTAGACCAAAATTTGATGAAGTTGTAAAATGGAGTAATAGTATAGGGGTTAAAGTGCAACTTTTAAAAGTTGAGAGATGGTAAAAATTGTAATTTTCAAAAGTTGAAGGGATTGCAAAATGGAGTAATAATGTAGGGCTTAAATTTTTTTTTTGTCAAAAGTTGAGGGTTTGCATGGTTGGTGGGAAAAAGAAAGGACCACTTGTGTAAAAGTTGGAAAAAGGAGGTGCCTTGTGTAAAGGAACACTTATGTAAAAGATGGAAAGAAGGGGTGACTTGTGTAAAAGTCACCAAAAGTTGAGGGTTTGTATGATTGGTAGAAAAAAGAAAGGACTATTTGTGTAAAAACTTGAAAAAAGGAAATAACTTGTGTAAATGATCAGTTGTGTAAAAGCTAAAAAAATGGAGGTGACTTAGGTAAAAGTCACCGACATTCATGTTTAAGATTAAATAAATTAACCGGTGGCGGACCCAATAAATATTTTCTAGGAGTGCAAACAACGGATTCAACCAAATTTTCAAAGGTTATGATTAGGATTTTTACCTGTAAAATGCACTAATTTTGTAAAGGGGTGCGCCCGCCCCCCTTTAGGTCCGCCCCTGTGATCAACCTTTGCTATACGTAAGCTGATGTTTAATAAGTATAAAGTAAACATCATTTTAACATATTGAGTATTGTCCTGTGATTCGAAATGTATAAGATTTAGATTAATCTCGACGAGTACGTATTCCGCACATTCTAACGTGTACTATAATTTTATTAAAATCCATTTCTTTTTATTATAAAACTAGTTGGAACTAAACATAATAACAATACACCGTTAGTAGGCGTAACAACATATTTTCGAAGATTCGAAAAAAAGAAGCGGCAAGATTCTTTTCAGGCGCAACAGATCAACGAAATCTGGAAACATTTTCAAAAACCGTAGTATTGATGCCTATGACCGGGACGCTGATAGTGGATACATTTTTCGGCAGCAATTAAAGGTCCACGAAGGCTTTGGCTGTCCTCAACGTCTACACTCTCTATTTGTCTCTTTCTTCTCTTCTTCCTATTTTTTTGTATGCTCCAAGTATTCAATTTTCATAGAAAACCCTACTTAGATATAACCCCTGAATATAAAACACAAGTATAAACCATCCTTGGGCGAACATACCTAGGAGCTGGCCTGACCGCTGGAATTCATATTGAGAAAATTGATTTTGACGCAGAGAGGAAGCATATCATGACGACACCACAAGTATAAACCATCCTTGGGCGAACATACCTAGGAGCTGGCCTGACCGCTGGAATTCATATTGAGAAAATTGATTTTGACGCAGAGAGGAAGCATATCATGACGACACCGATGTGCGGATCCATCAACATGAAGATTTACTGGCCGGATACCATGGTTGCAACGATGGTAATCCACAAAGTACATGCTTCTCATTAAAAAAAAACCTCACAAATAACACCATGTTTACAAAGAAATGGTACCTCATGCTCTCGACATCAATCTTTTGTAACCCTAAGCGGGCATCCTGAGCTCCTTCAACATACATTTCTCATATATTTAAATACTTGCAAGATTGTGGAATCACCTGATGCATGTACCAATTACCATCAGAAAGGTACTATAATTAAAAAAAAAAACTACAAGATTATTCATCAACATAAAAATATATAAAAAAAAGCTGATGAATGTATGCTATTAATCTTTTTCATCAACATTACATTTAAATATGTTTCACGATTGAGCATTTTATCATAATTCGTTGCATCTTTCACGACATTCAACACAAAACATAAGTACATATTTACCCAGAGACATAAAACACAGAACTGTAATAGGTTTTAGTTTGTAAATCCAATAATCTCCCAACTTCAGTGGCACATACATGTTCACTATATTTCTACACCATAAGACAACGAAAACAGGTAAAACCGAAAAAAAATTCATACCAAAGAGGCAATCACTGAACACAAACCTTGAAAGCCTCTATTCAAACTGCAAAAGTAAAAGCAACAATGCATTAATGTGCAGCCTCCATGGTGCGTCTAGGAATGACAATGGGTCGGTTTTGGGCCGGGTATTGGTAATCCCAGGCCCGTACCCGGTTGTAATTCTTTGTTCCATACCAGGCCCGTTACCCGTCGGGTATCGGGTATACCCGCGGGTATCGGGTATACCCGTTAATTTCTTAAAAATACCCGTTAGGACAAATGTGCAATTTTTACTTTGATGTTTATGTAGTTTACAATTATAATAACTATAACAAATGAAAATATGATTAAATACTTCCATATCATATTCATACCACATACACCAAACTAAATCAAAACGATTAAATACTTCTATTTCCAATATACATGTTCAAAAATAAGTTATTTGTTCACTAAGCAGTTGCCAAATACATATCCACATATGAAATACTAGTTGTCTTCATATCCAAATATGTATTCAAAAAGATAAGTTCACTTGTGATAGCCATATGTTATCAAAAAGGTAAGTTCATTTGTGATAGCTATTGTAAGTACTATGTTTGCTTTCCAAAAGTGAAGCTAAAGTAGCATTTCATCACTCATCCCTTGAAACCTCTTTCCTACACTTAATGGAAAAAAAGAGAAAAATATACTATTAAATAACTCATCACTAAGGTAGCATAAATGTAATAAAATCTTGACTTGGAAGATATATTTACCTCGTCACCATCATCATAGTCATATTCAATTGTTTGACAATATGCTTCATCGGTTTCTTTTGAACAGGTTACTGTGTGTATAAAAAAAGCAACACAATAAATATAAAAATAATCATTTCTATAAACATAATCAAATTAAATTACCTCTTATTTCATTTAACAACCAACTTTGAGCACACATCAATGCTTCCAATGTACTTGGATGAAGGCGGCTACGATGCGGACTTACCAATCTACCACTTGTGCTAAAAGAGGACTTTGAGGCAACTGTTGTTATAGGTATTGCTAATGCATCTCGAGCTATCTTTTGTAGTATCGGATACTTCATACCATATGTTTTCTACCAAGTTAGTATATTAAGATCTACGTTCGGCGGACAAACTTTCTCTTCAAGATAATGGCCAAGCTCCAATATAACACCTCCTTTAGCATTTAAATGAAGTTTTTATATCGAACAATATTAACTACACATGAATATAATAAATAAATATGGTAAAAAGATAACTCATACTTGATGTATTCTCCTCATCGACATATGATAAATAGTCATCAAATAATCCACTTTCGCTCTTAGCATTATTTGAAGTTGACGTGCCGTAACCGTGGTTCTTTGCATTCCCAAAACCTTTTTCTTTAAAGTCTTCAAACAATTCATATATGAACTTTTTGTGTTTCTCAAAAGCCTTTGCACCTTCGGAACCATAAAGTATTGGAAAACAATACTTTATAATTTTCAACTTGTAACGGGGATCTAAAATGGCTGCTACACCCATTTTATTTGACCAATATTTATCAAATTTTACAATCATCTTGTTGGCCATCTCCTTGATCACTACTTCCTCATCTCGACTCCACTTGTCTAATGCAAATTTTATTTCATATACGGATTTGAAAAATACACTTGCTGTGGGATATTTTGTTCCAAAAAAACAACTCGGTCACATCATGAAATACCTTTAACTTCTGACAAATAGTAGAAGCCAACTCCCAGTACTTTTCTCATGACAAACTATTATATTGTGCATCTCGTAGTTTAAGGCGTTTGAAAACATCTTTGTAGTTAATAGCAACATTCAACATCAAGTATGTTGAATTCCAACGGGTTTTGCAATCAAGGGACAATTTTTTGAGGATGGAATTGCCAAATGACGAGCTGCTTCTTCAAACCTTTAAAGTCGTTTTGGTGTTGCTGTCCAAAAACCAACACTATCCCTAATTCTCTCTATCCCGCCAGTAATAATTGATAACCCATCTTAGACGATTAGATTCAGAATGTGTGCACAACAACACATCTGAAATAACTGCCCCCCTAAGATAAGATCACCCAGAGAGAGTTTATCTAGCAATAAGTGAATCAACAAATCATTTGTTGAACAGTTATCCACGGTTACTGTGGATACTTTTCTGTCAATGTTCCAATCACACAAGGACTCATACAAAACACCAGCAAGAACTTCAACAGTATGAGGACAAGGAACATAAATAAACCTAGGGTAAATTCATAAAAATTAGTTAACACGATTAGTTGGACAAATTATATATATAGATAACAACAACACTATACCTAATTATACGACTTTGCATTTTCCAGTTATCATCAACGAAATGAGCAGTGATCGCCATAAAACCTTTTTTTATTGCTTGATGTCCACATGTCTGTGGTAATTGCGATTCTACTCGTATTCTTCTCCAAAATCCTATAATAAATAAATGCTAGTATGAATATGAATGTAACACAATAAAGATTTCATATAAAACATAAGGCATACCTCATTGTCTTTTGTTTTTCATATTCAATAATCTTCATTATGTCACTTTTGAGAGTATTTCGAGATGGAACCTTAAAAAAGGTTGAAGGCCACCCACAAACTTTCTAAACCCACGATGCTCAACAATAACAAGCGGATACTCATGCACAATTACCATCTCGGCGAGATCTTTTCTCGACTTATCAGCATCAAAATTATAACAAGAAAGCTCTGACTGTCCCGATGTCTTTATCTGATTCGCTGACAACACTTGTTGGCGTATGTCTTTATTTTTTCGTTTCTTACAAGTATCCATGTGAGCAAGTAAATGGCGTGTCCCGTTTGAGCTTCCAACTGCTAATCGTTTCTTGCAATAATTCGAAGTACCAATTGTACAAATAAAAATCCACTTCGTTAAATGATTTCTTTTTCATATAGATAGATATAGGATCTATGGGGCAATTACTTAGGACTCGGCCTTTAATTCACCATTCACTTTCAACTTTGTGAAATGCTCCCATGCAGGCTAAGATGATTTCCTTTTTTTGTTAACTGGACCGTTTCTCTAGAATCTTCATGAGTTTGTTTCCCTTGCTCTTGAGATTGATTTGTGGTTGTTTGTTGATCTTCTTGATTATGTTGATTACTATCAACTTGTTTTTGTGTATCGGAACCATCACAATCCATAATCCCTTCTCCTTCCTCATCCATATTCCCTAAAAAAAAGGGCATGAAGTGCCAACAAAAACTGCAGTTTAGCCTATTTCATTGATGAACAAAAAGAGTATCTGGCTTGTGCTCATACCATTAGACATGGAAAGCTAATTTTTCCTCAGTTGTCATATATGTGGAAGCGGTTGCAAATTACTATGAGTTTGGTAAAAAAAACTTGCCAAATACACCCAATTTTTTAATGTCATGTGGGTGATTATTGATCACTAACTGAAAGTTATCATTTTTTGCTAATCTGATAGTCATAGTCATCGAATAGAATGACAAGTATTTATTTAAAAGAAACTGTAGCAAGGCACGATGAACTAGATCACTCATTCCACTGGTTCCTCACATTTGTTTACAAATCAATTCAAAAAATATGGTAAGTGATATGGACTTATTCCACCGGGCGTATCTATTCTCTGTTCTCACAAACTTTGTGTAGCATTACAAGGATCGATAAAAGACATGTTCATCATCTTCAATTCCAACACTTGAAAAACAATAACTCAAACATATACAACACATAAAGTCAGTTTTTTTATTTAGCATTTGGTCGAGCACCTGGTAGAGATAAAAAAAATTTACCTTCACTACAAGAACAAGATCTCGATCTGATGATGGTGTTGTTGCTACTTGACTTTTTTTGTTCTTGCTTTATGAGTAGAATAGGGTAAGATGTTTCAATTTTAATGAAGCGGATGATGCATTTGGCAAATTAGGTGGGAAAATCTGGATACTAATCATCTATATCTTTTCTTCTTGTAAATATAATTTTGAAGAGATGACAAGACTAGATCCCTAGTCTTATAGTAATAAGTGCATGTATGGAAATTTATATAATATGAAAAGAAAAAATATAATTTTCTAGACACTGATATAGTTATATGTATGGAAATTTATAATATGATTATTTCGGGTATTATTCGGGTAAATGGACCGGGTATCGGGCGGGTATCACTAAATTCCATACCCGTACCCGATTTTTTTTCCATTTTTAAGCCCATACCCGGCCAATACCCATCGGGCTTCAGGTATACCCGGCCCGTATGTTTCGGGTATACCCGTCGGGCTTGGGCTTTTTTGCCATCCCTAGGTGCGTCCAGACCCCATAAACATTTTAATCCTTATGCTTCACATGTTACCCCATTTTCGTGCAGACCCCACGACTTACCAATGCAACCCCAAGACAGTGGGCAAGCTGCTGTAACTCCGACATGTCAGCGGCTGGAACCGGGGCCCTATTACACTTCCACTTACAGTGGACCACACTTGCAACAACCTTGATCCTATCGGCCACAAAACGCCTATTTTTCCCAGTCGCATACAAACCTGGATAGGTGGCGTGGAACGGGTCAGACCCAACCCGGCACTCACCCCAAAACAATATCCTGGAGCCTGGCCCAAGAACCTTTTTATGACCTGATTGAGGTCTACACCCACCTGCAACAGATCAAAAGAAGCCTTAAAAATTTGCTTCCAAGTATCCAGAAGCGAGAGCTTAACATCGCAGCAGCAGCCAACCCCTACACAGTAATCAAAGCTGCATGAATGGCTTGAAAAACCTCAAATGCATCTCAATGGGGTTTTCCATTTCTTAATCTCCTAATCAAAAATTTAAAACCCATGGGTTGTAGATTATCATGTTTCTATCCTCTCTCTTTCTACCCCATTATCCGTCTATCTCTACAACCTCATAAACCCAAATAAAACTCAAAATCGGAAAAACATAACCATGAAAATTTAAAATGGCTACAAAAACTAAAATAACATGAAAATCATAATCGCAAAATTAGGCTTAGAAGTGTCGAAAGAAGTGGTTCAGGTTCAAAACCTACCGTCCAGAAACCATGCCATACCACTACCATGAATGTTCAAGTAAAATCACACCTCATCATAGCCATATTCGTCGATATTGGTACTGTCACCGGCAACGACACCTTAGAAACATCAAGCACAAACCACTAGTTGCAAACCAGTGTGAAGATATTGGTTATGCACCGATGCCGGCACCGTCAACAGTATCAACAACTCAACACCGTGATGCACAAAGCATGAAACAAACACCAACACAGCCTCAGGAAACCATCATAGCCTCTTCACCAAAAACAATCTCAGAGTCATACAAAAGCTAACATTCTAAATTTATTCATATCCCATATTTCAATGGTAAACAAACAACACCGGCTTTACGCTGCTTAAAAACTTCGATACCAAAAAACAGAAATCCTACATCAATTGCGTATGGTAAAAAAAAGTCGAATCATGGGCTAACACGTATCTTACGATACCGTTCCCAGGCGTACGGTAACAGGTAATTGTTTGGTAACCATCGCTAGAGAAATTAAATCATCAAAAAATCAGTAACATTAAAGCATCTTCAATAACGTTTAAAGGCGCCGGTGACCTTTTGGCCACCATCATCGAACAAAAAGGGATAAAGTTATTTACAGCCATCAAGAAATCGCCACTCATACCGTGATGACAACCACCACAAGGCTTCATCAGCCGCTACCATTTATGAGGCAGCGATGTCATTTAGGCGGTGGAGGTTATCGATGACGGTGGTGGTGGAGATCAATGGTCACGGTTGTGCTATACCAAAAGTAGATAGATGTGAGAGAATGAGATAGAGATAAAGATAGCATGTGAGATCTGAGAAGAAAGTTGATTACAGGCATCAAGAAATCGCCACTCATACCATCACCATAACCACCGCAAGGCCTCATCAGCTGCTACCATCAATAAGGCAGTGATGTGATCTAGGCGGAGGTTATCAGTGACGGTGGCAACGCAGATCAATGTGAGAGATCTCGAGATCTGAGTAGGTTTGGGTATCTCGAGATCTGGGAAGGTTTTGTTGAAGAATCGAACACACGTTCAACGCATTCATATCAAAAGACCCAACCGGTTTACCACCAACTATAACACATTAGAAAGTAAAGGTGAAAATTTATAGGTTACACATGGAAAAATAACTACAACGCAACGATAAAAGGACTACCTGGAAGCCATAAAAACATGTCTCGGAATGATTTTAGACGAATTGGTCACTGATCTACACGAAAATGGAACATGCAAGCTTTAATCCTTCTACCAGGAATTCGTCGGAACCCTAAGTATCTCGCCAGAGCTTCTTGAAGCCATCTTCATCACTGTGGTGATTCCCTAACTGCCGTCACCATCAGTTTCTGCTGCTGATAACGCCTGAAACAGCAACCGAAACCCTAGCCAACACTTAGGTGCGAGTGTTGACCACCGCTGCGGTGACCGGAAACCCCGGTACCACCGTCGTTTTCCGCAGGTGGCTCGCCGCTGCATTACTCATCCTCGTATCTTTCTCTCCCATATTTCCGGTTCACTCTGATTTTCTGGTTAACACGTGTTTTGATGATGCTGTGAAATTCCTCCTATGACCTTTATCACTGTTCATTCACTTCTGTTATTAACAGATACTAATAATAATTTCTGGTTTTTCTCCCTACAATGTTAAAATGAGATTTGGTGAAGATGAATGGATGATGTATAGTGACAAGAAAAGGAGGTAACACGTGTTTTGATGATGCTGTGAAATTCCTCCTATGCCCTTTATCGCTGTTCATTCACTTCTGTTATTAACAGATACTAATAATAATAATAATTTAAATTCACACAATAAGTCAACATATCTATATTATAGAACACAATATGTCTCATTTGTGGGTCTATTTAAATAATAATTTATTTCTATTGGGTAAAATGATTAATCTATTCTTTTGAAAAACATAAGGTTAAACAAGAAAGCAAAACGAGTTATCACAACCGTGTTATTATGTCTCATCTTTTATACTGTTTGCTTTCAATGATAGATGGAAATTTTTAGGGGTATGGTTCAGCATTATAGTAAAACCATGACAATGGTTTCATTCTAGTTCAGAAAATCATACCCAGAAGCCAAACATCTATGATTCCTATTATCATTGCTATCATCTCCTCGTTCACAAAACCCGATCCAAACACACCCTGGTGTTCAATTCGGCTTATAGACCGATTTGAATTTAGATTTCTATTTACGAATTTGGTTATGAAATTGTGAGTTTCAAACCAAGCCAACCTAAATATCCGTTTCGTTCGAACCAACCTAAATGAGTCACAAAATTACGTTTTATCTCCTAATTCAGTTTTGTTGGAATCAACCGAAATTAGTATCGGCTTTCTATATTTAAACTAGTATTTGCTTTGGACTCATTTCAAAATCCCTATTTCTAGGAAACCAATTTGAACAGCCAGACTAACCCATAGACCAATTCGATGAACACCCCACCACAGTGGCATATGTTGCATGATTTTGACGATATTGACCAGTTTACTTATAATTGGGTGGATCCATTAAGGTTATGCTTTATTTTTTATCGTTTAAAATTTCAATCCACCCAAGAACTTTACCCATTTCAACATATGTTACTCTACCGAATCGATCTACCCATTTCGCCGCCTGAGCTACTTAGCCAATGTTATGAACCTGAAAGGCGACCAAAAGCACAATTTCGATCAATCTACCTAAATGAGTATAATGTTTTCTATTACATGTCGAATGGATTATTCCTAATCAAAAACAAAAAGAACAAAAGAAAAAAACGGGTCATATGAGTAGAACATCATAAAAGTCATTCGGTCTATATTCAACTCCTACGTCATCATATTGAAAACAAAGAGACTATTATATGATTCAAAATTAAAATATAAGAATGTACCAGATTTATTATGAGCTAGCTGCACCGGTTTTGACCAGTTACCCTACCAGAACATATAGCGCCCACCACATCAAGACTTTTCCCACATTGACTACACATCATTACATGATTTGAAAGATGAAAAATGATGTCAAGATGGCAAACAATAAATCATGCTGAAACAACTTAAAGTGAAACGCGAAATATAAATAGAAAAAGGTACAAATTTGAGTAAGACTGTAATAGAAAAGAGAGTAGCAGCTTAAACCTCAAGGTTAGTTGCATCATTAATGACTGCTGTGAAGACAATAGTTACACGCCTGAGGCTGAGACACATACCAGCAGCCAAGCTCTAAGTAATGTATGTTGCACCACTTCTGGTCTCTTGCAGCGGAACCGCTGCAAAAATAAACCCCAACTTAATGTATTGTCCCACAAAATCAATGCTACCCATTAGAAAAGACACGAGAGCAACTTAATCATAAGCAATTTCAACCCACTTACTTATAAATAAATGGATTCATAGTTGTGTTTTAGCTCTAATGGGTCAATAGGTAATATATAAAAAGTTCAGAGGTTAAACAGGTCAAAAGTCACCAAAAGTGTAATTTTTTATTCATGCATACATTATACTAATCTCTTTATTCAAAAAATGAACTTTATTGTAGTAAAATATTTAACAAAGTTTTATATGAATTTTTTAAGAAAATTTGACGGAAAGTGTTTCGAAACAACCCAAGCCAACACGTTCCGCCTGTATCAAAAATTGCTGGTTTTGACACATTACGCAACCCCACCCACCCAACCCAATTGCCAGTTTCATCAAATCGGGTTTTAAAAATTCAGGTTATTCAAATTGAATTAGGAATTTCTGAAACTGCATTTGAATGGCTCAAAACCGATTCAAATTCGAAAGTTCAAATTCACCCGAGTTATGAAAAAAATTAAATAAAAAACAAACAATTTATATATACACATGCATATATAATAAATAAAAATTGTGTATTATATATGTATATATATATATAGATATAATTCGAATAATCAGGTCGGTTCGCATCGAAATTCATAGATTTGAAATCAATTCAAAATTTGGTACTGATAGTGACCCGATCCGAATATTTGAACCGAGTAAGATTCGTTATTCGAATTCAATCCAAATCGGATTTCAGGGTCTTCGAGTCCGATTCTAATAGTGAACACACACTTCTTGATGAATATACAAAATAGAAATATGTAGGAACCATTCTTTTATGTCACTGTTCCCCGTTCTTTAGTCTTCCTTCCTTCTTGGGAGTTGGGACCAAGAAATTAATATGCCCAATGACCAAGTCGAAAAAGATCTTAATAATAAAAAAACAGGCTGCTTATGAGCCATATATACACCTAAACAAACACATAGCCATAACTCATAACTAGAAAAAAAGATTTAAAACATTCCAGTGCATGTTATGGGCCATATATAACTAAATAAACACATAGCCATAACTCATAACTAGAGTACAAGACAAAAGATCTGATTATCTAAAACATTCTAGTGTCATCATGCGAAAAACATATCTGATAAGTGTACAACATAAAAAATTTAATCATATATTATAGACCGCTTCCACCAATATTTGAAATATATTTCTATAAGTTCAGAAAAAACCATAAAGATAGCTTTACCAGTTTACCATTGTGAATTCTCCTGCTTGATAAGATGAGCACACTCAATCAAGCTTCTAGCAACAAAAACGAAAGCATATCAAGTTCTCCACGACTGTAGGTTCTCGTCAATGATGTATTTAATTAATAAAGCATCACTATCTTTCGATATTCAAAACTAACATTAACAGCCTTTAATTTTACATAAATATGTTGTAATAAAGTAGAAAAATATATGAAGCATGAAGGTCTTATTATATATAAGGAGAAAAATGTGAACCAATATCATTCCCTAAGATTTTTTTTTCAGAACATATCATATAAATAAGTTAATCATACATGATGAACCAAAAAAAAAAAAGAAAAAAAAAAGCGGGTTGATGGTAAAAGGTGAATTGTCACCACTCACCAATAATCTCCACAAGAACATACTCCATTTTCAAAATGGTGAAACCTCTTGGCATCACGTGCGACGATTAGTCTTCCAGCGAGCTTAGAAATAATCTTTAGTGCATTGTGGCAATCACCACAAACACGAAGGTTTTTTTATTATTCGTATCGGTGAACAGGCAGGGCTGGTCAAAAGGGCCTGAGATAAAGCAAGGCTTTCGCTATGTGATAAAAGCGCTTCCTCCTTGCTTTCTTGGTCTATGTCGTGAAGAACAAACTTAGTCTCAGGAACATACCCGGCCTCTTTCATGGGTTGTTTTAAACACCTAAGCTGACTATATAGTTTCTCGTGCTCGGGGTGAGAAGTATCTCCTGCTCTATACTCGTAGACTTTGGTTTTAATCTCGAGTGGATTAAAGCCCGACATCCACTTTTTTTCTTTTTCCTTTGCGATGTCTGAAGCCTTTACTGGTATAAGCCCTGCTTTTGATTGTTCATCCAAACGAGAAGGATCTAGAAGCTCGATAAGCTCAAGACAACGATCTCCAAGCTCTGTATCCCCGTGAATCCGACATTGATTCATCATAGTTTCCCAAACTTCTACACTTGGCTCTATGGGCATATTTTCAATAAACTCCAGTGCTTCATTTAAATATCCCGCACTCCCGAGCATATCAACAACACTCCTGTAATGATTGATGGATGGAGTAATGTTGTAAATCTTGCTCATCGACTCAAAGTGTAACAACCCCTCTCTCACGTCTCCTAACACACTACAAGCACTAAACACACCAAAAAAATCTGATTGTCCGGCTTCAACCCAATCTTTTTAAACTCAGCAAACATATCAATCGCATCTTCCCCATGACCATTTTTAGCAAGCCACGTTATCATCGTATCCCACGAAGTCAAATTTCTCTGCGACATTTTATCAAACACCTTGTACGCATCTTCCATAGACCCACATTTCGCATACATCTCCAACAGTTTATTCCAAACTCTAACATCAAGACACGATTTCAATCTCACAACATGCTCATGAACACGTTTAGCTTCTTCAAGCGCCTGCACCTCACCACACTCATTCATCAAAAACAAATACCTATTCATATCAACCGAAACATTATTCCGCTCAAGCAAACCCAAAACCTCGACTGCTTCCTTTAACTTCCCCTCCTTGCACAACACATCAAACTCCTCAATCGTCCCACGTAATGGCCTGTCTTCATCCGGTTGAGTACAATTCATCCCATTACTCTGTAAGCTACCCCAAACACTACTCTGTTGATTACCCATCATGTATGTATTTCTACCTTGTTCATACAACCTATTTGAAGTATTCTGATTTTCGCTAGAAACCCCACCCCATTAGGGTTTTGCTCATTATTTCCCCTAAAATAGGAATTATTGTTACTAGCATAATTATTAGATTGGGCGTTTTGATAATCAAAGGTCTCATTGGTAGCTGCAGAGCTCAAAGTTGTGTAATATTTCATATACGAATAATAATATCTTTGACTAGTGCATACCTTGTATAGATGACTAGCGGTTTGAGATGCTTTTGCTATTGCTTGAGACATGATTAGGTGATTTAGAGGAACATAAAGTAGGTGTTGTGTGTGTGTGTATGTTTCCGGTGGCGGTGGGGGACAACGGCGAGGGAGGAGGTGGTTAAACCCAGGGTTCTGGGTAAGGAGTAGAAGATTACAGATATTAATTATTGTTCGATTTATATATTTACTAAATAGTTCCAAACCCTTCCTTCGGGTCAATGAAGAAGAATGGTGGTGCACCATGGGTTAAACGTACTCCAGCTGCATTCACCTTACTTAGAGGCAGCTAAATAACTTATTATCATTAGAAAAAGATAAGGTGATTTATATAAGACTGTCCATATCCACATTCACAACCCAACCATACTTATTTCTCTCTTTTTCACCTACACAACCCAACCCAACACAAACTTTCACACTAATTAGCAACCTAACCCAAACTAACTTTTATTAAATAAATAATTTATGAATATTTTTTATTTAGTTTAAACTGTTAAAATATTTTTTTTTATTTTGAAACAAATAGTTTTTTTTATTTTAAATATAAAATAAGAAAAATGAAAAAAAAATAACATTAATCAAATAATCTATATTTATTTTATATTTAAAAATATATTTTTTGAACGAACTCTGTTTTTAATAAAATTTATATAAGGATGGATGTTCATTAAAAAATAATAAACAACATAGTTTGTTTAGATTTAAAAAAAAACTAAAGAATTATAAGTTATTAGTGAAAAAAATGATTATATTTAAAACTAATTGTTAACAAACAAAAAAGAAAAGGAAAATAATAGTGATGCCCACTCTTGTTGTGACACGTGACATAGGAAATCACAAACCTAGGTTGCAACCCAGGTTGCTGGAACGACCAGGTTATCCATTTTTCTAGTATTTTGCTTTTTCTTTAATTGATTTCAACAACCCAACCCATGTTTGAGTCACCAATGGGAACATCATAAAAGAGTTAAATACTATTTTAGATCCTGTCGCTTGAGCCATTTTAACAGTTTAGTCCAAAAGTTTCAATTTTTGTCTGTGTGTTCAAAAAGGTTTCACCGTTGCAATTTTAGTCGACTATGTTAACTTCATCCATATTTTCTGTTAATGAGAAGGGCAATTCGGCCATATAAAATAACCGAATTGCCCTTTTCGTTAACATAAAAAATGGATAAAGTTAACTCAGTGGACTAAAATGGTAACAGTGAAAACTTTTTGAATCCACAGGCGAAAAATAAAACTTTTGAACTAAATGGCCGAAATTACCCAAACCAAAGGGACTAAAGTGACATTTAACTCTATATAAAACTAGTACTGTTTTTCTTTAAGTCATATATAAAGATAACTAGGTTATCACCCGTGAATACTCACGGGTTGGAAAATTTAAATTTTTTAAAACTTAATTGTACATATATACTAACAAATGAAAATTGTGTGAAGAATAAGGTATATTAACTAAACGTTAAAAATTGTGTGAATACTCACAGATTCTGATATTTAAAATTTTGAATAAACAAATGTGAAATTTTATTTTAAATGTACGACGTGTTGGGAAATCAGTATATTAATTGATTAAAGAAATATTAATTATTGAAAGTTTAATAATACATTATTATAATTATAAGTAATAATATATCAAAAATATGTTTTAATATATTAATTTCTAAACACTATAAGTAATAATATATCAAAATAAATACAAAGAAAACTCTAGTTAAGCCTAACTCAAAATATTATGAAAGCATAATAATTCATCCATAAGGTACCAACTTACAAAGCAACACTTTAAAAAGAATTACTAATGGAATAACTTTTAAAATAAAGAACACATGAACAGAGTAGTTTTAAGAGTTTTGTTCTAAAAAATAACAGTCACCCAGCCTTTTTCATCATCTCCATCCATCTCGGTCCTTGATTATAGAAGTTGCACCTCATATGATGCATCACCACCTACTTAATGCGTTTTCACAAGATCTTCGCTCGCCTCACTAATAGGGCATCAATTTCTAAAACCAAGTTTGAAGTCAACTAAATGCTTTGATAGATTAGGAAAAAAACAATTGTGCTCCTTGCTAAATCAAGCTCCATTTAAGAACCTCTATCTTGAGAAAATTGTTGAAAATAATGTTCATAAAAAATATTGTATTATACACAGGGTCAAAAAGTCTAGATGGTCTTTTGACCAAAAAAGTTCATTGATCCATACAAAGACGACTTCAATGGCAGGCTTATAATTCACATGCCTTCGAAAAGCTAATACATCTCAATCTTTTTTCAGCAAACCGAACTCATGTGATACGCGTCTTTGGGTTAATAAAAAAATTTAAATGAAAAAGTCATATAAATACATATCGTATTTATCATTTTTTTTATTAAAAACTTCATATCAAATTTACATTTACATTCATAATAAATAGGCATGAATATAAGAGATAGCAAGAAACATTTGGATCACCAGCGGCACCAAAAATGTGTTCTTAGGAGGTTTAAAGGACAATCTTGAATAAAATCTGGAACATGAAAAACCTAACGCTAAGCTATACAATATATTTCCTTTCTTATGTGGTTTGGATTTCCCTTCAATATTCTCTTTCGTCTTTAACTATCGCCAACCACATTATATCAATAAGCTCTTATTACATATTTATAAACTAAAATTAACAGTAAAAATTACCGACATCGTTGCATATTTTAACCTTTGAAAATTTGCTTCCAACCCTACAATTTTATACTTATCATAAGGTGTCCCACATGCATGACATTGCCCTTCAATTGTATCCTTCTAAGCCATGTTTATTTTGTGATGCCAACAGGAAACACATCTGCAACAATAATATCGCTATTACTAAACAAATTACTATTTTAAATTGTTATATTTGAAGCTAGTTACATGATGCAAGTTAGTTTGCATTGTAGTTACAATGCTGCTTTCGGTTTAGAAACAGATTTCAGTTTACAAACAGGTTTCTTCATAAAAGAACCAATTCTTTTATCTGCATTCAGCCTTCTCAGTTGTTGACCTTCTTTCCTAAGAAATTCATAAAACATTTAAAACCCTCTCATTTAATATAAAAATTATATTTAAAGTTGAAAAACAGTCACCCGTATACATGTTTCTTAGACTCAAGATACACATGCAATCAATTCAATGTAAGTTTGATAACATTTGAATAGCACAAGAATCGCGAGTGTACCTAAGTGGTTTTGAATGTATGTAATTTGCCAGTAGTTTAGATACCCTTTTGTGTCTACCAAGCTTTATTTATAGTACCTACAAAAAAGAAAAGAAGTAAATTTTTAAAGGATAAAAATTGTAATATAGCTGGTAAAATGACTGAAATCAAGGACGAAATCACTAATATGCAATTGTAGATTAGGAGACGTGAACAAAACAATACATCATTATATACATGCTGGTCAGAAGCAGAACCTAACCTGATCACAAAAGCCCAAAATGTTCAGAATGCATCTTAGCAAATGGAATGAGGCAAAGAAGCCAAGAGACTGGATCACATTGTTAAAGGAGACCAACCTAGTGGTATCAGTTAGTGCAAATTCTGCAATACAGGTACATATATATAGATCCACAACATTAATTATTAGTTTGGTAGTTCTAAGAAGATAAGCTTCAAAATTTAACATTGGGCATGTTTATATATTGACAATATCATAGATATATACCATGAAAGTCGAAGGGTTGTTGAAGGGCTCAGAAATGGGTCGGATCCAACGTGTCTTCTCCACTGCCCTGGTATATATTCCAATAGATCCGACCCACTTTTGTGGTAGTATGTGGGTAACACTAACATACCAAATTTGTTTCCCCACCCTTTTGTTGGATCCTTCATCAACTCTTCCAGATGTCAGTTTAGTGATTATAACTTCAATTTTAGTGATTATAGCAACTGCCTTAGGGTCAATGTCACAAAGCTTTTTTGACCCATCCTAGAAAGATTAGTCTTGATTTAACAGATAACATTTGGTCACCTGTATTACTAGCTATAAAGAGTTCCACAATGCAGGCAATGTGGTGTAGTCCTAAATTTCCAAACCCTTCCCATTTAACTCAAAAAAAATGTGACATCTAATTTAGTGTGATAGACATGTTCAGATAAACCAAAGGGGGAAATATGTGAGAAATCATAATTTACTTGGTATCCTCATGAGGTTGTACATTGACCATGGCTACTACAGTTATTCTATTGCGTTACCACCTATCACAGTCGCCCACCGGCTGGCATTTCTTTTCGTTAACCAAAAACTTATCTGCAAAAATTTTAGATGCTGAGTGTCATTATCTGAATAAAGTCCCTATATTAAGTTTAAGATCTAGTAATACTAATTAACGTTCAAACAAAAACTTGAAATAGATTTGTCATTAATGGACTGGTATCAGCAGGTTGAAGATTCAAATCAAAAGTATTCTTAGGAACATGTGGACCAAAGGTTTAAAAATGATGATTGTATTAACTTATGTAACCACTAATATAAAAATGGAGCAATATATGGTTGCATAACTTCACGTAAAAGCATTGTATGCTTTATGTGCCATCTCCAGTAAAAAAAACCATCTAAAACAATGGCATATAAGCAAATATCTTGTTTATTAATATTTTGACCAGATTTTCAATCAACAAAAAAAGGGGAACTACTTGCTTTAAAAAAGTTGAGGCGAGAGCTTCACAGAAATTTTCCAAATCGCCTGGTGCCTTTGGAAGAACATAAGAAAGAAAGTACTTTTGGTTGTTGCCATTTTTGTTCAAATTCTTAATTATTTCCTGCATTTCTCTGCAACACTCTCTGCAAAAATTTCAACATGCCTAAACATATTGTTTTAAACTTTCAATCTATACTATTTGCATATCTAATAATGCAATAATTCAATTAACCTGGTCATTCACCTTATCATTTATCTCTTCAGGTTCAGAAGCATCCTGGGACCTAAATAATTAATAAAGGAAAATCATTTATGATGATATAGTTAAAAAAATTAAGCTAACCATCTACAACTTGCAAAGAAATTCATATCAAGCAACTTCTATATTTCGTACTTCACCTTTCCCAGCATCAGCAAGACTCTACCACCGTCTTCATCATCTCTTTGGCACATATCATTCCCAGAGCAGACCGACTGCTCCATAGTTCTAAATCATCAACTAAAACAACTTGTGGGATATTTCCACAGTGCTAACCTTTCAAATATTCAAACATGAATTCACCGATAACACGTTTTTGCTTCATATATTCCCCTAATGTTCATCGTGACCCTACTTAATTAACACAACCCAAGCTCTTTAGCCTTGCTTTCATTTTTAGGACTATTTTAACCACTCTATCATGTATAACTCCTGTATCTCCATTTAGATAACAAATCAATCTTTGTTGAAGACAATATAACTGTTTTTTACAATAACCATGGCTTGATAGTACTAACAATGCCAATTACATTAATTCTAAACTCGACCAATTTACCCTTACCTTACACATCTTACTATCTGAAGCATATGAATCGAAGGTAAAAAGACGCTTACTTTCAAAATATATTGAAATTTCCAAACTCAAACATAATCAGCGGAGGTCCAGAATCTAGACAAATTGATCTTCCCTTCCGACGTCAGACGTCACCACTCCTTCCCTCTCTCAGCTCAATTTTTAAAGTTTATTTACATGTATGCTAGACATGGAGGATCAGTAGCAACTTATATCCTAAGTCGTACATCTTGCAGACCGTTTTGTCTAGTCAACATATCTCCTAACGGGTTTCTTCATACATAAACGCCATCTTCTACTATTCTACATGCTTCAATTTATTGATTATCACCAATTAAATTATATAAAAAAACACAATAGACAGTTAACGCCACCAGAAAATTCATTTAGCTTGATGTTGGGAATTCAGCAGTGGTGTCATGGAGCTAAATGGATAAAGATTAAATGTCTTAATTACAAAAAAGGAACACATGTCGATTAGTGAAAACAAAGGAATAAGAAATCAGAAATATATTTTTACCAGAGTGTTTATGAAGCCATGATGGTTTCCTTGGGGGATTCATGGATTGCAGCATTCACTCCATCCCTAATTTGATAATTAAACATTATAAATATTACAAACTTAGGATTATTAAAAAACCATATATAGAATTCAAAAAGACAACCAAGTATATTTAAAAACCAAAAGAAAAAATGCAAAAGAAACACACTAAAAAGACATAAATTATTTGAATGACTAATAAATATATTTCCTGATTAACTTACCAACCATCTTCAAGATGGAATCCCAGCTGACATGGAAAAGATGGATTAATGTCGTCTACCTACAGTTATAAAAAAAAGGAACATGTATAAACCCTAACTAAAACTAAATCTCGCGATGGATTCGATTACAGAAACGAAATCGTACACTAAAGGGCTCCTTACTGGTGATTAAGCGATTGTAGGAAACGGAGATTTATAGTATCGATCGCCGGAGAATCAGAGGGAATCAACGTCTGGATTTGGGTAGGGGTATCTTTAATTTATTGAACGGATGATGAACACATGAATGTATGTTGGTGCATCTACTGTCTGTTAACTTCGTCTTAATCGAGTTTTATGTCTAGATAGGATAAACGAGTGCACAACAGAGATCAAATTAGGGTTTGTTTGTGGTTAAGTGTGTAATTTCGTTTGAATGGGACATGAGCATGTTCAAACGAAATTAACTCATGTAATTTCGTTTGAACAGGGTCGTGTCACTTTCAAACGAAATCACTAGCTCTATATATAGGTGTTGTGCATGTTCATTTCATACGGAATTAAGTGTGTAAGAGCTGAGGTGCTGCCGGATTTTTGTCAGAATTGATTGTAAAAGCTCTGAAAATCAGTAATAGATAAAGATTAGAAAGGAACAAGCTGTGTTGACATCATTTACATTGATTCCGCCTTTGTATTTGATGATGAACTACTCAGATTGACTCATTAGGGTCACACGACGATCCAACAAGTGGTATCAGAGCTCAGGAAGAGGAGTTCATACCAATTCAGCTTGATTTTGCCGGATTCTCACACTTCTACTCTTTCTTTTCTGATTTGAACAAGTTTTCACGGTTGAAATGGCTTAAAACTCTCACATATCAAGCGAAACATAGTGTTAACTAATCCTTGAAAGTTTTGGACTAAAATTCGGATTAAAACTTGATCAAAAACATAATTCCGCTTGAAACTGTTCATAAAATGATGACGTCATAGGTTATCTCGTTTGAAATACCTTGGTAATTTCGTTTGAAAATACACATTATACCTGATTTCGTTTGAAAGTTCAGGTTAATTCCGTTTGAATCAGAATCTCGCTTGAAATATCTGGCTAATTTCGCTTGAGAGTGTACTTGTTGCAATTCCGTTTGAAAGTTCATACTTGTTTGGTGATTCCGTTTGAAATCTCAAACGAAATAAGATATTTCGTTTGAGATAGATATTCCGTTTGAAAAGTCAGAATTCCGTTTGAAGCTATTCCACTTCAACTAATCTCGTTTGAAATTGCTGTTTCTAAAAATTCAAAAATATTTCCAAGTGTTTGTTAACTGTTTCAGGTACGTGAAAGATGGATGAGTTCAGGAATTCGTTTTATGATGTGTTTGCTTTTACTGGTGGTTCAGGAGATGACACTTCAAATAACACGAATGAAACTCCACCAGCATCGAGTGCGAAGAAAATTCTTCAGGATGCTATGAGCGTAGATAGTGCATACGGAACATACAATAAGCCGCCCAAGCTGATGGTGATTGAAGATTACAACAGGTGGGCTACAAGATTTGAGGAATGGCGTAAGGCGTTTGCTTATCAGAGTTGGAGAAGTTTGAAAAATGGCTATGATTTGGGGAGAGATGATTATGAGAACTTGGAGGATAATCAAATTGAAAGATATGTTTCTGAACAAAAGTGTATTGCTTTGCTTCACCAATCTGTTCAAGATGATATTATCGCACTGATTGAATACACAGATTCGAGAGATCTTTGGAAAAAATTAAAAATAAAATGTATTGGTAGTGCTGAAATAGTGAAGAACAAAAAGAAACTGTTACGAAAAGAGTTTGATTTGTTTGGATGTTTAAAGAACGAGTCTGTTTCCAAGATGATCGAAATATTTGGGCATCTGAAAATGGAGCTTGCTAGACATGACATCATTTCCAGTCAAGAAGAGCTGGTAGACAAATTGTTTGATGCTTTACCGAATGAGCAAGATTGGCAGTATTTTGCATTGATGCCGAAGAATACGATAAAGCCAGCTGATTTGAAGGTTGATCTGCTTATAGAAAGACTGGAAAGTCATGAACTGGAGATCAAGAAATCTAGCAAAGTCAACAACTCAGCTTATCAGCAGAATATGGAATTGTACTACAGAGGAAATTTACCTAAGACTGGTTCTCCAAGAACAACATTTTCTGCAGAGAGTTCAAATACCGTGAATCAAGAAACTCCTCACAGTGGTTTTCATAGTGGATCATCTTCAACAACTCCAAGCCAATCTGCATCAAAGAATCTGTTCCAATGTAACATTGCTGTTGATCTGAAGAATGGTCAGAATTTCAGTGAAGAGTCTGCTAAACAACAGATGGTGTTTTTAGCCTCTGTGTTAGAATCGTACGAAAGTCTCGTTGCAGGAAAGATAGGCAACACTAATCTAACAAAGGAAGACTACGATCAGATCGATCCTGAGGAGATGGAGTTGATCGATATAAGGTGGTGTATGGCCAGTGCAGTGAGAAGAGCGCAGCGATTTATGGAGATTACAGGAAGACAGTCTATTGGTGGACCTTCTGCCAAGTTAGGCTTTGACAAGTCAAAAGTGACGTGTTTCAAGTGTAAACAGAAAGGTCACTTTAAGCGTGGGTGCAGAAATGCTTACACTGATGATACTGCAAATCCTTTTCGAGAGGATTATTACAAAAGGGCAATCTATCATCAGAATAAATACCTCCCAGGATGAAGCAGATAGAAGAGGTACCCAAAGAAAAATACAGGGCACTTGCAGTTTTTCATGACGATGAAGGTTATGATTGGAGTGATGTTTTGCCGGAGGAAGACGCAGTTGGTTATGCTTTCACTGCAGCAAAGATTGTTCCGTTTAAAGATAAAAGATCTGAGAAAGTGAAGTATGTGAACAGGAGAGAAACAACTCATTTCATGAAAAGCAAAATCTATCGTATATACAAAGAAGCTAAACAGGCAAAAAGATGGGATTCTGATAGAGAATGTTATCTTGATCCTAATGGGAATATAGCTATGGATCCAGATACCGTTGATATTGAAGTTCTCACCAAACAAATTGCTGATGAAGAAGAAGCCAGACAGAGAGAATGGTGGGGAGGAGGAGAAGATGTTGAGAAAGAAAAAGAAAAAGAGACAGCAAAAGAACTGGAGCCAAAGAAGATTGATAACGGAGTTATTGATACGTCACAAGAACTCACCGCTGAAAATTTGAAGAAGATGGCTGACAAAGTTATAGCTGCAAAAGAACTAGAGGTAGTTTCTGGTTCTGGAACTGAGTCCAAAGATAAGGTCAGTACAAATGATACATATGTGTCAGGTAAGAATGGTAAATCTGAGAACAACTGCAAAAATTGCATGAAAGAGTGCAAAGTTTGTAGTACAGTTGCTTACCTTAGTGGTAAGAAGGTTGAAGAACTGACTGGTAGAGTCAGAAGTGTTAAAGATCAAATCTTAAACCGGGATAAATTGTTGAAAGCTTTGAACGACAAATTAAAAGAATTAACTGAGAAAATCGAAAAAGATAAAAATGACGTAGAAAGAATTAGGACAGAAAATGAAAAATTAATTCTTGAAAATCGTCAAATCTCAGAGAATTTTGAGAAGCTAAAACGAACGGTTAAAGATTGTGATGAAAGAAATGGTAAGACAGACAAAGAAAATCTTCAACTGACCGGTGTTCTTAGAGTGAAAGAAGAGTTAATCAATCAGCAGTTGGATGAAATTGCTAAGTTGAAGCTTCAATTTCAAGAAGCTAAAATTGAAAATGAATGCATCCAATTGAAATTGAATAGTTACAACTCTGCAAGCTTTGTTTTGCAACACATTGTTCCCAAACCCATCGGAAAAAAACAAAGCAGGCGAAGATGTTTACTCGGATGGAACTGGGGTTGGGTTTCATCAGGTTCCACCACCAGTTTTAAACAATTATTCAAAGAAAAAATCCGGGTTGGTTAATGATGAAGATGAAACAAATGAAATAAAACTTCCAGAGTCAATTGATGTTACATTTTCTTCATCTGATGATAGTGTTCAAACTGATATTGTGAAAGGCATGGCTGAAAGTCTTTTGAAGTCTGATAGTGATTCAGTTGAGGATGAAGAGTGTTTTCTGGATAAATACATTCCAAAATCAAAATCCAAAAACAACTTAAGAGAAGAACCACATCTTGTGATGTACAAGATGGCAGGATTGGATAAGTTGTATTCGGATCGTGATTTTCCACGGGAGAATGTTAATGTGAACAAGTTGAAAAATGTTTTCAAACTGGTTGAAATTGATTTGTCTGAAGTAGAAGGTTTGAATCAGACGAAGAGGCAAATGAATTTTGAAAATGATAAAGCTTACTACAAGAAACCTGTTGTTTCACCGCGTTTTTATAATAACAATCGAAACAGATGGTCGGGTGGTTATCAGGGTGGTAAGAATTATCAGAAAAGGAATGTTCAAAACAATAAGTTTGCTGAGAAAAAGGTGTTTGTGAACAGTTCAAGTTCACTTTCTGATGAAGAATCTGAGATTTTTTCAAAATCAAACAAAGAGTTCTTTGAGAAGAAAGCATCGCAGCCTCAGTCTGAAGGCACAAGTCGGGTAGTTGACACCCGAATATGTTTTAAATGCAATCAAGTTGGACATATTGCACGAAAGTGTACCAACTTGAAGCCTAAGACTGAAATTGTGATGAATTCAAGAAAGAAAGATGTTGTGAAGGGAAAATCTCCATTGGTTGTTGAGAAAATTCTGAAAATGAGAAAACAAAATTCAAAACTGAACCTGTTAAGAAATCGGAAACTAAAAATGACAAATTTTACAAACGGGTTGCGTCATCTCAACAAACATGGAATCCAAAAATTGCTGACAAGAAAGAAAGTTCATCTAAACCAAAGGTTTCAGAGTCGGAAAAACAATCGTCTTCTACCACTCCGGTAAAGATGGATGTTCCTTTGGATTATTATGAACAATTGGAGAAACAATCTTCTACTCCACCAGAGAAGAAGAATGTTCAAAAGAAATATCAACCAACAGGTCAACCTAAGAAAGATGAGTTCTTTTTATACAAAAATGTTGAGGTTGGATTTGAGGAAAGCTTGAAGATGAATGAAAAAAATTTTCTGCCACTTTATATTGCAAAATCTCAAATCAATGTCAAGTTACCCGAGTCAAAAGAGGCTTGGGTGGCATCAAAATCTCACTAAATGTTTTTGAAATGTGCAGGAGCTTCCAAGATCCGTTTCACTATGGATTATGGATAGTGGATCTTCTCGGCACATGACGGGGAAAACAGCCCTACTGTATGATGTTAGAAATTTCAATGGAGGTTATGTAGGTTTTGCAGGCAATCAAGGTGGTAGAATAGTTGATGAAGGAGACATTGTAGATGATGATGTTGAGAAGCAATCTGCAATGGTTTGTCGATTTTTTACTTGTTTTGGTATTTAGGGGGAGTAGGGTAATATCTTCAGAAAATACAAAAACAGTAAAAAATTTCAAAAATCCAAAAACATGAGATATTTCAAAATCCAAAAACAATAGAAAATCTGAAAAAGAGCATGTGTAAAAAGGGAAAATGATAGTACATCGGCTTGACAGTTACGGTATGCTAAAGATATGTAAAGTCTAAAAAGTTTTAAACAGTCTCGCTGATGATGTGCCGATAGGTTTTTACACATTTATTAGGGTTGTTCGGGATATAAACCTAAATCTTTACTTACTTATTTCGTGGGGAACACTACTTGGATATCTAGGTAACCCCTGAAATCTTGTTTGAAAGATCCCTCTTTCTGAGATACTAGGTCTTTATACTCAGTGATATATGGGGTATTATCCCGGGACTTCTGATAATGCGGAAGCAATGGCCTAGTCCCTGACGTGCTGTCGTAGGTACACGCAAATTTAATCCCAATAACAACTATAGATAGTGGTAAATGGGTATCGAATTCAGGGAGTATGTGGAAAATATGTCGATTATATAGCTTTGCACTTAAACTAAAATCAACCTAATTTGCAGAAAGTAAAGATCAATAATTTGGATTGTTTGATTTTAAAACTAGATTAACTAAATAACTTCAAATCAAAGGTTGGTTGTAAAACAGAATAGGAGAAAGCGATCATCCTAAACTTCTGGTTTGCTTTTGACAATTGTGTTGAATTCACTAGAAAGAATCACATAGACATGATTCATGTATAATTGTTTGTTGTGATAAAAGGGAACTAAGTACTCGGATTATGAAAACGCGAGGTTGTTACCCGATAACCAATTGATTAATATCCAACCCTAATCCCTCCCGTGATATCTCGATTGTCAACGACACCAAGAACGTACGGTTTAGAATATGATTATAACATCAACCAACAATTTACAAACAAACATTCACACACCATAATAAACAAACAAACATTGCAAGTCTATTATTCTAGAAATACGAATCCAAACACAAAAGTCATAGACAAACCTTCAATTCAGGATGATCACCATAAGTTTAGCCACACATAGCTTGGTGAATCATCATAGCAATAAGTTTAATGTTCATACGAATTGAAAACACAAACTAATCGTTTTGCCAATGTTTAGAACCAAGCAAGCACAGCCAAAATCGCCCCATAGTTGCTAAGAAACTGTCCAATCATGAGATAATCCCAAAAGACACCATAAAACTGATTTAATGAAGCAGTTACAGATTTTTGCGTCATGTCCACCGTAAATTACGGTGGACCAAGTTTTGTTACGGTGAGAATTTCCTGGTTTACGGTAGAGATTTAGGCAACTTTCAGGGCCACCGTAAATTACGGTGGCCACCGTAATTTACGGTGGCACCATGAATGTTGTGCTTTGTTTCCTCTTTCGTTCCACGTACGACCCGTTCATCTCTAATCCTTCCACAGCTGCGTTTTCTCCTCTTTTAGCTCCCAAAACGTACCTGAAACATAAGCAATCGTAGTCATCTAATTCAAGATAATTACGCGATTAAGTGAAGGATTAATTCGTCTTTTAACATGATTAAGGGTTGTCCAACGGACCACCTGTCACATCCCCACACTTAACCGTTGCTTGTCCCAAGCAACTCATCAAACCGTTTTCAAAACAAGCGATCAATGTAAACCAAACAGAAACATGTAGCCCTTTTACTAACCCCTTTTTAACACCCAAAATAACACACCCCTCGCTGAATCTCTCCTCTCGGTAACAAGTAGACACTAGCAATATGAGCTAGACACACAAAGGCTAACGGGCGGTTGCACAACTATAGGCTTGTACCTAAATCAATTCTTCTCCTAAAATGTGTCAAACATGAATGCAAATCAAAGGGACTTTCAAGGTTGTAACGTGGCTAGGTGTATGGGTAGGAAATGAAATATATATGAAGTAGCGAAAACTTAACCCGGTCTTTTTATTACGCAAATAAGCAAACTAACAACTACCAATTTAACTAATATATACAAGACAACTAAACATCATTTCTTTTTCATTTTTCATTGCTTTTTTTTTTTTTTTTCTGTTTTTCTGTTTTTTTTTTAAACAACCATACAATAAAGCATCAAACATATCAGCATCAAACATATCTACATCATACTACTAAAACTACAACTACTAACACTATAAGACCGGGTCAAATTGGGTAAATTTTTAAGTAAGTAGCGAGAGGTAACAAACAATAGGCTTTTAGGCACAAAATTGGGCAACTAAATGTCCAAACCCCCACCCCTCTCGCAACCATGCTCATATATATAACTTATGATCGAGGTCCAACCCCCCAAATCCCACACTCGCACACACTAAAGACGAGGCTACCTAGATGCCCTCATCCTTTTCGCATTCATGTCCAACTAAAGATTCAAACCGTATCAAGGCACAAGTTCTAATGCACCCCCACCCGTAGCCACTCTCATCAAAGATAAGTACTATTTATTTACAAGAGTGTGGCTTCAACTCTCACCAAGAATAAAAGGGTATCAAGGGTTGCCGGTGCATTAATTTGGGTTAATCTAGGGTGTTCAAATTCTCACATCGTTTCGCTTGATTTAATTTTTTTTTTCAAAATCTTCAAAAATTCCCCCCATCCCCACACTTGGGATACATTGACCCCAATGTATGGTTTTAGGAGGCTTTGATTGCTTAAAACTCTTTCACATCAACTAAAAGCTCTTCAACTCAAACCACAAATTTCTTTTTGGATTTTTTATTTTCTATTTTTCTCTTTTTTAAACATCACACCACCAACTTCCATCAACCCAAACAAACATCACAATCATACACCACCCAACCGCCCAACCATAAACAAAACAAAACAAGCTAACAAATATTCACAAAATATACAAGAAAGGAATACGACCTGACTAGTAATAGCGTAGTCCCGGAGGTCCAAAAATGGAAGACATCATGTCATTCCATTCTCCAAATGCAAATGAACCGCTACTACTCCCACCTTGTTGTTGAGCTCCTTCTTGTTGGCGCGGGTCAATCCATTGTGAATGATGGAGCGGCGGGGTCGGATACGAAATACTACCATCATAAGGTGGTAGAGACACATAATCCACATGTTGTGGATCCACGACCACCGGCCGCCCGGCGTGCCAATCTGCATGCATTCTTCTCGCTTGATCATCATTGTATCGACTATTCATTTCTAATTCATGGGAATACGCATGTGTGCGATTCCACGCCTCTTGACGATCAAAGCTATGTTTCAACGACCGCTCCAAGCTTGCACTCATCCTTGTATGTTGATCAAATAACGTCCTCTCCGAACCCGACCATGTCTCAAAAATGGATGCTGGAGGACGTTGATTCTCGATCACTTCTTGCATCGTGCCATCATAAGCCCAACCCGGCTCATAGGACTGCGTCGTGTAATCGTAAAAGGCACCACCATAACCCCCTTGGCCCACATTTCCACCATGCTCACCACCATGCGGCTCGTCCGCATAATCATCATCACCACTTTGGATCTCCGCATCACTTTCCGGCTCATCTTCTTCACCCGGCAAAAGATCTCGTGCACCCACCTTTAATGCTCTCCACCTTTGCCCTTCTGACTTGAGTTTATGATAACGCTCCGATTGGGTGTATGTCCAACCAATCCCCAACTTGTCTAAAGTAAAAGGCTGATGCCTTTTTGTTGCCCCTCTATCTTCAGACGTTATTGCCTTTTGCTGTTTCATCAGTCCCGTGATTATTCGGCATTACGGGACGATATCTCTTCCTAACTTATTTCGGCAAATCCATAAGTGGTTCATGATCAGATATCTGATTGGAAAACGCGGAGACCCATGAAGTAGCGAATAGAGGATGGGTACTTCCGGGTACCTCACTTGCTCCTTGTCCCCCCTTCGTGGTATGACATTCTAGAGGCAAATCGCCAACAACAACTTTGGTTTGATTCTCAAATTCTTCCGATACAAGACTCCATGATAAGTACCAGGCAAAAACAACGTCGCCAACATATCATTCCAACGGGGATGCTTTTCCGGCTTTACCAAAAGGTTATCAAGAGTGGGAATCATGTAGTCACGAGCTGGAAGACTATCATATTTCCCAAGCTTCTTCAACGTGTCAAAAGACATCTCTACCGGAATCCCATTCACCATACCTGTTAGCTTCATTTGTGATGGCTTTTCGTATCTGTTGCGTTTGAGAGTTGCCATCCATTCTTGTATTTCAGTTATGAACAAGTTGTTTTTATCCTTATCAAAGCAACTCAGCGCCCCCTCCCATCCTAGAGCGCGGAATTTATCAAACACACCAAACGGGCTGAATTGAACCTCATTAACTTCTCTCTCGCAAATAAATGCGGCAGCCTTGTTTTTCAATCTATTCATACTGTCGTGGTAGAGTGCCGGTTGCCAATGCTCCAGTTGTTCATCCAATGGACCCGAATCCCATTTTGGCTTTTCAGCCGGGTCCAACTCCATTTCTTCCTCACTTTCACTTTCCTCAACTCGACCCAAGTATTGCCTCTTTTTCAGTTGTTGTTCCGGCCACTTGCCCTTATCCTTAGACGAAGAAGATGAACTTGCTCCGGCTTTTTCTTTCGTTCGTACCATTTTCTACACACATTAGAGCAAACAACACAACCAAACACAATAAATTAGCCCCTTTTTACCAAAATCTCCCCACACTTGCTTGTTACTATGGTTGTTGATGCTAATGAACCAAAACTTTTATAAATTTTTCAAAAATTGGGCATGGTGTCTCTACAATGTAGAGAACCAAAACTTTTATAAATTTTTCAAAAATTGGGCATGGTGTCTCTACAATGTAGAGATTCCCAAAAAGTTCACTACTTTACCATCAATCCTACATCTACAACTCATAACAATGTTCAAGTAACAATTTTCATGACACAATCTAAGAACAAGCAAGTGGGCATGAACAAATATAAAAAATAACCTCAATCCTCACAAATGCATCATCACAATACAACAAATAAACTTCCATACCTTTGTTTGAAGATGCTAGAATGCTTGTGAAACAAAAACTCCAAAAACCCCAAAAAATTTTCGGACTAGGGTTTGTAGTTCGAACCCGAAAACTTCGTTTTTTCACTAACATCTTCCCAAAATCAGAAAGTGCGTGAAAAATTAGCCAAGATAGACTCCGATTTCACTTGATTTGGTTGAGAATTGAGAGATTTAGGATGAATTGAAGGTTGAAGAAAATTGAAGATCTTGTGGGTCTTTGTGAAAGTGATGGATGATGATAGATGAGACAAGTGAAGAGAAAAGGAGTGGATGGGGTTAAAGTTCACGTGACCTGATTGCTTTATTTTTTTTTATATACATGTCAAAACCGGAACAACCCATTGTCTCGCCAGGTCCACCGTAAATTACGGTGGAACCTGGCAACATATTTCTACCGTAACACAGGAAGTTCCTACCGTAAAGACCAACAATTTTCACAAGCCGCCGTAAGTTACGATGCCACCGTAAATTACGGTGGCACCTGGGCATCTTTGGTTCCGCTGAAAATTGTGATTTTAAGTGACATTTTTATATATTTTTTTTCAGTTTTTTCGATTTTTTTATGATTTTAAAATTTTTCAAAAACATGTAAGAATTACCCTACCCCCTCGAAAGTCCCGTGTTGTCCTTAACACAATGTTAGAGCAATTCGTGATCCGAATATCCCCACACTTGTTTCAAACACGGATTTCAAGGAAATACGGTAATTGTGCAAACTATACAAAACAAAATAAAATGAAATGCTACTATTTACACTACCAAACCTGGGCCTCTCATGGTTGTTCCTCATCGACCGGGTGTAGAATGTAGCCCACTTTGTCAAGCTCCAAGTTGTTTATGTCGTGCCCCTCCAAGTATGGTTTCAACCGGTGACCGTTCACCATTTGTTGTTTAAGTGTTTGCTCGTCTTGGAAGTCTACGTCACCAAACCTTCCAACTCGCCGAACAACATACGGGCCCATCCATTTACTTTTAAGCTTGCCCGCAAACATCTTAAGTCTTGAGTTGTACAACCAAACTTTTTGACCCACTTCAAACGTTTTCTTTCTCAATTTTGCATCATGTACCTTCTTGAGTTTATCTTTATACGCTGATGCACATTCATACGCCTCGTCTCTAAGCTCTTCAATTTCACACAATTGTAACTTCTTCATCTTTCCCGCTTCATTGTAATCCGCATTGACCGTAGTGATTGCCCAATAAGCCCGATGCGCTAACTCCATTGGCAAATAACAACCCTTTCCATACACCATCCGGTAAGGTGTTGTGCCAATCGGAGTCTTGAAGGCCGTTCGGTATGCCCACAATGCATCATCCAATTTACTCGACCAATCCTTCCTATCCGTTCTTACCGTCTTCATGAGAATCTCCTTGATTTGACGGTTGGACACTTCGACTTGTCCACTCGTTTGCGGATGGTAAGGTGTGGCAATTAGGTGATTCACGCTATACCTCTTCAACAATTTCCCAAAATTGAAGTTCTTGAAATGCGAACCACCATCCCTTATAATAACACGCGGAATGCCAAAACGAGAGAAGATGTTGGATTGAACAAACTTACAAACAACCGAATGGTCGTTTGTTCGTGTTGCAATGGCTTCAATCCACTTCGAGACGTAATCCACCGCTACCAAAATATATAGAAAACCATTTGAATTCGGGAAGGGACCCATAAAATCTATTCCCCATACATCAAATATCTCTACAACCAAGATTGGTTGTAATGGCATCTCATCCCTCTTCGATATACTTCCCATCTTTTGGCAATTTACACAATTTTTAGCAAACTCACAAGCATCTTTGAAAATTGTGGGCCAATAGAACCCACATGAGAGAACCCGATAGCCTGTTTTGTGCCCACTAAAATGACCGCCACATGCGGACGAATGAGCATGGGTCAAAATTTCCAACACTTCTGTCTCGGGCACACACCTTCGTATAACTTGATCCGGTCCAGTCTTGAAGAGATCCGGTTCATCCCAAATGTATTGCTTCACTTGGACCATAAATTGTTGTTTTCGTTTCTTGGTCCAATGATTCGGTATGGCACCCGTGGCTAAATATTTGACATAGTGAGCATACCACGGTGCAACAAAGGTGGAAACGGCTAAAAGTTACTCGTCAGGAAAGCTTTCATTTATTTCACTCACATCATCAATTCCTTCCACCGGAATCCAAGACAAGTAATCCGCCACTACGTTCTCACTACCCTTTTGTCTCGGATCTTTAAATCGAACTCTTGTAATAACAACACCCACCGAATTAAACGGGGCTTCGCATCCTTCTTCTCCATCAAATATCGGACCGCACTATGATCCGAATAAACCACCACTTTGCTCCCCCAAATATAAGCACGAAACTTATCCAAAGCATACACCACCGCTAATAACTCCTTTTCGGTTGTGGTGTAATTGAGTTGCGCTTCGGATAAAGTCTTGCTTGCATAGTAAATCACCACCGGTTTTTTATCAACCCGTTGACCCAAAACTGCACCAATAGTGGTGTCGCTTGCATCACACATTATCTCGAACGGCTTTGACCAATCCGGTGGTTGCAAGATAGGAGCTTTGATCAAGTGTTCCTTCAAAACAGTGAAAGCTTGCATACACTCATTAGTAAAATCAAATGGGACATCTTTTAATAACAAGTTGCATAAAGGTTTGGTGATAACACTAAAACCTTTTATGAAACGTCTATAGAACCCCGCGTGTCCCAAAAATGACCTTACACCCTTAACATTTTTCGGAGGTGGCAAAGATGCTATTACTCTTATTTTTGCCTTATCCACCTCCATTCCCCTTTCAGAAATTACGTGACCCAACACAATGCCCTCTTGCACCATGAAATGACTTTTCTCCCAACTAAGCACTAAATTTTTCTCAACACATCTTTTTAAAACTTTTTGTAATTCGTTGAGACAAGATTCAAAACTAGTGCCAAAGATTGAAAAGTCATCCATAAACACTTCAAGCGACTCTCCAACCATGTCCGAGAAAATACTCATCATACATCGTTGGAAAGTTGCCGGTGCATTACACAAGCCAAATGGCATTCGCCGAAAAGCGAAGGTGCCATATGGACAAGTGAAAGTGGTCTTGTGTTGGTCATCCGGGTGTATTGCTATTTGATTGTAACCCGAATACCCGTCCAAAAAGCAGTAATATTTTTGACCCGATAATTTGGCCAATGAAAGGTAGCGGAAAATGGTCCTTAGAAGTGGCGGCATTCAATTTTCGGTAGTCAATACATACACGCCACCCGGTGACCGGTCGGGTGGCAATTTGTTCACCACTTTCGTCCTTGACTACTTGAATGACGGCCTTCTTAGGCACAACTTGGGTGGGACTCACCCAAGCACTATCCGAAATCGGATAGATGATTCCCGCATCCAACCATTTGATTACCTCCTTTTTTACTACCTCCCTTAGGTTCGGATTCAGTCGCCTTTGCGCTTCTTGCGTTGGTTTGGCATCTTCGGTGGTAATAATTTTGTGCATGACGATTGGAGGACTAATTCCTTTGAGGTCGGAAATCGTCCATCCAATAGCTCCCTTGTTCTCCTTTAACACTTCCAATAAGGCTTGCTCTTGTGCCAACTCCAAATTAGAGGCAATAATGACCGGTAGAGTGTCATTGTCCCCTAGAAAAACATACTTCAAGTGGGTCGGCAAGTCTTTGAGTTCCAACTTTGGCGGTTCCTCTAACGATGGTTTAGTACCCGAGTTTATTTCCGCCGGTAAGCCCTCGAATTGATGAGTCCATGGCGGTCGACCTTCTTTCAAGGCCATGGCATCTTGTTTTTCCTCTTCAACCCATAGTGTATAAGCATGTACCTGTTCAGAAAAATCACAAAAACAAATATCCATACCATCCTCCTCATACTCATGCGGGTTGCATCCATTAACTATATCTGCCATGAAACACTCATCAACACCATTAGCATTAGAATTGTTAGTAAAAACATTCAAACGCATTTTTCGATTCCCAAAAGTCATGTCGACTGTACCAAATCTACAATCGATCACGGCATGTGCGGTGCTCAAAAATGGCCGACCCAAAATTACGTTTTGTTGTTGTTTTGGGTCCGCGGACGAGTAGTCCAAGACTAAAAAGTCAACCGGGTAATAGAACTCATCAATTTTAACAATTACATTTTGAACCATACCCCGGGGTAACTTATGAGACAAATCGGCTAAAACAACCGTTGTCTCCACCCTTGCTGACGGACCAAAGTCATATTGGTCATATAAGCCCCCCGGTAAAATGCTAACCCCTGCTCCAAGATCTAGCAACGCCTTAGCCATTTGAAAATTACCAACTTGTATGTTAATCAATGGCGTGCCCGGATCTTGGAGCTTAGGAGGAAGCTCCCCATTTAAAACTGCACTTACTTGCCCGGTTAAGTCCACCCGCTTAGGCATTTTCTTCTTTTGTTGCCTCTTTTGTGTACACAATTCTTTTAGAAATTTTGCATAAGCGGGTACTTGTTTTATTGCATCAAGTAGTGGAAGATTAATTTTCACTTGTTTAAACATGTCCCACAACTCTTCTTTTTGGGGACCTCTTGTTGCAATAAAGTTTTTTCTACCCGGGTCAAGTAAAGCCGATGGAAACGGAACTTGACTCGGTTCACCCTCAACTTTTTCATTCTTTTCGTTTTCACCCAACCCCGGTTTGTTAACATTGGATTCTTTAGGTTTAACCGATGAAACTTCATCATCACTATCATTACCCGTGATATCCTCAACTACCCCCTCAACCAATTCGGGTGACAAATTGGCTTTAAACTCTTTTCCACTTCTTAAAACACTAACATGATGAACATTAACATTACCTCGTGACGAACCATGTGAAGGATTTACCTTGGTATCACTAGGAAGTTGACCCTTGTTTTTCTTCAATTCCGCCACATCAGTTGCCAATTGACCCATTTGGGTTGTTAGTGATTGGATGCTTTTGTCATGAACCTCATCCTTTTGCATTCGAACTTCATCAAGTTGGTTCCGTTTTTGCATCTCCGCTTGCATGCTTTTTAGCATTTCCATCATCTCATTTCCACCCGAAGACCCCCTTGTTCTTGACCCGTTTGATATTGCTTTTGATACCCTTGGTTGTTCCCACCTCGATATCCACTTTGGTTGTTGTAAGGTTGGCGCGAACCAAAGTTACCTTGGCTACCTTGAAAGTTCGGGTTAGCTTGATTTGAAGGGTTCCCATACCGAAAATTTGGGTGGTTCCTCAACCCGGGGTGGTAAGTATTAGAATTCATGTTGTTATAATTTCTACCACCCCCTTATTGACCTTGAATCGCATGAACTTCTTCATATTGCCCTTCCACCATTCCTTGGCAATTTTCAGCCGCATGACCAATTTCATTACACAAGGCACAAACATCATAAATTTGGTTAGTGGTTTGAACATTACCATCATCTATTGCGTGCACTTGAGGTCGGGCAATGGCCGGTCGTGCTCTCCTTGATGCTTGAGCTTTTCTTGTTGATGTAATTGCCATGTTCTCCAAAAACTCCCAATCATCATTCTCGTAGTTTGTACCGAAAGTCCCACCGGTAATAGACATTAAATCACGAGCATCTTCGGCACTCAACCCCTCGTGGAAGGCATTCATCAACTCCCAAAGTTCAATCCCATGGTGAGGGCAATTTTTAATCATCATATTGAAACGTTCAAATGCCTCATGGAACATTTCACCATGTTGTTGTTGAAAACTCCTCAACCCCTTCCTAGTATCGTTGGTCTTTTGAGCGGTATAAAATTCGTCTAAGAAAATTTGTTGCATCTCCGCCCAAGTATAAATAGATGCTGAAGGTAAAGTGTAGAACCACTTCTTTGCCTTGTCCTCCAAAGAAAATTGAAATAGGACTAACTTGACATCATCAGCCGAAAAACCTTGACTCCCAAGGGTATTGCAAATTGAGTCATAGGCCTCCAAATGAAAATACGGTTCCTCCTTTGCTAGACCTTTATATTTCGGCAAACTTTGCAAAGAATTTGTTCTAACTTCAAAGGTCCTCCCTTGATCATTGTGAGGAATAACTACCGGTGAGGGATTTTGAGTGATTACCGGCCTAAAATGCGCTTCAATTCCTCTCGCATGTTCTCTAAGATGCCTTCTTGGCACCCCCAAACTAACCCTTGGTCGAATAGGACCCATTGGCCTTGGTATATGCCCTTGTGGTACATGTGGTTGAAATTGTTGTTGTGGCATCGGTTGGTGTTGTATCGGCCTTTGGAATTGTGGTTGTACATTTTGTGGGCGAACTTGTTGCAATGGTATCGGGCGTTGCACTTGTAGCCCTTGTGGTCTTGGCCGAATATGTTGTGGTATGGGTTGTTGTTGTTGTGGCACTCCACCTACACTTGCCATCCCTTGAGATTGACTTTGCACATAACTGAACTCTCCTTGATCACCATAACCCCCATAAGCATACCCGTCTTCATCATAGCCCTCAAAATCTTCGTATCCTTCCTCATATCCATCTCCCCCTATACCCGAAGTTTGCCCAAATGGAAGGGTCGAGTATTGAAAGCCCGATTGGTTCGATGGTCTAAATGTTGAAGTTGCATGAACGACAGTTGAACCTTGGGGTATTGAATAATGTGACGATGATTGACCCGAAACTGGGAAGAAATGAGTGAGTGGTGGAATCGTAGTAGAAGGGCTAAAGGTTAGATTGGGTTCAACTTGAGTGGTGATCGGTTGTGTGGTGTTAGATGGTGTAGTGTCATGAGGTGGAGTAGGAATTGTAGTGGAGTTTGGTATAGTGGTGTTTGGTGATGGTTGTGTGGAAGTAGGTATAAATGATGAGGTCGTTTGACCCGTTGTGGGTGGTAATTGAGATTCTTGCATGATGTTTCGTGGTGTGATGGGTGAAGTGGGTGAACCAATAATTCTGTTTTCTCTTAGTAAAACTCGGTTTTGCCTTAGTGTTCTTTTGATTTCCGGATCAAATGACAATGGTGACGACTTGTGAGAGCCTCTAGTATGCATGCACCTGTAGAACCTGCACACTAAACACACCAGTGTAAACCCAAAAATAACAAAGCAAAACTAACAAACTGACACACGTTGCGCACAACTCCCCGGCAACGGCGCCAAAATTTGACGTGCTGTCGTAGGTACACGCAAATTTAATCCCAATAACAACTATAGATAGTGGTAAATGGGTATCGAACTCAGGGAGTATGTGGAAAATATGTAGATTATATAGCTTTGCACATAAACTAAAATCAACCTAATTTGCAGAAAGTAAAGATCAATAATTTGGATTGTTTGATTTTAAACTAGATTAACTAAATAACTTCAAATCAAAGGTTGGTTGTAAAACAGATTAGGAGAAAGCGATCATCCTAAACTTCTGGTTTGCTTTTGACAATTGTGTTGAATTCACTAGAAAGAATCACATAGACATGATTCATGTATAATTGTTTGTTGTGATAAAAGGGAACTAAGTACTCGGATTATGAAAACGCGAGGTTGTTACCCGATAACCAATTGATTAATATCCAACCCTAATCCCTCCCGTGATATCTCGATTGTCAACGACACCAAGAACGTACGGTTTAGAATATGATTATAACATCAACCAACAATTTACAAACAAACATTCACACACCATAATAAACAAACAAACATTGCAAGTCTATTATTCTAGAAATACGAATCCAAACACAAAAGTCATAGACAAACCTTCAATTCAGGATGATCACCATAAGTTTAGCCACACATAGCTTGGTGAATCATCATAGCAATAAGTTTAATGTTCATACGAATTGAAAACACAAACCAATCGTTTTGCCAATGTTTAGAACCAAGCAAGCACAGCCAAAATCGCCCCCTAGTTGCTAAGAAACTGTCCAATCATGAGATAATCCAAAAAGACACCATAAAACTGATTTAATGAAGCAGTTACAGATTTTCGCGTCATGTCCACCGTAAATTACGGTACCACCGTAAATTACGGTGGACCAAGTTTAGTTACGGTGAGAATTTCCTGGTTTACGGTAGAGATTTAGGCAACTTTCACGGCCACCGTAAATTACGGTGGCCACCGTAATTTACGGTGGCACTCTGAATGTTGTGCTTTGGTTCCTCTTTCGTTCCACGTACGACCCGTTCATCTCTAATCCTTCCACAGCTGCGTTTTCTCCTCTTTTAGCTCCCAAAACATACCTGAAACATAAGCAATCGTAGTCATCTAATTCAAGATAATTACGCGATTAAGTGAAGGATTAATTCGTCTTTTAACATGATTAAGGGTTGTCCAACGGACCACCTGTCAGTCCCTGGAGAATACTTTACCGCTTGCTTGAAACATAGCGCCGCCCTCAGCATAAAATGATGAGACAATAAAATTGCTAATCAATGCTGTTGTAAAAAAGATCCTCTAAAGGGGACCCACTAAAGTCGAACCGTCATCTCTCTGCTGAACGGAAGTTCTGACCTGAGCTCTCACGGTTTCGCAATTTAACCCTTTACATATATCATCCGTGGTATACTCACCTGTAAGACTGAATATTGGGATCTGGATACGGGAGTATATTCAAGAGGTGGGACACATGAATGAGTTTAAGTCTCTAAAATACTAAATCCGTATCCTGGACAGATTGAAATGTGTGTGAGAATTTAAGTGGATTAGTATATCGACAATCTAAGCGAATTGTTTAATTCTAAATATGAAATTAAAGCTTAACGGTACTTGTGACTTGTCGAATAGCTGATATGATTCCCTAACACGCTCACCAAAAATATGTTTGTAAATAGTTCACATTTACTACATTTTAGTTATGTATTTCATTTCTAGTTTAGAAACTTTATTAAAAATCCAAAAAGATTTTACACTTCTGCTTTATTTTTCGACAAACCAAAGTGGAAAGCTGATCTTCAGATTCGAATTGAAGCAGATGCAGGAAGTTTCTGGGCTGGATGATGAGTTTGGAGCTAATCATGGTAAAACTTGAGAAATTGAAAAGTTAAAGCAAGTTCATTAATTTGAAACTTGTAAATTTTCAGAAGATGTTTGAACAAAAAGTCAGTGTGAATTGTCTCTGATCAACCAAGGTCATTAAATTGGACTTGGTAGACTAATTGAGTAATCAGGGTCATTAATTTGGACCTGAATACTTAAGTGGATTTCTAATTCTGACAAGACCATCAAATTGAAGGTGAATGGTAAGTTTGGATTAAGTCTGTTATAGTCATATATCTTATATTTAGGTAGAGATTGTGCAGGAAACAGGAGTTAAGATCCCCATGGCAAAAAAATGTCAAAGTTTGAAACAGGATCCGAGCCCTAGCTTATCGAGAGGGGGAGTCTTCGAAAGGGGGAGTTCACATTCTGGATCAACATTCAAAGGGGAGTTTGTAGATAAAAGATTGAAGGAAGCTTTTACAATGTCAAGACAATTTGGATAAAGACAAAGACTAAAGACTCGACGCCGAAGACTTCGTCAACATCCAAGGGGGAGTCTGTTGGTGCATCTACTGTCTGTTAACTTCGTCTTAATCGAGTTTTATGTCTAGATAGGATAAACGAGTGCACAACAGGGATCAAATTAGGGTTTGTTTGTGGTTAAGTGTGTAATTTCGTTTGAATGGGACATGAGCATGTTCAAACGAAATTAACTCATATAATTTCGTTTGAACAGGGTCGTGTCACTTTTAAACGAAATCACTAGCTCTATATATAGGTGTTGTGCATGCTCATTTCATACGGAATTAAGTGTGTGAGAGCTGAGGTGCTGCCGGATTTTTGTCAGAATTGATTGTAAAGGCTCTGAAAATCAGTAATAGATAAAGATTAGAAAGGAACAAGCTGTGTTGACATCATTTACATTGATCCCGCCTTTGTATTTGATGATGAACTACTCAGATTGACTCATTAGGGTCACACGACGATCCAACAATGTATGTACTAAATCAAAACAACAAATGAAATTGAAATTTGGGTTGTTTACCTGGTTGCTTTCTATGTAATCCAAGAGATCTAGATTTTTTTATTCTTCTTCTGGTTGAAATTATGCCGTAGATCTTCACAACCGAAGAAGTAATCTGCCAAACAAACAAAATTAGCTGGTCTGCTTAATTTGGGTTAGAGTTTTAAAGGCCATGGCTGCAAGGCGGGTTGCAAATTATAACCTTCCATCCACCATCCTTGCCACGCCATTGGCATAAACTACCAGAAAATATTTTTTAACTCGTCACAACCAAGTGACAACCATCAATCTCTCCCTGAAACATAGGAAGAGAGAGGTCTAAAACACAACACTTGTTCCACAACATATAAAACAACAAACGTCGTTAACTTTAACATCAAAACAATAACGCCGTTAAGTTACTATTCCCAGCCATCAGATATTAATAGATTTAGATTAGATTAGATTATTTTTAACCCATCACAACCGAGCGACAAATACCGATGAAATGATACCCGAATTTCAAAAGTAAAATACTCAAAACAACATGCCTGTTTAATAGTCTCAACATGCGGCAGAACATGTCATAGAAGATGCCACCAGTCACCCAAAGAACCAAGAATGCCACCGTAAGCAACACAATCGAAGGCCAAACCCACCAGAAACAATACTCAAATCTCTGAGGGACCAAATAAGACATCCAGAACCCAAACAAAAGTTAGGGTTACCAACGGTTATAGTGATTACCTCATTTTCGCAAGGCAATGGTGGTCGTTAGACCGTTACCACCGTCAGCATCACTGCCAAATAACCCACCGAGGAAGTGGAGGCGGTGGGTTCAAGAGTACCCCACATTACGCCACCGTTAACACCATTCACCACGTCTAATCCGACAGGAAACCCACCCAAGAAGCGAGTGGCGGGTTCAACACTTACTTGAACTGATTGATAGCGTCTGAGATAGCAGACGTAAACAATATCAGTGTCAGTGTCTTATCTGATACACCTAAACCAACATTCAATCATGTAACCTGAACTATATCTAGAAGAGTTAGCAAAGACAGAGGAACATGTGCAAAACTGCGAACACATAGTTTCAATACTAAGATGAATATGAAAGATTAGCAGCTTATTAAGCTTTGGTGGTCGAGTGTGATTTTTAACAAAAACTTACATAATAATTCTTCATAATTTCATTTTCTTTAAAAATTTATTGTAATTGAAAGTTCCAACCTTGAACCAAACATATACCCTACAAACAGGCAAACAACATTGCTTTCTCAGAAAGTTCCAATCATGTGAATTAGACTGTCCCTTGTTTCGTTGTCAAATTCAAGGGAAGGAACTTTTAAACATGACTCCAAAAGCAATATTTCAAAATTATTACCGAAATTCTGCACCCCAAGTGAAATTATAATTCAAAATTAATTGGAAGCATACGGATTTATAGAAATCCCCCCAAATCAATGTTTAAGGTTTAAGAATTATTTAAAATCCCCAAATTATACTTAACGATTTAAACAAACAACCTCATATCAGAGATTTTTATTAATAAACAAACGTCAAACATTAGGTTATTAGGTTAACAGATCTAATGGAAAACCCTAAATGCTACAAATTGATTCAAGATCTTCAATAAATCTATATATACAATCTACAATAATCTATAATAATCTACAATACAATGGACTGTTAAAAGAAAATTACCTCTTCAAAAGTCATTCCAGAAACCAAAAGCATCCACATATCGTCGATGTTTGAAAAATTAATCTCACAAATTCAGCTATAGGGTTTCTGATATGAATAAAGCTGTAATGGAAATGACATCTTATATATGGAAATAAAGATTTTGTAAAAGAATCCAAAGATTGATTTGATTTGGTGTGATAAGAGTAAGAAACTGAGAAGAGAAGAATACGATTGCAAAAGTTTTTGCCGCTAAAACAGATCTTACCTTCGATTTTCTGTTCCGTAGCATGCAATTCCGTCGTCATCAAGGGTTCACGGCGTAACCCTAGCGCCCACTATTTCAGTCTCCAACGATAACAAATCAGTGAATCGAGATGATTAGGTCTGAAGAAGATACGATATATTTAACATTACAATAAATAATCATATAAGTACTCATACCTGGCCATTGAGAATGATGAATCGACGAAGAACAATTGAAGGAGAATCGGTATTTTGGGATTTAGGGTTTCAGGAAAGTGAGGATGTAATACGTGGTGTGGTATGAGAAAGAGAATATATATGATCCGAATTTGAGAGATGGGTAACCCGAATCAAATCCGGATCCCACGTCCAAAATGAATTTGCAAGTGAATTTAGAATTTTGAGATGGTTTCCCTCCCAAAATCACCCTTTACTCAACTATAGGATGCCACTAAGCAAAATTGCTCCACCATCCAAAGACACATGGCCCAAATCATCTCATTTATTAATATATATAGATAAGAAAATCCAGAGAAAAAAAACTTATGTAACAAATTTTCTTTTTCTAAAAAAACTAAGACATGCAATATGTATGTTTTCAAATGTTTTTTGAAAAAAAGTGGTGACTAGTTTTTTAAAATTCAATATTTGTATATGTTACACCATTTTCTGAACATATGTAACATGTTACACAATTTTAAACTTAAAAAAAAGCTAGTCGGTGTTCTTTTTTTTTTTTTTGCTCAAAACGTTAGAAAACATGTATATTAAATTCCCTATTTTTTTAGAAAAAAAGGTTTGTAACATAAAGTTTTAAAAAATGTTTCATAAACTTTTTCAACTTAGATTTTTTACAAATGTTTCATAAGTTTTTTCAACTTAGATGAGTTTTCTCCCTAAAATCCCCTTATATATAGGGTAATTATTGTAACGCTCCGCATTTTTTATACTTTCCATATTTAGAAAGTTGTATTCACATTTTTTTAGAAACTTGTATTCTTACTTCATTTCAATCCATGTAATCTCGAGACTTTGATCATAATGGAAATACAGGGATTATAACAAAACACATTCACGTATCTTAGGATATCTGCTTACAAGAAGAGCAGTTAAAGTTTTACATGACGATCATACATTAATGTTCATTAAAGTATTGCACATCAAGAGATCAAGTGACAAATTACTTACTACAAAAGTTTTCAGCAACTTTCATAGAAGATTGGCACCTGTTACTTAAATGATCATATCATAATGAGAGGGAGTTTTACACAAGTTGCGATCTTTTTCCCTTCACTAAGTTTTATCCAACTAGGTTTTCTTAGTAAGGTTTTTAATGAGCCAACATACACTAGATGATCTCAAACCGGATATTTATTTACAAGTGGAGGTACTTCTATTTCATGGCATTCTTTAAAGCAAACCATCACAGCCACATCATCTAATCATGCATAAATATTGGCGATTCATGAAGCTAGTTGTGACATCTGTGCTTGTGTATTCATTTTATAACTCTGAACAATTCAAATATCAATAAAACAATGTGTTTTGACCCCAATATTTGTTTATTTATGTTTGACATTTGCACGTTTTGATTTTTGTTCGATATCAAATTCGTAAACACTTTCTGGAAAGATATACGCAAACTATTACGTAAACGTTATCAGTTTAACGCGACATACACTCCGGGACAGTGGCATAAGCTTAACATACCTTAAATAACCTTTACATAACTTAGAAATAAGTTTTGGAGGGTTTGGTATGGCAAAAACAAGTTTATTCAGGGACTATTTGCGACAAACTGCAAAAGTCTGCCGATTCGTATAGCAACGTATACTCCGGAACAAAATCATAAGCTAAACATACCCTAAATACCCTTTACATAGCTTAGAAATAAGTTTTGATGGGTTCGGTATGCGAAAATACGCTTATTTGATCATAGGAATTAAAAGCGTCAAAATTGCGAAAGTTTGCATATACGTACATATCCTGCGTTCTGACCATATTTGCACATCCAAAATTTTTTTTAATCATTAAAATATTGTATTTTAGTGATAGGAATGCAAAAATACTTTTCGTTTCGCAATTTAGGTCGTTTTCGCGTCCGTTACGACTTTCGTCGTAATTAACCGAAAAACGCAACCGTACAGCCAAAAGAACCAACATTCGTGACATTTTTTTAGCATAATTCAAGTTAAATGTACTTTAACTTGATCATGGAGTTTGAAAATGGGCTTAACAAGTGTTAGAAGTATCGAAACGCGACAAAACAAGTTCAGGGACCAAAGTTGTCAATTTTCAAACTTTGTCCCCTGCTGACTGGCTTACGGACCGTATGCAGAGGACCTTTACGGTCCGCAAAGGTACTCCAGCACAACAAAAACTAGAATTCATCAAACAACCTGCTGAACCTGATTTTAACCTTAGTTTTTGGATATTGTGGGCTGGTTTGTGTGTTCTCCAACTCCCCAAATCAGATCCTAACATGTGTATGGTGATGATCATGCCTTGAACAACTCAATTACACTTGTAATCATCCTAGATGTTCATGATTTCCTATAAATACCCATGAACTTCAACTTTCCAAATTGCTCATTTCCATTTCTTTTCACCTTTGCTCTGAATTGAGGCTACCACACTTGGTTGGAGGCTTCATACCTGAGCTTTCTTAGTCATCCTTCTAGCCTAGAGCACTTGCAAGTGTTCTTTCATGTCTTGTTTATTTATTTCAAGATAAAAAGTCAAACAGTGTTTAACTTTCAGCTTTGACCATGATTTGGTCAAGAAAAAGTTCGTTTGAACATTGCAATGTGAGCATAATCACGTTGGTTATAGTCCCTTGTGACTATACCTACTGATTACCACGTTGACTAGTCGAAGTGACGAGTCAAAGTTTCGGTGAAAATGCACGATTATGTGCATTTTGCGACGAAACTATTTTCGGGTATCAAAACACTTTGTTTTGATATCAAATCAGTTTTCTAACTTATTTAAACATGTTTTAACATGTTTAACATGTCACTTTTAGTTTAGTGCTTATATAGGGTCGTAAGTCAAGCGGCCTAAACAACCGCTTAGACTTTCAAACCCGACCCGTTTGGTCAATCATTAGGATCCGACCAAACACATTATGTGACTATAGTTGTATAGGGAATAACCTTCCGAGGTTATACCTTATGGTCACTTTGTTTGATTAGTTATATGATAGGTAGTTTATATGCCTTTGGAAAATGACTAAAATGCCCTTTTTTTTGCATAATTTCATTTAAGCATATGTAACCAAATTTTTGACAGTTAAACTGATTATGTAACATAACTAAACATGTTAGGGCATATAATACTTATCATAGGGCTAGTTAAACTATCCGAATGCGCATTTGCGCAAATGACGCATTAAAGTAGCATAAACTACCTTAACGGGTCATAAGCATTTAGGATAGGTTCCAATTTAGAATGTAGGCTTTGTTAAACCATATCATATGAGTTCCAACACTCATTTGGTTTACAAGACCTCATTCTATCCTATCTCCCAATTTAGGTCCCGGTGATTAACATAGTGATCCGATACTAGGTGCCACTTGATTCCTTGATTGCCCGAGCTTTGCTAATTCACTTAATCGAGAATACCTTGCAATATCAAGTGAGTACATAGCCCCCCCCCCCATCTTTTTACGCTTTCTAAATGTTTTGAGGTAACTATATGAGTACATAGCCCCCTCTTTTACCGCTTTCAAATATTTTGGGGTGATACACATGTGCCTACTTGTTACTTTCATGGTTTTCACGCTTTTCATGACATATTCTTGCTATGTTCAACTAGTACACATATAGTACATGATTTCAATTATGTTTTGCTATGTATGTTGACTGAGCATGCTAGCACATTGATTTCATAGATACTTTTGCTGCATATGTTTACTCAGCATATGGGCACATTGATTTACACAGAACAGAGCTAACAGTGACGGTTCTTCCAGTGGCAATTTCTATGTCGAACGTCGTTGGGAGGTTAGCATGTTTACATTTTAGGTGTTTCTCGAATTCGAACTACACAAAACAGTTATCTGCTCCAGTATCAAACAAACACAAGGCATATATACCATTGACAAGATACGTACCGTTAACAACATTGTTGTCAGCTTGAGCCTGGCGAACGTTGATGTTGAAAGTTCGGGCACGGGCTGCTTGTTGCGCTGGCTGCTGCGGCTGCTGTTGATGTTGTTGCTACGCTGGTTACTGCTGTGGCTCTTGCTTCACCACTCGGTTAAGCCAAACATTTTCAAAGTGGTTAGGATCACCACATGCATAGCATGCTCTTGCGTGAGCAGCGGGAGCAGGAGATGTTTGTTGACCCTGGGGAGCGGGATGAGGAGCCGGCAGTGCAGGAGCTTGAACTTGAGCTTGACGGGGACCAATACGACAATTGGCAGTAAAGTGGCCGTACAGGTTGCAGTGCACACAAAATCGACATGCGATCCAAATAGGATGATGGATAGTACAGGTAGGGCAGAGTGGGTGTGGGCCGGTATATGCACGCTTAGCCGCGGTGCATTGGTCACTGGTGCTGCTACCTGGCGGTTCTGGTTTTGAGGTGGGGCAGTGATGGCATTTAGTGGTGCTGCAGCCATCCCTGCACAGTTCTTGTTGTTGTTGCTATTCTTGCACTTTCGGCGTGAAGACTTAGAAGCTTGCGGTGCGACGGTTTCAGCGGTGGGAGCAGCGGTAACTTGATGAAGACTTTTGGCGGTTTTATCGAAGTAACCAGCGTGAACTCGCTTGTCATTAATCTCGGCAGCGAGCAGGAAGGTTTCTTCAATAGTGGTTGTGTTGGCGGCTTGCACGAAATCAACAACACAATCCGGTAACGCACGGATGTATTTCTTGATGGTGATGTCGGGAGTAGAGACTTGGCCAGGATAGATTATGCTTAGCTGCTTAAAGCGGACAGTTAGACCAGCGTTGTCACCACCCTCTTGCTTGATATGCCAAAACTCGTCCTCCAGCTTCTGAAGCTCATGGGGAGGGCATAATTCCTTCATCATGATTTCCTTCAACTCTTCCCAAGTAAGCCCATATGCTGCATCATTTCCTCGCTTGTTTCTTTCGGCAGTCCACCACCCTGGACTGGAAAACGCCAGTTGTGTTGACAGTGTGAAGGATACCAGGACAGCCGCTTTGGCGCAGAGTGACTTCAATTGAATCGAACCATTGAAACATAGCGGTAGGCCCGTCTTCTCCAGTGAATTCCTTGGGGCCGCAGGCCTTAAACTGCTTGAAGTTAAAAGTAGCTCGGGGAGAGTCGGTCCTTGATTCCTCAGAGGACTTGCTAGCATTCTCAATAAGTTCACTGACGATTTGCGGAATGACCTTAGCCATTTGCTTAGCGACTAGCGATGCGTTTGTCAGCGTGATTGCGACGAGCAGATCGGGAAGTATGGGATGACGACATTATCTGCAACAGACATCGCCATAGGTCTCAGACATGATATATTCGAATCTCACCTCACAACATATTACTACTAAAGCTCAGGAACACATCGGCATATAATCACATGGGCACATAAGTCACGTAAACACGTAATCACAGAAACACGTAATCACATAAGCACACGGCACGTCAAAACCACGCTTTATACTATATTTTGCATGTATTCACCTACATATATTGCACGTATTCACCTATCTTTCACAGCTGTGTAAGCGATCGAGGTTGCAAGTGCGAGTAGTATAGTGTGCATGATTTGTTATTGTTTTGAGATAAATGTGTAGTGCGAGTTGTGTGTGTTTATTGAATCGATGAGCGGGAAACGAACAAATCTTCAAAATCGAAACAGGTAACATGTAACATTTAAACACATAAAGTCACAAAAAACCGCATAAAATCGAATAGATTCGCAGAGTCAGCGGGTGCAAATCCAGAATTGAAACATATAAAAGCGAATAGAATGCCTCGGGTGTGCTAGAATTTGACTACCCAAAGTGATTCGACTATTCTTAGGGACTTCGAGTACACGTGTTGGCTTAACAGACTGTGCTCTCGCCTCAGTCCGGGCGATCGTCACGCATCCTTTTAGCCGTTACCTGACTCTAGTCGTTGGAACCCATCGAGACTTTGGTGGGAGCTTTGTAAAAACCAAAATGTAGAGCGGAATAAGTCGTTAAGATACGGGTTTCACCCCTAACTTAACAACTTTATCCTGTTTGTGTGATAAAAGATAGATAGGGAGAATCGCGTCGAGGTATGGTTTTCACACCTGACTTAACGCAAATTCCCGTGTTTTTAGTAAAAATGCATGTCGAACGAGCGATCCTATCGAGAGTTTGTGGTTTTCACACCTAGTCTCGACCGAACCTCTCAAATGTTTTCGAAAATTATGCGTGTTATCAGCCTTAGGAAAGGCTGAGTGCCTGCACGAAGCTGTAGTATGCGTTGTTTGTGCAAGGTTGTGAGTTTAACGAGTATAATCGAGAGTATAAAGAGTAAGCTCGCGTGAAACCCCTACTGGGTTTGCACAAGGCGGTCTGTTGGTACTTAGACTATAGACTACGTCGATTCTAAGACAACGACCCGGACTAGGTCGAGTCTTACCTAATTCCCTATAGTTATGGCTCTGATACCAATCTGTCACACCCCAACCGATGGCGGAAACATCGGGTCGCGGCACTGAGCGAAACAGATTGTCCAGGAGAATCCATAACAACTATTAATTATAATATATTAAAGGTTCATTTCCCATACCACAACCATATAAAATAAAAACAGTTATTACAGACGTTGTTCTCAAAGACAAGTAATCCATTCCGACAACTCATATTTTATTTAGTGTGTTTCTAGACTCTCCTAGCTTGATTCCATAGCAGCTAACAAGCAAAAGCATCCTAAACACCTGTCACATACGTTAAAATAAAAGTCAATACACATAGTGTAAAGGCGAGCATACAAGGTTATTAGTAATAATAGTAGCGAAAGCGATTTACGCATAACCAGTATGTAACACGTAGTAATGCGAAGCAAGTAAGTTATCGATAATGAAATATGCACAGACGTGACTGCAAGTTGTAGAATGCGCAACACATATCACTACTGTGACATGTGAAGAAAAGCCCTTAACAACCCCTGTCCACAACAGGTGCTGAGTCCAAACTATAGTACTACAGTTGCTAAGGTGTCAGGCAACAATCACTGTGTAAACATAACATACAAGCATTCATCGAATAACACGTATACACGCAGAGCGGTTGGCGTATAAAGAGTAGTTGTGTTGTGTGTCGACGTGATTTGATATAAGAAACGTATGTAACACCCAAAAGTGCGTTAAGCAAAAAGGGATCGAGTATACTCATAGATCGTGTTTACGAATAAATACAGTCTTGGATTTAAGGGAGCGCTGAGAGATTAGCCTGAACACAGTACGACAGTATGAGTGTGGAACGGTGCGTAAAATGGTGTGAGTGGAATAAGTGACGGATTTTTATCCGACCGGATGACCTTCCAGACGGAAGGTCATCCGGACGGATGGCCATTTGCTCGGAGGGTTATCCGTTTGGGATGGATGTGTTTGTGTATGATGGAACTTTGAAGTTTTCATTGTAGCATTTGAAGAATCAAGAAGTGTTCCTACAATTCAGGTCATCCGGATGGATGGCCGTTCGGTCGGATGATCCCTCATTTGGAAACATGATCTTCCTTGTAGTTTTGTAAAGGTTGTTTGAGTGTTGAAACCACAAGTCATCCATTTGGATTGTTGTTCGGTCGGATGGCTATCCGATCGGACGGCAATCCGTCTGGTAACCCATTCGTTTGCGAAACTTAGTAAAATTTGCTAAGTTAAAACTTTTGCGTTTGAACCGAGACGGTATGACTACGTGTCAAACAACGGAAACCCCATCGAGTCCAAATCATCCGATCGGATGAGAATCACCCCGTCCGATCAGTTAACTGTTCTTGACGGAACTTCATATTCAACCCGTTAAGTTGATTATCTCGTAGATAGAAATCAGTTCTCAGACCGACACTTCACTAGAGAATGAGTAGAAGGCCTGAACGAGCTCCGTTTCTATCGGTTTTATGTGAAAAGTTGAGAATGTTGAAGAAAAGTTTGAATCTAGTTGGAAAATGTTTAGGTTATGACGAAATTAGTGTTTAAACATGTTGAAATCTCTTAGATCTGAGTTGTTCTTGGTGGAATGAGGTCACATTTTGGTGTTCATGAGAACCCATGATGACATCATCCTAGAACAGCCCAAATCCATAGATCTCATGGTGAAAAGTTGAGATTTGTGGATGAGAATGATGAAGAAATGTGTGTAGATGATAGAAGTACAAGATTTGGGGCAGAAACTTACAAGAATCACAAGGAATCGAGGGAAAATAGGCCAAAAGCGTGCTGGTCGAACGAGAGCTGTCACATCACATGAACAGTGATGTAACATGTGCTATTTATAGGCAAAGAGGGAGAAAGGCGGTGTAGTGTAATGGATCGGATGGCCATCCAATCGGATGGTCCTTCGATCGGAGGACCCCAGCGAGTTGGTTTCCTACTTTTCGTTTCGTGTGTTGAGCGTTGCGAATAACGATACGATAGTATTAAACAATAGTTACACAAATAACCTAACTAACATACAACCACATAGGTAACCTTGCGTTTCCAACTCGAGATGAGATTGCGTTGTGATAAAGTTACGATTGCGTTTGTGATTAGCATCCCAAAACAAATATAAACATGCACAAGTAACACATAATAGCACACACACGTAAAACAATATCCATAACCTGTAATTCGAGTTGTGAGGTGATAGCGATGAGATAGCGATAAGTCGATTTGCGATTAAATAACGATTATTGCACTATAACTCCACATAATACAACTAAGTTAACAATAATTAAAGCATCGATTGCAGGTCGAGAAGTACAAGTAATAATTAAGCAAGGAATGACAGATCGAATTAGCAATTTTTTCTTCCTTTGACTTTGACTTTGACTTTGACTTGTACTTTGTCTTTCCAAAAGTCGGGTTGTTACAATAAACGTCACCTATCTTTAGGTGATTACCAAAACAAGAACACAAATTTCCAAAACAATTTTGAAAATCAATCATCCATTCTTGAATGATTCTTTTTGGCTTAATGCCTTCCAAGTTTTCAAAATCTCGTCAAAGTTTGGGTCTAAATAATGTGAACACGTGCAATCTGGAAAGGTGGGTGCCTGTACCTCGAGTTTTCTGTCTAAGGCTATAGTGTTCGTACAAATCCACATAATCGGACCAGTCACTCCTACCTGGGAACTCTTGGGGTAAGTGTCCACTTATAGGCTAAAGTATGTCTTCGTGATACATTATTATGACCCATTTACTTTGATTAGTCATTGTGTTTCGTCTGTTTGTTATGAGGTAACGAGCAAATGACCACCATCCTTACTTTTTGTCGATATTTATAACATCTCATTTTTATCCAATATCATCTCACTCGTTTTATCTCATGTTTTCCTCTTTTAGAATGCCTCCTCGACGCAATGTACAACAACCTGATGCCGAACTGGAAACTATCATAGCACAGCAGATGGTTGCTGTACTACCAAATCTCATCACTCAAATTAACCAAGCCAAAAACAATAACAATAATGCACCTGCTCCGTGCAACTTTAAACAGTTTATTCGGCTAAACCGCTCAAGTTTAGTGGTTCTGAAGGAGCAACCGGGCTCCTACAGTGGTTTGAGAGTCTTGAGAGTACTTTTCTCCATGTTCAGTGTCCTAACAACCGTAAAGTCAAGTTTGCTTCTAGTGTGTTTCAAAAGAGGGCTCTCATGTGGTGGAATGGAGTAATGAGAGATAGGGGTGCTAATGTTGCTATGGGTCACACATGGGAGGAACTTAGGGCTCTAATGATGAAAGAGTTCTGCCCTTGTCACGAGCAGAAGGAACTTGAAAATGAGTTCTATGACCTTAAGCAAGACAGTGGTGAACACCGGGCTTATACCGACATATACTAGGAGTTAAGCTTACTATGCCCAACAATGGTCACGCATTCGGACAAGGCGATCGAAAAGTACATTGACGGACTACCAGATCCTGTTTAGGATATCGTCACTGGTAGCAATCCTACTACCGTCCGACAGGCCATTGAGCTAGCTGCAACCTTGACTGACTCTCAAGACAAGAAAGGTAAACTCCACAGAAAGGGTGACAAGAAACAGTCTGACAAAAATGAGAAACGAAAGGGTAAGAAAGCGGAGTCTTCAAAGAAGTCAAGGAAGCGTAAAGCTTCCAAGAACTTTGCCGTTGTAGCACAACCAATCTAGGTAGCTCCAAATCAGCCTGCGCAACCACCAGCAAAGAAGCAATACGCTGGCAATGTACCTTTGTGCAACAAGTGTAACAGTCACCATCACAACATGTACAGTGCTGCATTTACAATAACTGTGGGAAATATGGTCATCTTGCCAATACTTGTCGATTTGCTCCTACCTAGAATCAAGCAGCTCAAAACCCTGCACAACAGCCTGCTCAGCAGCCTGCACAACCTCATTATTCGCCTGGATCTTGCTACAATTATGGGGATCTGACCCACTACAGGAACCAATGCCCGAAGTTGGCAAATGCAAACCAGGCCCAGGCTCGTGGGCGAGTCTTTAACATGAACGCAAACGAGGCGCGCGCAGACAACGAGGTGGTGAACGGTACATTCTTTGTTAACAACCAACCTGCTTCTGTTCTTTTTTATTCGGGTGCCGATAAGAGTTTTGTATCCTTAGCTTTTGAGCCTTTGCTTTCCATGTTTAGAACAAAACTAGGAAAGCCCTTGACAGTAGAAGTAGCTAGTGGTGAACCCGTTGTACTTGATTATGTCCTTCGGAATTGTCAACTGAACCTTAATAACCATCTTTTTTTCTATCGACCTCACGCCAATGCAACTTGGAAGCTTTGATGTTATAGTAGGAATGGATTGGTTAGCTAAATACCACGCAGAGGTGGTTTGTTTTGAAAAGATTGTCCGTGTGCCGCTTTCGACTGGTGAGATCTTAGAGGTTCATGGTGAGAAACCTGCTAGTAGTCTTAAACTCATGACGTGTACTCAAGCTCAAAAATACCTACGAACGAACTATGTTGCTTTCTTGGCGCATGTCGTAGAGGAGAAAGGCAAAGGTAAGTCAATTCAAGACATCCCTGTTGTTCGGGATTATCCTGGGGTATTTCCTGAAGAATTACCCGGTTTACCCCCAACACACCAAGTTGAGTTTCGTATTGATCTTGTACCTGGTGCTAATCCTATTGCAAAAATCTCCTTATCGTGTTGCACCGTCTGATATGCAGGAATTATCTAAACAGCTTCAGGAACTTTCTGACAAAGGATTCATCCATCCAAGCTTTTCACCTTGGGGTGCTCTTGTCCTATTTGTGAAAAAGAAAGATGGATCTTTCAGAATTTGTATTGATAATCGCGAGCTCAACAAACTCACAATCAAGAATCGATATCCCCTACCTCGCATTGATGATCTATTTGATCAGTTACAGGGTGCTACTTGCTTTTCAAAGATTGATCCACGTTCTAGGTATCATCAGCTTCATGTACTCGAAGAAGAAATTCCCAAGACAGCTTGTCATTATGAGTTTACTGTTATGCCATTCGGTTTAACTAATGATCCTGTTGTTTTCATGGACTTGATGAATAGGGTTTGTAAGCCTTATTTGGACAAGTTCATCATCGTTTTCATTGATGACATTTTAATCTGTTCAAAGACACGAGCCGATCATGAACAACAACTTCGTCTTATAATGGAACTCCTAAAGAAAGAACAGCTTTTCGCCAAGTTTTCCAAGTGCCAATTTTGGCTTAAGGAAGTTCAATTTTTGGGACACGTTGTCAACGAACAAGGTATACATGTAGATCCCACCAAAATCAGTGCGATTAAGGATTGGGATACACCAACTACTCCTACCGAGGTTCGTTCATTTCTTGGTCTCGCGGGTTATTACCGCCGTTTTATTGCAAACTTCTCCAAAATTGCGGTTCCTCTCACTGCATTAACTCAGAAGAATAAACCTTTTGAGTGGGGACCCAAACATGAAGAAGCTTTTCAGACCTTGAAACAGAAACTCTGTGATGCACCTATCTTATCTTTTCCTGATGGCAACGACGATTTTGTCGTATACTGTGATGCATCCAACTTAGGCCTTGGCTGCGTTCTCATGCAAAGAAACAAAGTCATAGCCTATGCATCGAGACAGTTGAAGATACACGAGAAAAACTACATGACGCATGATCTTGAGTTAGGCGCAGTAGTTTTTTCTCTCAAAATCTGGAGACACTACATCTACGGTACAAAATGTGTAGTGTTCGATGACCACAAAAGTCTCCAGCATATTTTCAATCAGAAATAACTAAACATGAGGCAAAGACGATGGGTTGAACTTCTAAACGACTACGATTGCGAAATTCGCTACCATCCTGGTAAGGCGAATGTCGTGGCTGATGCATTGAGTCGTAAGGAACGTGTCAAGCTTCATTGTGTCGAAGTTCGATCTGATATTCAAACCCGTATTTCTCAGGCTCAAAGTACTTGTGTTACACAAGACTTGATGGGTAAAGAATTACCATATCATCTTAAGCCTGATCTTGAAAATAAGGACAATGGGTTATATTATTTCATGGACCGTTTGTGGGTCCCAAGTAAAGACAATCTCCGCACCTTGTTAATGGATGAAGCTCACAAGTCTCGTTATTCAATTCATCCTGGTGCAGACAAAATGTATAAGGATCTTCGAACCAAGTATTGGTGGCCGGGTATGAAGAAAGACATTGCCTTATACGTATCCAAATGCCTTATTTGTCTTAAGGTTAAGGCAGAACATCAACATCCCTCTGGATTATTGGAGCAACCAGAGATACCAGTTTGGAAATAGGAAAACATTGCTATGGATCGTATTACCAAACTGCCATGAACTAATAGAGGTCATGATGCCATTTTGGTACTCGTTGATCGTCTTACAAAGTCAGCACATTTCTTACCGATCCGTGAGGATTTATCTACGGAAGAACTTGCCAAAATTTATGTGGATGAGATTGTATCCCGACATGGTGTTCCTTTGAACATTATATCTGACGGAGATGCTCGATTCTCGTCTCACTTTTGGAGAACCATGCAATCTGCCATAGGAACCCAACTTAATTTGAGCATAGCTTATCATCCACAAACGAATGGCCAATCTGAAAGAACAATCCAGACACTAGAGGATATGCTTAGAGCTTGTGTCATTGATTTTGGTGGTAGTTGGGATTCGCATCTACCGTTGATCGAATTCTCCTACAACAATAGTTATCACTCCAGCATCAACATGGCTCCTTTCGAGGCTTTATACAGTCGAAAATGTCGTTCACCAGTCAGCTGGAATGAGATTGGTGAAGCTTAGCTTACTGGACCTGAACTCATTCTAGAGACTACAGATAAGGTCAAGAAAATTCGCGATAACCTTCAGACAACTAGAAGCCGTCAAAAGAGTAACGCAGATAGACGACCCAAGCCCTTGGAATTTTAAGTCGGTGATCACGTCCTACTCAAGGTATCCCCTTGGAAAGGTGTGATTGGATTTGGAAAGAAAGGAAAACTTGCACCAAGATATGTTGGACCATTTAAAATTGTTGAAAGAATCAGAAAAGTGGCCTACAGACTAGAGCTACCTCCTGAACTTGGTAATGTTCATCCAACCTTCCATGTGTCCAATCTTAAAAAGTGTTTAGCTGATGAAAACCTCCACATACCACTTGATGAAATCCGTGTTGATGACACGATGCACTTTGTCGAGAAGCCTGTGGAAATATTGGACCGTGAAGTCAAAAAGCTCAAACGTAAGCACATACTGATTGTTAAAGTTCGCTGTGAATCTAAACGTGGTCCAGAATTTACTTGGGAATGTGAAGATCAAATGAAGGCGAAATATCCACATCTATTCTCTCAAGTTTCCTCTAAATAAATTTCGGGATGAAATTTCCTAAAGTAGGGGAGACTGTGACATCTGTGCTTGTGTAATCATTATATCACTCTGAACAACTCAAACATCAATAAAACAATGTGTTTATTTATGTTTGACATTTGCTTGTTTATTTATGTTTGACATTTGCACGTTTTGATTTTCGTTCGATATCAAATTCTTAAACACTTTCTAGAAAGATATACGTAAACTATTACGTAAACATAATCAGTTTAATGCGACATACACTCTAGGATAGTGACATAAGCTTAGCATACCTTAAATAACATTTACATAACTTAGAAATAAGTTTTGAAGGGTTTGTGTAACAACACTCACCAAAATTATTATTTCTTATTTTATTAATGTCCAATAGGAAACCCTAATTGAGGCCCCCAAGTAGTATGGCATGACCCATAAATTTTTCAGAACAATCGAAACTAGGATCAGGGCCCCTAAAACTTAAGGGGGTATCCCCTAATTGATAATTGTCCTCAAAAATCGTTGTAAAACACGAATTTCATTGAAACTTGACTCACCAGGGCTATGTTAGACATGAGGCTACCCTACCCTAAAAGGGTAGCCGTCATGCCACGCGACAGGACCAGGTGGGTCTGGCGCGCCACGCGAGAGGGACCATTTTTCAGTATATATATCAGGGGTTTGGCACTTGCATGGAATGTTTGTTACGACGTGAAAATTCGTTTTCTACGTTACTTTGTGCTCTGATCTTTCTAAAAACAATCAAATCTCGACCCTCTGCTGCGACAACAGGGTAATAACTCAATCACTGCTACGATACAATGTCCGATTGATTGAAACTGATCCGATGGATGTTTAAGTGCTGCCTGAATCCGGGCTATACTTTGTCATTCGTCGTGAGGGTTTTGATTTCGTGAGCTTATCGTAAATGTTGTATTAAGTTACTGACCTAGTTTCGTGTGCATTGTTATTTACCTAGGTTACAAGACTAAATCAGTAGGCAAGGTTCTGTCCAAATTAAACTTGCAAAGTGAGTCATTCTCTTTTTATCAACAATGTTTTTCAATACTTAAATTATTTTCAAAAGTTATAAGTTACAGGGATTAAGTCTTGGTTATCTTGAATCACTGGCAAGTGGGGTATTGTGCACATTACTAATTTCTCACGGTTAGGTTCACCAACCTAACAGTGACAATCATCACTAATTGGGTGAAAGAGTGTGACACGGCGCCAGATAAAAATAAGATAGAGCCATTGTAATCGCTCTTATGCTGTAATCTATAACTAATGTGTCGTTTTATATAACCTGAATGACTCGCCAGTATTTCCCCACTAATAAAATCTTTTTAAACATGTTTCAGGTGACTTACTGTGAATCAAGGAAAAGTGCTACGTAGCACTAAAAAACTTGAAGAAAGTGGCTCAGTAAAATAAATAAACATGTTTTGTAAAACAAGGGATTTCCTCATGAAATTCCCTTTATTTTAAATTATGGGGTTTGTCCCAAATTGTGAAATAAAATAATTGGGCTTTTTCAGTTTAAAAGATCTTGTCAACATTTCCGCTGCCAAATTAAATAATAAATACCACGGGTTTCTGTTCCGTGGCTTCTGGACCGGTTCACACCGGGCCGGGGGCCGTGACAGAAAAAGTTGGTATCAGAGCCACTGATTTAAGCTAATTAAGTATTTAGAAATACTTAATTTTTCAGATTGCCATTTTTGTGATTCTGTGAATTTAAGTTGGTAAATAAAATTTTAACTTAGAATAGTGTGTGTTTCTTCATGTGTGCTAACAACATGAATGAACTGTCGGAGGCACTCCGAAACTTTACCATCCATAGCACTAATATGGATACCACCGGCACCTTAACTGGCTACCAGGCTGATACTGAAGAGCCAATAGTATTCCAGGCCCAACCATAGGAGAAACCAAAGCTGAAAAAGAGAAGGAGAATCTTGGACTAGAAATGTGGGCGTAGGAAGAAACTAGCTGCACAGAAGGTTAAAAAGACCGAGGATCTGAAGGATAAAGGGAAAGGAAAAGAGGTCGGGAAAAGTTCCGGGCAAGCTCAGGAAATGCCACCATGGGAGGAGTTGGATCGCAAACTAGCAAATTGTGACCTCATCGGACCTGCCGATGAAAACCTCTTCAATTATCCCGCTGAATTCCAACTTCCAGTTAATTTGGAACCTGCTATCCCAGATCCTATTGTCAACCCCCAACCTGTTATCGGCCAACTGGAAGAATGGTGGACAAGCGACTGGCAATTTCAAAATTTCATGAATAATCCCAACACATATTTTCCCCAGTTTGACCCTGAGCCTGCACCAAACCCACCTATGAGCACATAAAACTTGGCTGACTTCGTCACTACGGCGAGGAACTGGTGGACACAGGGAATCGAATCCGGGAAGTGGGAGAACAGATCTCCTGGAAATACGACGAGAGAGAACGTCGTTTCTGAAGGGCCGGTCAAACTATGGTTGCATGTTTAATAATAATAATTTAATAACAAATAATAAAAATATAATTATGTAAAATAACTTAAAATAAAACTTTTGTAATATAACGGGTGTGTATCGATGCATACTAAAATATGTAAAAATATGAAAGTCACGAAGTCGACAATTTTGGCTATACGTGTTAACTTGATTATGTGTGATTGCTTTATTATGTTTGGTTGTTATTTATTTAGTGTAAATAATTTATAATTATATTGTTAATTATTATTCAGATGGAAAACACGGAAAACCAACCAGTCCTTGAAGTTAATCAATCTAAACAAAACAATGAGGATCATTTCCTTAATAGGCAAGATATAGAAAAAATCGTTGCCCAGGGTATTGCCAATGCTATCCCGGCAATCGTCGCTACTGTTAAAAGTCCTGTTGAGCCTTCACAAGCCAACCACAGCAAGCGTACTCGCGATGAAAATTTCAGTAACAGTGTTAACGGGGGCGGCAACAATGACAACAACGTGATTCAAGCCCCAATACTTAAGAAAATGAAAGTTGCAACACCTGGTTGCACTTATAAGGAATTTCTTTCCTGTAAGCCAGTTGAATTTGCAGGCAATGAAGGGGCGACTGCTACACTGCGTTGGTTAGAGAAAACTGAAGCAGTAATTAAAATAAGTAAATGCGCCGAAGAAGACAAGGTTATGTATGCATCCTACCTCTTCAAGGAAGAGGCATTGGAATGGTGGAACACAGTGTTGTAAGCCAAAGGAAGTGACATGGCTTATGCTATGAGTTCGGAAGAATTTAAACGTCTAGTGGAAAGGAAATTCTGCCCCGAATATGAAAAGGAACAAATGGCGAATAAGTTCCTGAGCCACCGGATGATATATGTTGACTGTCGAGGATATACTTCGAAATTCTTCGAATATGCCAGACTTGTACCAACTCTGGCCTCGCCAGAACCGGTACTTATTTCTCGCTACATTTGGGGTTTAATTAGCGAGATTCGGGATATCGTCAAAGCTGCGAGACCCCACACAATTGACGATGCTGTGGAATTAGCCAACACCTTGACTGACGGGCTGGAGCATACGCGAGAAGAAAACAGAAAGAAGGAATTGGCTCAGAAGATTACCCAAGGATTCCAAGGGAGTAATACTAGCAGCAACTTCAAGAAAAAGGGAACTGGGCAATCGTCCACCCTGCCGTTTTGCAGTACCTGTAAAAGAAAGCACTTTGGAAAATGTAAGGGGTACTGTAACTTCTGCAAAATTCTGGGGCACCAAGAAGAAGATTGCAGAAGAAAGAAATCAACAATTTGCTTCAATTGTGGAGAAGCTGGACATTTTAGACTAGACTGCCCTAAACTGGTCAAACTAGCTCACAACAAGGCCAAACCTGCTGAAGGAACTAATAAGAAGAACGCAAGAGCCTTTCAACTGACAACCCAAGAAGCATATCTAATTCCGGATGTAATAGCGGGTACGTTCCTAGTTCACAACGTTTATGCGAAAGTATTATTTGACTCTGGTGCAAACCAAAGTTTTATAAATACTTCATTCTGCCAAGCTCTTAATCTACCTTTAACCAAACTCAGGCAGATTTATACGGTAGAAACGGCAGACGGTAATTCTTTTAAAATAGATAAGGTTCTTCAAGAAGGGAAGATAGAATTCTCAGGCCACAAATTTTCTGCCAATCTTTTACCTATGAATTTAGCCGGATTCGATGTCGTATTAGGAATGGATTGGTTAGTAGCCAACCATGCTTGAATCCTCTGTGATAAGAATTCCATAGAAATTCATACACCATCAGGAGAAATAATCGTGGTTACAGGGGATAAGCCACGTAAGTCAATGAAGTTCATTTCCGTAATGAAAGTTGCTAGTTATGAACGAAAGCAAGGAATAGTGTTTATGATTTCGGTAATCATTAGCACTAAGGGTAAGGAACTTAAGGAAATTCCTGTAGTATCAGAATACCCGGATGTATTTCTGGAAGAACTACCAGGATTACTACCGGATAGGGAAGTAGAATTTAGAATTCATCTAATTCCTGGAACTACACCCATAGCCAAGGCACCCTACCGGTTAGCACCTACCGAGATGTTAGAACTGAAAAAGCAGTTAGATGAGTTGCTAAGTAAAGGATTCATACAACCTAGTTCGTCCCCTTGGGGAGCTCCAGTGTTGTTTGTAAAGAAGAAAGATGGTTCGATGCGAATGTGTATTGATTATAGGGAATTGAATAAGGTTACAATTAAGAATCGATACCCATTACCTAGGAATGATGATCTTTTTGATCAACTTCAGGGAGCTAGATATTTTTCTAAGATAGATTTACACTCCGGATATCATCAGTTGAAGGTACAAGAAGAAGACGTACCTAAAACCGCTTTTAGAACTAGGTATGGTCACTACGAGTTTACAGTTATTCCTTTTGGACTAACAAATGCTCCTGCAGCATTTATGGATATGATGAATAGGATCTGTAAACCATATTTGGATAAATTCGTAATTGTCTTCATCAACGATATACTTATTTATTCCAAAAGTCAGGACGAGCATTGTGAACATCTACATGCACTCTTAAATTTGTTAAGAAAGGAGAAGCTTTACGCCAAATTCTCGAAGTGTGAATTTTGGCTGCAGGAAGTGCAATTTTTAGGACATATGGTGAATCACGAAGGTATTCACGTAGATCCCTCCAAAATAGAAGCGATCACCCAATGGAAGGTCCCGCAATCAGCTATGGAAGTTAGAAGTTTTCTAGGGTTAGCTGGATACTATAGACGATTCATTAAGGATTTTTCTAAGATAGTTGTGCCATTAACTAAAGTTAACCTGTAAAACAGTTAAGTTTGAATGGGGACCCAAGCAAGAAGAGGCCTTTAGGATTTTAAAACAAATGTTAACAAACGCCCCAATTCTTGCCTTACCAGAAGGGACAGAAGATTTTGAAATTTACTGTGACGCTTCTAAACTAGGATTAGGATGTGTGCTAATGCAACGCAAAAAGGTAATTGCGTATGCCTCAAGGAAATTGAAAAAACACGAGGAAAATTATACGACTCATGACTTAGAATTAGAAGCGATAAATTTTGCCCTTAAAATTTGGAGACACTATCTGTATGGAAGTAAGTTTACCGTTTATACAGATCATAAAAGCTTGAAGTACATATTTGGGCAAAAAGAATTAAACATGAGGCAAAGAAGATGAATGGAAATTCTAAGTGACTACGACTGTGATATTCAATATCACGAAGGAAAGGCAAATATAGTCGCAGATGCCCTAAGTCGTAACTATCATGAAAAGCAAAAGCGAGTTCGTGCTCTTAGATTAAATCTACAGTTAGATTTAATGGAACAACTGAAGAACATTCAAGAAACAGCAATCAAGGATGATGCTGAAGGAATGAAAGGAAGAATAAAAGAATTGGAGCAAGGGGCTGATGGAATTCGGAGATTTCACCAGAAAAGGATTTGGGTACCTAAGCAAGGAGAGTTAAGAAATAAGATTTTAGAGGAAGCCCATAAATCTAGATATACCATGCATCCTGGAAATAATAAGATGTACCAAGATTTAAGAAATAATTTTTGGTGGATAGGAATGAAAAAGGACATAGCTAGATATGTATCTAAGTGTCTAACTTGTTCACAAGTTAAAGCAGAACACTAGAAACCTGCAGGGTTACTCCAATAGTTAGAAATGTCTGTATGGAAATGGGAACTAATAACAATGGACTTTGTTACTACGTTACCCAAAACCAGGAAAAGTAACGACGCGATTTGGGTAATTGTGGATCGATTAACCAAATCAGCTCATTTTCTACCCATGAAGGAAACTTTCAGTATGGAAAGATTAGCCAAGCTATACGTAGATGAGGTGGTATCCTTGCATGGAGTTTCACTCTCTATTGTATCAGATAGAGATAGTCGTTTCACTTCACATTTCTGGACAAGTTTTCAAGAAGCAATGGGGACATGCCAGAAATTAAGTACTGCACACCATCCCCAAACAGACGGGCAAAGTGAAAGGACGATTCAAACCCTGGAAGACATGCTAAGGGCATGTGTAATCGATTTTGGTGGAAATTGGGATAATCACCTACCCTTAATTGAATTCTCCTATAACAATAGTTATCATACAAGCATTGAAGCTGCCCCGTTCGAAGCACTGTATGGACGAAAGGGTAGAACTCCAGTTTGTTGGGCAGAAATAGGAGAAAGTCAATTATCAGGTCCTGAAATCGTACAGGAAACCACCGACAAGATAACTAAAATTAAGGAAAGGTTGAAAACGGCTCGAGATCGCCAGAAGAGTTATGCAGACAATAGACGCAAGCCGCTAGAATTTCAAGTTGGAGACAAGGTACTTTTGAAAGTTTCTCCTTGGAAAGGGGTAGTTCGGTTCGGTAAAAAGGGAAAGCTAAGTCCAAGGTACGTAGGACCATTCCCAGTGACCCAACGAATAGGACCAGTTGCTTATCGCCTACAACTACCAGAAGAGCTGGCTGGATTACATGACGTGTTTCATGTATCTAACCTCAAGAAGTGTTTGTCTGACGAATCCCTAGTAGTACCTCTCCAAGACATAGAGGTAAATGAAAAGTTAAAATTTGTGGAGAAACCACTTCAAATAGAAGACAGAAGGTCAAGTTTCTCAAGCACAAAAGACTAGTACTGGTCAAAGTTAAGTGGGATTCAAAGAGAGGACCTGAGTACACTTGGGAACTGGAATCAGAGATGAAGCGAAAATATCCCTACTTGTTCCAGTAAATCTCGAGGACGAGATTTTAAATAAGGTGGGGAGGATGTAACAACTCCCACCAAAATTATTATTTCTTATTTTATTAATGTCCAATAGGAAACCCTAATTGAGACCCCCAAGTAGTATGGCATGACCCATAAATTTTTCAGAACAATCGAAACTAGGATCAGGGCCCCTAAAACTTAAGGGGGGTATCCCCTAATTGATAATTGTCCTAAAAAATCGTTGTAAAACATGAATTTCATTGAAACTTGACTCACCAGGGCTATGTTAGACACGAGGCTACCCTACCCTAAAAGGGTAGTCGTCGCTGCACGCGCCAGGACCAGGTGGGTCTGGCGCGCCACGCGAGAGGGACCATTTTTCAGTATATATATCAGGGGTTTGGCACTTGCATGGAATGTTTGTTACGATGTGAAAATTCGTTTTCTACGTTACTTTGTGCTCTGATCTTTCTAAAAACAATCAAATCTCGACCCTCTGCTGTGACAACAAGGTAATAACTCGATCACTGCTACGATACAATGTCCGATTGATTGAAACCGATCCGATGGATGTTTAAGTGCTGCCCGAATCCGGGCTATACTTTGTCATTCGTCGTGAGGGTTTTGATTTCATAAGCTTATCGTAAATGTTGTATTAAGTTACTGACCTAGTTTCGTGTGCATTGTTATTTACCTAGGTTACAAGACTAAATCAGTAGGCAAGGTTCTGTCCAAATTAAACTTGCAAAGTGAGTCATTCTCTTTTTATCAACAATGTTTTCCAATACTCAAATAATTTTCAAAAGTTATAAGTTACTGGGATTAAGTCTTGGTTATCTTGAATCACTGACAAGTGGGGTATTGTGCACATTACTAATTTCTCACGGTTAGGTTCACCAACCTAACAGTGACAATCATCACTAATTGGGTGAAAGGACCCAATAGTGGTATGACCATCGTCACCAGGGTGTGACACGGCGCCAGATAAAAATAAGATAGTAGCCATTGTAATCGCTCTTATGCTGTAATCTATAACTAATGTGTTGTTTTATATAACCTGAATGACTCACCAGTATTTCCCCGCTGATAAAATCTTTTTAAACATGTTTCAGGTGACTTACTGTGAATCAAGGAAAAGTGCTACGTAGCACTAAAAAGCTTGAAGAAAGTGGCTCAGTAAAATAAATAAACATGTTTTGTAAAACAAGGGATTTCCTCGTGAAATTCCCTTTATTGTAAATTAAGGGGTTTGTCCCAAATTGTGAAATAAAATAATTGGGCTTTTTCAGTTTAAAAGATCCTTTCAACATTTCCGCTGCCAAATTAAATAATAAATACCACGGATTTCTGTTCCGTGGCTTCTGGACCGGGTCACACCGGGCCGGGGGCCGTGACAGTTTGGTATGGCAAAAACAAGATTATTTAGGGACTATTTGCGACAAACTGCAAAAGTCTGCCGATTCGTATAGCAACGTACACTCTGGAACAAAATCATAAGCTAAACATACCCTAAATACCCTTTACATAGCTTAGAAATAAGTTTTGAGGGGTTCGGTATGCGAAAATACGCTTATTTGATCATATGGACTAAAAGCGTCAAAACTGCGAAAGTTTGCATATACGTACATATCTTGCGTTCTGACCAAATCCGCACATCCAAAAATTTTTGTAATCATTAAAATATTGTATTTTAGTGCTAGGAATGCAAAAATACTTTTCGTTTCGCAATTTGGGTCGTTTTCGCATCCGTTACGACTTCGTCGTAATTAACCGAAAAACGTAACCGTACAGCCAAACGAACCGACATACGTGACATTTTTGAGCATAATTCAAGTTAAACATACTTTAACTTCATCATGGAGCTTAAAAATGGGATTAACGGGTGTTAGAAGTGTCGAAACGCGACAAAACAAGTTCAGGGACCAAAGCTATCAATTTTCAAACTTTGGTCCCTGCTGACTGGCTTACGGACCATATGCGGAGGACCATTACGGTCCGTAAAGGTGCTCCAGTACAACAAAAACTAGAATTCATCAAACAACCTGCTGAACCTGATTTTAATCTTAGTTTTTGGATATTGTGAGCTGGTTTGTGTGTTCTTCAAGTCCCCAAATCAGATCCTAACATGTGTATGGTGATGATCATGCCTTGAACAACTCAATTAAACTTATAATCATCCTAGAGGTTCATGATTTTCTATAAATACCCATGAACTTCAACTTTTCAAATTGCTCATTTCCATTTCTTTTCTTTTCACCTTTGCTCTGAATTGAGGCTACCACACTTGGTTGGAGGCTTCAAGCATGAGCTTTCTTAGTCATCCTTCTAGCCTATAGCACTTGTGAGTGTTCTTTCATGTCTTCTTTATTTATTTCAAGCTAAAAAGTCAAACAGTGTTTGACTTTCAGCTTTGACCATGATTTGGTCAAGACAAAGTTCGTTTGAACTTTGCAACGTGAGCATAATCACGATGGTTTTAGTCCCTTGTGACTATACCTACTGATTACCACGTTGACTAGTCGAAGTGACGAGTCAAAGTTTTGGTCAAAATGCACGATTATGTGCATTTTGCAACGAAACTATTTTCGGGTATCAAAACACTTTGTTTTGATATGAAATCAGTTTTTAACTTATTTAAACATGTTTTAACATGTTTAACTCGTCACTTTTAGTTTAGTTCTTATATAGGGTCGTAAGTCAAGCGGTCTAAACAACCGCTTAGACTTTCGAACCGGACCCGTTTGGTCGATCATTAGGATCCGACCAAACACATTATGTGACCATAGTTGTATAGGGAATAACCTTCCGAGGTTATACCTTATGGTCACTTTGTTTGATTAGTTGTATGATAGGTAGTTTATATGCCTTAGGAAAATAACGAAAATGCCCTTTTTGCGTATAATTTCATTTAAGCATATGTAACCAAATTTTTGACAGTTAAACTGATTATGTAACATAATTAAACATGTTAGGGCATATAATACTTATCATAGGGCTAGTTAGACCATCCGAATGCGTATTTGCGCAAATGACGCGTTAAAGTAGCATAAACTACCTTAACGGGTCATAAGCACTTAGGATAGGTTCCAATTTAGAATGTAGGCTTTGTTAAACCATATCATATGAGTTCCAACACTCATTTGGTTTACAATACCTCATTCTATCCTATCTCCCGATTTAGGTCCCTATTATTAACATAGTGATCCGATACTAGGTGCCACTTGATTCCTTGATTGCCCGAGCTTTGCTAATTCACTTAATCGAGGATACCTTGCAATATCAAGTGAGTACATAGCCCCACATCTTTTTACACTTTCTAAATGTTTTGAGGTAACTATGTGAGTACATAGTCCCATCTTTTACCGCTTTCAAATATTTTGGGGTGATACACATGTGCTTACTTGTTACTTTCATGCTTTTCACGCTTTTCATGAAATATACTTGCTATGTTCAACTAGTACACATATAGTACACATATAGTACATGATTTCAATTATGCTTTGCTATGTATGTTGACTGAGCATGCTAGCACATTAATTTCATAGATACTTTTGCTGCATATGTTTACTCAACATATGAGCACATTGATTTACATTACATTTATGCTATGTATGTTGACTGAGCATGCTAGCACATTGATTTCATAGACATTTCTACTTCGTATGTTTACTTAGCATACTTAGTACATGGTTTTTACATGACATGCTTACATTGGTTATGACATTTGGTATGTTTACAGGACAAGAATACATTCATTAACATTGATCACGCCGCTCGGTGGTATGTAATGGTACCGTTGGACTTGACAAATCCCGTTCCCCGCTTCCTTGGTTTGTTTGGAAGTAGGGATGACAGAATCCGAAAACATTTTTGATAAACCTTTGACTTGTTAAGGGTTTATCCGACAGTCTCAAGGCTTGAATGTATGTGATAAACACAACCACATAAATGTTCATATCAATAAAGCATTGGTTTTGCAAAAGATAACTTTTAATTTAAAATTTGATTTATTCAAAGACATTGTTTTGTACATGACATTTGGTTACACATGACATTTGATTATACATGACATTATACATATGGTTTGAGTAAATACTTTTTATTCACCATACAAGACATTGGTTGTTACTTGACATTTAATTATTATACAAGACATTATACATATGGTTTGAGTAAAGACTTTTTATTCACCATACAAGACGTTTGGTTATACAAGACATGGTTTATACCTGACATGGTGACATTATACATTGTTTATACATGACATTTGACATTGGCTTAAACAAGACATTTTTGGTGGTTAATGATAAGTGATTTAAATAACGAGGCGTGTGTAATATGATAAAAGCATGGTGGACACGCCGCTGGTACTCCCTATTTATAAGTGCTTTTATGATATTAGATATCGTAGCGTTATCTAAACCACTTCGACAAAGACAAAGACATGACACTTTTTATACAAAGGACGTATTTTTTTCACATGACATTGTTTTACAAATGACATATTTTATACAAATTCATTTTCACTTGGTTAATTATTAACCATACGTCATTCTTTTACATCATCTGATTTTCATATCGATTTCACATGATTTTATAAAAGAAAACATTTTACAAGATTCATGACTACTTTTTGTTAAACACTTCTTTTGTTAAACACTTCTTTTAACTTACAAGTCATGAATCCTTCATCAACAAAACCTATGTGTCTCACAGGCATTTTTATGCTGACATACCTATTTTCACATGTGTTTCAGGAGCTAATGTTTGATGATTATCGTGCTACACTTAGGCGGACTTGGGCCTTAGTGACTTAAAACTATGAAAGACAGTTTAATTCACGTTATGTTTCTGTTATTTCCAAGACAATGTAAACAATTTAATAAATAAAACCAAACTTTAAGTACCATGTGTTGTGAAACAATAATTCTGTTACTACACTCCCCGACGTTTCCGCCGCGGTTTGTTGTTTTACGCGATCGAGGTGTGACACTAGTCGAGAATGTGTTTGGTTAAGAAGTGTAATACAACACATTCGTAGGTTTTGTGTTATTTCTACGAGAGATGAGGGACCGACGATTTTACATGAAGACAACACATCATGCATTGCTCTACTTAAGGAATGATACATCAAAGGTGACAGAACGAAACACATTTTACCTAAGTTTTTTTTTTTCACACATGATTTGTAAAAGAATGGAGATATTACTATCCAACAAATTTGTTCTAGCGACAATTTGGCAGACTTGTTTACTAAATCACTTACGACCTGTACATTCAAGAAACTGGTTCATGGGATCGGGATGCGTTGACTTAAGGAGATCATCAGGGGGAGAATAATACACGTTGCACTCTTTTTCCCTCAGCTATGGTTTTATCCCACTGGGTTTTCCTAGCAAGTTTTTTAACGAGTCAGCATCACCAAGCGTATTATAAGAATAATATATTATTTTGTCAAGTGGATAGTCAAGGGGAAGTGTTATGAATTAATATATATTTATTGTGTGACTATCCACTTGTGTTTATCATTATATTATGACTCTCCATGTACTTAACTCACATCTTGTAAGCCTGCAAATAGAGATATCTTTGATCCATATTTTACACCAATAAGAGATCCATTTCTCATTCTCTCTTTCTTATCTCTATAAGACCACCCGCAGTGGTGAACTTTTTGGGTGTTTTTTGGTTCAAAAACGCCCCACAACGCCGTGTTCTCCGCCCCCGTGGGCGTTGTTTAACAAAAAAATGGTAGGAGTGTTTTAAAATCAACGCCTTAGAGGGAATGGATTTGGCCAATCACATGCAGGTTTTATGGATTTGTTCAATAAAGTATTTTTCATTTTTTTTATTTAAATTTATTTGCACCCATTTTTAACATAATATCCCACAATTCCCACATCCCCACTACACCCATTTTAGAAAAACGCCCCATAATGCTCCATTGCTAACTGCGCTGACACATGGCGCAAAACGCGTAGGGGCATTACCACTACACATGGTCTTAACCACTACATATGGTCTAATGTTAAGACCATGTGTAATGGTTAATGCCCCCTAATGAGCATTTTTCGCCACATCAACATTATAACGCCCTGCAAAAAATGTGCAACGGTTAATGATCTTTTCGTTCAATACTTACCATCTTTCCTCCTCTTTGGGCATTATTTTAGAAATGTCTCTCCCTTTTCATGCCCCTATAACATCCAAGGGGATGGTACTGAGAGCGTTATCAAACTCTTTCATACCTCTATAATGCCCATTACGCATACCCTAATAGGCTAGTTGTTTCACAAAATAGATTATTATTTGTCATTTAAAAAAGTAAAAACATAATCAGTTTTAACAGTTTCATAAACGTAATCTAAACAATAATTAATTTATTATTCCGTTACAATGTCAATTTTTACCTTCTTTAAAAACTCTTTTCCCTATTCACTTCCCCTAATGTTCATGGAACACACTTTACGTGAAGAAAGAAAAGCATGTGCGTGCATAATAATAGTGAGCAGATAAACAAACATAAGAGTAAACTGTCAAATTCGTCCCTGAAGTTTGACCAATTTTGTCAGATCCATCCAAATTTTTTTTTTTTTTTGTCACCTGGAACTATTGAGGTTTATAAATCATTGCCAAATCCATCTAAATCTCTAATACCATTAAAATTCAACGTTAAATATGGGGTATTCTTGTCATTCTCAAGTAACCGAAATATAGACATACATGTTATGAGAGAGAAATATTCGGCTTAGTGCCCCGCAACGCGGGCGAGGCAAAAACTAGTTACAAACAAACAAAAATATATTGATATTTTTTAAGAATCTTTAAGAATAGTTTGCAAAGTACATTGAGTACTTGTAGAGTACAAGACTACTGCTAGTGATAAATGCACCAGGGAATCACTAGTACACAAGTGGTGCACCATATGATGTATTGGGTTCCTTCAATTCCATATGAATCCAAAACACAGAAACCCCACTTTTCACTCATCATCTTTCTCATCACAAACTGTAGCAGATATTTGATGTGTGTAATTATTACTATTAGCAAACATGATTTGGAGCAGGAGCATTCTCATTTTGATGACGCAATGGTGTTTCCATTGCAAGTAAATTGAACAAATGGAATCCTAAACTTATCACTAGAAAGCAGTAAAGATTGAAAGTCAAAACCAGGTCAGTTATAGTTGCGTAAGAAAATGACAAGTTGGTAAAAGTTTAAGGGTCATTTCTGCCAATTGACAAGTTGGTTTGTTAACCTGTGGTTAACTTCTATGATTAGTTTAAATAGCTTCTAAATATCGCTCATTTGAGTTTTAGTTTTCAATTCGTCCAAATTTGTAACAAGTCTCAATTCATTTCTTCTTAAATCAGTAATTAAAGATCTTTGTTCTTCATTATGTATTGTTTCTATTTTATGGTGTTGCATGATTTGATACAACCAAGTTGATGGGCCGCATTGCATGACTTAACCAAGAGAAGTGCTTTTTCATTTCATCGTCTACACCAAGTGTCATTTAACTCTTTTATGTGGCTTTTATTTTCCATCATACTGTTGGTGAAATTCAGCGGCGGAACTAGCCCAAAAATTTAGGGGTATCCCAATTAATTAGTTTTTAGACCAGGGGTATCCTTTGTATAACAGAGACGAAGTTGAGGGGTATTTTTACACTACGAAAACGGAATTAAGGAGTATTTTTACACTACGAAGACGGGGTTGAGGGGTAACCCGTGGTACCCCTACTAACATTCTAAGTCCACCCATGGGTGAATGTACATTAGGGTTGAGTATGGCTCAACTTGGTTATAGGTTAAAACCAAACATATAACCGATGTTTTTGTTTTCAGCTTTCTATAACAAATCGATTTCCGATACATAACATACTAATTACTAAAACTAAAAAATATATGTTATTAAAATAAGTTATAATAAGATTTTCTGATATATAACATGTTAATTATTAAAGATTATTAAATATATATTTTGAATTTAATGTCGGTTAATTCGGTTAACTCACATGTTGTCATTTTTGTTATAATCAAAATAACTGAATTTTATGTGAACATGCATAACATCACATGGGTAGCTAAAATTCACTTATTTTAAAAATAATAACATGAGAGTTAACCGAGTTAAATATGGATTGAAGTTGAACTTGACAGCGATGTTTGAGAATGCGCGTTTTATCTTTCACACGTCTAACCAACTATAATTCACCCATCTTGCAAAGTATTACTTAAGTGGACATTGTAGTCTTAATGAGACGGGAAATCCGGATTGTGCAGGACAAAGGAGTACCATAAAAGATTACTGGTGTTGATAAAGAGGGTGCATATCTCTATTGATTTGAGAGTACTCAATTAGCTTAAAGTCCTCCAAATTCTTCCATCTCTGCTATGGGCACAAAGCATGGCGAAAATGTCACTAGTCACACATCATGTTGGTTTAAAATTTGGCATCAAACATGACAAAAATACTTGTCGTTATCACATAGGTTTTACAATACGCTCAACTCTATTATATTTTAGGGTAGTTTTCACCTTCTGTATTTTGTCATTTGGGTAATGATTGTATATTAAAAAGTCGACAGTGTAGGCAGATAGTCAACACATGATCATTGTAAGGAGCAAATTCATTTCTTGTAGGGTAACAAGTACCAAACGTCCAAACCCTTCGGGTCAATGGAGAATTGAAGAATGGGGGTGCACCATGGGAAATAGGGTTAAACGTACTCCAGCTGCATTCACCCTACTTAGAGCTAAATGGCTTATGGTCATAGGATTATTCACCTATATATTTTGGGGTTTTCTATCTACACACCCTCCTGTCTATCTACACACTTTTTGAATTCAATACGCATCGTATAGGCCTATACGATGCGTATTGAATTAAAGTAAAAAACATGGCAGACTAACAGGTGCAGGTTGTGTCTGGCGGCGGGTTTGATACGCATCGTATAGGCCTATACGATGCGTATCAACCCCCTGTTTTTTTGAATTTATTTTTTGTTGTGTTGTGTGAATGCGAACCCGAGAAACGAAAGGGATTTCGAGCAGTTGGTCGATGATATGATTGATAAAGATCTTGACACGATTATTTCCATTATCAACCCCCTGTTTTTTTGAATTTATTTTTTGTTGTGTTGTGTCGAATGCGAACCCGAGAAACGAAAGGGATTTCGAGCAGTTGGTCGATGATATGATTGATAAAGATCTTGACATGATTATTTTCATTTTCAAGTATTATTAAAACCATTCAAGCCAACCAGTCTACAATGTGGTTCCCAATTTGCGGAACTTAATCCCAGATTGTCTAAAGAAACACCTTTTCAAGTTTGCACAGTGGGAGAAAAGACCAGCACCTCTGTCAGTATTGTCCTTTAAATTCGCATAAACATATATTCGTTTCATAACCTCCTCCTATAAATCAACCACAACTCACCCGATACGTCTTCTCTGGATCACACATGATAAAAGCGCTTCTTTAGACAATCTGGGTCACATATCCGACAATAGGGCCCACGGATCTTATGCCCACCCGAGACCGACCTCTGGATCACACATGATAAAAGCGCTTCTTTAGACAATCTGGGATTATGTTCTGTTTCTTCAAGATTTACGTCTGATGTCCAAGTTTGATCACATGATAAAAGGGGAAATCTAATGGAACACCTGATTGAGAGAAACTTCTTCGAGCTAACCGCCGATATCTCATCCTTCTGTTGTTTAGTACTTCCGAGATAATTCAAGTTATTTCAGTTATTTCTGTTGATTCAATACTTCAACGTATTTTAGTTGGTTTCGAATATACCCGAAGAGATCTGAGCCAACCGAAATCCACTTCCAAGACGATTCAAGTGAGTCCTATGAAGCAAGTGTCGGTCTATTCAATTGAGATGAAACATTAGAAACCCGACAAACAGTCTTGGCAACTGTGACAGCTTATCTATCTATGTGTGTCACATCCATCCTGTTATAGCAATCGATATGATTAATTTTACAGATTTTTTTCTAATTAGCATTGTTAACTACCAAAAGAATGCATACACAAATAGTTCTAGTGGACGAAGCAAAGAGAACCTGATTCTGTTGTTCAGTACTCTCATGTGCTAAATACAAAGCCGATTTCAACTTCCATTCATCAAATAATAAAAACCCTAAGAATGCATACACAAATAGTTCTAGTGGACGAAGCAAAGAGACCGCCTTGTTAACAAAAGTATGTTGTTCCAAGATCAATTCCAAAGATTATTGATGGTAACAAGAGTATTGAGGTGGGTTCAAACTTCCAAGATCAAATTCCAAGATATCAGCGTTTTTTAATCTATTAGAACGATCCTTGTTTTGAGAACCTGATACTGTTATTACATCCGAGACGATTCAAGTGAGTCCTATGAAGCAAGTGTCGGTCTATTCAATTGAGAGGAATCATTGCATTACATCTCCGTTGAAAACAAGTGGTTGTAATGATGGAACCCTTGATTTGAAAAAAAACATTTTTGAGAAATTTATAGTTCAATACGCATCGTATAGGCCTATACGATGCGTATTAATCGATGATTTTACTGAAATACCCCTGGTTTTCTGATAAATTCAGGGGTATTTTTGAGAAAATTCAAAGTTTAATACGAATCGTATAGGCCTATACGATTCGTATTAAGGTGATATAAGATACAACATAAGCCTATACGATCGTATATGGCATTATTTCAAATTTAGTGTTATCGTGTTTCCCTCGGTTCGACGCGTATACGTCTCGTTTTTTGCCGAACTTTCGCATATTTTGTCGTTTTATTACGTATACCTTCAACATAAGTCGTTTCGGTGCCGTTCGGTTGCGTGCGAATATCTTATTCTATGATTACGTACAGTTTTGTTTGAAATCCACTTGAACTCCATAGTGCCGTATTATATGTATACGTGTGTGGAAATATCGTTAGTTGCGTACTTTGACGTATTTTTGCATATTTTGACGTATTCTAACATATTGTTGCGTATTTAATAGTATTTTTGACGTATTTTAGCGTATTTTAACGTATTTTAGGGTATTTTTACGTTTTTAGCGTATTTTAGCGTATTTTAACGTATTGTAACGTATTTTAGCGTATTTTAACGTATTCCTGGTCAAATCACACACTATAAAGTTTAAACTTATCGTGTGTTGCAGTTTGGAAAGATGACCGAATAGAGATCTGAATAACAAACTGTGGAGAACTTGTTTGCGTTATCCATCAACAAAAGATAAAAAATACTCTAAAATTAACAAGGCGGTCTCTTTGTTGCGTACACAGGGAGAATGTTCTCGAAATTGAAGGAAAAGGAAAAATGGTTGCTGATGTTTTTCACTATCAGGTTTTTGTTGGTTTGTTTGAGAACCTGATTCCAATGTCCTACTACTACAATCCTTCCTACATTATTGAAAATTACTATATCACCCCCACCAGATACATTAATTTGTCACTTTCAAAATTCAAATCAAACGTTCATGTATCACAAGGAATGACCGATCTAAGGCAGAGAACCTGATTCAGATACACAAATTCGATTTCAACAAATCTTTCAAGGTCTTAAGTGATGGACAATTGGTTAAAAGATGTAGAAGAGTTTGTGTAGAGATCTTTACAGTATGGTTTCTCGACAAATGAAGTATTAAAAGATGTTAGTTTCTTGACAGTATGGTTTCTCGACAAATGAAGTATTATCTGACAAAATTCAAAACAATTGTAATTGCTACGTCAGATGTTAGCTCGGAAGTTCTATAATACAAAGTAAACCGACCTCTGGATCACACATGATAAAAGCGCTTCTTTAGACAATCTGGGATTATGTTATGTTTCTTCAAGCAACTAAACAAGCGGTGAACGGTATTTAACGTACACACCACGTTCGAAGATCCTTGCATTAGACACAATTTGTTGTAATTTGTGGATCAACAGAAATAACTGAAACAAGCAGACATTGATTTTGCCAAGATTGAAGGAAAGAAGCTGGCCATAAGCATTGTGGATTCTTAGTGTTATTCGAATGTAAGTGGATCGAGGGATACGCTTATCTATACTGGTCAAGGTGGGCATGGTTTGTTCGGGAGTAAATCACCACCCAAAGATCAACAACTTGTGATTGTCGGATACTGCTAGTTATTCGGAATGTTTCGAATCATCACAGAAGACGTGTCGGGTCCTGCTAGTTATTCGGAATGTTTCGAATCATCACAGAAGAAGTGTCGGGTTCTGCTAGTTATTCGGTTTGGAAAGTGGACGAAGCAAAGAGAAACTGATTCTGTGATTCAGTACTTTCGTGTGCTAAATACAAAGCCGATTTCAACTTCCATTGATCAAATAATAAAAACCCTAAGAATGCATACACAAATAGTTCTAGTGGACGAAGCAAAGAGACCGCCTTCAAATAATGTTTCCTAGATGTTTGAAGACCAACAAATGTCCAAAGTGTTGCTTTTTCGTTCGCATGACGGAAAGCTGCTACCGCGTGACAAGAAGCTACCTTGCAAAAATTAGAAAATTAAATCGACATCCTCAATACGCATCGTATACGCCTATACGATGCGTATTACTTTTTGGCGGGGGACAATGGCAGCCTTTGGTAGGCATAGAAGTTTGAACCCACCTCAATAAACATCGTATAGGCCTATACGATGCGTATTGAGGGTGTCGATTTAAGCCCCAAGGTGTGCCAATAATACGACCCTATATTTTTGCCAAATAGGAAAATTAATTATCATTAGAAAAAGATAAGGTGATTTATATAAATGAGTTATATACCATTTTGGTCCCTGTCGTTTGGGTCATTTTGCCAGTTTAGTCCAAAGGTTTCAATTTTCGTCTATGGGTCCAAAAAAGTTTTACTGTTGCCATGTTAGTCCACCGAGTTAACTTCATCAATTTTTTCTGTTAACGAGAAGGACAATTCGGTCATTTTATATGTAATTCTGTTAGGGAAATTGGCCTGTAACAATCCCACATAGACCTTATTGGCCATTAATAATCTCACCTCAGAATATTCCCCCCACCAGTCTCACCTTTCACCAATTTTTCCTGCAATGGTCCCCCGTTAAAAAAACTTAACGGAGTTAAGTTTTTTTCCAAATTACAAACATATTTTTAGGGCTTTTAATTAGAACGACGATACCAGTCCACTGATGTAAAACTTGCCTCGAAACGGTGCTCCAAACGATGAAAACGACGCTTCAATTCGTGTGTTCAAATTTCCAATTAACCAAAATCAAGTCACTTGGAGCACCATTTCGAAGTAGGTTTTACATCAATGGACTCGTATCATCGTTCTGATCAAAAGCCCTAAAAAATATGTTTGTAATTTGAAAAAAAGCTTAACTCCTTTAAGTTTTTTTAACGGGGGACCATTGTAGGAAAAATAGGTGAAAGGTGGGACTGGTGGGGGGAATATTCTGAGGTGGGATTATTAATAGCCAATAAGGTCTAGGTGTGATTATTACAGACCAATTTCCCATTCTGTTAACTAGAAGGTCAATTCGACCATATAAAATGACCGAATTGCCATTTCTCATTAACATAAAAAATAGATGAAGTTAATTCAGTGGACTATAATGACAGCAGTGAAACCTTTTTGGACCCACAGACGAAAAATGAAACTTTTAAACTAAATTGTCAAAATGACACAAACCAAAGGGACTAAAATGACATTTAACTTTATATAAAACTAGTACTCTTTTTCTTTAAGTTATATATAAGGATAATAAGAAAACCCATAGTAATCTTATGTAACAAATTTTCTTTTTCTAAAAAAACTAAGACATGCAATATGCATGTTTTCGAATGTTTTGAGAAAAAAAAGCACCGACTAGTTTTTTAATGTTCAATATTTGTATATGTTACACCATCTTTTGAACATATGTAACATGTAACACAAAATTTTAAACTTAAAAAAAAGCTAGTCGGTGTTTTTTTTTGCTCAAAACATTAGAAAACATGTATCTTAAATTCCCTAATTTTTTTAGAAAAAAAGTTTGTAACATAAAGTTTTTACAAATGTTTCATAAATTTTTTCAACTTAGATGAGTTTTCTCCCTAAAATCCTCATATATATAGGGTAATTATAGGGAGAAATCCTATATGAGTTAAAAAAAGAGTAAAGTACAATTTCAGTCCCTGGGGTTTACACCCAATTACAAGTTTAACCCCTATTTCATAAAATTCAACAGTCCAGTCTCTGTGGTTGTTAATTGCTCGCAATTAGATCTCTAGTGTTAAATGACCGTTTGAATTTATGTGATAAGACTAAAATACCCTACAACTTTACTTACTATTTCAGTCCATTCGGTTATACCCAATATATCCCCTCCAATTTCAAAAGTAATTCTTAAATCTAGTAATTAATGACCACTCAAGACCACTAAAGATGAGGGGAAGGGGGGCTTTAGTGAAAGAAGGGTAAAATTGAAAAACAAATATTTTTTAAATATTTCTAGTTTCTCCATACGTTATTTATTTTTTAAATACACCATAAAATCACAGATTTTTTCTTATCTTTCATTCAAATATATTTGAGCATATTTTTATGACATAAAAAAGAGATTTAAGGTGCCGTACTTTTTTCAATACTACTATTTATTACTACACATGTGCAACATTACGAAAATCCTAAACCCCCACCTCCACCCCAAAAACCTACCTAAACCCTCCACCCCCCCCCCCCCCCAAAAAAAAAAAAAAAACTTATCCCCCCACCCCTAAAAACTAAACCCTAAACTTAATTTTTTTTTTAATTTCGCAAAAATATGCTCGAACGAAAGATAAATAAATTTGTGATTTTATGACGCAATTTAAAAAAAAAAAAATAACATATGACGAAAGAAATGTTTGAAAAGTTGTATATTTTTTTTTTCCAAATTTGCCCCTCATTCATTAAAAGTCCCCTCCCTCTTTTTTAGTGGTTTTAAGTGATTTTTTTTTAGTTTTCCCACATTTAAGTAATTTTCTTATGATTCTCTCCATATACATATACATATATATATATATATATATATATATATATATTTATATTTATGAAAAATCGGATTTGTCTAGTGCTGGTTTAGGTTCTATAGTGGCATTTATCAATTTTAAATATAATTATCATCTTCTAGATTAACTTTTCATCTCAGATAATCATCAAAGATATCCTAATCTAAGAAAGACCCACATAATAATAACAATAACAAATGTGTCATCCGAGAAAGTACGAGAAGGTATTGTTGGGTTAAAATTTAAATTATCATAAATGGAAAAAAACAATTTCCTTGAAGCAAACAAAATAGCTTTATTTTTTTTAGCGGCCAACAAACTCAATCCCGAGCACTCTCGGGGTACACACTGGACAAACGGAGTACTCCGAGAGTAAACCAAGTCCACCACCAATTCCGGGGAAAACCCGGTAACCCATCCGCCCGTAGGCACGACAGTGAAATTACCGGTAAAACCCGTTTGGCTCCAGGATCCAACCCAGGTTTCCCTGGGTCTCCTATCATTACCCAACAGCGCCTCACTCTGCACCAAGTAGGAGTCGAACCTGCATCTCTCAAGAGAAATGCAAGCCCTCCATCACTTGATCTAAAGATCATTGGCAAAAATATAATCCTTGAAAGAGTAAAATGCAAGGATAGTCCCTGTGGTTTTGTAAAATAACATCTATAGTCCCCAACTTTTGTAAATTACACCGGTGCTCCCTGTGGTTTGACAGTTTGTTACCCAGATAGTCCCTAGAGTGGATGTCCGTTAGTTTTCTCCGTTAAATTCATGGAAAATGACCAACATGCCCTTAGTATTTAAATTAAAACACTAAAATAAATATATTAAAATTAAAAGTGGGACCCACTAACCTTCATCTTCACAAAGCCCTGATGTCTCTCTCTCACACACTCACCACCACCCGCCTCCACCACTTACCACCGGCCACCACCACCTGCAACTCCATATTCGTCACCTGAACTCCTTCCTGTATCCCAGATCCCTTCATCCACCACCTTTAGAGAGAGAAACAACTAGAGAGAGAGAGAAACAATTAGCTAATTATTGCTCTAATAAAGTCTTCCACAACAAACCATCAACCGGAGAACCGTTTGCAACCACCGGCGTCGTGTATGGTTACTGAAGCGGCTTCTTCTGCTATGCCGCCACAACAACTGCCGCCGCCGCCACGCCGTTACAAGTTCACCCGGCGTATCTCCTCGCTGCCATTTTTTCCATCGGAGGTAACCACCTTAAATAAATAATATTCATTCATTCACACATATACATATTAAATGTCTGTTAATAATAGCATATTTAATTGCTTCTGTGCTCAATTAATGAACAACAAACAGATTTAGGGTTTAATTCGTTGATGCTAGAACTTTTTCTCTGCATATGTTTTCAATTTCTGACTCCGATTTAACTAGATCGGATCTTGTCGCAACATTTAGGAATTTTGATTTAGCTGATTGTGGTTGTTAAATGATTAATTAGGTTTTTTTTATATTTTTAATAAAAGCAAGGGGCAAATTTGTCATTTTACATAGATTTAACAGAGAAAACTAACGGACATCCACTCTAGGGACTATCCAAGTAACAAACTGTCAAACCACAGGGAGCACCGGTGTAATTTCCAAAAGTTGGGGACTATACGTGTTATTTTACAAAACCACAGGGACTATCCGTGCATTTTACTCATCCTTGAAATGCCTCTTATACTATTTTATGCAATTTCGGCTGGTGATCGTTGGCTTATCCTCTTTCAACTAATCATAGAAAATATGGATGAGGACCCTCCCATTAGGCATACATGTATACATTAATCATTTTTTATATCTAACCATTAGCCATACATGTATACATTAATCATTTTTTATATCTAAATATTAAGTAGGAGTGTTATATACAGGATAATTACGTCCCAAAAAATGGTCAAAATCAACAAGCAATTCAGTGAATCATCTATGAAATGATCGTTCTATTTTGGTGAAAAAAAAAATAACCTCGTAAGAATTGGATTGAAAGATGCTTAACATATATATATATATAGAGAGAGAGAGAGAGAGGGGGAGGGAGAGAGAGAGAGAGAGGATGATGTATAATACAACTTATTTTGTCTGGTTGATTTTCAAGTTTTGGAAGCCATAAAACAAAGTTTTTCCACAGGCTAAATAGTCATAATGTTAATCATTTTAGAAGAGACATCAACATAAACCATATCTTTGGCCAATTGAGAACAAGATCATTGCTATCAAAGCAAAATAAAATAAAATATTTATTGTTTGATCATGTATAACATATATAAATATAAATTTCTTTTATATCAATAACATTTTTAAGCTTAATAACCTTTTTTTAAGTTACCCAGGTATCCTTTTTGTAGGAATTAGGTTCACTATTTATAAAATATAATTACAAAATATATAATAACGAGACTCTCGTTATTCACATGAAATATCATAGTACAATACCGGTTGCAATAGCTAAATAAAAAGAATATAAAATATAATTATATATACCAATCTTGATTCAAGCCGCATCTCTGGTGGGTCCTTCACGCGCACTTGATAACATCCTAGACTCGAGTATTCATCATCTTGAGTTTTGAAAAATACACCTTGACTGCAACAAAGAGCGCACTAAAACGTTGACGATTTTGGTTGAGGCACGTGTTCAACACGTTTCCCTTAAAACAGATTTCGCGTCTACTAAAGACGACGCGTCTGTCTCCAAGGGTACAACAGCCGAAGCAGTCTGTACTGCTGTAAATGGCCACGCGCCCGAGGTTACATCGAATAGAATTATAGTGTTTGAACTTGTGGAAAAATAATGATACGAAGGTAATGGAATCGAGTAGAGAAAATTCATCTCTCTATAATTCCCAACATATAGATGTTCAAGTCTTCACCACTTCTCCAAGAGTTCGTCATACATATTATTTTCTCTTGTAGTTTTCTCATCATTCCAATGAGTCACATATCCTACCATTTTTTTACAAGAGGTGTATGTAGTGAAGAGTTTCTTGGTGATTTTATTAGAGACATAAAACTCTAATAAAAGTTTCACTTAATTAGTGATTTAATTAAAGACATAAAACTCTAATAAAAGCTAATCAAGTGTCATAAAACTCTACTCAAGAGTTTCACATATGGAGTTTAATAGTAATTATAATTTCATTCAATTATAAATTAACTAAATATCCATTCACTAATTTTCCCAACAATCCCTCACATGAATGGAGATTGTTCAAAACACTTAAAATTTCCAATGTAACCTCGGCAGTTGAGTTTTGCATACGATAGGTAGGTGTTACCCTTTGAACCTTCGCTCATGAAATGCACTTAGCCCACTAGCTCTGAGTAGATCTCGATGTCTTTGAACTCGTCTGCCTTTTATGTAGACGACAATACACTTCACACAAGACTCTCCCTAGCTGGGTCATCTCCTCATAGTCGTGTCCAATAATGGTTGTGGAACACTTTCCTGGTTCTGCGAGAGCTCTAGGAATTGTGCCCCCAATTCCATTCGAAGCGACCCCACTTCTCTCTAACATAGGTGATTCTCCTTAGATCATTAAAAACATTGTGGTTATCGTGATTTATCCAAATCATTTACCACATATTATGCTTAGCCTCACTCTTTGTCACTGAATATCATAGGAATAGACTAGGACGTATTTAAACACCCTTTTATAGTTTGGGGGTATGTATAACCATATATACTAGCTTATGCATATCATTTATGCCCCCATAGTGACCACCTTTAGGCATATGAGTTAGTTATCCTATTGAACTTAGATCTTGGGATCTCCAGTCAACTAAGTTAGGTGTCCTTCACATGACCTTTTTCCATGGGCTTCAGTCTCATTCCACAACTTGATCTCTAATAAACCTTCAGGTTGTTGGATCCATAACATTAAAAAATAACTTTGCGTATTTGAGATCAGTTGTCATGATGTGTTCTTAACTCGTAAGTTAATTTTGCCTATTGTCAGCTTCTAAGACTATAACCTCAGTGGCCATCTGAATCTGGTTATAATATATGTCTTTGTAAGATACGCTTATCATTTAAAGACAAACAAAGATTCAAGTGTGGGGATATTTGATGTGTGCAAAATGTAACATATAAATTACATCAATTGTGGCATAAAACTAACCCTTTTTTAGTACTAATGTTGGAAAAAGTGTGCTTTTGTCTTCCTTTTGTATTTTCAGGATTAAATGAACTCAAATTAACAAAAGAAGCAAAAAGGCAGCTAAATCTAACATAAATACAAAGAAAAGGAACAAACGTGACATGCCCAACCCCACGACAGCATCTTCCCAAGCAAAACAAGAGAATAGAAGGCTGAACACGCCCCGTGCTCAATGAGCACGGGGGCGTGCCCAAGTGTCAGCATAAAAGACAAAGTTGTAGAAGCTTCCAACGCCCACCACGGGGCCGTGCTCAGCGGACACGGGGCCATGGTCAACTATAAGATTCGCAGAATCCAGGCAAATCTTGATAGTACAGATATGCTTCTGCACACGGGGTCGTGCCCAGCGGACACGTGGCCGTGGTCAACTAATACAGACAAGAGCAATTAATGAAGACAGAGAAGGATGTGGACACGGGGCCGTGCCCACTGGACACGGGGCCGTGCCCACTGGACACGGGGCCGTGCCCGAGCTTCTGTTCAGCCTATAAATAGGAGTGCTTGGCTCAAGCTCAAACCATCCCTTGGCACACCACCTCTCTCACACTTCACCCACCACCCACCACCACCATAACACCATCATCCACCACCATCATCCATTGTCCATCATAGAGTGTGTGAGTCGTCTCGGGATCCAAGATTGATCGTAAGAGTTCTTGACAATCAAGGCCATGTTTGCCTAAGTCTCTTACATCACTTGGTGAAGACAAAGTGTCTAGTGTAATACTTTTTATTTTTAATCTTTTCGCACTTTTTACTTGGTTATGTATTAATGACTTTAATAACTAGTTTCTTATGTTGAAGGTGATTTTTCCTTATCGTTTGTCCGTGGTGTCTTGACATTATTTTACTGTCTATATAAAATAAAAGATTTTCACCATTCATATCTCCACGGTCTATATGGAGGTATGTTGGCTACCTGGTCGGGGGTTAAGGGAACGGTTTGGTAAAAGTCTTGCCTTGTTCAGTGTATAGATCCTGCAAGGACCTGGGTCAAATTTAGTAGGACCTCCTTCAATACTTAACGGTATTGGATGGCGGGGGTCCAAACTCTTTGATCCCCTCATATGTAAGCTACTATTAATACTTTAACCCGGCTACTTAGGACTGTATCCCTGCTGACTCAGACTACTTAGCCGAGGGTAACGTCACCTTCAAAAGAGGGGCCTACCATAATATGCATTAATAACTTAATTAATTATCTTTCAATAATCCGTCCCTTTAGGATTGTATCCTTGCTGACTCAAACTACTGAGTTGAGGGTAACGTCACCTTCAAAAGAGGGGTCTACTACAATAACTAAGATAATCTCTTAAAAAGTGCAAAAGTGCAGAAATAATCAAAGGTTACACTAAACACGAGTCGGAGCCAAGTGATTCATCTTGTCTATCTGTTTTTATTTTTATTTTTATTTTCAGCATTTTAGTTAGTTTTTATTTTTCTTAGTTTAAAACCTTTTTCTAAACTTTTTGATTTGATTAGACGTTGAAGATAAACTGGTACTAAAGGCTCTTGTGTCCTTGGACGACCTCGGTATCTTGCCAACACTATACTACGCTCACGATGGGTGCATTTGCCCATATGTGTGTTTAGTGTTAGTAAATATCGTGTTTTATAAATTTAAAACTTGGTTAAAAAGTGTTAAAAGGGCTTAACATATACATTAAAAACTAATAACACTCACGCACATCATTATTCATTAGGAGATATGTATATTTAGGATGCTCTCCTAAATGAAGGTAAAATCTCCATATAGATCTAACAATAATCAAGTGGTAGACGCATCTACTTATAAATCTCGCAAGATTTATTAAAGGTATACAATAACATATAGAAGTATGTCGACATGAATTTTCCAATGACTTCTAATGAAGTATGTCGACATGAATGTCGTTAGTGTATTTCATCTCAATACACTTACTACGTTCTTTCATTTACTCACTTATGATGTGGTTATACATTTGATGTTTCGTCTTTGACTTTTAGTCAATGTAACAACTTTCAAGTTGTTTATGTCCAAGTATTTTCATATACTATCCGTTTAAAATCATATTCTTTTAAACAATGTATAACCGACGTTATAATTATTTTCCACAAAAATAATTTCTACGTCACAACCATTAGTGATTTATTTTTTTGTAAAAAATTGCATGTGTTATCCGAAGATATTGAACACAAAACAATAAAATACATTGGAAACTAAATCATAAGTTCCAATCACTTTTGAAATTTAAACGGAAGCATAGACAATATGTAGACATCAAATAGCAAATTGTTTTTATCTTCAACACTTTATAATCTGACCGAAATCTTCTCAACAATATCGTCCCATGGCATGTCTTGAGGTACTCCCTCAATAAGACTCCATACACTTGTAAGTACAAGTTCCCCATTTCATCTTGAAACTTTAAACTTGGACAATTATGCTCAAAACAACACCAAGTTGTTACAAATACTACATTTAAGTAGTAAACTTGAACAATTAAATTTGTTCACAACAACACCAAGTTGTTTTTCACCAAATAACATTTTTTTAACACGCATGTTGGAAAAAAATGTTATAACAAGCACATTATAGAATCGAACGTTTACATAAAACGTTTTCAAAGATATAGTTTATAAAATAAACCGTTTCTCATCATTTTTAATGCACACATAGGCAATTAAATGTTTACATAAAACATTTCTGTTCATTATGAACAATCTCTAACCTCGTATTCGTGATACACATTTTCTAACACACATGTTAGAAAACTTTAAGTCATTATATATATATAAAACATGACCAAATTAAAGCATCAAATGTCATTATTAAAACTCTAGTGAAGAGTTTCACCATATGAAGAGTTAAGAGTCTCAATAATTATAGACTTAAACTCTAATAAAACTCATCAAATGTCATCATTAAAACTCTACTCAAGAGTTTCACCATATGAAGAGTTAATAGTCTCAATAATTATAGACTTAAACTCTAATAAAACTCATCAAATGTCATCATTAAAACTCTACTCAAGAGTTTCACCATATGAAGATTTAAGAGTCTCAATAATTATAGACTTAAACTCTAATAAAACTCATCAAATGTCATCATTAAAACTCCACTCAAGAGTTTCACCATACGAAGAGTTAAGAGTCTCAATAATTATAGACTTAAACTCTAATAAAACTCATCAAATGTCATCATTAAAACTCTGCTCAAGAGTTTCACTATATGAAGAGTTTAATTAGTATTAAAATTTCACTCAAATGGATTTAGAAATCCCAAATTAAAGTTGGTGATAAATCCCACACAACTACACCATTACTTTATGGTGATTTAATTCTTGAAGCCAATCAAACATCAACTTCAATGTATGACCTTTTATTTCTAAATCATACAAAGCATTAAAATCAATGCTAAAACAAATTACTTATATAAAATGTTTACATAAAACATTTCAAAGCATTTTATTTTAACCATTTTTAACAATCATGTTAAAATGAAAGAAATTCTAACGCGCACGTTAGAAATATTAACATTTTCACAAAATGTCAATTCGACTTGCTAAAACACATATATGGTTCAAATAAATAAGTCATTTCTAATACACACGTTAGAAACTAAACAATTAAAAAAAATTGCTTCCAAACTAACGTTTTTCATAAACGTTTCTAACACACATGTTAGAAGACAAATGATTACAAAAATCATTATAAGACTTATTTGTTCATATCAATCCATAGGTGGATGAAGAGTCTACTTTAAATAGAGACTTAATTAGAGACATAAAACTCTAATCAAGTAACATAAAACTCTTATTTAAAGACATAAAAATATCTACTTAGGAGAGTTTAACGTTTACAAAAAACGTATGGTTTACATCAATAATTCCGGTCTAACACACATGTTAGAGAATTTAACGTTTATAAAAAACGTATGGTTTACACTAATAAACCCGATCTAACACAAAAGTTAGAAAAATTAACGATTCCCAAAATCGTTTAAAAACCAAACGGTTGAACCAAAACCATTCGTTTTGTACCACAGTATAGGATTTAAGATTGTATCTCAATCTCAAGAAATCCAAACACAACAAGTTGTACTACATACATATTTCCCAAAAGAAAATATTTATAAGATCATAATCTTTAAAATATATATATTTTTTTATTATAAATCATTTTGTGAACCCAAAATCCTTATAAATAAGGTTTTAAAATTGTAGCAACAATCTCATGAAATCTGTTTTAAGTTTGTAGGAATTAGGTTCACTATTTATAAAATATAATTACAAAATATATAATAACGAGACTCTCGTTATTCGCAGGAAATATCATAGTACAATACCGGTTGCAATAACTAAATAAAAAGAATATAAAATATAATTATATATACCAATCTTGATTCAAGCCGCATCTCTGGTGGGTCCTTCACGCGCACTTGATAGCATCCTAGACTCGAGTATTCATCATCTTGAGTTTTGAAAAATACTCCTTGACTGCAACAAAGAGCGCACTAAAACGTTGACGATTTTGGTTGAGGCACGTGTTCAACACGCTTCCCTTAAAACAGATTTCGCGCCTCTACTAAAGACGACGCGTCTGTCGACAGGGTACAACAGCCGAAGCAGTCTGTACTGCCGGAAATGGCCACGCGCCCGAGGTTACATCGAATAGAATTATAGTGTTTGAATTTGTGGAAAAATAATGATACGAAGGTGATGGAATCGAGTAGAGAAAATTCATCTTTCTATAATTCCCAACATATGGATGTTCAAGTTTTCATCACTTCTCCATGAATTCTTCATACATATTATTTTCTCTTGTAGTTTTCTCATCATTCTAATGAGTCACATATCCTACCATTTTTTTACAAGAGTTGTATGTAGTGAAGAGTTTCTTGGTGATTTTATTAGAGACATAAAACTCTAATAAAAGTTTCACTTAATTAAATTAGTGATTTAATTAGAGACATAAAACTCTAATCAAGAGTTTCACATATGGAGTTTAATAGTAATTATAATTTCATTCAATTATAAATTAACTAAATATCCATTCACTAATTTTCCCAACACTTTTTAGCCCATCTAAATCCGTGCCATCACCGATGCCATTGTGTATCGACATTCTGCATTTAGCAAATCTTATTCTCATAGCCGTTTCTCAAGCCCGTTTGACGTGGTTACATTGACAGATTCAGTGATTCATCCTAGTGGGCAAGTCCTATTCAATTCACCATCTTAAATCCATGGGTCACAGTGTTGATTGTCGATCCTCTCATCTCAAATCCGATTTGGTATTTTTCAAACTTTTTATTTAGTTAATTTGGTTATTACTTTTGAAGTGATTCATATTGATAGAATCGTAGCTGTATAATTTTGATTTATTATTTGATTACTGATATTGATGCTTATTGCTTACTGATTAGATTATACGAATATGTGAATAAATATGTGATTAAGTGATTTGTTATTTGATTATAGAATATTGCTAGAATGCTTATTTTAGCCTACTTTATAAAATTGTTAGCTAATATATAGCTTGATACATGTATGATTTTCAAAAGTTATGCCTTCTAAACAACTCCTCGGTAGTCAAACACGTATAAATAGAGAAATAGATGAAGAATTAAGAAGGTATCAAGCACTCTAAATTGGTTTATCTCAATTTATCAACTATGTAAAATAAGTCATTTTATTACACTAGTTTATTTTTCTTTATTGTTATAATAATTATTGTACACAAATTTATATTTTAAGGACCAGTTTTTATTAGTTGCACATGCTATCTGAAATCTTACGAATTGACCAAGAAAAAATAATACCGTATGTCATACTGTCATAGGATAACTTATACTCAAAGTAGACATACTGCACTGGGCCTTCGGACGTCATGTTTTCTCCAGAACTGGAAATGATAGGTTTAGACTACCAAACGCTATCTGCGATCGTGAGCATATAAGATCGCCTTTTGCCATTGGGTTAACTCGGGTAGCCGGGCTTTTATTCGCTAGCGGTTAAAAAATAACCTTGATTAAGGTATCAAAGAAACACATGCTCAGATTTTTCAGCTAGTGATCCTATATGATCGAAACAGGTTGACCAATATAAACATCAAATTTTTATTTTAAAAACCTATAGCTCTTACTTGAATGATCTATTGTTTCTTAGGCCATGGGGTATGGGGCTTGGGATGGGGCGTGGGTTGGGGGGAAACGCCCAAGCCACCACCCCGGGGGCTTGGGTTGGGGCTTGGGTTTGGGCGTGGCCCATTTGGCGTGGGTTTGAAGCCGGGCGTGAGGCGGGCTAGCAAGGTGACATGGCGGGCTCTCAATGGCCATGTGTCAACTCATGCCCCCAACCCAAGCCCCACCATACCCCATGGGCGTGTGTTTTTTTTTTCCCATTCCACGTGTCAACCAATGCCCAACCCAAGCCCCACCTTACCCCACGGTCTTAGGTTTTTTTGTATATGGTATTTACCCTGCATAACATTGGGCGGAGGGAATGTAGCTTTTGCATCCCTCTCATTTTTAAGCTCTCTCTCATCCATATCAAATTTTCTTCCATCTATTCAATTAGCATCCTTAAATCATTGTAAAGCATTTTTCTAACCCATTCCATTTCTAAACCACTTATAAATAAATGAATTAAATTAAATAAAACTAATATAAAAAATAAAATTTATTTAAAAATATAACTTTGTAAATAAAATAACATTTTATTAAGTTAAAAATTACAATATAATATCCTAGTAAAAACAACCAAAAACATAACAGTTCATTTTGCGCTAGCTAGCATCTCATTTAACGCCAACACCTCTTCTTATTTGTCGGCCCATGATTTTAATATGCCTTCTTCCATGTAGAAGCATGCATAGGGGAGGGGTGCATTTCATGTAGTGTCTCATCAGAATATCAGATTTTTCGTTGGGATGCGTGGCGGTAGGGTTTTGGAGTTCGACTCATCGTATTCTTGGACTTGGGGTTAACGGTATGCTATGGTTGGGTTTTGGTAATACAATGAATCAAAGTTAGGTTGATCTTGTGTGAGACGGAAGTCGTTGTACCATTGTTACATCTAATAATTGTGGCAATCGAGAAAGTTGTGAGATTTGGGCTTGATACTAGTAAAATACGAATTTTAAGGATTTTAAGAGAGCATGTGTAAGTGTAAGATTAGTGTGAAAATATGAAGATTTGAGTTGGTATATTAATATATAGTAGATGGTTTTTGGTACTTAGAATATAAATATTTGTTGAACAGTTGTATTAACAGTCAAAAAGAAGAAATTGACCAGCTTGGTGTTCGCATACCTATTTTCTAATAGTAACGTGACTTTCGGGCAAGTGTCCCTGCATCACCCCACTTCGTCATTCGCCCATTCCTCCTTGATCCTCTCCCCTTCACCGCATGATACCAAGCACGAGCCTCCAACCCTTTTCCAATTCACGAGCTAGGGGAGCTGTGGTCCAGGCGTGATTGGGCGTTTTTGGGGGCTTAAACTCCCAACAACGTTCGGTCTAATAAAACATCTTGATTGAGATAAACATTAGGAGAAAATAACAATTTCTCTGTCATTAAAATGTTCTTTTTTGCTTAGAGATAAACATTAGGAGGAAGTAACAATTTCTCTATCATTAAAATGTCCTTTTTTTGCTTACAAATTGAACAGGAAAAGAAAAGTTGGTGTGACGAAGGTAGTAGACAAAGGATAAGAAGTGGCCGGATTTAGTAGAGCACATAATTGTCGTGTGGAAATCGTGTGCCCTCTCACTCGAGTGGGTGCACAAATGGGGTTAAAAGTGACCATATCCACAAGTAGCCTTCCATAATCATAATATATATTAGCACCTGAGACTATTTTAAAGTCTTTTTTAAAACAACTTTACTGTTGAATGGACAGCTCGGCCTAGAGAGGAAAAGGTAGCTTTGGTGCTCACTTCACCCATGCGCGCTCGTTAGTAGACCCTAATTATCATATGCACTAGAACCCTAGCATATTCACTCTACTCCTATGGGGATTTTGTTCATCATTAGGTTATATCCCGTTTGGCCCATTCTATACAACCCCCCCCCCCCCCCCCCCCCCTATTACTAACCACACCCCCCCTTGTGAGAGGAAACTGCCGGTCCCACGCAGGCCCCACCTGTAAGTTATGTGAGAGGAGGGGGGGTGTAGTTAGTAATAGGGGGGGTGTGTATAGTAGTGCCCTATCTCGTTTTCATGCAATCCTATAATCTTAAAACATATAGAGTACGGGGCTGTTTGGCAACATCTGAACCAATAAGTGCTGAATGAATAAGAGGTCTGAATGGGTAAGAGGGTCTGAATGGGTAAGTGCTGAACCAGTAAAGTGCTGTTTGGTTCCATATCTGAATGACAGTGTAAAATGACATTTTTACCCCTCCCCACAAAATAAACCTTTTATAGATTTTTTTTCTATAAAACCCAATCATCATCATCATTCATCAGTATTCATCATCCCCCCACCCCCTTCCCCTTTCTCTCCATACCTGCAACACCGCCCCTTATTCTCTACACACACATACACTGAATTTAGAGAGAGAATCGGAGAGATAGAGAGAACCAGAGATAGAGAGAGCCGGAGAGGAGGAGGAGGCCGGCCTGGTGGCGCGACACGGCGGCGCACGGAGGTCCGACAGCCGCACCCGGTGATGATGATGATCGATGAAGATGAAGATGTTGATGAGATGATGATGATCGATGAAGATGACGACGATGATGTTCGATGATGGGATCGATTAGGGTTTGATTTGGGGGTTTCGATTTGGGGGTTTCGGAGATGGTGGAGGTGCAGGTGGCGGAGATGGTGGAGGTGTTGGCGGAGATGGTGGAGGTGGTGGCGTCGGTGACGATGATGATGATGATGGAGATGGTGTCGGAGGTGGTGTCGGAGTTGATGATGATGATGATGATGATGATGGAGATGGTGTTGGAGGTGGTGGAGGTGGTGTCGGAGGTGGAGGTGGTGGCTGTGGAGAACTCGTGAAGAAGAAGGAGCAAAGGGCATACAAGTCCAATTTTCATTCAGAGATGAGAAGTAGCTGAACCATTCAGAGCTGAATGGTTCAGTTCAGAGGTGTTGTTTTTGTGAACCAAACAAGGATACCTCTGTCCGATTCAGAGGTTTACCTCTGAATGAAGCCATTCAGAGGCAACCAAACAGGCCCTACGTGTTCCTTTATAAGTTATGTAAGACTGCGGGGTATGGTGGGGCTTGGGTTGGGCGTGGGTTGGGGCAATTGCTGACACCTGGATGTAACCCAAACCCAAGTTTTAATGGGGTATGGTGGGGCTTGGGTTGGGCGTGGCTGGGCCGGCGTGGCCTAGCCACATCACCATTTTTTTAATATATATTTAAATTAATTAAATACATAAAAAAACATATTTTTTTAAATACATAAACAAACATAATAATTATTAAAATAAAAAACAATCATTCTTCGTCGTCTTCGTCGGTTTCGAACCCAGGAATCGTTGAAACATGTTCCACCAAATCAGATCGAAGGTTGTGATGTATATCCCTTGACTTGATCCAAAATTCATTAACCGCTTTATCTTGGTCTGTTACGTTACCTGGTTGGGAATCATCGTCATCATAGTGGGTAACGACCGCTCTACCTTCGTCCTCCAAAATCATGTTGTGAAGAATGATACATGTGTACATCACGTTTCCAATCTGATCCTTGTCCAATAGTCGACAAGGCATTTGTAATATTCGCCACCTTTTCTTCAAAACACCGAATGCTCGCTCGACGTCTTTACGTGCAGCCATCTGTACCCTGTTAAACTTTAATCTCTTTGGATCTGTCGTACCGTGTTTTGTGAATGATTTTACAAAAACCCCCCACTCTGGGTAAATCCCATCAACTAGGTAGTACCCATACACGTACTCAACCCCGTTTACAAAGAAAGTTCCTTTGGGTCCTATACCATTTACTCGATCATTGAAAAGGGGCGAGTGGTTTATGATGGTAATATCATTATGTGAACCTGGCATACCGAAGAACGCATGCCATATCCAAAGATCTTGGGACGCAACCGCTTCAAGCATGATGACTGGACTCCCGTGAAATCCACTCGTGTGAGCGCCTTGCCATTGGGTAGGACAAAGTTCCCAAGCCCATTTCATATAATCTAAACTACCTAGCATCCCGGGTAGCCCATGATAATCTGCGTGATGTTCCAATAATTGTTGCATATCACTGAACGAGGGCTTTCTCAAATATCTTTTCCTATAGAGTTCTAGAATACACGAACAAAAGTTGTGAAGACTTTCTCTAGCTACACGTGCAGACATTTTTAAATAGTCATCCATAATGTCCGAACTATTGCCGTACGCTAACTGCCTAAGTGCGGCCGTGACCTTTTGCCACGTAGTAAATCTTAATTGCTCGGTTACATCGGGTTTTTGTTGAAAATAAACATACTTCTCCTCAAGATCTCTAGATATCCTTAAAAATAAGTTTCTACTCATACGAAAACGACGCCTAAACATTTTTTCATCATACTTAGGTTCAGCTGAGAAGTAATCGCTTACCAACAAATCGTTAGCGGTAACCCATTCACGAGCGATGTACCTTCTTCTGCGTTTAGGTTGTTGACTCTCTTCCTCCTCCTCTTCGTTTTCAACGATAGCTTTCACCACCGTCGCGATCGTTTGTAGAAATATTTCCGCCCCATCGTCAGATGATGATGACGATTCAGTATAACTTGAAGAACTCATGGCGAGATTGTGTTTTATGTGTTTGATTTTGTGTGAGAAAAATGATAAATATTGTATAGTATTTATAAAGGAATTTTTTTTTTTAAATAGACCAACGGCTAGTTTGGTTTGGCCATTCACAACCCGCCATGTCAGCTTGGCCAGACCGCTCCACGCCCGGCTTGAAACCCATGCCCCAAGGGCCACGCCGAAACCCATGCCCACCCGGGGTGGTGGCTTGGGCGTTTTCCCCCTACCCACGCTCAAACTCCCGCCCCATACCCCGCAGTCTAAGATTGTGTTTAAAAAAAATATGATTGACATATCAAAACTTGTCCATAATTAATTTGTATTCCCTGTAGTAAACAGTGTTTAACAAAAGAGCTCAACTGCGCTAAAAGAATAAAAGATTCATATTTTTCACCTCTACCGTCTGGAGGTCGAGGAAACATATGCGGGATAAAAATGCGTACATCAGATTAAAGTTGGTGCGACACCCTGGCGGGGAGGACCACCGGCCAGGGCCCGATATTTCTGAGGGCACGCTATTTTAAAAAAAAACCCGATATGTATACGTAAAAATTTCTTTTTTTATAAGGTATACCTATACAAACACCAACATAGGCCCACTTACAAAACTATTCTTATACTTTAGATTAGTTATTAGCCTATTGACATTAGGTTTAGACCTTTATTGAGCTCAATCCTCAATTTCATTAAGGCCTAAGGGCAAGTTTTTTTGAAGCTCGAACAGGATACACGAATTCTCAGGGCCGGCCCTGGACACCCTAACCACACGCATTCGAAAGCCTAACCCTATAAGCCCACCACTACTAGTACTACAACTTTATTAGTTGGATGGAGATGAAGTTGGTGTTAAATCAGGCACCGTCCATGTGGGACGCCGTCCGTAAGTTAAGGGGACTGTCCTTATCCTGTCAATATTATTTACCATAAGCTCCTTGGCTTTTCTCTTGAATCCTCAATGAAATCAAGGGTATAATGGGAACCTCAAGGGGTGATCCACAGAATACAACAAAATCTAATGGTAAGGTGGGGATTTGTTTTTAACTTCAATCATTTATTTCGGACTCTTTACAATCCACACATTCTCTCTAGTGTCTGTTATCTCATGTTAAAGCAATCCACAGTCATGGTAAATGGTAATTTAAATCTGGGCAGTAATTATGCAATACAGCTTTTAATGAAGCTGCTTTTGTAAAAAAATATCTAATAATCATTCGACCAGCCGACATTCTGGTCTACCCTTCGACCAGCCAAGATTCTGGTATTTGGATGGGTAGGAGGAAAACATGCATGTGTGGATCTAACAGGGGTTTCCCCGCTTGTGGGCTTAGAGGTAGTGTTTTCACGGTGGGTCAGGCTGCTTCGGGTAAAGTGACAAAACATGAGAAAGCGTGCCTTGACAACCGGCACGTGTTTATCCCATTTGCTTTTGATACTTTTGGTTTTCTGGCGCCAGAGGCTGTGGACCTACTTAGTCGAGTTCAAAGGGTCATGCATAGTAATGTTATGATCCCAGCCGAGATCTATGAACGTAGTTTTTAAAAGACTTGGTCTTGCTATTCAAAAAGAGGTAGCGACGCAGCTTATTACCCGTTTACCATCTATCTCGATGTAAATTTATAACACGTTTCAACTTTCTAATGGAAAATTTAGTGACAACCATGATTTTGTGGAAAAAAAAGATACCTATTTTATCCCTTGAGAGATTCTTGCATGATCATGGTGTAGCATACATGCCCCACACGTGCTGTCTCTTTGTGAATCAATTTTAGCATTATGCTACTAGTATTTCTAATCTCATACTGTCATTGTTACGGACTAAATGATACTTCATCATCATCATCATCATACTCAGTATATCCCACCAATAGCAAAGCTAAGGTAGGGTCTGAGGAGGGTGAGATGTAGACAGCCTTACCTCTACCCCATAGGAATAGAGAGGCTGCTTCCAATGAGACCCCCGGCTCGAGGACTAAATGATACTTCAATATACCATATGTAGAGCAACACGAAAAGAAATTAATGGAGCATCACAAGAACAAATTAAGGACAAGAAAAGAAACAACAGTCTCTTTCTGTCTAAATGTAAGTTGTAACTTCGACCATTTATAGTGTACTCAAGTATGAAGTATTAGTGATTATTCCCATGTACAAAATTTATTAATTAACGTTATTTCACAACATAACACGTACTGCTTAGTTATTATCACCAGCCAAGTTAATAATTAATATTGGGTTATTGGATTTTATCACCCCCAACTATCGGCCTTTGGCCGTGGCAATCCATAACTAACACTTTGACACCCGGCATCTCCAACTTGACTTTTTGTTTGTGCTGGCACCACTCAGTTAAATCTCCACTAACTGGGTTTGTTTTTTATCCGATGCGGCACAAATTTGATGAGTTGGAGCTAATTACGTGGCGATGATGTGTCTTTAACCTTCAATCTCCATCTCTCTACAGCTTCTGGGGGGGTTTTTTGCACTCTATCCAATCTGTAAGTTCACACTCACCTTCTTACACTCTCATTTACAAACACACATATGGCTTCAACTTTCTTTACTTCTTTTGATGTACCAAATTCACTAGACCTAAAAGTAAAACACCATCACCCTTTCAGGGGGCGTTTGGGTTAGCTTATTTTGGAGCAACTTATGACTTATTGACTTATAAAAGTTAATAAGTTGTTTTTTGATTGTTGGGTTAGCTTATTTTGAAGGGTTATGTGTGTTGAGAAGTCATTTTTGAGAAGTTAGAATTTCTAACTTCTCACTTTTGACTTATATAAGTTAATAAGTCACTTTGAGATGGAATCCCAAACACCCACTCAATTCTAGAACAAGATTAAAAAAGTCTCCATTTTTCTACTGCAATTCCTCCAAATCACCCCAAAATCACAGGTTCCAGACCTATCAGAAGTAAACCCATCTTTAGCTGATCAACTTCAAACCTTATCTACTGCAATTCCTCCAAATCAGCCCCAATTGATCGATTCAAATCAAGCAGAAACAAACTGTTAAGAAAGGAGTATTGAGAAAGTAACCTGATGGGCACAACTTTTTCTAGGGCTTGAATAATATGATCAAGAGATCTAGTGCTGATTTTTGGATCATATTTGTACATAACCTGAGCATCTCCGTCGTCGTTGTGGTTGTGGTTGTCTTCATCGTCGCTGTTGTTGCCGATGGATGAATTGCTGGACGAGTTGCATTCTTCTTCTTGGATAATTCTCATGAAGGACATCTTTGGATTTCAATTGGTGGTTAGATGTTGTTGCAGCCTCCGCCGGTGGTGGTGGTGGCAGAGGATCGTCTGGTTTAAGTTTCATATCTATTGATTTGATTGTAGGGAGGGAGGTTAGGGTTTATGAAATGTGTAGAAGAAGATGGAGTAACAATGGGCGTCCCTGTTTAGAATTCGCCATTTGTATGGATGGAAATTAGGGTTTGTTTTGGAGTTGTCGTGTTATAAAGGAGTTGAAGGTCAAAGACACGTCATCGCCACGTAATCAGCTCCAACTTATCAAATTTGTGCCACGTCGGATAAAAGACAAACCTAGTTAGTGGAGGTTTAACTGAGTGGTGCCAGCACAAACAAAAAAGTCAAGTTGGGGGTGCCGGGAGTCAAAGTGTTAGTTGCGGGTGGCAACGGCCAAATGCCGATAGTTGGGGGTGATAAAATCCAATAACCCATTAATATTCCATCCGTAGGTTTTCTAGATGTTATATATCCTGGTGATAACTTCCTGAATCGTGTAATGAGTTCACGATTAAAAGATTTACGTCTAACCAAATTAATAATCAGATAACACCAAAAAGTGATTTCCAAAGAACAAGAAGTTCTTTTCCGTGAAATTTCGAAGCTAGTATGAAATTCGATTCATTTCAATACAGAAATCTGACAAAATGAGTTCAATTAATTATATTGGGTTGAATTATCCCAACATTTCAGTGGGTGGTTATATTGTTAGGGGTATAACCATACTCAATTACAACAATTATATAAGTAACCGCTATGTTATACTGAAGTTGAAAGTTGCAACTATGAACTGACGTGAAGCTAGTAGAGACATCAAACTTTGAGAGTCTGCGCCAATACCATATCTCAAGGATAGATCGTTTTAATATGTTCCGTGCGTTGGTGAAATACGTGATTTACATCTAAGCAAGTGGTTCCCATATTATCATATTGTAGTGTAGGAGAACTAAAGGGGAAAAAGTGTAGCACAAACATAGATATAATCCAACAAACTTCAACAACATAGGTTAAAACACTATATCCAGCCTTAGTAATAGATTATGCAACAGTGTATTGTTTTTTGGAGCTTTGACTCATTAAAATACATCCAACAAAAACCTAATAACCAGTCTTTGACGCTACAACAACGATCATTAGAAAACCCCACCTAGTGAGCATCAACTTAACCATATATAACAATAGTAAAGGAACTACAAATAGTATTCGAAGCTGGTGCAATTAAAATACTCAAAGAATACGTTCGAACGCTACATAGTTAGCAGGTTTATGAAGAAACTGAGAAACCTTGCTAACATCATAAGTAATATCTAAACGATTAAAAATTAGATAATATAAAGTTATAAAGTTACTATGATAAAGTAACCAATAATCATAGGTACCCATAATATTGAAAAATTTGTTTTTCCAGAGCCAGTGCTTTGCACCGACTTACGTTAGTGCACCGAAATAGCACTAACAAGGAATACTGTTACCATATGAGAGAAAGTAATGAGAATTCAAACAAAATAATGCAATATGCCAAGTCTTTAAGAGCAAATTGAGAATGAACAAGAATTCAACATGTCATTGAAGATCAACACTATAAAAACAATGATGTATCAAATGCACACCAAGTAACATAAGAGTAGATGGGAGCTTGGAAAACCAAGTTCATGGTCCTTGGTTGAGACCAAATAGAACCTTCTTAAACAAACACACATGGTGAGGATGGCCAAGATAAAAAAAAGTGAGGAGGTTGAGCCATGTATATTGTTTCCATCATGTATCCATGTAAGATGCCATTGTTAACATCAACTTTTCAAATTCCCCAACCATGAGATAAAGCTACTATAAGCCATACTAATTGTGTTAGCGTAACCAATGCTCTTGTTGTAGAGAAAACATTTAGCAACAAGGCAGGATTTGCGTTGACTAATGAATCCATGAGGGTGTCTCTTGATCAAGACCCCCTTACAACTGATAACATTTTCCTAAGAAGGAGCATACTCCTAAACCATGTTCCCTTAGAGTATTACGCATCATTTTTTTTCGTATGGCATCTTGACGTAGCTCATGATCTTAAACCATGTCCCCTTTATAGTGTGTTGATCAAAAGTAAATGGGTCAAGTTCAAGAGTAGAGATAACATTAAGAAGAACATGACCCCAAAAGTGTTCATGTTAATGAGTAAGCTCATGAGAACAGGTGACCTTATAGAGAAAGGGATGGGAGGGTCGAGGATGAAGGGGTGGGGTGGGAGTAAGTATGTAAATGCACTTTGGGTGATAAGTGCAGGCTCTCAAATCTTCAAGGGTGTTTTATGTAATTTGTTAAATCTATTATGTTGGTCAGAATTTATGCTTGTTTTGGTCAGGACTTAGGGTTGGCTCCCTTGTCCGAATTTAGGCATTTATTAGTCAGGGTTTGTTTTTTATTGGGCTTTGGGCATTTCTATGTCCTAAATTTAGTAGCCATGACTTCCCATTGTATATAAACTCTTTAGTGAAATGTTATACATAGCGATTTCTTTTGTGGAAAGTTTGTTCTTCAAGAAACCCTAATTATTATCAATGTGTGTGAATTGATGGCTACTGTGTGTGACGTCATTCATCATCTTCATCATTCTTATTCTCCACTTTCTTAATCCAATACTCTACGGTAGTGATTGCTAGGTGGATTCCGCACACCTGGTGATTGTTGTCTGAGTGAGATTCTTGGGTAGGAGACCTTACAAGTGGTATCAGAGCAATGTGCTCATACTACTGTAGGTTTGGGTTTAGAGGTTTAGTTGAGAAATATCACATTTTGATTGGGTGTTTGGTGTTGTTTGCTGGGTTTTAAGTGTTTTTTCATTAATCATTCATGTGTTTACTCATTCTGGATGATGGATTGTGATTAGAAAAGAGCTTTTTAGGATAAACATTCATCTGGGTTTTTACAGAGCTTGAAGATCTTCATTAGGGGTTTTTGAAGGTTAGTAAAGATTCCCTGTTTGATCTATTTTAATTTCTTCAGAGTTTTCCTTCAGTGTTTTTCCTTCAGAGTTTTCCTTCAGTGTTTTTCCTTCATTGTTTGTGCTTCAGGATTATTGATGAACTAGTGTGAAGTCACACTTGTGAGATACCCTGAAGTAGGTTTTCTCTTGTCCGGACTAACATAGAACACATGATTTACTTCTTTGAGAGTTCAGCCTTTAGAGGTCAAGATTTACATTTGAAAGGTCAGGGTTTATATTCAGAGTTTCAACTTCAGAGTTTACAACTTTAGGGTTTTCAACTTCAAGTTTTATTCAGAGTTTAGGGAATAGTGGTCCTAGTTTAGTATTTAAAGGGGTAGTCTGAGTTTAGCTTTGAAAATATCATCAGAGTTTATTGTTTTAAGAGACTTTCAATACTCCATCAACGTTTATTATTCAAAACATCAGGGTTTCACTTTTCTAAAAGTTCAAGTTTACTTGAAATAGTGTCTGATACTTTTAGAGTTTACGTCTCCTTTTAAAAGAAGCTTTCAGAGTTTACATTTATTTTTTGTCTATCTGAAGTTTAATATTCAATCAGAGTTTATTGTTTTTGAGGGGCTGTCAGAGTTTACTTTACTGATTAAAGAATCATTTAAGTCCGAGTTTTCTTGAGGTTAAGTCAAAGTTTTTAAAATTAAACTATTTTGTCCGAGTTTTAATAGATCCAAGTTTAGATTTGAAATTTTATGAGTTAGAGTTTTGTTTTGGTTAGAGTTCATGATATAGTGGATTGTCTTGTCAGAGTTTCTGTTTCATTCAGGTTGTGATCCAGGTTATAATACTCTGATATTCTCAGACTTTTCACTCCGTGTTTCCAAGTTTCCCTTGTGTCTCCGTATTTTGTGAACTTAGAAACTTTTTCAAAGCAAAATTTCTGTTTAAACTCACTGTTTCTTTCACAAACACTCTTTGTTTCTTTCACAACTCATTTCGAAATGGCAAACAACAATCTGACCGCATTGGAGCAAAACCTCAAGCACAATGCTGAAGTAGGGAGTAACGACAAACCTCCTTTGTTGATAAACGAGCTTGATTTTCCTGAGTGGAAGGAGCATTTCGAAAGGTATTTAAGAGCGAAAGACATCAAGATCTGGTTGTGTATCGTTAAAGGATGTGGAGCCACACCAGTAAGAACGTTAATGATTGATACTTATTTGGCACTCACCGACAATCAAAGAAAATTCTATGATTGTGAAGAGAAAGCAATGTCGATGATTACGATGGCGATGACGCAATCTATACTCCATAGTTCCGTAAGAGAAGTAATTCAAAGGAGTTCTGGGATAGTGTAACATTTCATTTTTATCATATAAGAGTTATAGGTTGTTTAAATTTATTAACCACTAGTAACTAGTTTTATTTTTTTATATAAAATTATTCGACCCACTTTATATATAATTGGTTGGAGTGTTATACAAATTAATTGGCTTGTATAAATATATATGTGTGACATTTCTATTAAAATAAAGTATATAAAAACTTATATTATTAGACAGGTAGATTACGGGTAAGTTGACTGTTAGAAATATGAAATACCTAGACGAGCGTAGGAACCGTTTAATAATTAAATTAAAAAAATACATTATATTTGAATCTATCCCGTTTTTAATGAAACTTGGTTCAAAATGTAGATAAGAATATTCTCGTTCTAATGACATATTCATTGTTTTATAAAATGTTATATTTTAGAAGTTATACGTGCCAAATAAGTGAAGCAGTTGAATTAATTATAATAATAAATAATATTAAAAATTTAAAACTATACATTAAATGTTTGGTATGTACGTGTATCTTTTGGAACGTGTTCCCCAAGCTTAGATTTCAATATAAATAGAAGCCCTTTGTGAGAATTCAAAATTTCACATTTCTGTTTCTCTTTGTATCGCCATCTCTCTGGTCTTCATATATTTTTTTTCTTTTTTTTAAGTATTACACCAATAATACTTTAAAGGCTTGCCCCGTTTTAAGTGTTTTAACCCCTGATCACTGATACCCTGTCCGATTGATCGGGAGCCCCATAACGCATGTCAAGACTCTGCCCGACTAAGTTCGTTGGGGTTCTATCTCGTCGCGTATGGATAAAGTTGAATTGGGTTACTATACTTAACACAAGTGCATTATATATTTTATTAAGTAGCTCGGGAGCTATACCCAAGATTATACCAGGAGGCTTTCTAGTTGAACCCTAAAGTTACAAAGTGAGTTCATTCTCTTTTCTCACAGTTTGTGAGTCATTCTTCTTTTTATCACCTTTTTGTGATACAGTTATATTTAAAAATGCTTTCCAAAATCCTAAATATTTATCAGTTATGCTTACAGTGATTAAATTTTTGTGTTCTGCAATAACTGCCGATATGAGAGTTTTTGTACATTACTTGACCCTCGTTACTATTAGCCAAAAAGTTAGCCAATAGTAGCATGACCAAGCACGGGGGAAATTCTGCCCCAGTGGCATAGCCTATAACTAATATTATTTTTACATTAAATAATTAATAAATTTAATGTATGATTGAAATAAATCTAAATGGTATGTATATAAAATAGAGATTTATTAATCATTATTAAAATATATATTAAAGAAAATATATTTAATAAACCTAAATTATTATTAACATTATAAAATAATGTTTAGTTAATAAATGTATACCATAATAAAATATGTCTAATATAATATTCTCATGACAAAAGTTAATTTCATGCATATATGCTAATTTGTTGTAGTGAAACTTGTAATCCTACACATGATTCAGAAGTATGATTGTGTATCACGTCATGTTACTTGATTCAATTCTTTTTAAATGATTGTGAGTCCACACTGTTTAGTTGTATGACTAGTGGAAGTTCTTTGAGAAGAAAAAAAAAAGCGATTAACGTAATTAGAATGTCTTTCATAAAAAATAGTGTTCTATGCTTCACGCATTATATGGAGAATGCAGAAACATATAAGGTGTCTTGAAGCTAGACTTTCCCTAAAACTTTCTACTATACTAAGATTATATTTTTAAACTTATTCACGTTAATATATTAAATAATAAAATTACAATTATTTAATTAATATATTATATTTGATAAAGTTATAGCTATTAATTTGATCGAAAATGATATATATTTCATTTTCTAGGCTAATTGGTTTTGTGCCATAGAAAATATATTTGACAAAGTAATGTCATGAGACACTACTAAGTTCAGAGTCACTAGTTGAGAGAATGATCAACAGTGACATGACCAAAGGCACTAGTTGAGAGAATGATTAACAGTGTTATAACCACAGGCACTAGTTGAGAGAATGATCAACAGTGTATGACCAGAGTCACTAGTTGAAAGAATGATCAATAGTGATATGACCAGAGTCACTAGTTGAAATAATGATCGACAGTCATTTGACCACCGTCACATGAATCGCCTAGTGACAAATACTTTGAATAATAGTAAAATATATTTACTTGATAAATTCACTATTGGACGAAAGTGAGCCAATGAGTGATATGACCACTGTCACATCGGAACTTCCACCATGTGACAAATATTGTTTGAGTTTTGAGTAAATATAAACAAATATAAAAACCCTTAATGCTGTAAAGTATAACAATATATTTTTATAAAAATGGAATGAACTCACCAGTATTTATTACTGATAAAATGTTTTCAAAACACGTTTCAGGTAACTTGCTATAAAGATAGTAGAAGCCAGCTATGGAGCACTGAATGCTTAAATAAAGTGGCTATAAATACCTGAATAAAAGAAGAAATTTATTTTTATTTATTTGGGTTTATCCCTATAAAAACAATTGAATTAAATATGGGTTTTAGGTCATTTGTTTAATATTAAAAGTTCGGTGTTTTATAAAGTCTGAAATTATTTCCTAACTACGATCCTGATGAAAATTTTTCCTCTGCATATTTAATAAACACCGATACCATCTGACTGGCCCACGGCTCCCGCTCCCAGGGTGAGGTCGGGGGCTATGACGGATAGCATGATCGAGCGCTACGAGGGAAATGCAATGTATAAGAAACGACGACTTGAACGATTGAAGACTCAATTCGTTGTGTTTAAAGCGTTAAGGAATGAGTCATTCGATGACGCGGTGAATCGATTTTATCATCTGTTGAGCGAACTTGATCGTAGTCAAGAAGGCATCTACATTAAATTTGAGAAAGTTGAAAAGTTTCTGAATTGCCTTTCCAGAGAATGGAATATGTACACAACATTGATTAGAGAATGTGTTCTCTATGAGGAGCTCTCATTGGAAGAAGCCGTACAAAAACTGAAGGGTTATGCTTGGAATATGGAAGATCAAGCATCTGATTTCGAGAAGATCCAATATCCTCAGTTATATAAAGCTTCAAAACCGACGGATAAGAGTAGTAATGGAGGAACCGGTGTTGTACTATACTCAGAGAATGAAGTTCATGCAAGTGAACACGCTTTTATAAGCAACAATGTCAGTTCAAATGGAACAACAAACTGCGATCAAGGAATATACTCTTCTAGTGGAGCTCAGAAATCTCAAGCGACGAACTTGAACATTCCAAGTTAGATGCAAGCTGCTTAAAGTTGATAGAAGAAAACATGAGCCTCTTGGCATCATTCATGACTGCCTACGAGAACTTCTGTCTTGGAAAGCTCGTTGAACCATCAAGTCTCGATGAGGACTTTGACCAGATAGACCAAGACGAAATCAAAGAACTTGATCTGCAACTCAATATGGCACTCTCAGTTCGAAGATCGAAGAAATTTCTGTTGAAAACGGGTAGGAAGTTCATAGGAGGTCAGACAAAGACTCGCATAGGAGTCGACATGTCTAAGATGAAATGTTACAACTGCAGCATCTACGGGCATTTCGCACGTGATTGTCGGAAGCCTAAAATGGAAAGATCTAACACAGAAAACAACTCTCAAGGAAACAACTCAAGACCTCACAACAATGCAGCAACTACTTCAAACTCAAGTGCTCGTGCAAGTGGTTCTAAAAATCTTACACCTTCGACAAACAATGCTGTGGTGGCTCAACCTCTACAAAATGTGAGTGAGCCTTACGACTGGGGTTGTGCATTGGAAGAAATTTCAGGAGCTATTGTTTCACAAGCCTTTATGGCTAAAATTGTCGACGAAGAAGTGTGTGAAGAGGTTATCGAAGAGGCTAGCATTGAAGAACTTGCAGTTGTAGCTGAGGTTTTTACGGAAGAGTTGGATTCGGATAATGTTGCTGAGAATGAAGATAACCTGAATGAAGAATCTGCTGAAAAGTCTAACAAAACAAAAGATGGAGAAAAAGGAGAATGCTTTGAGTTCAAGATCTCCACAGCCGAAATGCAGCTATTTGCGGATGCAGAAGCTAAAAGGTTGGAAGAAGACTCCATAGGAAATCAAGCATGTGCATTCATGGCTGGCATTAAGGTAAAATCAACTTCTGGAGATAAGCGGTGTGCAAGATGTGTAGAGTTCGTCACTAAGATTGACAGATATGCACTTCACAACACAAATTTGATTGTAGATTTAGAAAAATCCAGAGAACTCATTGTTGTTTTGTCTAATTCGGATAAAGAACACCGAATTAAGATAAAAGCGCTGAAAAATGATATCTCTGAATTTGAGAGACTTGTGGCACATGCAACTCTTAAAAATCAGGAATTAAAATCTGAACTTGAAATGAACCAAAAGTATATTTTGGAAAAGATCAAAATCATTTTGGAAAAAGATAATCTGATTTTAGACTTGCAATGAAAAATTGAAAAGTTTGGGGATTCATCTGAAGTGATGAAATTTTGTATTAACAGCCAACGCCTCAAAGAATCTGAGGAAGAAATGTTCGGCATTGGTTATAAGAAAGTGCCTCCACCGGTAAACCATAATTATACACCGATGCCAATCAATAATCCTGAATTGTGAAATTTTGTGCCAAAGACCCCTCTTACGGTTGAACCGAAAAGTGAGTCAGAATCTAAGCCTGATGAGGCTTCTGACTCAGAACAGTCGAAGATGAGCGAAGCCACAAAGAAAAGTGAGCTAAATTTTGATAACATTGAGAATTTGATAAACAACAAATTATTGGAAATTTTTAATCAAGTTCAAAATGCTAAACAAAACCTAAGTCACGTGGGAAACCTAAAAGGAATTTGAAAAATATCCCAAAAACTGAGTTTCTTAAAGGGGAAGTGTCACACCCCAACCGATGGCGGAATCATCGGGGCATGGCACTGAGCGAAACAGATTGTCCAGAAGTTTCCATAACAATTATCATTACTATTCGATTTAAAATAACATGTCCCATACCATGCCTCAAACAGTAAACAAATTATTACAGATAAAATCTAGGCAAATAATTCTATTCCGACAACTCAGATTTTCAAATAGAGCAATTGTTTATCTGCTTCTAGAGACCCTTGATTCAATTATTACAGACAACTATTTGTTGGGCTCTAAAGCTTTATTCTAGCTTCGACTTCCTACCAGGTGTGCATCCTAAGCACCTGTCACATACGTTAAAATAAAGTCAATACATATAATGTAAAGGTGAGCATACAAGTTTGATAATAGCATATAGAGTTCGAATTCGTTTACGCATAACCGGCACGTACACATAGTGAAATGAAGCACGTTAGTTATCGACATAGATCCGTCGATACCAATGACTGCGGGTTGACTGCCCGAGGCAGTTCGCAATACATGATTACCACCGTAATCCATGCAAGTAATTGTCCTTAACAACCCCCGTGTGAACGGGTGCTGAGTCCAAACTATAGTACTATCGTTGCTAAGGCAGGTAGACAGCATTCCATGTGTAAACATAACAAACAAGCATTCATAAGCCACGTATAACATTCATTAACGGTTAGCGTTCAAATAGTTTTGAGTAGTGTGTTTGATGTGATTTGAATAGTTGTAACGTATGTAACACCCAAAAGTGCATAAAGCAAAAAGGGATCGAGTATACTCACAGCGGTTGATGGATTGAAGGGAGCGCTTAGCGAGTAAAGTTAGCCTGAATGGATTGGTAGCATAACGATAAGTGACGCGTAAAACGATACAAAGTGTGAATGGGTCGGATAGCAGTTCGGTCGGATGGTAATCCGATCGGACGGCTTGTCTGTGCAGATGGCAATCCGTTCGGATGGTCATCCGGTCGGACGGTAGTCCAGTCGGATGGCTATTCGAGTGGATTGTTTCTTCCTATGAGATGTATGTGTTTGTGTATGATGGCTTGTCTTTTGAAGTTTTCGTTGTAGCATTTTGAAAACATTGAAGTATCTCTATCCTTCAAATCGGTTGATCGGACGGACAATCGTGCGGACAACAATCCGTTCGGATTGTCATCCGGTCGGGCGGTAGTCTGGTCGGACGGCGACCTTAGTGATGAGATTACTTAGTGGAAACAATTCATAGCAGAAGAGTCACTCGGTCGGATGTCCATCCGACCGGGTGGCAACCATGTTAATGAACATGTTGAAAATTGTTTAAGTCATTAAAGTCCTAGTATCTCATGATCCAAAGAGTAATCCGGTCGGATGGTAGTCCGATCGGATGGCAATTCGTTCGATACTCAAACTTTAGTTAGAGTTGATGAGGTGTGGGTCCCAAGGTGTGATCCGGTCGCACAGCAATCCGTTCGGGTAGTCTATCCGTTCGGACAACACTTCGTCCTGGTTGCTCCGGCCGTCTTACACTTGGTCGTTTTGTTTGTTTGTAGTTTTATCGAGACGTTTTGACAACGTGTTAACCAATAGAACCCCATCTTGACCCAAGCGGCCTGATCGACTGGAATAACCCTAGTTCGGCCAGTTAACCGATTCAAGACCTTTGTTCTTGTTTAACCCGAAATCGGTGGTCTCGTGAGTAGAATCCAGATCTTGAGCTAGCACAACACTAAGAATGAGCGGAGGACTAGATCTAGATCCGTTTCTATGGATTTCAAGCGTATTGAGTGCAAAAGAGTTGAAAGAAAGTTAGAAACCATCTTTCAATCCTTTTTCACTGTGTTTATGTTTAGATCTAGTATAGATCTTTGTTCATTTGTGTGGAAATTGGTTAGATCCGAGTTGTTCTTGGTGGATTGAAGCCAAAACATGAAGTTCTTCAAGAACTCATGATGACATCATCCTAGAACACCTCAAATCCAGCGATTTTACGGTTAAAAGTTAAGATTCAAAAGATAGAAAGGTGTAGGAGTGCGTGTAAGTCAAGAAAGTACAAGATTTAGGACGAGATCTTACCGGGATTGAGAGAAATCGAAGAAAAGGTGAGCTGAGCTGAGCGTGCTGGTCGGACAGAGGTTTCCAAAAGTAGAAAGTTTGAGAGTGACATGGGTATTTATAGTATTCCAAAGGGGGAAAGGGTGGGTCAGTCGGATGGAATCCCGCCCGAATGACTATCCGGTCGGATGTCATCTCGGTCGGATGGCATCTTGACACCATGGCCAAGTGGCAGCCCGGTCGGATGGCACTTGGTTCGGGTGTTCGACGCGACGATTTTTACTGAGTCGATTTCGATTGCGAGCGATTCGATGCGATAGATTTTCCTAGTCAAATTACTTTTAATCCCAACTACTATATCTATCATAGTCCGATTTCGATTGGGTTCAATTGCGTTTCGATTGATTACCACACATAACATAAATGAACATGCACAAGTAACACATAAGGCACACACGCACGTATAAGAATAATTAAAATGCGTAGCTCGAGTTGCGATTTGAAGTCGATTCGATTAGCATAGTTTGATTATCGTTTAGCTTTATCGCATTGTTACTTCCTATAGTTCACAGTCGTAAGTCAAATAGATTGCGAATAACACACGTCGATTATTGTAATTATTGACACTTACTATACATAATACAACTAAATTAAACACACAAAAGAAATTCACTATAAGTCAAGTTGCGCGAAATCGGTAGTTGACTTTGATCTTGACTTTGACTTTGACTTCCCGAAAACATGGGGTGTTACAGCCTCCCCTTGTTTAGGGAATTTCGTCCTGAAATTAGGCTGGAAGTTGTACAACACCGTGAATTATTTTGGAGAACTTTCTCTTTTTAGACTTTCTCCTTAAATAACTGCGGGTACTTCGCCTTCATGTCGCTTTCGAGTTCCCAAGTGAACTCTGTGTCTCGTTTGCCTTCCCATCGGACTTTCACAATAGGAATGCGTGAGCGTCTGAGTTGCTTGGTTTGGCGGTCCATGATTTCGACCGGCTTTTCCACGAAGTGTTATGTTTCGTTCACTTGCAGGTCATCGAAAGGTACAATTAGGTCATGCTCAGCTAGACACTTTTGGAGGTTCGAAACGTGGAAAGTCGGGTGGACGTTACTAAGTTCCTCCGGTAGTTCGAGTCTGTAGGCGACTTTTCCGATCCTTTCCAGAATCTTAAAAAGTCCAACATATCGAGGCGCGAGCTTCCCTTTCTTGCCGAATCGGACCACACCCTTCCAAGGTGATACCTTTAGGAGTACGTAGTCACCAACGTCAAATTCAAGGGGCTTGCGTCGTCTATCAGCATAACTTTTCTGTCAATTCCGTGCTTTTACCAGGTTGTCTCGAATTTGGAAAATCTTGTCTGTCGTTTCTTGTAATAGCTCAGGACCGGTTAATTTCGAATGCCCGATCTCGTGCCACACAATAGGCGATCGACATCTTCTTCCGTATAAGGCCTCGAATGGTGCCATTTGAATGCTGACATGATAGCTGTTGTTATACGAGAATTCGACTAACGGCAGGTATTTATCCCAATTACCACCGAAGTCTATGACACACGAACGGAGCATGTCTTCAAGAGTACGAATCGTTCTTTCAGTCTGACCGTCGGTTTGAGGGTGGAAAGCGGTACTTAGATTTAGCGATGTACCGAGTGCCATTTAAAATGTTTCCCACAGTCGTGAGGTAAACCAAGCGTCACGATCAGAGATGATATCACGAGGCGTCCCATGATTACAAATGATCTTGTCGGTGTAGATTCGGGCTAATCGCTCTACCTTGTAGTCTTCCCGTATTGGTAAAAAGTGAGCTGATTTAGTCAATCGGTCAACCACAACCCAATTGCTGTCGTGACCTGATGACGTGTGCGGTAGCTTTGTTATAAAGTCCATAGTTATAATTTCCCACTTCCACATGGGGATCGGTGGTTGTTCAAGCAAGCCAGAGGGTCTTTGATGTTCAGCCTTAACTCTTGCACAAGTTAGGCATTTTCCAACATAGAGAGCAATATCCCTCTTCATGCCCGACCACCAGTACTTATAGCGAAGGTCCTGGTACATTTTGTCGGCACCGAGATGAATAGAATACCGGGATTTGTGGGCTTCGTCCATCAAGATCTGTCGCAAATTGGTCCGTTTGGGGATCCAAATTTGGTCCAGAAAGTGGAATATCCCATTCGACTTGCTCACCAGCTGGGCTCCATCGTGGTAGATTCTTTCCTTCTTCAAAGTGCGTTCGTTAAAACACGCATGCTGAGCCTCGCGGATGAGGATCTCAAGGTTGTATTGGGTTTGAACATTACGGGTGCTAAGCAGATAGCTCCGTCTGCTGAGTGCGTCGGCAATAACATTTGCCTTGCCTGGGTGATAACGAATCTCATAGTCGTAATCGTTGAGAAGTTCTACACATCAGCGTTGACGCATATTAAGTTCCTTCTGATTAAAGATATGCTGTAGGCTCCTATGATCGGTGAAGATCGTACACTTGGTACCATACAGGTAGTGTCGCCAAATCTTTAACGTAAAAACAACTGCGCCTAGCTCGAGATCATGGGTTGTATAGTTCTTCTCATGGATTTTGAGCTGACGAGATGCGTAAGCTATAACCTTGTCCCGTTGCATGAGGACACAACCAAGACCAAGGTTGGAAGCATCACAGTAGACGATGAAATCGTTGTTTCCGTCGGGTAATGTGAGAACAGGAGCATTGCAAAGCATGTGCTTGAGAGTTTGGAAGGCAGACTCTTGTTCGGTTCTCTAAACAAAAGGCTTGTCCTTGTGCGTGAGAGCGGTAAGCGGCACAGCGATCTTTGAGAATCCTTCAATAAATCGTCGATAATAGCCCGCTAGTCCGAGAAAAGATCGGACTTCAGACAGGTTCTTAGGTGTAATCCAACTCTTAACAGCTTCAATCTTCGCAGGATCGACGTGGATACCTTGATTATTTACGATGTGACCCAGGAACTGAACTTCCTCCAACCAGAATTCACACTTCGAGAACTTGGCATAGAGTTGGTTTCCCTGGAGTAGCTCGAGCACCAATCGTAGATGTTGCGCGTGTTCGGTCTTCGATTTGGAATAGATCAAGACATCGTCGATGAATATGATGACGAAACGGTCGAGATATGGTTTACACACGCGATTCATCAGATCCATGAAAACCGCGGGTGCGTTGGTTAAACCAAAAGGCATAACAACGAATTCGTAGTGGCCGTATCGAGTGCGAAACGCGGTTTTGGGTATATCCTCCTCTTGAATACGTAGTTGGTGATATCCTGAGCGTAGATCGATCTTCGAGAAACACGTAACACCTTGTAGCTGATCAAACAAATCATCGATGCGGGGTAGGGGATAGCGGTTCTTGAGAGTTAACTTATTCAATTCCCGATAGTCGATGCACATCCTGAACGACCCATCCTTCTTTTTGACGAAAAGGACTGGCGCGCCCCAAGGAGAGGTACTCGGGCGAATGAAGCCTTTCTCAAGTAATTCCTGGAGTTGGTTTGAGAGTTCACGCATTTCGGATGGCGCGAGTCGGTAGGGAGCTTTAGCAATAGGGTTGGCTCCAGGAATGAGGTCGATACGAAAGTCGATATCACGACTTGGCGGTAGTCCGGGAAGATCCTCTGGAAAAACATTAGGAAATTCTCGAACCACAGGAACGTCTTTCACTTCCTTCTTCTCTTTCTTTTCCTTCTCCGCAACTACAATGTTAACCAAGAAAGCCCTGTATTCCTTGCGGAGATACTTGCTAGCTTGAACACATGACATGAGCTTGAGACCTTTCGAAGTAGTATCACCGTAAACACACAATAAATCACCATTCGCAAGCGAGAATCGGATCATTTTGTCGATGCACACAACTTCAGCATGGTTTTCGCTAAGAAAGTCCATGCCTACTATGACTTCAAAACTTCCGAGTTGCATCGGAATAAGGTCGATTGGGAAGATGTGATTGTTGAGCTCAAGAGTACAATCACGAAGAACAGAATTAACGGCGACAGTTCTTCCGGTAGCGACTTCAACATCGAACGTCGAGGAGAGTTGGGAGCGTTTATGACTAAGGAGCTTCTCGAATTCGAACGACATAAAGAAATTATCGGCTCCAGTATCAAATAAACACGAAGCATAAATACCATTCACAAGGAACGTACCATTAACTACGTTGTTGTCGGCTTGGGCTTGACGCACGTTGATGTTGAAAGTTCTGGCGCGTGCGGCCTGTTGTTGCTGCTGCTGTTGTTGCTGTTGTTGCTGCTGCTGCTGAGGCTGCTGCTGCTGGGGCTCTTGTTTCACAACCTTGTTTGGGCACATGTTGGCGAAATGGTTAGGATCGCCACATGCGAAACAGGCTCTGGCGTTGACCGCGGGTGCCGGAGGAGCTTGTTGACCCTGAGGGGCGGTGAGTAGAGCTTGATGAGCAGGAGCTTGTCGAGCACGGCAGTTGGTAGTAAAATGACCGTACATATTGCAATGAGCACAAAAACGGCAAGCAATGGCAGTTGGGTGGTGGTAGGTACAAGTAGGGCAGAGCGGGTGTGGCCCAGTGTATGCACGCTTTGCAGGTGGTGCACTTGCCACAGGCGCCGCTACTTGACGCTGTTGGTCTGGTACAGCTTGAATCGGTGCAGCAGTGATCGCACAGTTCTTGTTGCTGGAGCTGTTCTTTCTTTTGTTCTTCCTCTTGTTGCTCGATGAGGTGGTGGTTTCAACAGTCGATGCGGTGGTGGTAGCTTGATGCAGGTGCTTTGAAGTTTTATCCCAGACACCGGCCTTGACCCGCTTGTCGTTGATTTCAGGAGCCAGTAGATAAGTTTCTTCGATCGTCGTAGTCTTAGCCGCTTGAACGAAATCAGGAACACAGTCAGGCAGGGCTCGTATATACTTCTTGATTGCCATGTCTGGAGTCTTGACTTGATCGGGACAAATGATGCTGAGCTGTTTGAAGCGAGCAGTGAGCGCAGCATTTTCACCATCCTTTTGCTGTATGTGCCAAAATTCATCCTCTAGCTTCTGACGTTCATGGGGAGGGCAAAATTCTTCCAGCATGACTTCCTTGAGCTCGTCCCACGACAGACCGTAGGCTGCATCGTTCCCTCGCTTGTTCCTCTCGGCCGTCCACCAGTCTAGTGCATGGGACTGGAAAACGCCGGTAGCATTCAGAGTACGGAGGTCATCGGGGCAACCACTCTGTCGTAGAGTGACCTCAATGGAGTCAAACCATTGGAATAGTGCAATAGGACCTCCCTCGCCAGTGAATTCTTTTGGCCCACACGACTTGAATTGCTTGAAATTGAAGGCTTTGGTGGTAGATTTAGGAGCTTTGGTCCTTGATTCCTCAGACGACTTGCTGAAGTTCTCGTAAACCTCACTCACAGCCTTTGCTACACTTTTAGCGATGATGGCAGCAAGGCGTTTGTCTCTCTTTTCTTGACAAGCAAGTAAGGGATGACGGGATCCAGATGACATTGTCTGCAACACATATAGTCACAGGACTCAACACATTGTATTCAAATCTCACCCCACACGTCTACTACTTACTAAAGTTCAGGAACACGCATAATCATGTAAAACACGTAAACACATAACTATGTAGAACACAGAATCACATAAACACATAAGCACATAATCCACAGAACACGTATGCATTTACAAGATGTAGTCAGAATACAGAAACCTATCATTTACAGTTTGCGATCGTCCGAATATAGCGTTCGCGTTTGATATATTGAGTCGTGTAGTATAAGCGTAGCATAAAGTCTTCCACAATTTAGCGATTTGTTAACGTGCGGTAGTGTGTTGTGTGACTATCGGAAGCAAAAAGGCGTTAGATCGAAACCATTAGTACCTCAAAACGCTAACAAATAAACATAAACCACATAAAATCGACGAATCATCAGAGTCAGCAGTTACGGGCTCAGAATCGAAACACATAAAATTCGAGATATAGATTGTCTGCGGCTAGTAGACTTCGACTACCCAAAGTGGTTCGACTATTCACAAGGATCTGGTGTGCACATTTGACCTTCAGGACTATGCTTTTGCCTCGATTCTTGGGCGTTTGGCACACATCCCGTTAGTCATATTGTGACTTCAGGTCGTTGGAGTCCGTCAAAACTTTGGTGAGAGCTTTGTAAAATGAGCGGAACAAGTAGTTAAGGTTAGGGTCTCACCCCTGGCTTAACAACCTCGCTCCTGTTTTTGATAAAATAGAGGAGATTATTCATCAAAATGCGGATCTCACTCCTGGTTTGGCATAATTCTCCTCGTGTATAGATAAAATGCGAGTCAATTAAGCAACTTTAGTCGAGAGTTTGCGGTTTTCACACCTAATCTCGACTTAATTGCTTATTTATGGTTGAAAATTTCGAGTGCAGTGATAGTGTAGCATAAGCGAGAATAGTGAGAAATAAGCTCGTGCATAATCCCTACTGGATGTACTCAAGTTGGTCTGTTGGTTCCTAACTATAGACTAGGTATCTAAGACATCGCCCCGGACTAGGTCGTATCTTGTCTAATTCCCTATAGTTATGGCTCTGATACCAATCTGTCACACCCCAACCGATGGCGGAATCATCAGGGCATGGCGCTGAGTGAAACAGATTGTCCAGAAGTTTCCATAACAATTATCATTACTATTCGATTTAAAATAACATGTCCCACACCATGCCTCAAACAGTAAACAAATTATTACAGATAAAATCTAGGCAAATAATTCTATTCCGACAACTTAGATTTTCAAATAGAGCAATTGTTTATCTGCTTCTAGAGACCCTTGATTCAATTATTACAGAGAACTATTTGTTGGGCTCTAAAGCTTTATTCTAGCTTCGACTTCTTACCAAGTGTGCATCCTAAGCACTTGTCACATACGTTAAAGTAAAGTCAATACATATAATGTAAAGGTGAGCATACAAGTTTGATAATAGCATATAGAGTTCGAATTCGTTTACACATAACCGGCACGTACACATAGTGAAATGAAGCACGTTAGTTATCGACATAGATCCGTCGATACCAATGACTGCGGGTTGACTGCCCGAGGTAGTTCGCAATACATGATTACCACCGTAATCCATGCAAGTAATTATCCTTAACAACCCCCGTGTGAACGGGTGCTGAGTCCAAACTATAGTATTATCGTTGCTAAGGCAGGTAGACAGCATTCCATGTGTAAACATAACAAACAAGCATTCATAAGCCACGTATAACATGCATTAACGGTTAGCGTTCAAATAGTTTTGAGTAGTGTGTTTGATGTGATTTGAATAGTTGTAACGTATGTAACACCCAAAAGTGCATAAAGCAAAAAGGGATCGAGTATACTCACAGCGGTTGATGGATTGAAGGGAGCGCTTAGCGAGTAAAGTTAGCCTGAATGGATTGGTAGCATAACGATAAGTGACGCGTAAAACGATACAAAGTGTGAATGGGTCGGATAGCAGTTCGGTCGGATGGTAATCCGATCAGACGGCTTGTCAGTGCGGATGGCAATCCGTTCGGATGGTCATCCGGTCGGACGGTAGTCCAGTCGGATGGCTATTCGAGTGGATTGTTTCTTCCTATGAGATGTATTTGTTTGTGTATGATGGCTTTTCTTTTGAAGTTTTCGTTGTAGCATTTTGAAAACACTGAAGTATCTCTATCCTTCAAATCGGTCGATCGGACGGTCAATCCTGAGGACAACAATCCGTTCGGATGGTCATCCGGTCGGACGGTAGTCCAGTCGGATGGCTATTCGAGTGGATTGTTTCTTCCTATGAGATGTATTTGTTTGTGTATGATGGCTTTTCTTTTGAAGTTTTCGTTGTAGCATTTTGAAAACACTGAAGTATCTCTATCCTTCAAATCGGTCGATCGGACGGTCAATCGTGAGGACAACAATCCGTTCGGATTGTCATCCGGTCGGACGGCGACCTTAGTGATGAGATTACTTAGTGGAAACAATTCATAGCAGAAGAGTCACTCGGTCGGATGTCCATCCGACCGGGTGGCAACCTTGTTAATGAACATGTTGAAAATTGTTTAAGTCATTACACTTGGTCGTTTTGTTTGTTTGTAGTTTTATCAAGACGTTTTGACAACGTGTTAACCAATAGAACCCCATCTTGACCCAAGCGGCCTGATCGACTGGAATAACCCTAGTTCGGCCAGTTAACCGATTCAAGACCTTTGTTCTTGTTTAACCCGAAATCGGTGGTCTCGTGAGTAGAATCCAGATCTTGAGCTAGCACAACACTAAGAATGAGCGGAGGACTAGATCTAGATCCGTTTCTATGGATTTCAAGCGTATTGAGTGCAAAAGAGTTGAAAGAAAGTTAGAAACCATCTTTCAATCCTTTTTCACTGTGTTTATGTTTAGATCTAGTATAGATCTTTGTTCATTTGTGTGGAAATTGGTTAGATCCGAGTTGTTCTTGGTGGATTGAAGCCAAAACATGAAGTTCTTCAAGAACTCATGATGACATCATCCTAGAACACCTCAAATCCAGCGATTTTACGGTTAAAAGTTAAGATTCAAAAGATAGAAAGGTGTAGGAGTGCGTGTAAGTCAAGAAAGTACAAGATTTAGGACGAGATCTTACCGGGATTGAGAGAAATCGAAGAAAAGGTGAGCTGAGCGTGCTGGTCGGACAGAGGTTTCCAAAAGTAGAAAGTTTGAGAGTGACATGGGTATTTATAGGATTCCAAAGGGGGAAAGGGTGGGTCAGTCGGATGGCATCCCGCCCGAATGACTATCCGGTCGGATGTCATCTCGGTCGGATGGCATCTTGACACCATGGCCAAGTGGCAGCCCGGTCGGATGGCTATTCGGCCGGATGGCACTTGGTTAGGGTGTTCGACGCGACGATTTTTACTGAGTCGATTTCGATTGCGAGCGATTCGATGCGATAGATTTTCCTAGTCAAATTACTTTTAATCCCAACTACTATATCTATCATAGTCCGATTTCGATTGGGTTCGATTGCGTTTCGATTGATTACCAAACATAACATAAATGAACATGCACAAGTAACACATAAGGCACACGCGCACGTATAACAATAATTAAAATGTGTAGCTCGAGTTGCGATTTGAAGTCGATTCGATTAGCATAGTTTGATTATCGTTTAGCTTTATCGCATTGTTACTTCCTATAGTTCACAGTCGTAAGTCGAATAGATTGCGAATAACATACGTCGATTATTGTAATTATTGACACTTACTCCACATAATACAACTAAATTAAACACACAAAAGAAATTCACTATAAGTCAAGTTGCGTGAAATCGGTCATTGACTTTGACCTTGACTTTGACTTTGACTTCCCGAAAACACGGGGTGTTACAGGAAGATTTTGTGAAAGAGGTAGAGAAAATCGAAACAGGTTCAAACTCTAAGTTTGTAACCCAAATTTTGAAAAATCCAACTAAAACCTCACCATCTTCGACCAGTCAAGAGGAACGTGCAAAGAATGCTGCAAAAGTTCATAAGTGTTACAAGTGTCGTGGTAAAGGGCAGTTGGCAGCTGATTGTCCAGATGACAAGGGAAATCCCTCGTTGATCCTGATCAAAAGAAACCTTTTGTTGAACAACCGCAAAATAAAACAGTTAATGTTGAAAAGAAAAACGGTAAAAATCAAAAGGTTGAGAAAAAACAAAGTGATTAAACAAGAAGTAAAACCAGTTGTAAAAACAAATGTTAAATCACAACAACATCAAGATCATGGGGAGAAACCAGTTGTTATTAATCGTGGTGAAGGATCAGAAAGTTCATCTCAAAGACATGATACTTGTGAGAAAACCCCTCAAAGACGACAAAATCATGTTACTTTCCAAACACGTGAGAATGACCAATGTTCTGGAGGTTTGAACAACAACTATATTAGACCTCATGCACAGAACAGATTCGTGAATGACCGAAATACGTCACCCCCTCCTGATTTCCAAATTAAAGACAGCATTCGGATAATCATCTGTGATCATTCTCAAGAGACGATGATGTTCCTAGATTTGGTAAGAATTTTGAGCCACCCAGGAATCAAAATTACGGTTACCAAAACTATGGAAGTCGAGGTTATGGAAACTTTGGTTATATCTATAGATCGTCAACTCCGTATAATCCACGATTTGTGGGGAGTCATTCCAACAATTTCCAAAATGGAAATGGAGGACACAAAGGCGATGATGGTTGTTTCAAAGAGTTTTCTTATGTTGACGGATCGGGACGACCCAAGACCATCATGGCTTGGGTCCAACATTCTAACTAAATTTTCTTGTTGGGGAGTGTAGGAGCAGCTGGAGAGGGCTATCTATATTTGGTAAATCAATAGTGGTTGTTCCAGACACATGACATGAAATAAAGAGTTATTGAATAATTTTAAACAAATTCGTGGTGGTTATGTGAACTTTGCCAGTGAGAAGGGTGGATACATCACCGGTGAAGGTTCTGTGTCAAATGGAAAATTACGCTGCATAAAGTAAACTATGTTGAAGAACTGAAGCATAACTTGATGTCGTTTTCTCAAATCTGCGATAACAAGTACACGATGTTGTTCACTAATAAAGCTTGTTTTGTTTTGCATCCGGGATTTGCTGTTCCTGAAGATTGGATCATAATGAGGGCTCCAAGGGTGAATAACATATATGTCATGGACATGCGCCCGTTGGTTAATTCATCTGCACCAGTGAATTGTTTACTTTTGAAGGCGACTGAAGATCAATCGTATCTCTGGCATAGGAGAATGGGGCATGTGCATCTACGAAAAATGAACCACTTAGTGAAAAACAACTTAGTGTTAGGGGTTCCTTTTACGTAGTTTCAATATGCACAACAAATGTGAATCATGCGAAAAAGGAAAAATCAAACGAATGCCACACAAACAGAAAACTGTTAACTCGATCCAAAAACCACTTGAATTGCTTCACATGGATCTTTTCGGCCCAATCCATGTTGCTAGCATTGGTGGGATGTCCTATTGCCTAGTTGTCACTGATGATTTCTCACGATACTCGTGGGTATTTTTCTTAAAAATAAAGGACCAAACTACTGGTATTTTAAGAGACTTGTTCAACAACTTGAGAAAAATTTTTCACTTCCTGTTAAGAAAATCCGAAGTGATAACGAAACTGAGTTTAAAAATCATTATATGGATGAGTTATGTCGGGAAATGGGAATAGTTCATCAGTTTAGCACTCCATATGTTCCTCAACAGAACGAAGTTGCAGAACGGAAGAATTATACCCTAATTGAGGCGGCCCGAACTATGCCTTCTGAATCAAAATTGCCAATTTTCTTCTAGGACGAGGAGGTAAACACTGCATGTTATGTGTTAAATCATGTGCTTACGGTCAAAAGAGAAGATAAAACGTGTTATGAATTGCTTAAAAACAAGAAACCGAACTTATCAGGTTTTCAACCTTTTGGGATCAAGTGTGTTATAAAACGCACTAAAGATACTCCTAAAATGGGGGAAATTGGAGAAGTTGGGTTCTTTTTGGGTTATGCCAATAGAACTCTAAACAAACGCGTTTATAACATTTAGAAGCGTACAGTGGAGATCGTGTTTGATATAACTCCTTTGAGTTACGATCCTCCACTGTCCGAATTTGGTCCTAAAAGCGGATACGATTATGATAAATTATTTGATACATTTGATCTTCCTGATGTTTCAGAAAAAGATTCAGAGGTTGTCTACACACATCTTGTGAACAAAGATGAAGTGGATGCTAGCTAGAGAGCAAGTATTCCTATTAATGTGACTGCGAATGTTCGAGTCGCTGATTCTTCGATCATAAACGAAGTTGTTGCTGAGCAGATCCCCAATGCAGCTGCTCAAACTACAAGTGGTGATCTTTACCTTTGAAGAAACACCAGATCTAAATGACCAGAATCAGTCAGATCTGGAGGTAGGGTTTCTGCATAAAATGGCAACTACTTCGCCAGAAATCATTGCAAAACAGAAAGCCGTTAGACTCGCCACGGGGAGAATGGGGGTTCTCTCTGTGACCACCCTCCGGGGTGAGAATAAGTACAATGATCTCAAGAAGATGAAGTAATAAGAGTGAGGGTAAGTGAAAGTGAATGAATAGATTGTACCTGAATTCTCATATTTATAACCGAAGTTTGGCGACAAAAATATCACGGAAGAAATAACATAATCTCCTTTTCCGTTAACAGTTATCTCTCCATCCATGCACACGGATCGTACTCTTAACCAACGTCTGGGGAGATGCCACGTGGAAGGCGGTTTGATCTAGATTTGCATGTAAATTGGTGCCATCATCGTGACTTCAACAAAGGCCCCAGATTTTGCCACGTCACATTCGGTTATAACCGAATGGGGTTGTGCACGATGGTCATTTAATGCCTTCTAGAAGATCTACAGCTGTAAACCATTAATCCCTTGCCACGTGCCCATTCTGTTATAACAGAAAAGATTTCTTTTGTTTAAGTCCTCATTTCATATGTGCGGATGTGTTCAAAACTTGTCTTTTGTTGCGGGCTCGTGCAAGGGTGTTAATTGAACATTTGTCTTTCCTTTCTCTAGAGCATGGTCATTGAGGACTTATCTTTCCAAATCTTACTAAGACACGTTAAGCGGCCGCGCAAGGTCTGTTCAAAATGAATTTGGAGTGTAATTATGGTATGGTCCTCTACGCTTGCGAAGGGTTGTTGGGACCATACCCCTTCAAGTCCCCCCAGTCCAGTGGTGCTCCTATGCGCAAATGGCAAGTAGGTGGAGCACTGGACTATAAAAAATGGAGTGTGCGCTTTTGCTGTTGAGAAGTAGCAAAGTTGCTCGGCACAAGGTATGAACAAACTTTTTGGAGAAGATATTTTCTTTTTCTTCAAGCTGAGGTTTTCATGATTTGAATTTTGAACATGCTTGATTTGTGGCAGGCAAGTTGGTAAAAGGTACCGTGCTGATGTTGACGTTTTACGGTTATATGCCAACTGTCGACTGTGTCAGACACCAAGCATTATTGGGTGTCGTCACTCGTGGTTTCCACGCGCGCGTGAAGCCTATTCTGTTTCCCTACTCGCCCTGACTGCCTTGATAACCGTGTTTTCCTGAAAAAGGGGCTGCACGTTTTTCCAAAGCATTAAGGGCGATGAGTATATAAACTCCGTTGCCTCTTTGGTACCAGCACTTGTCTTCAAAACTTCTCTTTCCTCCGATCCTTTTCTCTCAATAAAGATCTACAACTGTGTTCTTGTAATCCTTATGTCGACCGGAGAAAAACAAGAAACTTTAATAGAAGAGATGTCATCTTCCTTACCACCACTGAAGTGGTCGGAAGAGACCTTTAATGATCTCGTTAAAAGCTTCAAGTTTCCTGGTAGTTGGGGTGCCATTTATCTGAAAGAAGGGCAAACAGCAGCACAGGCTCCGGCCAATTATATTATCTTATTCAGGGATTAGTTTGCCGACGGAAACTTCCGGTTGCCGACAACAAAATTTTTTCTTGAAGTTCTGGGTTATTACCAGTTTCATATATCTTAGTTAAATCCTATGGGGATGGTTCGTATCTGACACTTTGAGTTTCTTTGCCAATCGACGGGTATTGAACCCTTAGTTGAATGATTCTGAGTTTTCTATCAGTTGCATTGTTCTCAGGGTCTCTACTCATTTCTGCAATGTTCGTCAGCCAAGAAGATTCTGCTTGTACCTTCGAAATCATTCCATGACCGGAAGACCAAGTTCTTTTTCATCAAATCAGGAGTAATACCAGTGCAGATGAACTTTCGAGGTGCAGAAGATATTTTGGTAGAGACTCTTGAAACTCCGGTGAATGGGATATGGTATCAAGATATTAAAGAGATTCCTTCTATCCAACTGCCTGAAAGGGCTTTGGTTGCTGCAAGAATGAGTCTATTTTGGAGAGCAGATCACCAAGACAAACCGGAGTATGTAGAAGACAAAACTAGCAAGTCATGAATTACTTTGCTTGTATTTTGTGAAACTGTTTATAGATTTTCCTTTTGCATCTGTCACCTTGTATGTAGTGGCGTATAAGACAGAAAAGGGGAAGATGACAACAGTTCATTTAGGTGCTGATGAGGAGCCATGGTACCATCAGATGGTAAAGAACTTTGCGCTTCCCAAGGATGGACACCTAGAGGCGCAACCTTCTACTGATGTTGGTAAGTTCCTTTTTTGCATTTTTCATGTAATATTGCAATATTACTCTTTGCTAATGTTGCGCTTTGGGTAATATCACAATATGATTTACCTTCTTTTGGTTAGGTGAGTTGATCAATTTAGGCGTAGGCCCTGAAACCAAAAAGGAGAAACGTGCACCAGTTGGCACTACTGCGCCTAAAAAGTCTGACTTGCCAAAGGCGGATGCTCCAAAGGTAGAAAAGAAGAAAAGTATGCGCCTTGTGTCTGATTCTTGGTGTGATTACATAGTAGTGTCTGACTCGTTGGAAGGTCTTGCGCCTGTAGCTGTGAAACAACCAAAGGCGGAGCCTCGAGAGACTGCGGACATCCCGAAGTCAAACCTTGGTGATCCAATCGATGTGGAATCTAGTCCTGAGCCACTGGTGAGGGCTAAAGCAGTTAAAAGGAAAAAAACCTGAGGGTGAGGCTGCGGCGCAGCCCGTGAAGATGGTGATAAGAAGAAAGAGTGTCTTTTTCAAGTTTCTGCCTTTATCACTTAATGAAATAACCTTGTTAATTTTTCTTTCTAGAAAAACCAGTTTTATCCGTTCAAGCGGAAACATTTTCTTCTTTCAATGATGACCGTCCCCCATCTCCCCCGCCTGAGACTGTTAAAGAAACTTTAGAGGGTGTGAAGACTGCGGAAGCGGAAGTGGAGAAAACTATGGAAGTGGAGGTGGAGACAGTTGATGTTGGTGTTACTAGACCAGTGTCTCCTGAAGTTGTTGCGCAGAAGTCTGAGAAGAAGAAATCCATTTTTGAAAATGAGCCACCAGTGGTGACTGTTCCTTCCTCTTCTACGCCCACTTCAGAGGTTCCCCAATATCACATTCAAGAAAATCCAGAAAAAGTTGAACGTCAAGACTTTGTTTTACATGATGCGGAAGAAGAATCTCCTATTCGCTCGGATGAGACTCTGGCGGATTACTATTATAGAACATATACTGCGAAGAGATCTTTTGATATTCATGCACCCATCTAGAAGTTGAAGCAAAGAGATACCTTTTCTGATTGGCAGGTGTGCCGAGATTGGTTTCAAGGTGCTTTTCCTCCTGCTGAAATCAAATTCCAAGAAGAACAAACTCACGACCATACTTATCGCGCATATCTTTAAGATACTGCTAGCTCCACTTCTACTACCCACCGAATAGTGCGCGAATGACGTAGTATGCACAAAGAGTGGGATGTTGTTGAAGCTTCCAAAAAAGAAGTTATTGAAGAGAAAGCAAAAGTTGCTGTTTTGAGAGCTAAGCTTGAAGCTAATCAAGCCAAAATCGAGGGTGAGCAGAAGACAGAAGAGTGGTCAGCGATGAGCTGGAAGAAGAAGGCTGAAGCAGAAGCTGCTCAGCTTGCAGAAGCTTGCAAGCGGTGGAAGGAGATATGCGAAAAAGATAATAATGAAAAGAGTGTTCTTCGCAATGATGTGAACAATCTCAAGGCGGAGATTGAGAAATTAAAGAAAGATAAAGCCGATGCCGAAGCTGCTCGTGATGAAGCTCGTTCTCATAGAGAAAGAAGCGAGCAAAGAGAGGTACAAACTTGTGCAACTCTCGCCCTTAGAAATAAGGAGATTGAAGAACTTACCTCTTTATTACATGACCAGGAACAAGCCAAAGCGTTGCTTCAGTAGGTTTTACGCTTAAATAAGAACCTGTTTTTGGTATATAAACATAATGAACTGCGTAACTTGTGTGGTACATCTCTCGGATATATGGTCTTGGTACCGTAATTTCGTTTGATAGGTTGCCAAACTTCTAAGATACTAGGTCTTTATGTTTGTTAAATCTCTGGGGTATTATACTTGGTCTTCTGATATTGCATGAGCAATGGCCTAGACCTCGTATAATGTTTTGCCAAGCGCTTCGTTTGTGCGCAAACCCCCATGGTGGATTTCTTTTCTGCCACAACAATCATCACCGGATGATCTGTTCAAAATTGTCATCACCGGATGTATAAATTCCAATTCTATGTTATCACCGGGTACATAGCAAAAACTGTGAAATTATGCAGAAAAAATACCAAACGATGGTACACCACCTTTAAAGTCGAGCCTTCATCTCTTTGTCTGTGCGGTGGCACTAACTTGAGCTCTCAAGGCATCGCATTTTAGTCGAATACAGAGATATTTAAGATATACTCACCTGTAAGATGTAATGTTTGGTAGTCTTGATACAGGAGTACATTCTGAGGTGGGTAAAGATAGTTACAATAAGTTATTAATACATTTAATCGCATATCTCGAAAACAGTGTTCGAAAGCGTGCTAAAACTTAAGTGGACCACAATACAGTTGAACGTCTTGAATTGTTAATATCATTCTAAATGTTTAAAATGAAAAACTATGTTCTTGTGTTTGATATTGACAGAAAAACCGATATGATCCCTTTGCTCCGATTTCACAAAAAGATAATTAGTGTAAATTTGTTCTTAGGTTTAAATTTCTTTATTTAGTCAAAAATTGAAAACAACAAAAATATTTTGCTTTCTTGTTTCTAGGTGCGAGTTATCATCCTGAATATTCTCTAAGGGTTGTGAAAATTCTTTAATAAGGTGTTAAACATCAAGCTAGGTTCGGTAAGTTAAAAAAATAAGTCTTTTTCTCACAAAAAATCGGTCGTGCAAGATACATCTAAGTGTGTGTGGGAAAAATCGTCATTTTTAAGGTGTTTCGGTAAATCTGGTTCCAAGTTGTGATATTTTTCCAAAAGTATAAGTTTTGAAGTAACTTGTTCTGAATGATCGCGTTTTGAAATACAAATTATTAAATCTTGGTTGTTTAATATTTCAATTTTTTATTCTGGGGTATTGGAATTTATTTTTGGGATCATGGTTGGGCCGAGTGACTCGGGGGTTAAGATTCTTAATCCATCGTTAAGTGTTTCAGGTCTGGATCGTTCATCTCAAGATGGAAGATTTGAAGAAGCTAAGAAGTCTGCCGTTCCATTCCAATGAAGAAGATCGTCCTGTGGCAGTACAATTCATCAAGGTAGTGCAGTCCTGTGTGAAGAATCAAGTATGTGGAGGCAGTTATTACTCGAAGCGTTAACAAAGAGAAGATCCCGATCTTTACATTGAGGATCCCGCACTGATCAAGGGAGAGCCTATAAATGCACTTTGGGTGATAAGTGTAGGCTCTCAAATCTTCAAGGGTGTTTTATGTAATTTGTTAAATCTATTATGTTGGTCAGAATTTATGTTTGTTTTGGTCAGGACTTACGGTGTGTTCCCGAGTTAAAAATCCCTCCCCATCCCTCCCCTCCCCTCCATGTCTTTCCAAATTGGAAAGACTATTTTCAGGCAAAAAAAACCCCATTTTCCCTCCCCTCCCCTCCCCCTGTTAAGTGGATCTCTGGAACACAGCATTAGGGTTGGTTCCCTAGTCCGAATTTAGGCATTTGTTAGTCAGGGTTTGTTTTGTATTGGGCTTTGGGCCTTTCTATGTTCTGCCTTTAGTAGTCAGGACTTCCCATTGTATATAAGCTCTTTAGTGAAATGTTATACATAACGATTTCTTTTGTGGAAAGTTTGTTCTTCAAGAAACCCTAATCATTGTCACTGTGTGTGAATTGACGGCTACTGTATGTGACGTCATTCATCATCTTCATCATTCTTATTCTACACTTTCTTGATCTAATACTCTACGGTAGTGAATGCTAGGTGGATTCCGCACACCTGGTGATTGTTGTCTGAGTGAGATCCTTGGATAGAAGACCTTACAAAGTAGGAGAAAGTAGACATAGATGACAAGGAATGGGAGAACTGATTGTCATAGATTGAGGAGAAAGTGTAGAAAATGAGGGTATGATAGTAGCAGCAGAAGAAAACTCATAACAATATTTTTTTTTGAACGGCAAATTAGGATCACTGACGGACCACTGGAGTATTATCGTGCCATCAGCAAAACCACCCGATCATATCCATCTCCATTAGGCTATAATGCCTATACACCAATTCAGGAGGAAACCTAATAAATCTGGGAAAAAACTCCCTTTGTGAGAATCAAACCCAGGACCTAATGGTCTCAAAGTCTTATCCCATCCTCAATATGCCACTAGACTATAATGCCATAGGCAACTCGTAACAATATTAGACGTCAAAATAGAAAAAAAATGGCCTCATGAAATTAATATGACTGTGTGCACACAGAGGGTGGTCATATCATAACATATATAAGTATTCTTGATAAGTACGGGCATTTCGAAGAATGTATAACAAACTAGTAGATGCCTCGCCCGCTTTGCGGGGCGATGGCCAAATAATTCTCAACCAATTAAAAAAAGACTACTATAATTTTGCTAGGAAAAAAAAAACAAAAACGATGATAAGACCGTAATTTTGGGCTCGGGGCAAAACTGTAATTTTTCAGGACTAATGAGCTAGTGTTAGGCAACTACTTGAGACGAAAAAAAAAAAATCGAGTAAACCAATTAAAACAAAAAACCTTTATAGTTTTGGTAAAACAAAAACTAAAACGATGGGAAAAACGTAATTTTTAACTGAGGGCCAAATCATAATTTTAATTCGGGGATAAATTGTAAACTAAATGGACCAACGGGGGAGTGCCAGGAAGTTGCCGGCACGACTGTAATTTTACACTGGGGGCAAAATTGTAATGCCACCAGGAAAACAAACAAAAACGATGGGGAAAATCTAAAGTTAAGTTGAGGGTAAAATCGTAACTTGGTTGTGAGAAAAAAAACTAATGACAAAACTATAAATTTATACGGGGCAAAATCGTAATTTTGAACGAGGGAAAAATTGGAATTTTTAGCCAGGAGCAAAAGAGTATGTTTATTTTTAAGTAGGGGTAAAAACATAATTTTGAACTGATGGGAAAATGGTATTTTTAAGGGTTGGAACGGGGCAAAATCGTAATTTTTTAACCGGGGGTAAAATTGAAATATTTAACTGGGAGCAAAAGCGTAAATTTATTTTTAAGCGGGGACAAAAACATAAATTTGAACTGATGGCAAAATCGTAATTTTAAAACAGGAAAAAATCGTAATTTTGTTGGAGTAATAGGGGAGTGTCAGGCAGCTGCCTGGCACTATTACCCCTGCCGCCCTTTTTGCCCAATTGAAGGGCTCAACTATTCCCTGCACGTCACAATCTTGTGTTTGTAGTAGTTTAAATAAATAGGGGTCCCCAACAAATAGACTTGGTATAGAGTTTATCAAGTCAGACTTTTCAAACATTTGTTAAAAAATAAATATTAAATTGTCAGCAAATGAGGTTCCTATAGAAAGATAAGCAATAAATGAGTCAATTATATCATTAATACAGGCTAATACATTTTCATGTTCTTTATCATGTAATAAAAGCTGTGTTCAAACATATATGGAGGTTCATTTTAGGTGATGAACCATAACAAGCTTATGATCAGATTAATGGTAAAAATTCGAATTTTCCTGTTCAACGAACTTTCTACATATAGTTTTAAACCGAAACAACTCTTATACTATGACAATTTTCAAAGAGAAGGAAAAACAATGTGATAGTTTTTGTAATAAAAAGGCTTATATTTCACTAATCACTCTTATCATTAGCAACATACAAATACTATTCTAACATATTCATTTATAATGCTACATATATTTTAATTTTAATCTTTTAATCATATTTGATTAAACGGTAGTTTACATGGTTTTGAAAACATTAAGAGGTGATACCATCACATCACTATCACATCACAATTTCTCTGGCCCTTGACCACTTACCGATTACAATTAAAGTTGCTTCCTTTTTTCTCCCTTCCAAATTGGCCTTGAAAACTAATCATTTGTTATCGTGGGTTAACTTAATGAAATAATGACCAAGAAACACCAACTTTTTAAACCTTGTGCCATTGATTGGTGGCTAAGTGTGCCACCCGAAGCCGTGATTCCTAACGATGCAGTAAGAGTGGAATATAAATAATGCCTTCTAAAATTCGGATCTGTTCCTTTAAGATCAATGGCATAATGGGTCATAAAAAGATCCGGATTCTTATTGTAAAAAGAGCAATTATTTTGTAGTTACAGTAAATTCGTTACTTGTGTGTATATATATATTTTTAGAAATGGGCCAACCTGTTTCAACCGGTTTGTAATCGGTGTGTCGATCCCCTTGTCTTCTACTTGAAACCATCTTTTTGTTAAACCACAAACAAACTTCTAATCTAGTTTTATTAATCATAAATTTGGTTGTTTTAAACTTTTTACCGGTAAGATAGAGAGAAGACACCTTATCACCACACATTGTCTAATATAAATTTGAAACCATCTTTTAGTAGCTTATTTTAGTAAAGACCACCTATAATTAAGATTGAGTTGTTGTAACCTTTTTCTTTAATTTTTTGCTTTAAAACATACTACTGTAAAGCTCCTATTATTAATGAATTATATATTCTACCCCCACCCCACTCTATCTCCCCATCCCCACCATTCTCAATGAGTGATTGCAGCATATTTCAAGATTTAAAATCCTATCCACTATAAAAATAGTATGTTGAGCATTGGCCAAAAGAAAATGCCATGGGCAATCATGTATTCAGTTGACCATTAAATCACTACAAAGGTGCACATGCCTCTTAAATATCAAAAAAAGCATGAATTATTATTATATGTATATAACAGTAACCAACCGTACCTTATACATACAACAATTCTTCAACACATGCATAATACCCTACTTGTCCACAAGGAGTCTTATTCTCGGACCCACTCAACCTTTTCAAATACTATAAAAAGCCCTAATTACCTCATGTTCTCCTTCGCCTTTCAGTAACAACTTCAACTTGATATCCATTCCTTGTTATAATATTATCCCAAACCTTTCATAAATATTATAGCCATGCAAGCTGGTGAGCTTACTGATCATTCCCACTACCTTATTCCTGGAAACCCTAATCCAGACATCATGAACCTACACAACTCACCAATCATGCAGTTTAACGTTAACGAGCCGTCGAACCCGTTCTACAATCTTCATATGAACCCTCAATATCAAGAAATTAACATGCAAGCGCCATATTTCAAGAGCAACTCAACTTCTGATGAAGCAGATGAGCAACAGCTCAGCATCATTAATGAGAGGAAGCAGAGAAGAATGATATCCAACAGAGAATCGGCGCGAAGGTCGCGCATGCGCAAGCAGAAGCATCTAGATGAGCTTTGGTCACAGGTTGTTTGGTTACGTAATGAAAATCATCATCTTGTTGACAAACTTAATAAATTTTCAGGGATTCATGAGCAAGTTGTTCAAGAGAATGCTAAGCTTAAAGAGGATGCTGCAGAGCTTCGCCAGATGGTTACCGAGTGGCAGATTAATGGCACCTACCCTACTTTAAGGGATCTTGATGATATCTCAAACCCTTCCATCTCAAGTTCCTCAGACTTCTTCTAGAAAAATAGACATGATCATCGAGTTTGTTTTCGTTATTATTGGTGTCTAATAAGTCTATTATTATGTATGTATTCTAAGAGTTCCATGAGGAAGTAGTACAATAACATCTTTAATTTTTTAATCATAGCTAATAATATCATAATCAAGGGTTTGGCTAAACGTACACCCCTATTAACTAATTTAATAGGTAGAAAGTGGTACGTTTAGTAAAAATAAAATAACAGAGAGGTGGGGTACGTTTAACACAAACAAAAACATACAAGAACTCCTCTAACATGTAACTAAAACTCAGAAAGTGCCTTGGAACTGACACTCACATGTTGATCCACCTTAAAAAGACAACATTTTTTTAGAAATAAAAAGGATGCTAAACAAGTAAAAGGTTAGAATGTGAATGGATGAAGATGAGATGACATAGTTAAAGGTTCAGTACATTATCCAAGTGGTAAAGGTAAGTACTTTTGACTTTTTGAGGTTAATACAAGACAGTAGCAGTCACCGTCTGGGTTGAGAGAGGTGGACAAGATAAGCTAGCACAAGGTGGCTGAGAAAAACTGCTGCTAAAAAGAAAAACATGTGAAAAGGTCCACCCAAAATGCTAACTTTCATGCAACTTGTCCAACCTTTCCTTCACTAATTTGGTTTGGCTAATCCTAGGCGCGCTATTAAGATATCCATCAATGTAGACAAATAAAGTGCCAGTATTACAAGTTAACCAGTGGTTATGGTTCCTGAATCCATATTGGGTATGGATAAGCCACTTTGGAACTGAAAATCTGTGTATTTAATAAATGAAAACCATATTTCATGTATAAGGGATTACAATGAAAAGTAACTATTGTCCTTCATAGGTAATTGGTGAGAAACATTGGGGAAGGTAACACGATATGTGGGCTATGCGAAGAAGGAGAGGAGAGTATTAGAGTATACTGGTAGAGTTGTATGTATAGAGTTAGTTTGTTGAGGATTGTTGGTTAGTTGGTTATTCCTCATTTGTATATATATAGACTATCTCTATGAACTCTAAACTTACTTGATGAAATGAGATAATGAGTTCAGCTTGATACTGTTCTTTATGGTATCAGAGCCATGCTCTGCCCTTTCTGTTAGAATTCCGGCAGTATTTTTCTATTAGTATTTTTCCGGCCAAACTCATCAACTCTGGTCGCCTTCTTTTTTTTTTCCGATCAACCTTTTTGAGCTTCTTTTCTTCTTCTTTCTTCATTCATGACAGCATCTTTAAACTCTAATTCTTCTTCAAACATGCCTGATTTCACTTCAAATTCTACACAAACTTTACCAAATATCACCAGTCTCATGCCAATTAAGCTTCAAAATGATAATTTTCTGAATTGGAGGCATCAAATTCTTACTCTTTTAAAAGCTCTCGGTCTATTACATTTTCTGAATCACAAGATTGCACCACCTCCGGTTAACTCGGATGCAAGAGAAGCGTGGATCAGATCTGATGATTTTGTCTCTGTTTTTCTGAGAGATAGTGTGTCTCCTTCTTTGCTTCACCTTACAAATGGTGTGAATTCTTCCTCAGAACTGTGGAATCAAATTGAAGATTCGTTTTATAATCGATTTAGTCCGAACAACGGCAACGGTGCTCAAACCACTCCATTACCTCCTTCAATGGCCGGCGAAGAACTCAACCGTCCTCCATCACTTCCTCCATACGCAGAGATGATTTTATCAGCTATTGATGCTCTAAAAGAGAAGGACGGTTCAAGCACATCGTCGATCTCAAACTACATCGAATCAACTTGCGGAAGCTTACCGGAAGAACACACAAATATCCTGGCGGAAGATTATCATCAATTTGGTGGTGGTGGTGGTATTGATCGATATTATGATGGTCGACGATGTCAGAATAATGGAGGATGCCATCTGAAATTTTCAGAGAATGGCCGTATAACACACTCCGATAATGATTCTAGGGTTTTTACAGGAAATGTTTTTGGTAGTGAACAGTTGAATATGCGTAGTCATCCAATTGGATCTCATGGCCCATTTGGTTCACAAAACATTGGAGATAATGGAAGTTCCATTTTGGACTCAGGCTCACAAAATTCAGTGTGGACTCAGCCACATATTATTTCATTTGGGCTTAACAAACTTCAACAACCTAATGTTACAAGTGGGCCAAAAATAGTAGATTCTAGTGGATTTGGGCCACATTTTGGATTATCGGCAGATTTTTCTGGGTTATGCGAGCGTGTTGATTCATGGATACCCGACTCTGGCGCCACTGCGCATATGACTGCTGACTCTTCTATTGTATTTGATGCTGCTCCCTACACCGGCTCTGAGCGAGTCGTTGTAGGAAATGGTATGGCTCTTACTATTTCTCACATTGGCACTGCCACACTTCATTTATCTGATCGTACTCTTACTCTTAGACATGTTCTTGTGGTTCCTGGCTTAGCCAAGAACCTTTTATCGATCACACAGTTAGTGATAGATCATTCTATAGCTGTTGTTTTCTCTTATCTTGGTCTGTCCATTCAGACACTTGATGGACAGCTCCTTCATCACACGCGTGGTAGTCCGCATCAGCTATACTCACTTGCTGCTTTCACTTCTGTTTCTCGTGAGACTTGGCATTCTCGGTTGGGTCATCCGTCTGATGATGTTTTGTCTAGATGTTCGTTTTTACATCTGACAAACAAAACCCAACGCACACATTGTACCGCTTGTAGTGTTTCAAAATAAACTAGATTGCCTTTTACATCAGTTGTATCTCATTCTACTTCACCTTTACATATTATACATTGTGACATTCCTCGCCTGTTATGTCTAGAGATGGATACATATATTTCATTACTTTCATTGATGATTTCAGTCGATTTACATGGATGTATCCTTTGACTTGTCGTTCTCAAGCGGTTGATTGCTTTCGGCATTTCAAACCGCTTGTTGAGAACCTTTTCTCCTGCACCATCAAGCATCTTCAGTGTGATGGTGCTCCTGAGCTCATTCGTGGATCTATGGCTCGTTTTCTTTCAGATTCCGGCATCGCTTATCGCATTTCATGTCCCTATACTCCCCAACAAAATGGGGTTGCTGAGCGGAAAAACCGCCATCTTTCTGAGGTAGCTCGAGCTTTATTGTTTCATGCTCGGTTACCAAAGAAATTCTGGTATGATGCATATGCCACTGCTGCCTTCCTATACTCCCAGCTCTTTATCGCCTCGATCTTTGTGGGGTCAACATGGATTCCATTTCCATTAACCACGTGTCCAAGAAACTGGACTTCACGTAGCCAAAACTCGCACTTGGAGAACTTGGCGTATAACTGTTCTTTTTTTTTTTCAGCAACTCCAAAATAGCTCTTAAGTGCTGTTCGTGTTCAGCCTTTGTTTTTGAATAAATCAAAATATCGTCGATGAATACAATCACGAACTTATCAAGATACGGCTTGCAGACTCGGTTCATTAGGTCCATAAAAACAGCAGGCGCGTTGGTCAGTCCAAACGGCATGACTAGGAACTCGTAGTGTCCATAACGAGTTCTGAAGGCTGTCTTCGGGATGCTCTCTTCTTGTATTCTTAGCTGATGGTACCCAGATCGAAGATCGATCTTAGAGTAAAAACTTGAACCTTGGAGCTGATCGTATGAGTCATCGATCCTTGGCAGGGGGTACCTATTCTTGATCGTCAGCTTATTCAACTCCCGGTAGTCAATACACATACGAAAACTACCGTCTTTCTTTTTGACAAATAAAACTGGAGCTCCCCAAGGTGAGAAGCTTGGTCGGATAAATCCTTTGTCAAGTAACTCCTGGAGTTGTGTCGACAACTCCTGCATTTCTGACGGTGCAAGTCTATAAGGTGCCCTAGCTACAGGCGCGGCGCCTGGAACTAAGTCAATGTGAAATTCCACTTGTCTTTGAGGTGGCAATCCTGGCAAGTCTTCTGGGAAGACTTCAGGATATTCCCTCACGACAGGGATGTCTTTGATTTTCGGCCCAGCAGCTTTCTTATCCACGATGTGTGCCAGGAAGGCAGCACATCCCTTCTGTAGACACTTACGGGCTTTCAGGCAACTGATAATTCTTAAAGGCGTATCCCGCTTCACCCCATGAACCACAATTGTTTCTCCATCTTCAGTTGGGATACGAACGACCTTTTCGTGACAGACAATCTCGGCCTTGCTACTTGATAGCCAATCCGTTCCCACTACCACATCAAAGCTTCCCAACTCGATAGGTAGTAAGTCTAGCGTAAACTCGTGCCCTCCTAATTCAATCACACATCCTTGGACAACATCACTGGTCTCAACTAGTTTCCCATTTGTTAATTCGATCGAATATGGGACGTCTAATTTACTAGGCGTCAAACCAAGAACATTCTTAAATTCTAATGACACGAAGCTATAATCGGCACCAGTATCAAACAAAATAGATGCAAAAGTTTTGGTTGTTAGAGAACGTACCAGTAATCACGCCTGGATCCTGGCATGCTTCACAAGCTCCGATGTTGGATGTTCTTTCACGGTCTTGTTTCAACTTCGGGCATTCCCTCTTAAGATGTCCAACGTCCCCACAATGGAAGCATCCTGGCACTCGGCCATTTCCTTTCCCATTTCCACCTTGAGCGTTGTTACTGTTTTCTCCTTGTCTGGGACTCTTTATCCCACAACCATCCTTGTTGTGTCCTTTCCTCCCGCACCTAGGCTTCCGACATCCACAATCGTGGTGATACTTGCACCTAGCACGTCTTGGTTTAGTTTCTAAGTAAATCTTATCATTGGCCTGTTTGTTGTTAGGGCAATCTTTCTTGAAATGCCCTTTGTCCCCGCAGTCAAAACAACCTCGAATAGATCTTTGTTCATCATTATTCATTCGGGTATCTTCGGTGAGCTTCCTTTTGTTCTTTCCGGACGACTCTACCTGAGTCTCCTTGTCAGGGTTTGCAAGTTTTTCTAGTCTAACTGCTTCCGTAACGAGTGCCAAGCCCATCTTACTTGCAGCCATAGTTGTCGGTGGCGTAGATGCTGTCATTAAGCTCAGGACTTGTGGTGCCAGTTCCCAAATGAACTGTCCCAATTTCCTCATTTCTGGTTCCGCTAAGTATGGAACAACTCGTGCCAAATCATGAAGTCTTTGCATGTATTCCAACATTTTTGGACCTTCCATCATCAGGCTCTGGAATTCACCTTCCAACCTCTGGGTTTCTGTTTGGGTGCAATATTTCTTACGCATTATTCCTTTCAACTCATCCCAAGTTAACGCGTATGCTGTAGTTAGGCCCATTATTCGAACCTGAAGATTCCACCATAATCGAGCTCCATCTTGAAACAACTCGGAAACGTATGGGACTTGTTGTTCTGGCGTACAACCACTCATTCGAAGGATGGAATCCATATTTTCAATCCATTTCACAAAAGCTATGGCACCTCCAGTGCCGTCGAACTTCGGAGGCTTGTAGTTGAGGAAGTGCCAGTAGGAACAACCGTTATTTTCTGAGGTACCTCTGCTAGGTTCGGAGCGTAGGGCCTCGTGCTGTGCTATAGCTGCAGCAATTATCTCTTGAAGTTCCGCCTCTGAGGTGGGCATGCGCGTTTCGCGTCTTGGTGGCATCTTCTAAAAGATGTTTCACGTAGGTTAGGTCATAGCAAGTAAAATGTACGTATGTATTCAACAATACCAACACACAACATCTCATGCTATAAATAAATCAACCACATAACATCTCATGTTATAGAACATAAACAATCAATCAACGTTACATATAATGAGATCGCTGGACGTTTTCAGGAATACTCGGTCCGTCCATTTTCAAATTCCAGAACTCCGCCTCAAGCTTCTGGATTCCAGCCCTAGAACGGTATTTCTTCTCCATCATTTCTTTGAGCTCGTCCCAGCTCAGTGCATAAGCAGCATCTGTGCCAAGGGTCTGAAACTGAAGGTTCCACCATGAGGGTGTGTTATCTAGAAATAACCCCGGGATATAGGTAACACTCTGTTGGGGCGAACAGTTACTCATTCTTAGAATGTAGTCAATCTTTTCGGACCAACGAACAAATGCCACGGCGCCTCCTGCTCCGTCAAAGTTCAAAGGCTTGCAGTTTAGGAACTGCTTATAGGTGCAGCCAGTTGGAGGGTTATTTCCAGTAATGCCATCGTTGTGCTTAGAGCGGAGGGCTTCATGTCGTGCATTTTCCTGTGAGATGCGTTCCTGCAACTCGGCTTCTGTCCTTAGCAGTGTACTGGTGTATGTGTCACGCCTGGGTGGCATTCTCTTCTGTCGCAGTGGTATGAAGTGGGTTAGACAACATTTCAATTGTCTATGAGATACATAGCACCATAAGCCATCAGGTAATCATCCAATTTCACACGTAAATATACTCAATGTATGAGTGAGGAAAATAAATTTCTGAGCCTTCACATAGGCTTGTCAAAATGGCTTGTTGCTTGTAATAGAATGAACTCGAGGCTACATCGCCTTGGTCATTCGTGTTTTAGTTATTTCCTGCTACATGGGTTTTCATTAGCTTGGCCCGCAGAGTCCACCAGGATTTCTGTGCACTACAAGCCGTTATTACGTGGGCCCCCGTAATAATAGATTGTCTTGTACAGTTACCCCAATTTTCTCTCGTCCAAGCAGATGATCAATCAAGGAGCAACAACATGTGCATCGGCATGAACAGGGTCATGCTCCAATGCGAGGTCAGGAGCAACGCCTAGCTCAGGGGCCACGGCTGGCTCCGGATCAACTAACTCCATCTCAAAATCAGCTGGATCAACAAACACCGGGGTTACAGGATCCTCCAAGGGCTGGTCTAAGTGTATTAACTCAATGTCATGGTCTGGATCAAAACCAGGTGGAAAAACAGGATCATCCTCAATAGTTCGACATCGTCGTCAGAGACATCGTCGGGGGGGGGGGGCATATGAACAATGGGATAAGCGGCAAGGGCACAGGAGCAGGGATCACCACGAGTGGCAAATCCCCAACAAGATGGCCATCAGCAGGCTCTGCTACGACATCAGGCAGCGCAAAGGGCTTGAAAGTCGTCATCGTCTGTGCTGGTAGTATCGGAAATGTACACCTCGTGCTTTGATGAAACTATGTCGCCTGATACTATGGCCATGGGATATGTAGTGTCCGACTCTCCAGTATCTGATGAAGGCATGTCGTTTTGTAATACAACACACATATGCACAAATACTCAATCATATAGTCAAATAAACATATTAGTCATCAATAAGCAATCAAATAGTTCTCCTAGTCCCACTAGCCTCCCAGCCTTTCGGACTGCTCTTCCTAGTCCCACTAGCCTACCTCCTCAGCCTCCCAGACCGAGCCTCAGCCTCCAAGACTGAGCCTCAGCCTCCAAGACTGAGCCTATAACCAATAAAATGTGCTCAACATTTGTTTGTAAAAACATTTTGGATCTGGACTTCAAGTGGTATGCAGTGTAAAAAAAATATTTTCGTGAGAGCCCTAGTGATCATAGTCTAGACTCGAGAAGGAATCCTAGTTCGCTATGATCAGAGCTCTGATACCAAGCTGTCACACCCTGGCTTTGCGGAAGCGTGGGTTTATTTTGTGTGACTTCTTAATACCATAGCTTAATCACAACAAAGCTATATGAAAATAAAACCATGCAGATCATCCATTTATTTAAGTTTGAAAAGTAAAATACCACAACATTGTCTTAAGGCGTTGACGCATACAACGGAAATTACAAATATAACATAAACACTGTTTAAGACTTGCGACTCGTCCAGGTAAAAGTCACGACCCCTAAACATGGATGATCCCGTAACTTTAACACAGCGGGAAAACGTAGCATACCGTGCCAGATCCTTAGTTCCCTGAAATACATGTAAGTTGGAAAAATCAACATAATGTTGAGCGAGTTCATGTGTAAGTGAGTATGTAAAACACTTGTAAGTATAAAAATCCCTGGTATGTAGCAAATAAGGAAAAAGAGATCACCAATGGTTTGCAAGGCCATTGATATGTGTGAAGTGCAAGTAGGAAGTCTCAAACCTAGCGGATTTGTGCGTCGGGTACATAGTCACTCCAAGGTCCGTACTGTGGGCCTGGAGCTGGGCTCGCTACACCCAAATAGATCTACCGCATCGTGCCCCTCGGTCCTACAATGAGGATTAATGGCCTCAAGTACCACCTACCCACTCACATGATCTGTATGCAGTAACCCTCCTTACGCTAACCATACCATGTAAAAGTACTCGTAATCATAGTAACATGTATTTCACCCCCGCAGTTTAGAAAACTGAAAACAGTTAAGAGAAAAGGGGGACATGAACTCACAGTAATGCGTCCTCGATAACAGCAACTCAAACTCGGTCTGCAGTACGACAACCTACAAAGTGCTAATATCTATCAGACGAACGGCCGTGCCTTAGCTTAGAGTTTTAACGTTCTTGGGGAAATAGTTAGACAACTATTTCGTGTTTATATTTCTTGGTAATAGTATAAATAGATTCCTTCCCAAGGATGGGGTATTCGTACATGTATTATGCATTTGGTGACTAAAAGTATTGTCAAAAAAAAATATATTTACAAGTCTCATAACCAACACTTTAAAGATTTATGTCAAAACTCATGGCGAGGTTAAATTCCAAGAAATAAAGTTAAACATACTTGTTAGAAAAATAATTTTTCTAAGTCTTGGTATTTTTAGAAAAAATCGCCAGAACTTCCCCTAAAAACGGGAGTGTCCGTGCTAATACGCACATCATTTTCTTTTTGAAATCAACCCATGATCATCAACAATCAACCCTTACGTTTTAACACGCAAAATACTACCCTTGTCGTTTCAGTTTCATTATGCGAAAAACTGGACTGTTTTCGGATGAATAGATAAAATACTTAACTTATTCCAAAAATTCCCAAATTTTTGCGGAACGTCATAATCGACCCACAAATTATTGTGTAAAAATTTCGGGGTCTAGTTCATTATCAAAAATTTATAGAAAATCGTTTACCGAACTGTGATCAGATTTGTTACATTTTGATCACAGTTTACGGAATAATTCGTCAAAAATTCCTCGTAAGTTCGTTTATCGAAATTCCAGTTCGAGGGTCACAAACACATCCGTGACCTTCTATGGTATGAATTTTAGGGGCTGGTTCAATTCAGGTTTCATGTTACGACCAAAAACGTACAGCCCATTTTACTGCAGTAACAAACAGCCTTAGCTGCTGTCACGAAAACAGATTTTTAAAATAGTAACCGACATCAGAAAAATACGATTCCAGCGCCATTTTCTTGGTTTTTCGAAAAGACACAATTTAGGCTTTTGAAATTCCGTTTTTCGAGTTTTTAAAGTCCATTTACAGCCTGTTGAAGGCGGCTGAAAAAGCGCATCAGCATGTTATTTCTGGGTTTACACATTTCTAAATCGCATCGACGAGTGTCCGAACAATGGTTTTAACAAGAAACAACGCTCAAATATCAAGTGTGATTTAACCAACCCTCAAACCGACAAGATTCCGCTTCATGATTCATTCACAAGTAAACTTTTATGTAGCTTTATGTTCATAACTCATGTTTCACACTTTCTAGCATTCTTGTGATTTAAACAACAATACATCAACCTACATATCATAATTTCGAACAAGATGAAACCGAGTGTGAAGAAACTTACTACTAGCCTCTAGCTAGGGATGAATCTAGTGCAAAGTTGGCAAGAAAAAGATGGTGAAAAGTCTTGAAACAAGCTCCTTCAAGATGCACCTTCCATGGTTGAACTTCAAAGCTTAAATGGAACTTGAAAGGAAGAAGATGAGGGATGTTGGAAGGTGATGGTGGGTTCGGTTTAGGGAAACCGAAAATGAGAGAGAAAGGAGTGAGGAGAGAGAGTGAATATCTTGAAGTGATGATGAAGATTCATGAACCAAGATCTTATAAGATGTTTCCAATATTTTGTGTAGATCTACAAGTAAAATCTAATAAATAAATGAGATTTAATCAAGTGAGAATGTGTGAAGTATGGAAATGGTGATATGGTGGTGGATTCGGTTGTAGTAAACCGAATGGAGAGAGAGAGTAGTAAATTGAGATAAGTGAAATCTTTGAGGAAATGAATGAAGATCTTTGGTGTCATACATGTAATCTCCTTCCAAATATTATGGCAACAAGGTCAAGTAACAATCCAAATAAAATAATGGATTAAAATCTACACAAATATATGGAGCATGGATGGATGATATGGTGGGTCCCACTTTGGGAATTAAAATCGTTGGGGGGGGGGGGGGGGGTCTTGAAGGTAAAAATGTAACTAAATTGCAAGTATAGTTAGATGTAGGAAAGATGATGGTGCAAGTTAGTTGGTTTATTTTTAGCGGGTGTTATGACGTACGGGGATCATGACTAGCCATAAATAATAAAACAAGGTATTTGACAAAATTTAGTGTCCTGGGTAATGTCCGGTTATACGATTAAATACCGTTCCGTTAAAATGTTTAATTATGCCGAAAAAGGTCCTTTATGTATATTTTTGTAACATAAATTATTCCCGGTACTTAGGAAAATATACGGGACAGTTCTGCGATGTTTTTGCACTTTATCAGTAATTTAAAATGCTGAGTTTTGTATTAAAGTGCAGAATTTTGTACTTAAAGTACGTTTTAGGCACATCCGGTCACTATAAACTTCACCTAGTGACGCAGTTCTACAATTCTCACCTCCCTACACTCACTACCAGTGTAGTAAACTATTCCCGGCTCATTCTGGCCTTAGAGGCAGTGTCTGCCTGATGCTGGTTATGTCAGCATGTTTAATGGGTATCCCGTAGTGTGCTCACTGTGCTTTTGTGCATCAAGGTTGTCACTGACGTTTGTGTATAAATAATAGAGTGACGGTATAAAATGTGATGCATGAACATGTATGTATCAGAAATCAATAAGCAGTTTAATCACAGTTGTAAGCAGGCACAGTAATTAAGCAGTAATTAAATATTAATTAATTCGTACGGATACCTGGTTTGGTGAGGGTTGTCACAGAATCAGTGGGTGCCCTTTTAAGGGTTTATTGCCCACATAATTACCAACTTATAACTACCTTCAATTCGACAAATCACTGGACCATTAATAATTAATCGCTAAGTCAACCGTTAATTACAACGGTTTGACTTTTAGGCTAATAACTAAGCAAAACTTAATCAAGGAAGGTCAAGGGTACTTACCAAAGTCCTAATCACGATTAGGGATGCTTGGTGTCTGCTCTTGAGCTCCAGAAAGCCCCACAATTGCAGATGGAATGGATGATCAAAAATTTTTGCAAACAATGGCCTTTTATAGTGATTTTTGATCCATTAGATGATGACAACTAAGTCTATGAAGTGATCTAGATCAATAACAAGTGCCCCTAAGCTCTAAAATCAGTACGGGACGCGAATGGAATTGATAAATATCTCCATAAGTCGTTTCATGGACTTGAACAGCCAAGAAAAACGAGTTTCTGCATCTGGGAGATGCTTGCGCATCGCAAGGTAAAAGTGTTACGGTGCGCAAGGACCTGGACAGCCACCAGAAACTTTCAAAAGTGGACATGTTTGGCCCCTGAACTTCCAAATGTCATTTCCGACACCTCTAAGGCCCGTTAAACCATTTTTAAGGCTTTATAATGATGCCTAAGCATAGAGAACATGAAACATGCTCAAAAATATGCCGGATGTCGGTTCGTTTGGTCGTACGGTCACGTTGTTTGGCTAATTACGACGAAACACGGACGGACGCGAAAACAATCCAAACGACGCGAAGAATGGAATTTTATCAAGCCAAACACTAAAATAAAATATTTTAGTGCTTACATAAATTTTTGGGTGTCCGGGAATATTCAGAATGTAAGATATGCATGTAAACATAAACTTGTGCGCTTTTTGACACTTTTAGTCCCTGCATGACTTAAAAGTTTATTTTTGCGCAATAAACACCTCAAAGCCTATATCTAAGCTATGAGAAGGATAATTAAGGTATGCATAACTCATGGTCATATTCCGGAAGGTCCGATAACATACGAATCGGCATACTTTAGCAGTTTAACGCTTTAGGTCCCCCTAATGCGCAAACTTGCGTAAATCATCATTTAATAGCATTGAAGCCTCATCTAGTCCATATTAGGCATTCTTGAAAATATTATTAAACATAATAATGCTTCGGGCTTGATAAAAGGTCATTCAGAGGTATAATTAAACATATTGACACTTTTAGTCCCTTATACTTGCAAAGTTACGCGTAACTTCACTTTTAGGCATAAAAGCCTTGTATGGCCAATGATTGGCATCCCCAAGAGTACATCATATATCATGAGGTTCTTGGTTTGTTAAAAGGTCACTCAGAGGTGAGAATTAACATGTTGACGCTTTTAACCCTTTATTGCGCAAACTTTCAATTAATTACACACACAGCTACACTTGATCAACAAGTGACTCATTTGTGAATATAAAACTGTAAAAGGTTATTTTGAAACTTATTTTAGGTATGCTAACACCTCTAGTCCTTTCATAAACAATGTTTTCGATTTTTCAAAAAATTTAGTCCCTTTAATTCAACATTTGTCTTCATTAAGGTTTATTACACGTGTCAATACTTCATTGTACGTGATTTTACGAGGTATTACATTCTCACCCCCTTCAAAGAAATCTTGACCTCGAGATTTGTTAAAATGCTGGAAGTACTTTTTGTCACATAATGGACTTAACTTGTATAGCATATCTGGAGCCTTTTCTAGCTCTCAAGCTAACCTCTAATATGGTACATGTATCTTTTTCGTGGCTTCTTAACCTGTCGATCCTCAATCGATATAGGTATCCCAGCATCTCACAATTCTGCATATCACTATATGATAATGCTTCTGGACTTAATGGCGAAGCACGTCTTTAAATCCTTAGTGTATATTGCGAGCTCTGCCAAGCTCCTTATATAGGTTTTAGCTTATAGGCTATTGACCTTTGTTGCATTCGATTTCCCGAATGTTCCTATATATATATCCAGGGCTTAACCTACCCTGAGAAATTAAATTTTTAGCACACCCTTTTTAGGGTGATACCTTTGATTGAACCTTATTCCTTATTAAGGACTTAAGAAGGTTGCGAATTTTATAAATTCCAAGTTTTTCTGCCGAATAATGGCAACTTACAGATGATTAGGGATTTGTTTGATCTTATTCGTTGTTTCCAAGTCAACTTTCAGATCCTGATAATTGGACTCACCAATCTATTGTTCTAATAGTAAAGGTTTAACATTTCATCTATACAAGGTCTCCGAAGGACCACCTTGATACTTATATAACAATTGCTATAGAAAAATGTGACACCTGTGTCACTGCGACCATCAAAAAAATACCAAACCAATGAAATATTGTATTTCATACTTGGGATCTGTATAAATATGTGTATCTTTTACACATATCAATTCTTGTTCGATTACAAGCTCTAAATCACTTTCTGGAAGGTTATACGCGCACTAATGTGTAAATATAACCAGTTTAATGCAAAAAACACTCCGGAATAGTGAAATAGGCTTAACATACCTTAAATAACCTTTACATAACTTAGAAATAAGTTTTAAAGGCTTTGGTATGGCAAAAACAAGTTAAATCGCTTACAGGGACTAAAGTTGACAAACTGCGAAAGTATGCCAATCTGAACTGTAACAGACATTCCGGAACATGACCATAAGTTAAACACACCTTAAATATCCTTTATATAGCTTAGAAATAGGCTTTGAGGGGTTCGGTGTGCTAAAATAAACTTTTGGGTCATTCAGGGACTAAAAGCGTCAAAAAGTGCACAAGTTTGCATTTTCGCGCATAACTTACGTTCTGAATACATCCGGACATCCAAAAATTTATTTAAGCACTAAAATATTTTATTTTAGTGTTTGGCATAAGAAAAATCCATTTGTCGCGTCATTTGGATCGTTTTTCGCGCTTATGCGCATTCCGTCGTAATTAGCCGAACAACGCAACCGTACGGCTAAACGAACCGACATCCGAGATATTTTTGAGAACATTTTAAGTTCCCTTTACTTTAACTTCATTTTAGAACTTTGAAATGGGGTTAACGAGCCTTAAACGCGTCGGAAAAGGCCTTATTACACTACAGGGACCAAATCTGCCATTTTTGAAACTTTCTGTGCAGAAACATTGAATCTGGCCTATACCACCTTTGCACATGGTTTTGGGCAATACTATGGGCTAGTTTGATGTGCACATGGTATTACAATACCATGGGTGCAAGTGTATGGCCAAGATTGAAGCACTTTTTCCAAGAAACGATCCTAACGGTTCGGGAAATCCTATAAATACCCCATGCCTTCATTTGCAAAACCCACAAGAATTCTGATTTGAGAAGCTCTAAGTTGAAACCTTTGTATCATACCTGAGCTACTTGGATCGGGATTAGCATTCGGGGACCCTTCGTAAGTATTCTTTCGTTCTTTTATTGCTTTTCGAGTGTTTTCGAGTCTGAAAGTCAAACTTTGTTTGACTTTCTGCATTGACCAGTTTATGGTCAATGCGAAGTTCGTTTGACCTTCGCAACGTGAGTGTAATCACGTTGGTTATAGTCCTTTGGGACTATGCCTACTGATTACCACGTTGTCTAGGGTCGTAGGGTAAGCGATCTGATAAATCGCTTATACCTTCGAACCCGACCCATTTGGTCGATCATTAGGATCCGACCAAATACATTAGGTGACCATAGTATATAGGGAATAACCTTCCGAGGTTATACCCTACGGTCACATCGTTTGAGTAGTTGTATGATAGGTAGTTATATGCCTTAGGTAAATTACCAAAATGCCCTTTTTACGCCAAAATTCATTTTAAGCATATGTAACATAACTTTTGGTATCTAAACTGATTTGGTAACAATATTAGATGTGTTAAGGCATATTTTACTTGTCATAGGACTAGTTAGGCGTTTCGAACGCGTTTCACGCGAACGACGCGTTAAAGTAGCATAAACTACCTAAACGGGTCGTAATGGGTCGTAAGCACTTATGTTTCATTTAGTATGTAGGCTTTGTTAAACCATATTACACGAGTCTCCATACTCGTTTGGTTTACGAACCCTCATTCTATCCGATCCTCCGATTTAGGTCCGGTTTATTAACATAGTTACCTATATTAGGTGCCGTTTGATTCCGTGATCTCTATCATTGTTTGGTTGTCACTCAAGGACTACTGAAGCATTCTCAAGTGAGTACATAGACCCCTCTTTTACTGTTTTCCAAACTGTTTTGGGGTGAAACACATGTGCCTACTTGTTACTTTCATGCTTTCCTGTTTTCACATCATATACCTGCTATGTTCGTTAGTACATTATAGTACATGATTTCATTACATTACATGCTATGTATGCCCATTGTGTGCGTCTTAGTACATCGTTTTACATTACATGCTATGTATGCCCATTGTGTGCGTACTTAGTACATCGTTCTACATTACATTTCATGCTATGTATGTCCATTGTGTGCATACTTAGTACATTGTTTTCATTGCATTTCTGTTGCATATGCTCATCCAGCATATGAACACATTATACTACATTTTGAACCGTTGTAACTATTTGACTATGTGAACCGTCGTAACCATTTGATTATATGAACCGTTTGTAACTGTTGAACCATGTGAATCATCTGTAACTGTTGAACCGTGTGAACCATTTGTATCTGTTGACCTGATTTACATTTGACAATAGACATTTGACTATACATAAACATTTCTACAATTGTTAAACATTACATCTTGGTGGTTTGGTTTGAGTAAGTGATTTAAGTAACAATGCGTGTGTAATATGATACAAGCATGGTGGATACGCCTCTGGTACTTCCTATATATAAGTGTCTGTATGGTATTACATATCGTAGCGTTATTTGAACCATTTCAATTTGAGACATATAACATTTTATACAAATAACATACTTTTCACAAGACATTGTTTTACAAACAACTTATCTTATACAAGCCCATTTTACATGGTTATTCATTTAACCATACATTATTCTCTTATTTACACATATCATCTGATCTTATCATTTTTCAAATGATTTACAAGACAAAGCAAATTACAAGGTTCATGACTAAACATCTTTCTCAAACATAAGTCACGAATTCTGTTTTCTCAAAACCTATGTATCTCACACGCATTTTTATGCTGACGTACCTATTTTCACATGTGTTTTCAGGAGATGATGCATAGGACTTATCAAGACATACTTAGGCGGACCTGTGCCTTAGTGACTTAAAACGAGACAAGAACTAGTTAATTTATGTTATGTACTCTTTGTTTCTTGTTTAAAACAATGTAAACTCTCATGTTTGATTAATAAAACGAAACTTCAATTGCCATGGATTTGAAACAATTAATTCTGTTACAACACTCCCCGACGTTTCCGCCACGTTTTGTATGTTCTACGTGGTCGGGGTGTGACAGAAAAGATGGTATCAGAGCCAATGGTTATAGGGAATTAGGTTATTAGTAATGTTTTGACCTAGTCTATAACCTTTCTAGGACCCTAACGCGAGTTTACTTGCGTTTAGTCATAAAACAATACCGTCACCTATCCTTAGGCGACGACCACAACAAGAACATAAATTTCAAAACCGCTTTGAAAACTAATCATCTGTTCTAGGATGATTGATTACTAGGTTTTGAACCCTCTATTGTAAGGTTTTGAACCCTCTGTTATAAGGTTTTGAACCCCTTTGAATTTTCAAAATCTCGTCAAGGTTTTGGGTTTTAAATAATGTGAACACGTGCAAACTGGAAGGGTGAATGCCTGTATTCTGGGTTTTCTGTCTAGGCAAGCACTTCGTATATATCTCATCAGACGCGAGACCAGTTGTGCTTACCTGGGAATTCTTGGGATGAGTGTTCATTTATAGGCGAGCATGTCTTCGCGATACATTATTTTTGATCCATTTACTTTGATTAGTCACCAGGGTCGTTTGTTGCTTTGTAGTAACAAACAAATGACCACTATCCTTGCTTCATCAGATTTGTTTCATCTCATTCTTTTCGTCTAATACTCTCACTCGTTTCCTTTCATGTTTCCTCTTTTAGAATGCCTCCTCGACGCGAAAACCAGATAGCGACTGCCGAACTGGCAGAAATTATTGCGCAGCAAATGGCTGCTCAATTCCCAAACCTCTTTGCTCAATGGAACCAAGCCAACAACAACAACAATGGTCCATGCAATTTCAAGAGTTTTAACTCGGCTAAACCACTCAAGTTTAGTGGTTCTGAGGGAGCGACTGGGCTTCTTCAATGGTTCGAGAGCATTGAGAATACTTTCCGCCACGCGCAGTGTCCTGACAATCGCAAGGTCGAGTTTTCTTCGAGTGTGTTTCAGAAGAGGGCCCTTACATGGTGGAATGGGGTTATGAGAGACCGTGGTGCAGAAGTTGCTCTAGCACAGACATGGGCTGAACTTAGAGCTCTTATGATGAGGGAGTTTTGTCCTCGTCATGAACTGCGAGCATTGGAAAGAGAGTTTGATGGTTTGAAGCAAGATAGCGGTGAGCATCGAGCCTACACGGACCGTTATAAGGAGTTAAGTCTGTTATGCCCAAACATGGTCACGCCGTTGGATAAGGCAATCGAAAAGTACATTGATGGCCTCCCTGACTCAATACAAGACATTGTGACTAGTAGCAACCCTACTACAGTTAGGCAGACCATTGAGCTAGCTGCAACCTTGACTGAATCTCAGATCAGGAAACGTAAGCTTTTCCGAAAGGGTGACAAGAAACCGGTCGAGGAATCGAACCCAATCGAGGAATCAAAGACCATGGATGAACAAACTGGATCCCCTAAGAAGTCAAAGAAGCGAAAGGCTTCTCAGAACTTCGCCATGGTTACTCACAATGATCAAGCCGTCCCCAACCAACCAGCTCAACCCCCTGCCAGGAAACCCTACAACGGAACTGCACCCTTGTGCAACCAATGTGGCCTACATTATCATGCTGGTGTGAAGTGCCGCACATGCCAAGTTTGCGGACTTATAGGTCATATAGCAAGGGTTTGCCCAACCGCAGCTGCACCAAATCAAGCTGGCAACAATCCTGCTCAAGCTCGTTTCCCACCGGGGTCTTGCTACAACTGTGGCGAGATGGGCCATTTTCGTAGGAATTGCCCAAGGCTTGCTAATGCAAATCCAGCGCAGAGATGAGTGTCAGACCGACAGGAGACAACGCTGTTTAGAAAATAATCGAGCCTTGTGTATTATTTTCTTTTGTTATCACGATCTATGAAACAGTTGTTGTTATTGTTGTTATGAATAAATCTTTCATTTACATTTTAATATGTTTATGAGGTGTTGCATGTATAAACATATCCTCTACAATACCAACAATCAAGGAACCATATTCCTTGAAGAACAGACTACCCCCAAATTTCTTCCATTGTATGATCTCTTGCGTTTTCCACGAAAATCCTAAGTACCCGTTTCTTCCAAGAGAAACGAAGTACGAGGTGCCAAGTTAATAGCAATCAATAACAAGATAATAACAATTAAACAATTATGTGCTTATGTGTTCCCTTTTATGTGTCATGTGATCCAAATTATGTCATCCAAATCCTCGTAGAATCTTACATATCCTTGTACAAGAGATTCATAGTAGGATACCCAAAGGTACTACCTAAAATCCTTAATGGACTTCTACGCTGTAGTTAAGTCCCTTGGATTATAAAGTACTACTTCATAATTAGACCCCTTTAGTGGTCTAGTTAAACTGATCGATCCAAAAATCTGGTTAGGAATATTATGTGATGATATAGATGAAAGGACTCCTTGGTGGCCTAATTAAGAAGATCCTCTGTCGATCTAATTAAAAGGAACCTATGGTAGTCTAGTCACCCTCATCACAAGTTTGATATCATTCCCCACAACATTACAAAATGAACTGTGCGGACTGTGCAAGGAATTACGTAATTATGGATGCATACATAATTATGGAATTTAGTGCACAGAAATCACAGCAAGTTCTATCATGTATCTAAGTTAACCCAATTCATTTCCAATTCTGATGAAGCATCCGTTGAGGAAAAATGAACTAGCTATTTATTTTTCACTTCTGAGGAATATCCGTTGAGGAAAAGAATATCCGTTTATCCTTCATTTCCAACTCTGAGGAAGCAACCGTTGAAAATGACTCCGTAAGTTCATTTTCGTTTCTGAAGATTATCCGTTGAGGAAATGAATATCCGTTGTTAAATCTTTCATTTCCGTACCTGAGGAAGCAACCGTTGAAAATGACTCCGTTAGTTCATTTTCGTTTCAGAAGATTATCCGTTGAGGAAATGATTATCCGTTGTTAAATCTTTCATTTTCGTACCTGAGGAAGCAACCGTTGAAAATGACTCCGTTAGTTCATTTTCGTTTCTGAAGATTATCCGTTGAGGAAATGAATATCCGTTGATTATTTCTTCATTTCAAATTCTGAAGAATAACCGTCGAGGAAAATGACCCCGTTTGTTCATTTTCGTTCTAAAGACTATCCATTGAGAGAAATGAATATCCGTGGATTATTCCTTCATTCCCGTTTCTGACGAAGGACCCGTTGAGGAAGAATGAATCATCCATTCGTTTTCACTTCTGAAGAATATCCGTTGAGGGAAATGTATATCCGTTTAGTTAAAAAATCCTTTATTTTCCATTTCCGAAGAACCCGTTGAAGAAAATGACCCCGTTCGTTCATTTTCGCTTCTGAAAAGTATCCATTGAGGAAAATAACAAAATTATGCTTTACATATCTCTGGTGGTTATTTGACACAAAGTCACAAATAGACTCCTACGAATAAATTTCGGGACGAAATTTCCTTAAGTAGGGGAGACTGTGACACCTGCGTCACTGCGACCATCAAACAAATACCAAACCAATGAAATATTGTATTTCATACTTGGGATCTGTATAAATATGTGTATCTTTTACACATATCAATTCTTGTTCGATTACAAGCTCTAAATCACTTTCTGGAAGGTTATACGCGCACTAATGCGTAAATATAACCAGTTTAATGCAACAAACACTCCGGAATAGTGAAATAGGCTTAACATACCTTAAATAACCTTTACATAACTTAGAAATAAGTTTTAAAGGCTTTGGTATGGCAAAAACAAGTTAAATCGCTTACAGGGACTAAAGTTGACAAACTGCGAAAGTATGCCAATCTGAACTGTAACAGACATTCCGGAACATGAACATAAGTTAAACACACCTTAAATATCCTTTATATAGCTTAGAAATAGGCTTTGAGGGGTTCGGTGTGCTAAAATAAACTTTTGGGTCATTCAGGGACTAAAAGCGTCAAAAAGTGCACAAGTTTGCATTTTCGCGCATAACTTACGTTCTGAATACATCCGGACATCCAAAAATTTATGTAAGCACTAAAATATTTTATTTTAGTGTTTGGCATAAGAAAAATCCATTTGTCGCGTCATTTGGATCGTTTTTCGCGCTTATGCGGATTCCGTCGTAATTAGCCGAACAACGCAACCGTACGGCTAAACGAACCGACATCCGAGATATTTTTGAGAACATTTTAAGTTCCCTTTACTTTAACTTCATTTTAGAGCTTTGAAATGGGGTTAACGAGCCTTAAACGCGTCGGAAAAGGCCTTATTACACTACAGGGACCAAATCTGCCATTTTTGAAACTTTCTGTGCAGAAACATTGAATCTGGCCTATACCACCTTTGCACATGGTTTTGGGCAATACTATGGGCTAGTTTGATGTGCACATGGTAATACAATACCATGGGTGCAAGTGTATGGCCAAGATTGAAGCACTTTTTCCAAGAAACGATCCTAACGGTTCGGGAAATCCTATAAATACCCCATGCCTTCATTTGCAAAACCCACAAGAATTCTGATTTGAGAAGCTCTAAGTTGAAACCTTTGTTTCATACCTGAGCTACTTGGATCGGGATTAGCATTCGGGGACCCTTCGTAAGTATTCTTTCGTTCTTTTATTGCTTTTCGAGTGTTTTCGAGTCTGAAAGTCAAACTTTGTTTGACTTTCTGCATTGACCAGTTTATGGTCAATGCGAAGTTCGTTTGAACTTCGCAACGTGAGTGTAATCACGTTGGTTATAGTCCTTTGGGACTATGCCTACTGATTACCACGTTGTATAGGGTCGTAGGGTAAGCGATCTGATAAATCGCTTATACCTTCGAACCCGACCCATTTGGTCGATCATTAGGATCCGACCAAATACATTAGGTGACCATAGTATATAGGGAATAACCTTCCGAGGTTATATGTCACACCCCGACCGCGTAAAACAACAAATCGCGGCGGAAACATCGGGGCGTGTTGCAACAGAATTAATGTTTCATAACCATGGATATCAAAAGTGTTTCGTTTTATTAAACATTGAATAATTACATCGTTTGGAAATCTAAATACACAATTTAAACATAATCTATCATTGTTATTGAGTCACTAAGGCCTTGTCCAGTCCTATGTGAGCATGCATCTTATCAATCGATATCATTCAACAATACCTGAAACATATGTGAAAACGAGGTCAGCAAAGAAATGCTGGCGAGTACATAGGTTTTGTGAAAATAAGATTCATGACTTCTGTTTAAGAAAATGTTTAGTCATGAACCTTGTAATTTGCTTTGTCTTTGTAAATCATTTGAAAAATAATAAGTTCAGGTGATATGTATAATAAGAGAATAATGCATGATTAAATGAATAACCATGTAAAATGAGTTTGTATAAGATAAGTTGTTTGTAAATAAATGTCTTGTGAAAAGTATGTTACTTGTATAAAATGTTCTATGTCTCAAACTGAAATGATTCAAATAACGCTACAATATGTAATACCATACAAACACTTATATATAGGAAGTACCAGCGGCGTATCCACCATGCTTGTATCATATTCCACACGCATTGTTACTTAATCACTTAATCAAACCAAACCACCAAAGTAATGTTCATGCCCAATGTAAATCATGTAATATGTAACCAAAACTCAATCGTATATCGCTTTGAAACTAATCGTTTACCCAATCGTTAAAACATCGTGTGAAAACCAATCGTTTACCCAATCGTTAAATTCGTTTTAGGTCGTGAAACTACTTAAATGGTCGTCTCGCTAATAACATTCAAACCTTCTTGACTCGCATTAATAAACCCTTACCAAAGGATAGATTAATAATTCGCATTAATAAACCCTTACCAAAGGATAGATTAACATCTCGCGTTAATAAACCCTTACCAAAGAGTAAATTAACAATTCGCATTAATAAACCCTTACCAAAGGATAGATTAACAACTCGCATTAATAAACCCTTACCAAAGAGTAAATTAACAATTACAGATTCAGTCGCTACCCACAACACCCACACATAACTACGGGTGTAGTAACTAACGGGATTTGTCAGATCCTATGGTACCATAACCTAATACTGGTCGGCTTGATCATTGCTAATGAATGTTATTTGTTATGTAACTACAACCAACAAGTTTGTTCACTTTTTGAAATCGTTATTAGTTTTGTATAAATCGTCTTAATTGTTTTTGAAACCATTGTTATAACATCGAAAACATTTAGCACATATGAGTCACCCCAAAACAATTGAAAGCAGTAAAATAGGGGAATAATGTACTCGCCTGAGAATTCTTGGAGGTCTTGAACAACAACCAAACAAAGCTAGAGAGAGCACGGAATCAGTCGGCAATCTAAAACTATATAAATAAACCGGACTTAAATCGGGAGATGGGATAGGATGAGGCTTGGTAAACCAAATGAGTGTTGGAACTCATATGATATGGTTTAACAAGGCCTACATACTACAATGAAACCAAACCTAATTGCTTTCGACCCATCGCGACCCATTAAGGTAACATATGCTACTTTAACGCGTCGTGCGCGTGAAACGCGTTCAGACCGTCTAACTAGTCCTATGACAAGTGTTATATGCCTAAACATGTTACATAATCAGTTATGTGACAAAAGTTTAGGTTACATATGCTTAATTACCAATTATACATGAAAAGGGTATTCTGGTAATTTACCTAAGGCATATAAACTACCTATCATACAACTACTTAAACGAAGCGACCATAGGGTATAACCTCGGAAGGTTATTCCCTACCTACTATGGTCACCTAATGTATTTGGTCGGATCTTAATGATCGACCAAACTGGGTTGGGTTCGAAGGTATAAGCGATTTATTAGATCGCTTACCCTACGACCCTAGACAACGTGGTAATCAGTAGGCATAGTCCCAAGGGACTATAACCAACGTGATTACACTCACGTTGCGAAGTTCAAACGAACTTCGCATTGACCATAACTGGTCAATGTAGAAAGTCAAACAAAGTTTGACTTTCAGACTCGAAAGACTCGAAAAGCAATAAAAGAACGAAAGAATACTTACGAAGGGTCCCCGAATGCTAACTTCGATTCAAAAATCTCAGGTATGAAACAATAGTTTCAACTTAGAGTTTCTCAAATCAAAGTTCTTGTAATTTTGAAGCATGGGGGGTGGGGTATTTATAGAATTTCCCGAACCGTTAGGATCGTTTCTTGGAAAAAGTGCTTCAATCTTGGCCATACACTAGCACCCATGGTATTGTAATACCATGTGCCCAAAATACCAGCCCATAGATTCCCAAAACCATGTGCAACAAGTGGGAAGGACTAGATTCGATGTATAAGCAAACATCTTTCAGAAATGACAGTTTTGGTCCCTGTTATGTGTTTATGCCATTTCCGACACTTCTAAGGCCCGTAAAGCCAACTTTAAGGCCCTAAAATGATGTCTAAACATTGTGGACATGAAACATACTCAAAAATATGCCGGGTGTTGGTTCGTTTGGTCGTACGAACGCGATGTTCGCTTAATTACGACGGAATGCGCATAAGCGCGAAAAACGATCCAAATGACGCGACGAATGGATTTTTCTTAAGCCAAACACTAAAGAATAATATAGTCATGCTTACATAAATTTTTGGATGTCCGGATGTATTCAGAACGTAAGTTATGCGCGAAAATGCAAACTTGTGCACTTTTTGACACTTTTAGTCCCTGAATGACCCAAAAGTTTATTTTAGCATACCGAACCCCTTAAAGCCTATTTCTAAGCTATGTAAAGGATATTTATGGTATGTTTAACTTATGGTCATGTTCCGGAATGTCTGTTACAGTTCAAATTGGCATACTTTCGCAGTTTGTCAACTTTAGTCCCTGTAAGCGATATAACTTTGATTTCACCACACCAAACCTTCCAAAACTTATATCTAAGTTATGTAAAGGTTATTTAAGGTATGTTAAACCTATTTCACTATTACGGAGTGTTTGTTGCATTAAACTGGTTATATTTACGCATTAGTGCGCGTATAACCTTCCAGCAAGCGATTTAGAGTTTGAAATCGAACAAGAGTTGATATGTGCAAAAGATACACATTTTTTTACCAATCCCAAGTATGAAATATAATATTTCATTGGTTCGGTATTTGTTTGATGTCCGTGAAGGCACAGGTGTTACATTATACCCTACGGTCACATCGTTTGAGTAGTTGTATGATAGGTAGTTATATGCCTTAGGTAAATTACCAAAATGCCCTTTTGACGCCAAAATTCATTTTAAGCATATGTAACATAACTTTTGGTATCTAAACTGATTTGGTAACAATATTAGATGTGTTAAGTCATATTTTACTTGTCATAGGACTAGTTAGGCGTTCCGAACGCGTTTCACGCGAACGACGCGTTAAAGTAGCATAAACTACCTAAACGGGTCGTAATGGGTCGTAAGCACTTATGTTTCATTTAGTATGTAGGCTTTGTTAAACCATATTACACGAGTCTCCATACTCGTTTGGTTTACGAACCCTCATTCTATCCGATCCTCCGATTTAGGTCCGGTTTATTAACATAGTTACCTATATTAGGTGCCGTTTGATTCCGTGATCTCTATCATTGTTTGGTTGTCACTCAAGGACTACTGAAGCATTCTCAAGTGAGTACATAGACCCCTCTTTTACTGTTTTCCAAACTGTTTTGGGGTGAAACACATGTGCCTACTTGTTACTTTCATGCTTTCCTGTTTTCACATCATATACCTGCTATGTTCATTAGTACATTATAGTACATGATTTCATTACATTACATGCTATGTATGCCCATTGTGTGCGTCTTAGTACATCGTTTTACATTACATGCTATGTATGCCCATTGTGTGCGTACTTAGTACATCGTTCTACATTACATTTCATGCTATGTATGTCCATTGTGTGCATACTTAGTACATTGTTTTACATTGCATTTCTGTTGCATATGCTCATCCAGCATATGAACACATTATACTACATTTTGAACCGTTGTAACTATTTGACTATGTGAACCGTCGTAACCATTTGATTATATGAACCGTTTGTAACTGTTGAACCATGTGAATCATCTGTAACTGTTGAACCGTGTGAACCATTTGTATCTGTTGACCTGATTTACATTTGACAATAGACATTTGACTATACATAAACATTTCTACAATTGTTAAACATTACATCTTGGTGGTTTGGTTTGAGTAAGTGATTTAAGTAACGATGCGTGTGTAATATGATACAAGCATGGTGGATACGCCGCTGGTACTTCCTATATATAAGTGTCTGTATGGTATTACATATCGTAGCGTTATTTGAACCATTTCAATTTGAGACATATAACATTTTATACAAATAACATACTTTTCACAAGACATTGTTTTACAAACAACTTATCTTATACAAGCCCATTTTACATGGTTATTCATTTAACCATACATTATTCTCTTATTTACACATATCATCTGATCTTATCATTTTTCAAATGATTTACAAGACAAAGCAAATTACAAGGTTCATGACTAAACATCTTTCTCAAACATAAGTCATGAATTCTGTTTTCTCAAAACCTATGTATCTCACACGCATTTTTATGCTGACGTACCTATTTTCACATGTGTTTTCAGGAGATGATGCATAGGACTTATCAAGACATACTTAGGCGGACCTGTGCCTTAGTGACTTAAAACGAGACAAGAACTAGTTAATTTATGTTATGTACTCTTTGTTTATTGTTTAAAACAATGTAAACTCTCATGTTTGATTAATAAAACGAAACTTCAATTGCCATGGATTTGAAACAATTAATTCTGTTACAACACTCCCCGACGTTTCCGCCACGTTTTGTATGTTCTACGTGGTCGGGGTGTGACAAAAAACCTATTTTATGGTGAGATGGTGCTTAGCTAATCTCAGAAAAATAGCTAAACCTTACAGCTAGTCGAACCAATCAACGGTCCTGGGCAGGTAATAGCGATTCTTAATTGTTGCCTATATAGGGTTGCGGTAATCAATGCATAAGCAAGATGATCCGTCTTTCTTATTTATATAAATCGGAGTTCTTAGGACTTCGAATTTTGGCTTTATGGAATCTTCTCTAAAAGCTTATCGATTTGGCTCTTAGTTCTTCCTATTCCGTTGATACTAACAGATATAAGGCTTTTACAATAATTGTAGCCCTAGGCGGGATGTTTGTCCTAACATCCACTTGCCTCTCAGAAGGTAAACATGGTAATTCTTATAAAGAAGATAATTATGACACACAGAGATGTTATAGATGTCTGTATTCTCAGGCTTTGGTTTATCTATCGATGTCGGTGTCAGATAAATGACACATTCTCTCTACAAATGCAAGGATGCCCTAAGTAGAGATACTTATAAGGACATTTTATATTGATATCTTCTTTGAATACTACTAGTCGACTTTAGCACAATATGACCATTGGGATATCTCAGGGATTCCATGCATTAAACCTCCATACTGATCAGGCATGGAAGCAATCTATGGGACACACTAGGATACGCCAATCCTCATATGGTACTCTTATCAAACATAGTTTGGCATTCGCAGGCGATATAAAATAATGGGAAAATAATAAAGTAATATATATATTGTCGTACTCTTTCCGGGGAAAAGTATTCCAGATACTTATGAAAGGATTTATCTCCGAGGATGGGAGAGAGGGTCATTAAAGATTCCATTGGTAAATTATACCTTATTTTTAATATCTGAAGTTCTTATGAATGTAATCAAGAGTTTACTAGGCTTATGGTTTACTAAAGGTTTATTATCCCTTGCATTAACGTAAGATACTTAGCAGAAACTATCAATGCTAAATGGTATGGGACGTACCTGATGCTATTATTGATATGTACTGTCTCTGCCATTTAATCGGTAGTTCAGGCGTTTCCTTTCTTATCCTTCCCAGACTTAGCTGCTCCTTCCTTGGCGGCCTCAGGACAATTAGTACTGATGTGGCCCTTTTCGCCACAGCTGAAACAGTTTTCATTCTTTATGTCCCTACATTCGTGGGACTGGTGACCAGTTCTTTTGCAGATGCCACATTGCTTTATCTTTTGGTTTGATCGACACTGTCCCCAGTGTCTTCTGTTGCAGGTTTTGCATGTAGGCTTCTTGTTGGAATCCTGTTGGTTATTGTTGAACTCGGATTTGCTTTTCTTAGGATTCTGGGAGTTATCCTCCTCCCTTTTACGCTTCCCTTCTTCAGAAGCCTTGGCAGCCTTGTTTCTAACCATATCGAGTGTGAGAGATAGCGACAGATCTTCCGCTGACCTGAATGTAGTAGGTCTCGATGCTTTCACACTTGCCTTTATTTCTGGGGCTAGACCCCCAATAAAGCGAGCTATTCGCTTTGGTTCCGGAGTGATCAAATAAGGAACCAATCGAGACTTGGTATTGAAACTTGTAAGGTATGCTTGACAATCTAAGTTCTCCATGACTAATGTCAAGAATTCAGTCTCGATCTTCTCAACTTCATGTTGAGGACATTAATTTTCTTTGATAAGAGCAACGAACTGATCCCAAGTCATGTTGTACAAAGGGATCTTCCCGGTGGCTTGAATCAACGATCTCCACCAGGCTAAGGCCTCACCCTTAAATGATTGCGACACAAACTTGACCACATCCCTCTCAGTGCATCCGCTGATATCCACAACTGTATCCATCTCATCTAACCACGTGAAATCCCGGGGTTTACATGAAACAAAGTACTTGTAGGAGCAACCCTTATCACGGGGTTCTTTATTTAGTACAACCTGTTGAGATGGAGCACTGTGGTGGTTTGAGGAGAGTCGGTCATCATCTTTCTTGGGAGGTGGCTTCGAATGCGGTGTAGATAGGGTCCTACTCCGAGTCCCACTATACTCTTCGTACTGACGCTCCAATGCCTTTGTAACTGCGTCGTCTACCAATGCTTTCATTTCAGCACCCGTTAAATTTACTCGGGCGTTATCATTATTCTCCACTGGGTGACTATTAATTTCGTCCGAGTCAGCCATTTTAATTGTACTGTTACATAAAACAATGACAACAGTTTATTTGGGAGTTTACTATAGAATTGTCTTTTATGGCAATTCATTAACCATGGTAACGGAGACCATATTTGGTTAATTTATTAATCGCATTTATTTAGGATTTATATTATAACTTATCCTAATTGTAAAAACAATAACAGTTTTACTAGTGGCACGAAAGGCCTAGTCACATGGGCATTTATAAATTATAAGCTATGGTTTCAGAGAATCAAAGCATTGAGGTTTGAATCATAGTTCATTACCTTTTCTTGACAGGGAGTTGTAGGCTACCACTGTTTTTAGTCTCAGAGGACATTAACTATAGCCCGCAGGCACTTCCCTTCTAAGGGATGTTTATAATATGATCATCTTATAGGATGATATAAGCCATGATTTCAGAGAATCGAGGCATTAAGGTTTGAATCAAAGTTCATTACCCTTTTCTGGACAGAGAGGCAAAGGCTACTACTGTCTTTAGTCCCTTAGGACAATAAGTATGGCCCGTAGGCATTTCATCACTCATGGATGTTTATAATATGATCATCTTCATTTGATGAAATTAGTCAGGATCGCATTGATCATACAAACTATTATGCTTGGACGTAGTCCAACATCTTTAAACGGGGGTCAGAGACCACCACGGTCGTTTATCTTATCAGACAACAAGTTTGGCCCGTAGGCATTTCATCACTAATGGATGTTTATTTCAAATAAGGGAATTTAGATTAACCCCCTTTTTAAAAGATGGCATGTGTGACTTTAACGATTCACAGCTTACCAAAAATGTTAACGTACTTACAGATGTTAACAGGGATTGGAATCCTTTGGATAGGTTTTACCGTCTTGGCCATGTCTGCAATGACTTTTAGGCTAGGTTTTACCATCTTGGCCATGTCTGCATTGACATTTAGGCTAGGTTTTACCATCTTGGCCATGTCTGCATTGGCATTTAGGCTAGGTTTTACCTTTAAGATTCCTTTAATATTTAACGCAGAACAATCCTAAATTGAAATGTTAACAAGGATCTGAATCTAATTGTGGAACTACCGTCTTGGCCCTGTCTTAAAATGACACATGAGCTAGGTCTTGTCCTTTTTAGATATTGTCATTTTATTATAATGGTAGATCTTATAATATAGGAATGATATTTTTAATGTCACACCCCAAATTTCCACGTGTCACCGGTGGGCCCGGTGGGGGAGTATCGTGACGTGGTTGGCAACATAATAGTCAAACAACACAATATTTAATAATGCACAGCGGAAGCAATTGAAAATATAATACAACCGAATTTATTATTTTAATATCAAATGACACAATATTCGGAAGTTTATCCACAGAAGGATCGAACATAAAATGGAAACAGTAGTTCAACAGACTTCGGCATCCTAAGCTTGCGAGACTTTTAATGATGCTAAGGAGAAATCACAGCCAATTACGCTTAGTACCTGCATTTAATCTTTTTGGGAAAATACGTCAGTTTACACTGGTAAATACAATCAACTGACTCATTTTGAAAAATGATTGAAAATTGGTTTGGATGCACATGGCATAAACATTTTGTTTTTAACTTGGGAGAATCATATAATATTATAATCTTGTGAACGAATTACATGTTACTTGTGCATTCAGTCGCCCGGATCTTGTCCAGGTTAAAGGTCAATAGACACACCACAATCATAGAGTTATACACTGACAGGTGTACGCCTACACCCCGTGCTCAAGTCGTGGCTGTCACACCCCAAATTTCCACGTGTTACCGGTGGGCCCGGTAGGGGAGTAACGTGACGTGGTTGGCAACATCGTAGTCAAACAACACAATATATAAATGCACAGCGGAAGCAAAAGGATAAATATATTACAATCCGTAATAGTGTAACATCAAAGTATTACAACGGAAGTAAAGGATCCACAGGCGGATCTTAAAACATATCATTTGTTCAACAGACTTTAGACGCCTAGAACTTGCAAGATTCCTTATTAGCGCCCTGAGCTCCCAGCCAATTATGTTCAGTACCTGTCACTTAACCCTTTTGGAAAATACGTCAGTTTTCACTGGTAAATACACTCAACCGACTCATTTGAAAAGAGTTTAAGAAAATTGATTTAGATGCACCAGGCACAAAACCTTTTGACACTTGATTAAAATGCACAGAGGCAAAATTAACCTTTTATAACTTGGGAAAATTATTTGTATATAATCTTGTATACAGTTTTACTTATTTGTCGTCCGTTAGGGCCGGTTTGTAGGGCCGGACTAGATTAACAGACACGCCACAGGTATAATACCCACAGGCTATCATCCCCTAAGTGGATTACCAGTTCCGGTATAATGCCCACAGGGATGATACCTTCGAGTGGATTACCAGTTTTTACATAATGCAACTGTCAGGTGTATGCCTACACCCCGTGCTTAGGTCGTGGCCATTTCGTAAAATGATGCCAAGGATATCCGGGACATGGTCATTAACCCCTAAAGGCCATACACCAAATAATAATAAAATAATACATATTAAACAGGTTATGTAAGTACATCAATCACAATCCGATTTGATGACTACATACACCCGACCAAGCGGTACTTTTATAGTACCGTATCCCAAGCCCGTATAGGGAAAATAAGTTAAGAGTATTTACCTGAGCTAGCTCCTGTCTTAAATAGTAAGAATTTAATAACTCAGCCGTGTTCACCTAAGTAAGCGTAGGTACCATTTACCGGAAGGCTCTAGTCTGGAATGATGGTATAAATAATTTATTAGAATGCTAACGGGTCTTTAATTAAGCTTAAGCTTAGACCGGTTAGTCTTACAGGAAGATACGGTTCAACCGCATGATTAAGCGAAGACCGAAATAGAACGTGTTTTTGACCCGACAAGTTTGAAGACTTGTCTAATATGGGTATTTCATACACACTCTGAATTTTGAGATAAAACCGATAAGGTTTGACCCGTTTCGGCTAACTTATATAAACTAGTTATATAAACCGATCCGAACGCGAATAACGCGTAACGGGTAACCGAATAGGTCGCGAACAGGTTTCCTAAGTTAATATGCTTAAATTATGTTGTGATATCATAATGATACCTTCCATAATGCCCAAAACGAGTTAAATCCTTAATTATGCCCCGTAGGGGTATTTTGGTCATTTTAACGATTATAAAAGGGATTTAACGTAACCCTGATGTTCGGGACTGAAGTAATTAGTAAACAACTTATTTTTAACAGATTATATTATTTGATAATAATCCGTATGTCTCAATATAGTTTTAAGCCTAAACTACGCGTATAATACACGTATAAACCCGTTTTAAGCGACGTTCGATTAAAAATACGATTCTGGGTTTTCTGATCAGTTAAACAGGCTCAAAACACTATATTTATTATTTAAAATCAGTAGCAATTGGATTCGCGTCAAAATTCCTTATAGAAATCATTTTATGACCGAAAAGGGTAAATTCGGTATTAACCGAATTAAGGCGATAAGCCTAGTTTAAGATCAGTTTAAAAATAATTAAAAATCTTCAAAAATCCCATAATATTATTTAACATCATTGGGTAAAAGGTTTGGTGCCGAAAATCGGGTTTAGATAGGCTATGCGCTAATCGCGCCGATTAATTAATAAAAAGCTTATTATTTACGCTTATGCGCATATCTCCTAATCTAGACCTCGAATCGACATGAAATTTTATAGACATGTTTATTATTCAGTAGCCAAGGTTCTTGGCCATTCACATTGTCAAAAATCTCGTTTTATAAACAAAAGGGCATTATGGTCAACTTTAAGCCATTTAACGGAAACGTGCAAACGAACCGGACAAACAACGAATCATGTACAGAGGGTTGTACTATGATGTAACCCGGTCCTAATGAAGCTCTAAGGCATTTCTAAACCTATATAAATCGGGTCAGAACTGAGGTCAACGCAAAAGTCAAACTTTTGCGTCTTTCGGCTCCGAATCGGTTCTAAACAGAAAGTTGTCGAATCAAACAAGCGTAGACAAGTTATTATACTTATTTTCAAGTTATATGACTGATAAAACAGGTTTCACGCCTTCCGTATCATTAAATATGCGATTAAGGTTTCTGTTGACTTTTTCGGAAAACCTTTGACTCGACAAACGACATGGTTAAGATAGGAATCAGTGGCTGACCTTTTAGGGGTTTATTATCCATATAAATACCAACTTATAACAACTTTCGATTCGACAATTCTCTGGACCGATTGTGATTTATCGATAAATCAAACCGTAGTTACGACGGTTTGATTACTAGGCTATAAACTAATCAAGACACAACTTAGAAGGATCAAAGGCACTTACATAAGTCTAATAGATGATTTGGAAGTCTTGTATCAGCTTGGGAGTTCCAGAAGTTGATCAGAAATGAAATGTTCTTGAACGTTGCAACTTTGTGACTTTGATCTCTTGAAAAATGATGTCAAATGAGATCTATGAGTGTTATTAGATCATCAACAAGTGTTCTACAGACTATAAAGCATGTAGGAACACTCACAAGTGAAGATAAGACCAACATAAGTCCGTTAGATGGCCAAAACAGACACCTGTCATGAACCTGATCAGTTTTCTGCATCTGCAGACCGCACGCGGCCCGCGTCCGATACGGCCAATCCTAAAGCGGGCCGCTTTAGACTTGATAACCTGATTTTTGTTTTCCTTTAATTGCATTTTGGTCCCTGGTCCCCCGAAAGGTCGTTTTCGAGATGTTTCTTGCATTGTAAGGCTTTGATATTTATATATAGGGGCTTTAATACTTATACCCACTTTGTCAAGTCCTCGGGTAACTTTGTGATCACCCGAAAAGCCCTAAATTTCAATGTTGACGGTTCTAACCCTTGCACACGAATTTTATCACAACTTGCTCATACGATAACGAAACTTAGTGAAATTTTTATGGTACATTCTAGTGAGCATATTTAATCATTACAAGGCTTCGGGTTTGCCAAAAGGTCACTCAGAGGTATAACTTAAACATGTTGACACATTTAACCCCCGTAGTTTGTAATCTCTCACTTTCCTTCACAATTTGCTTCGTATGATCCAAAATCCATTCGTTTAAGGTTATAAACATCATGTAGGGTTATTGTAAAGTATATTTATCCATTGTTGACGTTTTGAACCCTTATATTTACACAGTTTCATTGTTTGTCAACTTTAGTCCTTCAAGAACATTCTTTCACACGTTCAAACTTATGACACGTGTCATTACATTATAGGACGTGAATTTTCGGGGTGTTACATCCTCACCCCCTTAAAAGAAATCTCGGCCCGAGATTTACCGAAATAAAGAAGTACTCTTTGTCGCATAAAGGACTTAACTTTTATAGCATATCTGGAGTCTTTCCAAGCTCCCTTAGTGGCTCTTATATTAGGCGTATGTATCCTTTTTGAGCTTCTTGACCTGTCGATCCTAAATCGATACAGGATGCTCATCACATCATAATTCTGCATATCATTACATGATAGTGCTTCTTGACTTATTGGCGGAACACATCCTCCAGTCACTATTCTGCAATGTATTGCGAGCTCCGTCAAACTCCTTAAGTAGGTTTCTGATTACAAGCTACTTGATCTTGATACATTCAATTCCTTCGAATGATTTCCATATATTCAGAGCTTAACTAGCCTGATAATTTCACAAATTTGGTACACCCTTCCTGGGTGATATCTTTTGTTAAACCATATTCCTAACAAGAACTTAGGAAGTTTGCTATTTTCATAACTCCTCGATTTCCTGCCGTATACTGGCAACCTACAATCGATTATGGATTTGTATGATCTTATTTGTTGTCCCCCGGGCAACTTTCAGATCTTGATAATTGGACTTACCAATTCCCTATCTAAAACTAGACATTTAACACTCCATCTATACAAGGTCTCCCAAGGAGTAACCTTAATACTTACATATCCATTATTATAGAAAAGCTTTATTTTTAAGGTGAGATGGTTATTCCAACCACTGCTTAGCTAATGTTTAGGGAATAGCTAATCCTTGCCATTAGTCGAACAGATCGACGATCCTGGGTAGGTAATAGCGATTCTTAATTGTTGCCTAAATAGGGTTGCGGTGATCAATGCATAAGCAAGATGAACCGTCTTTCTTATTTACTAAAAATCGGTGTTCTTAGAACTTTGAATGTTGGCTTTATGACACCTTCTCTAAAAACTTATCGATTTGGCTCTTAGTTCTTCCTATTCTGTTGGTACTAACAGATATAAGGCTTTTACAATTATTGCAGCCCTAAGCGGGATGTTTGTCCTAACATACTCTTGCCTCTCAAAAGGTAAACATGGTAATTCTTATAAAGAAGATAATTATGACACACAGAGATGGTAGAGATGTCTGTATTTTCAGGCTTTGGTTCATCTGTCGATGTCGAGGTCAGATACATGACACATTCTCTTTACCATAGCAAAGATGTCTGAAGTAGAGATACTTATAAGGACATTTTATATTGGATATCTTCTTTGAATACTACTAGCCGACTTTAGCACAATACGACCATTGGGATATCTCAGGGCTCCATGCATTAAACCTCCATACTGATCAGGCATGGAAGCAATCTATGGGACACACTAAGATACGCCAATCTTCATATGGCACTTTTATCAAACATAGTTAGGCATTCGCAGAAGATAGAAAGCAATGAGAAAATAAAATAAAATAATATATATTGTCGTACTCTTTTTGGGGAAGAGTACTCCAGATTTTTATGGAAGGATTATCTCCAAGGATGGGAGAGAGGGTCTTTAAAGACTCCATTGGTAAATTATGCCTCATTTTTAATATCTGAAGTTCTTATGAATGTAACCAAAAGTTTGCTACAAGGATATTAGAAAAGAGTGATTTCTAATAGATATTAATATCAATATAGGATTTGTTGGAGCATTTTCGACGTAACATCGTCACTTTCTACCGGGCATTAAATGACCGGAGTCTTAATCAGGTGGAGACAACAGTTCTCAACATTTATTATTCATAATATATTTATATGTGCCAATATCAAATAAGTTTCTGCATAAACTGTTTGATAAGGAAAAGTACATATTATACTATTTTTATTCTGCACCATCTCTTGGGCGTTCATCCTAACAACTCGTGCGTTTGTTCTCTCGGCCTACTCGGGCTTCCTCGCGTACTTAGGGCAGTTGGTCTTTATGTGCCCTTTCTCGTTGCAGTTGTAGCAGGTAGCATCTTTAATCTTCCCGCAATCAACAGTCTTGTGCTCCCTAGACTTGCATATCCCACATGCAGGTGGTCCTGAATTAGAATTGGACTCCATTCTGCATTTTCCAAAGTGGTGTTTTTGGCAAGTCGAGCACCTTGGCTTTTCCTCTGTCCGCTGACCATTCTTTCCAGACCCAGACCTCTCTGAGTAAGTGTTTCCCTTGTGTTTCTTCTCTGATCCTCGTGAGTTATCATCCTCACGCTTCTTCTTACTTTCTTCAGATTTCTTTAGCGATCTTAGTCTGACCGCATCTAAAGTAAGGGACAGAGAGAGGTCGGCTACCGACCTAAATGTAGTAGGTCTGGAAGCCTTAACACTGGCTTTTATCTCTGGGGCTAAACCCCCAATGAAGCGAGCAATTCGCTTAGGTTCCGGTGTTATCAGATACGGAACTAGCCTGGATAGGGTATTGAAAGTGGTGAGATAAGCTGGACAATCTAGATCCTTCATCACCAATGCTAAGAATTCTGATTCAATCCTTTCCACCTCATGTTGCGGGCAATAATTCTCTCTAATGAGAGCAGCAAACTGTTCCCACGACATGCCGTAGAGTGGGATCTTCCCATCAGCTTGAATGAGAGACTTCCACCATGCCAGTGCCTCTCCCTTGAACGATTGGGATACATACTTCACAATATCCTTCCCAGCACAACCGCTGATGTCAACAATTGTGTCCATTTCATCTAGCCAAGTCATACAATCAATCGCCCCTTTCTCCCCGGTGAAATCCCGGGGTTTGCAGGAAACGAAGTACTTATAGGTACAGGACTTGGTACGCGGTTCATTATCGAACACTATCCTTTTGGATGGGACACTGTTTTGATTGGAGGGGTGATGGTCGTCATCATCTTTCTTTGGTTCCTCTTTCTTAGGAACAGATTTAGAGTGGGGTACAGATGAGGCTTCACTATATGTCTCACTATACTCCTGGAATTTCTCCTTCACAGCTTTAGATACAGCTGAGTCAATCAATGTACGAAGTTCTCCTCTGGTTATATTAATCCTTTCATCATCGCGATTTTCCAGAGGGTGTCTATTCCCTTCTTCCGACCCCGCCATGTAGTCTTAATTGCTACATAAAAATTAAACAAGGACAAGGTTTTTACGGAAGTTTAAACAGTTTTATCTTTTTGAACTATTTATTAACCATGTTTTTAATACACATATTGATTAATTTGATAAATATATAATTATTCAGGATATTTATTATATTCCTAAATTATAAGTTAATAATAGCACAAAAGGCCTAGTCACGTAGACATGTTTAATTTATAAGCCTTGATTACAGAGAATCGAGACACTAAGGTTTGAATCAAAGTTTATTACCTTTTCTGGACAGGGAGTTGTAGGCTACCACTGTCTTTAGTCCAGAGGACGTTAATTATAGCCCGTAGGCACTTCATCCACAAGGGATGATTATATAAATAAGGAATTTATAATAACCCAATTAAAATGACTTATGTGATTTTATCGTATCACACTTTGTCAAGCATGCTAATATGCTTTCTTATGTTTAATAAAGATTTGAATCTCTTGAATAGGTTCTACCATCTTGACCTTGAATGCTGACATTTAGGCTAGGTTTTACCTTTAAGATTCTTTTTAATATTCAACGCAGAACAATCCTAAATTGAACTGTTAACAAGGATCTGAATCTAATTGTGGAACTACCATCTTGACCCTGTCTTAATTTGACATATGGCTAGGTTTTGTTCTTCTTAGATTTTGCCATCTTATTATAATGGTAGATCATATAATATAGGAATGATATTTTAAATATAATCGATCCTTTAAAATTTAACAAGTATATGGTTGCCCTAAACGGGACTTCTAATAAAAATGACTTGAAGAATACTTTCCATATTCTATGCATAGGCAAGTCAGAAAAATAACAAAGGAATCAAATAAGGACAAAATAAAACGAATTTTAGAATTTGTCCTATGTTCTTGTCTAGACTCAAGAATGTGCAATTGTGTAACTGAGATTAAACACAAAAGGCTAGTGTTTAATTCACTCAGTGTTGGCTCTGATACCAACCTGTCACACCCCAAATTTCCACGTGTTACCGGTGGGCCCGGTAGGGGAGTAACGTGACGTGGTTGGCAACATCGTAGTCAAACAACACAATATATAAATGCACAGCGGAAGCAAAAGGATAAATATATTACAATCCGTAATAGTGTAACATCAAAGTATTACAACGGAAGTAAAGGATCCACAGGCGGATCTTAAAACATATCATTTGTTCAACAGACTTTAGACGCCTAGAACTTGCAAGATTCCTTATTAGCGCCCTGAGCTCCCAGCCAATTACGTTCAGTACCTGTCACTTAACCCTTTTGGAAAATACGTCAGTTTTCACTGGTAAATACACTCAACCGACTCATTTGAAAAGAGTTTAAGAAAATTGATTTAGATGCACCAGGCACAAAACCTTTTGACACTTGATTAAAATGCACAGAGGCAAAATTAACCTTTTATAACTTGGGAAAATTATTTGTATATAATCTTGTATACAGTTTTACTTATTTGTCGTCCGTTAGGGCCGGTTTGTAGGGCCGGACTAGATTAACAGACACGCCACAGGTATAATGCCCACAGGCTATCATCCCCTAAGTGGATTACCAGTTCCGGTATAATGCCCACAGGGATGATACCTTCGAGTGGATTACCAGTTTTTACATAATGCAACTGTCAGGTGTATGCCTACACCCCGTGCTTAGGTCGTGGCCATTTCGTAAAATGATGCCAAGGATATCCGGGACATGGTCATTAACCCCTAAAGGCCATACACCAAATAATAATAAAATAATACATATTAAACAGGTTATGTAAGTACATCAATCACAATCCGATTTGATGACTACATACACCCGACCAAGCGGTACTTTTATAGTACCGTATCCCAAGCCCGTATAGGGAAAATAAGTTAAGAGTATTTACCTGAGCTAGCTCCTGTCTTAAATAGTAAGAATTTAATAACTCAGCCGTGTTCACCTAAGTAAGCGTAGGTACCATTTACCGGAAGGCTCTAGTATGGAATGATGGTATAAATAATTTATTAGAATGCTAACGGGTCTTTAATTAAGCTTAAGCTTAGACTGGTTAGTCTTACAGGAAGATACGGTTCAACCGCATGATTAAGCGAAGACCGAAATAGAACGTGTTTTTGACCCGACAAGTTTGAAGACTTGTCTAATATGGGTATTTCATACACACTCTGAATTTTGAGATAAAACCGATAAGGTTTGACCCGTTTCGGCTAACTTATATAAACTAGTTATATAAACCGATCCGAACGCGAATAACGCGTAACGGGTAACCGAATAGGTCGCGAACAGGTTTCCTAAGTTAATATGCTTAAATTATGTTGTGATATCATAATGATACCTTCCATAATGCCCAAAACGAGTTAAATCCTTAATTATGCCCCGTAGGGGTATTTTGGTCATTTTAACGATTATAAAAGGGATTTAACGTAACCCTGATGTTCGGGACTGAAGTAATTAGTAAACAACTTATTTTTAACAGATTATATTAGTTGATAATAATCCGTATGTCTCAATATAGTTTTAAGCCTAAACTACGCGTATAATACACGTATAAACCCGTTTTAAGCGACGTTCGATTAAAAATACGATTCTGGGTTTTCTGATCAGTTAAACAGGCTCAAAACACTATATTTATTATTTAAAATCAGTAGCAATTGGATTCGCGTCAAAATTCCTTATAGAAATCATTTTATGACCGAAAAGGGTAAATTCGGTATTAACCGAATTAAGGCGATAAGCCTAGTTTAAGATCAGTTTAAAAATAATTAAAAATCTTCAAAAATCCCATAATATTATTTAACATCATTGGGTAAAAGGTTTGGTGCCGAAAATCGGGTTTAGATAGGCTATGCGCTAATCGCGCCGATTAATTAATAAAAAGCTTATTATTTACGCTTATGCGCATATCTCCTAATCTAGACCTCGAATCGACATGAAATTTTATAGACATGTTTATTATTCAGTAGCCAAGGTTCTTGGCCATTCACATTGTCAAAAATCTCGTTTTATAAACAAAAGGGCATTATGGTCAACTTTAAGCCATTTAACGGAAACGTGCAAACGAACCGGACAAACAACGAATCATGTACAGAGGGTTGTACTATGATGTAACCCGGTCCTAATGAAGCTCTAAGGCATTTCTAAACCTATATAAATCGGGTCAGAACTGAGGTCAACGCAAAAGTCAAACTTTTGCGTCTTTCGGCTCCGAATCGGTTCTAAACAGAAAGTTGTCGAATCAAACAAGCGTAGACAAGTTATTATACTTATTTTCAAGTTATATGACTGATAAAACAGGTTTCACGCCTTCCGTATCATTAAATATGCGATTAAGGTTTCTGTTGACTTTTTCGGAAAACCTTTGACTCGACAAACGACATGGTTAAGATAGGAATCAGTGGCTGACCTTTTAGGGGTTTATTATCCATATAAATACCAACTTATAACAACTTTCGATTCGACAATTCTCTGGACCGATTGTGATTTATCGATAAATCAAACCGTAGTTACGACGGTTTGATTACTAGGCTATAAACTAATCAAGACACAACTTAGAAGGATCAAAGGCACTTACATAAGTCTAATAGATGATTTGGAAGTCTTGTATCAGCTTGGGAGTTCCAGAAGTTGATCAGAAATGAAATGTTCTTGAACGTTGCAACTTTGTGACTTTGATCTCTTGAAAAATGATGTCAAATGAGATCTATGAGTGTTATTAGATCATCAACAAGTGTTCTACAGACTATAAAGCATGTAGGAACACTCACAAGTGAAGATAAGACCAACATAAGTCCGTTAGATGGCCAAAACAGACACCTGTCATGAACCTGATCAGTTTTCTGCATCTGCAGACCGCACGCGGCCCGCGTCCGATACGGCCAATCCTAAAGCGGGCCGCTTTAGACTTGATAACCTGATTTTTGTTTTCCTTTAATTGCATTTTGGTCCCTGGTCCCCCGAAAGGTCGTTTTCGAGATGTTTCTTGCATTGTAAGGCTTTGATATTTATATATAGGGGCTTTAATACTTATACCCACTTTGTCAAGTCCTCGGGTAACTTTGTGATCACCCGAAAAGCCCTAAATTTCAATGTTGACGGTTCTAACCCTTGCACACGAATTTTATCACAACTTGCTCATACGATAACGAAACTTAGTGAAATTTTTATGGTACATTCTAGTGAGCATATTTAATCATTACAAGGCTTCGGGTTTGCCAAAAGGTCACTCAGAGGTATAACTTAAACATGTTGACACATTTAACCCCCGTAGTTTGTAATCTCTCACTTTCCTTCACAATTTGCTTCGTATGATCCAAAATCCATTCGTTTAAGGTTATAAACATCATGTAGGGTTATTGTAAAGTATATTTATCCATTGTTGACGTTTTGAACCCTTATATTTACACAGTTTCATTGTTTGTCAACTTTAGTCCTTCAAGAACATTCTTTCACACGTTCAAACTTATGACACGTGTCATTACATTATAGGACGTGAATTTTCGGGGTGTTACAGTGGCCAATCTCGTAAGATGATGCCAAGGATATCCGGGACATGGTCATTAACCCCCCAAAGGCCTTAAGTAAACAAGGTTGTTTCAACGAGCCGATCAAATTATTCAACTACCCACTAAGCGTGGAGATTTGATGCCCGATCAAGCGGTATGCTATATACCGTAATCCAAGCCCGTATAGGGAAAATAAGTTAAAAGTATTTACCTGAGCAAAGTATAATTCACAATAAGCAAATTGCAAGTAGCTTTTACTGGTCCTCCTAATCTGGAACGAAGGTTTTATAATAACCTATTAGAATCCTAACGGATCTTTAATTAAGCTTAAGCTTAAACCGGCTAGTTTCATAGATACGGTTCGTACGCACGATTAAGCGAAGACCGGATAGAATGTGATTTAGACTCGACAAGTTCAGAGACTTGTTTAATATGGGTCCTTCATGCACATTCTGGATTTTGAGATTAAACCGATAAGGTTTGACCCGTTTCGGCTAATTTATGTAAACTTGTTACATAAACCGAACCGAACGCGAAATAAGCGTAACGGGTATCCGTAGGAGCCATATACAGGTTTCCTAAGTTAATTATGTCTCAAATATGTTGTGACATCAGTAAGGTGTCTTTCGTTATGCCCGAAACGTGTTTAGACACAAACTAGGCCCCGTAGGGGTAGTTTGGTCATTTAAAAGTTTATAAAAGCGTTTAAGTGTTTAACTGAGTTACAGGTCTGATGAAATCAGTAATTATACTTAATTTTCTAAGTTATATCAGTAGGTTAAAGCATGTATGTGAAATTTATCATTTTTAACCAAACTATGCCCCGTAGGGGTATTTTGGTAATTTCACATAAGCCGAAAAGCTCAGAACTGAAGTCTGAGTTTATCAACCTTTGCTTACTGTTAAAATATTATAATTTTCCTCTTATATCAGTAGGTATCAACCCGGATATGTCTAATATAATTTTAATACACACTACGCGTTAAAAACGCTAATTAAGGCGATTAAAGGCCATTTCCGGGTTCGATACTTAAATCTGATATTTTTACATTTCCAGAAGGCTTATAATAAATTATTTATCATATGTGATCAGTAGCAAAAGGTTTGGAGTCGTTTCGATAAGTAAAACTCATTTTATGGCCCGTAAGGGCAAAACCGACAATTACCGGATTAAGCCTACGACTATGAGTTATGCTCAGCCTAAAATTAATTAAAAATATTTAAAAATCCCAAAATAATATGTTACATTAGTGGGTAAAATATTTGATATCAAAAAGTATGTTTAAGTAGGTTATACGCTAATTGCGCCATTTTATTAACATAAAGTATTCATTTAGCGATATTGAGCATAACTCTTAATCTACAAGTCAAACTGATGTCAAACTTTGCATACAAGTATATATATCAGTAACTAAGGTTTCTACACTTTTACATTTCCATAAATCACGTTTTAAGGTAATAAGGGCATAACGGTCAACATATGAGCAATTAACGGAAACATGCATATTAATTGGATAACTAATGAACCAAGGTGTATAATCACAGAGGGTTGTTCTAACATGTAACCTAATCCAATTTAAGCTCTGAGGCATTTCTAAAACATGCCCAAACGGGTCAGAACTGAAAGTCAAAGTGAAAGTCAAACTATGTGACTTTCGGTTCCGAACCGGGTCTAAACAGGAAATAGTCGGGTTGAACATGTTTGGACATGTTCTTACACTAATTACTAAATTATAAAAATGATCTATAAGGGCTTTAAAACATATACCCACTTTGTTAGGTCCCCGGTTAACTTAATTGTTACCCGAAAAGTCCTAACTTTCAACGTTTACGCTTTAACCCCTCGTACACGAATTTGATCATAACTTTCTCATACGATAACGAAACTTTATGAAATTTTAATCGTGCATTCTAATGAGCATAATTAACCGTTACAAAGCTTCGGGTTTGCCAAAAGGTCACTCAGAGGTATATCCTAAACATGTTGACACATTTAGCCCCTGTAGTTTGTAATCTCTCACTTTTTGCTTCGTATGATCCATGATTTATTCGTTTGAAGGTATGAGCACCATGTAGGGTTAATGTACATTATATTTATTCACAGTTGACACTTAGAATACGTATATTCACATACTTTCCATGTTTGTCAACTTTAGTCCTTCTATAATATTTCTTTCACACGTTTAAACATTTGACACGTGTCTACACATTATAGGACGTGAATTTTCAAGGTGTTACATTTAATATAATCGTTCCTTTAAAATTTAAACAAGTATATGGTTGCCCTAAACGGGACTTCTACAAAAATGACTTGCCCATGCAAGAGCTAATCAGAAAATAACAAGGGAACCAAATAGGGACAAATGAAACGAATTAGAATTTGTCCTATGTTCTTGTCTAGACTCAAGAATGTGCAACTGTGTAACTGAGATTAAACACAAAAGACTAGTGTTTAATTCACTCAGTGTTGGCTCTGATACCAACCTGTCACACCCCGACTTTCCACGTATCACCGGTGGGCCCGGTGGGGAGTATCGTGACGTAGTTGATATCATCATAGTCAAACAACACAATATTTAAATGCACAGTGAAAGCAAAAGATAAATATATTACAAACTGATTATAAAGTAATATTAAGTATTACAACGGAAAGTAAAGGATCCACAGGCGGATCTTAAAACATAAACATTGTTCAACAGACTTTGGACGCCTAGAACTTGCAAGATTCCTTATTAACGCCCTGAGCAGCTTCCAGCCTATTACGTACTTGTACCTGTCACTTAGACTTTGGAAAATACGTCAGTTTTCACTGGTAAATACACTCAACCGACTCATTTGAAAAGAGTTTGTAAATTGGTTTGAATGCACTTCGGCACAAAATATGTTGACACATTGATTAAAATGCACAAGGCAAAATTAATCTTTTATACTTGGGACAAACTATATTTCATGTTATCAGTTTTACATAACTTGCTCTACATACGGGGCCCGGTTCTATGCCGGTTCATGATTAACCGACACACCACTATTCCCTTATTGGGAATCCCTTATTGGGTACAATTAATTAATAAACATATGGCATCCGTCAGGTGTATGCCTACACCCCGTGCTTAGGTCGTGGCCATTGCATTTAATGAGTCAAGGATATCCAGGACACGGTCGCATTAACCCCCAATGTTTCAGTCAAGCAATACGAATTAAAACAGGTTATTTGGATTTACCGACTCATTGGTCTTTGAATCCCATACCTGACCATGCGGTATTTATATTACCGTATCCCAAGCCCGTAATAGGGAAAATAAGTTAAGAGTATTTACCTGAGCTAGCTCCTGTCTTAAATAGCAAGAATTTAATAACTCAGCCGTATTCACTTAAGTAAGCGTAGGTACAATTTACCGGAAGGCTCTAGTCTGGAATGATGGTATAAATAACCAATTAGAATGCTAACGGGTCTTTTAATTAAGCCTAAGCTTAGACCGGTTAGTTTTAAAGAAAGATACGGTTCAAACGCACGATAAGGCGAAGTCCGGTTTAGAATGTGGTTTTGACCCAACAAGCTTGTATGCTTGTTTAATATGGGTAACTTAAGCACATTCTGGATTTTGAGATAAAAATGATATGGTTTGACCCGTTTCGGCTAATATATGCAAACTAGTTACATAAGCCGATCCGAACACGAAAAGTGCGTAACAAGTAACCAAATAAATCATATACAGGTTTCCTAAGTTAATATGCCTTTAATATGTTGTGATATTAGTAGGATATCTTCCATTATGCCCAAAACGAGTTTAATCCCAAAATAAGCCCCGTAGGGGTATTTTGGTCATTTTAAAGATTATAAAATAGATTTAATGAACCTCTGAGGTTCGGGTCTGAATACATCAGTAAAATAACTTGTTTTAATAGGTCATAATAGTTGGTAATAAGTCTTATGTGACAAAATGGTTTTAAACCTAAACTATGCGTTTAATACGCTTTAAAAGCCATTTTAAGCGATTTCCGGGTTATACAGGAAATCTGAGTTTTCTGATCCGGTTATAAATTTCAAAATACTTTATTTATTATATAAAATCAGTATCAATTGGATTGGTGTCAAAATATTATGTAAAACTCATTTTATGACGAAAAAGGGTATAATCGGTATTTACCGAATTAATGCCATAACATTAGGTTATGAGCAGGTTAAAAATAATTAAAAATATTTAAAAATCCCAAAATATTATATTACATCAGTGGGTAAAAGGTTTTGTGTCAAAAATTGGGTTTAGATAGGCTTTATGCTAATTGCGCCGTTTAATTACTAAAAGGCGTTATAATTACGCTAATGAGCATAACTCCTAATCTAGACCTCCAACTGATGTGAAACTTTAGGGACATGTTTATAAATCAGTAGCAATGATTATTGTCCTTTGTATCTCGGACTTAGCTTGCCTTTCTTACCAAATCGCATCACTCCCTTCCAGGGTGACACTTTAAGTAGGACTTTGTCACCTACTTCGAAGTGAAAATCCTTACGCTTAGGATCAGCGTAACTCTTCTGCCTATCACGGGCAGCTTTGAGACGGTCACGAATCTGGACAATCTTGTTCGTCGTTTCGAACACGATCTCTGGTCCTGATAACTGGACATCTCCAACTTCCGCCCAACAAACTGGCGTTCTACACTTTCTACCGTATAATGCCTCGAAAGGCGCAGCCTTAATGCTGGTATGGTAGCTATTGTTGTAGGAGAATTCGATTAATGGTAGGTTCTTATCCCAACTACCACCCAAATCGATCGCATATGCACGTAGCATGTCTTCCCACGTTTGAATAGTACGCTCACTCTGGCCGTCTGTCTGAGGATAATAAGCCGTACTAAAATTTAAACGTGTGCCCATAGATTGTTGGAAACTTCTCCAAAAGGTGACGTGTATCATGTATCTCGATCAGAGATTATAGACACAGGTATGCCATGTAAGGCTACAATCTTATCAACGTATAACTGGGCTAACATGTCGGAGCTGTAAGTCTCCTTGATGGGTAGGAAATGTGTTGACTTAGTCAGTCTGTCAACTATAACCTATATTGTATCATTTCCTTTCCTTGTCTTTGGTAACTTGGTAATAAAATCCATCGTCACCATTTCCTACTTCCACGTAGGAAGTTCAGGCTGTTGTAGCAACCTGACGGTTTCTGATGCTCGGCTTTGACTTGCGCCTATGTCAAGCATCTAACTACATAGGTGGCCATAGACTTCTTCAAGCCTATCCACCAATAGTTTGCCCTTAGGTCTTGGGTAGCTGATGGCAAATTCTTAATCGTTGCCTAATTAGGGTTGCGGCATTTAATACGTAAGTAATATGAACCGTCTTTCCTATTTAATAATATAAAACTCTCAGAAGATTGAGTCTGGCTATATGTGCTTATGTCTTAAAACCTACTAAATCAAGGTTTCGATTTTTTTTTTCCATAATCAATATGGAGTTTTCATAATACTCCAGCCCACAGCGGGATGTTAATCTTAGTTCTACCTGTCTTCCAGGAGGTAAGCAGGGAAAACTTATGAGAAGATAATTAAGATACAAGGAGGCTATAGAGATTTTCCATATCTCAGGCTCCAGTTCATCCATCATTGTTCGTGTCAAATAAGTGACACCTTTATGTTTTAAGTCCACGAATTCCTTATTCGGGAACATTTACTTGGAAAAAAAATTTCCATTTTTGGATATCTTCTTTGAATACTACTAGTCGACTTTAGTACAATATAATCATTGGGATATCTTAGGGGTTCCATGTATTAAACCTCCATGCTGATCAGACATGGAAATAATCTATGGGACACACTAGGATACGCCAGTCCTCATATGACACTTTTATCAAACATAGTTTGGTATTCGCAGGCGATAGAAAACAATGAGAAAAATAATTAAAATAACATATGTTGCCGTACTCTATGCAAAGAAAGAGTGCTCTTAGATTTTCGGAAGGACTCCTTGCCGATCCATAAGAATCGGTTACTATGGTTTCCTTGGTAGTTATACCTTGTGGATGATAATAAAAATTTGCTAAGTTTATGGTTCATGAAGATTTATTATTGCCTGTATTAAAAACAGGACACTTAACAGAAATTATCATTGATAAATGATAAGGAAGTTTATTGTATAAGTGCTTATATTTAATTAATAATGGAAGTTTCACAAACTAGGCACCTAGCTCAGTTGGCTAGGCGAGCGAAAGGGTGCGGCCTAGACCCAGGTTCGATTCCGGGGACGGCCAATTCCACCATTTTTTTTATGTTTAATTTTAATTAATCGTACGGATACGTGTAATTATGAGAGTTGTCTCATAAGGAGTCTTGATAATTAATTGCTTCTTATCACCCACGATATGGGCTTGATTTTTCGGGGCAACCAATCGATTTTTATCACTTTATTGAGTCCTTATATTTAACGGAACTAGGACATCGGAAAAATGATTCCTTATGGATATAAAACATCCATCTAATAATGCTGAAGCAGTCTCAGAGGTATACAGGCTTCTTACCGAACTTTCGTTGCTTTTTATTAAGCCTGTACTCGCTCTCTTTCTCAGATTTCTGGGAGTTATCCTCCTTCTTTGGTTCATCCTTCATATTTGAAGTGTGATCATAGCTCTCCTCATGAGCAATTTAATCATGGTTTTGAATGAGATTTAGAGCGAGAAGTATTCAGCTCTTTGTATTGTCTCATGACCTTTTCAACTGTTGCGTCAACCGCAGCCTGGAGATTAGCTCCATTAATATTGAGGTTTACGTTTGTAGTTTTTTTTTTTTTAACATTCGTCGTATTAATAGTATTGCGACTGTCGTCTACCTCATCCGAGTTCTCCATACTCGAAACTTGGTACCAATCACCAAGATTTAACAATTATTAGTCATCATCCTGATGACCTGACTTAGATTAGCCACGGCATTCATAAACCGTATGGGCTATTCTGTTTCGAACATTCATAGTGAATGATAATAAAACATATTTCTATTATATTTAGCCTAGGTCACGAAAGGACCATCAATGGCAATCAAAGTTTGGAACGACTCCATTATTTGCTTGACCGGGGATCATAATGTCACAACTGTCTTTGGCACACGAACGATATGAATAGCTCAAAGGCTAGCCTTACAAGACTTTTATTATGTATATACATATATGGCATAGAAGCCTGTCTCGATGGACGTAGAAAGATATGGCATGAAGCCCAGTCATGAAGGACATAAATGATTATACGGCACGAAGGCCTTGTCGTAAAGGTCATTTAGACATGGCACAAACGGCCTTGTCATAAGGACATTTATCAAATCTGGCACAAGGCGTGTCACCAGGAATATTAACATTTAATATGTTAGCTTGTCACAAATGACAAATTTTGGCACATAGGCTTGTCATGAATGACTTTAAAAATATAACTCGATGGTCTATCACCAAGGTCCTTAATTTATTAGTCGTAATCTTATTAGATTAGGGCTTCAAGGTTTGAACGTGGTTCTTCACCTTTGGACAGGGAGTCATAGACTACAACTGTCATCGTTTTGAAAGACGATTCATTTGGCAGAAAAGAGGCCATTCAACATCGCTAATGGATGTTTATATATAACCATCGTATCTAATGATATTAGTCATGATTACATCGATCATATTGACTATTAGGTTTGGGTATAATCACACCGTTCTGAACAGGGGATCATAAAGATTACTACTATCTTTGTCTTACCGACACTAGAATAGGGTATAGCCCGTAGGCATTTCATCACGAGGGATGTTAATATTATGATCATCATACTGATGATACTAGTCAAGATCACAACGAGTATAGACTATGGGATTGGAGTATAGCTCACCCCCTTGGGCAAAGAATCACAAAAGATTACCATTGCCTCGTCTCAATTGGACAACATAATATAGCCCTTAGGCAAAACATCATTAAGGATGTTAAAATTTTTAATCATCGTATTGATGATTTTTTTGTCATGATCGCATTGATCATATAGACTATTAGGCTTGAGCAGAGCTCACTACCTTGCACAGGGAATCGTAAATATCACAGTGTCTTTGTCACACATGGACAATATAACATGGCTCTTAGGCGAAACATCATTAACGGATGTTTATCATAGGTTCATTCTATTAGGTGATATAAGTCATGATTGCATTAATCATATTGACTATTTGGCTTGAGCATAGCTCACCACCTCAGACAAGGAATCATAAAGATAACAATGTCAATGTCCTAAATGGACAATATATTATAGCCCGTAGGCAAAGCATCACTAAAGGATGTTAAATAATGTGATCATCGTATTAGATGATATTAGTCATGATCGTATTGATCATATAAACTATTATGTTTGGACATAGTCCAACATTTTAGACAGGAGGTCAAAGACCACCACTGTCGTTATCTTATCGGACAACAAGTTTAGCCCGTAGGCACTTCATCACTAACGGATGTTTATAATATGATCATCTTATAGAATGATATAAGCCATGATTCCTAAATCACTAGGCTAGATATGGGAATTGGAAGAATCCAATATAAGGATAACGGTTGTGATTTTCTCGAATCACATTTGTCGAGGGTGCTAACACGTTCTTAGATGTTAACAAGGATCTAAATCCCTTGAGTAGGTTTCACCATCTTGGCTGCGTAGGCTAGGTTTCACCTTTAAGATTCTTTTTAAAATGCATATTGATAGGGAAGGAAGGATATTTATTTCATTCAGGATTTTTATCATAAATCCTAATTCATAAGTTAATAATAGCACAATTGGCCTAGTCGCGTAGACAAGTTTAATTTATAAGCCATGATTTCAAAGAATCGCGGCGTTAAGGTTTGAATCAAAGTTCATTACCTTTTCCTGACAGGGAGCTATAGGCTACCACTGTCTTTAGTCTCAGAGGACATCAACTATAGCCCGTAGGCACTTCCCTTCTAAGGGATGTTTATTACGAAATTGCCCCTTAGGGAAATTCATTAACCATGGTAAACAGAGACCATATTTGGTTAATTTATTAATCATATATATTTAGGATTTCCATTATAATTTATCCTAATTACAAAACATTAACAGTTTTATTAGTGGCACCCAATGGCCTGGTCACATGGACATTTATAAATTATAAGCTTATGATTTCAAATAATCAAAGCAACAATAACAGTTTTATTTAATAGCACAAAAGGCCTAGTCACAAGGACAATTTTAAATTATAAGCCATGATTTCAGAGAATCAAAGCCTTTAAGTATATTAGCACAACAGGCTTAGTCACAAGGACATATATAAATTATAAGCTATGATTTCAGAGAATCAAAGCATGAAGGTATTCTGGCATAATAGGCCTAGTCACAAGGACATTTATAAATTATAAGCTAGGATTTCAGAGAATCAAAGCCTTGAGGTTTGAACCTAGTTCATTACCTTTTTCTGACAGGGAGTCATAGCTACCACTGTATTTTGGCTCACATAGAAATGAGCAAGGCCCGTAGGCACTATATTACCACGTATGGTTAAAATATGATCATCTTAATTGATGACGTAAACCCAGGATTCAGCGATCATTAAACTGGGTTAGGGATCTTTTGAAGAATCCTTAGTAACGTGTGTGATTTCCAACTAATCACATCTGATGGGAGTGTTAACATGTTTTCAGATGTTAACTGGAATACGAATCTTTTAAACAGGTCTTACCATCTTGGCCAGGTCTTTATAAGGACACTCATGCTAGGTTTCACTCTTAAGATTCTTAATTTATGATTTGAAACTTTTTAACAGGTCTTACCATCTTGGCCCGGTCTTATATTTGACACGAGGCTAGGTTTCACACTTAAGATTCTTAATTTATAATTAATGCAGAACAATTTTAAATTGAGGTGTTAATATGGATCTGAATCTAATTATGGAACTACCATCTTGGCCGGTCTTAATATGACCCAAAGCTAGGTCTTGTCCTTTTTAGATTTTGCCATTTTATTATAATGGTAGATCTTGCAAAAGGAAATGTTATTTTCCATTTATTTAATATTTCTTGTTTAGAATGAAAGTTTAAACTTAATCATTCCATAAAAATAAAAGTATAAAGTTGCCCTAAGCGGGACTTGAAAGGAATAGTGTTGTCCTCGAAGGGACTAAAAAGATAAATATGTCCTTATAAGGACTATTGAGGAAACGATCTTCAGCAAAGGAGTTTCTTCTTCATTCAATTCCTGAATGCTTTCTCCTTGGTTGCACGTCTCATCTTGGTCGCTGTACGAAGCTCAGCATTTCAAGGCTCCGGGTGTGGAGAATCCCTAGTTCAGCTTCCTCGCTTGGCGACGTATCCAATATTAATAATAAAAATTGCAAGCAAAAATTTCCATATTAGGATTAAGATTATTCCTATGTTAAGTCTAGACTCAGAAGTTTTGATTGTGCAATTGTGTAACTGAGATTAAACACAAAAAGGCTAGTGTTTAATTCACTCAGTGTTGGCTCTGATACCAACCTGTCACACCCCAAATTTCCACGTGTCACCGGTGGGCCCGGTGGGGGAGTATCGTGACGTGGTTGGCAACTTAATAGTCAAACAACACAATATTTAATAATGCACAGCGGAAGCAATTGAAAATATAATACAACCGAATTTATTATTTTAATATCAAATGACACAATATTCGGAAGTTTATCCACAGAAGGATCGAACATAAAATGGAAACAATAGTTCAACAGACTTCGGCATCCTAAGCTTGCGAGACTTTTAATGATGCTAAGGAGAAATAACAGCCAATTACGCTTAGTACCTGCATTTAATCTTTTTGGGAAAATACGTCAGTTTACACTGGTAAATACAATCAACTGACTCATTTTGAAAAATGATTGAAAATTGGTTTGGATGCACATGGCATAAACATTTTGTTTTTAACTTGGGAGAATCATATAATATTATAATCTTGTGAATGAATTACATGTTACTTGTGCGTTCAGTCGCCCGGATCTTGTCCAGGTTAAAGGTCAATAGACACACCACAATCATAGAGTTATACACTGACAGGTGTACGCCTACACCCCGTGCTCAAGTCGTGGCCAATCTCGTAAGATGATGCCAAGGATATCCGGGACATGGTCATTAACCCCCCAAAGGCCTTAAGTAAACAAGACTGTTTAAACGAGCCGATCAAATTATTCAACTACCCACTAAGCGTGGAGATTTGATGCCCGATCAAGCGGTATGCTATATACCGTAATCCAAGCCCGTATAGGGAAAATAAGTTAAAAGTATTTACCTGAGCAAAGTATAATTCACAATAAGCAAATTGCAAGTAGCTTTTACTGGTCCTCCTAATCTGGAATGAAGGTTTTATAATAACCTATTAGAATCCTAACGGATCTTTAATTAAGCTTAAGCTTAGACCGACTAGTTTCATAGATACGGTTCGTACGCACGATTAAGCGAAGACCGGATAGAATGTGATTTAGACTCGAAAAGTTCAGAGACTTGTTTAATATGGGTCCTTCATGCACATTCTGGATTTTGAGATTAAACCGATAAGGTTTGACCCGTTTCGGCTAATTTATGTAAACTTGTTACATAAACCGAACCGAACGCGAAATAAGCGTAACGGGTATCCGTAAGAGCCATATACAGGTTTTCTAAGTTAATTATGTCTCAAATATGTTGTGACATCAGTAAGGTGTCTTTCGTTATGCCCGAAACGTGTTTAGACACAAACTAGGCCCCGTAGGGGTAGTTTGGTCATTTAAAAGTTTATAAAAGCGTTTAAGTGTTTAACTGAGTTACAGGTCTGATTAAATCAGTAATTATACTTAATTTTCTAAGTTATATCAGTAGGTTAAAGCATGTATGTGAAATTTATCATTTTTAACCAAACTATGCCCCGTAGGGGTATTTTGGTAATTTCACATAAGCCGAAAAGCTCAGAACTGAAGTCTGAGTTTATCAACCTTTGCTTACTGTTAAAATATTATAATTTGCCTCTTATATCAGTAGGTATCAACCCGGATATGTCTAATATAATTTTAATACACACTACGCGTTAAAAACGCTAATTAAGGCGATTAAAGGCCATTTCCGGGTTCGATACTTAAATCTGATATTTTTACATTTCCAGAAGGCTTATAATAAATTATTTATCATATGTAATCAGTAGCAAAAGGTTTGGAGTCGTTTCGATAAGTAAAACTCATTTTATGGCCCGTAAGGGCAAAACCGACAATTACCGGATTAAGCCTACGACTATGAGTTATGCTCAGCCTAAAATTAATTAAAAATCTTTAAAAATCCCAAAATAATATGTTACATTAGTGGGTAAAATATTTGATATCAAAAAGTATGTTTAAGTAGGTTATACGCTAATTGCGCCATTTTATTAACATAAAGTATTCATTTAGCGATATTGAGCATAACTCTTAATCTACAAGTCAAACTGATGTCAAACTTTGCATACAAGTATATATATCAGTAACTAAGGTTTCTACACTTTTACATTTCCATAAATCACGTTTTAAGGTAATAAGGGCATAACGGTCAACATATGAGCAATTAACGGAAACATGCATATTAATTGGATAACTAATGAACCAAGGTGTATAATCACAGAGGGTTGTTCTAACATGTAACCTAATCCAATTTAAGCTCTGAGGCATTTCTAAAACATGCCCAAACGGGTCAGAACTGAAAGTCAAAGTGAAAGTCAAACTATGTGACTTTCGGTTCCGAACCGGGTCTAAACAGGAAATAGTCGGGTTGAACATGTTTGGACATGTTCTTACACTAATTACTAAATTATAAAAATGATCTATAAGGGCTTTAAAACATATACCCACTTTGTTAGGTCCCCGGTTAACTTAATTGTTACCCGAAAAGTCCTAACTTTCAACGTTTACGCTTTAACCCCTCGTACACGAATTTGATCATAACTTTCTCATACGATAACGAAACTTTATGAAATTTTAATCGTGCATTCTAATGAGCATAATTAACCGTTACAAAGCTTCGGGTTTGCCAAAAGGTCACTCAGAGGTATATCCTAAACATGTTGACACATTTAGCCCCTGTAGTTTGTAATCTCTCACTTTTTGCTTCGTATGATCCATGATTTATTCGTTTGAAGGTATGAGCACCATGTAGGGTTAATGTACATTATATTTATTCACAGTTGACACTTAGAATACGTATATTCACATACTTTCCATGTTTGTCAACTTTAGTCCTTCTATAATATTTCTTTCACACGTTTAAACATTTGACACGTGTCTACACATTATAGGACGTGAATTTTCGAGGTGTTACATTTAATATAATCGTTCCTTTAAAATTTAAACAAGTATATGGTTGCCCTAAACGGGACTTCTACAAAAATGACTTGCCCATGCAAGAGCTAATCAGAAAATAACAAGGGAACCAAATAAGGACAAATGAAACGAATTAGAATTTGTCCTATGTTCTTGTCTAGACTCAAGAATATGCAACTGTGTAACTGAGATTAAACACAAAAGGCTAGTGTTTAATTCACTCAGTGTTGGCTCTGATACCAACCTGTCACACCCCGACTTTCCACGTATCACCGGTGGGCCCGGTGGGGAGTATCGTGACGTAGTTGATATCATCATAGTCAAACAACACAATATTTAAATGCACAGTGAAAGCAAAAGATAAATATATTACAAACTGATTATAAAGTAATATTAAGTATTACAACGGAAAGTAAAGGATCCACAGGCGGATCTTAAAACATAAACATTGTTCAACAGACTTTGGACGCCTAGAACTTGCAAGATTCCTTATTAACGCCCTGAGCAGCTTCCAGCCTATTACGTACTTGTACCTGTCACTTAGACTTTGGAAAATACGTCAGTTTTCACTGGTAAATACACTCAACCGACTCATTTGAAAAGAGTTTGTAAATTGGTTTGAATGCACTTCGGCACAAAATATGTTGACACATTGATTAAAATGCACAAGGCAAAATTAATCTTTTATACTTGGGACAAACTATATTTCATGTTATCAGTTTTACATAACTTGCTCTACATACGGGGCCCGGTTCTATGCCGGTTCATGATTAACCGACACACCACTATTCCCTTATTGGGAATCCCTTATTGGGTACAATTAATTAATAAACATATGGCATCCGTCAGGTGTATGCCTACACCCCGTGCTTAGGTCGTGGCCATTGCATTTAATGAGTCAAGGATATCCAGGACACGGTCGCATTAACCCCCAATGTTTCAGTCAAGCAATACGAATTAAAACAGGTTATTTGGATTTACCGACTCATTGGTCTTTGAATCCCATACCTGACCATGCGGTATTTATATTACCGTATCCCAATCCCGTAATAGGGAAAATAAGTTAAGAGTATTTACCTGAGCTAGCTCCTGTCTTAAATAGCAAGAATTTAATAACTCAGCCGTATTCACTTAAGTAAGCGTAGGTACAATTTACCGGAAGGCTCTAGTCTGGAATGATGGTATAAATAACCAATTAGAATGCTAACGGGTCTTTTAATTAAGCCTAAGCTTAGACCGGTTAGTTTTAAAGAAAGATACGGTTCAAACGCACGATAAGGCGAAGTCCGGTTTAGAATGTGGTTTTGACCCAACAAGCTTGTATGCTTGTTTAATATGGGTAACTTAAGCACATTCTGGATTTTGAGATAAAAATGATATGGTTTGACCCGTTTCGGCTAATATATGCAAACTAGTTACATAAGCCGATCCGAACGCGAAAAGTGCGTAACGAGTAACCAAATAAATCATATACAGGTTTCCTAACTTAATATGCCTTTAATATGTTGTGATATTAGTAGGATATCTTCCATTATGCCCAAAACGAGTTTAATCCCAAAATAAGCCCCGTAGGGGTATTTTGGTCATTTTAAAGATTATAAAATAGATTTAATGAACTTCTGAGGTTCGGGTCTGAATACATCAGTAAAATAACTTGTTTTAATGGGTCATAATAGTTGGTAATAAGTATTATGTGACAAAATGGTTTTAAACCTAAACTATGCGTTTAATACGCTTTAAAAGCCATTTTAAGCGATTTCCGAGTTATACAGGAAATCTGAGTTTTCTGATCAGGTTATAAATTTCAAAATACTTTATTTATTATATAAAATCAGTAGCAATTGGATTGGTGTCAAAATATTATGTAAAACTCATTTTATGACGAAAAAGGGTATAATCGGTATTTACCGAATTAATGCCATAACATTAGGTTATGAGCAGGTTAAAAATAATTAAAAATCTTTAAAAATCCCAAAATATTATATTACATCAGTGGGTAAAAGGTTTGGTGTCAAAAATTGGGTTTAGATAGGCTTTATGCTATTTGCGCCGTTTAATTACTAAAAGGCGTTATAATTACGCTAATGAGCATAACTCCTAATCTAGACCTCCAACTGATGTGAAACTTTAGGGACATGTATATAAATCAGTAGCAATGATTATTGTCCTTTGTATCTCGGACTTAGCTTGCCTTTCTTACCAAATCGCATCACTCCCTTCCAGGGTGACACTTTAAGTAGGACTTTGTCACCTACTTCGAAGTGAAAATCCTTACGCTTAGGATCAGCGTAACTCTTCTGCCTATCACGGGCAGCTTTGAGACGGTCACGAATCTGGACAATCTTGTCCGTCGTTTCGAACACGATCTTTGGTCCTGATAACTGGACATCTCCAACTTCCGCCCAACAAACTGGCGTTCTACACTTTCTACCGTATAATGCCTCGAAAGGCGCAGCCTTAATGCTGGTATGGTAGCTATTGTTGTAGGAGAATTCGATTAATGGTAGGTTCTTATCCCAACTACCACCCAAATCGATCGCATATGCACGTAGCATGTCTTCCCACGTTTGAATAGTACGCTCACTCTGGCCGTCTGTCTGAGGATAATAAGCCATACTAAAATTTAAACGTGTGCCCATAGATTGTTGGAAACTTCTCCAAAAGGTGACGTGTATCATGTATCTAGATCAGAGATTATAGACACAGGTATGCCATGTAAGGTTACAATCTTATCAACGTATAACTGGGCTAACATGTCGGAGCTGTAAGTCTCCTTGATGGGTAGGAAATGTGTTGACTTAGTCAGTCTGTCAACTATAACCTATATTGTATCATTTCCTTTCCTTGTCTTTGGTAACTTGGTAATAAAATCCATCGTCACCATTTCCTACTTCCACGTAGGAAGTTCAGGCTGTTGTAGCAACCTGACGGTTTCTGATGCTCGGCATTGACTTGCGCCTATGTCAAGCATCTAACTACATAGGTGGCCATAGACTTCTTCAAGCCTATCCACCAATAGTTTGCCCTTAGGTCTTGGGTAGCTGATGGCAAATTCTTAATCGTTTCCTAATTAGGGTTGCGGCATTTAATACGTAAGTAATATGAACCGTCTTTCCTATTTAATAATATAAAACTCTCAGAAGATTGAGTCTGGCTATATGTGCTTATGTCTTAAAACCTACTAAATCAAGGTTTCGATTTTTTTTTCCATAATCAATATGGAGTTTTCATAATACTTCAGCCCACAGCGGGATGTTAATCTTAGTTCTACCTGTCTTCCAGGAGGTAAGCAGGGAAAACTTATGAGAAGATAATTAAGATACAAGGAGGCTATAGAGATTTTCCATATCTCAGGCTCCAGTTCATCCATCATTGTTCGTGTCAAATAAGTGACACCTTTATGTTTTAAGTCCACGAATTCCTTATTCGGGAACATTTACATGGAAATTTTTTTTCCATTTTTGGATATCTTCTTTGAATACTACTAGTCGACTTTAGTACAATATAATCATTGGGATATCTTAGGGGTTCCATGTATTAAACCTCCATGCTGATCAGACATGGAAATAATCTATGGGACACACTAGGATACGCCAGTCCTCATATGACACTTTTATCAAACATAGTTTGGTATTCGCAGGAGATAGAAAACAATGAGAAAAATAATTAAAATAACATATGTTGCCGTGCTCTATGCAAAGAAAGAATGCTCTTAGATTTTCGGAAGGACTCCTTGCCGATCCATAAGAATCATATACAGGTTTCCTAAGTTAATATGCCTTTAATATGTTGTGATATTAGTAGGATATCTTCCATTATGCCCAAAACGAGTTTAATCCCAAAATAAGCCCCGTAGGGGTATTTTGGTCATTTTAAAGATTATAAAATAGATTTAATGAACTTCTGAGGTTCGGGTCTAAATACATCAGTAAAATAACTTGTTTTAATAGGTCATAATAGTTGGTAATAAGTCTTATGTGACAAAATGGTTTTAAACCTAAACTATGCGTTTAATACGCTTTAAAAGCCATTTTAAGCGATTTCCGGGTTATACAGGAAATCTGAGTTTTCTGATCAGGTTATAAATTTCAAAATACTTTATTTATTATATAAAATCAGTAGCAATTGGATTGGTGTCAAAATATTATGTAAAACTCATTTTATGACGAAAAAGGGTATAATCGGTATTTACCGAATTAATGCCATAACATTAGGTTATGAGCAGGTTAAAAATAATTAAAAATCTTTAAAAATCCCAAAATATTATATTACATCAGTGGGTAAAAGGTTTGGTGTCAAAAATTGGGTTTAGATAGGCTTTATGCTAATTGCGCCGTTTAATTACTAAAAGGCGTTATAATTACGCTAATGAGCATAACTCCTAATCTAGACCTCCAACTGATGTGAAACTTTAGGGACATGTTTATAAATCAGTAGCAATGATTATTGTCCTTTCACATTTCTAAAATTCTTGTTTTATGGTCAAAAGGGCATCATTTAAGCAATTAACGGAAACATGTAAACGGATCGGATAATCAATGAACCAACCACGGAGGGTTATGCTAACATGTAGCCTGGTCCTAAGGAAGCTCTGAGGCATTTCCAAATCATACTAAATCGGGTCAAAACTGAAGTCAAAGCAAAAGTCAAAGTTTTGCGACTTTCGGTTCCGAACCGGGTCAAAACAGAAAATTGTCGGATCAAACAAGCCTAGATCAGTTCTTATACTTATTAATAGGTTATATGAATGATAAAATAGGTTACATGCCTTCTATATTGTTAATTACATGTAAATTTGCAATTTAGGCTTCTGTTGACTTTTTCTGATCAACTTTGACCCGACATTTGATCTAGATAGGATGGGAATCAGTGGGTGCCCTTTTAAGGGTTTATTGCCCACATAATTACCAACTTATAACTACCTTCAATTCAACAAATCACTGGACCATTAATAATTAATCGCTAAGTCAACCGTTAATTACAACGGTTTGACTTTTAGGCTAATAACTAAGCAAAACTTAATCAAGAAAGGTCAAGGGTGCTTACCAAAGTCCTAATCACGATTAGGGATGCTTGGTGTCTGCTCTTGAGCTCCAGAAAGCCCCACAATTGCAGATGGAATGGATGATCAAAAATTTTTGCAAATAATGGCCTTTTATAGTGATTTTTGATCCATTAGATGATGACAACTAAGTCTATGAAGTGATCTAGATCAATAACAAGTGCCCCTAAGCTCTAAAATCAGTACGGGACGCGCATGGAATTGATAAATATCTCCATAAGTCGTTTCATGGACTTGAACAGCCAAGAAAAACGAGTTTCTGCATCTGGGAGATGCTTGCGCACCGCAAGGTAAAAGTGTTACAGTGCGCAAGGACCTGGGCAGCCACTAGAAACTTTCAAAAGTTGACATGTTTGGCCCCTGAACTTCCAAATGTCATTTCCGACACCTCTAAGGCACGTTAAACCATTTTTAAGGCTTTATAATGATGCCTAAGCATAGAGAACATGAAACATGCTCAAAAATATGCCGGATGTCAGTTCGTTTGGTCGTACGGTCACGTTGTTCGGCTAATTACGACGAAACACGGACGGACGCGAAAACAATCCAAACGACGCGAAGAATGGAATTTTATCAAGCCAAACACTAAAATAACATATTTTAGTGCTTACATAAATTTTTGGGTGTCTGGGAATATTCAGAATGTAAGATATGCATGTAAACACAAACTTGTGCGCTTTTTGACACTTTTAGTCCCTGCATGACTTAAAAGTTTGTTTTTGCGCACTAAACACCTCAAAGCCTATATCTAAGCTATGAGAAGGATAATTAAGGTATGCATAACTCATGGTCATATTCCGGAAGGTCCGATAACATACGAATCGGCATACTTTAGCAGTTTGACGCTTTAGGTCCCCCTAATGCGCAAAGTTGCGTAAATCATCATTTAATAGCATTGAAGCCTCATCTAGTACATATTAGGCATTATTGAAAATATTATTAAACATAATAATGCTTTGGGCTCGATAAAAGGTCATTCAGAGGTATAATTAAACATATTGACACTTTTAGTCCCTTATACTTGCAAAGTTGCGCGTAACTTCACTTTTAGGCATAAAAGCCTTGTATGGCCAATGATTGGCATCCCCAAGAGTACATCATATATCATGAGGTTCTCGGTTTGTTAAAAGGTCACTCAGAGGTGATAATTAACATGTTGACGCTTTTAACCCTTTATTGCGCAAACTTTCAATTAATTACACACATGGCTACACTTGATCAACAAGTGACTCATTTGAAAATATAAAACCGTAAAAGGTTATTTAGAAACTTATTTTAGGTATGCTAACACCGCCAGTCCTTTCATAAACAATGTTTTCGATTTTTCGAAAAATTTAGTCCCTTAAATTCAACATTTGTCTTCATTAAGGTTTATTACACGTGTCAATACTTCATTGTACATTTGTACGTGATTTTACGAGGTGTTACATCTTTGTTATGATCCTCATATGTCTCGTACGTATACTTCTCGACATGTTCGATTCCATGAGTCGTTTTTGACATTCCGGGGAGTTCTACTACTCCCACAGCTTCTTCAGATTCTATTCCTTTCTCCATTCATCCTCCTTCGCTTTCTACTTCTGTTTCTTCTTTTTCTTCTTCATCTTCTCCTATTATTCCTTCCTCATCTTCTCATGTTATTCCCTCTCCTGATATTACTTCACCTTCGTTTCCTCCTTGTCCTCCTCCTCCTCCTCCTACTCCTACTCCTACTCCTGCTCCTACTGCTCCTACTGCTGCTACTGCTGCTACTGCTGCTACTACTGCTACTTGCTACTACTGCTACTGCTTGCTACTGCTACTGCTACTACTACTACTACTCTTGTTCCGACTCACCCGATGGTTAAACGATCTCGTGATCATACACGGCAGCCGCGTCAGTTTCCTGATCATGTTCTTTTTCATGTCTCTACTACTCCCACCACTGAGCCTTCCACATTTCGGCAGGCTCAGCAGTATCCTGTTTGGTGGGATGCGATGCGTGCTGAGATTGATGCTCGTCATGCCAACCAGACTTGGCGTCTGGTTCAGGCTCCCACTGACGCCAACATTGTTGGTTGTAAGTGGGTTTACAGGATTAAACATAATCCTGATGGATCAGTGAGTCGTTATAAAGCCCGCTTGTTGCCAAGGGCTTTCATCAGACTGAGGGTATTGACTACACTGAGACTTTTAGTCCTGTGGTCAAACCCACTACTATTCATCTAGTTCTTTCAGTCGCTTTCTCTCGAGGGTGGTCTATTCGTCAAGTTGATGTCAACAATGCGTTCTTACATGGGGATCTTTCTGAGACTGTGTATATGGCCCAGCCCCCAGGCTTTGTTGACTCATCTAGACCACATTATGTTTGTCTCCTGCAGAAGGCTCTTTATGGCCTAAAGCAGGCTCCTAGAGCTTGGTTTTCCAAGCTATCCACCGCTCTGCTTGCTGATGGTTTTACCCAGTGTCTTTCAGATGTATCTCTCTTTGTTTACAGTCGAGATTCGATACTCTGTTATGTCTTGATCTATGTTGAGGACATCATTATTACTGGGAGCTCATCTGATTTTGTTACTGGTTTGATTAGGCGCTTGCACTCTCAGTTTGCGCTCAAGGATTTGGGACAGTTATCATATTTTATGGGTATTCAGGCTACATTTTCTGAGGATGTCTTACATTTATCACAGCAGAGCTACTTACTTGATTTGTTACAGCGCACGGGTCTTGCCGATTGTCGTCCATTATCTACACCTGTCTCTTCTGGTAGACAGCATTCTCGGCACACTGGTGATCCTTTGTCTGATCCTACTATGTATCGGAGCACTGTCGGTGCATTACAGTATCTTGTGTTGACACGACCAGAGATTGCTTATGCGGTCAGTAAGGTGTCACAGTTCCTTCAGACACCTACTGATCGACACTGGGTCGCTGTCAAGCAGATTTTGCGGTACCTTAAGGGTACTATTTCTCATGGATTGTGTATACGTCGGTCTACTTGTGTTGATTTACATGCTTATAGTGATGCTGACTGGGCAGGATGTCCTGATGATCGGCGTTCTACCACGGGTTATTGTGTCTTTCTTGGGCCCAACCTTATCAGTTGGAGTTCCAAGAAACAACATACGGTTGCTAGGTCGAGTACAGAGGCTGAGTACCGAGCGCTTGCTCATACAGCTGCTGAGTTACGGTGGATTACATCTATATTACATGAGTTACATATCACGATGACTTGTCCACCATCTCTTTGGTGTGACAATATTGGAGCTACATATCTTGCAGTCAACCCGGTATTTCATCAGCGCACCAAACACTTGGAGATTGACTTGCATTTTATTCGTGACATGGTTTTGGCTGGTATTTTACATGTTCGGTATGTTTCCACCGCATTTCAGATTGCAGATCTTTTGACCAAAGGATTGTCTGGTGTTCGTTTTGACAATCTGAGGTCCAAGCTTCACGTGGATGCTCCCCGTTTAGCTTGAGGGGGCATATTAGAGTATACTGGTAGAGTTGTATGTATAGAGTTAGTTAGTTTGTTGAGGATTGTTGGTTAGTTGGTTATTCCTCATTTGTATATATATAGACTATCTCTATGAACTCTAAACTCATTTGTTCACTTCCTGCTACTTTGTTTCAATGCCATGGTCCTTCATAGGTAATTGGTGCAAATCTCAAAATCTAGTGGTGTTCTCGTTTAGAGATTTAATTGAAGTTCATGATCACTTGGGCTTGAATGGGCAGAAGAAAGAGGTTATGAACGCCTTATTAGGATTGGTTGTTGGATTATTTGGAGAACGAGAAATGAGGCGAGGTTCAGGAACAAAACCAAAACCGGTCAATTTGGATGCTATTATTAGTGAGGTTAGAAAGTTGGGTTTTTTTGGTACACGTCTAGATCTAAAGGAACGTCTATTTCTGGGGAAAATTTGTGTAAATTTGTAAATATATAATGTTGTTGTTAGTTTCCTCGGTTTGAGGGAGCGTGTGCTTTAATGAAATTTACCTTAAAAAAACAATGAAAAGTAACTAATGACAGTAATAACAATAACTATCTTAATATTCAAACTAGAAATTGGATAATGACTAACAAACAAACTAAAAATATATAATAAATCAAATAATAATTATTAATATAATAGATAAGATTACACTATCAAGTGAGGTAATCTCTCTCTCTACTTTTCACCCACACATACATAAATCTGATTTTTTTTTTACTTTTCATTGATTGTGTTTCAAGCTGTAGTGTTCTATATTTAAGCTGGTTACATCTTGGAAGTAACTAATTTTGGAACAGAAAGATCATATATTTAAAAAAAGAGATGAGAATAGGAGCTATAAAACTTTCCTTTAGTTATTACATTATTACATTATGCATTGTTTGGCATAGACTTAACTTTTGTGAAGATGCCGAAAGCTCTACAAGTTCTTTAACTAAACAGTCGAACACCAAAGGTTGTAATACATCTCTATGAGCTGATCAAGAGCAAAATTAATTTAATATATGTAGATTTACTTAGGAGGCAGTTTATTTGAGGGTTTCAACAATTAATTATCTACTTATGAAGGGTGGAGATAGAGATGTACTAGAAAGTGAACCAATCAATAAAACTCAATGACTCTGGAGATAGACACATCGCCACACACAAAAGATTGAAAGCTACATAGATGAGACCGAAGCACTTAAAATTGTGGTCTCTACCATGATTTCTTTTTGGCAAAGAAGCATAACTTTTGACATCATTTCAATATAATACGCAATCATGTCTGCCATGAAATTATATATCCCAAAAGATTTAGCATATTAAACACGGAAGAAAAAGGTCCTATGCAATTGATCGATCAATGTAACTGTAAATCTTGTGCTAATTTTTTAATACAATGAAACTCTAGCAAAATCTAAGAGGAACAACCCAGAGAAACATCTACAAGCTTTAAGGTACATAAAGACCAACTAATTCCACATCACTATATTATGGACGCATATGCAACACCAAGTACATAAAGTTAAACTGACGAAGGAATTGCATGTAACATAACCTTGTGTAATACAAACCCTTTCAGTATATAAGCTACTTATAGTCACCAGATTAGTGAATAAACCAACAACTTAAGTCCAACATCAGATAACATCGACAACAAAGAGATTAATGAACTTTTCATGCCCCATTACAGTCATTATAGGAGTTATCCTCTTATTGCAAATCAGGCACAAACCTTGATTTTTAGAAAACTTTTTCTTCAAGATTGTGTGTTATTCTTATATAAGAAAAGACGTCCTAGAGTGGGCAGTGGCGGAGCTTACCAAAAGTTCCGAGGGGCCGGAAAGTCATGGGACCCAATTTATATATTGTATAAATATTTAGGCAAAATAATTGGAGGGGGGGGGGGGGGCAATCATATATAATATTAAAATTTTCGGACGAAAAATAGGAAATTTTACGCTTCTAACCGAAACATGGGGGGGGGGGGGAGGGTGCACTCCCCAGTTCACACTAAGCTACGCCTCTAAGAGTGGGGCTTCGTTAGCATGTCTGCAAGTTGATCCTGAGAACCGACATGAAGAACATGGAGAAGGCCAGCAAAGGCTTGCTCTCGAACAAAATGATAGTCAACCGCTACATGTTTTATCCGCGAGTGGTATATTGGATTGGCACACAAGTACATGCTCCAGTTTTATCGCAAAATAAGGTTGGTGGCTGTGTGATATTGATGCCGAGTTCCTGAAGTAATTTTTTAAGCCAAAGTAGTTCGGCTAAGACATTTGCAAGCGCTTTGTACTCAACTTCCATTGACGAGCGAGAGACTGATCTTTGTCTTGTCAATTTCCATGAAACAACATCAGTAACCAAGATATAATAAATAAACGGTTGTCGATCTGCCATCATCATTAACCCCACCCCAATCTGAATCTGAGAACGCCAAGAGTGTAAGAGGAGGGTCAGGGTTTAGCAAGACGCCATGATGGATGGTACTTTTTATTTAAAAAGTTTTTAAATACCGAAGGACATGTTTCAAAGCTTGCCACTGTGTTTGGTATGGTGTATGCATGAACTGAGATAATTTCTTTGATGGCGAATGAAATATCAGATCGAGTAAAGGCTAGGTATTGGAGAGAACCGACAAGTTTACGGTAGGGAGTGGGATCAATAGAGGAAGAGGAGTCATTTAGGCATAAGGGATCAGTACTAAGAGGTGTGGAGACATCCTTTGCACCATCCATATGAAACTGATTTAAGACCTCCTGAATGTGGCATGACTAAGAGAGAAAGAGAGCCGTGGAAGTGGGAATGACCTCAAATCCAACGAAGTGATGAAGCATGCCAAGATCTTTGACCGAAAATTTGTTGCTTAAAGCCGTGATGAAGCTATCAAGAAACCGAGGGTTGTTGCCCATGAAAACGATATCATCAACATACACCATAAAGTAACACGTGGTCATATGGTTTTTGTAAATGAAGAGAGAGGTATCCATAAGGGATTTGGTGAAACCAGATTGGAGAAGGAAATTTGTGAGCTCAATGTACCAAGCTCGAGGAGCTTGTTTCAAGTCGTATTTTGAGCTTGCAAATCTGATTAGGAAATTGAGGATGAACATAGCCCGAAGGTTGAGTCATAAAAACATCCTCATGTAGTGTCCCATGTAGGAACACATTGTTGACATCAACTTGGCGTAAAGGACAATTCTTGGAGAGAGCGATGGATAGAATTGTTTGAATTGTAACCGGTATTATAACGGGGCTAAAGGTGCCAAAACAATCTTTCCCATATTGTTGGAGAAAGCCCTTCGCAACAAGCCATGCCTTGTATTTAGATATAGAACCGTAGGGTTACATTTGACACGAAAAATCCATTTGCAACCAATAGGAGTTTTAGATGTGTTAGGAACAAGTTCCCAAGTTTGGTTTTGCAACAAGACATTAAATTCCAAGTCCATCGCATAACACCATTTCGGCTCTTTTACGGCTTGATGATGGGTGGATGGTTCAAGGGCGAGTAGTAGAGGGTGAAGAATGGCGATATTGACGTAATTTTGGTTAAAGTATATCGGGGTTTGGTTTGCGAGTACGAGTAGGAAGTTGGTATTGCGGTGCTGAATTAGAGGTAAAATTTGAGGGTGGAATCGGGTTTGATGGAAGCGGTTTAGGTGATGGGCTAGTTGGAATGTTGTCGGTGGAGGCAGCATCAATAAGAGTCGGTGGGACGGTAGTTTGAGTATGGGGTGGTGGAAGGTTTGTTGAGGTATGTAATAGAGTTTTCATAGGAAGATAGGTTGGAACACTGGGTCCATGTGAGTTTAGGCATGGGTAAAAGTTTGTGTATGGGGTGGAAAAGTGGTAGAGGATGTATTAGGTGGATCAGTAGGTTGAACTATATTAGTGGTGGGTTGTAGACTTTGGAGAAACTTGGTAGCACTAGGAAGTGGAATGGTAATGGATGTTGTATATTTATATGGGAAAATGTGTTTCACAAATTCAACATGTCTCGAGTGATATAAACGATGTGAGAGCCATCGTACCATTTGAATGCCGATTTCGAAGATGAGTGATGCATTGCAAAATAAATTTGTTTTTCGTGTACAGTTTGTATAGTTTTTATTAGCTTTAGATTCGTTTTTAGTTAGAATTTGCTTACTACTGATCGAATTGTGATTTCCATGTGTCGGGAGTAAAGAATAGCAAAAATGGTGAAAAAAACGATTCATATTTGTCAAAAATTGGTAACCGGATCGAGTTCAGGAGTACGAGAGCTAAAATGGCACGAGAAACAAGGAAAACACATGGCCGTTCGTGCTACCAGGGCTAAGCTTTCTCCCCTCACGACGCGGGGAGATTTGATTGGTCAATAGTATATTTAACATGACGCGTCGCGTGTTATGATAGCTACATGCTCCCCGCGCAACGCGGAGAGCCTTTTCCGCATAAAGTTTTGATTCTTTGTTGGGGTTGAGCTGGCAATAAGTATATAAACATCATTATATTGAAAGAAACCATAACCCTACGAATTGGAGAACACTTTGGATGAATTTTAGAGAACTTGGAGCAAAAGTTTAAGGTTTTCAAGCATCGGTTGAAGATTCGAAGTTCGGGGATCACCTTGGCTCGTGATTAATCATTCGGGTTTCTTCGTTCTTCTACTTTCTTTTATTTAAACCATGTTTGCACTTTCTATATGTTTCTTGTTCTTGTTCATGAGATGATTATTGGCTAAAAACTTTTATGCTACCTAGATTAGGATGAATTTATGACAATGTTTGGATCTTTATTGGGTTTGACTATGTTTATAGTTTGTTAATGAAGTAAGGAACTTGGTAAAATTGTTTTGGTGTGTATGATTATCTTGACTTGTTTGATTTCACGTTTATTGTTTCCACGCGTATCTTGATGAATGTCTTTCATAGAATAGGTTCACATTAGATTATATGCACTCATGTTTATACTCTTTATGGTTAATTGGCCAATACACCATAGGAGGTAATTTCATGAATCATGTAGGTCTAGGTGGTTAACTAATCTTAAATCCGTAAGGTGAGAGATTATCGGTTTTTCTTGGGTGTTAGATCACTAAAGTTAGGTGATGTGTGAAATATGTATTAATTAAATTCAACAAGTTTTAAAAATTGGAAAAACCCGTGGACCACACACTACTGGCAAGTGTACCGGTCGTAAGTAGTAAAACAAGTAAGTTCGAGTATCGAACCGTGGACACAATCTAGCGACTCTTGATACTAAACCTCTATCGACCCCTAGCCTAATAAATTGGTTTTGTTTTGAGAAAAAAATATTTTTATACTAAAAAAAAACAATTTAAATAAGTAGAAGACCAAACAGTAGCAAGCGCAGACAACTAGAGACTGGACTGAAACTCAAGTATGAGAAAAATAGGTTACCTAGGTAAGAATCCCTAGACTCATGAATAAAATCCTAACCTTGGTTTCAAATGAAGACTCTGCCTAACCCGATAAACCCCTGGAAGGTAAACCGAACCTGACAGTATGACAAGGGATGAAGTGCTAAAATGGACTGACTCGAGTTATCGACCACCAAGTCCCACAACTATCAGGTATAAAGTAATTTATTTACTAAAACCCTCAAATTATGAAGTAGAAATAACTAAGAACACCGAGACCCTAGGAAACTCTAGACGCGAATAAACAGATGAACCCGAGTTATCGGCCACCCAAACTGCCAAACAACGCCCAGCTAATAACCTAGCAATTCTAGATTAGATTTCTCACCTTTAGAAAAGATTGCACGTTTTAATTAATTGGTTTTAATAATTTCTTAGCATTATAGTATATTTAGGCTTGATTTGTATAGAGATTATTTCCATATTTATTATGTACTCATTCCCTATATAATGGGATTGTCTTGTATTGTAAAGATCATCAAAGATTAATACCATAGACCACTTTTATGGTATCAGAGCTACGGCTCTCTAACCCTAATTGCCGCCGACCTCATCCCTCTCTTGTTCGACTCCGTTTCTGATCATGCCTGGAGATATCGAACACCCTACGTCCTCATCCTCGGCTATGGCCGAAAAACCAACACTTCACCCCGCGTACTCGGTGACTAATATTCAGTCCAAAATACGCACTTTGGATGGCAAAACCGTCACCTACACCTCCTGGGTAAAACTTTTCCGTTTACACGCTACTGCATACAAGGTGCTGGCCCACATCGACGGCACCGAACCACCCAAAGATACTGAACCAGAATACCCCCTCTGGGTCGAACTCGATGCTCTGGTCCTTTAATGGATTCTGAGCACCGTGTCCGACACTCTCCTTCCCCGTTTGCTGGGACAAGTCTCTACGGCTAGGGCTGCATGGCTCAAGCTTGAAAAGACTTTTCTCAGCAACAAGAAAGCCCGTGCAGCCGCCTTGGAAACTCAGTTTTGCAACCTCACCCTTGCACAATGTTCATCCATTGATGACTATTGTCAGCGCCTTAGCGATCTTGCCAATCAACTCGAAGACGTGGATCAATCTATCACCGAGTCTCGACTCGTCCTTCAATTGGTTCGTGGACTCCCACAAGAATATGATACCACGGCCTCACTTATTCATCAAAACAACGCTGACTGGGATACGGCTCGCACGATGTTACAAGATGAAGTTATTCGGATGGAAGCCCGGCAGTCCGCAACTTCTTCGGTTCTGGTCACTCAACAACCGAACAAGTCTTCTTCACCATCCTCTCAGCAGACACAGCACAGCCACCCCAACCCGAACCCAAACCCGTATCAACATCAGTTTTCTTACCAGGGACGGGGGCGTGGTAGGGGTTGGTCCGGTCGAGGGGGAAGAGGACGCGGGTCAGCTCGTGCACCATCCGGTTGGGCTCCGCAGATGCAGGCCTACCCCAACTGGGCCTGGTGGGCCACACCGCCCTGCCCATACCCCACCCAGCCTGCCTGGCAGCCGAGCCCACAGTCCAAACAGCCCACGGGCCCATCCCCGTTCACTGGTTACGAGTATCCAACCCAGCCCAACATCTCTGCAGAGCAGCCATCGGCCCAGTATACCGGCCTTGCAGGCCCGCCGCCATCTACGCCTGCTGCACCTTACGGCTTCAATGCCTTGTGCCCGTCTGACTTAAGTGCTGCTTTCTCAGCCATGCAAATGCAATCTCCAGACCCTACCGGGTATATGGATACTGGTGCCGAGGCACATGCTACTCAAAACCCAGGTATGATTCAAATCCCTTCTTCATCTACTGCATACAATAAACTTTTGGTCGGTAATGGCGCGTGTATTCCAATTTTAAAATCTGGGCCTGGCTTTTACACCCTTCTAAACCGAACCTACATCTTACCTAATATCCTATACAGCCCCCACATCATTAAAAACCTTATTTCCGTTAGACGTTTTACACGTGACAATATTTCACAACTATCAGGTATAAAGTAATTTATTTACTAAAACCCTCAAATTATGAAGTAGAAATAACTAAGAACACCGAGACCCTAGGAAACTCTAGACGCGAATAAACAGATGAACCCGAGTTATCGGCCACCCAAACTGCCAAACAACGCCCAGCTAATAACCTAGCAATTCTAGATTAGATTTCTCACCTTTAGAAAAGATTGCACGTTTTAATTAATTGGTTTTAATAATTATTAAACTTGAATTAGATTTCTCACTTTCAAGGTCTAGACTGAAATGTTACAACCTAGACTGACTCCCGGCTCTAAAGTATATTTCTAAGTATCTAAAGCAATGGAACCAACAAATAAATTATCAAACCAATCAAAACCAACACACAAATATTTAGAATCGAGTTCGAAAATTATAACATGTAAATCATCACATTCATTCAAAACCAAAAGTTAATCAATTAAATAATCATCTAGTTCATTAACCCTAGGCAACCATAAAAAAATTTAGCTACTCATAGTAAATAAAAACACATAAACAATGTTCAATATAACCGGATACATCATGTCTACTAATGAAGAGAACAAAGTTTAGTGTTTAAATCTACCCAGGTTGCGAACCAATATAAAATAAATAATAATAATACCTCTTTTTCTTTTTCTTTTTCAAGGTGATTTCGTCCAACTGTTTCTCTTTTTGTTCTTCTTTTCTATGAAGCCACCAAAAAGTCCTTTTTTGCTGCTGCCGTCAACTGTGGTTTTCGAAAACAATATAATATGCCAATCTCCTCCAAGTTTTCGTCTGAATGCAATCTGCCTCCTCTCATGTATGCGTGGTATTATAATTTAGGTCCAATACAAATTCTAGCGAGCTGGGCTCTTTTTACCGGATCTTGAAAGTGAGTTGGGCCTATCTAGTGTTGATCCAAACCCCATATTAAAGACAAACAAAATCGGTCAATTAGAACTCTCGGTCAATGCATATGATATGCTCCTTTTTTTCTTTGTGGTGACATCATAACTTCTTTTATAATAGGAAAAATTACACTTTTCGTCCTTTATGTTTATATTGCATTGCAACGGATAGCCTTTAACTTTAATAATTACAGTCACAATCCTTTATTTGAAAACTCGATACATCTTAGGTCCTTTAACACTAACTTAGTTAAATTTTTTAGTTAATTATAGCATGCGCATTGTACTTGAGGGTAAGTTAGTAATTTTACTCACTTATTTAAAATATTTAATAAATAAAACAAATAGATAATGTTCTGCAACAACCACTTCATCTGTTCTCAAAACCCTAACCACCAACCCTCACCAAAACCCATAACAATCCTCTCAATTCTCCGATCAATCCCCGATTGGGCCGACGGGGTTCAAGAACGACGTATGAAACAACCATGGCCACTGTACATACACTCCGACTAGATCCGTCACCGGAGCTCCGGTTGTAACCACCCCTCAAGATTCTGCAACAACACTCCGTCTCTGATAAGGTTCTGCAACAACCACTTCATCTCCGATAAATCTCACAAGAATCTGCAACAATCGGCGGCGGCGGCCGGAGCGATTGATGGACTTGCGGTGGGAGTGGCGGTTACAGGGAAGCAGATTTTGAAGAGATATGTGCCGATTTGAGGTCGGGTGTGTTCGGTATTGGTTAATTTGAAGTTTTGATTATTTATCTGATGAAACTTTTTATAAGATGAATTGTTTGTAGTGTTTTACGATATTGATGCTTGACTTATATTTATTTTGGCTTGGCAATACACTTGATCCCCTTGGTTTTGTGTACTGTGTATCGGTATGTTGAAGGGTTCAGTGGCGAATAAATTTGTGTTGTGGTTGATGTGAAATTTGTGTCACTGTTCTTTTCTAAAATCCCAAATGGCTTCACTAACTGATCTAAAATACCTAAAGCCCAATTTCTCAAAGATGGTTGTAAGAGTGGTGGCTGATGATGATGATTGTAGAAGAGGTATGTGAGAGAGAGAGAGAGAGAGAGAGTACAGGGAGGGAGAGAAATGGAAGATAATGATGATGGTTTAGCTTAATAAGTTTTAAAATTTTGATATTTTTTTTATTGAATGACTATTTTGCCCTCACATGCGTTGCACATGATCTTACTTAACTGAAAGTTTTAACCAAGTTAGGGTCAAAGGACCTAAGTTGTAACAGGTTTTGCAAACAAAGGACTGTGACTGTAATTATTAAAGTTAAAGGTCATCTATTGCAACCCGCTACAAACATAAAGGACGAAAAGTGTAATTTACCCTTTATAATAATCCTTCACAATTTTTGTAATATGTTGACACCCTATAATGAATTCTACCAACTCCTTTCACATCCTGCATTTTAAACATAAAGAAATTAGTTACATTCTTTTTCCATGAATCACACATCCACTTGACCAATTTCTATAAAATCTTTCCAACACAAATCACTTCATAAACAATTATCACCTTTTAACTTTATACCTAATAATAATAATAATTGTTATTATTATAAATATTTTACTCATTTTTGCTCATTTTCTGTTATAATCACCAAACTCCAGTATGAACCAGTACCGAGTATAATATATAATAAAAACAATCATAAATCTACTCAAAAGTGTAGGAATAATTATATAAAAATATGAATATCATAGACCACATCATTAGGATCTTTGAAAAAAGACCAATTTAGTTAACCTTGCAATTCTCGCTAATCAAGTCAAATTAATTTACCATAAGTACCTTAGATTATTGCAATGTGAGGGTAATTGTCACATTAAGGTACTTCATTAACATAATTGGAAATCCGTATGGAAATTCATATAAAAACTGGTACTTTAACATCTTGCTAGGTTCCTATAGGTGTCTTCCCGAGAAGGGTTGGGGTCCTGTTCGGTTATATAATGAGTTTAGTATCTCAAGATCCCGGTTCCATAAACTAGTCACACCAATAGAAATCCTTTCCGAGTTGTTTAGGATTCCAGTCTAAGTAGTTCTTTCATTATCATCTAAGTAAAATCCAAAAATCCAGTTTGTGTCGTAATTCGTACGTCTAGTTAGTATTTAATTTAATTGCAATTTTAGGATTTTAGAAAACCCCCCTCAAAATACAAAAATATTTAGTCATGCCTGTCAATAGGTCTAGAGAGTTTAATTTACGTAATTAAAAGAGTCTCGTGGGTTCGATTTCTGGACTTACTTAACTTTACTAGAGTCGATCGGTTCACTTGCCGGTTAGTAGTTTAGTCGAGTTTTAGAGAGTCTAGAGTAAAACTAGTGTCAACATTAGGTTAATTTAGTTGTTAATTAATAAGCTACTTTTAGCACATCAAGTTTTCGGTGCCGATTCCGGGGACTCTTGGCGATTGCGTTCATTAGCTTAGATTAGACTTGCTTGATTCATACGTGCTATTTGTGTTTGTTTTGAGTCGTAGGAGTCAAATTAGTCGTGTCTTTTTATTTTCATATTTTAGAGTCTAATTAGTAGAGTCTTCTTATTTGTTTTGTGTCAGTTTTGTAGTGAATGCCCTATATGCGTTCATAAGGACCACATCCGAAGCCACCATTGGATAATTTTTCTCCCACCGTCTACACCCCAAAGGTTAGTATAACTTCTTCTTCATCTTCATCCCGTTCTGACTCTACTCTCCAATCTTAACCACCAAATTTTGACTTTACACCTAAGTCATCACTCCATAATTCCCCACCACACAATCCTAGACAAACCACCAATTTTCAAATGGCTAGCCATAGGACAATTCACTAGCAATCCACCGAGGGTTTCACCTGCGTGAACCCTCCCATCACTGTCCCACCAATCACCGATGAAAACTCATGGCAAATTCCCTCGTACGTCATGAATGCTATCACGAACACTTGTCAATTCTACGGTTGTGATGACGAGGTTGCGCCTGCTCATTTCTCCTTCCTCGCCTGAATTCTAGGTACCTTGCAGCTTCAGGTCGCTTCCAATGATGCCATATTTCTCCGGCTTTTCCCATTCTCGCTTGCGGGACGAGCAACCACTTGGCTCGACTCGTAACCTGTGGGAACTTTCACTACTTGGGCCACCCTTCGTCAAAGGTTTCTCAATAAATACTTTCCGTCTGCTAAGGCATCTCGCCTTTGTGATCGGATGCACTCTTTCCACATGAAGCCGGATGAGCCATAATACCTTGCTTAGGAGCGATTCCAAAATCTGATATCTAGATACTCCCAGCCTGATCTTTGATTGGGCCCTTGTATAGAAATTCTACAATGGGCTCACTTGTGAAACTATGGCCCGTTTCGATACTTCAGCAAGAGGCCACTTGATGGGAAAGAAAAATGTGGCTGAATGCAATGACCTTTTTGACAGCTTTGCCCAAACTGAATATGAGCAGCGGTCAGTCAATAGGAATTCCATTCCTGTCACTAGTACAACCTCATTTGTGCGAGGTATTCACCAGGTCACTCCTGTGGGAACTTTCTCATTCAGCAGCAGCAGCAGCAGGAGCAGCAGTAGCAGTAGCAGCAGTAGCAGCAGTATTAGTAGGAGTAGTAGGAGGAGTAGGAGGAGTAGTAGCAGGAGTAGTAGCAGGAGTAGCAGTAGTAGCAGTAGTAGTAGTACTAATGATAATAATGATAATGATAATAATAATAATGATAATAATAATGATAATGATAATAATAATGCTAATGATAATGATAATGATAATAATAATAATAATAATAATAATGATAATAATAATAATGATAATAATAATAACAACAACAACAACAACAACTCAAGTTGGAACAACTATAAAAACTCAAATTAGCGTTCAACTGGTGTCCCCTTGGTTTCCAATCTAATTTTAATTCCAACCGGGGGCAGGGTCAGTTTTCTAGTGGGGATTCAAATAGTCAGGGTTCAGGTACTGGTCAGGGTTCAAGTAGTGGATTTGAGAGGGTAGAGGAGCTACTGTCGCTGTTAGTTGTCAAAGATCAGGTTACTCAGAAAACCCTAGCAGACCACGCGATTCTTTTGAAGAATCATCAATTCGCATTCTTAGATCTTCAAAGGTCTGTTGGTGACATGGCTAGGAACTTGAAGAATGACTACCTGTCCTGTTCTCGGGTGGTACTCAAACCAACCTGGCCGCTTAGTTGAAGGCAGTCACCACTCGCAACTGTAGAGCCGTAGGTGATTCGTTAGTTAGAGAGGAGGTTGAGGTAGAGGATGAAGAGATTGAGATGGAGGCTCCCGGGAAAGTGAAATCTCGGCTAGACTCAGCAATTACCGCAGAAACCGGTGAGTCTCAAGTAGAAAAGAGCATAGGAAAGAAACCAATATATGTTAGGCCATCACCACCAACGATCATTCACACGTTCCATACCCTGCATGCCTTAAGCATCAAAAATATGCTAAGGAATATGAGCATTTTCTCGACATGTTCAAGCAATTGAAAATTAACCTTCCATTCTCGAGGCCCTCCAGCTTATGCCCAAATATGCCAAGTTTTTTAAGGATCTTCTTAAACGAAAGGATAACCTGGGGGAGCTCTTAACATTTCTTTGACCGGGGGTTGTTCGACGGTGGTTTTGAATAAACTACGGAAGAAATTGACGGACCCGAGAGTCTTCACGATCCCATGCTTATTCGGTAGTGACACTCCTAGCAAAGCCTTAGCCGACTTAGGTCCTAGCATCAACTTGAAGCCATATTATCTCTACGAGAAGTTAGACTTAGGCGAGCTTACACCTACCCACACAACCTTGTCTTTGGTCGAGCGTTCAGTCAAGTATCCTCGTGGTATCATCGAGAACTTACTTGTTAAGGTTGACAAGTTCGTTTTTTCGGTTGACATCGTCATTCTAGATATGGAAACCGATGAGAAAGTTCCTACCATTCTTGGCCGTCCATTCTTATGAACCGCAAAGGCAATCATCGATGTCTTTGACGGGAAGATTACACTCCATGTAGGTGACAAAAACATCACTTTAAGGTCGCTAGGTCGATGAAACATCCGGGTGGTCAAGACGATTATAGTGGTCCATGCAAATCCGTTTATGTCATAAACTCATTCATCTCGTGTATGTACAAATTTCTTGACTACATCTACAAGGTTGACTTGGTAAGAGAAGAGGAAGCTACCAAGACTGAGGAGGTTGATGAGGAAGACAAGGGGGAAGACCCATGGGTCCCCGATGAGATGGACCTTTGTGAGATTAGTGGAGAGAGTAAGAGCCCATCCCTAGAGTTACCACCATATTTAGAACTTAAAGTCCTCCCGTCACATTTAGAGTATGCCTATCTAGGAGAGGAGCCCACCTTACCCGTCATTATTTCATCTAAATTAACGGAGGAGGAGAAGCTGAAACTACTTGATGTATTAAAGATGAATGGAGAGGCGATTGCATGGAGACTTTCTGATATAAAGGGCATAAGCCCCGCCAATTGTACTCACCGAATTCTCATGGAGAAAGAATACAAACCGGTGGTGCAACCTCAAAGGCGTCTAAATCCGAACATGCAAGTGGTAGTTAAGAAAGAGGTGTTGAAGTTGATGGATGTCGGGTTAATATATCTCATTTTTGACTCTCCTTGGGTGAGCCAGACCCAAGTTGTCCCGAAGAAGGGTGGGATGACGGTTGTCATGAATGAGAAGAATGAGCTAATTCCTTCGTGTACGGTCACCGGTTGGCATGTGTGCATCGATTACCGAAAATTGAAAGATACCACCCGGAAAGACCATTTCACTCTACTGTTTATCGATCAGATGTTGGAGCGTCTGGCGGGGCAACAGTTCTACTTTTTTCTCGATGGATTTTCACGTTATTTCCAGATCCCTATTGTACCCGAGGATCAGGAATAGACGACCTTTACATGCCCCTACTGCACATATGCGTATCGTTGTATGTCGTTTGGGTTATGTAACGCTCCGGATACCTTTCAGCGTTGCATGATTGCCATTTTCCAGGACATGATTGAGAGTTCCATAGAGATGTTCATGAATGTTCTCGGTTTATGGCAGCTTGTTCGAACAGTGTTTGAGTAATCTAGAGAGGATGTTGAAGCGGTGCACGGAGACGAAGTTGATGCTAAATTGGGAGAATTGTCACTTTATGGTGATGGAGGGGATAGTGCTAGGACACAAGATCTCGCGACATGGCATAGAGGTGGATAGAGCTAAGATAGATACTATTAGTAGACTTCCGCCACCGACTGTTGTCAAATTGATTCGTGGTTTTCTCAGTCATGTGGGTTTTTATAGGTGATTCATCAAATATTTCTCAAAAATCACACGCCCCATGACTCAACTCTTCAAAAAAGATGTCCCATTTGTCTTTGACGAGGAGTGTCTCAAAGCTTTCGAATTCTTGAAAGAAAAGTTAGTTAGTGCCCTCATTCTAGTTTCACTCGACTGGAGCTTGTCTTTTGAGCTCATGTGAGACGCTAGTGATTATGCGGTTGGGGCAGTTTTGGGGCAAAGACATGACAAACACTTTCATCTGATCTGTTACACGAGCAAAACTCTTAATGACACCCAAGAAAACTACACCACCGCCGAGAAGGAACTTTTAGCCGTAGTGTTTGCATTCGATAAGTTTCGTTCCTACCTCATTCTTTAGAAAACCACCGTGTTCACCGATCACTCCGCTTTGCGTTTTCTCTTCCAAAAGAAAGACGCTAAGCCTCGTATTATACGATGGATTCTTTTACTCTCCGAGTTCGATAATGAGATTAAAGACAAAAAAGGAGCGGAGAATGTGGTGGCGGATCATTTGACAAGGTTAGAAGATCCGAAAAGAGAAGAAATCCGTGAGGAGGCGATAAGGGATAAATTCCCTCACGAGTCAGTTGATTTGATAGAGGCGGAGAAACAAGGCATGCCACGTTTTACGGACTTGGCAAACTACCTTGCAAATAGAGTTGTGGTAAAGGGGATGACGACCCAACAAAGGAAGAAGTTCTTTAGATATACCTCTAGATATATATGGCATGATCCTTTTCACTTTAGGATAGGAGGCGCTAGAATTCTTCGACTATGTGAGAGTAAAGAGGAAGGTTTAGAGATCCTTAGGCATGTGCAAGAAGGGTTAACCAGAGGCCACCACGGTCCTCACACCACCGCACAAAAGGTATTTGATTGTAGGTTTTATTGGCCTTTGGTAGTTAAGGATGCTCTAGATTTTGTGAAGAGGTGTGACACATGTCAATGCACCAGTAATATCTCATCCAAGAACGAGATGCCTCAAAATCCGATTCAAATTCTTGAAATATTCTATGTGTTGGGCATTGACTTCATGGGACTGTTCCCCATCTCTAGCGGGAATCGGTACATCCTCGTGGCTATGACTACGTTTGAAGTGGGTGGAAGCTCAAGCTTTACCCACGAATGATACCCAAGTGGTAGTGAGACTCCTTAAAAAATTGTTCACCTGTTTCGGTACCCCGAGAGCTCTTATAAGTGACCTTGGCACTCACTTTTGAAACGTCGTGATGGAGAAGGCGTTAGAATGCTACGGACTCACTCACCACTTATCCACCGCATACCACCCTCAAATAAGCGGTCAAGTTGAAAACGCAAACCAAGGTGTGAAGAGAATCTTAGAAAAGATGGTAGGGAAGAATAGGAAAGATTGGTCCGATAAACTCGATGATGCATTGTGGGCGGAACCGCATATAAAACACCCTTGGGAACCACCCCTTTCATGATTGTGTATGGTAAAGCTTGTCATCTTCCTGTAGAATTAGAACACTGAGCTCTTTGAGCTCTCAAAACCATGAATCTAGATCTTACCGAAGCGGATAGGAAAAGGTTCTTTAAATCCATGAATTAAAGGAGCTTAGAGATGCGGCATATGCACGTTCATGGAAGATTAAAAAGAAAACAAAAGAGTTGCACGATCGGAGTTGAATGGGTTGAAGTAGTTTAGGAAGGGAGACAAGGTTCTCTTATATAATTCTAGGTTGAAGTTGTTTGCGGGGAAGTTGAAGCCGAAATGGAGGGGACCGTATTTGGTGAATGAAGTTTTTCCGATGGTACGGTCGAGTTGATGAATGAAACCGACGGAAATACTTGGAAGGTTAATGGTCATAGGTTGAAGCACTACCTAGGAGGGCCGTTAGATTCAACCGAGAGGGAGGAAACTCCTCTCGAAACACCTCCTAAGATAACCAAGTAGAAGTCTTGGGTGAGCACCCAAGTGTAGAATTTGTATAGGCTGTTTCGGTCATGTTTTCATGTTTTTCAGTCAATAACGGTAGTTTTTCGTAGTTTTTGTTTTGTGTTTTTGAGTCATTTGCAGGAAATCATCACCATCATGGAGTGGGAATTGATGAGAAATCCGAGTTTAAGGTAAGTCCCACTATTAGAAAATGGTTTGGAATGATTTTTGGGGAGTTTGCGTAACTAAGAAATTTTTTCTAAGGCATTAAGGATGAAAACCACGAAACATTCTGTGAAGAAGACATCCTCGCGTCGCGCAGGGTGCCTCATCGCGCTGGGAGCCTAGGCCTCACAGAACACACGTCGCGCGAGAGCCTAGGCCTCACATCCCAAACATTGTTATGTTTATTTTGAGGATTTTTCCTATGCGGGTTGCATGATTCAAAGAACGAGATAGTTTTGTCACATGTACATTGTCTATAGTTTTAGATAACTTTGTAATTTGTTTTAAATAAAGTGTCGTCTTTTTAAAAAAAACTATTTAGTTGCAAATATCGTGTCTTGATTAGGGATGATAATTGAAGCCGAACCCAATGGCTAAACCTGAAACCTGACACATTTAACATGGGTTTGGGATTGGTTAATCGGGTTTGGGACGAGTTTGGGATTAGTTTTTATTTTTCTCGTGGGTATGGGATTTTTTGATATACCCGTTTACCTGACCCGGTTATCCGATGAATTGTACCCGTTTACCTGATTGTATACCCGATATGATTTCTGTCATATTTTTAAGTATGTATATACTAGTTTAAGTTCTCATGTATTATACGGGTTGTATATAGGAAATACTTCTTATAATTATATTGTTTTAATAAATTACACATAGATGTAGATACTACTATAGTCACAATTGGTTCCCAATAAGTAACATAATTTAACATCCCATACTCTTTAGTACCGAGTGGTTTGTCATTGTCAAAACCAATTGTACTGATTTGTTTCGGATTTCTAACAGCCGGAAACTTTTTGTTATGATTTGATTATGAGTTAAACCGAACTATAGTAACAAACCAAAGATTCAACCCATGTTGCGACCAGTTTTAAGAATCAAAATTTGCATTAGACAAAAAATAAATACTCGGACATAACATGAAAAAGACTCACACGTGAAAATGACAATCATAATCAAAAACTCTTAACTTAATTAAACCTTAACATCCAACAATTCCTCAACCGATTGTAATAGTGGTTAAGGCCAAAAGTCTATAACAAATCTTAAATAGTGGCGGGGTCAATCAATGATTATAATTAATAATCAAATTAACTTGTTACAAACCAGATAATAAAAAAACGACAAGAAAGATTATTGTGTTTTATTACACTTACATTATAGTGACTTATATTATATTGAGCTAGGGGAAAGAGGAATTGAAAAAATAGTATTTGTACAAAAAATAAAAAAAGGAAAGACTGCACAACAAATGTATTAATCAAGTATTTGCAACAACTGTTAAGGTGTAATAGAGATCCAAAGAGCCTAACAATAAACTAAATTCACGTACCTGTTATCTACCTAGGATAATATCTTAAGCGAAACAATTACACATTTAAACTCAAAACATTTTGACTCGTACCTAACCACCCATTTCTTCACCTTTAGAAAAAGAATGTGAAGTTATCTACCCCTAATTTCTGTACTTGAAAAGACTTAGCAACTACTAATATTGAAGTTGCTTCGACTCCAGCTACTACTTCGCTACAACTGTTGACTATCGCCACTGAGTATTACTATTGTTGGCGGAACTATTATTACTTTTTCCTAGCAGTCTGGTTTGCATCCAAACAAACTCTTTCTTACCTGGATAGAAGGTAGTTTAAAGCAAAAAAAAATTGATCAGTTATCTGTATCAAATCAATAAAAGATTAGGCTAACCTTTAAGTTGCAATCGCAAATTCCATTCCACATTCAAAGATTCGACACCAGAAAGAAAGAAAGAAAGCAAGCAAGCAAAAGTTGAAACCATAAACCAACTCTATGAAGTAATCCCAATTCCATAACCCTAATAAAAATCAATATCAGAAATTCTAATAAAAATGATATAATTATATAATCTCTTTAAAACAAAAGCATTTTGGATTTGGAGAAGAAACATCCGTATTTTGAAAAATCAAATACAAACCAGATTCTCATCCATGATCGTTTTCGGCAACCAATGTAGCAAAAAATCCAGCCGAATGGTGTTCCCCAAAACAAATGTAGCGAATAATCTCTTTAGCAACGTGGATTGAGATGAAATGCATTTAAATACATGTAAAATCTTGTTTGTTTGGCTAGACATTTTATCAAACAAACAATTGGTATGCAATCATAAAACTACAAACATAATACAAAAATCACAAAACCTTCCAGTAGTGGAGGTTCTAAAAGCTCAACAGTATCTACCAAATAACAAAAAAGGATGACATTAAGCATCTATAGCAAGATTAATAAGGCATTTCCCATCAATCTACCGGTATAGATAAACATACACTAACAAAGAAGACAGCTTAAACAATTAGTATCAGATGAGTAACCCTAACTGATACAAACCGACTACCAAACCTATAGTTCTCAGTAATTCTTCACTTATTATACTTGTAGTTCTCAGTAAATTATCACTTACTTCATATTTAGCATGTGCCAGAGTGAATAATTGTTGTCAAGCAAAAGAATAACATCAGAGTTGGACAAGACAGTAAGCAGAAAATTGCAAAAAAAAGGGAAAAGAAAAATAAAATTGAATAACTTTAGCCGAGTAGGGCTGTAAACGAACCGAACGTTCAGCGAACAGTTCGTGAACCGTTCGGCGGGAAGTTCGTTTATGTTCGTTCGATAAGCTTAACAAACGAACACGAACAAAAAATTTCGTTCGATAAGCTTAACGAACGAACACGAATAAATGTCTCGTTCGTTCGACTACGTTCGTGAACGTTCGGTAATATGTTCGCTCGTGTTCGTTCGTTTATGTTTGTTCGTGTTCGTTTTTTATGTTTATTTTTCTAAAAGTTCTTAATGTTTTATTAATTTTTTACTTTCCACATATGTATTATTTCCCTCTCTCTGGTCCTCTCTCTCTTTCGATATCACGCTCCCTTATTCAACTTAACTCCAATCGATTGAACACAATATTATTCATCCCTTCAATCTTTAAATGGTTATATTTAACGGGGAAAGTTCTTGTACAAATAATCTTAACATACTAAACATACAAATTGAAGGAAAAGTCAAAAAGACAAAGTGGCATTTTTGTAATTATCTATAACTATCAAAGTTACTCTACAAATGTATCTAAAAAACCTAAAAAAAAACCTAACCCCCCCCCCCCCCCCAACCCCCCAAAAAAAAAAAAAACCCTCCCCCCACCCAAGCTAAAATGCTAAAAACTAAGTGGTAATTATCAACAACCCGAGATATTTTTTAGGTTTTTTAGATACATTCTTAAGTGGTAATTATCAACAAAAGTAAGCCTTGTAATAAACCAAACTTACTTGTGCAAAACGAAGAACACTCCAGCCAATATAAATGTTCCCGTCACAAGAATCCATTCAAGTATCACAAGCATAGTTGTATAATAGTTATTTTTAAGTTGGATAGATACTGTGTTTGTTTAAAAATTAAAACTTTACCGTACTTCAATTTTGTGTTACTGAAGATCAAATAAATAATGCAATGGATGAAAGGGGAGGGTAGTTTAGTCGTTGACTTTTCATTTTATTTTCTAAAATAAAATTGAAGTCTGGCCCAATAGATCACCTTTTATTTGAGTCTGGTGCTTCACCAGCCTAGCAGCCCAATGCTTCGCTATTCAGAGAATTTCGGACTCATCGTACGTTTTATTAATGCACGCCATTTTCAACAACTTGTAAGAAATCTTCTTTAGAATTATCCATGTACATATTAATATCATTTTTCTTCCATACATGTATCATTTTAATTTATATTGATATTTATGAAATAAAATGGATTTTAATAGAACTGGAATGTAAATTTTATTTTTTTTAGTTTATTAAGTAGTATTCTGGATTTTGAATAGAATTGGAATGTAAGTTTCATTATTTTTTATGTTGTTCTTTTCAAGAGACGAAAAACTTGTAATTGAATCTAAATCGCCGATTCACCTTCTTCTTTCTTAATACAAGGCAGTTATGTCATTTTACATATATTTGATATTACAATTCCATTGATAGTTATACCAACCAAACACATTATGGGATTACAAAATAATTGTTTAAAATCCAATTCTATTATATTCCATGAAACGAACACTCTCTAAGAATTTGCTACATGGATTTTTTTTGGTAGCTTGTTCTTGAATTTATTTATTTATTTATTTATTTTTGTTTTTCTTAAGTGAGCTTAGTCGAATTTATACAAGCCAATATAGACCTCAAAAATTCAGCTCGTTAGCTAAGCGGACTTGTTTAAAATTCAAGCCAAGCTCGAGTTAACCCTGACTCGGCTCATGGCCTCATCCTTGTCCTATATGAACCAAATATTCCTCTATATTTAAAAAGTTGACCATCTTGTTTTTGCTGTTTGAAATAATTGTTTCAAATACGCAAAACATACAAGATTTTGTGACAACTCGATCACGACTCTTCTTTATTAATATTAAACCAAAACAAGACAACCAAAGAATTACACACCCTAAGTCCCTAACACATCAATTTATACTAAACTTATTAATTGGAAATTAAGCTATTCTACACCAACACCAATTATACCCTAAGTCCCTAACACATCAATTTATACTAAACTTTTTAATTGGAAAATAAGCTATTCTACACCAACACCAATGATGGATGGAATGGGAGTCGGGGAAGTCTAGGTCACACTCGACACATCCATGGTCATCTTCTTCCAAGTCTATAAACCTTATAAACGCTCCCCCTCTATAGACGCAAATTCAAGTTCAATGATAGTATTGTGGGATAATAAATTCCCTCAAATCGGTGCATGTTAGGTCTGGCATAACTGGTTAACCCGATCTATTAAGATACGAACAAGATAAGACACGAACACGAACACAACACGAAATCTTATCGTGTCAAATTTTTGAAATACGAACACGAACCTGTCAATAAACAGGTTACACGAAACGACCTATTAAGACACGAAAAAATTACCAACGTATCATACGACCTGTTTAAGACACAAACACGACCGGATTGGGGAAGCTGTGAACCAGATAGGGAATGGTGGTGTTTGTGAGAGATATTTAAAAATTAGGGATTGGATTGTGGAAAAAGAATCGCGTGTGTTTGTGTATAATTCATCTTAGGTACCATGATTGATGACCCCATGTCGACACCCACATATAATATTTTTTTAATTTTTAATTATTAACATGTACTTAACGGGTCTTAACAGGTTAACGGGTTTAAACCCGTTTAGACTCAAAACCTGTTAAGGTCTTATCGTGTCGAACTGAGACCATGTGCAGGAATTGAGTTTATGGCTAATATACCTGAGACCACATCGGGTTCCCCCTTCGCCTCGGCTGCGGTTAACTGTAAGGATCTGGCCTTTGCTTTTGTAGTCTCTGTATGTGAATCCTTGTCATCCTTCTTCCCTACTAGCTCTGGGCATTCAGATTTCTTGTGACCCGGCTGGTAACATTTATAACACACCGACACCTTCCCGGGACATAGTGCAGCCGTGTGCCCTGTCTTCCCACATATGGGACATGGCTTGTCTTTGAATCGGCACTAACCCTTGTGCCCTTTCCCGCAAACCTTACAACTTGGCGACCCGCCTTTCCCATCCTGTTTCTTAGATGACTCAGTTGTACGCGCCTTTTTTGTAGGGCTTCGATTAACCACATGTGCCCTTCTTTCACCTCTTTCAATTTGTTTCTTCAGCTCTATCTCCCTTTCTCGAGCAGTGTTAATAATTTCAGTGAGAGTCTCGTACTTCGAGGGAGTCATAAACTCCCGATACTCTGCACTAAGCATATTATAGTAACAATACACTTTCTGTTCTTTGGATGTCACTAGCTCATCACAAAACCTCAGTTTGTCGAGAAAGATCCCCGTGATCTTATCGATAGATTCACCCTTCTGCCTAAGCTGAATGAATTCCTCTTTGATTCGATTGATAACCGCCTTGGGACTGTGGTGTTTAAGGAATGGTACCTTAAACTCGTCACAGGTCATTACCCTAGCCGCTTCGCTTCCGATTTCCTTTTTCTTGTTATCCCACCAATCCTTTGCCTGACCTCTAAACTGATCCGTACCTTAAGCTATGAAGTCATTCGTGTCACAGTGGGTTCTCTCAAATACCCCTTCGATATCGCATAACCAACGTTGGCATATTATTGGATCCACCTCTCCATTATAAAGTGGTAGTTGACATGCCATAAATTCCTTGTATGAGCAGCCCTTGCGCTCTCCCAACTTTTCTTTAGATATGTTGGTATTATCCTCCAACTTCTTGATTCTCTCATCAACTACCGATAATACCGTGTTCTGGATCTTATCAATAAAGTCGGATAAGCTATTTTCGATTGCCTTTCCTACTTCCTCGGCAATCACTTCCCTCATTTGCTCGGTGACTATCGGTACCGCATTAACATTACCTTCGTCCGTCATCTTTAAAACTGAAATGTTTACACCACCCGTTAAACATCTCATTTATAACATATAATATATTTACTTCGGTTTAGCCAAGTTCATAACTTGCTTTAACCGTTCTTATTTAGAGCACTTTCCGGGTTTGAGTGTGTTAACATGTGTTGGTGCACACATCTGTCGACTTCGTCTTATATCGAGTCTCGGGTTCGTTGCGGTTCAGAACAAGAATTATGTCATCATCCTTGATGATGACATCATCATGCTTACATCATCAATTGCATCATCACATGAAGACAAAACAAGATTTAATCATTTGAAAGATGTTGTCCGTTTGAAAGTCAACTTGCATGTCCGTTTGAGTATGTAATTATCTGATATTGTCATGACCGTTTGAAGAGGTCACAGTTTGAAGAGGTGACCGTTTGAAGGGTGGCATGTCACCTTCAAACGGTCAGGGTCTAGCCTATATATACCCTTCAAACTTTCATCATTTGTAACTTTCAGAACTTTCCGGCCAGAGCAACGAAGTGCAGCCGAAGTGTTGTCAGGTGATTAAGGTGTTTTCACGAGGTGAACCAGTTCGTTTGAAAGCTAGTTTGATAAATTCTTCGATATCGAATCATGAGTGAAGATTTTTACAACGCTTTTGCTACAACCCCGACTAGTCCATCCGAAATTACTAAGAACATGAACATGGAGAATGAAACCGGAACAATGCAAAAACCTCCGAAACTTATGGGAATTGAAGATTATCACGGATGGAAGAAACGGTTTGAGAATTGGGTTCAGGTGAATCATCTAAAAGCTTGGGAGAGCATCGAAACTGAGTATGAGAGGCCAAAGAATTCAGCGGGAGTCGGTAAAATCATTTCAGAATTCACGGAGCAAGAAAGAGAGAGTTACAAAGGAGAAAAGATGATGATCAATTTGTTACAACAAGCTGTTAAAGAAGATATATTTGTGTTGCTTCAACATGATGAAAACGCTTATTCTATTTGGGAAGCTCTTGGAAAGAAATTTGAGGGAAGTACTGAAATGCTACAAAGTAAAGCAGCTTTGTTGAAAAATGAATTTGAACTATTTACGTGCATGCCTGGTGAAACAACAAAGAGTCTTATTGAAAGATACTGTCATCTTGTACGCACTATGTCACAGTTGAAGATTACAAAAACTCCAGCAGAATGGGTTGAAAAGCTTGCTGATGCATTACCGCAACAGGAATGGGGTACACATCTGATGATATTGAAAAATTCCGGACAATTTAGAAGGTTATCGATTGCACAGTTTATAGAGAAGTTGGAGGCACAGGATCTGGAGCAGCAGAAAATTGCTAGAATGAACAGTTCTACTCATAAACAAGATATTAAATTGTACTATAAAGGAAATGTTCAAACTGCTGAAGCAAGTCCAAAGATACAAACTGCATTTAGTGCTGGAAATCAATCTACACCAAGCAGTCAAGGATCAGTCAACACTAGTGGGTTCTCAACGGTGAATCCTCCAAGTGTTCAAAGTTCATCTGCTGGAAATGGTCATCTAATTCAGTGCAATGTGGCTTTACATCTTCAAAATGGACAAAATTATTCTGAAGAGATTGTAAAGAATCATATGGGATTATTGGTCACTGCTTTAGAGTCTTATGAAGAGTTGATTGCCGGAAGAATTGGTAATCTGATGCTCACAAAGGAAGATTATGACAAAATCGATGTAGAGGAGCTGGAACTGATGGGTATTAAATGGGCCTTAGCTAGTGTTTTGAGGAGAGCAGAAAAATTTAGATTGGTTACAGGAAGAAATGATTTCTTGGATGCAAACCTTTCTAATCTAGGATTTGATAAATCTAAAGTTGTCTGTTTTCGTTGCAGGGAGAAAGGCCACTTTAAAAAAGAATGCAAAAATCAGGAGCCGAGAGGAGCAAAGGAGTCGTCTGGGAAAGATGATTATTATAAGAAATCCATTTATCAACAAATTACTCATCTACCACATCAACAAAAAGATCCACAAACGGCACATGGAAGAATGATCGAAGATGCAAACAAAAAGGCTTACTATGGCATCATGGATCAAGATGACGAGAAAGTGGCTGATGGTTTTAGCTGGGACAAATACATTCCAGCTGATCCTAATGTTAAAGCTTTTATTGCACATATTGTTCAAAAACCAGAAATGTTGAAGGAATGGATGGAAGTGTTATCTGATGAAGAGAAAAGTGAAGATGAAGGATCTATTTCATCAGAAAACAGTTCATCAGAAACAAGTGATAGTGATGAAGAGATGGAACAGATAAATTTGGGAAAAACTCATTTATCTTCTGACACTTTTGAATTTTATTTTGCAGAAAAATTGAAGAAACTGAAAGAAAGGAAAGCTGCAAAGGAAATGAAAGAGGTCAAAGTGATTGAGAAGATTGTGGAAGTTGAAAAGATAATTGAAGCCGAGAAAATCGTTGAAATCACAAAACCCTGTCTTACTTGTTTAGAGTCATGTAAACAATGTATAGAAAAAGATGAGAGGTTTAGTGAGTTAGAAAAGTTGAAAGAAAAGTTGTTGTTTGATGTAAAAAATTTGAAACAGTCATATGATGTATTGAACAGAACTGTGAATAGTCTGGAAAAGACTAACTCTGAAAGAGAGAAAGCTTTGAAGATGTTGAATGCTACTATGATGACAAAGCAGAAAGAGATCAACTTCTACATAGAAGAATGTGCACAGTGGAAGAAAGAGTTGGATAGTGAAGCAACTGAGAATGAAAGAATCAGAAGATTGCTGCAAAGTTACAAAGGTTGTGACTACATAATTGATAGAATTTATCCAACAGTTGAAGGATTTGAAGCGTTTAAAGGTGAAGAAACAAAGCCAAAGAAGAAAAAGGATACTGGTAAGAAACAGGGTGTCTGTTATAATAAGTGTCCGCCTCCGATTTGGGAAGGGTATTCGCCTAGAAAACCGAATGAGGAACAAGTCCAAAAGGCAGTCAATCTAAAGTTAGAGTCCGAGTTAACCAATGTTTTACCTGATAATATTGACATCATGTTCACAGCGTCCGACACAGATCATGAGTCCGAACTGATAAAACGAGTGGTCGATCAGGTGTTGGATAAGGATGAGGAGTCAGAGTCAAAGTCCGAGTCCGAAAGTTCGTGTCAGTCAGTCAGAAGTTCGAGTTCGTCGGAAAAGAGTTCAAAATCATCGGGAAAACGGGTTTACATTAAAGAATTTTTGTTGTCAAAATCTAATTTGAATGATGAAACATTTGAAGTTGTGTATACTTTGAATGATTCTGACAAATTATATTTTGATAAAAAGTTTCCAATAAGAAGTGTTCGTTTTGACATGATCAAAAAGGTTTTCAAAATGGCAGAAATTAATATTTCTGAAATAAAAGATTTAAATCTTACTGGAAAACCTAAAAATTACACTTCAAGAGTTCAACAACGTTTGAACAAGAAAAAGGGTTACAATTCTGGTTCTGGTTTTCAAAAGAAACCAAACCACAATCGTAGCTACAAAAAGAAAGGACTTGGTTTTATTCCACCTAAAAACTATAAAAATGAAAAATATATTAAAGATTTTAATTCCAGAGTTAAATTTGTTTCAGGGACAACTGCAGAGGAAGAACAGAAAAGCTCATTTTGGAGACAAACAAATCAAGAATTTCTTGCTGAAAAGAAGAATAGTGAAGCTTTTCAAAGGAAGGAGACTAGAACATGTTTTAGATGCAATGAAGTTGGTCATATTGCATGGAATTGTCCTCAAGCAACAAAAACAAAACAGGGAGTTTCAGAAAAACTTAAAGAAGTAGTTGTTGACAAAGCTGAACCACCAACTGAAAAATTTAAAGTGTTTAAGAATTCAACATATGAGGTTGGTGAGTGTTCGAAAAGGTTTTACAAGAAAAGGGGAAACCTTGACAACCAAGCTTGGGTTGTTAAGAAATCAGAGGTAAAATCTGGCGATGAATCTGATTCCACAAAATCAGAGGAGCCACAGTTTGATGAGAGTGATGAAAACTCAGTTCCTTCAATGGATGATGAGAACTTTCCACCATTGAGGACTGAAAATTTTAAAAGGAAAACTGGAAAGTCTGAAATCTCAAATCAGGGCTATTCTGAGAAGGGTAACTTTGATGTTGAGAAAGCGTTTAATGGGAAAGTTAAGAAGATTTTTGGAAAAATGGTTGATGGAAAGGTGAAAGGGGTAAAGGATTTTTATGCTAAAAAGAAAGCAACTTACACCCCAACTGCTTCTGAATTGAAAACACCCAAGGCTGGTCAGGCTTGGGTGGACATTTTCTTTGCTTGAAAAACCTGACTTGCCGGAGATCCCAAGTTTGTAATTGCGGATCAGGAATCGGCATCATTCTTTGTATTTGATTGTGTTTTTCGTACAAGTGGTAAATCAAGGACATTAATTTGTACATGATTTTCTACAAGTGGTTGAAGGCAATGTGATGAACCAAACCCCAACTTTACAAGTGGTAAAATCAAACTTATTTTCCGGAAAAAACATTTTGATTAAAACAAACTTAAGTGTTTTGAAATCTAAATGAGAAAATAGTTTGTTGAAAGGGGGAGTTCTGATTGTTTATGCCATGTGGATGGCGAATTGATGCGATTTGATATCGGTTGTCACTTTCTGTATAGTTTGTTTTCAAATTTCCTAAAATGTGTTTGCATTTTAGGGGGGAGTAAAAATTTTCAGAAAATCCAAAAACATTTGAAAATTTGAAAAAGACAAAAACATGATAAAATTCAAAAATGAGTTTTTGTTGTATAAAAGAGGAAATGATAGTACATCAGTAGACTGTCACAACATGCTAAAGAAATGTAAAGTTAAAAATGTGATAAATGGTGTCACTGATGATGTGCCAGTAGGTTTTTGCACATTTAGTAGATTGTGACGAGATATAAACCTAAATTTCAAACTTGCTTATATCGTGGGGAAACATCTCTCGGATATATGGGTAACCCCCGAAATCTCGTTTGAAATATTCCTTTTTCTGATATACTAGGTCTTTATACTCAGTGATATCTGGGGTATTATTCCTGGACTTCTGCTGAATGGAAGTTCTGACCTAGTCCTCGAATAATACTTTCCGCAATGCTTGAAACATAGCATCACCCTCAGCATATATGATAAGACAATAAAATTGCTTAGCAATGCTGTTGTAAAAAAGATCCTCTAAAGGGGACACACCCAAAAGTTGAGTCATGATCTCTCTGCTGAACGGTAGTTCTGACCTGAGCTCTCATGATTTTTCATAATTTATTAACCCCTACAGATATCATTTGTGTCATAATTACCTGTAAGACTGAATATTGGGATCTGGATACGGGAGTATATTCTGAGGTGGGACACGCGATTGAGTTTAAGTTTCTAAGACATTAATTCGTATCTCGAAACAGTTGAACTTTGTGTGAAAATTTAAGTGGATCAGTATACTGACAATCTAAGTGAATCGTTTAGAACTTAAAATGATTAAAGCTTAACGGTGTTGGTGATTTGTCTCATAAACTGATATGATCCTCTTGCACAAACTCACAATAATATTGTCTGTAAATATTTCTTTACTGCATTTCATTTTATATCTAAATCCAAAAAGATTTTCAGTGTGTTTTAGCAAAAAAATTTTGGAAAATTCAAAAAGATTTTCGACAACTGATGTTGGAGAGCTAATTTTCAAAATCCTAAGTGCTAGACATGATGAACAAATGGTTTGGGAGAATGTGTTTTGAAAAGAAAAATGATTAATTTTTGCAAATGGTTCATCAGAATTTATCATTGATAAATCATTCTGGTTTAATTTGAGAGAGAATCTGGGTTTATAAATTTGTTAATTGATAAATTTGTGAAATTTATTACTGGGTTAAGAATGTGCAGGAGTAGCCAGGTTTCGATCTTGAACCTGAACATAGAATGCCAGGTTCCGATACCTGATGACTCTGTGTTTTCAACAAGCCAGACTGCGATCCCAGCATATCGAAAGGGGGAGTCTGAAGACATCCGAGTAGAGATTGATCGTGGGGAGTTTGTTGGTGATGAAAAGAGAAGATTTGAGGATTCTTACAACGTCAGACACTTCAAAGAGTTCGAGAGGACTGATAAAGACTGAAGATGCAAATACTCGACACTTAAGACTCGTCAACATCTGAGGGGGAGTCTGTTGGTGCACACATCTGTCGACTTCGTCTTATATCGAGTCTCGGGTTTGTTGCGGTTCAGAACAAGAATTATGTCATCATCCTTGATGATGACATCATCATGCTTACATCATCAATTGCATCATCACATGAAGACAAAACAAGATTTAATCATTTGAAAGATGTTATCCGTTTGAAAGTCAACTTGCATGTCCGTTTGAGTATGTAATTATCTGATATTGTCATGACCGTTTGAAGAGGTCATAGTTTGAAGAGGTGACCGTTTGAAGGGTGGCATGTCACCTTCAAACGGTCAGGATCTAGCCTATATATACCTTTCAAACTTTCATCATTTGTAACTTTCAGAAACTTTCCGGCCAGAGCAACGAAGTGCTGCCGAAGTGTTGTCAGGTTGTAAAACATTGTGAAATCAATTATACAACAGTTTAAAGTGTATTGCTAGCTGAATTGAACTTAGTTTCTTTGTTTCCGCCTCTGAAACTGAGATAAACTCTTCTGAACGACTCATTCGGGTCTGAAAACGATCCTACAACATGCTCTTCCCGTGCACGTCAATTCATACTTCCCTTCTACGTTTAATAAGTCTACTAAAACAATTAATTCTTACCGGATGTTTGATCAAGCTCGAACCGAACACACCTTGTGAATAACCTTAAGCTCTTATACCAACTTGTAACACTCGTCTTATAATTTTATCATGTAATAGTAAAATACGAAATTTTTAAGAAAACAAAATTCGTAATTAAAAAAAAACTTAGATAGTGAACTAAGTTATACTTTGTCATAGGGTTTAACATAGTTAGATAACTGGATTAAAACATTCGTCAATCAGTAGTGTTTACAAACGACATAGTTTAACTAGTTTAGATTAGTGCGGAGGCATCCCAAAAGTTGTGTTCGGTTCTTGATTCCCTTGCTTGATCGAAATCTGTGACCAACGAGCATTACCTAAGGTCAAAACCACATCAATTGTTAGTTTTAACATCTTAATATAGAATAAATACAAGTTCTATGGCTTAAACAATGAAAAATAAACAAAAATCTGCATATTAGGGGCGCGACAGCTGAGGCCCAAGCCTTCGCGGCCCGCAACAACTGTCGCGTGATGCGACAGTGAAAGCGTTTAGGCATAGCGCGACGCGAGTCCTTCTTTTTCACAGAAGGTTTGTTAAATGGAGCTGTATGTTGCCCAGCATCCTTATTTTCAAATACTAATCTTTAAACTAACATAACTTTTGATTTATACGTCCGTTTTAGCCGATTCTTTTTCCTACGCGTCCGTAATTTCTTTTCGGACCGTTTACCATCTTATTTTAGCATCAAGATCCGATCTATAAGTTAATGACTTATAGATACCTTTTGTAATTATCCGACCCGTTTGTTTTCTATATTACACTACCTTTTTGTTATCACTACAATTTCATAATTTCGACCCACACCTGGGCTTAACTAATCATCCACGTTACGCTCTCATTCACATGATTTGCGCACGTATCAGCGTCATGCCCTTTATTATATGTTTCAAGCATGATTATTCCAACAATTTCTACAAGGTAATAATCCTGAATTATTGACCCAATATCATAGGTTTGATAAATCAAATTTTGCACATCCTTAACTTGGCTTTCGCATTCTAATTACTAACTCAATTTGTGACATTCGTGTCACTACAATTATTATAGTTTTAGTAACCTGGTTTTTGAACCGTTTAATCCTTAAGTGAAACCATCACTTCAATGACATGCCCAACTTAATTCTAACCATTTTTTTTATCCGTTTGTTTGTCGAGTGAGCTTCGTCACTTCAATGACATACCAAACACGGATAATACATTATCACACTATTTGCAAACTATATTCAAACGTTTATGCATAATGTACGGAACTAAGGTTACATACCTTTAAAGCAATCCTTTCAAACGCGTATCGCCACTAGCTTGTCCGCTTGACGTCCCGGTTTCTTTGCCCATAGAGTTCAACCATAAATATTTAGAACTCCTTTATAGCATAAAACGCATAATTTCCACATTAGTCAAATATGCATTTTTAGTCGGGTTTTAACATTTATCTTCTCTTAGGCATTACTTCAAACACCTAATGAGCATGATTTCGTACAATTAAAATCAAGTTCTTTACTAACAATTTAGCCAAGATTAAAGCATCCTTTCACCAATTCTTGTAAATTGTTCATATCAACAATTCAGAATTCACTCCATAGAGCTTACATACACTAAGTTAACAATGTTAATTCTTGTAAATTGTTCATATCAACAATTCAGAATTCACTCCATAGAGCTTACATACACTAAGTTAACAATGTTAATTCTAGTGTTTAACATAATTCTTCAAAACCCACTTAACACGTGAGTGTAGGATCATGAATTCACAATCATATGCATCAATTCAACAAGTAAATGGCTAGGGTTTAATCCTGGACACGATTTCATTCTAAATTTCATCCAAACAATGATCATGCAAGCTCAAATTCAGATTTCATGAATTCATCTAAAATTTAAGAAGGAACCAAATATCGAAATTTCACATACCTTATGATCCCTTCATCGAGGTGATCACTAATCTATATTCAGATTTCGATTTTGACTTGATTTGAGCCTTCAATTTAAGAATTTTGTGAGAGTTAGGGTTTAGTGGGGGAGCTCTTGTTCGCCCCTGCTGTTTGATCGACCAGACACACCTTTTGTGTGTGTTTGGTGTGAGTTATTTTGTTTTAATTGAATTAAGTTTCAAGTTTTACTACATAAGCCCCTCAACTTTTGTTTAGTTTATAATTTAGGCATTTTAATTCATTCATGTGTTACTACAAGACTCATAACTAACTGGGTTATTTATTTCCTAGTTAGCTTATTCTCGTTTATTTTGTACTTTATAATTCTAATATAAAGTTTTATAAATTTCGGGGTGTTACAAGTCCACCCCCTTAAAAAGGGGTTTCGTCCCCGAAACCAAAATACGTACCGAATAGTGTAGGGTAGAGACGTCTCATCTCTTCCTCGGACTCCCATGTGATATCCGAACCTTTCCTGTGCTCCCATTTGACCTTTACTTGGTCAATTTCTTTGTTTCTTAAACTCTTTACTTTACGATCTAAGATTGCAATCGGCTTTACTGCGTAATTGAGACTGTTATCCACCTCGATGTCGTCGTAGTGGATATAAGCAGTTTCGTCGGCTAGACATTTTCGGAGATGTGACACGTGGAACGTGCTATGTATCCCACTCAACTTCTCGGGCAGTTCGAGATGGTATGCTACCTTACCGACCCGTTCGATAATTCTGAATGGCCCAATAAACCTCGGGCTTAACTTTCCCCTTTTTCTGAACCGGATAATCCCCTTCCATGGCGATACCTTTAATATAACCTTGTCACCAACTTGAAACTCAATTGGTCTCCTTTTGTCTGCATACGATTTTTGTCGATCCTGAGCCGCTTTCAAGTGAGCTCGGACCAAGTCAATTTTCTCATTCGTGATTCAGACTACATCTTTATGAGCAAGTTCTCGTGAACCAACCTCACCCCAACACACCAGGGTTTGGCATTTTCTACAGTAAAGCATCTCGTACGGAGCCATACCGATGCTTGCGTGGTAACTGTTATTATATGAAAATTCGACCAATGGTAGATAGACATCCCAACTACCCCCGAAGTCGATAATGCATGCCCGTAACATATCCTCCAACGCCTGTATTGTTCTTTCACTTTGTCCATCCGTTTGTGGATGGTACGCGGTGCTAATGAACAATTTAGTTCCCATTTGTTCTTGGAATTCACGCCAAAAGTTCAAAGTAAACCGAGTATCTCTGTCGGACACAATAGATATCAGTACCCCATGGCGTGCCACTATTTCATTTGTATATACCTCTGACATCTTTTCGGATGTATAAGTCTCACTAATCAGAATGAAGTGAGCACTTTTCGTCAATCTATCCACAACTACCCATATAGCATCGAAACCGCGACTGGTTTTGGGCAGTTTGGTCAACAAGTCCATTGTGATTTGTTCCCATTTCCAAACTGGGATATCCAACGGTTGCAGTTTACCATACGGCTTTTGGTGTTCTGCTTCTCCACATATTTCACAACATCTCTTTTCATTCCTGGCCACCAATAGTTTCGCTTTAAATCGTTATACATCTTGGTTGCCCCCGGATGAATTGAATAACGGGATTTATGGACTTCGTCAAGTAGGAGCGCCTTGACTCCACACGAATTTGGAACCCATATCCTCCCAAAACGAGTCTTTAACCCTTGGTTAGCATCCGCCAATCCTTCCAATTGGCCAACTATTCTTTCCCTCTTCACATTTTCCTCCTTCAATGCTTCGATTTGAGATTTCAGGATTTATTCAAGTAAACCCGATGTTAGGATTAGTTGCATTGATCGCACTCGAATGGGCGTATAATCTACCTTTCGGCTCAATGCATCCGCCACCACATTGGCTTTCCTCGGGTAGTAATGTATTTCAAAATCGAAATCTTTGACAGTTTCCAACCACCGCCTCTGCCTCATGTTTAATTCCTTCTGATAGAAGAAATATTTCATACTCTTATGGTTGGTAAAGATAGTTCATTTCACCCCATACAAGTAATGCCTCCCTCTCTTCAAGGCAAATACCACCGCCGCCAGCTCGAGGTCGTGTGTCGGGTAATTCTTTTCATGAGTCTTTGGTTGTCTCGAGGCATAGGCTATAACCTTGCCTCGTTGCATCAATACCCACCCAAGATCCGAATGTGATGCATCCGAGTAAACTACCATATCATCAACTCCATCCGACAATGTCAACACCGGAGTGTGTGTCAATTTTTCTTTAAGTGTTTGGAACGCTTTTTCTTGATCCTCGCCCCAAATAAACTTTTCGTCTTTACGGGTTAGTTTGGTCAACGGCGTAGCAATCTTGGAGAAATCCTGTATGAATATCCTATAATACCCCGCAAGCCCCAAAAAGCTTCTGATTTCTGAAGGATTCTTCAGAGGGTTCCATCTTGCAACTGCTTCTATTTTTGACGGGTCTACCAACACCCCGTTCGCACTAGTAATGTGCCTGAGAAATTGCACTTCTCGTAACCAGAAAGCACATTTTGAGAATTTTGCGTATAATTTCTCTCTCCTGAGCGTCTCCAACACTTCACGTAAATGACTTGTGTGTTCTGCTTTGTTCTTTGAATATGTCAAAATGTATACTATCACCGACTTGTCCAACATCGGCTTGCAAACTCGGTTCATGAGGTCCGTGAAAGCCACGGGTGCATTGGTTAATCCGAAGGACATCACGAGGAATTCGTAATGTCCGTATCGTGTACGAAAGGCCATCTTCGGTACATCTTCTTCCTTGACCTTTAACTGATGATAACCCGACCTAAGGTCAATCTCTGAGAACCAACTCGCGCCTTGTAAATGGTCAAATAAGTCATCTACTCTTGGAAGTGGGTATCGATTTTTCACCGTGAGTTTGTTTAACTCCCGGTAGTCGATACACATGCGCATACTTCCATCTTTCTTTTTCACGAATAGCACCGGTGGGCCCCATGGAGACACACTCAGTCTAATAAACCCCTTGTCGAGTAGGTCTTGGATTTGAGACATCAATTCTTGTAGCTCTGATGGCGCGAGCCGATACGGCGCCTTGGCCACAGGTTTCACGCCCGGAATCAGTTTGATTCCGAACTCTACCTCTCGTTCTGGCGGTATTCCCGTATTCCCGGTAAATCTTCCAGAAATACATCGGCATATTCACATACCACCGGTACGTCTTCAATCTTTGGCGATCCTTTGTCTGGTTCGTTTGCGTATATCATGAACACTCTACATCCACGCCTCATGAGTTTGTGAGCTTTTAGCATTGAGCACATAACGGGACTACCCCTTTTTTCATCGTAGATGGTAACGTGTTTTCCACTTAGAGATGTTAACTTAATCTCCTTGCGGAAACACACAACCTTCGCGTGATGTCGGGATAACCAATCCATCCCGACCACTAATTGGAATTCTCCCATCGACATTGGAATCAAATCTATTGAGTATTCTTCACAATCGATACTCATCTTACAGTTTTGACACACGTCACATACGATAAAACTTTTGTTGTCACCTATTTCTACTTCTAACGGCATAGGTAATTTTGTTAGTTCGAATGAAGGATGTAGAATAAATCCATGTGAAATAAAAGATTTATTCGCACCCGTATCAAACAACACATGTGCAGGAATTGAGTTTATGGCGAATATACCTGAGACCACATCGGGTTCCACCTTCGCCTCGGCTGCGGTTAACTGTAAGGATCTTGCCTTTGCTTTTGGAGTCTCTGTATGTGAATCCTTGCCATCCTTATTCCCTACTAGCTCTGGGCATTCAGATTTCTTGTGACCCGGCTAGTAACATTTATAACACACCTACACGTTCCCGGGACATAGTGCAGCCACGTGCCCTGTTTTCCCACATATGGGACATGGCTTGTCTTTGAATCAGCACTCACCCTTGTGCCGTTTCCCGCAAACCTTACAACTTGGCGACCCGCCTTTCCCATCCTGTTTCTTAGATGACTCAGTTGTACGAGCCTTTTTCGTAGGTCTTGGATTAACCACCTGTGCCCTTTTTTCACCTCTTTCAATTTGTTTCTTCAGCTCTATCTCCCTTTCTCGAGTAGTGTTAATAATTTCAGTGAGAGTCTCGTACTTCGAGGAAGTCATAATCTCCCGATACTCTGCACTAAGCATATTATAGTAATAATGCACTTTCTGTTCTTTGGATGTCACTAGCTCATCACAAAACCTCAGTTTGTCGAGAAAGATCCCCGTGATCTTATCGATAGATTCACCCTTCTGCCTAAGATGAATGAATTCCTCTTTGATTCGATTGATAACCACCTTGGGACTGTGGTGTTTAAGGAATGGTACCTTAAACTCGTCCCAGGTCATTGCCCTAGCCGCTTCGCTTCCGATTTCCTTTTTCTTGTTATCCCACCAATCCTTTGCCTGACCTCTAAGTTGATCCGTACCATAAGCTACAAAGTTATTCGTGTCACAGTGGGTTCTCTCAAATACCCCTTTGATATCGCTTAACCAAGGTTGGCATATTATTGGATCCACCTCTCCATTATAAAGTGGTGGTTTACATGCCATAAATTCCTTGTATGAGCAGCCCTTGAGCTCTCTCGACTTGTCTTTAGCTATGTTGGTATTATCCTCCAACTTCTTGATTCTCTCATCAACTACCGATAATACCGTGTTCTGGATCTTATCAATAAAGCCGGATAAGCGATTTTCGATTGCTTTTCCTACTTCCTCGGCAATCGTTTCCCTCATTTGCTCGGTGACTATCGGTACCGCATTAACATTACCTTCGTCCGTCATCTTTAAAACTGAAATGTTTACACCACCCATTTAACATATCATTTATAACATATAATTTATTTACCTCGGTTTAGCCAAGTTCATAACTTGCTTTAACCGTTCTTATTTAGTGCACTTTCCGGGTTTGAGTGTGTTAACATGCTCTTCCCGTGCACGTTAATTCATACTTCCCTTCTACGTTTAATAAGTCTACTAAAACAATTAATTCTTACCGGATGTTTGATCAAGCTCGAACCGAACACACCTTGTTAATAACCTTAAGCTCTGATACCAACTTTTAACACTCGTCTTATAATTTTATCAAGTAATAGTAAAATACGAAATTTTTAAGAAAACAAAATTCATAATTAAAAAAAAAAACTTAGATAGTGAACTAAGTTATACTTTGTCATAGGGTTTAACATAGTTAGATAACTGGATTAAAACATCCGTCAATCAGTAGTGTTTATAAACGACATAGTTTAACTAGTTTAGATTAGTGCGGAAGCATCCCAAAATTTATGTTCGGTTCTTGATTCCCTTGCTTGATCGACATCCGTGACCAACGAGCATTACCTAAGGTCAAAACACATCAATTGTTAGTTTTGACATCTTAATATAGAATTAATACAAGTTCTATGGCTTAAACAATGAAAAATAAACAAAAATCTGCATTTTAGGGGCTCTCGCACCCTGCGACAGCTGAGGTCCAAGCCTTCGCGACCCGCAAACTGTCACGTGACGCGACGGTGAAAGCGTTTAGGCATATCATGACGCGAGGCCTTCTTTTTCACAGAAGGTTCGTTAAATGGAGCTGTATGTTACCCAGCATCCTTATTTTAAAATACTAATCTTTAAACTAACATAACTTTTGATTTATACGTCCATTTTAGCCGATTCTTTTTCATACGCTTCCGTAATTTCATTACGGACCCGTTTACCATCTTATTTTCGCATCAAGATCCGATCTATAAGTTAATGACTTATAGATCCCTTTTGTAATTATTCGACCCGTTTGTTTTCTATATTACACTACCTTTTTGTTATCACTACAATTTTCATAATTTCGACCCACACCTGGGCTTAACTAATCATCCACGTTATGCTCTCATTCACATGATTTGCGCACGTATCAGCGTCATGCCCTTTATTCTATGTTTCAAGCATGATTATTCCAACAATTTCTACAAGGTTATAATCCTAAATTATTGACCCAATATCATGGGTTTGATAAATCAAATTCTGCGCATCCATAACTTGGCTTTCGCATTCTAATTACTAACTCAATTTGTGACTTCGTGTCACCACAATTATTATAATTTTAGTAACCTAGTTTTTAACCGTTTAATCCTTAAGTGAAACCATCACTTCAATGACATGCCCAACTTAATTCTAACCATTGTTTTTTATCTGTTTGTTTGTCGAGTGAGCTTCGTCACTTCAATGACCCGTTTTAATACTTTATGCGCTAAATGGCTAATTAATAGCAACATAATTCCTTTCGCTAATCATCCTGTGAATGCATAATACTTAACAAAACAATTCATTAGTCAATATCGCCAAATGGTAATGTCTTCACTATTTGACCCGTTAAGTCTAGATGTCCATTTTATCCTTGTGAGATTTTCGTTATTCATTATCCCATCCTTGTAACTTATTCCTTTGTTATCTCATAATCAAAATTACCATAATACTCTTTTTACCCTTTTTGACCATCAAACTTAGTTTCTTAACATAATCACATGTTCCGACCCATACCAAAACTTGTCGGAACATCATAATTCACATATTTAGTTACCATGTCGTAATCTATACATTGAATAGATATTCTACAAAAAGGGGTGTAAGCTTTACTTACCTAGCATCCGAATATGCTTCCCATGCGCATTAGTCCCCTTTGACCCGCTCCTATCCCAAGCTTCCATGTCGCTTATCAAGCATCAACTATCATATATCATTCTCAAGATAGTTAGCTTATTCATCATTCATCATAACCTTTTCATCACACGGATCTTATATTAAGTTTATCATTTGACCTTAAAACATGATAATCCATCATTTCTTATCCAATTTCTTTAAATATACTTAAACATATATGATTTTCAACATTATTAACATAAGCATATCATTACTTCCATCATATCATCAAAAACCCACTTCATAACTACTTTGTTAATCACTTATAAGTGATCAAATCTTAAGTTCTTCATAATTTCATCATACTTTTGATGTGTGTACTACCTCCTAAGCATAATGTACAACTAGTTCATGCATATCCTTCTAATCTTATTCATAATTCATCAAATTCCTCCTTCTAATCAACATGAATCACTCATGCATAAACATCAAACACACTAGTATCACATTTCTTTTAATTCCTCTAACAAGAATCCATCATACAAATCAAAATACATCAATATTAAGCAAGAATTGGACATGGGTGATCATTCAAGTCGTTATCATCACCATAATCAACAGGTTTCATCTCTAAACATCAAATTAGCCCAAACCGTACATACCCCATGTTCTGTATGACAATTTTAACACATACTCATTCTCAATTTCATACAAATTCGTAACTTACATCATAACCCACTTCGTGAAAGATCACCAATCTAATCTTTAAGACATACCTTATGATCCCCATGAGAAGGTGATCGCTAATCCATGCTCGGTTATGAATTTAAGCTTCATCTTGCCTTTCGATTTGATGAAATGGATGGAAACTAGGGTTTTGAGCTCATGGAGCTCCTAATCGATTTCTAGAACACATGAATGTGTGTGTTTGTGTGTGTTAACTTTCATAAATAAAACCCATCTTTCCATCCTAACCTTTTTGGCCCCTCAAGTTTCGTTTTGATTGCATACGGGACTAAAAACTCATCATTTTATTACTTATATACATAACACCACTAGGCTAATTTATTCCTAGTTATTTTGTTTATTGGTTTACTTTTACTACTAACGGTATTTTACCAATTCCTTTATCTTAACCGGGTTCTAAATTACCAAACCCGTTTTTGGGGTGTTACACTTATCATCTTTCTCCAACAGATAAACAACAATTTCTATAATAATTTTATTTGACAATTAAAGTTTAACACACTACCACACATTACAAATTTGATCACCAAATTACTTAGGTAACTTTTGATCAAAACACCTTTGATTTACTAGGAGCATAAGATCTCCCTGTGATGCAGCTAACAAGATCACCAACCAGAGACAGAGGCATATGGGGACCTTGAGTAGTCCTGACCATCTTTACCTTTTAATCTATGTTCTTAATCATGGATTTATAGGTCATTAAATGAATAAGTCCGAATACGTCAGATATTAAAAACAAAAAACCATCTGTAAAGCTAATGTTTATTTGTGTTAAGGTGTGTTCTTTCAGTGCAGTCGGTCATGACCGATTCTTGCATAAGCAAGAATGTGATGATCGAAAAGCGAAGAATGTTTGTAAAGAATGGAACTTATTGCTCCTTAGGTTGTTCTAGTAGTTATAGTTTTAGTGTATATATTTACCTTAAAATTATGCCGCTTCAAGTTGTAGTCAATTTATGTAAATGTGTTTTTATTACAAGATGTCTATAATCTTAAAAGATAATAATTACAAGAAATAAAATACATTAATATTAATAAACTAAAAAAACTCTATAAAGACCGCCAAATGTTTGATAGTCGTTTCCACAAAAGCACCATATACTAGGGATGAGCATTTGGTATTTGGTATAAGTACCGAACCAGTACCCTTCTAATACCTAATTTCTCGTACGGATTTTTTGGGGACCGAATAAGTACCCACTTTTTGGCGTTTTCGGTATGATATCGGTATTTTACTGAATTTACCTTCAAATACTCGAACCGTACCGATCATTTTCAGTACCAGTTCCGATATCCATATTTAGCAAATTTCGGTACCTGTGCCGAGCACATCACTACCATATACTTCTTATATTGCACTACAAATTACCATCGATGTCATAATGACAGGGCCGTGTCTGAAAACTCAAGGTCCCTTAGGGACCCTGTGCGAGTAGAAGAAGTGGGCCCCTATTATCAACTTATATATGAACCAAAGAGGTTGTAGCCTATTGGTACCAATGTGTTTGTTAAGATGTAGTCACTCCCAAGTAACGAGGATTCAAGTTTTATTATGTGCAAAATAAAGTATTCCAGTGGTGGATCTAGAAAACCTTCGTAGTGGCAACGTCTTAAAAGAAAGGGGTAACGAAATCGAAAAAACGTTAAAAAAATGTCAAATTTTTTCCAAAATTTACACTACCGCCGGAGCGCCAAGGGGTAGCGGAGGCTACCCCTACTCATATGGTACATCCGCCCCTGAAGTATTCAAGAGTAGGTTAGTTTATCATTATCACACTATAAATTACCAACATATTGATTCATATTGTTGTACCCTATGCATACGGTGTTTTTCAAAAAAAAAAAGTTTGAATTTTCCCTTTCAACCCAAAAGTTTTTTTTTATCTTTTACACTTTAATCCATTTGAATTTTTTACTTTTAACCCAAAGCTTTTTATCTTTTGCAATGTAACACAAACACTGTTCTATGTTCAACTTTAGCACCCTATACTTTTATCTTTCGCAAGTTTTTCGTTTTACGTTTCGTTCTAAATTTGCGAGTCAACACGCCGCAACATGCGTATGGTGTTCAACATTTTTTTGTCTATTTTTTCCGTTTGAAGGCACATCGCAACGCGTTTATTTTTCTCTATTTGACATGTTCGTCGCAACGCGCGGGTCATAGATCTACTTAGTTATTCTTTTCTACGTTTTACGTTACGGTCTAATTTTTCGCATTAACATGACGCAACGGGCGTGCGTGGTTCAATAAGTTTACATCTTTTTTTTTCGTTCCGTGTTATTTATTCCTTTTTTATTTATTTTTTACGAGCTTTTATGTTGTTAGTGGTCGCTGACAGTGGTGTGGCATTGGTGCTACTTGGCACGATTTTACGAACGTATTTAACCGATTAATTTTTTACTAATAATTTGTTTCGAGTTTACCTGTATACCTCCTTTACTTAAAAAAAACTACTTTTTGCATGCATATTTTTATGTATGTGTGCGTATGAATTCGATTTGCTCTATGTTTTGACGAATTTTTTTTTTTAAATGAGACATGTCAAATATAATACGTTTTCGTATAAAAAACATTTTTACGCACATGTTATAATGTACGTTTCGATATAAATTTAAGTTGGTGTATGTTTCGACGTAAACATTTTTGGGAAACGAGTCATGTCAAATATAAGTTTCGTGCTTATTTTAAGAATGTTTCGTAAAACTTGTTTCGAATCAAGTGGAGTCAAATTGGGGTTTCTTTTTTTCCCTTTTTTTTTACAAAAGCTCTAATTACTCTCTTTTAATTATACGTGTCAACTTTTCCCTTACATGTGTTACGTTTTCTATGTACGAGTCGGATCACATATAATACGTTATGATTGTACGATATAAATTTGATTTACTTTATGTTTTGATCCAATCGCAATGTTTATATATATTACATTGAGTTCAATCGGATACGTCGAAACATGCGTTTTCATATGATTAACGCACATTTGGACTAATCCATTCAATGTTTGCGACGTACCCGCGCTGCAATGCACGCGGATGTTATTGCTAGTTCAATCAAAATTATCAACTTATATATGATAATAAATTGGAGTATTTAGTAGTAGTTAAAAAGAATTTTTGTGTAGGAAAGTATTTGACTTTTTAGATTAATCTTATTCCAACATTAGTTGAATATCTTCTTATGGAATGATATACAAAACACATGATTTAATATCTACACAAAATAATTAGTTTTTTTTTTTTGGTGGAAAACTGAAAATAGTTAAAAGTACTTTACATTTTTTTCACTCGTGCATTAAATGGTTTTGAAGCCATGTTGGATGGGTTTTCAAACCCCAATTGAAACATGGAGGGTGGAGCATAACAAACTAGTCTCAATTCTCAAATAGAACTTCTGAACTCAAGAACTTAGAAAAAAAAGAAAAAAACAAATAAACAAACGCCTCTGAGTTTCCTTAACCAATGTATTATCCGTTGAGCCACATAGTAATTTTGTATGATATTTTCAAAAATAAATTTATATATGAAGTATATGTATAAAAGTTTAGATGATTTTGGGCCCCTAACATCATAGGCTCTATGTGGTTGCACCTAGAAGTGGGGAAAAACCGGTTTCTTAACCGGAATCAGAATCGGTTAATAACCGGTTAGTATAAAAACTAGTTTTTAACCGGTAGACCGGTTAACTGAAAAGAAACAAACTGAAAAATTCAAAAAAAGAAAAGGGAAAATCCGGTTAACTAAACGAAGATAACTGGCTATTAACCGAATTGATTAAAGTAATTAACCAGTTAAAGTAAAAAAATTGAAATTGAACGTCATAAACGCTTAACCAAACCGGTTATGGAAATTAACCGGTTTGTGCACCTCTAGTTGCACCTCCCCGTAAATCACATAGAGAGCTTCCACCAGACCCAGAAGAAATTGTTTATAGTTTTCTGGTGGAGAGTCGAGATACTATATTTCTTTTATAAAGAAAACACTATTTCTTATTAGGTAAATTTTCCTTTTTGTGACAAAAAAAAAAAAAAAAAAAAAAAAAAAAAAAAAAAAAAACCTATCAATTATTCAAATCGAGCATTAAAATTAAATTTCTAAACATTTAGTAATAATGGTTTTAGCGAAAACACATACTAAAGTTTGAGTAGGTTTTAGCGAAAACAAATTCTAAGCATAGTAATTTTTCGTTCCTTTTATCAAAACCTATTAAACGAGATTAAACCCTAAAACATGTATTCACGTCCAATTGGTGAATAAGTTTAAAAAAAAAAAGTTAAATAGAAATTCCAACATAAATTCAGGAGATCGAGATTTGAAGAAGCTTGATTCATTGAGGAAGACCGAAGGTAGTCAAGCCCTTTAAAAACAAGGGGCCTAAGTTTTAGCTCATCTTTTGTATTGACGAGCCACACCTGACGTTACCCAGCATTACTATTTACTAATATAATATGTTATCGCCTGGGAACTTATCTTTCATCACAATAACAATTGGAGAGAGAATTGAGAGAAGATGTTCATTAATTTTGAAAATAAAAATCCATACTTTTGTTAGCATTATTGTCATTAAAGGATTTAATGGTAACTCAAATGGTGTCACATGCAGTTTACATTTCAATGTGATTGTGAAGGGGTATGGTTTCAAATTCTGCGCCGACCAATTAGGTTGCACGCGAGATCATACCCTCAGTAAACTAATTTGGTATCTTTTCCAACCTCGCGCTGGCCAATTAGGTGTAACCTAAGTCGCCCGCGGGGTCAGGATAAACAAATGACTAGATTTCACACTTGGCTCCTTAGATGAAAACTCTCACTTACTAGACTCTGGGCCGGCTACACGGGATATCCCCGGTGGTCGCGCGGAGGACAGAAGCGCAGGTAATCCAAGAACAAGTACCAAAGCTACAAGTAGTAGAGCAACGGACCAATGAGCGTCCAACAGGCTATATTCGATCATGCTCCACGATTAACAACCGTACAGGAGACCAGAAGGTACACAAGGACGCATATGTGGCACCAATCAACGTGCGCCGACATCTGGTCCATGATCTCCACTTGACCGCTGATGACAGACGAGCGAACAAGGACAACGGTCAGGCCACGTGGATCCATTCAGCGTGTGCCAGCCTCCCTCACGCCCAGAAACACTAACGCTCGTGGAAGAGGGGACAAAATTGATATTCCTTGTTGTCGACCACAGGCCTAAGGCCCATCAGCCAATGTCTCGCATCTGCGGAATTGTTTAGCCGATGATACGACCTATGTTCCCCTCGATGATATTGTAACACCTCGAAAATTCACGTCCTATAATGTGTTGACACGTGTCACATGACTGAACGTGTGAAAGAATGTTCTGAAAGGACTAAAGTTGACAAACATGAAAAGTATGAGTATATACGAGTTCTAAATGTCAACAGTGAATAAATATATTGTACATTAACCCTACATGATGCTCATACCTTCAAACGAATAAATCATGGATCATACGGAGCTAAATATGAAAGAAAGTGAGAGATTACAAACTACAGGGGTTAAATGTGTCAACATGTTTAAGTTATACCTCTGAGTGACCTTTTGACAAACCCGAAGCTTTGTAACGGTTAATTATGCTCACTAGAATACACGATATAAATGTCATAAAGTTTCGTTATCGTATGAGCAAGTTGTGATCAAATTCGTATGTGAGGGGTTAAAGCGTCAACGTTGAAAGTTAGGACTTTACGGGTAACAATAAAGTTAACCGGGGACTTAACAAAATGGGTATATGTCTTAAAGCCCTTAAACATCAATTTGGAGGGTTCATAGTGCAAGAAAATGAAGTCTAAACAAAGTTTGAAGAGCCAAGGATCAAAACGCAATAAATCAAAAATTTTGATTTGATCAGAAAAGGCCTCGCGCCACGCGAAGCCCCAGGGGGGGGGGGGGGGTCTACGCGTGCCGCGAGGGACTACCAGTTCCGAATTTCTTGGGTTTTTGCCTGCCATAGCCATTGTGATCGACCTTTAACCGATTTTCCACATCTTTCTTGACCCCTAAACAACCCCTAAACATCTAGGGACACTTGTGGATGAGTTATGGTCAGTAGTAGACTTGTGTGTCAATATTTTATGGTGAATAAATCACTATATAAGGCCATGAAGTTGTAAACATTCTTCACACCTTCATTCTTGCATTCCTGATCACTTCTGGAGCTCAAGACTTCTCTCAAGTGATCTCTGGTCATTCATAGGACTCTTGTAAGTTTGCTAATCCTTCCTTCGTTAAGTTTTTGCTTAGTTATAGCTTAAAAGTCAAACCGTCGTAATTAACGGTTGACTTTAAGATTAATCACTAATGGTCCAGTGATTAGTTGAATCAAAAGTAGTTATAAGTTGGTAATTATGTGGGTAATAAACCCTTAAAAGGGTTTCCCATGATTCCCACTCTAACTAGGTCAAATGTCGGGTCAAACTTGCTAATAAAAAGTCAACAGGATACTTAATTTCTAATTATGCATGATTAGCAATGTAGAACACATACAACCTGTTTGATCATTAATATAACTTGGTAATTAGTGTAAGAACATGTCTAAACATGTTCAACTCGACAATTTACTGTTTAGACCCGGTTCGGAACCGAAAGTCGCAAGGCTTTGACTTTTGCTTTGACTTCAGTTCTGACCCGTTTTGGTATTATTTAGAAATACCTAAGAGCTTCATTTGGACCAGGTTACATGCTAGTATAACCCTCTGTGATTATACACCATGGTTCATTAGTTAACCAATTAATACGCATGATTCCGTTAATTGCTCATATGTTGACCATTATGCCCTTTTCACCTTAAAACGTGATTTGTGAAAATGTAAAAGTGTAGAAACCTTAGTTACTGATATATAAACTTGTATGCAAAGTTTGACATCAGTTTGAGGTGTAGATTGAGAGTTATGCTCATTAGCGTAATTAAGAAGCTTTATGTTAATTAAACGGCGTATTTAGCGTATAGCCTATTTAAACTCACTTTTTGATATCAAAATTATTACCCACTAATGTAATATATTATTTTGGGATATTTGAAGATTTTTAATTAATTTTAAGCTGAGCATAACTAATAGTCGTAGGCTTAATCCGGTAATTGTCGGTTTTGCCCTTACGGGCCATAAAATGAGTTTTACATATCCAATCGACTCCAAACCTTTTGCTACTGATCTTAAATGATAAATAAATTATTTTAAGCCTTCTGGAATAATAAAAATATCAGCTTTATGTATCGAACCCGGAAATGGCTTCTAATCGCCTTTTTAAGCGTTTTTAACGCATAGTATGTACTAGAACTATGTTAAACATACAAGGGTTGATACCTACTGATATTTTGGGCAAATTATAATATTTTAACAGTAAGCAAAGGTTGATAAACTCAGACTTCAGTTTTGAGCTTTTCGGCTTATGTGAAATTACCAAAATGCCCCTACGGTGCATAGTTTGGTTATAATTGATAAATTTCACATATATGCAACACCCTACTGATATAACTTAGCAAATTGATTATCTTTGCTGATTACATCAGACCTGTAACTCAGGATACTACTTAAACTCTTTTATCACCTTATAAATGACCAAACTACCCCTACGGGGCATAGTTTGTGTTTAAATTCATTTCGGGCATAATAAATGATATCTTACTGATGTCACAACATATTTGGAGCATATTAACTTAGGAAACCTGTAAATGGCTCTCGTTATTACCCGTTACGCTTATTACGCGTTCGGTTCGGTTTATGTAACTAGTTTACATAAATTAGCCGAAACGGGTCAAACCTTATCGTTTTTATCTCAAAATACAGAATGTATATAATATACCCATATTAAACAAGTCTTCATACTTGATGGGTCTAAAACACATTCTATCCGGTCATCGCTTAATCGTGCGTACGAACCGTATCTTTGAAACTAACCGGTCTAAGCTTAAGCTTAATTAAAGACCCGTTAGGATTCTAATAGGTTATTATAAACCTTCGTTCCAGATTAGGAGTACCAGTAAAAGCTACTTGCATTTGCTTATTGTGATTATTACATTGCTCAGGTAAATACTTTTAACTTATTTCCCTATACGGGCTTGGGTTACGGTATATAGAATACCGCCTGATCGGGCATCAAATCTTCCATCGTTGGGTGGTTAATTGAATAATTTGATCGACTCGTTTAAACAGTCTTGTTTACTTAAAGCCTTTGGGGGGGGGGGGGTTAATGACAATGTCCCGGATATCCTTGGCATCATTTTACGAAATGGCCACAACTTAAGCGCGGGGTGTAGGCGTACACCCGTCAGTGCACAAAAGAATAATGTGGTGTGTCTATTGATCTTTAACCCGGACATGATCCAAGCTACTGAACGCATAAGGAACATGTAATTCGTTCACAAGATTATATATTTAAATAATTCTCCCAAGTTATAAAATGTTTATGCCACGTGCATCCAAATCAATTTTTAATCATTTTCCAAAATTAGTCAGTTGATTGTATTTACCAGTGTAAACTGACGTATTTTCCCAAAAAGATTAAATGCAGGTACTAAGCGTAATTGGCTGGGATTTCTCCTTAGCATCAATAGAAGTCTCGCAAGCTTAAGATGCCTAAAGTCTGTTGAACTATTTCTATTTTATTTTCGATCCATCTGTGGATAAACAATCGATTGTTGTGATACACGATATTACAATATTTTTATTCGGTTGAAATGTATCTTTAAATTGCTTCCGCTGTGCATATTAAATATTGTGTTGTTTGACTATTATGTTGCCAACCACGTCACGATACTCCCCACCGGTGACACGTGGAAATCGGGGTGTGACAGGTTGGTATCAGAGCCAACATTGAGTGAATTAAACACTAGCCTTTTGTGTTTAATCTCAATAACACAATTGCACATATCTAAACTTTCGAGTCTAGACAAATAACTTAGGACAAATTCTACCTTGTTTGGTTTTTGTTTTGTCCTTTATTTTATATATATTCTTGTCGTTATCTCATGTTGTATTGACAGGATTAAAAATGCCGCCAAGATTCTTCCGAAGAAGAGGACGAGGAAAGGGGCCAATCACCGCCCCCAATGACAACGAGGCAGGACCTTCGCATGTGCGAGCTCCTTCCACCACCGAGAGTGACGATCCCCGACAGAACCGGAGGAACCTCTTTGAGCCGGCTAGACGGTCGGTTTCGCACAGTTCGACACCTCCTGTTCATAACCCTTATGGGCCACAGCCGGAGTATGAGCCCAACAACCCTCAACCCTCCTACATACCTTTACAGCGATCTTTATCGCACCACTCCTTTGGTGACCCTACACCTGTCTTCAGGGGCCGGTTTAACCCGGCCAATTATATACAAGAACCAGTGGGTTTTAACCCATTGGGACAGGAGGACCAATTCTCGGGGGACAACGCTATGGATATGGACGAGGACACGGATCCCGTCGAACCTGCTAGTGGCACACCGAACCATCCCATAGAGATCTCGGATGGTTCATCTTTTCACGGATCACCCTACCAGGGTCCGGACAGTTACATGGCGCGATTTAACCAGCACGAGTGGTACTTCACACCCTCGCATCATTCGTCGCCTCACCAGCAGCAGCAGCAACAACAGCAGCAGGATCCCTCTGTGGATTCTCGATTCGTGGCAGTCACGCCACCGCCTCCACCGCCACCAGTTCAGTCGGCCGCTCCGCAACCGCCGAGGCGTAGGAGAACCGGAGCGCGGATGTCCGCGCGAGGAGGAGATTTCCATTTCAGCTCTCCTCGACAATCAAGTGGCAGTCACTATCCGCCACTTCAAGAAGATCCACAACTGGGTGGACCTTCACACCCAGTTGCACCGCAACCACCACCTATGGGTTTTGATAACCCGATTCCAGCATACACGGGTTCTATGGCGTACAACCCATTTGAGCCGCCAGCTCACACCAACTACGGTTACGGTGAAGCCGACCCCTACATGGTAGCGGCAAATTACAACGCCTTTAACCCAGAAGGACCGTACAGAGCTCCTTGGGGAGCAGGGTACCCAACTCATGGGTACCAGATACTGGCCAGACCTATCATTCGGACGTAATCGCAGCCGCCACAATTTTCTCCCCCAGAACGGGAGGAAATTCTTCAGAGACTGGATCAGGTTGAGCGAGACTTTCACCCCGACCGCAGGGAGAGACAAAGCTTCTTCCAAGGATTGACAAGCTTGATCAAAGGGAAGAGCAAGAAGGACCACTGAATCCTTCCAATTGGTTGAGCCCCTGCGTGGGCCAGTCTTGCTATGTAAACCCCCTGCGTGGGTATGCTTATTTGTTTTGACCCCTGCGTGGGTCTATCCTTCTGTTAACCCTACGAGGGTATGTCATTGTTTAAGTCCCTGCGTGGACTATTATGTTATTTGTGTAAGTCCCTGCGTGGACTATTATGTTATTAAGCCCCTACGTGGGTATGTTTGTTATTAAGCCCCTACGTGGGTATGTTTGTTATTAAGCCCCTGCGTGGGTAAGTCCTTGTTTAAACCCCTGTGTGGGTAAGTTTGTCTATTTGAAAAGTCCCGTTTAGGGCGACATGTAATCTATTAATGATTAATGGAATGTTTAATTTATAAATTTCATTTTTGCCATATTATGCATAAATAAAATATATATGAAATAAATAAATTAAGATCATTCCTTTTAAAAATAATCTGCCTACTTTAAATATTAATTAAGGATCTTAAAGGTGAAACCTAGCCTTCGGGTCAATTAAAAGACCGGGCCAAGATGGTAAGGCCTGTTAAAAAGATTCAAATCCCAGTTAACATCTGAAAACATGTTAACACTCCTGGCAGAAGTTATTTGTTAAAAAAATCACACACGTTATTTTATATAAGGATCTTTCCACAGATTCCTAACCCAATTTAATGATCTCTGAATCATGGGTTTAGGTCATCAATTAAGATGATCATATTTTGACCATACGTTGGTAATATAACGCCTACGGGCCTTGCTCATTTCTACATGAGCCAAGAGACAGTGGTAGCGATGACTCCCTGTCAGAAAAAGGTAATGAACTATGATTCAAACCTTCATGCCTTGATTCTCTGAAATCATGGCTTATAATTTAAAATGTCCTTGTGACTAGGCCTTATGTGCTAATATATATTGTTGTTGTTTATAATTAGGATAAATTATAACTGAAATCCTAAATAAATACGATTAATAAATTAACCAAATATGGTCTCTGTTTACCATGGTTAATGAAAAAGGTAATGAACTATGATTCAAACCTTCATGCCTTGATTCTCTGAAATCATGGCTTTATAATTTAAAATGTCCTTGTGACTAGGCCTTATGTGTTAATATATATTGTTATTGTTTATAATTATGATAAATTATAACTGAAATCCTAAATAAATACGATTAATAAATTAACCAAATATGGTCTCTGTTTACCATGGTTAATGAATTACCCTAAGGGGCAATTTCATAATAAACTCCCAAATAAACTATTGTCCTTGTTTTCTGTAACAGTTCAATTAAAATGGCTAACTCAGACGAAATTAATAGCCATCCAGTGGAGAATATTGACAACGCCCGGATTAATTTAACAGGTGCTGAATTGAAAGCGTTGGTAGACGACGCAGTTACAAAGGCATTGGAGCGGCAATACGAAGAGTATAGTGGGACTCGAAGTAGGACCCTATCCACACCGCATTCGAAGCCACCTTCCAAAAAGGATGTACCCAAGTAAGATGATGATAGACTCTCCTCAAACCACCACAGTGCTCCATCTCAGCAGGTTGTACTTAATCAAGAACCCCGTACTAAGGGTTGCTCCTATAAATATTTTGTCTCGTGCAAGCCCAGGGATTTTACTAGGGAAAAGGGAGCCATTGACTGCATGACGTGGTTAGACGAGATGGACACGGTTGTGGATATCAGCGGATGCGCTGAGAGGGATGTGGTCAAGTTTGTGTCACAATCATTTAAGGGTGAAGCATTAGCCTGGTGGAGATCACTGATTCAAGCCACCGGGAAAATCCCATTGTACAACATGTCTTGGGAACAATTTATTGCCCTTATTAGGGAAAATTACTGCCCTCAGCATGAGGTTGAGAAGATAGAGTCTGATTTTCTATCATTGGTGATGACAAACCTTGACTGTCAAGCTTACCTCACGAGCTTCAACACAATGTCCCGGTTGGTTCCGTATCTGGTAACCCCAGAACCAAAAAGAATAGCTCGTTTTATCGGTGGTTTAGCCCCGGAAATTAAGCCAAGCGTGAAGGCTTCTTGGTCAGCTACTTTTAGATCTGTAGCTGACATATCTTTGTCCCTCACTTTGGATGCGGTCAGGCAAAGATCGCTGAGGAATAAGGAGGCTGAGAAGAGAAAACGTGAAGATGATAGTTCACGGAGGTCGAACAAGAAGCACCGTGGGAACGGTGACAACAAGAAAGGATCTGAGTCAAGGAAAGATGGGCACCAGTCTGGTGAGAAGCCCAAATGCAAGATTTGCAAGAAACAGCACTTTGGAAAGTGCAGACTAGAATCAAACTCGCAAAGAACTTTTGCTTGCGGGATATGCAAGTCCAAGGATCACAAGACCTTGGATTGCAAAAAGCTGAAAGATGCAACTTGCTACAGTTGCAATGAAAAAGGGCACATTAAAACCAACTGCCCTAAATACGCCAAGAAGCCTGAAGAGGCCAAGAAGACCAATGATAGGGTCTTTAGAATGGACGCAAAGGAAGCGGTTCTAGATGACAACGTTATTACAGGTACTTTCCTTGTAAATGATGTATATGCAAGAGTACTTTTTGATTCAGGCGCTGACAAGTCTTTCGTAGATCATAAGTTTTGCAAATTGATGAATTTACCTGTCAAAACCTTGAGTATAAATTATGAGGTAGAGTTAGCAGATGGCACCTTAGAAACCGTCTCAACTGTGTTAGATGGATGTGTTATATCCATTAAGAACCACTCTTTTCCTCTGTCTCTACTTCCATTTAAGTTGGCCAGTTTTGACATAGTTTTGGGTATGGACTGGTTGTCTCATAACCAGGCCCAAATTGTCTGCAACAAGAAGCAGGTTGTGATAAAGACTCCGTCTTGTGAACCACTTACCATTCGGGGATAACCCAATATGGACTGCCTGAGCAAGTGACTATGCTCAAGGCTTCAAAATGTTTAAAGAAGGGTTGTGTCATCTACATAGCACAAGTGAATATTGATGAGCCTAAACCGAAGATTGAAGACATCCCCATCATTTCCGAATACCCAGAATAAAGACTCCGTCTTGTGAACCACTTACCATTCGGGGAGAACCCAATATGGACTGCCTGAGCAAGTGACTATGCTCAAGGCTTCAAAATGTTTAAAGAAGGGTTGTGTCATCTACATAGCACAAGTGAATATTGATGAGCCTAAACCAAAGATTGAAGACATCCCCGTCATTTCCGAATACCCAGAAGTTTTTCCGGAAGAACTACCTGGTTTGCCACCAGATAGGCAAGTGGAATTCAGAATTGATATCATCCCTGGGGCAGCACCTGTTGCTAGAGCACCCTACAGGTTAGCACCAACCGAAATGAGGGAGTTGAGAACACAGCTGGATGAATTGCTAGCCAAAGGTTTTATTAAACCTAGTTCGTCTCCATGGGGAGCACCAGTCTTGTTTGTTAAGAAGAAGGATGGATCGATGCGTCTGTGCATCGATTACCGTGAGCTTAATAAGGTCACGATCAAGAATAGGTATCCTTTGCCCAGAATCGACGATCTGTTCGATCAGCTACAAGGGGCAAGTTATTTCTCAAAGATTGACTTAAGGTCAGGCTACCACCAACTGAAGGTTAGAGATGAAGACGTGCAGAAAACTGCAGTTAGGACTCGTTATGGTCATTACGAGTTCCTAGTGATGCCTTTTGGGCTCACTAATGCACCTGCCGTGTTCATGGATCTCATGAATCGCGTTTGCAAGCCTTACCTAGATAAATTCGTCATCGTTTTCATCGACGACATTCTTATCTACTCGAAGAACCAAGCTGACCATGAGAAACACCTTCGCTGTATTCTTAAACTTCTACATCATGAGAAGCTCTATGCCAAATTTTCCAAGTGTGAGTTTTGGCTTCGAGAAGTCCAATTCCTTGGACACGTGGTTAGTGAGCGTGGTATCCAAGTGGATCCCACTAAGGTTGAAGCAGTTATGAACTGGCAAGAGCCAAAGACGCCTACAGAGATTCGTAGCTTCCTGGGATTGGCAGGATATTACAGGCGTTTCATTGAAAATTTTTCAAGGATTGCTGCACCCCTAACTTCCTTGACTAAGAAGAAAGTAAAGTTCGTTTGGGGCCCTAAGCAGCAAGAGTCCTTTGATATCCTAAAGCAAAAGTTGAGCAACGCCCCAGTACTGACATTGCCAGATGGAATAGAAGATTTTGTGGTTTATTGCGATGCATCGCACACTGGCATGGGGTATGTGCTTATGCAGAAAGGCAAGGTTATTGCCTATGCATCACGACAGTTAAAAGTGCATGAAAAGAATTACACCACCCACGACTTGGAGTTGGGTGCCGTTGTATTCGCACTAAAACTGTGGAGGCATTACTTGTATGGTATCAAGTGTGTGATCTATTCTGATCACAAGAGCCTTCAACATCTGTTTAACCAGAAGGATTTAAACATGAGGCAGCGCCGATGGATGGAGACGTTGAATGATTATGATTGTGAAATCAGATACTATCCCGGCAAGGCGAATGTAGTCGCTGATGCCTTGAGTCGAAAGGAAAGGGTGAAACCCATCCGAATCAATGCCAAGCGCATGGAGATAAAGAACAGTTTGACTAAAAGGTTGTTAGCTACACAGAAGGAAGTTGTGTTGGAAGCAAACTATCCTAATGAAAAGCTAGGAGTAACTGAGGAGCAGTTGTCTCTTGGCAAGGACGGAATTCTGAGACTGAATGGACGAATATGGGTTCCAATTTATGGAGGACTTCGAGATGTTATCCTCCAGGAAGCCCATAGTTCTAAATATTCCGTTCATCCTGGAGCTGATAAGATGTACCAGGATCTAAGGGCAAATTATTGGTGGATAGGCTTGAAAAAGTCTGTAGCTGCCTATGTAGCTAAGTGCTTGACTTGTGCGCAAGTCAAGGCAGAACATCAAAAGCCGTCAGGCTTGCTACAACAGCCTGAACTTCCTACGTGGAAGTGGGAAATGGTAACCATGGATTTTATCACCAAGTTACATAAGACAAGGAAAGGAAATGATACAATATGGGTTATAGTTGATAGACTGACTAAGTCAGCACATTTCTTACCCATCAAGGAGACTTATAGCTCCGACATGTTAGCCCAGTTGTACGTTGATAAGATTGTAGCCTTACATGGCATACTTGTGTTTATTATCTCTGACCGAGATACTAGATACACGTCACATTTTTGGAAGAGTTTCCAGCAATCTTTGGGCACACGTTTGAATTTCAGTACGGCTTACCACCCTCAGACTGACGGACAGAGTGAGCGTACCATCCAAACATTGGAAGACATGCTACGTGCATGTGTAATTGATTTAGGTGGTAGTTGGGATAACCACCTACCCTTGATTGAGTTCTCCTACAACAATAGCTACCACACCAGCATTAAGGCTGCGCCTTTTGAGGCCTTATATGGTAGAAAGTGTAGAACGCCCGTTTGTTGGGCGGAAGTTGGAGATGTCCAATTATCAGGACCAGAGATAGTCTTTGAAACGACGGACAAGATTGTCCAGATTCGTGACCGTCTCAAAGCTGCCCGAGATAGGCAGAAGAGTTACGCAGATCCAAAGTGTAAAGCTTTTCACTTCGAAGTAGGTGACAAAGTGTTACTTAAAGTATCACCCTGGAAGGGGGTGATGCGATTTGGTAAGAAAGGCAAGCTAAGCCCGAGATACATAGGACCTTTCGAGGTTATCGAACGTGTCGGGTCAGTTGCCTATAAGTTAAACTTACCGGAAGAGCTCAGTGGAATTCACAATGTGTTCCACATCTGCAATCTGAAGAAGTGTTTCGCTAATGAATCACTGGTCATACCACATACAGATGTGCATATATATGAGAGCTTAAAATTTGTGGAAAAACCATTGTCGATTGAAGATCGACAGGTTAAGAAGCTTCGAAGGAAGCATGTGCCTATTGTAAAGGTAAAATGGGATGCCCGTAGAGGACCCGAATATACGTGGGAGGTTGAATCCACGATGAAAGAAAAATACCCTTATTTATTTCAGTAAATCTCGGGGTCGAGATTTCTTTTAAGGGGGTGAGGATGTAACATCTCAAAAATTCACGTCCTATAATGTGTTGACACGTGTCACATGACTGAACGTGTGAAAGAATGTTCTGAAAGGACTAAAGTTGACAAACATGAAAAGTATGAGTATATACGAGTTCTAAATGTCAACAGTGAATAAATATATTGTACATTAACCCTACATGATGCTCATACCTTCAAACGAATAAATCATGGATCATACGGAGCTAAATATGAAAGAAAGTGAGAGATTACAAACTACAGGGGTTAAATGTGTCAACATGTTTAAGTTATACCTCTGAGTGACCTTTTGACAAACCCGAAGCTTTGTAACGGTTAATTATGCTCACTAGAATACACGATATAAATGTCATAAAGTTTCGTTATCGTATGAGCAAGTTGTGATCAAATTCGTATGTGAGGGGTTAAAGCGTCAACGTTGAAAGTTAGGACTTTACGGGTAACAATAAAGTTAACCGGGGACTTAACAAAATGGGTATATGTCTTAAAGCCCTTAAACATCAATTTGGAGGGTTCATAGTGCAAGAAAATGAAGTCTAAACAAAGTTTGAAGAGCCAAGGATCAAAACGCAATAAATCAAAAATTTTGATTTGATCAGACAAGGCCTCGCGCCACGCGAAGCCCCAGGGGGGGGGGGTCTACGCGTGCCGTGAGGGACTACCAGTTCCGAATTTCTTGGGTTTTTGCCTGCCATAGCCCTTGTGATCGACCTTTAACCGATTTTCCACATCTTTCTTGACCCCTAAACAACCCCTAAACATTTAGGGACACTTGTGGATGAGTTATGGTCAGTAGTAGACTTGTGTGTCAACATTTTATGGTGAATAAATCACTATATAAGGCCATGAAGTTGTAAACATTCTTCACACCTTCATTCTTGCATTCCTGATCACTTCTGGAGCTCAAGACTTCTCTCAAGTGATCTCTGGTCATTCATAGGACTCTTGTAAGTTTGCTAATCCTTCCTTAGTTAAGTTTTTGCTTAGTTATAGCTTAAAAGTCAAACCGTCGTAATTAACGGTTGACTTTAAGATTAATCACTAATGGTCCAGTGATTAGTCGAATCAAAAGTAGTTATAAGTTGGTAATTATGTGGGTAATAAACCCTTAAAAGGGTTCCCCCTGATTCCCACTCTAACTAGGTCAAATGTCGGGTCAAACTTGCTAATAAAAAGTCAACAGGATACTTAATTTCTAATTATGCATGATTAGCAATGTAGAACACATACAACCTGTTTGATCATTAATATAACTTGGTAATTAGTGTAAGAACATGTCTAAACATGTTCAACCCGACAATTTACTGTTTAGACCCGGTTCGGAACCGAAAGTCGCAAGGCTTTGACTTTTGCTTTGACTTCAGTTCTGACCCGTTTTGGTATGATTTCGAAATACCTAAGAGCTTCATTTGGACCAGGTTACATGCTAGTATAACCCTCTGTGATTATACACCATGGTTCATTAGTTAACCAATTAATACGCATGATTCCGTTAATTGCTCATATGTTGACCATTATGCCCTTTTCACCTTAAAACGTGATTTGTGAAAATGTAAAAGTGTAGAAACCTTAGTTACTGATATATAAACTTGTATGCAAAGTTTGACATCAGTTTGAGGTGTAGATTGAGAGTTATGCTCATTAGCGTAATTAAGAAGCTTTATGCTAATTAAACGGCGTATTTAGCGTATAGCCTATTTAAACTCACTTTTTGATATCAAACTTATTACCCACTGATGTAATATATTATTTTGGGATATTTGAAGATTTTTAATTAATTTTAGGCTGAGCATAACTAATAGTCGTAGGCTTAATCCGGTAATTGTCGGTTTTGCCCTTACGGGCCATAAAATGAGTTTTACATATCCAATCGACTCCAAACCTTTTGCCACTGATCTTAAATGATAAATAAATTATTTTAAGCCTTCTGGAATAATAAAAATATCAGCTTTATGTATCGAACCCGGAAATGGCTTCTAATCGCCTTTTTAAGCGTTTTTAACGCATAGTATGTACTAGAACTATGTTAAACATACAAGGGTTGATACCTACTAATATTTTGGGCAAATTATAATATTTTAACAGTAAGCAAAGTTTGATAAACTCAGACTTCAGTTTTGAGCTTTTCGGCTTATGTGAAATTACCAAAATGCCCCTACGGTGCATAGTTTGGTTATAATTGATAAATTTCACATATATGCAACACCCTACTGATATAACTTAGGAAATTGATTATCTTTGCTGATTACATCAGACCTGTAACTCAGGATACTACTTAAACTCTTTTATCACCTTATAAATGACCAAACTACCCCTACGGGGCATAGTTTGTGTTTAAATTCATTTCGGGCATAATAAATGATATCTTACTGATGTCACAACATATTTGGAGCATATTAAATTAGGAAACCTGTAAATGGCTCTCGTTATTACCCGTTACGCTTATTACGCGTTCGGTTCGGTTTATGTAACTAGTTTACATAAATTAGCCGAAACGGGTCAAACCTTATCGGTTTTATCTCAAAATCCAGAATGTGTATAATATACCCATATTAAACAAGTCTTCATACTTGAAGGGTCTAAAACACATTCTATCCGGTCATCGCTTAATCGTGCGTACGAACCGTATCTTTGAAACTAACCGGTCTAAGCTTAAGCTTAATTAAAGACCCGTTAGGATTCTAATAGGTTATTATAAACCTTCGTTCCAGATTAGGAGTACCAGTAAAAGCTACTTGCATTTGCTTATTGTGATTATTACATTGCTCAGGTAAATACTTTTAACTTATTTCCCTATACGGGCTTGGGTTACGGTATATAGAATACCGCTTGATCGGGCATCAAATCTTCCATCGTTGGGTGGTTAATTGAATAATTTGATCGGCTCGTTTAAACAGTCCTGTTTACTTAAAGACTTTGGGGGGGGGGGGGTTAATGACCATGTCCCGGATATCCTTGGCATCATTTTACGAAATGGCCACGACTTAAGCGCGGGGTGTAGGCGTACACCCGTCAGTGCACAAAAGAATAATGTGGTGTGTCTATTGATCTTTAACCCGGACATGATCCGGGCTACTGAACGCATAAGGAACATGTAATTCATTCACAAGATTATATATTTAAATAATTCTCCCAAGTTATAAAATGTTTATGCCACGTGCATCTAAATCAATTTTTAATCATTTTCCAAAATGAGTCAGTTGATTGTATTTACCAGTGTAAACTGACGTATTTTCCCAAAAAGATTAAATGCAGGTACTAAGCGTAATTGGCTGGGATTTCTCCTTAGCATCAATAGAAGTCTCGCAAGCTTAAGATGCCTAAAGTCTGTTGAACTATTTCTATTTTATTTTCGATCCATCTGTGGATAAACAATTGATTGTTGTGATACACGATATTACAATATTTTTATTCGGTTGAAATGTATCTTTAAATTGCTTCCGCTGTGCATATTAAATATAGTGTTGTTTGACTATTATGTTGCCAACCACATCACGATACTCCCCACCGGGCCCACCGGTGACACGTGGAAATCGGGGTGTGACAGATATAGAGATTGATAATAAACTCAACTACATAGCGAGGCCTATCGCAATTCTAGACCGTAAAGTTAAGGGTTTAAGGAACAAAGAAATCGACCAAGTAAAGGTCAAATGGGAACACCGGAAAGGATCAGACACCACTTGGGAGTCTGAAGAGGAAATGAGACGACTCTACCCTTCACTTTTCGATACGTGTATGCATTATAATTTTATACGTGAAATGGTTTCGGGGACGAAACCCTCTTTAAGGAGGGTGGACTTGTAACACCCCAAAATAATTAATAGTTAAAATACCAAATATTAAAAGGAAAAAGTTAGTTTAATTGACACTAGTCTAATAAAGAAAACTAGAGGGACTGATTTTGTAAGAATGGAAACTTGATTTTAAAAAAACAAAATAAATAAAAAACCACACACACATATACGAACGTGCGGGTGTGTGCGACCAGAGGAAAGAAAACAAGGACCAAACCCTAGTTCTTGATCAATTCAATCAAATTCAGCCCCTAAATCAAACGAATCTGAATGCATGTTGCCGAATTAGAGTGCCTAACATTCTCTCTTCATAAGGTATGTTGGGAATTTGATGTATACTTGTGTATTGAGTTCTTGATGAAATCTATGATGCATAATTGAGTAGTAAATTGCTGAAATTATGTTAAAAATAGTGTAATCTACATGATTCCAAATAAAGTTTTGATAAATATAAGTAGAACAATTGCTATGACTAGGAAATTGGTTGAATGCACAAGTATGAACAAATGGGTTTTTTGATGTATAATCGAACTCAAGAAATCTAGAAGGTTAATAATGATGTTGAACAAGTTATAACCAGAAATTTGATATGAAAAGGGGATAGTAAACATTTCTACTTGTGAAGTAGGGGTTTTGATGGTTAGAAAACTTCAATAACAAGAATGTTATGGCTAATTGTAAAGTATGCACATAAGGTGCTTGACAAAACGTCTAAAAGATGTTGATAGACACTAATTGTGGTGTTTGGCTAAGTTAACAAGCTTTAGTTATGAGCCGAAAGGTTCTGATGATAATTGGCTTGTGTATTTTAGGCAACACGAGTGAGGCGTCGGGAAGTCAAGTCGGTGCGGACACTCGCTTGAAAGGAAAGCTTTAAGGTACGTGGCTAAATGCTTCGTTAATATGGTTATTTAGTGTTTTGTTGTTGCTAATAATTGGTATATTAGAATATGAGGTTTTAGTGATTTAGTTTGCTTGAATGATGAACTTCATAAGGGCAAACTAAACGGGTAACTAAAAGAAGGTACAAACCGGGTAACGAGAGTATCTTATTCGTAGACTCTAAGTCCGGGGAACGGGTAGTGAGTTATTAAACACGCAAACCGGTAATGGGAGCGTGAGTGTTGAAAAAAAAATAAGGAACCCGTGAATGGGTCTTCTTATTATGAATTAATAACCCGTCCGTGTGGTTTCGGGTAGAATGAACTAATGGGTAAAGTTGGTTAAAACGTTGAATAAACATATACATGCATGATTATGAATCTAATAATGTATATTCGTTACAAATTCATGCTACAAAGATGTTAATAGTTTGAAGTCGGGAAACTATAAGCTTCACTAGTGATTTTAGAATATCCCGTATTGTGTTTTGTTGTCTTAATAGTGCGAAATGGGAACAAACGGGTCAAAACAGCAAGACATCAAAGATATTGCTGTAGATGAGTCGCTGGCGGGCCGCGTTAGCCTGGTCTGGTTTTACGAGGGGCGCGAGAGAGCTACCCTAAGCTACGGTAGCTACCGTAGCTTATGGTAGTGACTGAAGTTGTTACGCTGGTTCCCTACTGCCTTACGGCAGCCTCCATTTGCCTAGAGGCTACCGTAGCTTACGGTGGCTACCGTAAGCTACGGTAGCGCCCAGTCATTTTTGTTGAGTTTTGCGTATTTTAGTTAATCGAGTCCGTTTTTAGCGTATTTTCGATTATACAAATTACTAAATACCTTATTACTAATGTTTGTTAAAAACTTTCAGCTTTAGGATAATACAAGCACGTGGATGATGATCAAGTCAATGCTTCCGAACCGAACACATTCAAGATCCTGTTTCGCAACTTTTGTTATCTTTACTTATTAAGTAGAACTTATGTAATCGAAGGAATACTTATGTATCCTAATGTCGTTTTTGAATGTTTGATAAATTCGTAAGTACTAAGCTAAATGTCAATGTAAATGCTTTGAATTAGTGCTTATATAGCTTAATTCCGTTTTATTATTATAAACTTTTATATTAAGAACGAGTGTTACAAGTTGGTAATCAAAGCTAAGGTTAAAGACAAATGTGTTCGGTTCAAGGTTTGATCAACATCCGGTATGAATTTATTTGAAGTAAATTCTAAATTGAAAGACTAGAAGGAATAGTGATTTATTGTGTATGGGAGGAGTATAGTAATATACTCGAACCCGGGAAGTACACTTAGCATAAATGGTTAAGGCAAGTTGTATACTTGGCCGAATAGTGAGTATGAATTCTCATGTAAAGGTATGAGAATGATTGAAAGAATTATTTATCGAATTATTTATGAAATTAATTTAACATTTCAGCTAGAAGATGTCGGGAGGTGCTAGTGATAATATCCTATCCCTCAGTACCGACGAGTTGAAAGAAAAGATTTCCGAGGAAGTCGGAAGGGCAATTGAAGCTAGGCTACCAAGATTCATGGAAAGGCTACAAAATACATTACTTTCTACTATGGAGGAAAAGATGGGCCAATTAAGCGAAGACCTTACCAATGATAGAGGTAAGGCCAAAGAAAAGAAAGGTTGTTCTTATAACAAATTTATGGCGTGTAAACTGTCACACCCCCAAAATCCACACGCAGAGTACCACCGCTTGGAGGCGTGACTGACCAGGATCAAGCCACCAATCATATTGAACAATGTAAATAGCAAGTGTAATTCAACCAACCAAAATGAAAGGTGTTCCAAAAACCAAAGTATAGTATCAATGTTTAGCAGAAGCATAAATGTAAAACCCAACATAAGTAATAAGTTCAAAGAGTCATAAAGTTTTTATCAAAATATCCACCATCCGTGCCCACAACGACCGCGCCTCCCGTGCAAGCTCCATGAGTACCTATGGTCCTGCAAGGCATGTAACAGAGAGTCAACAACTAGTTGAGCGAGTTCACAGTTGGTTGTTTAGTTATAGTGTTCGTTTCGTAAACCGTATGTTTGTTTAGTAACCAATGTATCGTGTCTGTTTGTATCGAGGCCTTCCCGGCATGCGTGCGAAGATTAGTGGGGGTCTCCCATGTTTTCTAGACTAGGTATATTTGTATCGCAGCCCACCCGGCATGTGTGCGAAGATTAGTGGGGGTCTCCCATGTTTTCTAGACTAGGTATATTTGTATCGCAGCCCACCCGGCATGTGTGCGAAGTTTAGAGTATGGTTCGCAGCCATTCCAGGCATGTGTGCGAAGATTAGTTCTATTATCGCAGCCATTCCCGGCGTGTGTGCGAAGAGAAGTATATGTATCACTAGTCTAGCAATATCTACCAATAACCTTCCTCTCCCGAGGCCTATGGTATGTAATTCCGATAACAATTTAAGCATAAGTAATCATCCAAACCCATTCCCAACCCTTGGAATCCCATGCCTTGGTAAGAGTGTGAACTCACCTTGGTTTGCTCGGTATGCTAAAATTACACGCTCACAAATAATCAGTCACGACCTATAGTACGCACGCATATAAAATCAGTTTTCGTCCGAAACGATTCACATGCAATCTATGTCACAAAGTGTGCTTAGGCAATCATTAACAAGTAGCACATAACAGTTATCGTGTCATCCTACTATCATCAAGTAATATCCTAGCACGTGTTCTGTTCACAAGCAACTTCAAATCATGAATTCATTATGTACATGACATATAATATTTAGTTCTGTGCAACGATTATATTAATAACCCAATTAATACTTGTGCGGCCCACTCAACCCTATAAGCCCAAATCAAGTATGCATGTTAACAGTTTAGTACCCATACAATTCCACCATTTAAATATATTGATTCATAATAATCCATCTAACATATTATCACATGACCGATTATATGCATGAAAATATTGTACTGACATCAACAATCATGACACCATGAAAATATTGTACCAACTATACATCATGTGCACAGCCCCCATCACATGTTTAAACATTAATGGCCCAATAGGATTCCTTTTTGTTGCAATGTTGACAGATGCATTTAAATGTGGTCGGCCATATAATTGATTCACAATCTTACTGTATATTCCTGTTGTCCACTCGCAACCCTTATATTCAACAAGTCGAGTAATCATTATTATTCAACAAGCAATTGTCATCATGCATTATAACAATAACAATGTCGATTCAATACTAACCACTAATCATTAAATCAGAACATCAACATCACGCTATCATACATTGGTAATATATTGAAAACGATTTACTCATCCAATCAGTTTACCAGACCATTCATATAGTCTAAATAATCATAAGAAGATCCCAGTCTTTAACTACTAACATGTATTTCACAATCTCACAGAACCTCATCAATCAAATATACATACAGACATGTGATAATTCTACTACGAAGTCATGCAGAAAATCCAACAACAAACAATGCAAACTAACCGGGATGGAAGGGACACAAGATTGATCGAAAAAGAAAGGCTTGAAGACGTGTAGATGCCGTCGTACAGGGCAAGGCAGTAGGGGCCCTAGGGTTTGCTGGTTGAAACTTTTACGTAAAAGGATAATATCAGAACACTATAGTTGCTCGCTACTGGGCCGAAGCCCAGTCCCATTTTCGGCGGCCCACCTCCTTTCGTTTAGGAGTGATTTCGTGAGGAGTGGGTGTTTTCGGCTAGAAGGTGTTTCAAGTAGTGATCAACATTTATTAATTATATAACACATATATTGTAAATACAGAATATACATCTCTATGTAGGTGGGTGTTTCGGGTGTGGGTATTTCGGCTAGGAATCCATCTCTTGTTTTATTTATAAAACATAAATTAACACCACAATATTATAAACATACATAATAAATGCACATCAAGTATATATATCAAACACACTTATAAGGCACACCAAATATAACATATCACCCACAATGCGATTTAACATAATACATACGTATACAGTTATGAAACGAACAAGTCGTGTAAACAAACAACTTAACAATTAACGTGCAATTAATGCGAAGATGGAATCTTGGAAACTCGAGTTGTCACATAAACCCCCGATCTTCAATGGATAGGTGGATCCAATTGTTTGTCAAAGGTGGATAAGCGATATCGAGGGTGTTTTTGAACGAACGCATTGTGATGAAAGCGACTTCGTGGCTTATGGAACTGGCCAACTTAGAGGCCAAACAAAGGATTGGTGGGACAACCTCAGAAATGAAAGGGGTGTTAAAGCAACAAGGGCAATGACTTGGGAAGATTTTAAAACGCCATTTCTCAAACATCATAGCCCCAAGGCGGTAATCAATAAGATAAAAGAAGAATTCATGCAATTGAGGCAAAAAGGTGAAACCATAGATAAAATCACGGGGACGTTTATGGTTAAACTCAAGTTTTGTGATGAGTTGGTCAAGACCGAAGAACAGAAAATTTACTACTATCACAATATGCTTAGGTCCGAATATAGGGAGTTCATGACTCCCTCACATTATGAAAGCCTCACCGACATTATCAATGCGGCGCGAGAACGCGAGATTGAATTGAAAAGGAAAGTTGAAAGAGGTGAGAGAAGGGCCTTGGATGAAAACCCGAGTCCCACAAAGAAGTCGAAGGTAGCTGAATCTTCGAAGAAGGGAAACGCGAAAGGAGGTTCCCCGAGTTATAAGATAAGTGGACGCGCACATAAAGGCGACTGTTATTTTAAGAACAAACCTTGTGTTGCATGTGGCAAAATAGGGCATGGGGTTTCAAACTGCCCAGACAAAGTAACTGTGTGCTATAAGTGTTATCATCCGGGTCATAAAAAGTCAGAATGTCCGGAACTAACGGTAAAGAAAGAGGGTGCTGACTCCAAGAATGAAACCCCGAAGTCAAAGGCAAGGTCGTTCCAAATCACTGCTGCTGAAGCAAAAGTGGAACCTGACGTGGTTACAGGTATATTTACTGTAAATTCTATCCTTACACGTGTTTTGTTTGATACGGGTGCGAACAAGTCTTTTATTTCACATAGATTCATTCAAAACCCTTTGTTCACATTAACAAAATTACCTATGCCAATGGAAGTAGAAGTAGGTAATAACAAAAGTTTCATTATTTGTGATGTATGTCGGGAATGCAAACTGAATATCGATGGCGAGGAATACTCCATTGATTTAATACCCATGTCCATGGGTGAATTTCAAGTGGTGGTCGGAATGGACTGGTTGTCTCGCTATCACGCTAAGGTGATATGCTTACGTAAGGATATACACTTAACGTCTCCGAGCGGAAAGCGTGTCATAATCTATGGGGAGAAGGCTTGTAATCCCATGACATGTTCGATGATAGAAGCCCGCAAGTTTCTACTACACAGATGTAAGGCATATTTGACTTACGTACGTGATGTGGAAGAAGAAATGCCAAGGATTGAAGACGTACCAGTGGTGCGTGAATTCGAAGATATTTTTCCAGAGGATCTATCGGGAATGCCGCCAGAGCGTGAAATAGAGTTCGGGATTGAACTGATTCCAGGTGCTAAAGCACCATATAGACTGTCACCGTCGGAATTGCAAGAATTAATGTCCCAATTACAAGATTTACTCGATAAGGGATTCATCCGGCCTAGTGTGTCTCCTTGGGGAGCGCAGGTGCTATTTGTAAAGAAGAAAGACGGGAGCATGCGGATGTGTATTGATTACCAGGAGTTAAATAAACTCACGGTAAAGAATCGATACCCGCTCCTGAGGATCGATGACCTGTTCGATCAATTACAAGGCGCTAGCTGGTTTTCAAAAATCGATTTGAGATCGGGTTACCATCAGTTGAGGGTAAAGGAGGATGATATACCAAAGACGGCGTTCTGTACGCGATACGGACATTATGAATTCCTCGTGATGTCCTTCGGATTAACGAATGTACCCGCGGCTTTCATGGACCTCATGAACCTGGTTTGCAAGCTGATGCTCGATAGGTCGGTGATTGTTTTTATCGACGACATCCTCGTTTATTTAAGAAATGAGGAAGGTCATGCTAGCCATTTGTGGGAAGTGTTAACGATACTAAGGCGGGAAAGATTATATGCTAAATTCTCAAAATGTGCCTTCTGGTTACGAGAGGTACAATTCCTAGGGCACGTCATAAGTGCCGAAGGAATATTGGTGGATCCATCGAAGGTGGAAGCAGTGTCAAATTGGAATCCTCCAAAGAATCCATCCGAAGTTAGAAGTTTCTTGGGGTTGGCAGGTTACTATCGGAGATTCATTCAGGATTTCTCCAAGATTGCATCGCCTTTGACCAAGTTAACCCGCAAGAACGAGAAGTTCGTCTGGGAAGATGATCAGGAAGAGGCATTTCGGACATTAAAGGAAAAGTTAACCTGTGCACCGGTGTTGACATTATCAGATGGTACAGAGGATATGGTAGTGTATTCAGATGCATCACACCTAGACCTTGGGTGCGTGCTAATGCAAAGGGGAAGGGTAATCGCGTATGCCTCAAGACAACTTAAGCCGCATGAAACAAAATACCAGACTCATGATCTCGAACTGGCAGCCGTAGTCTTCGCCTTAAAGATCTGGAGACATTACTTGTATGGTGTGAAATGTACTATTTTCACTGACCGTAAAAGTTTAAAGTACTTCTTCGATCAGAAGGAGTTAAATATGAGGCAGAGGCGCTGGTTAGAAGTAGTGAAGGACTATTACTGCGAAATCCCCTATCACCCCGAAAAGGCTAACGTAGTGGCGGATGCCCTTAGCCGAAAGGATGAATACACTCCTATCCGAGTACAGTCTATGCAATTGGTAGTAACTTCGGGCTTACTTAAACGAATTCGAGAAGCCCAGATCGAAGCAGTAAAGAAAGAGAATTGGAAGAAAGATCGTATAAAAGGGTTGATAAAAGATCTTGTGGAAGGAAGTAATGGGATGAAATACCGGTATGGTAGGATTTGGGTCCCAAAAACATGTGGTGTTAAGGATCTTCTACTTGATGAGGCTCATAAGTCTCGCTATTCGATCCATCCTGGAGTGACCAAAATGTATAGAGATTTGAAGCAAAACTATTGGTGGCCAGGGATGAAAAGAGATGTTGTTAAATACGTAGAAAAGTGCATCACATGTTTACAGGTTAAGGCGGAGCATCAAAAGCCTTATGGCAAACTCCAACCATTAGACATTCCAGTTTGGAAATGGGAGCATATTACTATGGACCTGTTGACAAAACTGCCAAAGATGGCTAGGGGATTTGATGCCATTTGGGTAGTTATAGATAGACTAACCAAAAGCGCACATTTCATCCCTATTCGAGAAACCTACACTTCTGAGAAAATGTCGGAGGTATACATGAACGAGATTATAGCACGCCACGGGGTTCCGGTAACTATCGTGTCCGATGGAGATACTCGGTTTACCTCAAATTTCTGGCGCGACTTTCAAAATCAAATGGGTACCAAGTTGTTGATTAGTACCGCATACCACCCACAAACCGACGGGCAAAGCAAGAGAACGATACAGACATTGGAAGATATGCTTCGGGCTTGCATAATAGATTTTGGCAGAAGTTGGGATATGTATCTACCGTTAGTCGAATTTTCATATAACAATAGCTACCATTCAAGTATTGGCAGGGCCCCGTATGAAATGTTTTACGGAAGAAAATGTCGGACACCGATATGATGGCAAGAAGTAGGCCCTCGGGAGCTTGCTCATAAAGATGTAATTCGGGTTTCGAACGAGAAAATCGACATGTTCCGAGTTCAACTGAAGGCAACTCAAGATCGACAAAAATCATATGCGGATAAGAGACGAAGGCCAATCGAATTTCAAATTGGCTATAGGGTGGTGCTTAAGGTATCTCCGTGGAAGGGAATTATCCGATTCAGAAAACAAGGAAAGTTGAGTCCGCGATTTATAGGGCCTTTTAAAATTTTGGAGCGAGTGGGTAAGGTGGCTTACCGACTAGAATTACCGGAGGAACTAAGTGGGATACACAACATGTTCCATGTCTCGCATCTGCGGAAGTGTTTAGCGGATGATACTACCTATGTTCCCCTCGGTGATATAGAGATTGATAATAAACTCAACTACATAGCGAGGCCTATCGCAATTCTAGACCGTAAAGTTAAGGGTTTAAGGAACAAAGAAATCGACCAAGTAAAGGTCAAATGGGAACACCGGAAAGGATCAGACACCACTTGGGAGTCTGAAGAGGACATGAGACGACTCTACCCTTCATTTTTCGGTACGTGTATGCATTATAATTTTATACGTGAAATGGTTTCGGGGACGAAACCCTCTTTAAGGAGGTTGGACTTGTAATACCCCAAAATAATTAATAGTTAAAATACCAAATATTAAAAGGAAAGAAGTTAGTTTAATTGACACTAGTCTAATAAAGAAAACTAGAGGGACTGATTTTGTAAGAATGGAAACTTGATTTTAATAAATCAAAAACCACACACACATATACGAACGTGTGGGTGTGTGCGACCAGAGGAAAGAAAACAGGGACCAAACCCTAGTTCTTGATCAATTCCATCAAATTCAGCCCCTAAATCAAACGAATCTGAATGCGTGTTGCTGAATTAGAGTGCCTAACATTCTCTCTTCATAGGGTATGTTGGGAATTTGATGTATACTTGTGTATTGAGTTCTTGATGAAATCTATGATGCATAATTGAGTAGTGAATTGCTGAAATTATGTTAAAAATAGTGTAATCTACATGATTCCAAGTAAAGTTTTGATAAATATAAGTAGAACAATTGCTATGACTAGGAAATTGGTTGAATGCACAAGTATGAACAAATGGGTTTTTGATGTATAATCGAACTCATGAAATCTGGAAGGTTAATAATGATGTTGAACAAGTTATAACCAGAAATTTGATATAAAAAGGGGACAGTAAACATTTCTACTTGTTAAATAGGGGTTTTGATGGTTAGAAAACTTCAATAACAAGAATGTTATGGCTAATTGTAAAGTATGCACATAAGGTGCTTGACAAAACGTCTAAAAGATGTGATAGACACTAATTGTGGTGTTTGGCTAAGTTAACCAGCTTTAGTTATGAGCCAAAAGGTTCTGATGATAATTGGCTTGTGTATTTTAGGCAACACGAGTGAGGCGTCGGGAAGTCAAGTCGGAGCGGACACTCGCTTGAAAGGAAAGCTTTAAGGTACGTGGCTAAACGCTTCGTTAATATGGTTATTTAGTCTTTTGTTGTTGCTAATAATTGGTATATTAGAATATGAGGTTTTAGTGATTTAGTTTGCTTGAATGATGAACTTCATAAGGGCAAACTAAACGGGTAATTAAGAGAAGGTACAAACCGGGTAACAGGAGTACCTTATTCGTAGACTCTAAACCCGGGGAACGGGTAGTGAGTTATTAAACAAGCAAACCGGTAATGGGAGCGTGAGTGTTGAAAAAAAATAAGGAACCCATGAAAGGGTCTTCTTATTATGAATTAATAACCCGGCCGTGTGGTTTTGGGTAGAATGAACTAATGGGTAAAGTTGGTTAAAACGTTGAATAAACATATATATGCATGATTATGAAACTAATAATGTATATTCGTTACAAATTCATGCTACAAAGATGTTAATAGTTTGAAGTCGGGAAACTATAAGCTTCACTAGTGATTTTAGAATGTCCCGTATTGTGTTATGTTGTCTTAAAAGTGCGAAATGGGAACAAACGGGTGAAAACAACAAGACAGCAAAGATATTCCTGCAGATGAGTCGCTGGCGGGCCGCGTTAGCCTGGTCTGGTTTTACGCGGGGCGCGAGAGAGCTACCGTAGCTTACGGTAGTGACTGAAGTTGTTACGCTGGTTCCTACTGCCTTACGCAGCCTCCATTTGCCCAGAGGCTACCATTGCTTATGGTGGCTACCGTAAGCTACGGTAGCGCCAGTCATTTTTGTTGAGTTTTACGTATTTTAGTTAATCGAATCCGTTTTTTAGCGTAGTTTCGATTATACAAATTACTAAATACCTTATTACTAATGTTTGTTAAAAATTTTCAGCTTTAGGATAATACAAGCACGTGGATGATGATCAAGTCAATGCTTCCGAACCAAAAACATTCAAGATCTTGTTCCGCAACTTTTGTTATCTTTAGTTATTAAGTAGAACATATCTAATCGAAGGAATACTTATGTGTCCTATTGTCGTTTTTGAATGTTTGATAAATTCGTAAGTACTAAGCTAAATGTCAATGTAAATGCTTTGATTTAGTGCTTATATAGCTTAATTCTGTTTTATTATTATAAACTTTTATATTAAGAACGAGTGTTACATATATAAACTTTTATATTAAGAACGAGTGTTACATATATTTACCGTGCCGGGTCAGTCACACGCGTGTCCAACCAGAGGCTAACACGTAAGGCGGGAAATATGGAGTGACAACTACCACGCGCGCGTGGACCTCACTCGCCTGACACCATATGAAAAGGCGCGCCTGACACAGCAACAACACGATCATCACTGTGTCAGCGGTCAACTCAAACGTCGCTGTCACCCCCAACTTGCACCAACCTGTCAAGTAATGCTTTTTCAAATTTTAAGAAATTTCCCGCGCAAAAGCACACACTACTTCAGCAACAAGCTAGGAAGATGCGTCGCGTGAATAGCAATCATTTACACGCGTGCCAACCTTTCAAGCCACAAAGATTCTTTCAGAGTAACAGAGGAAGCGTATACTCCGCTCTTCCAAATTTCATGAATTTTCCTGACTCAGAAGATGCTTTCCGAAAACCCAGATGAGAGCAGGCTTAACTTCTTATTTTTTCTAGTCCAGAGCTACAACCACTTGCCTCGCGCATGGAAGCAGCACTGGACTGGGGGACTTGAAGGGGTATGGTCCCAAATCTTACGCCGACCAATCAGGTCGCACGCGAGACCATACCCTTAGTAGACTAATTTGGTATCTTTTCCAACCTTGCGCCAGCCAATCAGGTGTAACCTAGGTCGCACGCGGGGTCAGGATAAACACAAGACCAGATTTCACACTTGGCTTCTTGGATGAAAACTCTCACTTCCTGGACCCTACGTGTGACAACCCGAAATCTCAAGGTCCTTTCTCTACACATCACTTGTTTCACAATTCTATTTTCACAGTTCGTTTTACGTTGTAACATGTGCACGATATATGAATGATTAAAGTATTGTTATATTTTGTTGTTAAATGAAAACTTAGGAGTTGTTTAGTGTACTTAACATGTTCATGCTTCATAACTTTGGGCCGCACACCACACTCGAGTCACACTTTGTTTACGGGCCAAACCTCCTCTTTGTAGTACTTAGGAGCTCTCGACCCAAATCCCTTCGAAGCCCAAGAGGGGCCCGGCTCACATATGAGAACGTATACACACCTATGAATTGTGAATGTCCCTCATAATCTTGCAAGCACACAAGGCACAAAACCCTAGTTCCTCTCAAACCGGCAACGGAAGTGATCCGATTCGAAGCATCGCCTTCATTGATCGAGTCCCTTCATTTGAAGTATCATCATTCGTCTGTTTCGACTAACAACTCTACAAACTCTCGGTTAGTGTAACCATCCTTAGTTTGATTCTTTTTTATTGTTCATGAGTATGTATGACATGTTATTGAGTTGCAACGATGAACGTGGAACCGTGCGAAACATGTTAAATAGTTAGGGCTTGCATGATAGAGTAGGAGTTGAAGGCCTACTTGTGATGATTACACTGTTAGCATAAATCTGATTCAAGATGCTATGTAGCTCTAGGATGTTAATTAAGTCTTAATACAATTCAAGTTAAACCGATGTTAAGGTTGCATGTTACGTACTAGCCGAACCAGTAGATAAAAGGATGAATGATCCATGCGAATGTGGGTTTAGAGGTCTAATTCTGTTGAAGTGCATATAAGAATATGGAAAAAATATGAATACATGTTCAAGTATTGGGTGAATTGTTAATGAGTAAATGTACATGATTATGAATTTTGGTAACTGTTTGATTTAGGAAGACAAAATTCATGTAACAGAAAGCCATGATTTAAGGGATGGGTTATTTATAAATCGCACACTATTAATACGGAGTTGCACACGCTTCACATGGTCCGAACACTCTTATGGATCGCACACCGGTTGTTGGGCCTAGTCGCACACTTGAGGCCTAGTCGCAAAACTAGGACTTACTCGCACACTTCATTGGGCCGTACCCCAACTCTTGGGCCTGCATTGTTCACGGGTCACACAAGTTTAACCCGATCACACTCTCTATGTGCACTTGCAACTGTTTGGGCTCTACTTGTGGACTGGCCACACATTTCATTAAACATGGTGGTTTTAATTGGGTCGTGTCCTAGTGTTGGGCCGTAGACGAATCATGTTGATCGCACACTTTCATGTTTTGTGATTATTAAACGTGGCCATGCAAACAAACTGATATTAGAGAATTCCAACACCTACTATGTGATACTAAGATGTACGTTACTGATTGGATTGTATGATTAACTATTGCAATTTATATGAAGATACGTGTATTTTACCTTTGTCATATGTGCTACAACTTGCATTAAGTGATTAAGAAACTGATTCTCTTTGGTAACCACGGTAGGGTTTGGTTGACCAACTTGGAAACGGGTAACATAACACACCGAGCAATCTAAGGTGAGTTCACTTCTCTTGAGCATGCGTCCCGGTGGGTGGGACAATCAAACGGGTATTTCTGAGAGGAATACGTCTTTTCTGGGTTAAAACTGGGATGTTGGATAATACACACACACCTATCACCTTAAGTCCCATCTTATACCGAATTAGTTACCTGAGAGGTAACGGGGTATTAGTTGATAGCGCTAATAGGCTTGGCAACCTCACACCGTACCTGAGAGGACGGGCGTGAACTCGTGACCTTAATCAAGACCAATGCCTTGATAGGGGGCATTGGGGATAGGCAAACAAACTGATGCCATCTTGTACAGTATCGAGTTATTATCAACATTGTTTTCGAAAATTTTATTAAACCGGAATAAACGCTTGGTAACCAAACGTTTTGCAAAAACTGTGAACTCGCCAACTTTTTGCTGATACACTTGTTGCATGCTCGCAGGTCGTTAGATTCTTTGGACAAGGAACTTGCTGTATGGGATTGCTGGAGTAGTCATGGGTCGAGCCTTTTGGAAACATGAGACCTGTTTATTGATTTCATACATTTGGTGTAGCAACATTAAATAATGGTTTACTTTATGCTTCCGCTGAACACGTTAAACTTTAAGTTATGTTTTGAGAATACTTTAATGTAATAAATGGTATCTTTTATATAATATCTTGCTAATAGTTCAATGTGATTGGTGGCTGGATCATGGTACGTCACACGCCTAGCAGGGTTTCCGCATGTGGTATTTTGGGGGTGTGATAGTTTGGTATCAGAGGCACTGGTTATAGTGAACTAGGTTTTAAAACGTTTTTATAAAGCCAGACTATAACCATATAGTTCTGAAATCGACCATGACACTCAGCTCTAGACTGCAAGGTTCGTCTCTCGTTTACTTATTGCACAGCATAACTAGTGTACCCTTACGTATGACATTGCATGTGATTGCACACTTAGCACTACAATAGGAATTCATGTATTTTTTTCCTACGCTATGTGACTGATAGTGTGATGTTCCCTCTAGACTTTCGTGATCTATGTTTTGTGATGTCTTTTGTTTTGCTATTCGAAACTAAGGAACCATTTAACGCGAGTTAAGAGGAGCTGAGATAAACGTGCAAATCACATTATCATTATGGGTGCACACATAATGATAATGTGGGGTGCATGTGGGTCCCAGTAAGGCTTAACGAGTGCGAAATGGGTTCTGTTCCGTTGTTTGACGTAGTGACAGAACTCAGTAATCTGTAAAAGTCATAGCGATGTTTGACTCCTACTCAATCCCGACCCTTAACCTTTTCCACTCTTCTTATATAGAATCATGAGCGGACGAAACGGTGGACGTGGTGGAGGCCGCAGTGGCGGACGTGGCAACATAGTTATATCCCAGGCGGAACTAACCGATATGATCAATACTCGTGTGGCTGAAGCCCTAGCGGCTCGGCAGGCTGGTACGATATGTGCCAAATACTCTTTATCCTTGTGTCGCGTACTCGACTCTTACTCGTGTGTTGTATTTTCTTTCATCCTTAGGTCAACACGTGAATCAGAATCAGAACAACCCACCTATTTGCACATTCAAAACGTTTATGGATTGTAAGCCACAGACGTTTAGTGGGACTGAAGGAGCAGTGGGGTTACTTCATTGGTTTGAGAAAGCAGAGTCGGTTTTTGCTATGTGTAACTGCCTTGTTAGGGATAGGGTAAAGTATGCTTCGGGCACACTTGAAGATGGTGCCTTGACTTGGTGGAATGCCCATCTCCAAATGCTAGGCATTGAAATGGCGAATGCAACTACTTGGGATGATTTCAAAGAGTTGATGCGGGAGGAGTACTGCCCACGTGATGAGATCCAAAAGCTGGAAAATGAGTACTACAACCTGAAGATGGTAGGATATGATATCGAGGCGTATACGAAGAGATCTCATGAACTTGAGAATATGTGTCCTAACTTATCACGACAACCACATCATAGAATTGAGCTGTACATCAATGGTCTAGCACCACAGGTCAAGGGTTTAGTCACTACAGCGAATCTTGACAACTTGCCTTGAATCATCCGCTTAGCCCACAAGATCACAGACCAGGAGGTGGAGCGTGGATCGCTACCACCATGTATTTCTGCTACTGCCACTACTGCTACTACTCCTGCTACGGATAACAAGCGCAAGTGGAACGATACGGACAAAGTGCCCAACTCGAATCAGTCGCAGAAGAAGCCAGACAACAGTAACAATCGTAGTTTTGGCCAGTCATCCTCTGTCAATCAGAATCAGAGCAACAACTCAAATCAGGGTTCTTACGCGGGGAAGCAGCCAAAATGCACTAAGTGCAATTACCATCATCGTGGACCGTGCACTCGAACCTGTCACAGGTGCAACAAAGTGGGCCATATGGCAAGGGATTGCAGGGCCCCATTCCCCAAACTGCAGCAACAACAACCTCCACAGCAACAACAGCCACAACAACAGGAAAGGCAACAGCCTCAACAGAACCAGGGTAATCGTAAGGGATGTTTCCAGTGTGGAGACGAGGGACATTTTTGGAGGGATTGCCCTCAACTGAATCAGAATGCTGGGAATAACAACAACGATGGGAACAACAACAATAGAAACAATGGTGGGAATGGTGTGTGTGGAAGAGTGTTTACTATCGGCGCTGGTGAAGCCAGGAATGATGGCAATGTCGTAACCGGTACATTTTCTGTGAACGATCTTTTTTCTTCTATTTTATTCAACTCTGGTGCCGATTGGAGTTATGTCTCCTTGGGGTTCAGTCGTCAGTTAGGGTTGACTCCAACACCTCTTGTAAATAAACACGTAGTAGAATTGGCTGATGGCAAGTCAATTGAAGCCTCACACATTCACTTTGGGTGTAAGCTAGATCTTATGGGTCAAGTATTCGACATTGACCTACTCCCCGTTACTCTTGGAAGCTTTGATATGGCCATTGGCATGGATTGGTTCTCCAAGCATCAAGCGGAAATTCTCTGTAAGGAGAAAATCGTACGTATTCCTCTTCCCAGTGGAGAATCTTTGTCGGTCCAAGGTCATCGTAGTGGTGCAATGGTTAATATCATCTCAGCTATGAAAGCCCAGAAGTGTTTACGGAAGGGTTATCCTGCTATTTTAGCACTTATCACTGACACTCAGCCTGAGGAAAAGAAAATCGAAGATCTACCAGTCGTCCGTGAGTTTTCTGATGTTTTTCTCGAAGAACTTCCAAATTTACCTCCGCACCGTCAGGTGGAGTTTCAGATCGACCTTACGCCAGGAGCAGCCCCGATTGCTCGTGCTCCTTATCATTTTACACCAGGAGATTTGCAAGAACTGTCTAATCAACTTCAAGAACTCTTGGATAAAGGCTTTATCCGACCTAGTTCTTCGCCTTGGGGAGCCCCAGTTCTATTCGTGAAGAAGAAAGATGGGTTCTTTCGTATGTGTATAGATTATCGTGAACTCAAAAAGGTGACGGTTAAGAACCATTATCCTTTGCCGCGCATCGACGATCTGTTTGACCAGTTGCAAGGGTCGAGCTATTACTCGAAAATCGACTTAAGATCGGGCTATCATCAGATGAGAGTCCGAGAGGAGGGTGTTCCTAAAACGTGTTTTCGAACGCGGTATGGCCACTACGAGTTTTTGGTTATGCCATTCGGGTTAACTAACGCACCAGCGGTCTTCATGGATCTCATGAACCGTGTGTGCAAACCATACCTCGATGACTTTGTCATCGTATTTTTTGATAACATCCTGATCTATTCTAAGAGCAAGGAGGACCACGAGCGACACATGCGTCTTATCCTGGAGCTCCTAAGGAAGGAGCAACTCTACGCGAAGTTTTCTAAGTGCGACTTCTGGATTCAAGAAGTACACTTCCTTGGCCACATTGTTACTGAATTGGGAATACACGTGGATCCCGCTAAGATCGATGCTATCAGAAATTGGGCGACACTAAAGAATCCTTCGGAGGTGCGACAATTTCTAGGTCTCACTGGATACTACCGCAGATTCATCAAAGACTTCTCGAGGATCGCTCAACCTCTTACCGCGTTGACACAGAAAGGGGTTGTATACTCCTGGGAATGAAGCAGGAAGACACTTTTCAGCTGTTGAAACAAAAACTCTGCAGTGCACCAATTTTGTCCTTACCCGAGGGTACCGAAGATTTCGTGGTGTACTGTGACACTTCCATTCAGGGTCTCGGTTGTGTGCTGATGCAACGCGAGAAGGTGATAGCTTATGCTTCTCGACAATTGAAAGTTCATGAGAAGAATTACATGACCCACGATTTGGAGTTAGGGGCTGTGGTTTTCGCACTAAATATCTGGAGGCACTACTTGTACGGTACTAAATGCACTATTTATACCGATCATAGGAGTCTTTAGCATATATTCGACCAAAAAGAGTTGAACATGCGACAGTGTCGCTGGGTGGAACTCTTAAATGACTACGATTGTGCCATCAAGTATCATCCAGGCAAGGCTAACATTGTAGCTGATGCCCTTAGTCGAAAGGAAGCGAAACCTAAACGTGTACGAGCCTTACAGCTCACCGTCCACTCAAACCTCCCTGACCAGACCCATTTTGCTCAAACTGAAGCGTTGAAAGAGGAAAACCTTAAAGCTGAATATTTGTGGGGCATGGAGAAACGACTTGTAGAGAGATCTGACGGTATTTACTATTTCATGAAACGGATATGGGTCCCTTTGTATGGTAACCTTAGAGAGCTTGTGATGGACGAAGCGCACAAGTCTCGATACTCTGTTCATCCGGGTTCTGATAAGATGTATCAGGACCTCAAAGTCTTATATTGGTGGCCGAATATGAAAGCCCACATCACGACGTATGTGAGTAAATGTTTGACTTGCGCAAAAGTTAAAGTGGAATATCAGAAACCATCTGGTCTGCTTCAGCAACTAGAAATTCCTATGTGGAAATGGGAACATATTGCTATGGACTTTGTCACCGGTCTACCAAGAACACAAAACGGGAATGATACCTTTTGGGTGATCGTCGACCGTCTCATGAAATCAGCGCACTTCCTCGCGATCAAATAAACTGATAAGTTCTCTCAACTAGCTGGCGTTTATTTGAAAGAGGTGGTTTCTAGGCACGGGGTGGCGACTTCTATCATCTCTGATCGTGATCCGCGTTTCATATCTGATTTGTGGCAGGCGATGGACAAATCATTTGGCTCACATCTCGATATGATTACTGCTTATCACCCTCAGACAGATGGTCAAAGCGAACGAACCATCCAGACACTTGAAGACATGCTGCGAGCATGTGTCGTCGATTTTGGTAAAGGTTGGGAAAAACACTTGCCTCTGATAGAGTTTTCTTATAACAACAGTTACCATTCCAGCATCCAGGCAGCTCCGTTCGAGGCATTGTACGGACGGAAATGCCGATCTCCTCTTTGTTGGGCTGAGGTGGGTGACAGCCAGATCACCGGTCCGGAACTTGTACTTGAAACTTCAGAGAAGATTGTCCGGATCAGAAACCGTATGGCGGTAGCGCGTGACAGTCAGAAAAGCTACGCTGATAAGCATAGGAAACCCTTGGAGTTCGCTGTAGGCGATCGCGTCATGCTAAAAGTCTCACCCTAGAAGGGTGTGGTGCGATTTGGGAAGCGCGGGCAAACTTAATCCACGCTAAGTTGGGCCATTCAAAATCCAGGAATGAGTTGGTAAAGTGGCGTACAAACCCGAGTTACTTGCTGAAATGGGTAACGTTAATGATGTCTTCCATGTCTCGAATCAAAAGAAGTGTTTGTTCGATGAAACACTTGAGGTACCATTTCAAGAACTGAAAATCGACGACAAGTTACAATTTGTCGAAGAACCTATCGAAATCATGGATCGGGAAGTTAAGGTCCGTAAGCACAGTAGAATCCCAATCGTGAGAGTCCATTGGAACTCGAGACGTGGACTGGAGTTCACGTGGGAACACGAGGATCAGATGAAACTCAAGTACCCTCAACTGTTCAAACCTGCTCAACCTAATCCTGATGTAACTGGTGAATTTCGGGATGAAATTCTCTTTCAAGTTGGGAATGATGTGGCACCTGAGGAAAATCCACAGTCATCCTGATCCATCTCTTCACTCCTCTGAGTTGCTTATCAAATTTCGGGACGAAATTTCTTTCAAGTTGGCGATGATGTGACAACCCGAAATATCAAGGTCCTTTCTCTACACATCACTTGTTTCACAATTCTGTTTTCACAGTTCGTTTTACGTTGGAACATGTGCATGATATATGAATGATTAAAGTATTGTTATGTTTGGTTGTTAAATGAAAACTTAGGAGCTGTTTAGTGTTTAGACTTAACACGTTCATGCTCCATAACTTTGGGGCGCACACCACACTCGAGTCACACTTCGTTTACGGGCCAAACCTCCTCTTTTTAGTACTTAGGAGTCTCGGCCCAAATCCCTTCGAAGCCCAAGAGGGGCCCGGCTCATATATTAGAACGTATACACACCCATGAATTGTGAATGTCCCTCATAATCGTGCAAGCACACAAGGCACAAAACCCTAGTTCCTCTCAAACCGTCGATGGCAGTGATCCCATTCGAAGCATCGCCTTCATTGATCGAGTCCCTTCATTGAAGCATCATCATCCGCCTGTTTCGACGAACAACTCTACAAACTCTCGGTTAATTTAACCATCCTTAGTTTGATTCTTTTTGATTGCTCATGAGTATGTATGACATGTTATTAAGTTGCTACGATGAACGTGGAACCTTGCGAAACATGTTAAATAGTTAGGGCTTGCATGATAGAGTAGGAGTTGAAGGCCTACATGTGATTATTACACTGTTAGCATAAATCTGATTCAAGATGCTATGTAGCTCTAGGATCTTAATTAAGTCTTAATACAATTCAAGTTAAACCGATGTTAAGGTTGCATGTTACGTACTAGCCAAACCAGTAGATAAAGGTATGAATGATCCGTGCGAATGTGGGTTTAGAGGTCTAATTCTGTTGATGTGCATATAAGAATATGGAAAAACTGTGAATACATGTTCAAGTATTGGTGATGTGTGCGAGTGTGTATATAAGTTTAAGTATATTTTAAGCCCTTTTTACACGTTAGTCAAGTTTTAAATTTATAAAACATGATATTTTACTAACACCAAACACACATATGGGCAAGTGCACCCATCGTGAGCGTAGTATAGTGTTCGCAAGATACCGAGGTCGTCCAAGGACACAAGAGCTTTTAGTACCGGTTTATCCTCAACGTTTAATCAAATCAAAAGTAAGAAAAAGGTTTTTTAAATAAGAAAAATAAAACTAACTAAAATGCTGAAAAATAAATAAAAATAAAAACAGATAGACAAGATGAATCACTTGGCTCCGACTCGTGTTTAGTGTAACCTTTGATTATTTCTGAACTTTTGCACTTTTTAAGAGATTATCTTAGTTATTGTAGTAGGCCCCTCTTTTGAAGGTGACGTTACCCTCAACCCAGTAGTTTGAGTCAGCAAGGATACAATCCAAAAGGGTCGGATTATTGAAAGATAATTAATTAAGTTATTAATGCATATTATGGTAGGCCCCTCTTTTGAAGGTGACGTTACCCTCATCTAAGTAGTCTGAGTCAGCAGGGATACAGTCCTAAATAGCCGGGTTAAAATATTAATAGTAGCTTACATATGAGGGGATCAAAGAGTTTGGACCCCCGCCATCCAATACCGGTGGGTATTGAAGGAGGTCCTACTAAATTTGACCTAGGTCCTTGCAGGATCTATATATTGAACAAGGCAAGACTGTTACCAAACCGTTCCCTTAACCCCCGATCAGGTATCCAACATATCTCCATATAGACCGTGGAGATATGAATGGTGAAAATCTTTTATTTTATATAGACAGTAAAATAATGCCAAGACACAACGGATAAACGATAAGGAAGAATCACCTTCAACATAAGAAACTAGTTATTAAAGTCATTAATACATAACCAAATAAAAAGTGCAAAAAGATTAAAAATAAAAAAAAGTATTACACTATACACTTGTCTTCACCAAGTGATGTATCAGACTTAGGCAAACATGGCCTTTGATTGTCAAGAACTCTTACGATCAATCTTGGATCCCGAGACGACTAACACACTCTACGATGGACGATGGATGATGGTGGTGGATGATGGTGTTGTAATGGTGGTGGGTGGTGGGTGAAGTGTGAGAGAGGTGGTGTGCCAAGGGATGGTTTGCAAATGAGCCAAGCACCCCTATTTATAGCCTGAACAGCAGCTCGGGCACGGCCCCGTGTCCATTGGGCACGGCCCCGTGTCCATCCTTCTTCTCTGTCTTCATTAATTGCAGTTTGTGTGCATTAGTTGACCACATCCCCGTGTCCGCTGGGCACGACCCCGTGTGCAGAAGCGTATCTGTACTATCAAGATTTCCCCAGATTCTGCGAATCTTAGAGTTGACCATGGCCCCGTGTCCACTGAGCACGACCCCGTGGTGGCTGATAGAAGCTTCTACAGCTTTGTCTTTTCTGCTGACACTTGGGCACGCCCCCGAGCTCATTGAGCACGGGTAGTGTTCAGACTTCTGTTCTCTTGTTTTGCTTGGGAAGATGCTGTCGGGGAGGCTGGGCATGCCACGTTTGTTCCTTTTCTTGTATTGATGTTAGATTTAGCTGCCTTTTTGCTTCTTTTGTTCATTTGAGCTCATTTAATCCTGAAAATACAAAAGGAAGACAAAAACACACTTTTTCCAACATTAGTACTAAAAAGGGTTAGTTTTATGCCACAATTTATGTAATTTATATGTTGCATTTTGTGCACATCAAATACCCCCACACTTGAATCTTTGCTTGTCCTCAAGCAAAACTCTTTATAATGTGGCTTTACACTCCCAAATGGAATGGGTAGAAGAGAAGGTTTTTTGGGCTTGTCGTAGAGTGTCGGGATTTCCAAGATTCTTTATTAAGTTTTATTTTTATTTATTTACAATCCTATTCGTCATGATTTATTTAAAACATTTCATAAGATAAATTACTTATTAGGGCATAACAAGCTTTTTTTTTTAAATTCCACTTATATACAAGTTCACATACCTCACGGGGATCACTCAACACTCGGCCGAAGATGTATTTTAGTGGATCACCCGAGAGTGGCATGGAACTTACTCCTACCATAACCTTGCCAAGCAATCAATCCTCCTCCTTTTTAACTATACACCTTTGTAAATATCAAGAGGACTTTTGGGTGAAGGGTTAGGCTTGGGTTAAAGGTAGGTGGTTGGGTTAGTGGTTAGTAAAATGGCGAAAGGCGTAAAAACCGTCGATTTTCGTAAGACTTTTTTATTTTTTTGAAGTTTTTATTTTGATGAAGCCATTATTCAAACAAAATTATTTTTGATAAACTTGTTTGTTTATTTCTCTTTTGCTTCATCATCATCATTTTTTTTATTAGTCATAAGAAAAACCGAGCTTGTTACTAAAACAAAGGGTTTAAAAATAAAAAGGTTTTGGTGGGTGAAAGGGCGTTTGTTTTGGGTTTTGAAATGAAAAGGTTTAGGCTTAAAGGGGTTAACTAGGGGGATTTTGGGTATGTGGTAAAAAAAAAGAGAAAAATAATGGTGTAGAAATAAAAAGGGTTAGTCCTAATGCCTCCGTCATTTACTTACTCGGGTTTAAGTTGGTAAGGACCGGGAATGTATCGTCGTGGCAAGTTCTAGAGTCGTAAGAACCAAGCGGTTATTCACACAAGAAACGAAAAATGAGCATTTAGTTTAAAGATATATATTTGTATGCTCAATAAATGCTCAAAACTCACTTTTTGTGGGAATGGGTTTTTATGTGATCAAGTATATATAATCAAATTTTAATTAAGCTTGTCATGCCGTTTCATAATTTTCTTATGTTGGTTCTTTTTATCACGACGCTGTCGGTTGTAAATTTGTAAAAATATAATCTTTTTAGAACTTGAAATTCCCAAATTAAACCTAGACAAGTAAAAAAATGAAAAAAAATTTTGAAAAATTTTGGGGTGATTAGCGGTTCCAATAGAGTTTTGTGTAAGGCTTGTGATTAGGACTTGCAAGATTCAAGGTTTTAGCATCCCCCCACACTTAAATTACACATTGTCCTCAATGTGTCCCAAAAATAAGTTTTTAGGTTGATTGAATGTGTAAAAAGGTGTGAAAAAGCAAAATTTTATGTTACTGGGCGTCTCGACACGGCCCCGTGGTGTGCAGGCACGGCCCCGTGTTCAGATCGCCAGTAACAGAAATTGTCGAACAGATACAGAAGCCTGGGCACGGGGGCGTGTTCAGTGAGCACGCCTCGTGTCCAGTACCTGAACTGGGCATTTCCTGCAGATTGTGCAGCACGGGGCCGTGTTGGGCGGGCACGGCCCGTGCTGAACTTGCTGTAATGAAGAAAAATTTGTCGGGTGGCCCTGTTTTTGTGCATGGGGTGCTGGTTCAAGTTTCCTTTGTTATCCTTCACCATCCCAAGTGTGTTTTATTCCTGAAAATTAAAACTAAACTAGAAAACATAAAAATTAATCTAAACTAAGGATAGTTCCGCGGAATGCCTCCGTGGTGCGCCACGTTTATAAGGGTCCTTGGCTAGACCCAAAGCCTGGTCATATGTTACCCAAGTGGGACGTTTTGCATCCCATGCTACACCGTCGAAGAGCATCATCCAAACTCGAGTCAATGACCTTCATGTAGTTGACCGGGTCTTCGTCTTCTACTCTTTTTCCAACTCCAAACTTTACTTCCTCGTCCCCAACCCTCAATGTTAGTGTTCCATCTTTCATATCTACCACTGCTTGGGTCGTAGCTAGGAATGGCCTCCCTAGGATGAGTGGTACTTCGATATCTTCCTCCATATCTAGTATGACAAAGTCGGCCGGAAAGACAAATTCGCCGACTTTGACCAATAGATTTTCAGCGACACCTTGTGGATATTTGACAGATCTATCGGCGAGTTGTATGCTTATTTTTGTAGGGCTTGTTTTCCCTAAGCCGAGTCGGTTGAACATTGATGAGGGCATGAGGTTGATGCTTGCCCCGAGATCGGCTAGTGCATTACGAATGGGGGATTCCCCAATTGAGCAAGGAATTGTGAAGCTTCCGGGGTCAAGCTTCTTTTGCGGGAGTTTGTTGAGTAGTAAGGCGGAGCATTCTTCGCCTAAGTTAACTAATTGCAATGATTCAATTTTCCTTTTATGAGTGAGAAAGTCCCTCATAAATTTTGAATATTTAGGCATTTGAGTTAGGACTTCGATAAATGGAATATTAACATGCAATTGTTTTAATAAATTTTCGAACTTTGCGAATTGCTCATTGGTCTTTTGACGAATTAACCGACCGGGGTATGGAACCGGAGGAGTCTTAGTAGGCTCTTGAACTGGAGGAGAAGCCTTCTCTTGTTGAGGCATGGGTGGAGTTGTGGTTTGGCTAGATTGGCTTCTTTCAGTTGGTGGTAGTGGAGCCTCTTCGTGACCCACAGTACGGTTTCTCAATGTTATGAGATGTACTTGCGCCTTTGGGTTGGTTTCGGTATTACTTGGTAATGCTCCTTGTGGTCTCTCGGAGAAATTTTGAGCTATTTGATTTAATTGTTTTGCAATGTTTTGAATGCTAGCTTGTTGATTTCTAAAATTCGATTCCAACTGTTGAAATCGATCCGAGTTTTTCTTTTCGGTGTCGGAGATGAGGCAAGAAACAGTATCTTCAAGCCTTTCTCGTCCACCTTGTTGTTGAGAGAAATTTTATGGTTGTTGAAAGTTTGTTCGTTGGTTTAGATTTTGTTGGTTACTACTATTGTCGGGTTCTCTCCAACCAAGGTTAGGGTGGTTACGCCATCCTTAGTTGTAGGTACCCGTTGGAGGACCCAACGGCCTAGGTCTATTATCAATGTAGTTTACCGTTTCCGTTTGATCATCTAATTCTTTCATACAACTCCAATTTTCATGTGGCCCACCACACCCCTCGCAGGCCATAACCGAGACCGTTTTTGCCATTTCTAACTTTTTGATTTTTGAAGAAAGGGCCTCGATTTGAGCTTGTAAAGAAGTGCTTTCATCAACCTTATGGGCGCCCGGGGCAATAGATTTATTGCCTCGGGGAGTGTGCCACTGAAAATTGGTTTGAGCAATTTCCACAATTTGATTATATATTTCATTTGGGCGACGATTACCTAAAAGTCCCCCGGAGCTAGAATCAAGTGTTTGTCTTGTGTGTGGCAACAACCCATTGTAGAAGGTGGATACTTGTTGCCATACCGCAAGACCGTGATGAGGACACTTTCTTAGTAGCTCCTTGAACCTTTCCCGAGTTTCATATAAGGATTCCCCATCCTCTTGTGAGTATGTATTAATTTCAGTCATTAATTTAGCCGTTTTAGCAGGAGGGAAATACTTATATAGAAACTTTTGGGCTAGTTCATCCCAGGTGTTTACCGAACCAACTGGGAGGGTGTTAAGCCAAGCCTTAGCTCGGTCTTTTAGTGAAAATGGAAACATTCGAAGATGGATGGCGTCGTTTGATGCTCCATTGATCCGAAAGGTATCACATATTTCTAAGAAATTAGTAATATGTAGATGGGGATCCTCGTCCGCAAGCCCGTGAAAGGTTGCGGAGTTTTGAAGCATTTGTATCAAATGCGGTCGAAGTTCGAAGTTGTTGGCATCGACATTCGGTGCATTGATAGCGGTGCCGAGATTACCTACGGTGGGTCGTAGGTAATCCATGAGGGTACGTTGGTCCGCCATTGGAAGTGGGTCTCTGAAACTTTCTCTTGGTTTTTAGCTTTAAGTCTTTTTCTGAGAAAGCGTTCGAGTTCTTCAAGGGGTTCTTTTATGTCTCTACTAGAACTGGAGCTCATACACTACATAGAAAGTTCAGATGTGGCGCCTGAGTTCCAAGTCCTGCAATAAAAATAGAAAAGAACGTTGGTCAGAAGCTTCACCACGGCCCCGTGCTCAGATGAACACGACCCGTGGTTGGAGATACAGTGATCGTTTTCCGGATCCCTGTTACCGGGGAGTTAGACACGGCGCCGTGTTGCACCGACACGGCCCCGTGCTCAACTCTCTGTAACTCGGAAAATAAAAACTGCCAGTAACAATGCTGGGCACGGCCCGAGTCCGACCAGGCACGACTCGTGCTGAGCTCTGCAGAAACTGAAAAATTAAGAAAATCCTAAAAAAACAGAAAAATTAGAAAAAACGATTAGGACGTTGATTCCTAACTTTCTTAAAATCCTTGTGTCCCCGGCAACGGCGCAAAAAACATGATGTGTGCGAGTGTGTATATAAGTTTAAGTATATTTTAAGCCCTTTTTACACGTTAGTCAAGTTTTAAATTTATAAAACACGATATTTTACTAACACCAAACACACATATGGGCAAATGCACCCATCGTGAGCGTAGTATAGTGTTGGCAAGATACCAAGGTCGTCCAAGGACACAAGAGCTTTTAGTACCGGTTTATCCTCAACGTCTAATCAAATCAAAAGTTAGAAAAAGGTTTTTTTAAATAAGAAAAATAAAACTAATTAAAATGCTAAAAAATAAAATAAAAATAAAAACAGATAGACAAGATGAATCACTTGGCTCCGACGCGTGTTTAGTGTAACCTTTGATTATTTCAGCACTTTTGCACTTTTTAAGAGATTATCTTAGTTATTGTAGCAGGCCCCTCTTTTGAAGGTGACGTTACCCTTAACCCAGTAGTTTGAGTCAGCAAGGATACAATCCTAAAGGGTCGGATTATTGAAAGATAATTAATTAAGTTATTAAGGCCCCTCTTTTGAAGGTGACGTTACCCTCGGCTAAGTAGTCTGAGTCAGCAGGGATACAGTCCTAAATAGCCGGGTTAAAGTATTAATAGTAGCTTACATATGAGGGGATCAAAGAGTTTGGACCCCCGCCATCCAATACCGGTAGGTATTGAAGGAGGTCCATCTAAATTTGACCCAGGTCCTTGCAGGATCTATACACCGAACAAGGCAAGACTCTTACCAAATCGTTCCCTTAACCCCCGACCAGGTAGCCAACATATCTCCATATAGACCGTGGAGATATGAATGGTGAAAATCTTTTATTTTATATAGACAGTAAAATAATGCCAAGACACCACGGACAAACGATAAGGAAGAATCACCTTCAACGTAAGAAACTAGTTATTAAAGTCATTAATACATAACCAAATAAAAAGTGCGAAAAGATTAAAAATAAAAAGTATTACACTAGACACTTGTCTTCACCAATTGATGTAAGAGACTTAAGCAAACATGGCCTTTGATTGTCAAGAACTCTTACGATCAATCTTGGATCCCGAGACGACTCACACACTCTACCATGGACGATGGATGATGGTGGTGGATGATGGTGTTGTGATGGTGGTGGGTGGTGGGTGAAGTGTGAGAGAGGTGGTGTGCCAAGGGATGGTTTGCAAATGAGCCAAGCACCCCTATTTATAGCCTGAACAGCAGCTCGGGCACGGCCCCGTGTCCATCCTTCTTCTCTGTCTTCATTAATTGCAGTGTGTCTGCATTAGTTGACCACGCCCCCGTGTCCGCTGGGCACGACCCCGTGTGCAGAGGCGTATCTGTACTATCAAGATTTCCCCAGATTCTGCGAATCTTAGAGTTGACCACGGCCCCGTGTCCACTGAGCACGACCCGTGGTGGCTGATAGAAGCTTCTACAGCTTTGTCTTTTCTGCTGACACTTGGGCACGCCCTCGTGCTCATTGAGCACGGGGCGTGTTCAACCTTCTGTTCTCTTGTTTTGCTTGGGAAGATGCTGTCGGGGAGGCTGGGCATGTCACGTTTGTTCCTTTTCTTGTATTTATGTTAGATTTAGCTGCCTTTTTGCTTCTTTTGTTCATTTGAGCTCATTTAATCCTGAAAATACAAAAGGAAGACAAAAACACACTTTTTCCAACATTAGTACTAAAAAGGGGTTAGTTTTATGCCACAATTGATGTAATTTATATGTTGAATTTTGTGCACATCAAATACCCCCACACTTGAATCTTTGCTTGTCCTCAAGCAAAGCTCTTTATAATGTGGCTTTACACTCCCAAACGGAATGGGTAGAAGAGAAGGTTTTTTGGGCTTGTCGTAGAGTGTCGGGATTTCCAAGATTCTTTATTAAGTTTTATTTTTATTTATTTACAATCCTATTCGTCATGATTTATTTAAAACATTTCATAAGATAAATTACTTATTAGGGCATAACATGCTTTGTTTTTTAAATTCCACTTATATACAAGTTCACATACCTCACGGGGATCACTCAACACTCGGCCGAAGATGTATTTTAGTGGATCACTCGAGAGCGGCATGGAACTTACTCCTACTATAAGCTTGCCAAGCAATCAATCCTCCTCCTTTTTAACTATACACCTTTTTAATATCAAGAGGACTTTTGGGTGAAGGGTTAGGCTTGGGTTAAAGGTAGGTGGTTGGGTTAGTGGTTAGTAAAAGGGCGAAAGGCGTAAAAAGCGTCGGTTTTCATAAGACTTTTTTATTTTTTTGAAGTTTTTATTTTGATGAAGCCATTATTCTAACAAAGTTATTTTTGATAAACTTGTTTGTTTATTTCTCTTTTGCTTCGTCATCATCATTTTTTTTATTAGTCATAAGAAAAACCGATCATGTTACTAAAACAAAGGGTTTAAAAATAAAAAGGTTTTGGTGGGTGAAAGAGTGTTTGTTTTGGGTTATGAAATGAAAATGTTTAAGCTCAAAGGGGTTAACTAGGGGGATTTTGGGTAGGTGGTAAAAAAAAGAGAAAAATAATGGTGTAGAAATAAAAAGGGTTAGTCCTAATGCCTCCGTCATTTACTTACTCGTGTTTAAGTTGGTAAGGACCGGGAATGTATCGTCGTGGCAAGTTCTAGAGTCGTAAGAACCAAGTGGCTATTCACACAAGAAACGAAAAATGAGCATTTAGTTTAAAGATATATATATTTGTATGCTCAATAAAGGCTCAAAACTCACTTTTGTGGGAATGGGTTTTTATGTGATCAAGTACATATAATCAAATTTTAATTAAGCTTGTCATGTCGTTTCATAATTTTCTTATGTTGGTTCTTTTTATCACGACGCTGTCGGTTGTAAATTTGTAAAAATATAATCTTTTTAGAACTTGAAATTCCCAAATTAAACCTAGACAAGTAAAAAAATAAAAAAAAATTGAAAAAAATTGGGGTGATTAGCGGTTCCAATAGAGTTTTGTGTAAGGCTTGTGATTAGGACTTGCAAGATTCAAGGTTTTAGCATCCCTCCCACACTTAAATTACACATTGTCCTCAATGTGTCCCAAAAATAAGTTTTTAGGTTGATTGAATGTGTAAAAAGGTGTGAAAAAGCAAAATTTTATGTTACTGGGCGTCTTGACACGGCCCCGTGGTGTCCGGGCACGACCCCGTGTTCAGATCGCCAGTAACAGAAATTGTCAAAAAGAAACAGAAGCCTGGGCATGGGGGCATGTTCAGTGAGCACGCCCCGTGTCCAGTTACCTGAACTGGGCATTTCCTGCAGATTGTGCAGCACGGGGCCGTGTTGGGCGGGTACGGCCCGTGCTGAACTTGTTGTAATGAAGAAAAATTTGTCGGGTGGCCCTGTTTTTGTGCATGGGTGCCGGTTCAAGTTTCCCTTGTTATCCTTCACCATCCCGAGTGTGTTTTATTCCTGAAAATTAAAACTAAACTAGAAAACATAAAAATTAATCCAAACTAAACTAAGGACAGTTCCGCGGAATGCCTCCGTGGTGCGCCACGTTTATAACGGTTGTCGGCGTTGTAAGGGTTGTTCGTATACCCATTAGTACTAAAAAGGGTTAGTTTTATGCCACAATTGATGTAATTTATATGTTGCATTTTGTGCACATCAATTGGGTGAATTATTAATGAATAAATGTACATGATTATGAATTTTGGTAACTGTTTGATTTGGGAAGACAAAATTGGTGTAACAGAAAGCCATGATTTAAGGGATGGGTTAATTATAAATCGCACACTATTAATACAGAGTGGGCCGAACACTCTTATGGATCACATACCGGTTGTTGGGCCTAGTCGCACACTTGAGGCCTAGTCGCACAACTCGGACTCATTCGCACACTTCATTGGGCCGTACCCCAACTCTTGGGCCTACATTGTTCACGGGTCACACAAGTTTAACCCAATCGCACACTCTATGTGCACTTGCAACTGTTTGGGCTCTACTTGTGGACTGGCCGCACATTTCATTAAACATGGTGGTTTTAATTGGGTCGTGTCCTAGTGTTGGGCCGTAAACGAATCATGTTGATCGCACACTTTCATGTTTTGTGATTATTAAACGTGGTCATGTAAACAAACTGATATTAGAGAATTCCAACACCTACTATGTGATACTAGCATGTGCGTTACCCATTGGATTGCGTGATTAACTATTGCAATTTATATGAATGTCACACCCCAACCGATGGCGGAAAAATCGGAGTGAGAAGAAATAGATTGCTCAAGACATCATAACGCTAATATTTGTGACAAGTATATAAATAATAAGTTTCATTCCATTTCTAAAGTGTCAATTACAAGGTTTTGAAACAAATACAACATAAATAACGAAAAACAAGACAATAAGAATACAAGTTTAAAGTGTGTATCTAAGTATCCTACTAGATTCCATGCATCACCAACATCATCGCTAAACTTGCAACATGTTTTAAAAGTGTATTTCAATACAAAAAGTATTGGCGAGCATACAAGTTTGGTGCATAGTATATAAGTATAAAAATAATAAGGAACAATCCACATGGCAAACCTAGTTATCAAGATTAACATATAAACTGGCATGTGATTTACAAGTCAACCCTCTGTTTACGCAAGTATGAATGAATAAACCTAACATGACCTCTCGTTCACGGATGGTGCGTTACTCCTATAGCGCTATACATGTTAAGTGGAGGCTTGTACGAAGCTAACGACAAGTTCATCACATAAGAATCACCTAGAAAACACGAATCAAGCAAAACAAATAGTAAGCATGTATTAGATTGTTGTTTAAGTATTTGCATAAGAATATGTATGTTAAGTGTGTTTGTATATAAAACATGTTACACCCAAAAGTGTGAAAACGGTAAAATGGGTCAAGTATACTCACAAAATTGCATATGCTTTTCGATTATCCAATGTGACGAAGTTGTTGAGACTAGAAAGTTGAATGTGTTCGATTTGGAGTTTAAGAGGTGTTTACATATGGTTCTAGGGATTTGGAGTTTAAATAACATGAAAATAAACATATGAAAATAATCATCTAACACCTATGACACTTGTTCTTGACACTATGAAACTCTAAAAGAGTTTAAATGTTTTCATGGAACAAAGTTCCATTAGAATTGTGACAAGTTGTCAAGGCCTAAGATGATACAATCTACTAGCTTGACGAATGTTCATTAGTTCATCACCAAGAGTTCGATTGGTTGGTTGTTACATAAGTATTACGTAGTGTATATTACATCATATATGTTAAGCATGAGGTAGAAGATTAAAGTCTTCATTTAGGTATCTCTATGTATCATGGAATTCATACATGAGGTAGGAAGAACAAAGCTTCCATTTAGGTACCTCTATTGTTCACCACTACACTTGTTATTATAAACAACAAGGAGGGTCATGAACTTATAAGAAGTAATGAGATAACAACAACTTATTCTAAGAGGAAAACATCAAGCAATGTGTGGATTTTTAAGTAGGATAACCCAAGCTAATCCTAAATCACACAATCATCAAACCTTAGGCTTGAACATCACTTGTGGGTTAAACCCTTGAACAAAACAGAAAGTTTGTGAGGTTTTAACCTCTGATTTAACATGTCTCAACCTTTTTTTAAACCTAACTAACCATAGATGAGGTTATAAGCATTAGGTTTGAGATGAGATTAACTTAAGTTTACTAAGTTTAACAAAGTTTTAGATGAAAACAGAAAAGTCAGTCAACTTTGGAGCCTTTTTGGTGACGTTCTAGGGCCTGGTTCTCCATGGAAAACCAATGGAAACGTAGCTAAGGTCAATACAAACGTAGCAGGGCGTTACAATCTCCCTTCCTTTAGGAAATTTCGTCCCGAAATTTATTCAAGAGGAAGTCTTTTAAAAAAAAGCATTTTGGTTAAAAAGAATGACTAACTAAAATTGAGATTTTGAAGTTTGAGACGTGTTGGGTAGGATGTATAAAATCGTTGAGGAACGAAGGGATAAGGTTGTGAAAAGAGTTTGTTCAAAATAAGTTTTGAGACATTAATCATAAGTAAAACGCGTATGTGTGTATAGGCAAAGTGAGCTTAAACAAGTTTAAATAATCGAAATGGAGAGGTATTTTAAAATATGCTATCTAAGAATGAGATATTTCGTATAAAATGGTATGCATTTTGATGAAAAGTATGGTTGCTTCGTAGGTTGTAAGAAAGCTTTAAAAGCAATAGTATTTTAGGTTTCGAGCGTTTAAAACAATTTATTGTAAACGTGGTTTGTATAAAAACCAAAGAATAACTGGGAACAACAGAGGTATGAGAGTGAACGAATGATCTAGTAGGTGAATGCGAGTACAAGAATGGTTTGAAGGTTGGATACAATGTGAATATGAGTGTTGAGAATAAGGCCTCGTCATGGATAATTTGATATAATGCGTTTGTGAGTTGTTAAAGTTTGTATTAGGTCTAAAAGGTCTGTAAAACACCAAGTTTCTCATGGGACGTTTTACGAAAGTTTGGTAACATGGTGAAAACATTTATATATAGGAAGTACCAGCGGCGTATCCACCATGTTTTGACCACGTTACGTCCGTTTCGTTATTCGCGTCATGTTACGTTCCGTGTCTTACCATACACAATAGTACATTCTATGGTCCTGACACGCCTATCACTATAATCCCGTGTGCACCCGTGATTATATTGATCGTCGCTTGATCCGCATAGCTTGTACTAGTTTTGTATGAATCGGGGTATACATAATTTGAAAATAAAAATGAGTACGTATAAGAATGTATATTTACGTTTTAGTATGTATGAGACCAACGTAAGCGAATCCCTCGGGTTTCGCTCGCGCATAGGTACGAATGTTTGAATAAAAGTATGAGCATAAGTATAAGTATAAGTATGAATACGCATATGAGTAAAAGTATGAACATATAACGTATGGGTATGAATATGAATATGAGTACAAATATGAGCATAAAATGTATGGGTATGAATATGAGTATAAGTATAAGCATAAAACGTATTGTTATGAGTATGAGTGCAAGTACGAATAATAATGATTGCGTACATAGTATTATTTGAAACATAACGAATTTAAGCATATAAAAACGATCAAAAGGTTGAGTATGTAAAAATGAACGGTTTAAGTGAAATTGTCGTGAGGTATTGACTAAAGCATGTACGATGATATGCATGTATAGTTGTTTGAGAAAAACGTTGAGTTTATCAAATCAAAATAGATTGAGTTTGACTTGTAATGTAGAATCTAGTTTGTGGATGTCAAAAGTATGTAAAGCATCTATTGATTATGTGAGATGTACTTTGTAAAAGAACGGAAATGCTACTCTTGTTTTAAAAGAAATTACATACGTTGAAAATTGTTGGTTCCTATGAAGTTTTCTTGCCCACGTGTTTTGAATTTAAATGACATATTGAGCGGTGTATAAAAATTTCTTTGTAAATAATAAGTTTGCACCATTTCAAAGGATCTTGCATTAAAATAAGAAATTTAAAATTTGGAAGTTCTCGTGAAATCGTTTATTCTTAAAAGAAATTTAGCATACTGAACTTAGTGATCGTTGAAAAGTGTTTTAGTAAAATGATTTATTAACATTGAAAGTAGTTTTAGTAAAACGATCCTATAATAACTATAAGATCTCATAGGAATGTGAGATAAGTTGGTTTGATTTTCGATTGAGGATGAAAGTCCTTAGTATAATGATACAATGTGAGCGCGTTTTAGTGATTTCTTTAAGTATGAAATTTGTGGGCAAGAGATTCATTAGACCGATTAAGTTGATGGGTAGTATTTCGTTGTATTTTGAAAACCAGGAAGCAAAACGTTGGTGGTATAACTAAGTATTTCGCGTATGTGATTTACGTGAAATAGATTATGGGATAAGGAATATGTTTGATAAAAAATGTATTTTGAAATTGGTATATGGAGGTATTTTGAATAATGATTTAGGTATAAAACATGATCGGGTTTGCATAATAAAATATTTTTGAAGGAAAGTTTTGGTAACGATCACCTAGGGAAGGGAATCACCCCTAACTCGTTGGTGAGGTCGTTTTAAGAAAAGAGGGAGTGGAGTCAATCGTCAAGGTAAATAAATCACCCCTATCTCGATGCTACGTCTCTATTTTGTGGTTATAAGAAATGTAAATCTAATCGGTGACGTTTTCGAAATCATCCATGTGAAATACGTATAAGTGTATGAAAAGATTTAGTATGATATGTGTGTAAGGAAATAATCTCAGAATAAATTGGAATTTGAAAAGAGAGAATTGCATCGCATAAGATTGATAATAGTAAAACATAGGTTTGATTAAAACTTAGATGGTTCCGAAATGGAACTTTGACTAACCAAAGTGGTCGAAAAGTCTTTCGAATTTGAGGAGCATGCTTTAGCCTAATAGGTGGTATACTCTTGCCGACAAGTCGGTTAACAGTATTTACCCTTCCGGTTACTACATGTCCCATATCAATTGAAATTTCGAGACTTTGCGGGATTTATAAAAATCAAGGAGTGGAACTAGTCGACAAGGTGCGGGTTTCACCCCTAACTTGACGATTTCGTATCCTAAGTGTGGTTAGTACTCGTCAGGTCGAAATTTAATTTCAACACTTTGACGAGGGTCCACTAGAATTTGAAATTTGAATTTCTCCATTAAGGTGAGGATCTCACTCCTAACTTGATGGTGAATTTCATGTAAAAAGAAAAAGTAGATGGATTGAGAGTTGTTAACCAAATTGTGGGTTTCACGCCTATTTTGGTGAAGTCATCTCGTTTGGGTATTACGAGTGGTTTTGATTTTAGTATAAACGTTTAAAAAGACGTTGGTTCGAAATAAATAATAACAAGTATAAGCACATAAAACATTTCAAGAAAATAACACGTAAGAGACATTTCAAGAATAGCACATAAAGATGTTTCATAAAAATAGAATGTGAAGCAAGTATGGTCGAATTTGGTGCTTAACTATAGACTAGGTCAAAAGCATGGCAATTTTCCTAATTCCCTATAGTTATGGCTCCGATACCAATCTGTCACACCCCAACCGATGGCGGAAACATCGGAGTGAGAGGAAATAGATTGCTCGAGACATCATAACGCTAATATTTATGACAAGTATATAAATAATAAGTTTCATTCCATTTCTAAAGTGTCAATTACAAGGATTTGAAACAAATACAACATAAATAACGAAAAACAATACAATAAGAATACAAGTTTAAAGTGTGTATCTAAGTATCCTACTAGATTCCATGCATCACCAACATCATCGCTAAACCTACAACATGTTTTAAAAATGTAGTTCAATACAAAAAGTATTGGCGAGCATACAAGTTTGGTGCGTAGTATATAAGTATAAAAATAATAAGGAACAATCCACATGGCAAACCTAGTTATCAAGATTAACGTATAAACTGGCATGCGATTTACAAGTTAACCTTCTGTTTACGCAAGTATGAATGAATAAACCTAACATGACCTCTCGTTCACGGGTGGTGCGTTACTCCTATAGCGCTATACATGTTAAGTGGAGGCTCGTACGAAGCTAATGACAAGTTCATCACAGAATAATCACCCAGAAAACACAAATCAAGCATAACAAATAGTAAGCATGTATTGGATTGTTGTTTAAGTATTTGTATAAGAATATGTATGTTAAGTGTGTTTGTATATAAAAAGATGTTACACCCAAAAGTATGAAAATGGTAAAATGGGTCAAGTATACTCACAAAATTGCATATGCTTTCCGATTATCCAATGTGACGAAGTTGTTGAGACTAGAAAGTTGAATATGTTCGATTTGGAGTTTAAGAGGTGTTTACATATGGTTCTAGGGATTTGGAGTTTAAATAACATGAAAATAAACATATGAAAATAATCATCTAACACCTATGACACTTGTTCTTGACACTATGAAACTCTAAAAGAGTTTAAATGTTTTCATGGAACAAAGTTCCATTAGAATCGTGACAAGTTGTCAACGCCTAAGATGATACAATATACTAGCTTGACGAATGTCCATTAGTTCATCACCAAGAGTTCGATTGTTTGGTTGTTACATAAGTATTACATAGTGTATATTACATCATATATGTCAAGCATAAGGTAGAAGATTAAAGTCTTCATTTAGGCACCTCTAAGTATCATGGAATTCATACATGAGGTAGGAAGAACAAAGCTTCCATTTAGGTACCTCTATTGTTCACCACTACACTTGTTATTATAAACAACAAGGAGGGTTATGAACTTATAAGAAGTAATGAGATAACAACAACTTATTCTAAGAGGAAAACATCAAGCAATGTGTGGATTTTTAAGTAGGATAACCCAAGCTAATCCTAGATCACACAATCATCAAACCTTAGGCTTGAACATCACTTGTGGGTTAAACCCTTGAACAAAACAGAAAGTTTGTGAGGTTTTAACCTCTGATTTAACATGTCTCAACCTTTTTTTAAGCCAAACTAACCATAGATGAAGTTATAAGCATTAGGACATAGGTTTGAGATGAGATTAACTCAAGTTTACTAAGTTTAACAAAGTTTTAGATGAAAACAGAAAAGTCAGTCAACTTTGGAGCCTTTTTGGTGACGTTCCAGGGCCTGGTTCTCCATGGAAAACCAATGGAAACATAGCTAAGGTCAATACAAAGAAGTAGGAAAAAGAATCGAGTGAATCGGATAAGAAATGAGTGAGTTATGCTCACTTTTGTGAATGTTGTATTTTTACTCGAACTTATGGAATCAGCTAGGATTTAGAGATTGTTTGAGAGAGTTTTAGTGTTGCAAAAGCTGTAGGGAGGCTGGTTATAAGTGGTATTTATAGGGGGAAGGATTAGGGTTAAGTTGGGTTGGCATTTAATACAAGTAGGTGAAAGTTTAAGCAATAGAAAAAGAATAATTCAGCAATATATGGCTGAATTGCAAAGGCTGTTTGGCAGCTTTTATATTTTTTTTTTGTTTAAATGATGTATAATGTATAAATAAGATGTATTTTATATATGGTTAAAATGTCCTACAATGTCTAGTGTGTATTGAACATGTATCAAGGCCTAAAGGTATATTAAACATGAATTAAAGTAAGAGTAAAAAAAATATGTTCTGCATAAGTATGTGTAACAAACCAATATAACAAGTATGTACAACATGTGACTTGAGGTATCAAATAAGCGTAAAGAACATGAATTTGCGTCTTGCAAAATGTGACCAAATGTTTGTTTAAGAATCACGAACACATGGTAGTTGTTTGCGAGTTAATCTTCGTAAGTATGCATTAAGTATAAACAACATGAATTTCCTATAAAAGATCAATTTTTTTACTACAACCGAAGTCTCGGATTTACAATGACTTGAAATGAATTACGATTACAAAGGAGACGGATTTCCGAAAGTAGAAATATACAAAAAGTTTTCTAATTAGGGAAAGTGCGGAAAAGCAGGGCGTTACAATGAAGATACGTGTATGTTACCTTTGCCATATGTGGTACAACTTGCATTAAGTGATTAAGAAACTGATTGTCTTTGGTAACCACGGTAGGGTTTGGTTGACCAACTTGGAAACGGGTAACATAACACACCGAGCAATCTAAGGTGAGTTCACTTCTCTTGAGCATGCGTCCCGGTGGGTGGGACAATCAAACGGGTATTCCTGAGAGGAATACGTCTTTTCTGGGTTAAAAATGGGATGTTGGATAATACACTCACACCTATCACCTTAAGTCCCATCTTATACCGAATTAGTTACCTGAGAGGTAACGGGGTATTAGTAGATAGCGCTATTAGGCTTGGCAACCTCACACCATACCTGAGAGGAGGGGCGTGAACTCGTGACCTTAATCATGACCAATGCCTTGATAGGGGGCATTGGGGACGGGCAAACAAACTGACGCCATCTTGTACGATATCGAGTTATTATCAACATTGTTTTCGGAATTTTTATTAAACTGGACTAAACACTTGGTAACCAAACGTTTTGTAAAAACTGTGAACTTGCCAGCTTTTTGCTGATACACTTGTTGCATGCTCGCAGGTCGTTAGATTCTTTGGACAAGGAACTTGTTGTCTGGGATTGCTGGAGTAGTCATGGGTCGAGCCTTTTGGAAACATGAGACAAGTTTATTGATTTCATACATTTGGTGTAGCAACATTAAATAATGGTTTACTGTATGCTTCCGCTGAACACGTTAAACTTTAAGTTATGTTTTGAGAATACTTTAATGTAATAAATGGAATCTTTTATATAATATCTTGCTAATAGTTCAATGTGATTGGTGGCTGGATCCTGGTACATCACACGCCTAACGGGGTTTACGCATGTGATATTTTGGGGGTGTGACACTACGCCGGCTACACGGGATATCCCCGGTAGTCGCGTGGAGGACAAAAGCGCAGGTAATCTAAGGACAAGTACCAAAGGTACAAGTGGCAGAGTAGTTGACCAATGAGCGTACAACAGGCTGTATCCAATCATGCTCCACGATTAACAATCGTACAGCAGACAAGAAGGTACACAAGGACACATACTTGGTCGCTGATGACAGACGAGACAACAAGGACAACGGTCAGGCCACGTGGATCCATTCAGCATACGCCAGCCTCCCTCTCGCCAAGAAGCACTAACGGTCGTGGCAGATGGGACAAAACGGATATTCCTTGTTGTCGACCACAGGCCCAAGGCCCATCAGCCCATCTCCTTCTACACCACTCTGGCTATAAATAGTGACATTCACCTCCAGGTTTAAGCATTCTGCTTTTTTGCTTTCTCACTTCAAATCACACACTTATATCCTCAAAGCATATACTTGTTCTCACGCCGGAGGGTGGTTACGAGGAGAACCCCCTATTCTCCTCGTAACGAGCTTAATGGTGTGTTTAGTGTTTTACAAGATCATCATATCACAACTTGGACAAGATAAAGAAGATTAACCTTATTTTTTGATTCACAAACCACAAACTAATCATCAGATTAGTTCGATGTTTCTTCAGATTGTGTATAAGTACAAATAGGGACATAAAATATACAATTGAGATAGGGATGACAAAGAGGTTAATCAACCGTTTGATTTAGTCGAAATATGTTCATTGATATAATGGTTAGACGTTAACGATCATATGTAAAAACACATAACTATGATCATATAACATAAATGGGGGATTTGAGGGTCATTCATATATAATGTGATTGTATAAAAATAAAGTATGATTAGAGGAAAATCTTACAACGTAAAATGTGAGTATATTGTCAACATTTGCTATACCAAATTACCACTAACGTATCGCACCATAAATGATAAATCTTGTTTGAATACAAAGGCGGACTGGACTCTAATATCTCATTTTTAAGGCAAAAGTGTCATTTTTACTACTCTTTAGTTGAAATGATAAGAACAATGACTTTAAAAATTATTCTTTAAACATCCAATATCAATGGATCATATATTTCCACACATGTGTAGTTATTGATGTCTCATAAGACAAACAACAGTTTTCCTCTTTTTATAATAGTTGATTTAACAAAAAAATAATAATAATAACGTAATAAGAATACCAATAAAATGAAAGAAATAAAATTATAAGAATAAATTAATAATAAGTAAACAAAACGTTAATAATAACAATAATAACAAAAAAAATAGATACTAATAAAAATATATTAGAGAAATAGGTAGGGATTCCTGTAAAAATAACATTTTTCCGACAAAGTGTAAGAAATCTATGTAAGCATAATGTTTTAAATTTTAGGTATAATGATTTATATTCTTTTAGCATGGTAATATATAGAAAAACACCAAACGTAACAATTTCAAAACACAATTAAATGTATCATAGACATGAAATCTAAAACATCATGTGAAGAATTAAATTTAAATCAGTGTGTTTTAAATTAAATGCCTTGAATACATATTATTGTATTATAAATTGTTGTATTTGATGTTTTTCTATATCATAGCATATCAAAATATTATAAAACACCATACCTAAAATTTAAAACACCATACCTAGATATACTTCTTACACTTTATAAGCAAAATGTCATTTTTACAATAACCTTACCCGAACTATTATTAATATTTAAGGCGTAAAACAAAATGAGAACAATAATAAATAATACAAATAATAATACTAATGAAAATTTACTAAAAATACATAAATACAGATTAGAGAAATATATCAAAACCACAATTTAGACCTGTAGAATTAGAAACCCGAAAAAGAACTTGTGAATCCATTTAATATTCGTGATGGTCAAAACTTTTCTAAGATTGACTCATTTTTTTAATGAACACATAATTTTCAAATTTTATAAATATAATTGTAAAAACTTGTGACTAAATAATTTTCAAATTTTATAAATGTAATTATAAAAATTGTGGACTAAAAAAACCAATGCGTGACCACCAAGCCTACATTAAATAAGCAATATCTCACAAGTTCCTTCATATCATCGAAATCTGCGTCAAGAAGTCGCGTCTCACCGTCATTAATACCAACCAACCATCTGACAATCTCGAATCACCGCGTATCCACATAAGACCAAAAATAAAAATCGTGACATTAATCAAAACATTAACAACACAACTAATATTTTGTACTGATCTTGAACATCTTTCTAGCTACTTGCCAGTTCATAATTTTTCGTTTTAAAAAAAACTTCCAAGTTTCCGGAGCATACAACTAACACGATGCCAAACAAAGCGTCGATACAAAGCATCATTTTAACCACGCTTTGGTTTTTATGGAGAACGCGTAACAACAAGATTGTAACAACCAATTGATGCCCATATCGAAGGTGTTCGAGGTGATTAAAACATACTTGATCTTATCCGTCAAACATAGATCCAATATCCCATCTTTAAAGTAGTCAGTATGGTGCTATGTAAGCGCTAATCTTTTTTTTTTTTTTGAATAGTGAATTTCATTAAACAAACAACACAGCTGCAGATGCCACAAAAATGGCACAACGACCAAACCCAAACAATTACATTAGACTAAAAGAGCACCAATCGTACCAAGATACCGACTTACAATTAGACCTATGTTTGAACCATAAGAAAATAAAAGATCTAATATAACAATGATTTATTCAATTTTAACCTCCTTTAGTCGAAACTTCATCTAGTTCCTCGCCTTCCAAATGCTCTAATTTTAAGCAAGTGCTCCACCGTTTCATCTACTTTCTAGTTTAAAAAAAATAACAAATGAATAAAATAAACTTTCTTCCACCTTAAAAAAAAAGCCACACAAACGTACCAAAAAAGAATAATAATAATAATAACATAACTAATTCTCGGATTACATTACACTCTTCTAATTAACAAAAACAAAACAAAACTGATAGGAAGAAATGGCATCACTTTACGCCGGCGGGGGCGGCGAAGTACGTCGGAATATTATTTCCGGCTAAAATGACAACAAATTTAGGGCTGACGTTTGATCCATCTTCAAGCTTAGTAGGTTTACCGGTTTCAATATCCTGACCAGCTGTTGCTGACCGCTGATAACAGGTCAGGATAACTAACGCAACAACAATCATTGCGAGCATTGCGGCGATTCCTCCGAACAAATATACGGATGGAGAATCAAATCTCCAAAATGACGAGGATGTTTTTGATGACGACATTAGGGTTGTAAGTGTTTGTGTGTGTGTGTGTGTGTGTGTTTAGTGTGGAGAGAGAGAGAGAGAGAGGGGGGATATATGGTGGGAAATGTACTAGTTTTGTTGCAGGAAGTACAAAGGGATATAAAAGATTTAATGAATGGTTAGGGATATAAATGGCTGTAATAAAGATTTTATTCTTTTTATTTTATTTTATTTTTATGTTTGCTTATTTTTGGTTTTTGTTTAATTTCGGTCTTGTGACTTTCTTGGTGGTTCATATATGGTACGAGTAATTCAATGTACTTGGCTAAAATGAGGATATAACATATGTTATGAGGGGCCATGACTCTTTAATTTACTTATGGGAAACGTTACATTCACTACAAGAACAGGGCACCTTTAGCGGCGACAGGTGTCGCCGGTATTGACCTCCTTTGTCGCCGCTATCGACTTTTAGCGGCGACATGTCGCTGGTAAAAGGTCGCCGGTATTTCTCGGACGCTATTGACCGGTTGTCGCCGGTAAAGACAGCTGTCGCCGGTATTGATCCTTCACTTTTAGCGACGACAGAAGTCGTCGCTAAAAGTGTCGCCGGTATTAATGTTGGTCGCTAAAGGTTGAAAGGCAATAGCGGCGACACATGTCGCCGCTAAAAGTCTGTTTTTTTTTTAATACAGCAGCTGTATATACAGCTGCCCAGCCAGTTTTACGGCCGAAAAACAAAACCTGCCTATTTTCAAACAACGCAAGCATACGCCATGAACATAATCAACATATACTAAAGGTAATATACTTAAAAACTACGTTTAAGTCGTACATTATATCCTACAACGTTTAATTAAATCTAAATCATACATTAAAAACAAGTCACTCATCGCCATCGTTATCGTTGGGTTCATCGTCGGATTCATTATCGAATAAGTTGTCAGAATCGTAGTCTTTTGACTTTCCTTTTCCTTTTCCTTGTGAAGCAAGATAGTTGTTAAGTTGGTTCAAAAATGACGGGGTTTGGAACAAGCTGTTAACAAAATCCTACAATAATAGATAGCAAAACGTATATTAGCATATTAATTAACGCTACCAACATATATTTAACAAGTAAACATGCGTTCGTTTGTCATTTTATAAATTGCGTAGTTTACCTCGGAAAAGGGTTCTTGCGTCCGAGCTTGCGAAGACGACATGTTAGATGACGAGTGCGAGGACGTGTTGGAAGAAGGTTTAGGCCCCATCCCGCGATACCATCCTCGGCGCTCTCCCAACGCTTCTTGATACGGGGCAATTGGAGGACCATCGCCGCTCCATTCATCTGTGGCCCGTTGTATGTTCCGCTGTATTTTACGAAGATGATTAAATATATATGTGTATATATATATATATATATATATATATTTGTTATAGAAAATAATACTTTAAAGAAATACTTACGTAATTTTGTTCAGCAACCGGATCAACCCAATTCCCTTGATTGTCCGTGTGGGTTTTAGCATACGTAGGTACCCAATCCAAATTCTGTTTAACATTACACTTAGATTAGACATTAAATAAACAAAAGCTTACACACACGCACACATACATAAAACATTACATTTTTATAGGCGGTGCTACCGTACGAAGATGTCCCCCCACGGTATGGGAATTGTTGTTTATCGCGTACTTTTTTGTTGGCCTTGCTTTTTTTAATATAATTTTCTTGCCGGAAACCTTCGATGGTTCTCAACCAGTTTTCATAGGGCATATCCCTGGGATGGTATGCCCTTGCACTCTCAAGATCATCGTAACCTCCCTTGCTATCAAATAATTGTCTAGCTTCATACTTGCGGTCATTGTATCGCTTCATAAGCACAGTCCTTATACCACCCTTCAAGTTTTTCGCGTCATAATCACGTTCCACTTCATCAAGATTGAAATTTTCCTACAAATTAAATAAAAAAGTTAAAATATCATATATAAATTAGATTTGCATGTGCTATAAAATTTTATGCATATAACTTATTTACCCGTAAGTGGTTCATGACGGCATCCTTGTAATGTGGTTCAACAGCATCCCATCCAATTTTATCAAACGGGATGGCCCGCCACACATACAAGCCGGCCTCCCTTGAAAACATGTCTCTTGATCTACCAACAGGGGTAAACGTGACCTGTCGATCAAAAGTAAGCGACACAGGCCCCCCCCGCTTTTACTAGACGCCGTAGTGCTTCGTTTTTAGCTTTCCCCCTAACCTTCTTTGGGGGAACCGCTGCAATTAAAACAAAAATAATTAGTAACAACATTTATAATATATAAAATATAAGGACTACAAAATAATTTAGTAAAAAACTTACCGTCTGTCTCGTGTGTGCCACGAATCCCACCAGGAGGAAGCGGTGGATCACCAGCGCCGTCACCCCCATGTCCCCAGGGGGCCACATCGGCCATCAAATAAGCGAATATCAGCAATACCGAAAACATAATCCCTATAAAGTTACAAATGTTACAGCATGTGTATCTAATAGAAATTAAGGGAAAGTACAACAAGTGTAACTCAAATTCAAATAAATATTTCAAACAAGTGTTTATCAATTACAAATCAATATAAATTACAATAACTTTTCTTTTAGTCAGACTCCACATAATCGGGATCATCCTCATCACAATCAGCCTCGACCTCATCACAATCAGTCTCGACCTCAAACACTTCATCGACGGTAGCCGTTGGGGGATCAACTTCAATTGAAGGCTCACCCGCAGTAACATGAGAAGATCCAATTTGAAAGTATTGGGTCAAGTCAATGACAAGTGGACAGTCAGATGAAGAGTTGTTGTCGACAATGTCATTATCTTCTAAGCCTTTGTCAACATTTTGAACCTTATTGACGCGGTCATCATCACTTAATGGCCGATCCCAAATTCTTCGATGATTAACATTTTCGACTACCCACCTATGTTTGTTTTTTTGGTTTCGAGACGTTTCTTGGATGAAGAACACTTGTTTTGCTTGCGAAGCAAATATGAGTTGATCGTCTTTGTCCCATTCACGTTCAGTGCTTATACTGGTGATATTATTGTCAAGGTTTACACCCCTTCGAGTATCAAACCACTTGCACCGAAATAGGACAGTGGAATAATTATTTGTATAACGCAACTCAATAATTTCTTCTAATTGGCCATAAAATTTCACACCATTCTCTCCAACCACTTCCACCCCAGAGTTTTGCGTTGTGCATTTTGCATCACGTTCAAGTGTCTTAAACCTAACACCGTTGACTATGCAAGCAGTGTAAGTGTATGCAGTCATTTTCGCACAAATTGAAAGAGCATACAACTCCGGGTGGAATTCTGGAGAATTTTGTGTTTTCATCGAATGTACCTAACAAATATAGAGTAATAATGTTTGTTATATATGTATTACCTAGCAAGTGTAGAGTAATGAGTGTTATATATGTATTATACCTTATGGAGAAACCATCCCGGAAATTTGGTTTTAAGATCATCTTGGGGATGTGTATGTTTGAATTCACTACATTGATGACAAATATAAGAAAGGAATGAAAAATACCAATTAACAGATTATGAAAAGTTAAAGATAGAAGCACTCACTTCATGTACTCCCTAACTTCTGCGCAATTTTCGAGGACAAACCATTCCATCTTGCTTTTTTCGATGAATGATAGATATTTGTCCTTTGTTGCGCCAACAGGACGACATTTGGACTCAAACACCCATAACTTTCTTTTTTCTATCTGGGCGATTGAACTTAGTCTGAACATCTTTAAGGTACATTGAACAAAATGTTAGAGCTTCTTCAAACACATAACGTTCAGCTATACAACCTTCAGGCCTTGCCGGGTTTTTGACATAGTTCTTTAGTTTTTTCATGTACCTTTCAAATGGATACATCCATCTAAAAGCTACTGGACCTCCCGCAATCGCTTCATCAGGTAAATGCACAAGTAAATGAACCATAATGTCAAAAAACGCAGGTGGATAGATCATCTCTAACTTGCATAAGATGGTAACAATGTCATCCTTTGCTTTCTTCATATCATCCACCGATAGTGTTCTAGAGCAAAGTTGCTTAAAGAACATACAAAGGTCTACTATTGGTGTAGATGTATCTTTAGTCAAAAGCCCTCTAACCCCAATCGGTATCAAACGTTGCATGAGGATATGACAGTCATGAGATTTCAACCTTGTAATGTTAGCATTGTTATCTGTCACCCTCTTACTGATATTAGATCCAAACCCATCTGGTAATTTAACATTTTTTATAAACTGACAAAAAAGTTTTCGATCATCGGACTTGAATGAGTACTTTGGGTGGGGACTTAAGAACTTGCCACCCGATTGTTTCAGCCATTGTGTCGGCCGAATGTTTAGTTTTTCCAAGTCGGACCGCGCATTTGGCGTGTCTTTGCTCTTATCGTTCATTAGAAGAGTACCGAGCAAGCTGTCACACACATTTTTCTCTATATGCATTACATCTAAGTTATGTTTCAGCTGCAGAGAAGACCAATACTCAAGGTCAAAAAATATGCTTCTTTTGGACCAGTTCAACTCGAAATCTAACCGGGTTATCCTCCCACCTCCAAAATTCGGATGCTTGCCTGGTAGACGATTAATTAAACGACCGAGTTGAGCTTCTATGTCAGCTGGGCTAAACTGTCTCGGAGGGTCTCGTGTCTCGGGTCTCCCGTTAAAGTCGAGACTTGTTCTCCAAGGATGGTTGGCATCTAAGAACCGGCGATGACCAACATAAGCACATTTACCAGTTACACGTATTGAAGGAGTGTCTTGGTTACAAGTTGGGCATGCCATGTAGCCTTGTCCGCTCCAACCTGATAGACTACTACGGGCTGGAAAGTCATTTATGGTCCATAACAACGCCGCCTTCATTGTGAAGTATGTGTTTGTTGCTGCATCTTTAGTACGTACACCTGTCTGCCACAATTGCTTAAGCTCATCCACTAACGGTCTAAGGAAAACGTCCATGTCTTTCCACGGTGATTTAGGGCCAGGAATCGACAAGGTCAACATGAATGTGGACTCTCGCATGCATAGCCAGGGAGGCAGATTATATGTGGTGAGTATAACCGGCCACGCACTATGAGTCGAGGATCCACTACCGTTGATAAAGGGATTAAAACCGTCAGCTGCAAGCCCTAAGCGAACATTTCGTGGCTCCATCGCGAAGTTTGGGTACTTTTTATCAAAGTCTTGCCATGCAGATCCATCAACTGGATGACGCATAGTCTAGGCGATATAGAACAATACAAACGTCGTAGTCTAGGCGTCAAAGGAAAGTATCGTAACACCTTACGAGCCACCTTCGTGCCTTTTGTGTCTTTATCGACCCATCGACTCTCATTACAAACGGGACAATTTTGCAAGGACTCGTTTTCTTTCCAAAAGAGAGCACAATCATTTGTGCACACATCTATCATCTCATATGCCAAACCAATCTTCTTAAATGTCTTCTTAGCTACATAATACGAAGGGGGAATCTTGTTGCCTTCTGGCATTGACTCTCGCAACAACGAGAGGAGTCGATCTACTCCTTCATTTTGAAAATGGTACGTATCCTTTATATTTAAAAGCTTTGCTAAAAAGTCGATAGAAGAAAACTTGGTACAACCAGGATATAATTCCGTTTCAGCTTCCTTTACCAGGTCTTCAAAATCATCAACAACACCGCTACTATCTCCATTCGAGTTCTCTTGGTTAAGGTATGTATCTTCTTCCATACGCTCCCCCCTAATGTCTTCAATAACGTTTACCATACCGTCTTGTGGCGCAACATCGTTTACTTCTGCAATTGGAGTTGTGGCCCTGTGATAGGTCCACTTCATGTATTCCTTCCAAAAACTGTTAATACTCAAATGGTATTTCATTTCTGCCATAGTTATTAAGCCGGAATTTTTACATTTGGTACACGGACATCTAACTTCATTGTGGTTTTTTATCACTCTTTCACACATCTCGATAAATGACTCGAGTCCTTGCTTGTATTGAGGTGAATGACGTGGGGAATCAATCCAACTTTTATCGATAGGCATTATGCAACTGAAAGAAAATCTAATTTAGGATTAACAAGACAAGGGTAGGCTGCTAAACCCACTTTTTGAACACTTTATCTCATATGTGAATGTGTATTACATGATTGTTTGTTTAAGAAAAATTCGGCAGCATTTCCTCTTAGCTCCCAAGTATATATGTAATGATATATATACCCGAGGAGCAAAGAGAAAATGATAACCGAATCCTTCTTAAACAAACAATCATGTAATACACATTCACATCCTAAATGAGATAAAGTATTCAAAAAGCAGTCCCAAGATAAACGGGGACAACCCGAAATTAATTTCTAAATCAATTTCGGGCGGGTATTTCTAAGCTCGCTATGTTTAAAATGATTAATTCAAACACGGGCACAGTTTTTTAAGCTTGTTATGTTCTTAATGATTGTTTTAAATTTTGGGCGGAACGTTATGTTTTAAATCATGATTTCAATTTCGATTGGGTGTTTTCTTAGCTCGTTATGTTTGAAATGATGAATTCAAAATCAGACACGATTTTTAAGCTCGTAATGTTCTTCATAATGGTTTATATTTCGGGCGGGTATTTTCATAGCTCCTTATGTTTTAAATGATGATTTTAATATAAAGAGGGTATTTCCTAACTAATATATATTTGTCAAATTTAAATATAAATGTTTTAAAACCTAAACACAAATATACAAATTATCAAACTTTAACATTTTTTTCAAACCTACACATTTGCATCCTTACACACATTTGCATACTTTATACAAACATACATACTAACATACACATTTTTCACCAACATACTAACATACAACAATTATACAAACATACTAACAATTTACAATTTACAATTTACATACTAACATTATACAATTTACATACTAACAATTATACAAACATACATACATTCATTCATACACTTACATACCCACATACAACTTAAACTAAAAATTATACAATTTACATACTAACAATTATACAAACATACATACTAACATACACAATTTACATACCTAAACTAAAAATTATACAATTTCTAAACTTTAAAAAAAAAAAAAAAAAAAAAAACTAACCATTATACAATTTACATACACATTTTCAAATACACCTACATTATACAATTTACATACTAACAATTATACAAACATACATACATTCATTCATACACTTACATACCCACATACAACTTAAACTAAAAATTATATTATTTACATACTAAAAATTATACAAACATACATACTAACATACACAATTTACATACCTAAACTAAAAATTATACAATTTCTAAACTTAAAAAAAAAAAAAAAAAAAAAACCTAACCGGTTTTTCAGGTGGTGACCGTAGAAGTGAAGGTGGCGACCGGAGAAGAGATGGTGGTGATCCGAATTTTCTTCCACAAACACAAAAATACACAAAAAAGAGCAAAAATTAAAGCCCATAACATGTATGTAACAAATGTAGAGAAGAAATGTAACATAAAACAAGTTAAACTAACCGATTAGGACGAGTTTCGCGAGTTTTCGCCGGTGTTCGGAGGTTTTTTTGGGGGAAAAATGACAGAGGAGGGAGAAATTGGCGCTGTATAGGGGGTTTGGTTCGTTCAACTTTTAGCGGCGACAGGTTGTCGCCGGTATTGCACGTTGTCGCCGGTAATACCTTTAATGAGGTTGACTAGAGGTTGACCAGAGATAAGATTTGTGTGGCTAGGGATTAAAGTTCTGACATTTGCTTTTAGCGGAGACTAGCTGTCGCCGCTATTGACCTGTACTTGTCGCCGGTAATGATTTATAAATCCCCAACCGTCAGATCATGATTTTGATCAACGGACGGGGTTTGGTTTGAGATCCTGTCACGCGGATCGACCAATAGCGGCGACATTTGACCTGTCGCCGCTAAAGGTGTGGCCGGTAAAAGTGTATTATTCTTGTAGTGATTAAATATTATTAGCATTGGTCATTTATTGATCGCTTTGAGTTTTTAAAAATGGTTTGTTTTCAGTTTTCGCAACGCGTTTTGGTTTTATCATTTGAGCTTGAAAGTTTTTGGTTAAAAAAATTACCTAAACCTATGAATGTGGACATGAAACTTTGGGATAAAGTGTGCGGTAATTAATTACACGTACATTTGGGTCTAAACTTTTTTGCTACAAATTTCTTTACTCATGTGGTCTATGTGAGACTTGAACCCCCTCTTCCCCAAAGTGTTTAAAGGCATTGTTTTTGCCAATGGACTACACCTTATTAGTAATTTTTTTGCTATTAATCATTAACTAATTATTACACATTTGGGTCTAAATTTTTTTGCTATACAATTTATTCTTTTTTGAATAGTGGGATCAAATTTCATCATAAAACAGCACTAGCAACTTGTATTATAAAACGACCAGCACACAATAAGTACTTGATCTCCTTCTTTAGATTAATCGCTGTAGAGGGTGGTTTGGCTGGAAAAGAAAATTTATTGTTCATAGCTTTCCACCATAGTCCCAGCAAGCAAGCTGTTAGCACGCTTTCATGTGCCACCTTTCTTTTCGTTTCGTTTCGTTCGAGCCTAATGAAATAGTAGCAAATCCCTTACTGAAAAGGAAAATATATTCGGAATGACACTAAGCGAAAACCCAATGCCATAGACCACGACAAACTCACAAGACTGAAATTAATGCCACACAATTCATTTATTTACTAAAGATCAATTTTTTTTCAGTTTGGTTTCATTTTTGCGATTTTTGGTTGATTGCAAAACCAAGCCCTAACCGAAAAATAAGTTTTTAGGAAAACATAACATCAAACAGTAAGTTTTTTCAGTGGCGGACTCAGAAATTTTTTTCATGTGAGTGCGGAAATTTTTTAAAGATTGTAGCCCTAGCTATATAAAAAAATTCGCTTCAAAGCGGGTCGGATCAGGTCGGGTCATGTAAAACAAGAAACATAAACAAACAAAGTTTCATAGTGGGTCAGATCGGGTCGGGTTGGGTCAATTTCAAATTTCAAACAATCAAACCTTAGTTCCTAACTTTCTATCACATTAACAAACAAAGTTTCAAGTAATCAACATAAAAACTATTATAGGTAGTTAAAATGACAATAAAGAACCATGAAAGTTCAAACTCTCCCTACTTTTATTTCTCCGAATCATTAGGTAAAATAACAAAAAACTTATCTAAAGTACCGCCAAAGATAACATGCTAGACGATAAACTTGAAACATTCACCCGGCTCAGAAACATCAATCTAAAATTAAATCCTAAAAAATGCTTGTTCAGTCTTGAAGGAAAATTTTTGGGAGTATGGGTAACATAGTCTGGAATTTAGGCCCATCCAAACAAAATTCAGGCGGTAATCAAGATGCAACCGCCAAATTCGGTTAAATAAAGCCAATCGTTAAACGAAAAGTTAATGGCGTTACATCGCTTCATCTTCGGAGTTGCAGATAAGTCACTCCCTTTCATGGCTGTATTGAAAAAGAGCACCGAAAAAGGGAAAATAGACTGGAATGCCAAAGCAGATGCAACATTTAGGGAGCTAAAAATATGCCTGGGGTGCTTACCTACGCTAACTGCTCCAATTACAGGCGAAACTGTTATGGTGTATTTATCCCCGTCACACTTTGCAATAAGCACGGTGTTGGTAGTCCTCTGAAACATGGCCCAGATTCCGGTATATTACGTCCGCACCCTTAAAGATTACGAAACAATATACCCCATGATTGAGAAGTTGATGTGTGTAAAATGCAACATATAAATTACATAAAATGAGACATAAAACTAACCATTTTTTTAGTACTAGTGTTGTAAAAAGTATGCATTTGTCTTCCCTTTGTATTTTCAGGACCAAATGAGCTTAAATGAACAAAAGGAACAAATATGCAGCAAAATCTAACACAAATACAAAGAAAAGGAATAAACGTGGCATGCCCGACCCCTCGACAGCATCTTCCCAAGCAAAAACAAGAAACAGAAAGCTGGCCACGGCCCCGTGCCCAGCGGACACAGGGGCGTGGTCAGATGTCTGCAGAAAAAACAAAGCTATGAAAGCTTCTACTCCCAGCACGGGGGCGTGCCCAGCTTAGCTTGGGCCGTGCTCAACGCTAAGATTCGCAGAATCTTGCAAATCTTGATAGTACAGATACGTTTCTGCACACGGGGCCGTGCCTAGCGAACACGGGGGCGTGTGGAGCCTAATACAGACAATTGCAATTAATGAATAAAGAGAAAGAGGATGACCACGGGGCCGTGTCCGGGCTTCTGTGCAGGCTATAAATAGGGGTGCTTGGTTCACTTCAAAGGCATCCCTTGGCAAACCACTTCTCTCCCACTTCACCACCACCACTACAACACCCACATTCACCACCATCATCCATCATCCACCTTAGAGTGTGTGTAGTAGTCTCGGGATCCAAAATTGATAGTAAGAGTTCTTGACAATCAAAGGTCATGTTTGCCTAAGTCTCTTACATCACTTGGTGAAGACAAGCATTTAATGTCATACTTTTGATTTTAAATCTTTTCGCAATTTTTATTTGGTTTTGTATTAATGACTTTAATAACTGGTTTCTTATGTTGAAGGTGAAACTTCCTTATCATTTGTCTGTGGTGTCTTGGCGTTATTTTACTGTCTATATAAAATAAAAGATTTTCACCATTCATATCTCTATGGTCTATATGGAGACATGTTGGCTACCTGGTTGGGGGTTAAGGGAATGGTTTGGTAAGGTTCTTGCCTTGTTCAGTGTATAGATCGTGCAAGGACCTGGGTCAAGCTTACTAGGACCTCCTTCAATACCCACTGGTATTGGATGGCGGGGGTGCGAATGGCTTGATCCCCTCATATGTAAACTACTATTAATACATTAACCCGGCTACTTGCGATTGTATCCCTGCTGACTCAAACCACTTAGCCGAGGGTAACGTCGCCTTCAAAAGAGTAGCCTACCACATTACGCATTAATAACTTAATTAATTATCTTTCAACATTCCGACCCTTTGGGATTGTATCCTTGCTGACTCAAACCACTAGGTTGAGGGTAACGTCACCTTCAAAAGAGGGGTCTACTACTATAACTAAGATAATCTCTTAAAAAGTGCAAAAGTGCGGAAATCATCAAAGGTTACATTAAAGGCGAGTCGGATCCAAGTGATTCATCTCGTCTATTTGTTTTATTTTTATTTTATTTTTAAGCATTTTAGTTTTTATTTTTCATGTTAAAAACCTTTTTTAAAATTTTGATTTAATTAGACGTTGAGGATAAACCGGTACTAAAAGCACTTGTGTCCTTGGACGACCTCGGTATCTTACCAACGCTATACTACATTCACGATGGGTGCACTTGCCCATATGTGTGTTTAGTGTTAGTAGAATATCGTGTTTTATAAATTTAGAACTTGACTAATGTGTTAAAAAGGGCTTAAAATATCAATAAAAATATATCACACCTAACGCAAATCAAGTTTTTGGCGCTGTTGCCGGGAACACGAGGATTTTAAGAAAGTTAGGAATCAATGGCCTAATCGTTTTTCTTATTTTTCTTTTTTTTTAGGATTTTTCTAGATTTTTCAGCTTCTGCAGACTGCAGCACGGGGTCGTGCCCGCTGAACATGCCCCCGTGCCCAATCTTTGGTACTGGCAATCCTGTTTTAAGTCAGACAGTAGCTGAACACGGGGCCGTGCCCACTGAACACGCGCCTGTGCCCAAGCTTCAGATACTTAAAACAGAACCGTAAGATCCCGACGGATGGTAATTTCTGACACGAACATGAGTGATACTGATCATTTTTACTTTCGCTCCTCTTATGGTGCGTGGTGTCAAATATGTGGCGGATCTCATGAAAATTTAAAATGTTATTTTTAAATTACATTCCCCACTATATAGACCCATCGTTTTCCTATAGCCTTAAATAGGCGAAAGTAAAAACAATCCCTATCTCTCCCTCGAATGCTCTCAATCATCTTTTCTAGATCATATGATTCTCGAAAAATTATTTCAAATGGAAGAATTAATTCTCCAATTGATAAGAGAACTTGAGATGGAAATAACTAATTCATCTCAAGACGACGATCAAGGAGAATTATTGAGATTGCATTCAGATTATAACATCATCGTTGCTCCCGAAATCACTTCTAACTCTTGTGAGGACTTGAGCGATAGTCGTCCCTGTGTCGATTGTGCCGTGAAGGACTCCCCATCAGTTTCCGCCGATGCATACATAGACCTGAGCGACTCGACATATACCTTCTTTAACGAGAGACCGGATAAGGGAAATAAAGGTTGGTCTTGCCCACCGGTATTTAGCTTAGGAATCACCCTTTCCGATAACATCTTGCGTTCTTGTCTAAAACTAAGGCAATTAAGGTAGCTCAGGCATTTCAGTGTTGTTCCGTCCAGTAAAGAACCACCCGATCCGGAAAAATTCCTTAAAATAGACGAAACTTCATAGAAAAACCTCTAGCCACGGGGCCGTGTCCAGGTCAACACGCCCCCGTGCCCGCCTGAAGATTCTTGTCTGACTTTAGGTCAGAATACGAACAAAAAGTGTCAGAATCTTGTCTGCACACGGGGCCGCGTCCAGCCGACACGGGGCCGTGTCCAGTGTGCTGTCATTTTCTATAAATGCAGCAAGATTCCTGCACACTTGGCCTCATTCCAAAGACAAAGATCTGGTGGGATCTTCACATATACCTTACAAGGTATATTCTAAAGAAGGTTCTTAACAACCATCTTGTCTTTACTACTTTTGTCTATTGCCTTCTTCTTCATTTTTCTCCTCAAAACCTCCATTAAAACTTGAAATCTCCATGATTTCTAGCTTTATTGTTATGATTGTTAGGTTTTTATTCAAGGAATCTTATCAAAAATAAGCTTTACAACACTGTTTTAAGTTATTCCTGCTTAAAAATGCTTCAAAAATCAGAAAAATAATTTAAAACTATAAGATTCCTTATTTCAAAAATCTGCAGAGAGGTGGCCACGGGGCCGTGGCTGGAGTACTGTTTCATTAATTTAAAATTTTTCGGTTTGTTTTCTTAGAATGTCGAGCAGAAATAACGGAACATCTTCAGCCCACTCAAGGAACGACCGACGAGGAAGAATATCATCCGTATGCCTTGAGAGAGGCCATCGATGAAATGACAGGAGTAGAGGAAGCCTTGGTTGACTGTATAAATCATTTGACGGTGGGACTAGAGGGATGTCTTCGAGAAGTCAACCTTTTGCATCGAAGGTTGAATATTCTCGTTTCTCCTCCTATGGTGCCAATCATTGCACAAAGGGAGTGTAATGTTATACCGGAGGTCATTATTCCTGCCGAATGGTATGTCATACCCCCGGAATCCCCTCAAGACATATTACACGGGGTCCCGGTTGCCGTCGCACCCCCTCCATAAGACATTGTGGAGAATGAGCCCGCCTTCTTCCTCCCTAGGGAGATATAGGAGTGGCTCAACGACATCTAAAGAGACATCCCTCGGTTTCGAGTTCTACAACACCCTTAAGTACCGGGAAGCTATTTCCGGGTTTTGACATTCCTACAATAAGGGTAGAACTCCTTAGAATGATTTCCTGCCTTACTTGACCTATCTATTCTAGGAACTTGTAGTTTTTCATTTCTAGCTTTATTTTCATTTTCTAGGATCCGTTGTAATTGTTATTTTTAATGAATGATGGTTTTTAAATATTAAATGGTGTTTGGATGATGTTGTAATGATTAAAACACACTCGAAATGGTGGAGGTTACTAACGGAAACTTGAACCACACCCCATGCACAAAAACAGAGCCTCCTGACAATTTTTCTTCATTACAGCAAGTTCAGCACGAGGCCGTGTTCACCCCAACACGCCCCCGTGCCCAAGGATCTGCAGAAAACGCCCAGTTCAGGTAACTAGATACGGGCCGTGTTCACTGAACACGCCCCCGTGCCCAGCCTTCTATTAATTATGATACTGGCGATCTGAACACGAGGTCGTGCCCGAACCAACACAGGCCCGTGCCCAGACGCCCAGTAACATAAATTTTTTCTTTTAAACACCTTTTTACACATTCAATCAACCTAAAAACTTATTTTTGGGATACATTGAGGACAATGTGTAATTTAAGTGTGGGGGGATGCAAAACCTTGAATTTTGCAAGTCCTAATAACAAGCCTTACACAAAACTCTATTGGAACCGCTAATCACCCCAAATTTTTTCAAAAACTTTTCGTTTTTTTTTTACTTGTCTTGGTTTAATTTGGAATAAAAAGTTATAAAAAGGTTACATTTTTACAAATTTACAACCGATAGCGTGGTGATAAAAAGAACTAACATAAGAAAATTATGACGGCATGACAAATCTAGTTAAAATTTGATTATATATACTTGATCACATTATAAACCCATTGCCACAAAAAGTGAGTTTTGAGCCTTTATTGAGCATACAAGCATACATCTTTAAACTAAATGCTCATTTTTCGTTTCTTGTGTGAATAGCCGCTTGGTTTCTTACAACTCTAGAACTTGCCATGACGATACATTCCCGATCCTTACCAACTTAAACCCAAGTAAGTAAATGATGGAGGCACTAGGACTAACCTATTTTTCTTGCAACACCATTATTTTTCATTTTTTTACCACCTACCCAAAATCCCCCTAGTAAACCCCTTTGAGCCTAAACCTTTTCATTTCTAAACCCACAAAACAAACACCCTTTACCCACCAAAACCCTTTTTTCTTTTAAACCCCTTATTTTAGTAAAAGCTCGGTTTTCTTGTGACGCTACTTATAAAAAAAAGTTTAGCAATAAACAAACAAGTTACTTAAAGAAACTTTGTTTGAAAGTGCTTAGTTTGAATAAAAGTCACAAAAACAAAAAGTTTTACGACGACCAACGCTTTTTACGCTTTTAGCCCTTTTTACTAACCACTAACCCAAAACCACCTACCTTTAACCCAAGCCTAACCCTTCCCCAAGTCCTCTTGATATTTACAAAGGTTTATAGTTGAAAAGGAGGAAGATTGATTGCTTGGCAAGCATATGGTAGAAGTATGTCCCATGACAGTCTCGAGTGTTTCACAAAAATACATCTTCAGCCGAGTGTTGAGTGATCTCCCATGAGGTATGTGAACTTGTGTATAAATGGAATTTTAAAGAGACATGTTTTGCCCAAATAAGTAGTTTCTCTTATGAAACGTTCTAAATAAATCATAACGAATAGGATTGTAAATAATGTAAGAATAAAACCCAATAAAGATGTTGGATTCCTGACACTCAAGACAAGCCCAAAACATCTCTTCTACCCATTCAATTTGGGTGTGTAAGCCACATAATAAAGAGTTTTGCTTGAGGATAAGCAAAGATTCAAGTGTGGGGGTATTTGATGTGTGTAAAATGCAACATATAAATTACATCAAATGAGGCATAAAACTAACCATATTTTTAGTACTAATGTTGGAAAAAGTATGCTTTTGTCTTCATTTTGTATTTTCAGGACCAAATGAGCTTAAATGAACAAAAGGAACAAATATGCAGCAAAATCTAACACAAATACAAAGAAAAGGAATAAGCGTGGCATGCCCGACCTCTCGACAGCATTTTCCCAAGCAAAAACAAGAAACAGAAGGCTGACCACGGCCCCGTGCCCAGCGGACACTGGGGCGTGGTCAGATGTCTGTAGAAAAGACAAAGCTATAGAAGCCTTTATTCCCAGCACGGGGGCGTGCCCAGCTCAGCACGGGTCGTGGTCAACGCTAAGATTCGCAGAATCTTGCAAATCTTGATAGTATAGATACGCTTCTGCACTCGGGGCCGTGCCCAGCGAACAAAGGGGCGTGTGGAGCCTAATACAGACAATTGAAATTAATGAAGAAAGAGAAAGAGGATGACCACGGGGCCGTGTCCGGGCTTCTGTGCAGGCTATAAATAGGGGTGCTTGGTTCACTTCAAAGGCATCCATTGGCAAACCACCTCTCGCCCACTTCACCACCACTACAACACCCACATCCACCACCATCATCCACCTTAGAGTGTGTGTAGTAGTCTAAGATTTTTTGACAATCAAAGGCCATGTTTGCCTAAGTCTCTTACATCACTTGGTGAAGACAAGCATTTAATGTAATACTTTTGATTTTTAATCTTTTCGCACTTTTTATTTAGTTTTGTATTAATGACTTTAATAACTAGTTTCTTATGTTGAAGGTGAAACTTCCTTATCATTTGTCTATGGTGTCTTGGCGTTATTTTACTGTCTATATAAAATAAAATATTTTCACAATTCATATCTCGACGGTCTATATAGAGATATGTTGGCTACCTGGTCAGGGGTTAAGGGAATGGTTTGGTAAGGTTTTTGCCTTATTCAGTGTATAGATCCTGCAAGGACCTGGGTCAAGCTTACTAGGACCTCCTTCAATACCCACTGGTATTCGATGGTGGGGGTGCGAATGGCTTGATCCCCTCATATGTAAACTACTATTAATACATTAACCCGGCTACTTGCGATTGTATCCCTGCTGACTCAAACCACTTAGCCGAAGGTAACGTCGCCTTCAAAAGAGGGGCCTACCACATTACGCATTAATAACTTAATTAATTATCTTTCAATATTCCGACCCTTTGGGATTGTATCCTTGCTGACTCAAACCACTGGGTTGAGGGTAACGTCACCTTCAAAAGAGGGGCATACTACTATAACTAAGATACTCTCTTAAAAAGTGCAACAATGTGAAAATCATCAAAGGTTACATTAAAGGCGAGTCGGATCCAAGTAATTCATCTTGTCTATCTGTTTTATTTTTCAGCATTTTAGTTTTTATTTTTCATGTTAAAAACCCTTTCTAAAAATTTTGATTTGATTAGACGTTGAGGATAAACCGGTACTAAAAGCTCTTGTGTCCTTGGACGACCTCTGTATCTTAACAACGCTATACTACGCTCACGATGGGTGCACTTGCCCATATGTGTGTTTAGTGTTAGTAGAATATCGTGTTTTATAAATTTAAAACTTGACTAATGTGTAAAAAGGGCTTAAAATATCAATAAAAATATATAACGCTACACACGCATCAGAAGTTGACTCTTTCTTTGGTTCATGCCTACAGGCAGCTCCGAAGACACTTCCAAGCATTTGATATAGAGGTCCAGACGTACCTCCAAATCCAACAGTTTTTGAGAAAACCCGAAGTCTGCGGTCGGTTAACCAAATGGGCCATTGAGCTTAGCGCTTTTGATATTACATATCGCTCAACACTTGCAAAGTGGTTCACATTCCCCGTAGCAAAATCAAAAAGGCTGATGCACTTAGCAAATTAGCTTCCGTCAAAGGTACGTCTGGACCTACATATCGAATGCTTGGAAGTATCTTCGGAGCCTCCTTGAGGCATGAACCAAAGAAAAAGTCAACTTCTCAATCTAGGAACCTATATACCGACGGAGCGTTGAGCAAGGAAGGAGCAGGAGCAGGTTTGATTTTAATTGACCCAGAAGGGATCGAATTTACGTACACCTTGTGGTTTGATTTCAAAACTTCTAATAATGAAGCCGAGTATGAAGCACTTTTAGCCGGGTTGCAAACCGCTTTTAAGGCCGGAGCAAAATCTGTCTTAGCTCATGTCGACTCATTGCTTGTGGCAAATTAAGTCAATGGGGAGTACGAGGCTTGAGAGGAAAATTTGGCAAAGTATCTAACAAAAGTCCAAAATCTTATCTCATCATTCGACACTTGTAAAGCGGTTCACATTCCCCGTAGCAAAAACAAAAAGGTTGATGCACTTAGCAAATTAGCTTTCGTCTCTTTTTATCATTTATCAAAGGAAGTATTGGTGGAAACTCTCTAAAGCCCACCCGTAGACAACAATGATGAAGTCATGGCAATTTCCGTGCAAGAAGACACTTGGAGAACTCCTATACTTAACTATCTGACAAAAGACCAACTCCCATAAGGAAAAGCACAGGCTAAAAAGCTTAAGGTCAAGGCACTCCAATACCAAGTACATGACGGACGCCTGTACAGGAAAAACTTTTTAGGCCCTCTTTTGCGATGTTTAACTCCGGAAGAAGCAAGCTACGTAATCAGGGAAATCCACTGAGGAATATGTGGAATTCATTCTTGGCCAAGAATGGTGGTGGCGAAGGTTATGAATGTCGGATACTATTGGCCAAACATGCACCAAAGTGCCGTGGCCGAACTCCATGCTTGTGAAGATTGCTAAAGGCATACCCTTGTTATTCTCCAGGCTAAGAATCACATGATATAACAACCCTCCAAAATATTCCGACGTCCCTAATATAATAGGCCAATATGTCTTAAAATATACACCATATGCAAAAACGGGCCATGAATACCTTTATTTTTATAAAAATTAATTAAAAACAAATTTTTATGGTCTGTCGCGGGGCGCGTAAGCCACCCCCTTGACCTATGCGGGCCGCGACAGCTACGAGATCAGGCGACACCCTAAGTTGCCATGTGTCATCATCCATGTTGAACCTATATCGACGAATCAACAACCCTAGAAGCTTCACCCCTACTACGCGGGCCACGAAGCCCTTAAAGGACTTCTACGAGGGCCGTGAGTAACTGAGGATCAGGCCCTATAAATAGAGACCTTTGGCCGTTCAGTCGAATTCGTCCCAAAACACCTTCTCTCTCAAAATTTCTGAATAATAGGCATAATTATCGGGTATAATACCCCCCTAAATAACGAAGTTCTGCTCCGTTGTAAGTATCATAACCCCGGTTACGTATTAGATATGCTGTCCGATTGATCCAGGGTTCCGTAACGGCTGTCGTGGTTCTGCCCGACGTAGTAGTTGGAATGCCGTCTCGATGAGGGTATTGCTAATGTGAATATTGGGTTATTATACTAACACGTGTGCATTTGTGTAATTTATAGATAATTACCAGGAAACCCTTAAAGAAAACCTAAGACAGCAATGTGAGTAATCTCCTTTTTGCAACCGTTTTTACAAAACCTTAAATGTTTTACAATGCAATTAAGCAGTGATTGAGTCTTTGTAATTATTCAATTACTGCCAGTATTATGGGGTTTTGTATACATTACTTGATAATCTTCACAATTGGACAACGGGTTAGCCAATGTGTGATATGACCATAGCCACAGATACGGTCGAGTGGCAAGTACTGAATGAGTAATTGTGTAGATATAAACATTGTAATCGCTCTCAATACTATGTTAATTGATAAAACTCTTCTTGAATAAACTAGGATTCACTCACCGGTATTTCCCACTGACAAAATATTTTTAAACGCGTTTCAAGTAACAAAATGTGAGAGCCAACTAGAAGCCAGCTGGACAGCACTGAAGGCTTGGAGAAAGTGGCTATAAAAGTCACCTAAATAAAAGAAGATGTTTTATTAAATAAAATAGAGTTTATCTCTATAAATCAGTTTGTAATAAAAACATGGGTTTTATCCCAATATGTTTATTTATATAAAATGTGGTGTTTTACTCTGATAAAATATTTCTTAACTACGGTTCTGATGTAATTTCCGCTGCCAAATTGATAAACACCGATACCACCAACACCGAGTCTCGCGGCCGCCCGTTCTCGGGACAAATAGGGGGCGGGGGTTGCGACAGGAGGTGGTATCAGAGCTAAGCCATTGATTCAGCCATAGAAGTGTTCTGCTGACAACAAGATATTATCCAAAATCTTAGGAAATAAATAATGGAAATAGGTGCATATTTATATTTTATTGTTGTGTGTTATTTGACCATTTGTTAGTTTACAGCATGAGCGACCAAGGACCTTCCGACGCGTATCGTCAGTTGTCCAGCTCACTTAGAAGTGAAGGCACCTCTTCACAGCTTTCCCTCTCAGGGTATTCTGCTGATAATGAAGAAGGGATATTCGTGTTTAAGGATCAGTCTGAAGAGCCATTCCCTCAGAAAAAGAGAGGATGGTTCAGTAGGGGAGCACACGAGCGTAGGAAAAGAATGAAAAAGTTGCAATAGCAGTGAGTCCTAGCAGCCGCTAAGCGAGAGACAGATGCCCACACACAGGATATGCTTAATAGAAGCTTAACCAATTTTTATATCCTAGCAACCACAACTGCCGACCCAAACCTGGAGCAACTTATAGCCCCTCAACCATTACCCTTGTTTCCCACGCAGCCGATGGAGATAGAAAATAACCCAAAAAACCAAGTCTAAATGCATGATTTCAACCCAAGGGAGATACCTAGGGTACCAGCACCCAATCCCTTAGACCCAGACTATGATCCGTGGTTTGATGATCATAGGGATTATGTGCAACGCTACCACCTAACCAACGAACCCATGCCGAACATAGCATCTTACCCAGGTCTGGACCCTCTAGATCCCTACTACGATAATGATGAATACATTAGGGAAATATTAGAGAATCTGTATCCTCAGGAAGAACCCATGCCACAGTACCCAAACCCAGTCCCAGCACCTGCACCCCAAATGAGTGCAGAAAATGTGCAAGAGCTCCGAACTTTCGGAGAAGAAATTTTAGAAAGTAGCGAGAGGATGAGGCAGGTCGGAGAGCGACTCATCTGGAAGTACGACGAGCACAATATGGATTTCTGGATGAATACATATCAGTGAAAGTGATGGTGGAGATGGTAATAATAATAATAATATAATAATAATATGTGTGTAAAAATAATAATAATAATAATAATAATAATAATAATAATAATAATAATCTAGATAATAACTACGGATGCCTACTAGTAGTATAATTTCAATTCCAGTTGTATTGTAATTTTATTTTTCAGTATTGGTTTGTATTAGATGCATATTATATATAAGAAAGAGTAAGTCGCAATGATCGACGTTTTTGATCAACATGCGTGTCATGTGATTGATAGAATTAAACATTATCTTGTGATATTAATACGTGGTAAATGTTTAAAATTCAGATGGACAACGAAGTGAACCAGGAAAACCAGAATAACGATAACTAGAGTAACAATAACCCAGATAACGAAAACCCAAACAACAACAACAATGGAAACCAAGTTGATAATAGTGCCATCCAACACATCGTGGCACAAGGAATCATAGATGCAATGCCATTTATTATTCAAACTGTTAAGGAAGCTGATAATAAGAGTAAACATAGCAGTAATCGACCGACTGAACCGGAACGCAACGTAAACAATGGACCCTTACTTCAAGCGCCCATTCCCAAAAGAAGAAGAACCATGCCTTATGGTTGTTCTTATAAAGAATTCTGGTCCTGCAAACCAATAGAATTCTCGGACAATGAAGGACCCATTGCAACTCTACGCAGGATAGAAAAGACTGAGGCTGTCTTAAAAATAAGCAAATGTGCGGAAGAGGATAAGATAATGTTTGCTTCCAATCTGTTTAAGAATTCCACACTAGAATGGTGGAATACTATCCTATTGTCAAGGGGAAGTGATAGGGTTTACAATATGGAATGGGATGAATTTAAGAATATGGTAGAAAGAAAATTCTGGCCTCCCAATGAAAAAGAACAGATAGCAAATAAGTTCTTAAACCTTAGAATGACTGGAGTAGATAGTAAGGGATATACTACATTATTCTTTGAATATGCTAGAATAGTGCCAACCCTTGCTTCACCTGAACCAATATTAATCTCCCGTTACATCTGGGGATTAATCGAGGAAATTAGGCATGTAGTCAAGGCCGCTAGACCTCAAACTATAGAAGAAGCTGTAGAACTAGCAAACACATTGACAGATGAATTGGTGCGTACACGAGAAGAAGACCAGAGAAGGAACCTAGCTCAGAGGCTTACCCAAGAATTTCGCTCTGGAAATTCCAATCATGGGAAAAATGTAGGTTCTACTTCTGCACCTTATTGCAAGTATTGCAAAAGGAAGCATTCTGGAAGATGCTCCATATACTGCAATTTTTGCAAAATATCTGGCCATAAGGAAGAAGACTGCAGAAAGAAACTTAACAGCAGGATCTGCTACAACTGCGGAGAACAACCGAAATTAGCTCCAGCTACAAACAACAAGAACAAAAAAAATGCTAGAGCATTTGTTCTGACTGCAGATGAAGCTAAGATGATTCCAGACGTGATCGCTGGTACGTTTTTAGTTAATGATGTTTTTGCTAAAGTATTATTCGACTCTGGTTCAAACCAAAGTTTTATTAATACTTCATTTTGCAAAATTCTTAATCAATCATTAACTAAACTCCCACAAGAATGTCTAGTAGAGACAGCAAATGGAGAAACCATTAAGATTTCTGAAATCTTGCAGGGAGCAAGAATAGAATTTCTAAATCAGAAATTTAGTGCAAACCTTTACCCAATGAATCTGGCAGGATTTGATGTTGTTTTAGGAATGGATTGGTTAATAGCCAATAAAGCCAGTATTTTATGTGATCAAAAGTCAATTCAAGTAAATTCACCAAAGGGTGAAAAGATCACAATTAAAGGAGATAAACCATCTAGATCCACAAAATTCATCTCTGTGATGAAAACGACAAGTTATATAAGAAAAAGATCTATAGTATATTTGATTTCTATAATCACTAACCCTAAAGGAAAAGAACTGAAAGATATACCAGTATTATCTCAGTTTCCAGATGTGTTTCCAGAAGAATTACCAGGACTACCGCCAGACAGAGAAGTGGAATTCAGAATCCACCTGCTACCAGGAACAGCACCAATTGCCAAAGCACCTTACCGTTTGGCACCCGAAGAAATGCAGGAACTGAAGAAACAGTTAGATGAATTGTTGGAGAAAGGATTCATACAGCCGAGTTCATCGCTGTGGGGAGCACCAATTTTGTTTGTTAAGAAGAAAGACGAATCAATGCGTATGTGCATTGATTACCGTGAATTAAATAAGGTCACGATTAAGAATCCATATCCATTACCAAGAATCTATGATCTGTTCGATCAATTGCAAGGAGCTCGATTTTTCTCGAAAATCGATTTACGATCAGAATATCATCAATTGAAGATACAGGAAGAGGACATTCCTAAGACCGCTTTTAGAACAAGGTACGACCATTATAAATTTACTGTCATGCCATTTGGTTTAACCAATGCCCCATCCGCATTTATGGACATGATGAACCGAATATGTAAGCCATATTTGGATAAATTCATAATTGTCTTTATAGATGATATTCTCATTTACTCTAAGAGTAAAGAAGAACATGCAAAGCATTTGCACGCACTTCTAAGTTTATTAAGAAAGGATAAGCTTTATGCTAAATTTTCAAAGGGTGAGTTTTGGTTATAACAGGTACAGTTTCTTGGACATTTAGTCAATCATGAAGGAATTCATGTGGATCCCACCAAGATCGAGGCTATTACTAAATGGAAAACCCCTAAGTCACCAACTGAGGTTAGAAGTTTCTTAGGATTGGCTGGTTATTATAGAAGATTTATTCAAAATTTTTCTAGAATACCCATTCCCTTAACTAAGTTAACCTGTAAATCCATTAAGTTTGAATGGGGACCAAAACAAGAAGAAGCCTTTAGAATTCTTAAGCAAAGACTAACCAATGCACCTATACTAGCATTACCAGAAGGAACCGAAGACTTTGTAGTCTATTGTGACGCTTCTAAGTTAGGTTATGGATGTGTGTTGATGCAACGTCAAAAGGTTATAGCCTATGCATCCAGACAACTTAAGAATCATGAAGAGAATTATTCAACCCATGATTTACAATTAGGAGCCATAATTTTTGCCCTTAAAATTTGGAGGCATTATCTTTACGGTAGTAAGTTTACCATTTTTACAGACCATAAGAGTTTAAGATATGTTTTCTGGCAAAAGGAGTTGAATATGAGACAAAGACGTTGGATGGAGATACTTAGTGATTATGATTGTAATATCCAGTATCATGCATGAAAAGCAAATGTAGTAGCTGATGCTTTAAATTGGAAGTACCATAAAAAGCACAAAAGAGTACGTTCTCTTAAGTTAAATCTACAAGTAGATTTAAATGAGCAGATTAGAAAAGCACAAGAATCAGTAATCAAGGATGATACTGAAAAATTAAAAGGAATGATTAAGGAACTAGAACAAGGAACAGATGGAATTTGGAGATTCCATAAGAAAAGGATGTGGATACATAAATTAGGAAACCTACGTTACCGTATACTAGAAGAAGCCCATAAGTCTAAGTATACAATGCATCCTGGAAATGATAAGATGTATCAGGATTTAAAAAAGAATTTTTGGTGGATAGAAATGAAAAAGGATATAGCAACATATGTTGCAAAGTGTTTAACATGTTCACAAGTCAAAGCTGAACATCAGAAACCCTCAGGTTTATTGCAATAGTTAGAAATGCCAGTTTGGAAATGGGAATTGATAACAATGGATTTTGATACCAAATTATCCAAAACAAGGAAATGTAATGATACAATCTGGGTGATTGTAGATATGTTAACTAAGTCAGCTCATTTCCTACCGATGAAGGAAACTTTCAATATGGAACAATTAGCTAAGTTCTATGTAAATGAAATAGTTTCATTGCATGGAATTCCTTTATCAATTGTGTCTGACAGAGATAGCCGTTTTACCTCTCATTTTTGGACAACCTTCCAAAAAGCAATGGGAACCAAGTTGAATCTAAGCATAGCTTGTCATCCTCAAACGGACGGACAAAGTGAAAGGACAATTCAGACAATGGAGGACATGCTTAGAGCCTGTGTGATTGATTTTGGAGGTAATTGGGACGATCACTTACCATTGATAGAATTCTCTTACAATAACAGTTATCACATAAGTATTAATGCTGCACCATTCGACGCACTTTATGGACGAAAGTGCCGAACGCCAGTCTGTAGGGCAGAAATTGGAGAAAAGCAACTATCTGGACCTGAGATAGTACAAGAAACAACAGACAAGATCATTCAAGTCAAGGAACGACTGAAAGCAGCACGTGATCGACAAAAGACTTATGCTGATAACAGACGAAAGCCGTTGGAATTTCAGGTAGGAGATAAAGTGTTATTAAAAGTTTCTCCTTGGAAAGGAGTAGTCAGATTCATCAAAAGGGGAAAGCTAAATCCCAGGTATGTTGGACCTTATGAGATTATTAGAAGAATAGGACCTGTAGCCTATCAGCTACAACTGCCAGAGGAAATGGCAGGAATACATGATGTGTTTCATGTATCTAATCTCAAGAAATGCTTAGCTGATGAATCGCTGGTAGTACCTCTTAAGGATATAGAGATAAATGAACAACTTAAATTTGTAGAGAAGCCTCTACAGATTGAAGACATAAAAGTTAAGAACCTCAAGCACAAGAGATTAGTTCTGGTCAAAGTGAAATGGGACTCCAAAAGAGGACCAGAGTACACATGGGAACTTGAATCAGAAATGTAAAGGAAATACCCGTACCTATTCCAGAAAGATGTCGAGGACGAGCTCTAAAACAAGGTGAGGAGGATATAACTGTAACAACCCGCACTTTCTTGCATTGTTACTACTCGCTACACTCGTTACGCCTAGCACCAGAGATTCAGATCACAATGTAAATATTTCGCATACTATATCACTATAACACATCGCATCGCACATACTAACACTCACGATGACAATGGGTGAGGACCTATTCTACCCTCCTCGATGGCCGTGATGCGTCGCAACGCAAACAGTTAACGCTAACAAAGACTTTCGGGCGAGAACTATCCCTCCAGCTGTCGTGACGATGATGGCAATACGAGCAAGTAGTACCCCGCCAGTCATTGTGGCACAACACATCGCAAACTCGAATGCGCACCCGCGACCACGCGCAACTCGATTATCGCACCGAATATTTGAAATATGGATATGTATATACGACCCAACGTAGCTAACTATAATAAATATATGAAAATGTGGATGAGAATGTGTAACCAAACTATCGCAACGATTAAACAATTAAAACGGAACACCTAAACGCAGCTCGCCGAAGGACATCCGAACGGAACGGTCATCCGGACGGATGGGCCAGCCGATCGGATGGGCCAGCCGAACGGACAGCCCCAAACCTTCTCCTTCCTTCCCCTCAGTCACATCAAGAACACTTGATGTGACTGCTACTGTTCGACCAGACACTCCAACCCCTTCATCTCTCGATTTCTCGCGATTCTTGTAAGTTTTCAACCCAAACCTTGTACTTCTATGATCTACACTCGATTCTACACCTTTCTATCTTTTAAAAATCAACTTTTAACCGTGAAATCTACTGATTTGAGGTGTTCAAAGATGATGTCATCAAGAGTTCATATGAACTTCAGAGCATGACCTCATTTTACCATGAACAACTCAGATCTGAGTGATTTCCACATGTTTTTACAACAACCTCACTTAGAATATGATGTATCTAATCAAGGTAATGTGTGGTTCCGGGTTAGACATGGAAAAACCGTCAAGGGGGGCCAGATCTGATGGAACAGGGTGGTTCCCGGCCGATCGAACGGGCCGAACATGATGGAATTTCAGTAGTTTAACACGACGACACATCATCTCAGTCAATTCACCGGTATCCTTTCCAGAAATAATTGAGAGTGACTTAATCAGAAAATTTGAACGAATTGCCGTCCAATCGGACTGCTGTCCGATCGAACGGCAAACCAACTTTAAACCAGCCGACCGGACAACATGTCAACCGAACGTTCAACATGTCAACCGATCGGACAACACGTCAACCGAACGGTCAACATGTCAACCGATCGGACAACATGTCAACCGATCGGACAACATGTCAACCTAACGGTCAACATGTCAACCGATCGGACAACATTCCAACCGATAGGATAACATGCTAACCGATCGGACAAAGTGTCAACCGATCGGACAATGTGCCAACCGATCGGGCAACATATCAGCCGATCGGGCAACATGTCAGCCGATCGGGCAACATGTCAGCCGACCGGATAGCATGTCACCGGACAACATGACATTTGATCGGATTACCACTAGCCCTATTATTCAACTTTTCACCGCACCTCGCTTACGCTACCACTCCGTGTTCATACTAAATCAGGCGCACTCTAAATTAATCCAACCAAGCCGTGTTAGCCTACCCAATATGCACTGTGAGTATACTTGAACCTTTTTGCTTTTGCACTTTTTGGTGTAACATACGTTGCTATCAAATCGAATTATATCAAATGCTTAAACTACTTATCACTTGCGAATGACTTACGTGCATAGTTATACGTGATGCTAGTTACATATGTGCTAGGACTTATACTCGCGACGTCCCACCATGACTAGTATAGTACTATTGCGCCCGAAGGGGTCTAGTTTGCCATCGCGTATTCGAGCATCGAGGACTTAGCTGGCAGTATCGGTTTTGTGAGTATGTATGTCGTGTATCCCGTTTATGTATGTAGGAAATTCTCAGCATTATTAATCTATTATGCTATTACATATCAAACCAGTATACTCGCCAATACTTTTGTATTGACTTTGTTTTAACGTATGTTGCAGGTTTAGACGCAGACTACATCAATCAAGCTAGGAAGTCTAGAAACTTCACTAAAATCTAGGTTGTCGGATTTGTATTGTTTGAGAGAGTAAGAAATCTGTGATGACTTATGTGATCGTAATTGTTTGTTAATATGGGATAATGAACGCATTAATTATTGTCGCAAAATAGTTGTTATGGATTCTCCTGAGCAATCTGATTCGCCTAGTGCCGCACCCCGATGATTCTTCCATCGGTTGGGGTGTGACAGATTGGTATCAGAGCCATAACTATAGGGAATTAGGCCAGACTCGACCTAGTCCGGGTTGAAGTCTTAGCAATGACCTAGTCTATAGTCTAAGTACCAACGGGCTGACTTCGTGCAAACTCGGTGGGGTTTGTACGGGCCTACTTGATACTCTCATTTGAAGTCGCTAAAACTAATACTCTGCGTGAACACCGCATACTACAAATTTCACGCGAAGATCCTTTCCTAAGGCCTGAATAATACTTAGCCTTTCCTAAGGCCAACACAATACACATGTTTTCGAAAATACTCGCATTACGAAACCGAGTGATCCAGTCAAGACCAGGTGTGAAAACCAAGAACTCTCGACGAGATCGCTCACTCAGTGCGTTTTTCTAGCACGAGAACCTTTCATCGAGTTAGGAGTGACATCCACATCTCGACGAAAGACTCCATTTCGAAATCTAGTGGAACTCACGAATTTAATCGAAGAGCATAACCACAATTAGGAACGAAGTTGTTAAGTCAGGGGTGAAACCCGTACCTTAATAAGCCGTTCCACTCCCTAAAATGGGTTTCAAAAAGCTCTCACCAAGGACTCGACCATGGCAACGACTCGAGCCACGCGGAGACTAGGAGGATGAATGCCATGAGCTGCATCCCAGTGGAGGCATAAGTCTTCTAGGTCAACGCGCGTGCACGAACTTGTTGGGTATAGTTGGGTTACCTTGGGAAGTCGATGCCTAAACACCCGAGGCACTCAAATTATTTCACTAAGTCTACGACTCGCCGGTTTTACGTTTTGATGAAGTCAGTTATGCTTGATGTGTTTATTTCCGCTCCCTGTGTTACGAACGCACAACCATCGCAAACTAAAACGAAGACCGAATGTTCGCAACAAAAGTAATGTCTGATTACTCGCCTTCACTCTCACTCTCTCACCTCAACGCGTCCTCGCGTGTTCTAGATCGACCTGTATATGTACAAGTACGAATTACATCTATATATGTATATAATAACAAACAAGTCATTGTGTGAGAACTTAGGAATCTCGTGTCTCCCATGTGGCTCCTATGTGTTTTCGCATTACTATTATATTATCGAATCAAGTTTTGAACGCACTCAATCGCATCGAAAAACCCAAAAATCATTATGATCGAATCTCACTCCAAGCCTCTTTCTGTCTAGATGCCTTCCAACAACTCTACTTCGAGAATGTCAGCAAGGAGACGAGCCAAACGAAGGGATGAAAAGAGAATCGCCTCCCTTGTAGTCAAGGGAGTGGCCGAAATGATTCCTCAGATCGTCGCTCAAGTTCACTCTCTTAGCAACTCTCGAGCTTCGGAAGACGTCAAGACAAAAGAGCCGCAATCTACTTTTCTTTACAAACACTTCAAAGCCTGTGATCCGATGGAGTTCACAGGTGAAGGAGGTGTCTCTCAACTACTCCAGTGGTTCGACTCTATCGAAGTTACCCTTCGTCAAAGTGGGTGTCCCGATAGTTTCTGTACTACTTACACTACCGGAGTATTTCAATCGCGAGCACTCGACCGGTGGACCGCCGAACGCAACAAACGTGGAATCTCCGCGGCTTATGCCCTCTCCTGGAATGAGCTGAAAGAGCTCATGAAGAAGGAGTTTTGCCCTCCCCACGAGATTTAGAAGTTGGAAGACGAATTTTGGAAAATCAAACAGGATGAAGGTGACAACGCTGGCTACACTGCAAGGTTCAAACAGCTGGGCATTGTTTGCCCAAGTCAAGTCGACACCTCATGAAAAGCCATCACGAAGTATATTCGCGGCTTGCCTGAGTGTGTGGGCGACTTTGTCGAAGCTGCAAGACCTGCTACTATCGAAGAAACATACCGCTTAGCCGCAGAAATCAACAACAAACAACTCATGGAAGGGTTTTTCTCCAAGAAATCCGTCAAGCAAACTTATCAAGAAATCGTCATTAATTCTTCAGACGATCCGTCAAGCAAGCATAGAATGATGTTGTAATGATACTATTTTCGACGTTAATCTTTCCTTGTGGTAACCGCACTCTGTTATTCGATATTGTCACTATGTGCAACATTGGTTCGCATTCTCTCTCGCGTTTCGCACTTAGCCTAGATTCACACCCATACTATATACTATATCACGAGATAATGTGTTTTACCCTCACTGCACTCTTAGAATAAGGTACGATAAACGTGCAAGGAACGACTAATCACGGGTGTACACGGGATTATTTTGGTCAGTGCACGGAGATTGTAGTGAATTCTAAGGTGCCATTAGCGTGAATTCTAAGGTGCCATAAGCGTCTCGACAAAGTGTGACACCAAATCACGGGATGTAAGTAGTAGGGGTCAGGCAAGGTGTGCTTTGCCATACTACCAAAGTTTCGTGAAGAAAGTGCCACGTGAAGTTGAACGTTATTAGACCTATTATACTATTGTGGTTATTTTCAACACACTACACTCAATCGCAAGGCGTAACAATTGAATCGCATCACGGCGAGACTTTTCGTAAGTCTGCGAACGCAATGCAATCGCCTCATCGATAGACCTTGGTGGGTCTACCCCGCAGGGAAATTGCAGCGATGCAAGACTGGTCGGAAGTCCACATCGCAACTCAATCGCAGTTTTGCTGGAACCTTTCGCGTTATCACTTAAATCTATCTCGCAATCGCTATTGTCTATTATGGGTATCTCGCAATCTCTATCGCTTATCATGTAAGTCTCTATCGCTTATTATGTGAATCTCTATCGATTATTGTGTGAATCTATATCGCTTGCTGTGTATCAATCTATCGCTCGCTCCATCGCTATCACCATCGCTATCGTCTACCATTATCTGTGATATTTGTGTTAAGTTGGCACATATGACCTCGCTTCACGAGATAAGCTCATATGGTTAAAGCAAGGTGTTTTAGTCATATCAGCAGGCTTTCGTGGAAAAAGGCCATGTGGGGTCTAATGTTAGTTAAACTCTGTGGTATAAATCAATTGAATCAAGTCGCATAAATCGTGCATATCCCTATCGCTTGCAACGCAACAACCATCGCTTATCGCAATTCGTTTATCGCCGTCGTCATCGCTTGTGTTGTGTTTATGTTATTCGCTAAATTGCCTATTCGCTTGTCGCTAATCGCTACCTGTGTTACGTGAGCACACCTGACATCGATTCACGAAACTGATCTAGTATGGTTGGAACATGGTAAATACATCGCTGGTACTTCTTATATGTATAAGTGATTCAGCCATACTAGCAAACTTTCGTGGGCAGCTGCCATATGGGGCGTAACGTTGGTTAAATTGTAAAGCTATGAAGACTAAATCGAATCGCATTACTCGCTTATCGTGTATCGCTTACCGTGTATCGCCTATCGTTTATTCGCTTATCGCGTACCGCTCATCGCTCGTCGCTCATCGCTTGGTATTCATCGCAGTCTGAGTGGTATTAGTATGCATGACATCGCTTCATGGGACAAAACTAACCTGGTCGAACGTAGTGTTTCGCCATGTTAGCAAACTCTCGTGGAAACGTGCAATGTGGAATCTAATCGAAATCGCGCTATTCGCGTATCGCTCGACGCCTATCCAGACACGACACATCAATCCTTCGTGTCACCAGGCTACTCGCGCACGCTGTTATAGCTATGTTCGTAATTCAACTCGCCTGTTTAACCTATTCGATTCTATCTTCAACTCGGTCCGACTTCCTATCAATTGGACCGAGGTAGCACAATTCTATCCGTGTCATATCGTCACGCATGACACCGCCTCACAAAACGGAAGTAATATGGGAGAAACATGGTCGACACGCCGCTGGTACTTCCTATATATAAGTGTTTAAACCATATTACCGAACTTTCGTGAGAAGGTGCCAAGTGGGGCTCGATATTAAGTAACTTTTCAAACTATTAAAAACTGATTTTTTATAAAATTTTTATTAAAACCATTGGACAAGTTAAATTTCCTCACAATGTGGAGGTAACATCGAATCAGCTTAACTCCATGCCCATGGGAAGTCTCACAAGTCCAGTTTTCTTTAAAAACTTTTGCAACAACAAAACGAAATCCTTCTTAAGACATTGGTTCGACATCGAGTTCAGCTTGAACCCATGTCATAGGAGAGTTTCCGTAACCCCAGTTTTCATTTTCGAATTTCCTTAAAATGTTTATAACCTAAACTTTCTGGTAACGTTGGTTAACATCGACTCAGTTGACCCTACGTTATAAAAAAAAATTTCAAGATTTCCTTCCAAACTTCTTTTAAATACCTAAAAACGAACATTTCTTGCAACGTTGGTTACAAATCGACTCAGTTAACCCTACGTTATGAGAAACCTTTCAAGTTCTTTAAAATTCCAATCCCATCGAACTTACAGATTCTTCGCGACTCGAGGTACTTTTGAAACGCCAACTCGTGGGATGCTCCTTTTGTCATTAAGTCGCTTCTCGCTATCGCGGTCGATCTCTCTTACTTGAAACGCTCTCGCTTGTCAACTCTCACCCGATTAACTCGTTGTATCGCTACTCATACATGATCAACTCTTAAAAGCCTACCTGTTGGATTAATTTTTGGGTGAAATTTCCTAAAGCAGGGGAGACTGTAACAACCCACACTTTCGTGCATTATTACTACTCGCTACACTCGTTACGCCTAGCACCAGAGATTCGGATCATAATGTAAATATTCCGCATACTATATCGCTATAACACATCACATCGCATATACTAACACTCACGATGACATTGGGTGAGGACCTATTCTACCCTCCTCAATGGCCGTGATGTGTCGCAACGCAAACAGTTAATGCTAACAAAGACTTTCAGGCGAGAACTATCCCTCCAGCCATCGTGACGATGATGGCAATACGAGCAAGTAGTACCCCGCTAGTCCTTGTGGCACAACACATCGCAAACTCGAAAGCGCACCCGCGACCACGCGCAACTCGATTATCGCACCGAATATTTGAAATATGGATATGTATATACGACCCAACGTAGCTAACTATAATAAATATATGAAAATGTGGATGAGAATGTGTAACCAAACTATCGCAACGATTAAACAATAAAAACGGAACACCTAAACGCAGCTGTTGGGATTGAACCCTATCAGAGGAACAGATAATTAAAGCCAAAACTGGATCAGAGCAGTGGATCCAAAATAAGCAGACGATTACAGTTGGTTCATACAAATCTCTCCCCTTGAAAGTGGTTTCATATCTACTGACCTCCTATCTGCTGATTTTACTAAGTGCTGACCTACAACTGCTGCCTTGCATCTACTGACCAATGTCAAAGACTGATGGAAGACCAAAGCTCTGCTGATTCAATCTACTGCCTTGAGTCAAGTACTGCTGATCCGGACAAGCACTGCTGGGTTCACAGCAGTGGAAGGATGCAGTAACTGTTTAAGTGTCTTTTATGTAAAGTAATGTAATAGCAGTAGTTAGTACATCAGTGTTTGTATAGATCAGAGGTTAGAGTTTGTTAGGAGGTTAGATGTCACTTTCATGGTGACGTCAGCTAGATGCTCAGTGGTTTGCAAGTGCCTATAAATAGTTCAGTACTTTGTACTGTTCTATTAGCTCTTTTACAACATCGTCTTCTTTGCACGAACAAACTACTGAGCTCTGGCTGAGGGGGAGTTTGCATTCATTCATCAATCATTGTAATCGTTGTTGAAACAAATTCAATCTTTTGATTCATTGTGAAAAGATGTTTGATTAAAGTATTACTCTCGTTTGATTGTATGCAAAGTTTGCTTTCATCATAATTCCGCTGCACAACTCTTTCATTTTCATCTTAATTTCAAACGAAAATACAATAAAAAAACAAACTCAGATCCAACAATTGGTATCAGAGCTTGGACAGTCAAATTTGATTTAACAATCATTTTGACGTAAATAGTTCAGCTCATAACAGTTGATACTGATCGTTTGTTCGTCCGTTGAAAAACAGAGTAAGGATTAATCACCATTAAAGTTGATTTCTCAGTGTCTGTAAAACAACAAGAATGACGTCACAATCTCAGGATGATAAAAACAACATCGGCTCACTTTTTAAACCACCTATGCTAAAAAGAAATGAGTACAACATCTGGCAGAGAAGGATGGGTTACATCCTTGCTCAACAAAGCAAAGGTTGTTGGAGGTCTGTCATTTATGGTCCCCATGTTCCTTCAGTGCCAAGCGCTGAAGATGCTAAAAAGTTCGTTCCAAAACCAGTTGAAAATTATACCGAAACCGACTTTCAAAAGATCGAACTAGATGCTAAAGCGTTTAGCATCATAGCATCAGCGCTGCCCAATGAGATTTATGCTGGACTGTTACACTGTAACAGTGCCAAAGAATTATGGGATGCACTTAAGGAACAGTTTGGGGGGACTGAAGAAGTCATAGAAAACAACAGGGAAATCTTGAACCAACAGTATGAAACATTTTGTTACGTTAAAGGTGAATCACTAACGCAACAATTTGAACGTTTCAGTTGTCTCATCAGTGAACTGAGGCTTGTTAACACCACTTTTACAAACTCAACTCAAAATAGCAGGTTCCTCAGGTCACTGCCAGAAAAATGGGACACCATAGCTTTTGTCACCCGAAATTCACCTGAATTCAAGGATCTGACCTTGACCCAACTCCACGGCTGACTCCTGACCTACGAAAGGGAGTTGAACCAGAAAAGGAGGTTACAAGAGTCAGGAAAAGTTACCGATGATTACACTTTCGGTAATACTGCTCTTCTGGGTCAAGAAGAATCTGGGAGCAGTGGTAAGGATCAGGGTTATAATCACTTCATTGACATAACTGCTGGTGCAAATTTCAACAACCCTAATCCTCACTCTGCAAGTTATGCATTCACTGCAAACGAAAACCAGATGTCAGATAATCTAAGCTTTGAACTCAATGATTTACAACATTTCGATCCCACTGACTTAGAGGAAATGGACATCCTGCACCAACTGGCTTTGCTAAGTGTTAGAACTAGCAAATTTTACAAGAGAACAGGGCGAAAATTCCCAGGTTTGCATGGGAATCTAAGGGTTGGGTTGGATAAATCGAAAATCAAGTGCTACAAGTGTAATAGGTTGGGACATTTCGCTAGGGAATGTAGGAGTCAAACTACTGGTCCCATAATTACTCATCCTAGCTCAAATCCTAGACCTCAAAACCAAAGCACTGTGCACTATGCCCAGTATACCCCAGCAGCTCAAGTGAACACTACTCACTATGCTGATGCCCCTGTGCCAGTACACTATGTCCAAACTACTGTTCCACAAATCCAATATGTTCAAACCCCTACTCCACAGGTACGAGTGCAACCTGTTGCACCTCAAACCACTGCTCCAGCAGCAGCACAACCAGATCAACAAAGTTTCTTCACTCAAGGGTTTGTTGACTGGAGCAGTATGCCTGAAGACCTTAGTGATGAAAATTTTGCACTCTATGCTTCTAATGATTCTTCTCATGATGAGTTTTGTTTGATGGCATTAGAGTCAATACAGGAGGGGGTTGAAACTGAGGAGGAACAGCAGAGCTTTGAAACAGTGGAAGAGGTGACTGAAGCAGTGGTTACTGCTGTGGCTGGTGAACTACTGTTGGGAGAAAGTTCAGGTATCCTGATTGAACCAATGACAGATCCATGGTCCAAAGAGGACAAAGAAGAAGAGAAAGAAGAAAAGGCTGGTGAAAAGAAGGTGAAAGCTGTTGATGAAGAAGATCATCAATGTGATTGTGCAATGATGGCAGTTGCCAAGGTATCTCCTCAAGTTCTTGAAAAATTGTGTTCTGACAATTGCATAATTGCTTTTGCTAACATTAAAGAGGTGAATGAAAATCTTCTGGATAAGATCTTGACTGATGAGGTTAAATTTGAAAAGTCTTTAAAAGAACTTAAAAACAAATTGACTGAAAAGGAAAAAGAGATCAGCTGTCTAAAAGAAGAGCAAAGCATAACCAAAACCCAACTTCAAACTATGGTAGAAAAATACCAAGTTTGCAAAAAGGAGTTGGAATCCACCCAGATTACTTGTGAAAGATGGGTGGAATCCTGCAGAGTATATGAGGTTATGCTTGAAAAACAGATAAAAAGCAATGTGAAATTTGGGGTTGGCTATAGAAAACATGATGATGAAAACACTGCTTTTGAAAAATCTGTTCAAATCACTGATGTAACCACTGAGTTCATCCCCACAAACAAGAATGGCCAAGAAGTGAAAATCACTGACAAACTTGGTAACAAAATCACACTTGACAGACCAATGGGATCCTCTACTTTTGAGGAGCTTGAAGAATACCAGTTTAAACCAAAATGGTCTGATGAGTGTGACATTCTTGAAAATTTCAAGCCAATGGACTTTACATCAACTGATGGTGTCAAGGCTCCAAAAGCTAAAGTCATACCTCTCAAGGACATCCCAGCAGTGGTTAAAACCTCTGCTGCAAAGGAGTCTGAAAAGAGAAAGAAGAAAGAAAAAATTGATAACTTGTTTTGTGAATTCTGTGAGAAAAGGAATCATCTAACAAAAGATTGTTTCCACTTAAAAGCTTATGATTTAAACAGAACAAGTGTCATTGTTTCAGCTGAAGGTTGCATTGTCTGTGGTAAAACAAACCACAAAACTCAAGCATGTGTGTATCTCAAAAACTTTGATGTGAAAAAGAATGAGTACATTGCTAAAACATCCTTGAGTCCATCATCATCATCAACATCTGTCAAATTCACCAAGAAACAACCACTGTTTGTGCCAGTTCAAACCGCTGTTACAAAATAGCTGAACCAAACATCTGTCAAAAGAGATGTTCAGGTTACTGATGCAACCCCTGCCAATCAGTTCAGAAAAGGCAGAGAAAAACAGTCTTATCAAAGGATTCCACACGTTTATGAGGCCTACAAAAGGCTCTCTAAACCCAAAGTGAACAGGCATCCTTTTGGTTACCAGCAGATGATTGGTCAGGACCCACAACAGTGGTTAGAGAAACACTGTCCTAAAACAGTTCAAACCCCTGACCTAACCACTGTCCACCATTCTGTATCCATCCCAGACACTGTTGAGACCCCATCCAAAGCCTTGTTGGCTTTGGAGACCTTAATGAACTAATCCCTTTACTTCATGTGCAGGGAGCTTCTGCATGCTTTGATAGTCTTTGGTATGTAGATAGTGGAGGCTCCAGGCACATGACAGGATGTAAAGCCCTCCTCAAAGACTTTAAAATCCATGGAGGGGGTGATATATCCTTTGGGAATAATAGTAAAGGGAAAGTTCTGGGGTCTGGTACAGTACAATCTGGAAATGTAAAATTTGAAAATGTCAATCTAATAGACAATCTAAAATTCAACCTTCTGAGTGTGTCCCAAATGAGTGACAAGGGATTTGGGTCATTCTTCACAAAAGACTGTTGTAGGATTGTTGGACCAGAAATGGTCAAAAAGATTGAAGCAATAATTAAAACTGGTCAAACTAAACTTGTTGCTCAAAGAAGTGGCAATGTTTATGTTGTTGACATGTCAAAAGAGTGTCCCAGAGCTGATGTCTGTCTGTTCTCAGCTGCCTCTAACAAAGAGACAGAACTTTGGCACAGAAGGCTGGGGCACACAAATCTTAAGACAATCACAGAAATTTCAAAAAATGGTTTGGTGAGAGGCCTACCACAAAAATTGTTTTCATGCCCTGAACATTGCATTTCCTGTTTAAAAGGAAAACAACATAAAAGTTCTTTCAAGTCCATTGAAGAGTCCAAAACAACCCAGTGTTTGCAAATGCTACACATGGACTTGTTTGGCCCAGTTCAAGTCATGAGCCTCAAAAAGAAAAGATATTGTTTGGTTATTGTTGATGACTTTTCTAGGTTTACATGGACTTTCTTTTTACACTCAAAAGATGAGACTGCAGGCATTTTGCAAGACTTTGTAACACAGGTTGAAAAGCAATCTGACCTTCCAGTGAAAAGCTTCAGGAGTGACAATGGCACAGAATTCAAAAATAGGGAGTTGGATGCCTTCTGTGTGAAGAAAGGGATTGTAAGGCAGTACAGCATCCCTAGAACACCAGAGCAGAATGGGGTAGTGGAAAGGAAGAACAGAACTCTGATTGAGGCTGCCAGAACCATGCTTGCAGATTCAGGTTTGCCATTAACTTTCTGGGCAGAGGCAGTAAACACTGCTTGCTATGTTCAAAACAGAGTTTTAATAAACCCCAGGCACAAAAAGACTGCCTATGAAATTCTGTATAAAATTAAACCACTGATTTCATACTTCAAGGTGTTTGGCTGCCCATGTTTCATTTTGAACTTAAAAGATTCCATTTCAAAATTTGCAGCCAAAATTGATTGTGGTTATCATTTGGGATACTCAACCACTGCAAAGGCCTACAAAGTGTTCAATACACGGACCAAGGCAGTGGAGGAGACTTTGAATGTAAAATTCAATGAACTTTCATCAATGAAAATCCCAGCAAACCCTGCAGATCTATTTGATCTTGAAAAATTTACTTTTGAAAATACTGCTGTCAAGACTAACAGTGCAGGTCCATCAGAGGATACAACACCAGACTATGGGTATGAAATCATCATCCCTCAAAGGTCTGCCACAAAGGGAAAAGCACCAGCTGTTCAAAACAGTTGTCAAAGCTCAACCACTGCTACCTCAACAGTTGTTGACCAAAGTAGCCCATCAACCACTGCTTCCACATCCTCAAACACTGCTGACAAAAGTCCTCAAACAGTGGATAAAAGTCAGCAGTTGTCCACTTCATTACCTCCTATTCCACCACCTTTTGAAGCCACTGCTGGATCATCAAAGTCCCCAGCAGTGGTTAGCTCAGATGATACACATTTGCAGCCTTCACCAACCAATGCCATCATACCATACCAAGGAGATTTAATCTTCTTGCGATCTCATCCACCTGATCAAATTATTGGCAACATAAATGAAGGGGTGCTCACAAGAAGCCAAACCCAAAACATTTGTCTTTTTGCTGGTTTTCTATCACTACATCAGCCAGTCAAGTACCAAGAGGCACTGAAAGACAACAGCTGGGTAGAAGCAATGCAAGAGGAGCTCCAACAGTTTAAAAGACAACAAGCATGGGAGCTTGTACCACTGCCAGAAGAGGTTAGTCCCATTGGCACAAAGTGGGTCTTCAAGAACAAAACTGATGAAAGGGGTATTGTTGTCAAGAATAAAGCCAGGCTTGTGGTTCAAGGTTACAGACAGGAAGAGGGGATTGATTATGATGAAACATTTGCCCCTGTTGCAAGATTGGAAGCCATTAGACTGTTCCTGGCCTTTGCTGTCAACCACAATATGAAGGTGTTTCAAATGGATATCAAAAGTGCTTTCCTCTATGGTACAATTCAAGAAGAGGTGTATGTTTGTCAACCTCCAGGTTTTGAGGATCCATTTTATCCAGATCATGTCTACAGGCTAAACAAAGCCTTGTATGGCCTGAAACAAGCACCAAGGGCCTGGTATGAAACTCTTTCCAACTTCCTACTCTCAAATGGTTTCAAAAGAGGTACCATTGATAAAACATTGTTTTTAAAATGGAGAGGGAAGGATTTAATGATTGTCCAGATTTATGTGGATGACATTATTTTTGGAAGCACATGTAACTCAATGTGTGAAGAGTTTAGAGAACTCATGACAGCTGAGTTTGAAATGAGTGCAATGGGTGAGTTGCAATGCTTTCTTGGTCTCCAAGTACAGCAATTGCAAAATGGAACTTTCATTCATCAAAGCAAATATGCTAAAGAACTTTTAACCAAATTTGATATGAATGATTGTAAACCATGCAGCACACCCATGGCAACAAATAAGCTGGTCATGTCTGATGAAAAGGATGAGCTGATTGACCAAACACTTTATAGAAGCATGATTGGGTCTTTATTGTACCTAACTGCATCTAGACCAGACATCATGTTTGCAACATGTGTCTGTGCAAGAAGTCAATCAGCTCCCAGAAAATCAAATCTCATTGCTGTAAAAAGGATCTTCAGATACATAAAAGGTGCTCCCACACTTGGTATCTGGTATCCAGCTAATGGGAACATCAAGCTTTCAGGTTTCTCAGACAGTGACTTTGCTGGATGTCACACCACAAGGAAGTCCACATCAGGAGGGTGCCAGTTTCTAGGTGATTGCTTGGTTTCCTGGCAAAGCAAAAAGCAAGCAGCTGTTTCAACATCCACTGCTGAAGCTGAATACATTGCTGCTGCAAGCTGTACAGCCCAACTCCTGTGGCTTCAAAATCAGTTGCTGGATTTTGGTATCACTGCCTTAAAGACACCACTCATGCTGGACAGTAAGGCAGCAGAAAATATCATCAAAAATCCAGTTTCCCATTCAACCACCAAACACATCGACATCAGACATCACTTTGTGAGGGATTGCTATGAAAAAGGTTTGATTTCTCTGCATCATGTCCCAACTAAAGACCAGCTGGCTGATGTGCTCACAAAAGCACTTGATACAGCCACTTTTGAAAGCTTGGTCTCTAGAATTGGGATGCTGAACATGGAATAACAAGCAACATCTTGTTTTTCTATGAATAAAAGCAACAAAATGTTTTCAGAAAATCAAAACTCCATCCTTAAAAATAGCTAAAAATGATATTTTTCATTAAAATCCTTAAAAGTCTGCCATTAACCACTGATTGTTCAAAAGTCTGCTCTACTTCAAAAGTCTGTCCACTGCTGAAAGTCAACCCCTGTTCTCTCATTCCTTTGATAAACTCTGTTGTTCAAAAGCAGTGTCTTATCCACTGATATGCTATCCACTGATAGTGAAAATCATCCACTGCTTTCATACCACTGCTTTCATCTGTCCCTATCACAAAAGTACTGTCCTTCACTTTCACCAGGGGTTGTCACGTGGGCAGTACATATTGGTCAGACCTTTTGTAACGGCTGCCACCTCAGCATTCACTTTCTTCCCTATAAAATCCCCCACTCACCACCAAAACAGGGTTTTACTGTCGAATTGAATTCTTAAAAATTCTCTTCTCAAAGCAGTTTTTCATCTCATCTTCCACAAATTTCTTCGATCATTCATCTTCAAAATGACAAAATCGAAGTCATCTTCAAAACCCTCATCCAAATCCTCATCGAAAACAGCCTCTCAAAAGGCAATCTCCACTGAAATTCCACATAAACCATCTCACAATCTCCTGGGTCTTCTCACAAAACCAGGAACCACCAAAGTTTTCGATTCCATCATTGACATCATGGCAAAATCAAAGTACAAAACTTTGTTCACCGCCGATGCACCAATCTATTTGGCGACCTAAAGGGAGTTCTGGAAGAATGCAACCCTTGAAAAACAAGGAGACACTGCAACCACCATAAACTCTTCTATAAAGGGTAAAGCTGTCCAAATCACGCCACAATCCATTTCAGAGGTCTTTCAACTCGGTGATCAGGAAGGTAAACTTTCTTTCACTAAAAACGAGTTACAAACTGACTTCATTGAGAGAGGGTATGAAACAACAATGATGAAGAAAATTACCTTAGAAAAAGGTTATTTTCCGTCTGCAACCATATTTTTATTTCATACCCTCCTACTATGTGTTTCAAACAAAACCACTTCTTTCAATGAAATCCCTTTAAAGATTCAAAATCTGGGATATGCAATTCTTCAAGGAGAAAATTTTAACTATTCTCGGGAAATTTTTAAAGATTTGGTTAATAATGTTGAAAAAAAATCATTCTTACTGTTTCCAAGGTTTTTAAGTTACTATTTTACAAAGAAATTCAGTAAGGATGATTTAGTTACAATAAACCAAGGTGATTCTATTCAAATAAACAGTTTAACAACTGAAACTTTTTCAAGAATGTTAGCACCTTGCAAAACACAAGCAGAGGTGCTTGAGCAGATTTTAGCAGTTACAACTGCTCCTCAGGTATCTGCTGCTGAGCCCACTGCTCAAGGTGATCAAAGCAGCAGCACAACTGTTTTGAAACCCACACCTAAAATCACCAAAAAGCCAACAAAAAGAAAAACACAAAAACCCCCCAAAACCATCAAAAAGGCATCTCTGGAGGATGAGATACCAGAGCTTCTGCCAGTGACAACACAAAAGTCACAAGAAACCACTGCTGCTACTTCCTCACAGCAGTTGGTACAAATATCTCAACCCATAACCGAAACTCCTCCTGCTTCTTCACAAAAAGAACAGGTTGTACAAATAGGGTCTCCACATCATGATGCTCTGGAAAGACTCGTTTCTATCATCCACAGCTTAATACCCGGGGCAAATCCACTTTCTACACCACCCTTCACATCCACAATTCCCCCACCAACTAAACTGCTGTTGGATGCAATTGATTTGAACCAGGCATTAACCAGTCCTTCTCAATCACCTATCAAAGAGAATATACCTCAACTACTGACTGGGTCTGATGTATCAATCTCTGCTAACCCACCAACACAACCTGAGGAGGTTAGACCCCTTGAGTTACAAGTAACTCTTGGTGGTAATCCAAGTGAAGCAGCCACTACAATTGTTACACCCACCGGGTTACATTCGGACAGTGGTTACATTAATAAGACTTCCTTGGAGGCAATTCCTTTTATAGCACCTCTGCCAACCACCAGTGGATTTATTTATCCTACTGACAACATCAAAAGGTTGTCAAGTGTTGAAGGAAGAAGACCCCAGTACCAAGAAAAAGGGGCATCAGTGTTTAATGTTTGGAGTATACTCCCTACATCTACCACTGATAAAACCACTGCTAGTGGGAAATCAGATGATCTCATTCACTTGGGTGATGATTTAAAGTACCAAAAATTGACGGATCGCATTGAAAAACTTGATAACTCTGTTGCAGAACTCAAAGATATGCTACAACAGGTGTTACAAGTACAAAAGGTACAATCAACTGCTATTCCACCTCAAGCACCTGCTCCACAAAGGGTACCTGCTACAAATGAGCTCTGGAACTTGTTTCAACCTTTTCTCCATCAACAAGCACAATTAGCAGATCAGCAACATGAGAAACATGTCCAACAGCTGAGAAATGCAATGGAGTCAAGGTTCAAGAACACTCAGGCTGATCTGAAGGCTCTCAAAACTCAGATCTTGCAAACCACTGGCACTACTCCTCCAACAGTACTTTTCATTGATCAACTCCCAGACGATAATGCCAAAAAGGGGGAGAAAATTCAGGAGTGGAAGAAGAAAGGAATAGATGATGGTCTCTACATTGAACCTGAAAAGGATGCCATGACCAGAAAAATTCCTGTGCCAGATGGTAGTAAGAAGGTTGATGCTACTCAAGAAGCACTTGATGAAGGAGTAGCAAGTGTAAAAAGAGATAGAATGGCAAAGGATGTTTCAAGGTGGAATGAGGAGAAAAGAGCTTTCATGGAGCTGTATGAGCAGGGTTGTTCTGGTTCAAAGGATACTAAAAATCCTAAGACAAAAAGGAAGCCTAAGTCCACCTCATCCAGAATTCCAAAGCATATTCCAAAACCATCATCCAAAAGTCATCAGCATCAAACCTCCACCCAAACAGCTGTTGTAACTCCTGCTGTATCAACTACTGCTGGTACCTCAGTAGTTTCAACATCTGTCCTCACTTCAACACACACCACTTCAAAATACACCAAATCCACTGTTTTACCACCATTACCACCAAAAACAAAATCACCTCCTGCCAAAAAGCAGAAGACAGTGGTTGTTACAACATCTGCTGTAATGACAACAGTGGTTGGAACACCAGTTGTTTCAACAACTGTTAGTCAATCACAAACCACTGCCACTACATCCATCACCACTGTTCCATCCAAAACATCATCAGCCCCTCCTCAAACAAAAAGGAGAAGGCTAATTCTCAAAGATGATGACACTTCACCACCACAAACATCTTCAAAATCTTCAGCTCTTGTCACAATACCAAAACATGTTCCTCTCTCTTCAGTTCCAATGTACAAGCCCTTACCTCCTGCAGGTGTTCAATTTCCTCTTGAACTAGCAGCTGTTAGAGATGAAATAAAATCCTTTTACTATGAGGATGACCCTGCCAAAAGGAGTTTGCCATCAATAAAGAGATATCCCTGGCCTAAAAATGTTGATGAATATTTGGAAATCAAGGCCAAGCAAGCAGAGGATATCTCAAAAACAAACACTCAAGGGAAATCTGACAAAGAAATTTCAAGAAATTATCAATATCTGCTCACACAAGTCAGATCCCTAGAACAATTTGCAAAAAATGTCAGTCAACAAATTTCAGAAAGAGCAGTTGAAACTTTGAAGAAAGACTACATTGAAAGCATCATGGATCACAAAAAGTATAAAGGAGAGAGATACATGTACAAAGAGTGGACTATTCCTGAGCTTGAAGATGAAGCTGCAAGAATTCAAGACATGATAAAAAGGAAGGTCACTCACACTCCTCCTGACTGGGCAAAGTTTAGAAAGAATGTACCTGACAAACAGGTAGAACTGCAAAGAATGAAAGAGGAACTGGTTGCTGCTGAATATGGAAACAAAAGACAAATTGCCAGATGGAAAGAAGATGTAGTCAGGGCCACCTACAAAAGGTTGGAGGAGCTAAGAAAGAAAGACCCAAATGTTCCTCAAAAGCCTGACTATTCTAAAGCAGAGGTTTCTAAAAGACCACCAAAGCTGCAAGTCAAAAGAACCACTGCTCCAGCTGGTGCTGCCATCTACAAAAGAAGGAGCAAAAACCAGTTTAGTATGGAAACAATTCAAGATCTTTTAGCTGGAGATGCCATTGTAAAAGTAGGCACGAAAGTAATGATAAAAGAAGATCTTGAATTGGAACAATCTGCAAGTGCTGCTCAGTCAGTCATGAACAGGCCAGCCTCACCAAATACTTCTGCAAATAAACATCTCCCAAGAAACCCACCAGGCTCAAAAATACAAAAGTGGGAAACTGACAAACAGACCTGCGTATTGACTTTGCTCAGGTCTGGTGGAGAAGTGGAGAAAATATCAAGGGAACAAGCTCTTGGCCTGAGTCTTGAAGATTTGCAGGATCTCCTTGATCTTCCACTTAGCAGGGATGATGAAGATACAGATGCCCTAGACTTCGAATTACAATTCAAAGGTCAGATAAGGGAACTGTTGATGAGGCAATAAAGTCTTCCACAAATAATGAAGAGTTTTGGCATTATCTGTTCCAGGGGGAGATTGTTGGGATTGAACCCTATCAGAGGAACAGATAATTAAAGCCAAAAATGGATCAGAGCAGTGGATCCAAAATAAGCAGACGATTATAGTTGGTTCATACAAATCTCTCCCCTTGAAAGTGGTTTCATATCTACTGACCTCCTATCTGCTGATTTTACTAAGTGCTGACGTACAACTGCTGCCTTGCATCTACTGACCAATGTCAAAGACTGATGGAAGACCAAAGCTCTGCTGATTCAATCTACTGCCTTGAGTCAAGTACTGCTGATCCGGACAAGCACTGCTGGGTTCACAGCAGTGGAAGGATGCAGCAGCTGTTTAAGTGTCTTTTATGTAAAGTAATGTAATAGCAGTAGTTAGTACATCAGTGTTTGTATAGATCAGAGGTTAGAGTTTGTTAGGAGGTTAGATGTCACTTTCATGGTGACGTCAGCTAGATGCTCAGTGGTTTGCAAGTGCCTATAAATAGTTCAGTACTTTGTACTGTTCTATTAGCTCTTTTACAACATCGTCTTCTTTGCACGAACAAACTATTGAGCTCTGGCTGAGGGGGAGTTTGCATTCATTCATCAATCATTGTAATCGTTGTTGAAACAAATTCAATCTTTCGATTCATTGTGAAAAGATGTTTGATTAAAGTATTACTCTCGTTTGATTGTATGCAAAGTTTGCTTTCATCATAATTCCGCTGCACAACTCTTTCATTTTCATCTTAATTTCAAACGAAAATACAATAAAAAACAAACTCAGATCCAACAGCAGCTCGCCGAAGGACATCCGAATGGAACGGTCATCCGGACGGATGGGCCAGCCGAACGGCTAGGCCAGCCGATCGGATGGGCCAGCCGAACGGACAGCCCCAAACCCTCTCCTTCCTTCCCCCTTTGCCTATAAATACCCCTCAGTCACATCAAGAACACTTGATGTGACTGCTACTGTTCGACCAGACACTCCAACCCCTTCATCTCACGATTTCTCGCGATTCTTGTAAGTTTTCAACCCAAACCTTGTACTTCTATGATCTACACTCGATTCTACACCTTTCTATCTTTTAAAAATCAACTTTTAACCGTGAAATCTACTGATTTGAGGTGTTCAAAGATGATGTCATCAAGAGTTCATATGAACTTCAGAGCATGACCTCATTTTACCATGAACAACTCAGATCTGAGTGATTTCCACATGGTTTTACAACAACCTCACTTAGAATATGATGTATCTAATCAAGGTAATGTGTGGTTCTGGGTTAGACATGGAAAAACCGTCAAGGGCGGCCAGATCTCATGGAACGTGGTGGTTCCCGGCCGATAGAACGGGCCGAACTCGATGGAATTTCAGTAGTTTAACACGACAACATATCATCTCAGTCAATTCACCGGTATCCTTTCCAAAAACAATTGAGAGTGACTTAATCAGAAAAATTGAACGAATTGCCGTCCAATCGGACTGCTGTCCAATCGAACGGCAAACCAACTTCACACCAGCCGACCGGACAACATGTCAACCGAACGTTCAACATGTCAACCGATCGGACAACGTGTCAACCGAATGGTCAACATGTCAACCGATCGGGCAACAAGTCAACTGATCGGACAACATGTCAACCGAACGGTCAATATGTCAACCGATCGGACAACATGCCAACCGATCGGATAACATGCTAACGGATCGGACAACGTGTCAACCGATCGGACAACATGCCAACCGATCGGGCAACATGTCAGCCAATCGGACAACATGTCAGCTGATCGGACAACATGTCAGCTGATCGGGCAACATGTCTGCCGACCGGATAGCATGTCAACCGATCGGATAACATGTTATCCGACCGGACAACATGACATTTGATCGGATTACCACTAGCCCTATTATTCAACTTTTCACCGCACCTCGCTTACGCTACCACTCCGTGTTCATACTAAATCAGGCGCACTCTAAATTAATCCAACCAAGCTGTGTTAGCCTAGCCAATACGCACTATGAGTATACTTGAACCCTTTTTGATTTTGCACTTTTGGGTGTAACATATGTTGCTATCAAATCGAATTATATCAAATGCTTAAACTACTTATCACTTGCGAATGACTTACGTGCATAGTTATACGTGATGCTAGTTACATATGTGCTAGGACTTATACTCGTGACGTCCCACCATGACTAGTATAGTACTATTGCGCCCGACGGGGTCTAGTTTGCCATCGTGTATTCGAGCATCGAGGACTTAGCTGGCAGTATCGGTTTTGTGAGTATGTATGTCGTGTATCACGTTTATGTATGTAGGAAATTCGCAACACTTTTAATCTATTATGCTATTACATATCAAACCTATATACTCGCCAATACTTTTGTATTGACTTTATTTTAACGTATGTTGCAGGTTCAGACGTAGACTACATCAATCAAGCTAGGAAGTCTAGAAACTTCACTAAAATCTAGGTTGTCGGATTTGTATTGTTCGAGAGAGTAAGAAATCTGTGATGACTTATGTGATCGTAATTGTTTGTTAATATGGGATAATGAACGCATTAATTATTGTCGCAAAATAGTTGTTATGGATTCTCCTGAGCAATCTGATTCGCCTAGTGCCGCGCCCCGATGATTCCGCCATCGGTTGGGGTGTGACAATAACAACCCTCCAAAATATTCCGATGTCCCTAATATAATATCCCAATAGTCTTAAAATATACCCCATATGCAAAAACGGGCCCTGAATACCTTTATTTTTATAAAAATTAATTAAAAACGAATTTTTATGGTCTCTCGCGGGGCGCGTAAGCCACCCCTTTGATCTACGCGGGCCGCGACAACTACGAGATCAGGCGACACCCTAAGCTGCCACGTGTCATCATCCGTGTCGAACCTATATCGACGAATCAGCAACCCTAGAAGCTACACCCCTACTACGCGGGCCACGAAGCCTTTAAAGGACTTCTACGCGGGCCGCGAGGAACTGAGGATCACGCCCTATAAATGGAGACCTTCAGCCGTTCAGTCGAATTCGTCCCAAAACACTTTCTCTCTCAAAATTTCTGAATAGTAGGCATAATTCTCGGGTATAATACCCCCTAAATAACGAAGTTCTGCTCCTTTGTAAGTATCATAACCCCGGTTACGTATTAGATACGCTGCCCGATTGATCCAGGGTTCCGTAACGGCTGTCGTGGTTCTGCCCGACGTAGTCGTTGGAATGCCGTCTTGGGGAGGGTATTCCTAATGTAAATATTGGGTTATTATACTAACACGTGTGCATTTGTGTAATTTATAGATAATTACCAAGAAACCCTTAAAGAAAACCTAAGACAGCAATGTGAGTAATCTCCTTTTTGCAACTGTTTTTACAAAACCTTAAATGTTTTACAGTGCAATTAAGCAGTGATTGAGTCTTTGTAATTCTTCAATTACTGCCGGTATTATGGGGTTTTGTATACATTACTTGATAATCTTCACAATTGGACAACAGGTTAGCCAATGTGTGATATAACCATAGCCACAGTTACGGTCGAGTGGCAAGTACTGAATGAGTAATTGTGTAGATATAAACATTGTAATCGCTCTCAATACTGTGTTAATTGATAAAACTCTTCTTGATTAAACTGGGATTCACTCACCAGTGTTTCCCACTGACAAAATATTTTTAAACGCGTTTCAGGTAACAAAATGTGAGAGCCAACTAGAAGCCAGCTGGACAGCACTGAAGGCTTGGAGAAAGTGGCTATAAAAGTTACCTAAATAAAAGAAGATGTTTTATTAAATAAAATAGATTTTATCACTATAAATCATTTTGTAATAAAAACATGGGTTTTATCCCAATAAATCACTATAAATCATACCTATGTGACAGCCGTAGGGGGCACAGCTGGAGGACCAGTATGTCTCTTGTACGGTGGTTTGTGACAACTCAAATGTGACCTATAAGTTTCAATGAGGCCCAACCTGACTATAATGTGGTCACATTCCCATATTGTGTATGCATATAATGTAAACTGTGGTCTGTCTTTATAAAAGTTGTATAGTATGAGCTCACCAGTATATATCTAACGTCGTTTTGAGTATACTTATCTCAGGTGAGTCATGAAGAAAGCTATAGGAACTACTTGATAGTTGTGGAGTTTTAGAAGATCAAGGAGTTCTTAGTTGCCAAAAGCTTGTAAATAAATAAAGTGTTGTACTTAGACTATTATAAGTTTTAATGACAGTTTAGTTTGTTTCCGCTATAAGTGTATCAATTGTGCATAATCACCCGGGTTACGGGGTGGGTGTTACAGTTGGTATCAGAGCCCGAGGTTTTAGTTAATTAGGTATTGCAGGAATGCCTAAGCTTTAACCAATAGTTCTCTAAAGATTAATAGCACACTCAGACTAGGCCAAATAACGTGTTCTCAGGAAAAGTACTTACATAGTCAATTGAGTGACGCTAGAAGAAGTAAACTATGTTGTGCCTTTTTATGTGCTATATATATGTGATGTATATAGTTGTTATATTATAATGATGTATCATACATACCAGTAACTCTTTATAATCATGTCCCTATAGGAATGTAACAATGTCTAAACATAGAGATGAACAAGGGTCTAGAAATGAACAGAATAACAGAAGGAGAGAGGAAGCTTCTCATAGGACTCAAACTCCCTCTTACAGTGTCAGATCTCAGTCTAGTGTGAGCACGCGTTTAAATGCTGAAGATATTCGCAATATAGCTACGGAAGTGGCTAAGATAATAAACAATGCACAAACCAGTAATGTTAACCAGTCAAGAGAACGACCTGAAGAAAGCTCAGCTGCATCCACGCCAGTACAAAGGGAAAGAATGGGCGAAAAGAAAAACACAATTGCAACAATGCCACTAGAAGGAAAATGTGAATATTCCAAATAAAAGGAATGTACTTATAAGTACTTCATGTCCTGTAAACCTCAGTCCTTCGACGGAAGAAAGGGAGCACTAGAAGCTCAAGACTGGCTCAACAGAATGGAGTCGGTATTAGACATATGTGAGTGTGATGACCGCAACAAAGTACGGTTCGTCGTACATATGTTTGAAGCTGAAGCCCTTCACTGGTGGAACATTGTGATCCGAACAGAGGGAAAAGGAAAGGTTAAGGAGATGAAGTGGGAGGAGTTTATTCATAAGTTTCTTGCTAAGTATTGTCCTCCCAGAGAGACTGAGCAACTGGAAGTGGAATTCTTTTAGTTAAAAATGGGAAACAAAACCTATCGAGAGTATGTTTCTCGTTTCAATGACATATCTCGACTGGTTTCTTATTTAGCATTGACTGAGGAACAACTGATCAATAGGTTTATTTGGGGTCTACCCTCTGAAATGAGGGTGTTTATCAAATCCAAATCCCCCAAGACTTTTGCAGAAACTGTTGAGGCTGGCGCCGTCATGGCTGCCGAGATAATTCTGCGGCAGGCTGAATCTCCTGCACCAAAAAGGAAGTGTGAAGAAAGAAAGGGGGACACCTGGAATAACCACTTTAAAAGGCCTAAAACATTTCCTCAATGTCAAATTTACAAACGCTTTCATACGGGGGAATGTCGTTTTCCTTGTCCAAATTGTAAAAAGACAGGTCATGCTCTTCAAGAATGCAAGGAAAAGAAGAAGTGTTTCGAATGTGGAGATCCTAACTACATGAGATCCGAATGTCCCGAACTCAAAAGAAATAATAAGACACAACCAAATCAGCCAAATGGGCGTGCATTTGTACTCACCATGGAAGAAGCCAAGACCAATACAGACGTTATCACGGGTACGTATCTCGTAAATGATGTATATGCGCGTGTGTTATTTGATACCGGTGCAAATAGAAGTCTAGTGTCGGCTACCTTTAGACCTTACTTGAACCAGGCATCCCAAAACCTAGATCATGCCCTTACAGTAGAAATGGCTGACGGAAGTCAAAGAGAGATAGTTGACATTATTAAGAATTCTAAAATAAGCTTAAACAACCATGTTATCCCTATAGATCTAATGCCTATGGAACTTGGAGAATTCGACATAGTCATAGGAATGGACTGGTTGACACCATATCATGCGGAAGTTATATGTGACAAAAGGATTGTCCGACTCCGATTACCCAACGACAAACAACTAACTGTATCGGGAGACCGCACTGACAAGACTAAGGACCTCATCACGATAGCACAAGCACATAAATGCCTAAGGAAAGGGTATGGTGTCTTTTTAGCATATGTCGTAAACACTACAGAAAAGCAGAAGGTTGAGGACGTGCCAGTAGTACGAGAATACCCCGAAGTGTTTCCTGATGAGCTCCCGGGACTACCATCGGATAGACAGGTTGAGTTTCGCATTGACCTAGTTCCCGGTACATCACCGATTGCTAAGTCTCCGTACAGACTAGCCCAGACAGAAATGCAAGAACTCAAGAAGCAACTACAAGAGTTGCTTGACAAGGGGTTTACTAGGAGTATTATTATTAGTAGTAATATTATTATTAGTAGTAGTAATAGTAATGTTAGTATTATTTTTAGGTACTAGGGTTATTGTCAGGTGCGGGTATTGGGTAGCCTAGCCTTACTTAAGCATAGACTGGTCAACCATGCTTAAACAAGGCAGCACTAACCAATATCCAACCATGATAATGATTAGTTAGGTGTACTAGTACCTAACCTAGGATTATGTAATTGTGTCAGGACCTTGAGACATAACCCAGTCGTATTACGGCAGTTAAGCAATTGCTAATCAGGTGAGTCATCATACTTGTCTTTTAAATTGTGATAGTATACTCGTCCATAACTGGTAATAATGAGAATGCTGCAGTATGCATGTGTCAGTAGGGGTATATGGGATCCTATTATACTTAATGAGGTGTGTCACTCTGGGAAGGGTAATAAGGTGTTGTACCCACAGGCACTTCATGCTTATAAGGTCTAGCAACACACACTCATACCTATGTGACAGCCGTAGGGGGGCATAACTGGAGGACCAGTATGTCTCTTATACGGTGGTTTGTGACAAGTCAAATGCGACCTATAAGGTTCAATGAGGCCCAACCTAACTATAATGTGGTCACATGCCCATAATGTGTATGCATATAATGTAAAATGTGCTCTGTCGTTATAAAAGTTGTATAGTATGAGCTCACCAGTATATATCTGACGTCGTTTTGAGTATACTTATATCAGGTGAGTCATGAGGAAAGCTATAGGAACTACTTAACAGTTGTGGAGTTTTAGAAGATCAAGGAGTTCTTAGTTGCCAAAAGCTTGTAAATAAATAAAATGTTGTACTCAGACTATTATAAGTTTTAATGAAAGTTTAGTTTGTTTCCGCTGTAAGTGTGTCAATTGTGCATAATCACCCGGGTTACGGGGTGGGTGTTACAAAAGTGCTGCCTGAATAAGGCTATACTTTGTTAACTACGTTGAGGTTTTGATCTCGTGATTATCGTTAAAGTTTGAATTGAGTTAATACACTAATACGTGTTGCATTGTGTGTTTAATTAGGAACCCGGGACTTAGACGAGGAGGCGTTTACCGAAAACCCTAAATTTGCAATGTGAGTCATTATCTTTTATCAAATGTTTTCAAAACCCTAAATGCTTTCTGATTATTACTTATATTTACAATGATTATGTTTTTGTATTCTGAAATTACTGCCGATATGTGGGGTTTTATATACATTACTTGATAAGCTTTGCTATTGGACAATTGAGGGCCAATAGTGATATGACCATAGTCATAGTAACTGCCATTGAATGACAAATACTGATTTGAGTAATTGAATGATATAGACAAATATAAAACCCTTAATGCTGTAATTATAACAATGTGTCTTTTTGTACAAGTTGAATGAACTCACCAGTATTTTTCGCTGATCAAATGTTTTAAAAACGCATTTAAGGTGATTTACTGTGAAGAGAATGAAATGTGCTATGAGGCACTCCAAGATTAAATAAGTGGCTATGTAACCTGAATAAAACCTGTTTTGTAATCAAGGGTTTATCCCTGTGAAAATCCTTTATGAATATATGGGTTTCTTCCCACAGTTTATGAAATGAAAACTACGGTGTTTTGAAAACTCTGATATTTTTCCTAACACCCGATCCTGATGAAAATTCCACTGTGAAAATTATAATAAACATCGGTACCACTTGAATCTACTCACGGATCCAGCCCAGGGTAGGGTCGGGGGTTGTGACATTTGGCTTTCTTAGAAGAAAGATTCTGAACATATTGACTTTCCTTCCTTGGATTGATCTGAAAGGAAACTGGGGAATCACTTTTTCTCTTCCTTGAAATCGGTCGTAGCACACCAGAAGCAGCGGAAGGTTGATTTAACATGTTTCCTTTACTCCGCCGAGAAGGAACTATCGTTAAAGAGCGGTTAGCATTCAGGTTTTGATCTAGCGCTCTGATTTTTGGGTCGCTATCTTCATCAATAATCACCTCCGGCTCATTTGGGGCCACCAGAGGGCCACTAGAACTCGTGGCTCCGGTAGTGGATGGTTCCGAAGGAGCCGCACTCAACCGAGGAACTTACGAGTCACCTAGGGCCCTAATACCGGAAACTATCAGTCTCCTCAGTGGTTTGCAAAAAAAATTAAACTCCAGATATGAGAATTAAGGAACCTTCAATGCATCCCTAAGAGACATTGTAGCACCTGCAAAACGAAAGAAGTTTTAGAACAAGGATAAAATATACGGCTCTGATACATTGAAGCAAAACCACTCACCGTCTCTCTTAGTCATAACTACATACTAATCCATATCTCCTTGATCCCAGATCATTTTAATCTGGCCTAGCAACAAAAGATGTTCCGGTAAAGGGCGAATAGGGCTCTGATTGTCGATCAAACCCAAAGCCCAAACTTTGTCAAAAATAAACCCTTCTTTAAGTTCGAAGTTCATGGTTTGATCTTTAAATCTCCAAGGCAAGTCCGAAGGTAAGCATAGGTCATCCAACCAAAAAAAAAATGATCTTTCCAATGTTTCAGACTAGATTTCTCTTCGAATGATATGCTAGGAACGGACTTACGATCGACAAAGGTAAACCAATCCCCAGTCGTAACAAACTTATAAAAATAATGAAACACGTTTAAATCTGGTTTGTGGTTTAAGTCTTGGCAAGAAATCTCAAAGTGGTTTATCCGGCTGAGGCCAAACGTGTTCATTTGGGAAATGTGTACCCGAAAGAAATGAAGCACCTTTCTCAAGAAACGCATAAAGGGTATGCGGTAATTTGCAAAATTACACATACGGGTGTAATATGCAAATTTTCCAGCGAGAAGAGGATAGATAGCTTAGTCCGATTCCAAAATCCCAGGGTTTAAAAAAGCCAGGATCTAGCAAGTCCTAACAAATTTGTCTAACTACTTTTGTGTTAAAACACTAAAGTTAATAGATAAGTTTTCCTTCCCCGGAATCATGATTAAAGAAGGGGGTAAGAGATAAAAAAAAATGTACCTCTTCTTAAAAAGCTCCTAAAAAGATCAAAAAAGTAAACATGCAAGATCACCTTATCAGTATCTCGAGGATATAAGCGTTGATCAAAGAAAACCAGAGAGAAGAAAGGAGGAGAGGGTAGTAAAAAGAAGTTGTAAAAATAAAAATGACAAAAATACCTTTATATATAAGAGAAGGAGGCTTACAACTATGCACTTGTTCTATCAGAAGTCATCTCGTTAAGACGTTTGCGGTTCACGAGGATGATATGCAACGGTCGCAAGTGGGTGACAGACAGACGCGTGCCATGTCACCCTTTGGGGTGACAAGCCATAAAAAAAAAAAAAACCACAACAGTCTCGCTAAGATCGACATCCGAACATAGCAGACAGGGGGACTTGTAGCTACATAGCCGAATCAAACCTTCGGCCATAACAGATATGTAACTGAATGAACACTTACAAAAGTCAGATGCCTGGACAATCCCTCAGCAACCTATGAAGTAGTCCGGCCCTTTTTCAAGGACGCACATTAAGAGGTGCGTCCCGGCCCGGTGACGTAACCAACATAGGCAAGTATAAATACCCTCTCCAAAGTATATTTCAAGTACGATTTCTCTGAGCTTTCGTCCTATTTTTGTAGGTCTACTTTCTATCTCTAAGCAAATACTTATCCTCACGCCGGAGGGTGGTCGCAGAGTGGCCCTCCACCTCTTCGACGAGCCTAACGGTCTGTTACTTGTGCAGGGTTATCTTGTTCACAGTTTTCAAAATCTAATCAAACCAGACCTCGGTCAAGTTTTTGGATCTGCAATACTTTGGGAGTTTTGGGATTGTTCACGGAGATATGCTGCATTCTGCAGATGGTTAGCCGATGCCAAGAATATTGTAAGAGTCGGGTGCCTCTAGAGCCTATACAAGCCTCGATTTAATGAAGCATAACTTGATTTCACAAGGCAAATGTGAAGGTTATTATTTAGGGATTGATGCTATTCATTAATATAAGTTAACTAGAAACCCTTAATCTTTCGTTCCTGATCATTAGTTAATATTATATATTAGTAGTTTTTTTCCGCTAATGTTGTTGCACCATCACCCTGATAAGAATGTTGTTTTTATTTTCATTGTTTAGTTGGTCTCAGTGGCGAAGCTTGACCCGAAGACGGGGGGTCGAAAACGTATATGCCCAAAAATTTCTATAGAACTGGGGGGGTTGAAAACGTATATACTCAAAAATTTCTATACGAAAACTACATATATACAACTACTGAGCTAACCCCCCCCCCCCCCCCTTCTCGCCCCTGGTTGGTCTATAAGTTAACCTTGAACATATAATTCCTATGTCACACCAACCATACTCGTAGCCCAATTATGTTTAAGTTATTACTAATTACACAGCGCAGCCAATTAGGTTTAACTTATTACACACAGTAATATATACCGACTTTTCGGGTTGCACGGTGTCGTCAAGATGGCTGTTGCCTGTTGGTGTTTGATATAGTAATACACACAAACCTTGGGCAATGTTTATTACTCAAGGTCTATAATCTTTTACGGCCGGGTCATGTTATCTTTGTAGGATAATCATACGGTGTTTTTTGAAATTGATTTGACCTTTTATGCTGTTTATTATTCCTATATATTGAAAAGAGAAAAAGTAGAATTTGATTTTTGGTTCGCGTACTTTGTTTGATGATTGATGAGAGATAAAGCTATGAAATTGTTTTTTGAAGTTGCTCTTTTTATCTTTTAAATATATATATAAACTTTAATTGTTATTTTTTGTGGTATCAGAACAATGCAATGTTTATTTTTTTCTTTTTAAATTTGTATGTGTAGCTTGCTCATGGATAATATTTAAAGATAGTGATCAGATTGATTAGGTCCTACGTTATATATTAATTCTTCTTATTAAAGCGACATTTAAATATTTAATATGTTTTATAATTCGTAGAACTTATGCATCAATTGCAGATCAAAATTCGTTTACCTCAAAAGAATGTTACACATTAGACAAACTTTAAAAAAAAACAAACAAACCAACCTTTTATAACTAGTCTTTTAAAAGTGGGATCAAGCATACACCCAATGCTCCATATATAGATATATAAGTTTAAACTTTTTAAAGATGAGGAGGGGGTGGAATAGACATTGCAAGGTAGGTGGGGTTGGTGTCTCCGGGCATGATGATAACAATCTGCGGCTCAATTTGCGGCGGTAAACTTGCTTTCGACACAGATGAAGATGGCTTATTTCCGTCACCTTCACCCGTGTCGTCCGAGTATGGTTTCTTGTAAGAGAAGGCTAGAATGATCAATGCACATGCGATCAAGCAGAAGACTAGAAGCATGCCACCAAATAGGTACATCATCAAAGAATTCCATTGTAGTCCACTGGCTGTGATGACTGTAGAGGTGGTGGTGGTGTTTTGAGTTGGTGTCATTTAGGAGTTAGGACCCTCTATCACAGAATTTGTCTTTTTTTTTTCTTTGTATGGAATGAAATGAAAACTGTTTATTATGGGTGTATTTATGGTGATGCAAGAATGTTATAGTGCATGAATTGTGCTTTGAAGGTGGGCTCCCTCTCTTTTGCCTTGTAAATTAATCTAGTATACAACATTTTCAATATATATATATATATATATATATATATATATATATATAGGGGAAGGTTCATTTGAGAAGAAATTTAATGTGAGAAGAAAAAAAAGAAAGGGCATATTAGTAAAATACTATTTCATTTATAACTCATATCATTAATTTTTAACTCTTTAATTAATTAGTCAATTAATCATTAATTATCCTACATATAATCTACAAAACCTACACATATCAAAATTTTCCTTCATATACTCTACACATTATAGAATTTTATCCTATACAGTCGAAATTTATCCTACACGCCTTGAAATATATCCTACACAACTCGTAATTTATTCTACACAACTAGTAATTTATTCTACACTTTAAATTAAGGTTTTTTTTTTTTTAATTTGGAAAAAGTATATATTTTGAAAAGGAGTTACAAATTTAATTTAGTTAGTTATTAAAGGGGAAGAATACAAATTAATGATTTTTGTAAGTTTACCAATATACCCTTATATTAAAATTAAATGCAAATATTAAATTAAGTAAAATAAAGCATTTTTATTGGTTGAAACTTCTTCTTTTTTCTTCTCACAAAAAAATTCTTCTCATTTGAACCCTCTACTATATATATATATATATATGGTGGGATTCGGCTTGAAATTTCAAATTTCCTAAAAAGTGTAAAAGTCATAAAACGTTATAATTTCAGCCATAAAACACACCTGAAACTCATAGATAACAGAGTCAGAGGCGTCTCCGAGAATTCACGTACCATGTTCGATCTCGGGAAAATACGCCCTTACGTAATGTTATATTATTATTATTATTATTATTATTATTATTATTATTATTATTATTATTATTATTATTATTTTAAATCAAATTAGATTTGGGTTCAATAAAACTAATGCTAAGTGGGCTAAATTCTAAAGCATAAAAAATTATTTGTAAATGGACCTATACTGGAATTGTTATGTGTTAACTATATGTATATCGGATTTTTTTACAAATCACGTGCCCCTTGAAATCACGGGCCCTGTGCGGAACTACTCCCCGCACACCATCAAAGCCACCACTGAACAGAGTGAAGATTACGAGAACACCATATTCAAACCCTAATAGTCCATAAAAACTTCAAACACACCATTGTAGAACTATAAATACAAAACACAAAACGCTAATCAACATAAAACACAATAATGTTTGGCGTTCTATAATCAGAGCCTTACCATCCAAAATACAACACAAAACCCATATATATGATGTTTTAGTAATATTCATTATGTTATTTTTGGGTTTAATGACTTTTTACACTTTTTAAAAAATTTAGACTTTATAATAATTACTCCTAATTTTAAAAGGTATTGTACATCGTCAACTCGTCAAGACATGACACGTGTACTTAAGAGCGTTGGATAATTGTGTCCAACTAAGTACATTCTAGAAAAAAAAAAAAAAATACATGTAAAACAAATGCATTGTGCGTATCGGTGAGATGCATCGTGTTTATGAGTAATCATGAACTTGTACAAAACAAAGAGAAAAGGGGACACTTGAGTATATCATTGACATTGTGTTGGACACATTTACGTGGTTTGTACACATAGTGTATCAATTTGTTTTTTGTTTTTTTGAAACATGTAACAAATTATATTATATACTATAAATTTGCATCATTGTTATGCAATGTTACTTGTACCCTTTGTTGTACAAGTTGTTCAGTTGTTTTATTGGAAACCATGTGTTGTTTTAGTGGTATTCATTGATGGTTTTTCTTTCTCATCAAAACTGATTGTTCTTCATTTAATTGATTGTTCTTCATTTAATAAGTTTGTTTCCCTTTCAAAACTGTGAGATTCTCTCTCTATGAGGCTCCACCGCCCCCATCTCGGCCACTTCTCCACCCCATCTTCGTCGCTTCTCCACCCTATCTCCGCCACTTCTCTGACGTCGTGTATGGTTTTATAGCCACCACATATCGTTTTCTTATTGAACGATTTTGTGGAGGTTGTTGGGGATTCGGATGGAGGTGATTAACCGGGTCGGCAGAGTTTGTTGGAGCGCTGGTGTGATGGTTTGGAGGTCGTTTAGGCTTCCATACGGTGGTGATGAACCGGTATGATACCTTGTAGCATTTATCAACATTGATATGCAATGGCAATTGTACTCTTTGTTTTAGAAGTTGTACGTTGGTGTGTTGGATCTGTGATTTTGTTTTTGCGTTTAAAGTTGATTCCTGATTTCATTTTATCATGGCCCACTCTATGATTCGGGTGTTAATGAAGCCGAACGGTGAAATCGTCGGCTGTTGGTGATGAACCTGATTTGGAAGTTGTTGCATGGGAGTGTCCTAGAAGGCGATGATGGTGGCCGCTACTTGGCATGGCAACTACGGTTGCAGCCGTAGTGGCACTGAGCCGTGCTATATTGATGATGGCGATGAGGATGCTTGAATCTGAGCCTCCTTTTTTCCGTTTTTTCTTTCTTTTCAGACTTTAATCAAGTGTTTTTCTTGATGGTGGTGGTTATGTTGTCTGATGATGTTGGTGGTTGTGTTTTTGATATGGTGGTAGTGGCGATAGTGATGGTTGTAGTGGTGGCTGTTGTTAAAGGTCTGTCTTATATGTTTTGAATCGGTTTTTAAATGGTTTATTTTATATACAGTTCGATTTGGGTAGGTCATGAACTCTGCTAGATAACATAACATGTGTTGATATTTTAAAGGTCACCAGAGACGCAAAATGACTTGATGAGTACTCAACATACAACTTACAATCATATTATACAAACTTAAGATAATCAATCAAATGTATACAAAGCTAGCAGCAACTACCATATGTCATCAAGACTGAAAATTCATAAGTTAAATGAATTCATGTTTATGGTTAAGACAACCATTGGTAAAAGACATTAAAGGGTAACACAAGCAAAGGTAGACGTTAATATAATGGTATGTTACTATGTTTGCTTTTAATGGTTTGTTAGGACCAAGAAGTCATCTGTTTTACTTACAAACATCTGGTGATGTCCAACTTTAAATCAATATATTTACCTACTTTATATATCCTAAAATATAACACTGTCGTGTTGAAGAGGTGAGATCGAAAATGAAACATGAGGGGTGTGTTGGGGTTAAACTATTGAGTGATCGTGATGTGTCCGCAGCGCAACGCGCGCGGGACTAAATCTAGTTTAAATAATTTGTTAGCATATGAACAAATAAACAAACATTCGCGAATATAAATGTTTTTAAGTAAATGAACAAAAGGATTATGTTTCTTTTTGTAACTAAATGAACCATAAAACTTGTTCAAAATATAATGTTTTTATGGTGATGCATACCACTTTGCATAAAGTATCTCTGTTATCTGTTATATATAATGTATCATATAAGTAAGTTAAATTCCATTTTAGTCCCTTTAGTTTGAGTCATTTTGCCAGTTTAGTCCAAATGTTGGAAACGTTGCCATTTTAGTCCAAATAGTTTCAAGCGTTGTCATTTTAGGCCAACTGGGTTAACTCCGTCCATTTTTTAAGTTAGCTGGAAGGGTAATTCGATCATTTTATATGGTCAAATTGCCCTTCTAGTTAACAAATTTCATTTAAAATGACCGAAATGACCTTCTAGTTAACAAAATAAAGGGATGAAGTTAACCTAGTGGACTAAAATAGCAACGTTTAAAACTATTTGGACTAAAATGGCAACGTTTCAAACCTTTGGACTAAACTGGCAAAATGGCACAAACCAAATGGACTAAAATGACATTTAACTCTTTAAAATATAAATACCATAAGCAAACACTGTGTCCTTCCTTCATAGCCCAGTGGTTGGGGGCCGGTTTGTCCTCCTAGAGGTCACTGGTTCGACTCCCGCTTGTGGCGAAAGGGGGTAGGACACCCGTGCGCAATGATGGTGAAAAACCTACCGAGGAGGGTTTGATCCTGAGCGTCACTCCGGTTTTCATCCGGCTGTTACTCTAGCGAGGCAACTCGTGTAGAGGCAGTACGTTTCCGGAGGAAAGCCTTCGACCCAAGACTGGTTAACCCAGCGCTGGCTGTCACACCCCGACCACGTTAAAACAACAAACCGTGGCGGAAACGTCGGGGAGTATTGTAACAGAACTATTGTTTCAACAACCATGGTAATAAAAATTATGTCTCATTAAATTTAAAGTTTACATTGTCTTGGAATTTAAATAAAACATTACATAATAATTGTCTTTTAAATCACTAAGGCCCGAGTCCGCCTAAGTGAAACACAAACATCATCATGCATCAGCACCTGAAACACATGTAAAAATAGGTACGTCAGCATAAAAATGCTTGTGAGATACATAGGTTTTGTTAATGCAGGATTCATGACTTGTAGTTTAAAAGAAGTGTTTAACAAAAATAGTCATGAACCTTGTAAAATGTTTTCTTTTATAAATCATGTGAAAATCGATATGAAAATCAAATGATATAAAAGAATTATGCATGGTTAAATAAATAACCAAGTAAAAGTGAATTGTATAAAATATGTACGTTGTATAAAAATGTCGTGTCCTTGTAAAAACGTTTCATGTCTTTTGTCAAGTGTCTTAGAAAACGCAACAATGTAAAATACAATAAAAGCACTTATATATAGGAAGTACCAGCGGCGTATCCACCATACTTTTATCGTATAACACATAGCCCCGTTACATAAGTCACTTATCATTAGCCAACAAAATGTCATGTTTAATGTCATGTGTAGGTGTATTATGTATAACCAATGGAATGCATAGTAAGTAGGAAAACATCTACTTAAACTATGTAAAAATGCCAATGTGAAACATATGTCATGTACGGTGAATAAAAGAATTTACTCAACCCCGTAGGAAAAAATGTACAAAACAATGTTTTTGAGTAAACCTAAGTTTAATTCAAATGTTATGTTTTGCAGAAAAACAATGCTTTAAGATTATAAACATTTATGCAGTAATGTTAATCGCATACATTCAAGCCTTGCGACTGTGGCGACAAACCTTTAAACAAATTAAAGGTTCATCTAAGTTATGTAGTCGGATTCTGTCATTTCCAACTTCCAAACAAACCTAGGAAGTCGGAAACGGGAGTTGTCAATTCCTATGGTACCATTACATACTACCGAGCGGCGTGATCAATGTTAATGAATGTATTATTGTCCCGATTAAACACACCCAATGTCATAACCAATTTAAGCATGCTATGAAAACCATGTACTAGGTATGCTAAGTAAACATGCCTAGTAGAAATGTCATGTAAAACAATGCGTACATATGTTAAGTAAACATATGTAACAAATGTGTAATAAATCAATGTGCTAGCATGCTTAACATACATAGCAAAACATAGTGAAAACATGTACTAAATATGTACTAAGTGAAACTAGCATGTTTATGTCACAAAAACTTGTAAAACAAGAAAGTAACAAGTATGTACATGTGAATCACCCCAAAGTATTTGAAAACGGTAAAAGAGGGGAACTATGTACTCACTTGGGATTGCTAATTAGTCTTGAGAATAAGGCCAATTTAAGCTCCAAGTATCACGGAATCAACCGGCACCTACTATAGGTAACTATGTTAATAATCGGCTCCTAAATCGGGAGATAGGATAGAATGAGGTTTTATAAATCAAATGAGTATTTAAACTCATATGGTATGATTTAATAGACCTTACATTCTGATTTGGAAGTCTACCTAAGTGCTTTTGACCCATTTCGACCCATTATGGTAGTATAAGCTACTATAATGCGTCGTTAGCGTAAGACTATGTTCGGTTGGTTAACTATGTGCTATGCCAAGTCTTACATGCCCAATTATGCCTAAACATGTTACTAAATCAGATTATATGTCAAAAATATGTTCACATAGTCAAAATACGGATTTATGCTTCAAAAGGGCGTTTTGGTCATTTACTATGGGCATACAAGCTAACTAGCAAAAGACTAACCAATCCTAGGTGATCATAAGGTATAACCTCAGGGGTTATTCCCTATGTAACTATGATCACTAAGTAAGCTTGGTCGGATCCTAAAGATCGACCAAACGGGTCGGGTTCGAAAGTCTAAGCGGTTGTTTAGACCACTTAACTATCGACCCTAAACAAGCACCAAACTATTAGTGACGAGTTAAACATGTCAAAACATGTTTAACCTACTGATTTGGTATCAAAACAATGGGTTTTGATACTCGAAAATAGTTCCGTTGCAAAATGCGTGCTAAAACGCATTTTGACCGAAACTTTGACTCGTCACTACGCTTAGTTAATGAGGTAATCAGTAGGTATAATCACTAAGGATTATAATCATTGTGATTACAATCACATTGCAAAGTTCAATTGAACTTTGACTTGACCAATTGACTGGTCAAACTGAAAGTCAAACACTGTTTGACTTTCTAAACTAATAAGCAATAAAAGAAATGAAAGAATGCTCACTAAAGTCCTTGCTATCTTTTCTACAAAGAAGACAAGTTCCCAAATCAGATTAGGAAGCTCCAAAGCAGATGTAGAGAAGAGAATGAAGAAATGAGCAAATGAAATGGAAGTTTGGCATGCTATTTATAGTTGCCATGAACTTACAAGATCATTCCATGTGGATTGTGTAACCTCCAAGCAAAGATAAAGGCCCTACAATTGTCACAAGCAGGTGCAAAGCCTTGGGGAGGTGTTAACTTGCTCACCACACAAGGAAATTGCAAGTTTGGCACCTGAATTATGCAACAGCAGCTGAAACTAAGTTTTCTGGTCGCTGGGCACTGACACGGACCGCGTAAGATATTGGAGGGGGCTTACGCGGCCCGCCTGGCCTCCCCAGTTCAGCAACAGTTTCATAAATTACACTTCAGGTCCCTACATGCATTTGAGTCCATTTTTGGCACTTTTGACACCCGTTAAGCCATTTTCAAGGCTCTACAAGGTCAATAAAGTTTAGAGGACTCAAAATATGCTCAGAAAACTCTCGGATGTCGGCTCGTTTGGTCGTACGGTCGCGTTGTTCGTTAAATTACGACGAAACTCAAACGGACGCGAAAACGAACCAAATTAAGCGACGAATGGTATTTTTGCATGGAGATCACTAAAATAAAAATATTTTAGTGTGTACAAAAATTTTGGATGTCCAGATGTGGTCAGAACGCAAGATATGCGTGAAAATGCAAACTTACGCCGTTTTTGACACTTTTAGTCCCTATAAGATCAAATAAGCATGTTTTCGCACACCGAACCACTCAAAGCTTATTTCTAAGCTATGTTTAGGTTATTTATGGTATGTTTAGCTTATGATCATATTCTGGACTGTATGTTGTCTTACGGAACAGCAGACTTTTGCAGTTTGACGCAAATAGTCCCTGTGAGCGAATAAACTTGTTTTTGCCATACCAAACCTTCTAAAACGTATTTCAAAGTTATGTAAAGGTCATTTAAGGTATGTTAAGCTTATGTTGCTATTCCGGAGTGTTTGTCGCATTAAACTGATTACGTTTACGCATCAGTTTGCGTATAACTTCCCAGAAAGCGATATAGAGTTCAAAATCGATCAAAAATCAACATGTGCATAAAATCAAACATAAATACAAACATTGGGATCAAAACACACTTTTTTATTAATATTGTATTGTTCAGAGTATGTAAAATGATTACACAAGCACAGATGTCACAGTCTCCCCTACTTTAGGAAATTCCGTCCCGAAATTTATTTAGAGGAAACTTGTGAGAACAAATGCGGATATTTCGTCTTTATCTGGTCCTCAGGTTCCCAAGTAAACTACGGGCCATGTTTAGATTCCCAGCGAACCTTGACTAAACGAATTCGTTTGTTCTTCAACTGTCTAAATGTACGGTCCACTATCTCCACAGGTTTCTCAACAAAATGCATTGTGTTATCAACACGAATTTCATCAAGTGGTATGTGGAGGTTCTCATCAGATAAACACTTTTTGAGATTGGACACGTGGAATGTCGGATGAACATTTCCAAGTTCAGGAGGTAGCTCAAGTCTGTAGGCTACTTTTCCGACTCTTTCAACGATCTTGAATGGTCCAACATAACGTGGTGCAAGTTTTCCTTTCTTTCCAAATCTAATCACACCTTTCCAAGGGGATACCTTGAGTAGGACATGATCACCGACTTGAAATTCTAAAGGCTTGCATCGTAGATCCGCATAACTCTTTTGACGGCTTCTAGCTGCCTGAAGGTTATCACGAATCTTCTTGACCTTGTCTGTAGTCTCTAGAATGAGTTCAGGTCCAGTAAGCTGAGCTTCACCTATCACATTCCAGCAGACCGGTGAACGACATTTTCGACCGTATAAAGCTTCGAAAGGAGCCATTTTGATGCTCGTGTGATAACTATTGTTGTAGGAGAATTCGATCAACGGTAGATGCGAGTCCCAACTACCACCAAAATCGATCACACATGCTCTAAGCATATCCTCCAGTGTTTGGATTGTTCTCTCAGATTGACCATCTGTCTGCGGATGGTACGCTGTGCTCAAATTAAGTTGGGTTCCCATGGCAGATTGCATGGTTCTCCAAAAGCGAGACGAGAATCGAGCATCTCTGTTAGATATAATGTTCAAAGGAACACCATGTCGAGATACAATCTCATCAACATATAACTTGGCAAGCTTATCAGCAGATAAATCCTCGCGGATTGGCAAGAAATGTGCTGACTTTGTAAGACGATCAACAACAACCCAAATGGCGTCATGACCTCTTTTAGTGCGCGGTAACTTGGTAATGAGATCCATAGAAATGTTTTCCCATTTCCAAACCGGAATCTCTGGTTGCTCCAATAATCCAGAGGGATGTTGATGTTCTGCCTTAACCTTAAGACAAGTAAGGCATTTGGAAACATATAACGCAATGTCCTTCTTCATACCCGACCACCAATACTGGGTTCGAAGATCCTTATACATTTTGTCTGTACCAGGATGAATAGAATAACGAGACTTATGAGCTTCATCCATAAGCAAGGTGCGAAGATCATCTATACTTGGGACCCACAAACGGCCCATGTAATAGAATATCCCAAAGTCTCTCAGTTCAAGCTCAGGATTTGTATGACATGGTAATTCTTTACCCATCAAGTCTTGTGTAACACAAGTATGTTGAGCCTGAATTATGCTGGATTGAATGTCTGATCGAACCTGAACACAGTGAAGCTTGACACGTTCCTTACGACTCAATGCGTCAGCCACGACATTCGCCTTACCAGGATGGTAGCGAATTTCGCAATCGTAGTCGTTTAGGAGTTCAACCCAACGTCGTTGCCTCATGTTTAGTTCTTTCTGATTAAAAATATGCTGGAGACTTTTGTGGTCAGTAAACACTACACACTTTGTACCGTAAAGGTAGTGTCTCCAGATTTTAAGAGCAAAGACTACTGCACCTAACTCAGAATCATGAGTGGTGTAGTTCTTCTCATGTACCTTCAGCTGTCTTGATGCATAAGCTATGACTTTGTTTCTTTGCATAAGAACGCAGCCAAGGCCTAACTTGGATGTATCACAGTACATGACAAAATCGTCGTTACCCTCGAGCAAAGATAGGATAGGTGCATCACAGAGTTTCTGTTTCAAGGTCTGGAAAGCTTCTTCCTGTTTGGATCCCCACTCAAAAGGTTTGCTCTTCTGAGTTAGAGCAGTGAGAGGAACCGCAATCTTGGAGAAGTTTTCAATGAAACGGCGATAATAACCCGCTAGACCAAGAAATGAACGAACCTCGGTAGGAGTAGTAGGTGTATCCCAATCCTTAATTGCACTGATTTTGGCGGGATCTACATGTATACCTTGTTCGTTAACGATGTGCCCCAAAAATTGAACTTCCTTAAGCCAGAATTCGCACTTGGAGAATTTTGCGAAAAGCTGTTCTTTCTTTAGAAGCTCCATTGTAAGACGAAGATGATGTTCATGATCAGCTCGTGTCTTAGAATAGATTAGAATATCATCAATGAAAACGATGATGAACTTGTCCAAATAAGGCTTACAAACCCTATTCATCAAGTCCATGAAAACAGCAGGAACATTTATTAAGCCGAAAGGCATAACAGTGAATTCATAATGACCATATCGAGTACGAAAAGCAGTTTTGGGAATATCTTCTTCGAGAACTCGAAGCTGATGATACCCAGAACGTAGATCAATCTTTGAAAAGCAAGTAGCACCTTGTAGCTGATCAAAGAGATCATCAATGCGAGGTAGGGGATATTGATTCTTGATGGTAAGCTTATTAATACACATCCTGAAAGATCCATCTTTCTTTTTCACAAATAGGACAGGAGCGCCCCAAGGGGAAAAGCTTGGACGGATGAATCCTTTGTCAGATAGCTCCTGAAGCTGCTTAGATAACTCTTGCATCTCAGACGGTGCAAGACGGTAAGGTGACTTAGCAATGGGATTTGCACCAGGCACAAGATCAATGCGAAACTCAACTTGGCGTACAGGAGGTAAACCAGGTAAGTCTTCAGGAAATACCTCAGGATAATCCCGAACAACAGGGATGTCTTGGGTAGTCTTACCCTTGCCTTTATCCTCTACAACATGTGCCAAGAAAGCGACATATTTCTTTCGTAGGTATTTTTGGGCTTGGGTATAAGACATGAGTTTAACATGTTTCTCCCCACGAACTTCTAAGATCTCACCAGTCGAAAGCGGTATACGGACGATCTTCTCAAAGCAGACCACCTCAGCATGGTACTTGGCTAACCAATCCATTCCCACTATAACATCAAAGCTCCCGAGTTGCATCGGTGTGAGGTCGATAGGGAAAAGATGGTTATTAAGGTTCAATTAGCAGTTTCGAAGAACGGAATCGAGTACAACGGGTTCACCACTAGCTACTTCTACTGTCAAGGGCTTTCCTAGTTTTGTTCTAGTCATCGAAAGAAAAGGCTCAAAAGCTAAGGACACAAAACTCTTATCGGCACCCGAATCAAATAGAAGAGAAGCAGGATGGTTGTTAACAAGGAACGTACCGTTCACCACTTCGTTATCTGCGCGAGCCTCATTTGCATTCATATTAAAAACTCTACCACGAGCCGGTGCCTGATTTGCGTTTGCCAACCTCGGGCAGTTGTTCCTGTAGTGGGTCAGATCCCCACAATTGTAACACGAACCAGGCGGAAAGTGAGGTCGTGCAGGATTCTGGGCAGGGTTTTGTACAGCTTGGTTTTGAGCTGCCTGATTTTGGTTAGGAGCAAAACGGCATGTATTTGCAAGATGACCAGATTTGCCACAATTCGTGCAGATGCGGCATTGCAACTGTGGCTGGTGGTGGCTGTTACATCTGTTGCACAGAGGTGCATTTCCCGCATACTGCCTCTTGGCAGCAGGTTGTGCAGCCTGATTCTGTGCTGCCTGATTAGGAGCAGCCTGATTAGTCTGAGTGTTAGTGCACTATGTCTATTGACTTCGTCTTGTATCGAGTTTAGGATTTGAATTGTTAGATTAGATCTTGTTATACGAGAGTATAGGAGGTTTTAGAGTATGTTTAAGGTAATTTAGCTTGAAAGTGGTGATTTACCTTGAAGTGTCACATGACAGTTTCAAGCTAAATCAACATGTTGATTTCCCTTGAAAGTGGCATGTGTCATTTCAAGCTAAATCAACATCACTATAAATAGCATTCAAGCTAAATCATTTGTAAGTTTCAGAAAGTTTGGAGCTTGGTGCTTAGAGAGAGAAAGTAGAGAGAGAAAGTGCTCTAGGTGATTCACGGTTCTTGTACGATTTCAGATTTATCAAAGAATCACGTTTATATTACGTCGTGTGTACTAGGTCGCGTTCGTGTACGGATTCCGCACGTTTTACGTTCGTTTTGCAATTGTTTCGGAGTCAAAACCGGTCCTACAAGTGGTATCAGAGCAGGAGCTCGATTGCACTGATCTATCACACGATTTCGCACAGGATTACATTGATTTCAGATCTGCATATCATCGATTTCTTCTTATTCTACTTATTCTTCACGTTTTCTACGGTTTTTTGAGAAATTGAACGGGATTTTACGGTCCGAATCGGCTAATTTTTTAGTATATTGTGCGAAAAAAGTTGATCTACAATCCTACCAAATTTCAGATTCAAACTCCTAGTCGTTTAGGAGAAATTCGATTTTTTGTGTCCGATTTCGTTGGATCAGCAAGATTTCGCTTGAATCAGTTGAATTTCGCTTGAAAATTCAAGCGAAATCCTTATAAGTGAGATTTCGCTTGAGATATCAGTTTAGTTTCGCTTGAAAATCACTTGGAACTCAGAGATTTCGCTTGAAACTCATCATCGATTTCTCTTGAAAGATAACAGTCAGGATTTCGCTTGAATATCTGTTGGTGTCGCTTGAAAAGTATAAAACGTCTGACCGCTTGAACCAACACACCACGTGAATAATGCATTGTGTTTTGTGAAAATACATAGAATTTTGTGAAACTTTAATCGAAGTTGTCAGTACATTGGAAAATGAGATCATGTTATCAGTTTGCATGTGATATGATTGTCGGCTTAGTGGTTTTTGATTCAATTAGTCAAATTAAGAAGTAAGAGGTGGTCAAAGTTGAGTTGTTCAAGACATTTGAAAGTAAACAAATTCATCGTTTCATGCATTGTTGTCAGTCACATTTCGAGGTCCAATCAGATTAGTGGTGGTTGTGGTCGAATTGCATTTTAGATATTAAAACAATTCATGAGAATTCATATGATTTCAGTATTGTTCTAGTCGGTCACGAGGATTTAAAGGCTGTACATGTGTATTCGGTTAATAAAAAAGAATCAGTCAAATCATTTTGTGTTGATATAATGATTGTATGCCATGTAATATGATTAAAAATGATAGCCCATGTGAAGTCCATATCATTGGTTCAATTAGAGTAAAGAGATGTGACATGTGTGTTTTGAAAATCGATGTGTTAATTGATTTTGTTGGTTCTTGTTTGTTACAAGTGCACGTGATCTGATCAATATTCTCGGCTCATTTAAAGTGTCTGACCCATTTAAGTCTTGTTCTAATACCGAGTTGTCAGACGAATTTCATAAGTGTCTACAGTTTGCGTGGAGGTTTGATCATATATCACACGAAGTCATCCAAATTGTTCAGGTCATTGGAAAAAGGTCGTTTGAATTAGATCCGGGTCATAGCAATCCGCAAAGTTTGTCAACCTTCAGTCCACACAGAAAATTCACCAGTTCGAGTATCAGTTTGATTCAGTTGTTTGATATTTTTAAACTGATAGTTTGTTTGTTTGATTCTAGGTAATTGAAGATGTCAAACAACGGTGAAGAGTTCTACAATACTTTCTACAACGCGTTCACTTCCGAATCGTCAGATAGAAGATCTGAGATGAAAGAATATTCAAGAGAGATTTCAGAGAATTTGAAGTTTGAGAACATGTACGGAAGCCAACAGAAGCCACCAAAGCTAATGAAAGTGAAAGATTATCATTGGTGGAAAAACAGATTTGAGGGTTGCGTAAAAGCTTTCGCTACTGAAAGCTGGTTAAAACTGACAGATGGATACAATAAACCAGTAAAAGAGGGAGGAGAGTTAATAGATCCAAAAGATTTTACAGAAAAAGATATAAAAAATGTTGAGGCTGAATATAGAATGATAACATTGATCAAGCAGTCAGTAAGAGAGGATATTATTTCATTGCTCGAACAAGAAAAGACTTCAAAGAGTTTGTGGGAAGCGTTAGAGAGAAAATGTGTAGGAAGTAATGAAATTGTTAAAAACAAAAAGAAATTGTTGCGTAAAGAGTTTGATTTATTCAATTGTATGAAAAATGAGTCTGTTTGTAAAATGATTGAGAGATTCGGACATCTGAAAATGGAGCTGATCAGACACAAAATCTTACCTTCTGAAGAGGAGCTGGTGGATAAATTGTTTGATTCATTGCCAAATGATCAAGAGTGGCAATACTTCGCTCTAATGTTGAAAAATACAATCAAGCCTAAAGATTTAAAAGTGGATTTGCTGATTGAAAGGCTTGAAAGTCATGAGTTGGAGATAAAGAGATCTAAAGTCAACAATCCAGCTTATCAGCAGAATGTAGAGCTTTACTACAGAGGAAATGTACCGCAGGCTGGGTCTCCAAGAACAACATTTTCTGCAGAAAGTTCAAGTTCAGTGAACAATGAAAGTTTTCATAGTGGATCTTCTTCAACAACTTCTGATCAATCTGCTTCAAAGAATTTATTCCAGTGTAATATCGTAGTGGATCTGAAGAATGGGCAGAATTTCAGCAAAGAATCGGCAAAACAACAGATGGTTTTCTTAGCATCTGTACTTGAATCGTATGAAAGCCTCGTTGCAGGGAAGATTGGCAACACCAACTTGACGAAAGAAGATTATGATCAATTAGACCCCGAGGAGATGGAACTAATGGATATAAGATGGTGCATGGCCAGCGCGGTTCGTCGGGCACAGCGGTTCATGGAGATCACGGGGAGAAAGTCAATTGGTGGATCATCTACCAAATTGGGATTTGATAAATCCAAGGTGACATGTTTCAAATGTAAACAAAAAGGTCACTTTAAGCGCGAGTGCAGAAATGCGTATGCTGCTGATGATTCTGAAAATCCATTCAATGAAGATTACTACAGGAAGGCGATTTACCATCAGAACAAGTCTGAGCCACCAAGATTAAAGCAACCAGAAGAAAGATCAAGGGCTCTTGAAGTTATATATGATGATGAAGGTTACGATTAGAGTCAAGTTTGCCCTGAAGAAGATGCAGTTGGTTATGCATTTGTTGCAAATGATAATCATGATACTTGGTGGAGAAGAGACAGTGCAAGATGGGAGATTGGAAAATTGTATGAACCATTTAAGGAAGCACAAAGAGCCAAGAGATGGAATGAAGAACTAGAGTGTTACATGGATCCACAGGGTAATCCAGTAGTTGATCCATCAAAAGTGGATTTTGATGCTGTAACCAATGTGTTTCCAAGTGAGGGTACTTTCAACACAAGAAGGCTTTCTGATAAAAGCTATTTGCCAAATTTGATGAACAAGTTAAAAGAAGTTTTTGAAGCAAGTTTACCGAAGTTGGTAGAACTGAAGAAAAGAAAAGAAGAAGAATTGAAGAAGATGATTGAAGAAGTGAAGACTGTTGCAAAGCTTGCTGGAGAGGAACAGAGAGCTGAAGAAATGCATAAGAATGAAGAAGCTCAGAAAGAAGAAAAGGAGGAAGATCAGAAAGTTGAGACAGAAGAACCGGTGCTGAATGAGACTGAGGTTAGAAAATCTTCTGATCTATCGAATGTTGAATTGGTTGATGAAAAAGAAAACAAGTGCAGGAATTGCATAGAAATGTGCAAAGCCTGTACTGAAAAAGATGACATCATAAAAACAAAAGACAATGATATAGTTAAACTTGAAAATGTTTTCACAATAAAATGTAAAGAAATGATTGAAAAAGAAGAAATTTTGAAACTAAAAGTTGAAAAATTGACACAGAAATGTCAAGGTCTTGAAAAGGATAATGATGTTTATAGACAACTGTGTTCTACAAAATGTGTCGATTGTGTTGAAAAAGAATCTAAATTTCAAGATTTACAAAAACAGTATGATTCTTTAAAATGGTCGAGTTAGAGAGTACAAGAAGCTTATGATACTTTGAAAAGCCAAGTCAAAAGTTTTGATCAAAGATTGTCAGAAACTTTAGTCACTAAAGAAATGTATGAAAGAAAGTTTAAAGAAAAGCAAATTGAATTGAACAAATGTGTTGATGAAATTGCTAATCTTAAACAAGTCTTGGCTGAAAAAGAAAAGGTTGTAACCAAACTTCAAAGTTATCATAATTCTTCGTACATTCTCGAACGCATTTTCAACATCACACCAGAAGACAAAGATACTGAAAATTGCAAAAAGGGTATTGGTTCAGAATTTCATCAGGTACCACCACCATTGAGAAACAATTATACTTTTTATGATGAGGAAAAGGTGGCAAAGGGTTTGAACATAGCTGACCAGTTACCTGAAAGTATCGATGTGACTTACTCCAAATCTGATGATGCTAATGATTCAGAGGTGGTAAGTAAGGTTGTTGAAAGTGTTTTGAAAGATGAGTCTACAAAAGGTAAGTCTGAATCACAGGATGAAGATGAAGGAAATCTTTATGATGGTTATCTGAAAAACACAAAATCCGAGAAAAATTTGAATGATGATTCAAAAGGATTGGTTTATACCATGATTGGATCGGACAAATTATTCTTAGATGTTGTATTCCCGATTCAGAATGTGATTTCAGAAAAGGTCGATAAAGTTTTCAAAATGGTTGAGATTGAGAAGTCTGAGATTCCAAAGTTTGCTGGTAAAGGTCATAAATCTTTTTATAACAAACCTGGTTTTAAGAAGAAAAACATGAAAGCTGGTTTGGGTTATAAAAAGAAACGGAATTGGAATCAAAGTAAAAAACCAAATTTGCAACAAAAGATGAATTTTGTTCAAGGGAAAAGCTTGAAAGAAAAGGAAAAACTCAAAATTGGACAACAGTCTAATGAGGAGTTTGATGCTATGAAAAAGAAACAACAACAGGCCAAGGATGTTTCAAAGAAAGTGTGTTTTAAATGTGATCAAATTGGACATGTTGCACGAAAGTGTCCAAATCCAAAGCCTGTTGATGTTGAAAAACAGAAATCTGAGGCTATGAAACCGAGGTTAACCAGATTTGATTCGAAACAAACTTGGAGGTACAATACAAACAAGTTTGCTTCAAATCAAAATTGGAAATTAAACCCGAACAGGTTTGATTCAAGACAGACCTGGAATTCTCACACACCCAGATTGAGAACAACACAAAGTTGGAGAACATCTGTTGATATGACAAAACCTCAAGAGTTTTGGAAACCTAAAAATGTTATTCAACATCAAAAGGTTCAAAAAGAGACAAATTTTTACAAAAGAGGTACTCCGGAAGGTCAAATGTGGAGTGCTAAGAAACAAGTGACGTCGGTAAAAGATGAGAAAGTTGAAGTCAAAATTGAAAACGTTTTAAGTGACAAAGAGTTTCCAAAATTGAATGAACATTATTGTGTTGAAATGCCTAAGGTCCAACAGACCTGGGCTAAATTGTTCAAATGATTGATAAAGTTTGAATGTGCAGGTGCTCAACGAAGCTGAAGATTGTGAGAATGGTAGTTGGAGCAACCTGGCACAGGAAGAGGTTGCAGGACCCTGGTTTGGTTGAACAGGGAGTTTAGTTTGAGTGATGTTTGTACATAAATAAACAATATTTTCAAAATCCTAAAAAATTGAAAATTTAAAACCAAAAATATGTTTTTAGTTTGTTAAAATTTGAAAAACCATAAATATGTTTGTTTTTAATTTTGTTTGAATGTATGTTGATCGAATACGCCGAAACCCTCACGGCTGAACAAACATGATTACTTTCATCAGATTGAAACACGGTTTTCAAACTGTTAAGATCAATGGGTTGTAAATCATGGGGGTATGTTATATTTTCTGCAAATCAGAGCACTTTTAGCAGAAAATGGATGGAGAGACAAAGCTATCAGTGTTGGTTGTCAAATTTTCTTTAAATGATTTTGCATTTTAGGGGGAGAAAAATTGTCATTATAAAATACAAAAACATTTGAAAATTTGAAAAAGTAAAAAACATGATAAAAATTCAAAAATTTGAGTTTTGTGTAAAAAGAGGAAATGATAGTACATCAGTAGACAGTTACAGTATGCTAAAGAAATGGAAAGTTTAAATGTGTTAAACGATCTCACCGTGGATGTGTCGGTAGGTTTTTATACACTTAGTAAACTTTTTCGGGATATAAACCTAAATTCAAACACTTGCTTATTTCGTGGGGAACACTACTTGGATATATAGGTAACCCCTGAAATCTCGTTTGAAAGGTCTTGTATTCTGATATACTAGGTTTTTATACTCTGTGATATCTGGGGTATTATTCCGGGACTTCTGCTGAATGGAAGTTCTGACCTAGTCCTCGAATAATACTTTCCGCAATGCTTGAAACACAGCATTACCCTCAGCATATATGATAAGACAATAAAATTGCTTAGCAATGCTGTTGTAAAAAAGATCCTCTAAAGGGGACACACCCACAAGTTGAGTCATGATCTCTCTGCTGAACGATGGTTCTGACCTGAGCTCTCATGATTCTTCATAATTTATTAACCCCTTACAGATATCATTTGTGTTATAATTACCTGTAAGACTGAATATTGGGATCTGGATACGGGAGTATATTCAAGAGGTGGGACACATGAATGGGTTTAAGTTCTTAAAATTCATAATTCGTATCCTGAATCAGTTGAAATTTGTATGAAAATTTAAGTGGACAAGTATATCGACAATCTAAGTGAATTGTTTAATTCTTAAAGTGAAATTTAAGCTCAACGGTACTTGTGACTTGTCAAAAACTGATATGATCCTCTAACGCATACTCAAAACAAAAATATTGTTTGTAAATATGTTTGTACATATTTCTTTACTGCTTTATGTTTACAGAAAATACAAAAAGATTTTGATTTCTGCTTTATTTTCGATAAACTGATGTCTGAGTGCTGAGTTTCAAAATCTAAGTAAGCTGATTGTGTTTCTGAAAAATAAAACAAGTTCATTAATTTGAAACTTGAATTAAAAATAAAAATCAAAAACAGTTTGTGATATCTCCAAGGTCATTAAGTTGGACTTGGTTGATTAACTGTGAGGGATTTGGATGCTTATACTGTTATAGAGCTAGTTTCTGATTCGATTCGATGAAACTGCCAAATTCATGAAAATTGTTTGTTTAGAATGTTTGAGTGAGCCAGTATACAATTCCTGGATAGCTGAAATTTGAAATGCTGTTACTTATAAATGTTTGAGTGATTGCAGATGAGATTCCAGACTACGATCCCGGAAGCTGAGTCTAAGGGGGAGTCTGAAGACGAGCTCAAAGCAAGGGGGAGCTTGTAGATGGAAAGCTAGGTGTTGATCCCAAAGCATGGAAGCTTGATGAAAGGGGGAGCCTGAAGCTGATGGAAAGAAGATAAAGATTGAAGGATGCTTACAGTGTTACAATTCGGATAGAGTTTGAAGACTGATCAAGACTGAAGAGGTGTCATGATAAAGATTGGACACTGAAGACTTCGTCAATATCCAAGGGGGAGTCTGTTAGTGCACTATGTCTATTGACTTCGTCTTGTATCGAGTTTAGGATTTGAATTGTTAGATTAGATCTTGTTATACGAGAGTATAGGAGGTTTTAGAGTATGTTTAAGGTAATTTAGCTTGAAAGTGGTGATTTACCTTGAAAGTGTCACATGACAGTTTCAAGCTAAATCAACATGTTGATTTCCCTTGAAAGTGGCATGTGTCATTTCAAGCTAAATCAACATCACTATAAATAGCATTCAAGCTAAATCATTTGTAAGTTTCAGAAAGTTTGGAGCTTGGTGCTTAGAGAGAGAAAGTAGAGAGAGAAAGTGCTCTAGGTGATTCACGGTTCTTGTACGATTTCAGATTTATCAAAGAATCACGTTTATATTACGTCGTGTGTACTAGGTCGCGTTCGTGTACGGATTCCGCACATTTCACGTTCGTTTTGCAATTGTTTCGGAGTCAAAACCGGTCCTACACTGAGCAGTGACAGCGAAATTCTTGGAAGCCTTACGCTTCCTTGATTTCTTTGAAGACTCAGCAGCCTTCTTGCCCTTTTTCTCAGTGGCGCTATCAGACTGTTTCTGCTTCTTGTCACCTTTTCTGTGGAGTTTACCCTTCTTGACTTGTGATTCAGTAAGGGTTGCAGCTAGCTCAATGGCCTGTCGGACGGTAGTAGGGTTGCTACCAGTGACAATATCCTGAACAGGATCTGGCAAACCGTCTATGTATTTCTCAATAGCCTTATCCAAAGGCGTGACCATAGTGGGACAGAGCAAGCTTAACTCCTCGTATCTATCAGTGTAAGCCCAGTGTTCACCACTGTCTTGCTTCAAATCCTGGAACTCATTTTCAAGTGCCCTCTGCTCGTGACGAGGACAAAATTCTCTCATCATGAGAGCCCTAAGTTCCTCCCATGTCTGACCCAAAGCAACCTCAGCACCTCGGTCTCTCATTACCCCATTCCACCAGGTAAGAGCCCTCTTTTGAAATACACTCGATGCAAACTCGACCATACGGTTGTTCGGACACTGAACATGGCGAAAAGTGCTCTCAAGACTCTCAAACCACTGTAGGAGTCCAGTTGCTCCCTCAGAACCACTAAACTTGAGTGGTTTAGCTGAGTTAAAACTTTTGAAATTGCACGGAGCATTATTATTATTGTTGGCTTGGTTCCATTGAGCAATGAGATTGGGGAACGCAGCAGCCATTTGTTGTGCGATGATTTCTGCCAGTTCGACATTCGATAGCGGATTTTCACGTCGAGGAGGCATTCTAAAAGAGGAAACATGAGAGAAAACGAGTGAGATGACGTGATGAAGGAAATGAGATATCAATAAAATCGACAAAAAGCAAGGAAGGTGGTCATTTGTTTGTTACCACAAAGCAAACAAATGACACACAATGACAAATCAAAGTAAATAGGTCATAATAATGTATCGCTGAAGACATGCTCGCCTATAAGTGAATACTCACCCCAAGAGTTCCCAGGTAAGAGTGACTCGTCCGATACTGCGGATGTATGAACACTCTAGCCTTAGACAGAAAACTCAGGGTACAGGCATTCACTCTTCCAGTTTGCACGTGTTCACATTATTTAGACCCAAACTTTGACGAGATTTTGAAAATTTGTAAGGCACGAGGCCAAAAGAAATCATCTAAGGATAGATGGTTGATTTCAAAATCATCTTGGAAAATTGTGTTCAAGTTTTGGTAATCACCTAAGGATAGGTGACAGGTATTGTTTTAAGATCTAAACACAAGTAAACTTGTGTTAGGGTCCTAAGAAGTTATAGCCTAGGTCAAAGCATTACTAATAACCTAATTCCCTATAACCATTGGCTCTGATACCAACTCTTCTGTCACACCCCGACCACGTTAAAACAACAAACCGTGGCAGAAACGTCGGGGAGTATTGTAACAGAATTATTGTTTCAACAACCATGGTAATAAAAATTATGTCTTATTAAATTTAAAGTTTACATTGTCTTGGAATTTAAATAAAACATTACATAATAATTGTCTTTTAAATCACTAAGGCCCGAGTCCGCCTAAGTGAAACACAAACATCATCATGCATCAGCACCTGAAACACATGTAAAAATAGGTACGTCAGCATAAAAATGCCTGTGAGATACATAGGTTTTGTTTATGCAGGATTCATGACTTGTAGTTTAAAAGAAGTGTTTAACAAAAATAGTCATGAACCTTGTAAAATGTTTTCTTTTATAAATCATGTGAAAATCGATATGAAAATCAAATGATATAAAAGAATTATGCATGGTTAAATAAATAACCAAGTAAAAGTGAATTGTATAAAATATGTACGTTGTATAAAAATGTCGTGTCCTTGTAAAAACGTTTCATGTCTTTTGTCAAGTGGCTTAGAAAACGCAACAATGTAAAATACAATAAAAGCACTTATATATAGGAAGTACCAGCGGCGTATCCACCATGCTTTTATCGTATAACACATAGCCCCGTTACATAAGTCACTTATCATTAGCCAACAAAATGTCATGTTTAATGTCAAAATGTTTATGCATAAACCATGTTTAATGTCATGTGTAGGTGTATTATGTATAACCAATGGAATGCATAGTAAGTAGGAAAACATCTACTTAAACTATGTAAAAATGCCAATGTGAAACATATGTTATGTACGGTGAATAAAAGAATTTACTCAACCCCGTAGGAAAAAAATGTACAAAACAATGTTTTTGAGTAAACCTAAGTTTAATTCAAATGTTATGTTTTGCAGAAAAACAATGCTTTAAGATTATAAACATTTATGCAGTAATGTTAATCGCATACATTCAAGCCTTGCGACTGTGGCGACAAACCTTTAAACAAATTAAAGGTTCATCTAAGTTATGTAGTCGGATTCTGTCATTTCCAACTTCCAAACAAACCTAGGAAGTCGGAAACGGGAGTTGTCAATTCCTATGGTACCATTACATACTACCGAGCGGCGTGATCAATGTTAATGAATGTATTATTGTCCCGATTAAACACACCAAATGTCATAACCAATGTAAGCATGCTATGAAAACCATGTACTAGGTATGCTAAGTAAACATGCCTAGTAGAAATGTCATGTAAAACAATGCGTACATATGTTAAGTAAACATATGTAACAAATGTGTAATAAATCAATGTGCTAGCATGCTTAACATACATAGCAAAACATAGTGAAAACATGTACTAAATATGTAATAAGTGAAACTAGCATGTTTATGTCACAAAAACTTGTATAACAAGTATGTACATGTGAATCACCCCAAAGTATTTGAAAACGGTAAAAGAGGGGAACTATGTACTCACTTGGGATTGCTAATTTGTCTTGAGAATAAGACCAATTTAAGCTCCAAGTATCACGGAATCAACCGGCACCTAGTATAGGTAACTATGTTAATAATCGGCTCCTAAATCGGGAGATAGGATAGAATGAGGTTTTATAAATCAAATGAGTATTTAAACTCATATGGTATGATTTAATAGACCTTACATTCTGATTTAGAAGTCTACCTAAGTGCTTTTGACCCGTTTCGACCCATTATGGTAGTATAAGCTACTATAATGCGTCGTTAGCGTAAGACTATGTTCGGTTGGTTAACTATGTGCTATGCCAAGTCTTACATGCCCAATTATGCCTAAACATGTTACTAAATCAGATTATATGTCAAAAATATGTTCACATAGTCAAAATACGGATTTATGCTTCAAAAGGGCGTTTTGGTCATTTACTATGGGCATACAAGCTAACTAGCAAAAGACTAACCAATCCTAGGTGATCATAAGGTATAACCTCAGGGGTTATTCCCTATGTAACTATGATCACTAAGTAAGCTTGGTCGAATCCTAAAGATCGACCAAACGGGTCGGGTTCGAAAGTCTAAGCGGTTGTTTAGACCGCTTAACTATCGACCCTAAACAAGCACCAAACTATTAGTGATGAGTTAAACATGTCAAAACATGTTTAACCTACTTATTTGGTATCAAAACAATGGGTTTTGATACTCGAAAATAGTTCCGTTGCAAAATGCGTGCTAAAACGCATTTTGACCGAAACTTTGACTCGTCACTACGCCTAGTTAATGTGGTAATCAGTAGGTATAATCACTAAGGATTATAACCATTGTGATTACAATCACATTGCAAAGTTCAATTGAACTTTGACTTGACCAATTGACTGGTCAAACTGAAAGTCAAACACTGTTTGACTTTCTAAACTAGTAAGCAATAAAAGAAATGAAAGAATGCTCACTAAAGTCCTTGCTATCTTTTCTACAAAGAAGACAAGTTCCCAAATCAGATTAGGAAGCTCCAAAGCAGATGTAGAGAAGAGAATGAAGAAATGAGCAAATGAAATGGAAGTTTGGCATGCTATTTATAGTTGCCATGAACTTACAAGATCATTCCATGTGGATTGTGTAGCCTCCAAGCAAAGATCAAGGCCCTACAATTGTCACAAGCAGGTGCAAAGCCTTGGGGAGGTGTTAACTTGCTCACCACACAAGGAAATTGCAAGTTTGGCCCCTGAATTATGCAACAGCAGCTGAAACTGAGTTTTCTGGTCGCTGGGCACTGACACGGCCCGCGTAAGATATGGGAGGGGGCTTACGCGGCCCGCCTGGCCTCCCCAGTTCAGCAACAGTTTCATAAATTACAGTTCAGGTCCCTGCATGCATTTGAGTCCATTTTTGGCACTTTTGACACCTGTTAAGCCATTTTCAAGGCTCTACAAGGTCAATAAAGTTTAGAGGACTCAAAATATGCTCGGAAAACTCTCGGATGTTGGCTCGTTTGGTCGTACGGTCGCGTTGTTCGTTAAATTACGACGAAACTCAAACGGACGCGAAAACGAACCAAATTAAGCGACGAATGGTATTTTTGCATGGCGATCACTAAAATAAAAATATTTTAGTGTGTACAAAAACTTTGGATGTCCAGATGTGGTCAGAAAGCAAGATATGCGCGAAAATGCAAACTTACGCCGTTTTTGACACTTTTAGTCCCTGTAAGATCAAATAAGCATGTTTTCGCACACCGAATCACTCAAAGCTTATTTCTAAGCTATGTTTAGGTTATTTATGGTATGTTTAGATTATGATCATATTCCGGACTTTACGTTGTCTTACGGAACAACAGACTTTTGCAGTTTGACGCAAATAGTCCCTGTGAGCGAATAAACTTGTTTTTGCCATACCAAACCTTCTAAAACTTATTTCTAAGTTATGTAAAGGTTATTTAAGGTATGTTAAGCTTATGTTGCTATTCCGGAGTGTTTGTCGCGTTAAACTGATTACGTTTACGCATCAGTTTGCGTATAACTTCCCAGAAAGCGATATAGAGTTCAAAACCGATCAAAAATCAACATGTGCATAAAATCAAACATAAATACAAACATTGGGATCAAAACACACTGTTTTATTAATATTGTATTGTTCAGAGTCTGTAAAATGATTACACAAGCACAGATGTCACACTGGCCTTGCTATCTGGGCCCACGTTCTTGGCGAGGGTCCGCGATTTGCGGATGTGACAATGGTCACCATTAAGAAGTTCATCTTTCAAAAAAAATAAGCAAACACTGTTTATAATGTGGATCTCTGATTGTACTATGTTTGATATATGGAGTTAGGCACCTTTTTGGTTTTGAGTTTTAACATGCTTGTAGAGTTGTAGTTGTTTTAGATCTAGTTATACTCAAATTTAGAAAATAAATCTCTTGATTGATTTTAAGGTATGATTAAAAAAAGTGAAACTAGATCTCAAAAAACCAACACTAATGTCTATTTTTATCCCTCACAAGCCATAGATAACTTTCAATTCATTCCAAAAACACTTTTGTGCCATCCTGGCCATTTGATTGATTTTATCAACGTTCCACAATCATTTTATTGTTTTTAAAAACTTTTAAGATATTCTAGTTTATCCTCTCCATATAATAATATGAAGACTCTTTCTACAAATTAACTTTAATAGTTTTTTATATATAAAATATCATGGTATTATAATCATCAGAAAGGACATCAACGTACCTTAGATTTAAATAATTATTATGTATAGTAAAATAAACCGTCATAAAGTGGTTGAAGTTAAATAATATATCATGCTTCACAACAATTTTTAAATATACAAAACATCTTTCTATAATAAAAGAAAAAAATTATCCGTATGTCCTTTTATAAACAAAAAGTCTTTTGAAAAATGATTTCAGAGAACTTTATTTTTAGAATAATTTCACTTTAATGTGAATGTTTACAAACTTTCATACTTTACATAAAACAACAATGTGAAGGTTTACTAGAAATATTGGCCAGCAATTTTTATAACATCGTAATTGTAACCAAATTTGCCGATTGTTAATTTTTTTTAAAAGAGTAAAGTCCTATTTGAGTTCTTGTGGTTTGTGTAGTTTAACCATTTGAATCCAAAAATAAAAAATGTCTTGATTTGAGTCCATGTGGCTTCTAATTTTAACCATTTGAATCCAAAAGTACACAACATCCAAATCAGAAACATTTGGTTTTTGGATTCAAATGGTTAAAATTAGAGACCACAGGGACTCAAATGGTTAAAATTAGAGACCACATGGACTCAAATCAAGACAGCTTTAATTTTTGGATTCAAATGGTTAAACTGCACAAACTACAGGGACTCAAATAGGACTTTACTCTTTTTTTTTTAAAAAAAAAAGAGTAAACTGCCATTTTGGTCCCTATGGTTTGGCCAGTTTTGCCACTTTAGTTCAAATCTCAAACTTATTACATCTGGGGCCCATTGGTTTGCAATTTGTTGCCATTTTAGTCCAAAATCCAAAATGCCTGATTTTTTACTGATTTACTGACCCTTTTTTGTCCTGTTGTGGAGGGGTATTTTGGTCATTTTGGAATTATTATTAACATTTTTAATTAAACAATAAACTTTAATCACACACTCAACTCCCTGCCCTATCTCTTCATCTTCTTGAAAATCCTACATCAGAAAGAATCCAAGGAAACACTAGTGCATGGCATGGTAATGTGAGAAATGCAGACTTGATCATTTGGACTATTACTACTGGAAATGTCTGAAGATTCGAGTTTAAAAAGTTGCATGATTAAGTATATGAAAGTTCTAAAATTTTTGTCTTATAGTCAACGGTTACGGACAGTATGGCCCAAGGCTTACGGTTCGCAAGGCTTTAGCTGGGTGATGAAATTCAGGTTCGGTTACGGACCGCATCCATTTGGACTTACGGTCCGTAATAGGTGGATACGGACCGCAAGGGTTTAAGCTTACGGTCCGTAAGCTCGTCGCTGGGTAGAAGTTATGGACAGATGTATGTTTCAGCTGCATAACCAACTTAAACTCTTATAAATCGATACTAGGGGCTGTTATACGGTTTTTACAAATCCACTAGACACCTGGGGTGATCTTAGGATGTTCCATAACAGCTGGAAGTGATCTAAACACTTGGAGATCACTATATAAAGGAACTAGTTCTTACTTCATGAAGCTCACATTTGCAACAACTTTCAAAACAACTCAATTCTGGAGCTTGCAAGGATTAGGGGAAGATTACCAAGTGTAGAAAAGACAGCAAGGACCATTAGTAAGGGTTTAATTGCTTGCTTAGTCGATTTAATTAGCTTAATTACCTAAAAGTCAAACTTGTCGTAAATTAGGTTTGACTTTCAGTTTAAACACATATGGACCAGCCACTGATCAAATTGAAGGTGGTTATAGAACCATATTAAGATAGGTGATTAACCCTTAAAAGGGCACCTCCTAATTATCTCGTTTGACCAGTTAATTGTTGGGTCAAACTAGTTTGACAAAAAGTCAAACTGGACATAATGCATGAAAATGATTTAAATTAATAAAACAGAAGTTCTAAATTATATTTTAACATTCTAATGACTTGGTAATTAATATTAGAACATGTTTTATCTGTCCTAACTCGACAATTAATAGTCTAAAGTCAGTTTATAACCGAAAGTCGCAAAAGATTGACTTTTGCTTTGACTTTCAGTTCTGACCCGTTCAAGCTTAATTCTCCCATGTTTTAAGCTTCCATTAGGACCAAATTACTCAGTAGTATAACCCTCTGAAGTTATATTGCATGGTACCTAATGGTTTAAATTATATGCATATGATCGTTAATATGCTTAAAAACGCCATAAACGCCCTTTTGACACACAACTGATATTTTTAGCAATGTGAATGGACAAACACCTTTGCTACTAATATTTAGACATGTCCCGAAAATTGACATCAGTTTGAGGTCTAGATTAGGAGTTATGCTCAGTAGCGTAATTAGAAAGTTTTTTATTAATTAAATGGCGTAATTAGCATAAAGCCTATCTAAACCCAATTTTTTATACCAAACTTTTTACCTACTGATGTAAAATAATATTTTGAGATTTTTGAAGATTTTTATTTATTTTTAGGCCGAACATAACATAGGATTATAGTTTGATTTCGGTAATTATCGGTTTTACCCTTTTCATGCATAAAATGAGTTCTACATAACCTTTTGATGTCAAACTTTTTGCTACTGATTTTATATGGTAAATAAAATATTTTGAACTTTATAAACTGATAAAAAACTCAGATTTCCTATTTTAACCCGAATATTCCTTAAAACCAACTTTTAAGCGTTTTTAACACATAGTATGAGTTAAAACTATTTTTGGCATATAAAACTTATTACTTACTGATGGGTTAAGTTAATTTATATAATTAAATAGTAATCCAAAGTTTTAAACTCAGAAGTCTATTTTTAACCTTTAAAGCTTATGTGAAATTACCAAAATGCCCCTACGGTGCATAGTTTGGTTATATAAGATAAATTTCACATATATAAAATACCCTACTGTTATAGCTTATAAAAATACATATTTTTACTGATTAGATCAGACCTGAAACTCAATTTAATCTTTAAACTCTTTTATGAACATTAAAATTTCCAAAATGCCCTTATGGGACTTAATTTGGTTTAAATTACTTTTTAGGCATATATGTTAACATCTTACTGATGTATTAACATATTTTGAGCATAATAACGATTAAGACCTATATATAATTTATTTGGTTGCCCGTTACGCGTTTACGCGTTCGGATCGGCTTATGTGACTAGTTTACATAAAATAGTCGAAACGGGCTTAATCTTATCATTAAATTCTCAATTTCCAGAATGTGTTTAGTTTACCCATATTATACAAGTATCCAACCTTGTCGGGTCTAAACCACATTCTATTCCTTAATCTAGCGTTTAGAACCGTAAGGTTTCCTTCTAGCTAGCCGGTCTAAGTCCTCGACTAAATTAAAGACCCGTTAGCATCCTAATAGGTAATAAACCTTCTATACAGATTAAATAGCTTCTGGTAGAAGGTGCCATCAAAAATCTTTAGGAATATACTGCTAGCATCAGGTAAATACTTTTAACTTATTTTCCCTTATACGGGCTTGGGATATGGTATTATAATAATACCACTTGGTCGGGTATGAAATCATTTAATCGGATTGTGATTACTAAATTTACATAACCCGTTTTAATCTGTCTTGTTTGATAACATAAGCATTGGGGGTTAATACGACCGTATCTTGGATATCCTCGGCTCATTTCATTTGAAAATGGCCACGACCGATGCACGGGGTGTAGGCATACACCTGACAGATGCAAATGCTAAAATATAAACCCACATGTTGGGGATAACTCCTTTGTGGGTTCTATAAGTGGTGAGTCGGTTAATCACGACCGGCTTCCAACCGGCCCTAATTGTAGGACAAACATGTAAATCTGTATACAATATTATATTTAAATAATTGTCCCAAGTTGTAAAGATTTGTGCCATGTGCATTAAACCAATTTTATAAACATTTTTTCAAAAAGTGTCAGTTAATTGTATTTACCAGTGTAAACTGACGTATTTTCTTAAAGGCTAATTTGACAGGTACTTCTCGTAATAGGCTGGAGCTATTAGGTGTCATAAGAGGATCTTGCAAATCCATAGATACCTGAAGTCTGTTATTTTGTTTCTTTGTATTTATTTATGATCCGCCTGTGGATCTTATTACATTCCAGTCTGTATATTCTTTCACTCAGACTCTCAGACATTATGGTTTGTAATAGTTTATTCACCAAGCCTTCCGCTGTGCTATTATATTGTGTATATTGACTATGATGATATCAACTACGTCACGATACTCCCCGCCGGGCCCACCGGTAATATGTGGAAATATCGGGGTGTGACAGGTTGGTATCAGAGCCAACATTGAGTGAATTAAACACTAACCTTTTGTGTTTAATCTCAATGACACAATAAGCACAATCCTTAGACTTTCGAGTCTAGGCTAATGACCTAGGATTTTACTCTTAACTTTCCTTTTTATTGTTTATATTATATTTACTTGTTTTGACAGGTTACCACTTGGGAAAAAATGCCACCACGAGTGAGAGGCAAAGGCAAAGGACCAATGTGTGGAGGACCGTCTGGCCACGCGGGACCCTCCCACCGACGTACCCCTTCCGATTCACTCTCTGGCTCCGACTCACGGGACAATTGGAGTCATAGCTTCGAACCAGCAAGACATTCTGTCTCACTTGGATCCTCACCATCTGACCCTCCATACTTTGGGTTACCCATTCCTATTGAACCCCAACATTCCCATCATTCGCAGGGATCACATCACTCGAACCAATCACACCACTCCTTCCAATCTCATCCTTTTCATCACTCAGATTCTACCTACTCTCCAACTCAGTTTAACCCCAATGCATACGTCAACGACTTTTTGGGTTTCAATCCACTAGGACCTGAGGATCATTTCTCTCAAGAGATGGAAATGGACGATGACCCGGACCCTGAAATGCAAACTGGAACACCGGGCCACCCTATTAGCATATCGAGTGGATCACCTTATGAAGGATCACCGTACCGAGGTCCTGATTCGTATGCTGAGAAAATGGCTCAATATGATTGGTTCTTTACCCCTTCATACCATAATTCTCCAGTCCAACCTCCCTTGGTTGAACCACAGCTTCAAGCTGTTACCCCACCACCCTTACCAGTTGAGGAACCACCTCAACAGCCTCCCGAGCCGCCAAGGCGAAAGAGAAATGCTAGAATGTATGTACATGGGGGACCACGGTTTGCATCTCCTCATGGCTCAAGTTCTTACCCTCCTATTCCAGAGGACCCTCAGTTGGGTGGACCCTCACACACGGTGCCGGAAGTCAACCCTCCGCCAGTTTCTCATGCACCACTGCAGCCGCCGTTAGGTTTTGACAATCCTATCCCAACATACCCAGGATCATCTGGGTATAATCCATCTGGATACCCATCTGATTATGGAAACCATGACCCATACCTTACAGCTGCTCAGTACAATGCCCTTTATCCTTCTTCTTACCCTCCAGTTTAGCCAACTGGATATCCGGCGCAGGGATACCAATACCCACTTTACCAGCAACCTCCTCCTCAACAACGGGAACAAACTCAGGAGATTTTACAGAGGTTAGACCGGGTTGAACATGAATCCAGTGAAAATAAGAAGAAACATAATGGCTTTCTCAAAGGTCTCGCAAACCTAATCAAGGGCAAGAAGAAGTAGGATGCTGTTGGTTTGTTTTGTTTTGTCATGTAATAAAGTCCCTGCGAGGACATTACTTTGTTTTCATGTACCAAGTCCCTGCGTGGACTTACTTTCTGTTTCCGTAGCCCCTGCGTGGGCAGTTTGTGTGTTTTAAAGTCCCGAATAGGGCAATGTTGTACTTGTTTCGTGGTTTAATAGAGTTATTTTCTATTTTTAAATATGTATTTTATTACATCATCAAATTATATTATTTCAATTTTATTGATCTGCCAAAGAAATTCTTTGAGGTATAACCTAGCCAAAATACTAAATGGCTATGATGGTACAACCTTTTTAAGAAGATAACTCCCTGTTAACATCTGAAAACATGTTAACAATCCTGAATTGTGCGGTACGAGAAACCACACAATCATCCTAATGTACTTGGACTTTTCCAAGCCACTATTATAGCCTATATGATCAACATAAATCATGGCTAATAAACATCAATACGATGTATACACCACAACATCCATTAGATATGTATGCTTATAAGCAAAGGTGTAATAATGACAATGAAAGTTTTAATTTATAGACTTCTTGTCAAAAAGGCGATGAACTTTGTTCGACCCTTAAAGAAATCAATGATTTTAATCGTCCTTGTGACAAGGCTTTGTGCCATCTAAATGTCCTTCGAGACGAGCTTTGTGTAATATAAATATATCTTCATGACATTGACAGTGTGATTTATATTCCCCTGTCTAATAAAAATATAAAGAATTATATCTCTTCGATTATTATTATTTTCTTAAAATGGTCTATATGGTTTAATAATACAATGACCATCTAATCATCAATATGATGATTTATTGAATAATTTAAATATATCATTATTGTTTGATATAGTATTCGAAAATGGCTGGTTCGGATGAAGCAAACAGTCATCCTGTAGAAGAAAACAACACCAGGATTAATATCACTGGTGCCGAACTGCAAGCAATGATAACCACAGCAGTCGCTCAGGCTGTGGATTCTAAATTTAAAGAGCCAAGTATTGTTCGGTCTCAAACTCATTCAAGATCCCATTCTCAACCTCAACCTCATACTCATAAGAAAAGTGAGTCTCAGCACTCATCTAATCAGGGTAGTGAGCCAAAGAGGCAGATTGTCCTCGAGCCGACTCCCAGGTACACCAAGGGTTGTACCTATAAGTACTTTGTCTCCTGTAAACCGAGGGATTTTACAGGAGAAAAGGGAGCAATCGATTGCATGAAATGGTTGGACGAAATGAAGACTGTGATAGACATCAGCGGATGTGCTAAAGATGATATAGTGAAGTTTGTATCACAATCCTTCAAGGGCGATGCCCTCACTTGGTGGAAAGCACTAGTGCAAGCCACTGGGAAGGTTCCTTTGTACAGTCTTTCATGGAACAAGTTTGTTGATTTGGTTAAGGACACCTATTGTCCTCAGCACGAAGTCGAGCGGATAGAGACTGATTTCCTCACCTTAGTGATGAAGGATCTGGATTGTAGATCCTACGTGACTAGCTTCAATTCAATGTCAAGGCTTGTGCCATACCTAGTCACTCCTGAACCCAAACGCATTGCGTGTTTCATCGGTGGTTTGGCACCCGAAGTAAAAGGGAATGTTAAGGCTTCTAAGCCAGCCACTTATAGATCTGCTGTGGATCTATCTTTGTCCCTCACTCTTGATGTTGTGAGGAGTAGGGCAAAGAAAACCACTGATGAGGGGAAGAGGAAGAGAGAGGAAGACAAGTCTCCTCAGTCAAACAAGAAGAGCAAGGGGAACTCTGGTTCAAAGAAAGGACAGTTCAATGACAAGCCCAGGTATAAGAATTGCAACAAAAGGCATTTTGGAAAATGCAACCAGGACCCACAAGCCAAACCATGTGGGATCTGCAAAAAGAAAGGGCACAAATCTGTAGAGTGTCGGAACATTAAGGATGCAACCTGTTACGGTTGCAATGAAAAGGGGCACATCAAGACCAATTGCCCCAAGAATGCTAAGAAGCCCGAGGAGGCAAAGAAAACCAATGCGAGGGTTTTCCAAATGAATGCTAGGGAAGCGGTGAACGACGAGAACGTCATAACAGGTACCTTCCTCATTAATAATAATTATGCTAGAGTCTTATTTGATTCAGGTGCTGATAAGTCTTTTGTAGACCATAAGTTTTGTAAGTCACTGAATTTGCCTATTAAGACTCTAGACATAAAATATGAGGTAGAACTTGCCGATGGTACTTTAGAAACAGCCTCAACTCTTCTTGATGGATGCTTTATATCCATCAAGAGTCATTCTATCCCGCTATCCCTCTTGCCAATGAAATTGGCTGGGTTTGATATAGTTTTGGGCATGGATTGGTTATCGTATAACCAAGCCCAAATTGCCTATAATAAAAAGCTAGTTATTATCAAAACCCCTTCTGGTGAATCCGTTACCATTCAAGGAGATACACAATACGAGTTGCCCAGCAATGTGTCTATTCTCAAGGTATCGCAGTGTTTAAGGAGCGGATGTGTCATCTACATGGCACAAGTGACTGTGAATGATCCGAAGCCTAAGATGGAGGACATCCCAATCATCTCTGAGTATCCTGATGTCTTTCCTGATGAGTTACCTGGATTATCTCCTGAGAGGCAAGTAGAGTTCAGGATAGACATTCTACCAGGAACTGCACCTATTGCACGAGCTCCTTATCGTCTAGCACCTACTGAAATGAAAGAGCTCAGGACTCAATTAGATGACCTACTGGAAAAAGGTTTTATACAACCTAGCTCTTCGCCTTGGGGAGCTCCAATATTATTTGTGAAAAAGAAGGATGGATCAATGCGCTTATGCATTGATTATCGAGAGTTAAATAAGGTGACGATCAAGAATCGTTATCCCTTACCCAGGATCGACGACTTATTTGATCAACTCCAAGGAACGAAATTTTTCTCGAAGATTGATTTGAGATCTGGGTATCATCAACTCAAGGTTAGGACTGAAGATGTACCTAAGACGGCATTCAGAACAAGATATGGACATTACGAGTTTTTAGTGATGCCTTTTGGGCTCACTAATGCACCAGCAACGTTCATGGACCTCATGAATAGAGTCTGCAAGCCATACTTAGATAAGTTTGTCATCGTCTTCATAGATGACATACTTATCTACTCTCGTAATCAAGATGATCATGAGAAGCACCTTAGATGCATCTTAGGATTACTGCAACAAGAGAAATTGTACGCTAAATTCTCCAAATGTGAATTCTGGCTTCGTGAAGTCCAATTTCTTGGACATATTGTCAGTGAGCGAGGTATCCAAGTAGATCCTGGTAAGGTAGAAGCCGTGATGAATTGGGAAGCACCAAAGACTCCAACCGAAATTCGCAGCTTTCTGGGTTTAGCTGGATATTATAGGAGATTCATTGAAAACATCTCAAGGCTAGCTGCACCATTAACTTCTTTGAACCATAAGAATGTTAAGTTTGACTGGGGTCCGAAACAACAAGAATCATTTGAGATTCTTAAGCAAAAATTGAGCAATGCTCCGGTGCTAACCTTACCTGATGGAATTGAAGAGTTTGTCGTATACTATGATGCTTCACACACCGGTATGGGTTGTGTGCTTATGCAGCGAGGCAAAGTGATTGCCTATGCATCACGACAATTAAAAGTGCATGAGAAGAATTACACCACCCACGATTTGGAATTGGGTGCCGTAGTATTTACACTAAAATTATGGAGACATTATTTGTATGGAACTAAATGTGTGATTTTTTCCGATCACAAAAGTCTCCAACACTTGTTCAATCAAAAAGAGCTCAATATGATACAGCGCCTTTGGATGGAAACCTTATGTTGGTGCATCCGTCTGTCGTCTACGTCTTGTATCGAGTCTTGTATAGAATGTATTAGATCAGGGCATGAAAAACGAGATAGTGATTTTTAGGAGTGATTCCGCTCGAAATGACACCTTGTCATTTCAAGCTAAATCACATAAAATCCTGATTCCGCTCGAAGTTGTAATGTCTGATTCAATCCTGATTCCGCTCGAAGTTGTAATGTCTGATTCCGCTCGAAATGACACCTTGTCATTTCAAGCTAAATCAGAATCCCTATATAAAGGGTCATTTGGAGCTAAATCAGGTGTGTGTTCTTCCGGTTTGCAACGAAGTGCTGCCGAAGTGTCGAATCATTGTAAAAGTCGTTCAATCAATACAAATCGACAGTTTAAAGTGTATACTTGCTGAATTGAACTCAGTTTGTTTGTTTCCGCCACTCAAACTGAGAAAAGCTCTTCTGATAGACTCGTTCGGGTCCGAATCCGATCCTACAAGTGGTTTCAGAGCTCAGGAAGAAGAGTTCTATACAATTCAGCTGCGATTTCTGTTTCTACACCATTCTTTTTCGAAAATCAAAACTTTTCACGGTCATAATAGGTTCAGATTTGCACACACTGCTCGGAATCTTGTATTGACAAAACCTTATAAGTTTTGGACTAAAATACGAACTAAAACTGGTCATTTTTGAGGTTCCGCTTGAAATCACTCGAGAGTATGATGACGTCACAGTGATTCCGCTCGAAACTTTGATCTTGATTCCGCTCCAAATCGACTTTCTGTTTGAAATTTAAGTTTGATTCCGCCTGAAATTGAGTATTGTGCTGATTCCGCTCCAAAGTATTGGGTTGATTCCGCTCGAAAGTTCACGATTGATTCCGCTCGAAAGTTCACGGTTGATTCCGCTCGAAAAGTTCACGGTTGATTCCGCTCGAATCTGAGATTCTGCTCGGAAGTTAGGTTTTGATTTCGCTCGGACGAGTTATTTTGCTTGAAAGTAGTGTGTATTCAAGCGAAATCAAGATTTTGTTTGAACTAGGTTATTCCGCTTGAAAAATTTTCTGTGATTCCGCTTCAACAGGGTGTTTCCGCTTGAGTTGTGCATCTGTTTGAAATTTGTTGATTTCGATTGAGAAAGTGTTTGTTGTATGAAATTTGTTGCCAAAGCATGGAATCTGCTGAAGATATAATGTTGTATTACTACGTATCTCAACAGGAGAGTTATTTCAGGCTAAGGAAGAAACAGTCTCAGCAAAAGAAGTTGTTGAAAAAGTTCTAGTTTTTGATCATTCATCTGATGAAGAGGGTGACAAGTATGAAGAAGAAATCCAAAGACTTGAAAATCTTAAACAACAACTTCCATCTGATCAACGTAGTGGAAAGTTATTTTATGCTGATAAAATTGAAAAATTAAAAGAAAAACAAGATGCAAAAAGAAAGAATCAAAAGGTAGTTATTGTTAAAGAAGAGATCAGAGCTGAGAAAGAAGCAAAAGCAGCAACAACAGAAAAGCAAATCAAACCTAGTGTGAAAAGGCAGGTTGAACAAGTTCCAGCGGTCAAGATTGAGAAAGTAGAATCTGAAAAACCTGTATCTGTGAATCCTGAACCAGTATTAAAGAAAAAGGTTGAATAAGATGCACCTATCTTTGATCATTCATCAGAAAAAGAGAGTAAGGATGAAAGTGTTCATGAGGAAAAGAAACAGGTTGAAAATATTTCAGCGTTAAAGGTTGAGACAAAAGCTGATGATAAACAGATTCTTGTTTTGCTGAAAAATTGTGAGAAGTTGACATCTGAAAATGACAAACTCTTGAAGGAGGTTGAGAGTTTGTCATTAGAAAACAAAAATCTCAAAAAATCAGAAAATTTTTTGAAAAATCAAATACACAATTTTGAAAATGAAAAAGTTAAGATTGAAAAAGATTTTCAAAGTCAAATAAAGATTCTTGAAGATGGGAGATCTGTTTTTAGCAAAAATAACATTGAAAAGCAAAAATTGATAAATTCTCATCTTCAGACGATTATTCGACTTGAAAAAGAAGCTGAATGTGCTCAAAAGAAAATCAAAGAGTTAGAAGGTAAAATCAGGGAATGGGAAGAAAAGTTGAAGGTTTTTGTGAATACTTCAGCTATTCCCTGCCCAAAACCAGTTAATTCAGTTCCAATAAGTGAAGATGTCACAAACTATGATAAAGTCATAGTTGAAGATTGCGATGAAAAATCTGATGATGAAGACGGAAAAATTGAAAAAAAGAATTTGTTTTTGAAATTAAAAGAAAAATTTCAAGAAACAGTTCCGCAATCAACTGAAAATGGAGAATGATCTAAGCAAAAACCTTTGAAGAAGAAAGTGGAACAAAAACAAAAAGAGAAAATTTTGAAAAATGTTCAAAAAGAAAATAAAAGTTCATCAGATCAATCATCCAATCGCAATTAAAAATTACAAAAAGTAAAAAATGAAAATTCAAAAATAGTTTGTAATGAGTGGTGCAGGTCAAACCACAGTGCTCAAAAGCCAAATCCAGCAAACAAGAGGAGGAAAGATTATCACCAAGCCAAACAGTGCTTTGATCTAAATGTTTGGACTAAAAATGGTGATTGGTACGATAACAGAGTGTGTTACAGATGCGGTTATCAAGGACACATTGCTGTTAACTGCCAGAGTTGGAGGTTTGAGTCAAGGAGATGCTTTAACTGCAATATCATTGGCCATATTGCTAGAGATTGCTCAATGATATCAATGAGAAAATCGAGGGCTGAATCTCAGAAGCAGGTAAAGAAATCAGTCAATGTCAAGCCCAAAGAACAGAAGGTTCAAGAACCTAAAGTTCAAGAAAAGAAAGCGAAGCTTTCTCAAGGGCAGAAAGACAGACTGAGGAAGAAGAGGAAGAAGGCGAGAGAGTATCTTGAGAAGATTTTGTCCTCAGGTTCATCTGTTGGTCAAAATAAGAGTTCTGATAAATCGCTTTCCTCGACTACAAAGTCAAGCAAGACGAATTCATCAGATACAAATATGAGGATGAAATAGGAAAAGAAGAAGAAGAAAGTTGATGGTGATGAATTTGTTTCATCGGAAACAAAGGAGCCACATGTTGGCGATGAGTCTGATTCCACAAAATCAGAGGAGCCACAGGTTGTTTCAAAAAGTGAAGGATCAGTTTCGATTATGGATGATGAGAATTTTCCACTACTTCGGGTTGAAAATTTTAAAAAGAAAATTGGTAAAGTTGAGATATCAAACCAATTTTATGATGATAAAAAGGTTTTTGATATTGAAAAAGCTTTTAACCCCACTGTAAAACATATTTTTGGAAAAATGATTGATCGAAAAGTCAAAGGGGTTAAAGAGTTTCACGAGAAGAAGACGAAGAAAGATAAAGTTGAACCATCCCTGGTTTGTGACTGGGATGGTACATATTACGAACAGTAAGTCTCTGGACTTGCCGGAGATCCCAAGTTTGTAATCGTGGATCAGGAATCGGCATCATTCTTTAAAATTGTTTTTTGTGAAAAAGTTAAAGTGGGTGAAATGTTTACAAGTGAAGGACTATGCCGGAACTCCCAGGTTGGTAAGTGTGGAGTAGGTATCGGCATTTATCTTGAAATTTACTTTGATAAGTTCATCGTACAAGTGGTACATAGGTTTGTTCTGACATAGTGATTACTCAAGGTCATTAATTTGAACTTGATGTAATCTTCATACAAGTGGTTGAAAGACAATATGATGAACCATGCCCCTACAAGTGGTAAAAACAAACTTATTTTCCGGAAAAATCATTTTGATTAAAACAAACTTAAGTGTTTTGAAATCTAAATGAGAAAATAGTTTGTTGAAAGGGGGAGTTCTGATTGTTTATGCCAAGTGGATGGTGAATTGAAGCGATTTGATATCGGTTGTCAATTTTTAAGAAAACAAACTGTACAGGTAGAGTATCAAAATTTGTTTTTCAAATTTCCTTTAAATGTGTTTGCATTTTAGGGGGAGTAAGGTTTCAGAAAATCCAAAAACATTTGAAAATTTGAAAAATCCAAAAACATGATAAAATGAAAAATGAGTTTTGTTGTATAGAAGAGGAAATGATAGTACATCAGTGGACGATCACAGCATGCTAAAGAAATGGAAAGTTAAAATGTGATAAACGGTCTCACTGATGATGTGCCAGTAGATTTTTGCACATTTAGTAAATTGTGACGAGATATAAACCTAAATTTCAAACTTGCTTCTATCATGGGGAAACATCTTTCAGATATATGGGTAACCCCCGAAATCTTGTTTGAAATGTCCCTCTTTCTGAGATACTAGGTATTTATACTCAGTGATATCTGGGGTATTATCCCGGGACTTCTGATTTTGCGTAAGCAATGGCCTAGTCCCCGGAGAATACTTTCTGCTTGCTTGAAATATAGCGCCGCCCTCAGCAAATTGATGAAACAATAAAATTGATAGTCATTGCTATTGTAATCAAAAGATCCTCTAAAGGGGACACACCAAAAGTTGAGCCGTCATCTCTCTGCTGAATGGAAGTTCTGACCTGAGCTCTCACGGTTTTCGTACTATAATTTATTCCCTTACAGATATTATCTGTGGTATACTCACCTGTAAGACTAAATATTGGGATCTGGATATGGGAGTATATTCTGAGGTGGGACACGCGATTGAGTTTAAGTGCTTAAAACATTAATATCGTATCTCGGATCAGTTGAACTTTGTGTGAAAATTTAAGTGGACCAGTATACTGACAATCTAAGTGAATGGTTTAGAACTTAAAATGAAATGAAGCTTAACGGTGTTGGTGATATGTCTCAAAAACTGATATGACACTCTTACACAAACTCACAAAAATATTCTTTGTAAATATTTCTTTACTGCATTTCTTTATATTTGAAAAATCCCAAAAAGATTTTCGGTGTGTTTTAGCATAAAATTTTGAAAAAAATACAAAAAGATTTTCGACAACTGGTGTTGAAGAGCTGATTTTCAAAATTCCAAATGCTAGACATGATGACAATTGGTTTGGAAAAATGTGTTTAAGAGTTTAAATCTTAGAAGTGATCATTGAAAGTAAAGAGAATGATATTCCTTCAAGTGGTTCATCAGAGACTATAAATGTTAGATCATTTTTGTGATATTTACAAGTGGTGTCTAAGTGTGTTAAAGTTTAATATTAGAAAACTTATGTTTGTGGTAGAGAATGTACAGGTTTGAGGAAGAGCCAGGTTCCGATACCTAATGAATCTGTGATTTTAACAAGCCAGGCTGCGATCCCAGCATATCGAAAGGGGGAGTCTGAAGACACTTAAAGGAAGGTGTTGGTGATGAAAAGAGAAAAGAAGATAGAGATTGAGGATACTACAGTGTCAGATACTTCAAAGAGAAGTCCAAAGACTGATAAAGACTGAAGATGCGAAGAGTCGACACTGAAGACTCCGTCAACATCAGAGGGGGAGTTTGTTGGTGCATCCGTCTGTCGTCTACGTCTTGTATCGAGTCTTGTATAGAATGTATTAGATCAGGGCATGAAAAACGAGATAGTGATTTTTAGGAGTGATTCCGCTCGAAGTTGTAATGTCTGATTCCGCTCGAAATGACACCTTGTCATTTCAAGCTAAATCACATAAAATCCTGATTCCGCTTGAAGTTGTAATGTCTGATTCCGCTCGAAATGACACCTTGTCATTTCAAGCTAAATCAGAATCCCTATATAAAGGGTCATTTGGAGCTAAATCAGGTGTGTGTTCTTCCGGTTTGCAACGAAGTGCTGCCGAAGTGTCGAATCATTGTAAAAGTCGTTCAATCAATACAAATCGACAGTTTAAAGTGTATACTTGCTGAATTGAACTCAGTTTGTTTGTTTCCGCCACTCAAACTGAGAAAAGCTCTTCTGATAGACTCGTTCGGGTCCGAATCCGATCCTACACCTTAAATGACTATGATTGTGAAATTCGCTACCATCCTGGTAAAGTGAATGTAGTCGCAGATGCTCTAAGCCGAAAGGAAAGAGTCAAACCGATTAGGGTAAATGCCAAGAGCATTGAGTTGAAGAATAGTCTGAATGAAAGACTATTACCTGCACAGAAATATGCTATTTTGGAAGTTAACCTTCCAAACGAAAAGTTGGGTGTAACTGCTGAGCAGTTAACACCTGGGAAGGATGGAATCCTCAGAATGAATGGAAGAATTTGGGTTCCTATTCAGGGAGGAATTCGAGAGGTAATTCTCCAGGAAGCCCACAACTCAAAGTATTCAGTTCACCCTGGAGGTGACAAGATGTATCAGGACTTGAAGGCTAATTATTGGTGGATAGGTTTGAAGAAATCTATTTGTGACACCTGTGCCTCCACGGCCATCAAACAAATACTGTATCAATGAAATATTGTATTTCATACTTGGGAGTTGTATAAATATGTGTATCGTTTGCATATATCAATTCTTGTTCGATTTCGGGCTCTAAATCGCTTTCTGGAAGGTTATACGCGCACCGATGCGTAAATATAACCAGTTTAATGCAACAAACAGTCCGGAACAGTGACATAGTCTTAACATACCTTAAATAACCTTTACATAACTTAGAAATAAGTTTTGAAGGCTTTGGTATGGCAAAATCAAGTTAATTCGCTTACAGGGACTAAATTTGACAAACTGCGAAAGTATGCCAATTTGAACTATAACAGACATTCCGGAACATGACCATAAGTTAAACATACCATAAATATCCTTTTCATAGCTTATAAATAGGCTTTGAGGGGTTCGGTGTGCTAAAATAAACTTTTGGGTTATTCAGGGACTAAAAGCGTCAAAAAGTGCATAAGTTTGCATTTTCGCGCATAACTTACGTTTTGAATACATCCGGACATTCAAAAATTTATGTAAGCACTAAAATATTTTATTATAGTGTTCGGCATAAGAAAAATCCATTCGTCACGCAATTTGGATCGTTTTTCGAGCTTATGCGCATTCCGTCGTAATTAAGCGAACATCGCGATCGTACGACCAAACGAACCAACATCCGGCATATTTTTTAGCATGTTTCATGTCCACAATGTTTAGGCATCATTTTAGGGCCTTAAAGTTGGCTTAACGGTCCTTAAATGTGTCGAAATGAGCCTTAAACACCAACAGGGACTAACACTGTCAATTTGCAAAGTTGGTTGCAGATCAGAAGCTCCAGGCGGCCCGCGTGAGCCTGGGTTGTTCCTTACGCGGCCCGTGTCAGGCTCCCAGATCAGTAAAACATGTTTAAACAGCTGTTAACAACTGTTATGCACTCATCTCCTCACCCACACTTGTCATTTCCTGATCATGGAGGGGGGGGGGGGGCAATTTGGGTACCAAGATGTTGCAACAGGTGTAGGGACAAGATCAAAGCACGTTATTCGATAAACGATCCTAGAAATCCTATAAATACCCCTTTGATTCACTTGCAAAACCCACTTAAATTCTGAGTTTTTCTCTAAGTGGTTGTGGTTATACACTTCCTACCTGAGATTACTTGGAAGATCAAACTTGCGGGGACCCTTTGTAAGTGTTCTTTCGTTCTTTTTATTCTTTTAGCGTTAAAAGTCAAACTTTGTTTGACTTTCTGCGTTGAGCAGTTTATGGTCAATGCGAAGTTCGTTTGAACTTCATAACGTGAGCGTAATCACGATGGTTATAGTCCCTAGTGACTATACCTACTAATTACCACGTTATCTAGGCTCAGTGACGAGTCGTAGTTTCGGCCAAAATGCGTATTCTTGCGTATTTTGTAACCAAACTACTCTTAGGTATCAAAACCGTTTGTTTTGATACCAAACCTGTTTTCTAAACTTAGTTAAGCATGTTTTAACATGCTTAGCTCGTCACTTTTAGTTTAGTGCTTATATAGGGTCGTAAGGTAAGCGATCTAAACAATCGCTTATACTTTCGAACCCGACCCGTTTGGTCAATCATTAGGATCCGACCAAACACATTAGGTGACCATAGTTGTATAGGGAATAACCTTCCGAGGTTATACCTTATGGTCACATCGTTTGAGTAGTTGTATGATAGGTAGTATATATGCCTTAGGTAAATTACCAAAATGCACTTTGAACGCCAAAATTCATTTTAAGCATATGTAACATAACTTTTGGTATCTAAACTGATTTGGTAACAATATTAGACATGTTAAGGCATATTTTACTTGTCATAGGACTAGTTAGGCGTTCCGAACGCGTTTCACGCGAACGACACGTTAAAGTAGCATAAGCTACCTAAAAGGGTCGTAATGGGTCGTAAGCACTTAGGTTAGGTTTCATTTAGTATGTAGGCTTTGTTAAACCATATTACATGAGTTCTCATACTCATTTGGTTTACGAACCCTCATTCTATCTAATCCTCCGATTTAGGTCCGGTATATTAACATAGTTACCTATATTAGGTGTCGTTTGAAATCCGTGATCTTTAGCATTGTTTGGTTGTTACACAAGGACTACTAAGCAATCTCAACTGAGTACATATACCCCTCTTTTACCGTTTTCAAACTGTTTTGCGGTGAAACACATGTGCCTACTTGTTACTTTCGTGCTTTTCATGTTTTCATATCATATGCTTGTTATGTTCAATAGTACATTTGTAGTACATGATTTCATTGTGTTTTTGCTATGTATGTCCTTTGTTGCATACTTAGTACATCGTTTTACATTACATTTTATGCTATGTATGTCCATTGTGTGCATACTTAGTACATTGTTTTACATTACATCACATCACATGCTATGTATGTTCATTTGTTGCATACTTAGTACATTTGTTATTCATCACATGCTTACATTTTGATATGACATTTGGTTTGTTCAAATGGGACAATATACATTCATTAACACCGATCATGCCGCTCGGTAGTAGGTAGTGGTACCATAGGACTTGACAACTCCCATTCCTGAAATCCTAGGTTTGTTTGGGTGGAAGGAATGACCAAATCCGAATACATTTCTAGGTGGACCATAGACTTTGTGCTAGGGTTATTCTACAGTCGCAAGGCTTGGGTGTATGCATTTCACAATATCGCATAGATGTTTATATCAGTATAGCATGCATTTGTTCCACAAAACATAACTTTGATTTAAACCATGTTTTACTTCAATACCTTGTTTTTGTGCATTTAACATATGATTTAGTTGATATATTTCACTTACCATACACGATATTTTGGATACACATTACATGATTTGCATTAGACATAAACATTTTGACATTGATATACACAATTCATGATTTACATTAGACATAGACATTAGACATGGTTTTCACACAAACATTTTGACATTTGATTATACATAAACATTTTACTTTGGTGGTTTGGTTTGAGTAAGTGATTTAAGTAACGAGGCGTGTGTAATATGATACAAGCATGGTGGATACGCCGCTGGTACTTCCTATATATAAGTGCTTGTATGGTATTACATATCGTAGCGTTATTTGAATTATTTCAATTTAGACATATAACATTTTATACAAATAACATACTTTTCACAATACATTGTTTTACAAACAACTTATCTGATATAAACTCATTTTACTTGGTTATTTACTTAACCATGTATTATTCTTTTATACATATATATCATTTGGTTTATTTATCACTTTTCAAATGATTTACAAGACAAAGCAAATTACAAGGTTCATGACTAAACATTTTCATAAACATAAGTCATGAATTCTATTTTCACAAAACCTATGTATCTCACAGGCATTTTTATGCTGACGTACCTATTTTCACATGTGTTTCAGGATATGATGCTTAGAATTTATCAAGATACACTTAGGCGGACTTGGGCCTTAGCGAGAATAAAAGATGCAAGACTAGTTATTTATGTTATGTTTCTTTGATTGTCAAGTCATTGTAACACTTTTATTCAATAAAACAATATGCAAATTTCCATGTGTTATGAAACAATGATTCTGTTACAACATTCCTCGACGTTTCCGCCACGTTTTGTTGTTTTACGTGGTCGGGGTGTGACACTATTGCCACACATGTAGCTAAGTGCCTGACTTGTGCTCAGATTAAAGCTAAACATCAGAAACCATCGGGTCTTCTACAACAGCCGGAACTTCCCACATGGAAGTGGGAAATGGTAACTTTGGATTTTATAACCAAGTTACCTAAAACAAAGCATGGAAATGATACCATATGGGTTATCGTTGATAGACTGACTAAGTCATCACACTTCTTACCCATTAAAGAGACTCAAAGCTCCGACAAATTAGCCCAGTTGTATGTAGATAAGATTGTAGCTCTTCATGGCGTACCGGTGACTATTATCTCTGATAGAGATACTAGATACACCTCACACTTTTGGAAAAGTTTCCAACAATCTTTGGGCACACGTTTGAATTTTAGTACTGCTTACCATCCTCAGACAGATGGACAAAGTGAGCGTACAATTCAAACTTTGGAAGACATGCTTCATGCATGTGTTATTGATTTAGGTGGTAGTTGGGATGACCACCTACCCTTGATCGAGTTCTCCTATAACAATAGCTACCATACAAGCATTCAGGCTGTGCCTTTTGAGGCATTATATGGTAGGAAATGCAGAACGCCTGTTTGTTGGACGGAAGTAGGAGAAGCTCAGTTATCATGACCTGATATAGTCCTTGAAACAACGGACAAGATTGTCCAGATTCGTGATCGCCTGAAGGCTGCCAGGGACAGGCAGAAGAGCTATGCTGACAAGAGGCAAAAACCTCTAAGGTTTGAGGTTGGTGACAAGGTCTTACTGACAGTATCACCCTGGAATGTGTGATGCGTTTTGGTAAGAATGGCAAGTTAAGCCCTAGGTATATAGGACCATTCGAGATTATCGAATGTGTCGGCAGTGTAGCTTATAAGCTAAACTTGCCTGAGGAGCTGAGTGGAATCCATAATGTGTTCCACATTTGTAATCTCAAGAAGTGTCTAGCTGATGAATCGCTAGCCATGTCTCATAAGGACGTACAGATTGATGAAAGCCTGAGTTTTGTTGACAGACCTATATCGATCGAGGATCGTCAGGTTAAAAGGCTTCGAAGAAAGCATGTGCCTATAGTAAAGGTCAAGTGGGATGCCCGTAGAGGTCCCGAATATACGTGGGAAATCGAGTCCACTATGCGACGGAAGTACCCTCACTTATTCCAGTAAACCTCAGGGTCGAGATTTCTTTTAAGGGGTGAGGATGTAACACCACGTAAAAACATGTCCAATTATGTATAGACACGTGTCCTAAACTCTAAATATGGGAAAGATTGAGTTGAAAGGACTAAAACTGTCAACATGCCAAACTTGAGCCTCTGAATGACAGTACACGGAGAATATATTCTTAATCGAGTGATTGATTGAATATAACAAGCCGTTTGTGAATATAATCGAGAGAATTTAAAGCTACAGGAATTAAACGTGTCAACATGTTAATTCTACCTCTGAGTGACCTTTTAATATTCCCAAAGCTTTGCAAGATAACTACACCCTTGTGAATATCTAGAATAAGAATTCATAAACACTCGGTTGAATTTGTGATGAATTGTTCAACTTTCAAGAAATAAAATCACATGTGCAAGAACCGACAAATCTTCATGCAATGGCCATTTCTAAAGAATCCAAGGAAACACTAGTGCATGGCATGGTAATGTGAGAAATTGTTGGATCGTTCAGGTGACCCTAAACAGTCAAGTTGAGTAGTTCATCATCATTTACAAAGGCGGAGTCAATGCAAACAATGTCAAACAGCTTGTTTCCTTTCAATTCTTTTCTATTACTGATTATCTGAGCCTTTACAATGATTTCTGACAAAAATCTGGCAGCACCTCGACTCTCTATACAAGACCAGGTTCGCTTCAAATGAACCACAACACACATATATATAGGTGATCTGATTTTGCTTGAGGATGACACATCCCTGTTCAAGCGAAATCACATGTGTTGATTTCGCTTGAACATGTCTATGTCACTCTCAAGCGAAATTACCTAGTTACACATGTACAAACCCTAATTTAGACTCTATTGTGTGCTTTTTCATCCAATCTAGACATAAGACTCGATTAAGACGAAGTTAACAGACACTAGGTGCACCAACAGACTCCACCTTGGATGTTGACGAAGTCTTCGGCGTCGAGTCTTTAGTCTTTGTCTTTTTATCCAAAATGTCTTGACATTGTAAAGCTCCCTTCAATCTTTATCTTTAAACTTTAATCTTCAATCTCCCCTTTGAATGTTGATCCAAAATTCTGACTCCCCCTTTCGCAGACTCCCCCTCTCGATAAACTAGGGCTTTAAATTCTGGTTCAAACTTCAACATTTTAATTGCCATGGGGATTCCTGTTACCTGCACAATCTCTACCTAAATATAAGATATATGACAATAACAGTTTCAATCTAAACTTACCATTCAACCTTAGTTAATAAACTTGTTAGTGCATTCATCTGTCGTCTTCGTCTTATGTCGAGTCTTGGTTGCGTTGCAGATCTGAACGATCATGAATATGACAGATTGTAGGTTTCGCTTCAAAGTCAAATATGTAGGTTTCTCTTGAAAGTGAAACTTGTGGGTTTCTCTTGAGTGGTTTCTCTTGAAGCTGACATGTGTGTCTTCAAGAGAAACCTGGATTAGTATAAATAGGCAAGTTGTCATTTCATTTGTAACGATTTCCAGAAAGTGATACCGAGGTGCTGCCAGTTTTTCCTTTGATTGTAAACATTGTAAAATCAATATACAAGAGGATTAAAGTGTGAATCAAGTTGTTTTCACATCCGTTTCTTTGTTTCCGCCTCTAAAACGGACTAGAGCTCTTCCGAACGACTCATTTGGGTCACAATCCGATCCTACAATTGGTATCAGAGCTCAGGACGAGGAGTTCTTGCCATATTCAACTTGAAAATCTGTTTTCTACACCTTCTTTCACAAAATTAAAATTTTTCACGGATAAAATCGGCTCAAATTCACACATATTATGCGCAATCATGTTTTAACGAATCCTGGAAAGTTTCATCATTAAAATCGATCTAAAACTTGATTTTTTCGGTGGTTTCTCTTGAAATTCGTTCGACATTTGCTGACATCATCAGGCTTTCTCTTGAAAATACGTTGGCTTCCTCTTGAATCTGGCTTTCTCTTGAAAATACGTTGGCTTCCTCTTGAATCTGGCTTTCTCTTGAAAATACGTTGGCTTCCTCTTGAATCTGGCTTTCTCTTGAAAATACATTGGCTTCCTCTTAAATCTGGCTTTCTCTTGAAAATATGTTGGCTTCCTCTTGAATCTGGCTTTCTCTTGAAATACGTGTCGGCTTGCTTTCTCTTGAATTTGGCATTCGCTTGAATACACGTGTTTTTACAAGGTGTTTTTCCGAAGTATATCAAATTACTGAAGACATGGACATGGAATTCTACAACGCGTTTGCTACGCCAGTTGCTCCCGTTACTGCTGCAGAGAATTTATACAGTGAAAATGAAACAGGAACTCATCAAAAACCGCCAAAGTTGATGTATATTGAGGATTTTCAGGGTTGGAAAAACCGATTTGAGAACTGGGTTCAGGCTTACAGATTCGATGCTTGGTGTTCTTTACTGAAAGATTACGAGAAACCAAAGAATGAACGTGGGTTGGAAAAGGGTTTCAATGATTTTACTGAAGCTGATAAGTTGAAATACACTAGTGAGAAGATGATGATCAGCATTTTACAGCAAGCAGTTAAAGAAGATATTTTTGTCTTACTTCAACATAATGGAACTGCTAGATCAATCTGGGAAGCTTTACTTCAGAAATTCCGAGGGAGTGCTGATATGATCAAAAACAAAAAGGCCTTATTGAAGAAGTCGTTTGACATATTTACTGCATTTGATCATGAAACCACAAAGGAAACAATAGATAGATACTGTCATCTGGTTCTAGAAATGAAAAGATTGGATATTCAGAAAGATGATGATGAGTGGGTTGATAAGTTAGCAGAGGCATTACCCCAACAGAAGTGGGGAACTTATCTGATGATTGTGAAACTCATGAGGAAGACTGAGAGTATGAACTTGGCACAGTTTATCCAGAAGATTGAGGAACAAGAGCTGGATATTCAAAAGACTGCTATAATGACGAATCCAAATGCAAAACAAGATGTCAGTTTGTATTACAGAGGTAACAAGTTTGAGGCCACTCCCAGTCCAAGCCCAAAGATTCAAACTGGTTACAGTGCTGATAGTGCATCTGGAACAAAGAGTAGTAATGTGACTCAAAGTGGTGGATTTTCTTCATCATTTTCAAGTTTTGATCCAAATAGCGCAACATCAACTTCTCAACGACAAAATTCAACACATCTTCAGTGCAATGTTACATTAAACATTCAAAATGGTCAGAATTTGTCTCCAGAAGTTGCCAAGCAGCACATGGCATCATTAGTTACTATGTTAGAATCTTACGAGAGTTTGATCGATGGGAAGATTGGCAATCCGATGCTTACCAAAGAAGATTACGACCAAATTGATGCTGAAGAACTTGAAGTGATGGATATCAAATGGTGCTTAGCAAGTGCTTGGAGGAGAGCTGAAAAGTTTCAAGAGATTACTGGTAGGGATGAATTTCGAGGAATGGCTACCTCTCCATTGGGATTTAATAAATCAAAGGTTACCTGTTTCCGTTGTAAAGGAAAAGGTCATTTTAAACGAGAGTGCAAAAGTAAAGAAGCTACCGGGAATCAAGATAGAAACAATTATTATCAGAAATCAATCTTCCATCAGACTACTCAACAACCTCAAATTACACATGCTCATGCTACTGATGATGGAAAGAAGAAAGCGTTACTGATTCATCAAGATGATGAAAAAGTTGCAGAGGGATTTAGTTGGGATAAATACATTCCATCTGGTTCAGGTTTTGTTGCTAGAGTTCTGAGTGAAGATGAGACTAATCAGAAAAGAATCCCTATATTTCCAGATCTTGGAAGCGATGTGGATACCGATGATGAGGAAGAACATCTCAACAAAGCTAGAAAAGGCATTGATCTAACTAGTTTTAATTTGTTTTTTGCAGATAAAATGGAGATGTTGTACAAGAAGAAGATGGCAAGATTGAGGAAAGATCTGGAAGCAGCAAAAATGCAAGCTGCTGAAAATACAGAAGCAGGAGATGAAATTGTCGAAGTAGAGAAAGTTGTTGATAAGATTGTTGAGGTTGAAAAGATTGTTGAAATTGAAAAACTTGTCGAAGTTGATAAGATTGTTGAGGTTGAAAAGATTGTTGAAATTGAAAAACTTGTCGAAGTTGAAAAGATTGTCGAGATTGAGAAAATCGTTGAAGTTGAAAAGATCGTTGAAGTTGAAAAGTTAGTCGAAAAACTTGTTGAAGTCGAAAAGAATGTTGAATTTGAAAAGATTGTTGAAAAGGTGGTTGAGATCACTAAACCTTGCGAGAAATGTTCTGAATTCTGCAAAGTTTGTGAAGAAAAAGATAAGAAGATTGCTGAATTAGAGAAGATTAAAGAAGATTTATTGTCCGATGTGAAGTATGTGAAGGAATCTTATGATGTGCTGAATAGAACAGTTGATGGTCTGAAAAGGACAAATTCAGAAACCGAAAAAGCAATGGATAAAATGAGTGCAACATTAATGACAAAGCAGAGCGTCATCAATGATTATATTGAAGATTGTGCTCAGCTGAAGAAGGATGTGGAACTTGAAAAGATCGAAAGTGAAAGGATTAAACGATTACTGTTGAGTTATACTACATGTGATTATCTGATTGATCGCGTTTATCCTACTGTTGCAGGTTTGGAGGCATTCAAGGAGAAAAAGACTGAAGATACTGATACTGGTAAGAAACCAAGTGTCAAGTATAACAGATGTCCGCCCCCGATCCATGAAACTTATTCTCCCAGAAAGCCAAATGAGGAGCGTTTAACTAAGGCTCTAAACATCAAGTTAAAGTCTGAAATCATTGATGAATTACCAGACAATATTGATGTTATATTCACAGCGTCTGATACTGATCATGAGTCTGAGTTAGTAAAGAAAGTTGTCGATCAGGTGTTAGATACAGATGAAGAGTCAAAGTCGGAGTCTAAGTCTGAAAGTCCGAGTTCGTCAGAAAGGAGTCCGAGTTCGCCGGTCAAAAGGGTGTATGATAATGAATTTCTTCTATCAAAATCTAATTTGAATGATGGATCAATCAAAGTGGCTTATACTTTGAATGATTCAGAAAAATTATATTCTGATGAGGAATTTCCAATAAGAAGTGTCAAAACTGAAATGATCAAACAGGTTTTCAAACTAACAGAAATTAATATTTCTGAAATAAAAGATTTAAATCTTGCTGAAAAACCTAAAAAATACACTTCAAGAGTTCAACAGAGATTGAACAAGAAAAAGGGTTACAGTTATGGTTCTGGTTATCGAAAGAAACCAAACTACAATGGTAATCTCAAAAAGAAAGGTCTTGGTTTTAATTCATCAGAAAATTATAAAAATCAGAAAATTTATAAACCAAATACAAAATTTGTTGGAGGTGGAAGTTCAGAAGATGAGCAGAAGAAACCATTCTGGAAACAGTCGAATCAAGAGTTTCTTGCTGAAGTGAAGGTTTGCTGAAAGAGTTGACAGAAGAACCTGTTTCAAATGCCAGGAAGTTGGACACATAGCTTGGAATTGTCCCAAGACCAACTATCAAAAACAGGAAGTTTCTTCTAACTCTGATATGAAAAAGAAATGTATTGATAAATCGACTTTGGAAGTTGATGAAACTTTAAAACGTTTTTACAAAAGACAAGTCGATTTGAGTAAACAAAAATGGGTTGTTAAATCTGCGGGCAATTCTGACAATGAATCTGATTCCATAAAATCAGAGGAGTCTTTGGTTGAGAAAAAGATTGTGAATTCCGTTCCTGAGTTGAACGATGAGAATTTTCCTCCATTGTCAAAGGAAAATTGGAAGTCGAAAGTTGGAAAGGTAGAGATCTCAAATCAATTCTTCGCTGATAAAGGAGAATTTGATGTTGAGAAGGCTTTCAATGGTAAAGTCAAACATATTTTCGGTAAGATGGTAGACAGGAAGGTAAAGGGTGCCAAAGAATTTTACAAATCAAAATGTTGGTGGGATAGATGTGTTCCAAAATCACCCAAGGCTGGTGAGGCTTGGGTGGACATAATGTTTGAGTAAAAATCCTGACTTGCCGGAGCTCCCAAGTTGGTAAGAGTGGAGCAGGAATCGGCATCTTTCTTAGCAAATGATCCTACAAGTGGTACAGTTGGTAAAGTACAGGTGGTATATTTAAATTGTTATATTTTGATGTGCAAGTGGTTATGTTTGATAAGTGAACCTGCTAGTGGTTGATGGAGGTTTTCATCTTCAAGTGGTTAATCAAGGTCATTAAGTTGAACTTGATTGGACCATACTTATAAGTGGTATTTTGGAGAACAAAATGATGAGTTTATCCCCTAACATACAATTGGTAAAATCAAACTTATTTTCCGGAAAAACCATTTGATTAAAACAAACTTAAGTGTTTTGAAATCACAATGGGAAAATAGTTTGTTGTGAGGGGGAGTTCTGATTGTTTATGCCAAGAGGATGGCGATTTGAAGTGATTTGATATCAGTTGTCATTTTCTTGTATAGTTTGTTTTCAAATTTCTTAAAATGTGTTTGCATTTTAGGGGGAGTAAAAATTTTCAGAAAATCCAAAAACATTTGAAAATTTGAAAAAGACAAAAACATGATAAAATCAAAAATGAGTTTTGTTGTATTAAGAGAGGAAATGATAGTACATCAGTGGATGATCACAACATGCTAAAGAAATGGAAAGTTAAATAGTGATAAACGGTCTCACTGATGATGTGTCAGTAGGTTTTTGCACATTTAGTAGATTGTGACGAGATATAAACCTAAATTCAAACTTGCTTAATTCGTGGGTAACATCTCTCGGATATATGGGTAACCCCCGAAATCTCGTTTGAAAGATTCCTTTTTCTGATATACTAGGTCTTTATACTCAGTGATATCTGGGGTATTATTCCTAGACTTCTGCTGAATGGAAGTTCTGACCTAGTCCTCGAATAATACTTTCCGCAATGCTTGAAACATAGCATCACCCTCAGCATATATGATAAGACAATAAAATTGCTTAGCAATGCTGTTGTAAAAAAGATCCTCTAAAGGGGACACACCTAAAAGTTGAGTCATGATCTCTCTGCTGAACGGTAGTTCTGACCTGAGCTCTCATGATTCTTCATAATTTATTAACCCCTACAGATATCATTTGTGTCATAATTACCTGTAAGACTGAATATTGGGATCTGGATACGGGAGTATATTCTGAGGTGGGACACGCGATTGAGTTTAAGTCTCTAAAACATTAATCTCGTATCTTGAAACAGTTGAACTTTGTGTGAAAATTTAAGTGGACCAGTATACTGATAATCTAAGTGAATCGTTTAGAACTTAAAATGTATAAAGCTTAACGGTGTTGGTGTTTTGTCTCAAAAACTGATATGATCCTCTTACACAAACTCACAAAAATATTGTATGTAAATATTTCTTTACTGCATTTTATTTCATTTATATCAAAAATTCCAAAAAGATTTTCGGTGTGTTTTAGCATAAATTTTGAAAAATTCAAAAAGATTTTAGACAACTGATGTTGAAAAGCTGATTTTCAAAATTCCAAGTGCTAAATATGACGAACAGGTTTGGGAAAGTTGGTTTGAAGATGTGTGAAATGGAAATGATATATATTCATGTGGTTCATCAGAAATTGACATGATAAATCTTTTTGTTCAGGTTGTGTCTTCAAGTGATTAGCAAAGTTTCTAAATTTGTTATATCTTATCTTTTATGAAACTTATGTTTTGGGTAGAGAATATGCAGGTGAATCAGGTTACGATACCTGAACCTGTGAAAGTCAGACTACGATCCCAGTACAAGTTGAGGGGGAGTCTGTTAGAGAAAGAGAGTCTGAAGATGCAAGAGCTAGGAGCCAGAGATCCTGAAAGAGAATTAGAGAAAGGATAGATCCAGATAGAGATCCTGAAAGAAGCCCAAAGACTGATAAAGACTGAAGATTAAGAAGACTTGACACTTAAGACTCGTCAACATCTAAGGGGGAGTCTGTTAGTGCATTCATCTGTCGTCTTCGTCTTATGTCGAGTCTCGGTTGCGTTGCAGATCTGAACGATCATGAATATGACAGATTGTAGGTTTCGCTTCAAAGTCAAATATGTAGGTTTCTCTTGAAAGTGAAACTTGTGGGTTTCTCTTGAGAGGTTTCTCTTGAGTGGTTTCTCTTGAAGCTGACATGTGTGTCTTCAAGAGAAACCTGGATTAGTATAAATAGGCAAGTTGTCATTTCATTTGTAACGATTTCCAGAAAGTGATACCGAGGTGCTGCCAGTTTTTCCTTTGATTGTAAACATTGTAAAATCAATATACAAGAGGATTAAAGTGTGAATCAAGTTGTTTTCACATCCGTTTCTTTGTTTCCACCTCTGAAACGGACTAGAGCTCTTCCGAACGACTCATTTGGGTCACAATCCGATCCTACAAAACTTGTCAGAATTAGAAATCCACTTAAGTATTCAGATTCAATTTAATGACCCTAATTACTCAATTAATCTACCAAGTCCAACTTAATGACCTTGGTTGATCTGAGATAATTCACACTGACATTTTGTACAATTTTTTTTTTCTGAAAATAACAAGTTTCAAATTAATGAACTTGCTTTAACTTTCCAACTTTCACAAACTTATCATGTTTTAGCTCCAAACTCATCATCCAGTCCAGAAACTTCCTGCATCTGCTTCAAATCGAATCTGAAGATCAACTCTCCACTTTGGTTTGTCAAAAAATAAAGCAGAAATGTAAAATCTTTTTGAATTTTTAATAAAGGTTCTAAACTAGAAATGAAATACAGAACTGAAATACAATGAAAGTAAACTATATACAAACATATTTTTGGTGAGCGTGTTAGGGAATCATATCAGCTATTCGACAAGTCACAAGTACCGTTAAGCTTTGATTACATACTCAGAATTAAACAATTCACTTAGATTGTCGATATACTGATCCACTTAAATTTTCACACAATTTTCAATCTATCCAGGATACGGATTTAGTGTTTTAAAGACTTAAACTTATACGTGTGTCCCACCTCTTGAATATACTCCCGTATCCAAATCCCTATATTCAGTCTTACAGGTGAGTATACCACAGATGATATCTGTAAGGGGTTAAATTGCGAAGAACCATGAGAGCTCAGGTCAGAACTTCCGTTCAGCAGAGAGATGACGGCTTCGACTTTGGTGTGTCCCCTTTAGAGGATCTTTTTTACAACAGCATTAATTAGCAATTTTATTGTCTCATCATTTATGCTGAGGGTGGCGCTATGTTTCAAGCATGCGGAAAGTATTATTCGGGGACTAGGCCATTGCTTCCGCATTATCAAAAGTCCCGGAATAATACCCCAGATATCACTGAGTATAAAGACCTAGTATCTCAGAAAGAGGGATTTTTCAAACGAGATTTCAGGGGTTACCTATATATCCAAGTAGTGTTCCCCACGAAAAAACAAGTAAGAATTTTAAGTTTATATCCCGAACAAACCTACTAAATGTGCAAAAACCTATCGGCACATCATCAGCGAGACTGTTTAACCTCTTTTAAACATTACAATTCTTTAGCATACCGTAACTGTCAAGCCGATGTACTATCATTTTCCCTTTTTACACAAGCTCTTTTTCAATTTTCTATTGTTAAATATCTCATGTTTTTTTATTGTTTTTGTATTTTCTGAAAATATTACCCTATACTCTCCCCCTAAATACCAAAACATGTAAAAAATCGACAAACCATTGCAGATTGCTTCTCAACATCATCTACAATGTCTCCTTCATCAACGCCAATAATCTCTTCCAACACCGATAAAAGCTTTATACCGTTCAGTTTTAGCAAATATTGGAAACCTGTTTTATCAAATGCTTTGGTATGTAAATCAGCTTTTTGCTCGTCAGTGTGGATTTTCTCAATTCGTATCAACTTCTTCTCGAAACAATCTCGAATGAAGTGATGACGAATTTCAATGTGTTTCGTTTTAGCGTGATGAACAGGATTTTTAGTAATGTTAATCGCTGCCTCATTATCAACAAAGATAGGGGTGTTTAGAAATTGCAAACCATAGTCGCGCATCTGTTGCTGGATCCACAAGATCTGAGAGCAGCAACTGCTAGCAGATACATACTCCGCTTCACATGTGGATAAAGCCACAGAGGTTTGCTTTTTGCATTGCCAGGTGACCAATCATGATCCAAAGAACTGGCACCCCGCTGTTGTTGATTTAGCATTAACTTTGCAGCTTCCGAAATCTGAATCAGAATATCCTTCGAGCATAAAGTCACCATCTTTTGGATACCACAACCCCAATGATGGAGTTCCTTTAAGGTAGCGTAATATCCTTTTGACTATTACCATGTGCGACGCTCTCGGATTAGATTGAAATCTTGCTGCAAGGCAGGTTGGGTACATAATATCGGGTCTTGAAGCTGTCAAATACAACAGCGATCCGATCATGGAACGATACATCGTTTCATCTACCTTCTCTCCGGTGAGAACAGGGTTTATTCCATGATTCGTTGCTAATGGGGTGGATGCTGGAGTAGAACCTGACATCCCGAATTTCTCCAAGATATCATGAACGTACTTCGTTTGATGTATGAAAATTCCTTTGGGCAATTGATCAACCTGAAGTCCCAAGAAGAATTTCATCTCACCCATCGATGACATTTCAAATTTTTGCTTCATAACTTGTTCAAAATCTTTGCACAAATTTTCATTTGTTGACCCAAATATGATGTCGTCCACGTATATCTGAACAATCAAAAGATGTCCGTCGACCTCTTTGGTGAAGAGAGTGGCATCCACTTTTCCACGAATGAAGCTGTTGGCTAGCAGGTGTTGAGACAATGTCTCATACCAAGCTCTCGGGGCCTGGTGTAAACCATACAGCGCTTTGTCTAACAAGTAGACCTAGTCTTTGTGGATTGGATCGGTGAAACCCGAAGGCTGTCCGACATATACCTCCTCTTTTACCTTCCCGTAGAGAAACGCCGATTTAACATCTAACTGATAAACTTTGAAATTTTTCCAAGATGCAAATGCTAGGAAGATTCTGATCGCTTCTAGTCAAGCAACTGGAGCATACACTTCGGTGAAATCTATACCCTCCTGCTGACTGAAACCCTGGACTACGAGTCGAGCTTTGTTACGAACAACAACTCCTCTATCGTCTCTCTTGCATTTGAACACCCACTTGGTGTTTATCTTCCTCTGACCATCAGGCAAGTCTACTAACTTCCACACACCTAACTTCTCAAACTGACTGAACTCTTCTTGCATAGCATTGACCCAAGAATCTTCAGTTAGCGCCTCTTTGTATGTTCGAGGTTCGATCTGCGAAATAAAACAACTTAGTGAAAACTCAGTTTGTAAAGGTGCTACTGTAGAATAAAAACAAGTAAGGCCTTGGTCAATTTGACATCTAGTGTGAACGCCTGTTTGCAATTATCCAATGATCAAATCTTCTGGATGGTATGAAAGAGTTCTCGGCATCAACTCGCCTGAAACATCTACCTCGCCTTCCAGATTAGTAACATTCTGATTTGCACCTAGTTCACTGACTGGGTTTGTTTGACTTGAAATTTGAATTTGCTCCCTCTCAGAATCTGAATCACCACGATCAAATAATGGCATGTTCTCAGATTCTTGATTATCATTCTGTGTCGTCTGAATATCATGAGCAACTTCATTTTGTTGAATATCATCATGTTCTCCAGCATTACTTGGACCTGCTTCATCGTCATTTGAAGTTTGTCGTGGTCTTCTTGAATACTCAGCTGGGAACCTTTCCTGCGATTCTTCATACTCTCTAAGAATATCCAACTCATCAAAGAAGTCTTCTTTTTCTTCTTCCTTTTCTTTTTCCATGTTAAACAAATCCCACAAAGTGTCATAATGAAAACGCCATGAATCTCCAGGATTCTGCGGTGGCATTGTGTAACCTTGACACTCAACATTGTGTGCTTCAATAATCCGCTTCAAGCTTGGAACAAAGACTCGTTTCAACGGACTTTGATATCCCACGAAAATTCCTTCAATGCTCTTTGGACCAAATTTACCAAAAGGCTCTAGAACTGTGCAGGGAGACCCAAACGGTTCTAAATACTTCAGGTTTGGTTTGCGGTTATTGATCAGCTCGAAACACGTCTTATTGAATTTCTTAATAGTGAGAACCCGATTGAGTGTATAGCATGCGGCGGATACTGCTTCTGCCCAAAAATTTACTAGTAGCTTTGAATCAGCAAGCATCGTCCTAGCCGTTTCGATTAGTGTCCTGTTCTTTCGTTTTGCTACTCCATTCTGCTGCGGAGTGTAAGGAGCACTAAATTCATGAAATATACCTCTTTCATCACAATATTCCTCCATCTTGTTGTTCTTGAACTCAGTACCATTATCACTTCTGATTCTTTTGATACGCCTTTGGTACAAGTTTTCAATTTTCCTGAACAACGCCATCAAACTCTCAAACGTCTCATCTTTCGTCTTCAGAAATGAAACCGATGAAAACCTTGAAAAATCATCCGTGACAACCAAATAATAGTAATCTCCCGTGATGCTTTTAACATTCACTGGACCAAAAAGATCCATATGAAGTCTCTCTAAAGGTTTCAATACTGAGTTGACTTTCTTTTGAGGATGTGATTTCTTTTTCTGCTTGCCTTTGATACAGCTTATGCACTCCCCCTCAAGATGAAAACCTTTGACATGAACTCCAAGAACTAAATCGTTATGCACCAGGTGATTCATTTTCCTCAGGTGTATATGACCCATCTTCCGGTGCCACAATTGTGATTCTTTCTCAGTTGCTCTTGAAACAAAATAGTGTGCTTGACCCGTGGTTGTAGTTGCTACACTCATGTCCAACACGTACAAATCATTCACTATGGGTGCCCTCATGATAATCCATTCTTCAGGGATAACAAAACCTGGTTTCAAGATCAAACATTCTTTGTCTGTAAAGTGAGTGGTATACATCCTATCACAGATCTGAGATATGCTCAGAAGATTGTTTTCAAGCTCGGCGATGTAGTTAACTCTTTCAAACGTAACAATCCCATTGGATATCGTTCCTTCTCCAACTATTCTACCACCTTTATTTCCTGCGAATCCCACATAACCACCATTGAAATTTCTAACATCGTACAACAATGCTGTCTTCCCTGTCATGTGCCGAGAAGCTCCACTATCCATAATCCATCGTGAAACGGATCTTGGAAGCTCCTGCACATATCAGAAACACTTAGTGAGATTTTGATGCTACCCAAGCCTCTTTCGACTCAGGTAACTGGACTTTAATGTGAGATTTTGTAGTGTAAAGTGGCGGAAAGTTTTTATCATTCATCTTTAAGCTCTCTGCAGACCCAACCTCAACCTCTTTATATAAGAAAAATTCGTCTTCTTGAGGTTGACCAGATGGTTGGTCTTTCTTCAAAACAATTTTCTTCTCAGAAGTAATAGTCTCTTTTGGATCAAGTTTCTCATAATAATCCAAAGGAACATCCATCTTTACCGGTGTGGTAGAAGACGATTGTTTTTCTGACACTGAAACCTTTGGTTTTGTAACACTTGATTTCTTTTCAACCACTTTTGGCTTCCATGTTTGTTGAGACGATGCAACCCGTTTGTAAAACTTGTCATTTTTAGTTTCCACATTTTTAACAGGTTCAATTTTGAATTTTGTTTTCTCATTTTTCAAAATTTTCTCAACAACCATTGGAGCTTTTCCCTTCACATCAACTTTCTTCTTTTGACTCTCAACAATTTCAGACTTAGGCTTGAAGTTGGTACACTTTCGTGCAATATGTCCAACTTTGTTGCATCTGAAGCATGTACGAGTATCAACAACTCGACTTGTACCTTCAGTCTGAGATTGTGAGGCCTTCTTTACAAAAAAATCTTCATTTGATTTCGAAAAAATCTCAGATTCTTCGTCAGAAAGTGAACTTGAACTATTCACAAACACCTTTTTCTCAGCAAACTTCTTGTTTTGAAAATTCTTTTTCTGATAACTCTTACCACCCTGATAACCACCCGACCATCTGTTTCGATTGTTATTATAAAAACGCGGTGGAACAACAGGTTTCTTATAGTAAGCTTTATCTTTCTCAAAATTCATTTGCCTCTTTGTCTGATTCAAACCTTCTACTTCAGACAAATCAATTTCAACCAGTTTGAAAACATTTTTCAACTTGTTCATATTAACATTCTCCAGAGGAAACTCAGAATCTGAATACAACTTATCAGATCCAGCCATCTTGTACATCACAAGACCTGGTTCATCACCTAAGTTGTTTTTGGACTTTTGTTTCGGAATGTATTTGTCCAAGAAACATTCATCTTCCTCAATAGTGTCACTTTCAGATTTTAGAACATTCTTAACCACACTTTTCACTACTTCAGTTTGGACACTATCGTCATTGGAAGATGAAGTGAATGTGACATCAATCGTGTCTGGAAGTTTCACTTCATTCTCGTCTTCAAGATTAACCAACCCTGATTGTTTTTTCGAATAATTGTTTAGAACTGGTGGTGGTACCTAATGAAACCCCACCCCAGTTCCATCAGCATACACATCTTCGCCTGCTTTGTTCTTCCTAATGAGTTTGGGAACAATGTGTTGCAAAACAAAGCTTGCGGAGCTGTAACTGTTCAGCTTCAACTGGACGCGTTCATTTTCAATTTTAACTTCTTGAACTTGAAGTTTCAACTTAGCAATCTCATCCAGTTGTTGGTTGATTAATTCTTCTTTAACCCTCAAAACACCTTGCAATTGACAATTTTCTTTGTATGTTTTACCATTTCTATCATCAGAATCTTTCACCGTACGTTTTAGCTTCTCAAAACTTTCAGAAATTTGACGATTTTCAAGAATTAGTTTTTCATTTTCTTTCCTAACTCTTTCTACGCCAATTTTATCAGTTTCGATTTTCTCATTCAGTTCTTTTATTCTATCAGTTGAAGCTTTCAGCATTTTGTCACGGTTCAGGATCTGATCCTCAACACTTCTGACTCTATCAGTCAGATCATCAACTTTCTTACCATTTAGATAAGTGATTGTACTACAAACTTTGCACTCTTTTATGCAATTTTTGCAGTCAATGTCACCATTAACTTTCTTACCTGACGCACTCGTTGACGCATTTGAACTGACCTGGCTTTTAGACTCAGATACGGACTTAGAGTCTACCTCAAGTTCCTTAGCAGCCAGCACTTTGTCAGCCATCTTTCCAAAGTTTTCGGCATTCAACTCTTGTGATGTATCAATGATCCCATCATCAACCTTCTTTGCCTTTTCCTCTTTTTCTTTTTCTTTTTCTTTCTCTTCTTTACTTCCCCACCATCTTTGCCAACCCTCTTCTTCTTCTTCTTCTTCTTCAGCAATTTGTTGAATTATGGTTTCAAGATCGAGGGTCTTATAGTCAATAGCAATGTTTCCCATGGGGTCAAGATAACATTCTCTGTCTGGATCCCATCTCTTCGCCCTTTTTGCTTCAGTGTATATATCAGATATTCTGATCATTCTATTTTGAGCTAACATCTTTCTGTTTACATACTTTTCTACTTCATTTCTGTTATCTTTAAAAGGAACTGGTTCAACAATCTTTGCCATAAAAGCATATCCAACCGCATCCTCCTCTGGTAACAACTCGCTCCAGTCAAAACCTTCATCGTCATGAATCACAGCAAGAGCTCTGGATTTTTCTTTATTATCCTCAAGTTGTTTCATTCTGGGCGGTTCTGATTTATTCTGATGATAAATCGCTCTCTTGTAGTAATCTTCTTTGAACGGATTTTCAGAATCATCAGCATAAGCATTCCGGCACTCTCTTTTAAAATGACCTTTCTGTTTACACTTGAAACAGGTCACTTTTGACCTGTCAAAGCCTAACTTGGTAGATGGTCCACCAATAGACTTTCTTCCAGTAATCTCCATAAAATGATGTGCCCTTCTCACTGCACTAGCCATACACCACCTTATGTCGATTAATTCCATCTCCTCAGGATCTATTTGATCGTAGTCTTCCTTTGTTAGGTTGGTATTGCCTATCTTGCCTGCCACAAGGCTCTCATACGACTCTAACACAGAAGCTAAAAATATCATCTGTTGCTTTGCAGACTCCTCGCTGAAATTTTGAGCGTTCTTTAAATCCACCGCGATGTTGCATTGAAATAAGTTCTTTGCAGCTGATTGGTGTGAAGTTGACGAAGAACCACTGTGAAATCCACTGCTTGCACTCTCTTTGCTAGATGTGTTTGAATTTTCAGCAGAAAAAGCTGTCTTGGGAGACGTATTCTTGGGAATCATGCTTTTTGGATAATACAGCTCCAAATTCTGCTGATATGACGAGTGATTGACTTTGTGTGTTTTCTTTATCTCCAGCTCGTGACTTTCTAGTCTCTCGATAAGCAGATCCACTGTCATCTCTTCAGACTTGATAGTATTCTTCAGCATTAACGCATAGTATTGCCAATCCATCTCATCTGGCAACGAGTCAAACAATTTGTCGACTAACTCTTCTTGAGAATAAGTAATTCCATGTCTCGCCAGTTCCAACTTCAAGTGCCCAAACCTTTCAATAATCTTACAAACTGATTCATTTTTTAAACAACCAAATAAATCAAACTCTTTTCTTAGCAGTTTCTTTTTGTTTTTCACCATTTCTGCACTACCCAAACATTTTACTTCTAATTTTTTCCACAAATCTTTAGCATTGTTATACTCGATCAAAGATATTATATCTTCTCGGACAGACTGAAATAGTAACGCGATGCACTTTTGCTTGGCAACAAAAACATCTATTTCTTCAGTTGATGTCAAATTTTCACCATTTTTTCCTCCATCACTGTATCCATTCTTTAGACTTTTCCAGCTGGTATACGCAAATGCCTTTAACCATTTTTCAAACTTCTTGGTCCACCGATTGTACTCTTCGATCGCCATCAACTTTGGGGGTTTGTTTTATGTTCCATAGGCACTTTCCACACCTAAAGTATCCGAAAAAGTTTTCTTTGCATTCGTCGTGTTCTCATTGGTGTTGATAGAAGTATCATCTCCAGAGTTTCCAGCAAAGGCATACATATCACTGAAAGGATTCATGAATTCATCCATCTTTCACGTACCTGAAACAGTCAACAAACACTTAGAAAATTTTGAAATTTTGAAAAACAGTAAATCCAAGCGAAATCAGCAAGAATTTTTAAGCGAAAACAGATATTCAAGCGAAATCTGATTTCAAGCAAAATCAGATTGTAGTTTCAAGCAAAATCAGGAACTTTGAAGCGAAATCAGTTATATTGTTTGGCTTTCAAGCGAAATCTCAAATATATGTATTCTTCGAGCGAAATCACTTAAAACTTTCAAGCGAAATCTGTATTTCAAGCGAAAACAGACAAAATGGGCTAATTTCAAGCGAAATCAGCTGTAGTTTCAAGCGAGATCACGATGACATCAGCAATGTTCAAACAGTTTCAAGCGAAATCTGATTTTAGATCAAGTTTTAAGCCGAATTTTAGTCCAAAACTTTCAAGGATTAGTTAACAATGTGTTTCGCTTGATATCTGAGAATTTCAGGCCATTTCAACCGTGAATTATGTCCAAATCAGAAAAGAATGAGTAGAAGTAAGAAAATCCGATGATTTCAAGCTGCAATGGTATGAACTCCTCGTCCTAAGCTCTGATACCACTTGTTGGATCGTTCCGGTGACCCTAAACAGTCAAGTTGAGTAGTTCATCATCATTTACAAAGGCGGAATCAATGCAAACAATGTCAAACAGCTTGTTTCCTTTCAATTCTTTTCTATTACTGATTATCTGAGCCTTTACAATGATTTCTAACAAAAATCTGGCAGCACCTCGACTCTCTATACAAGACCAGGTTCGCTTCAAATGAACCACAACACACATATATATAGGTGACCTGATTTCGCTTGAGGATGACACATCCCTGTTCAAGCGAAATCACATGTGTTGATTTCGCTTGAACATGTCTATGTCACTCTCAAGCGAAATTACCTAGTTACACATGTACAAACCCTAATTTAGACTCTATTGTGTGCTTGTTCATCTTATCTAGACATAAGATTCGATTAAGACGAAGTTAACAGACACTAGGTGCACCAACAGAAATGCAGACTTGATCATTTGGACTATTACTACTGGAAATGTCTGAAGATTCGAGTTTAAAAAGTTGCATGATTAAGTATATGAAAGTTCTAAAATTTTTGTCTTCTGGTCAACGGTTACGGACCGTATGGCCCAAGGCTTACGGTTCGCAAGGCCTTAGCTGGGCGATGAAATTCAGGTTCAGTTACGGACCGCATCCATTTGGACTTACGGTCCGTAAGAAGTGGATACGGACCGCAAGGGTTTAAGCTTACGGTCCGTAAGCTCGTCGCTGGGCAGAAGTTATGGACAGATGTATGTTTCAGCTGCATAACCGACTTAAACTCTTATGAATCGATACTAGGGGCTGTTATACGGTTTTTACAAATCCACTAGACACCTGGGGTGATCTTAGGATGTTCCATAACAGCTGGAAGTGATCTAAACACTTGGAGATCACTATATAAAGGAACTAGTTCTCTACTTCATGAAGCTCACATTTGCAACAACTTTCAAAACAACTCAATTCTGGAGCTTGCAAGGATTAGGGGAAGATTACCAAGTGTAGAAAAGACAGCAAGGACCATTAGTAAGGGTTTAATTGCTTGCTTAGTCGATTTATTAGCTTAATTACCTAAAAGTCAAACTTGTCGTAAATTAGGTTTAACTTTCAGTTTAAAAACATATGGACCAGCCACTGATCAAATTGAAGGTGGTTATAGAACCATATTAAGATAGGTGATTAACCCTTAAAAGGACACCTCCTAATTATCTCGTTTGACCAGTTAATTGTCAGGTCAAACTAGTTTGACAAAATGTCAAACTGGACAGAATGCGTGAAAATGATTTAAATTAATAAAACAGAAGTTCTAAATTATATTTTAACATTCTAATGACTTGGTAATTAATATTAGAACATGTTTTATCTTTCCTAACTCGACAATTAATAGTCTAAAGTCAGTTTATAACCGAAAGTCGCAAAAGATTGACTTTTGCTTTGACTTTCAGTTCTGACCCGTTCAAGCTTAATTCTCCCATGTTTTAAGTTTCCATTAGAACCACATTACTCAGTAGTATAACCCTCTGAAGTTATATTGCATGGTACCTGATGGTTTAAATTATATGCATATGATCGTTAATATGCTTAAAAATGCCATAAATGCCCTTTTGACACACAACTGAGATTTTTAGTAATGTGAATGGACAAACACCTTTCCTACTGATATCTAGACATGTCCCGAAAATTTGACATCAGTTTGAGGTCTAGATTAAGAGTTATGCTCAATAGCGTAATTAGAAAGCTTTTTATTAATTAAATGGAGTAATTAGCATAAAGCCTATCTAAACCCAATTTTTTATACCAAACTTTTTACCTACTGATGTAAAATAATATTTTGAGATTTTTGAAGATTTTTATTTATTTTTAGGCTGAGCATAACATAGGATTATAGCTTGATTTCAGTAATTATCGGTTTTACCCTTTTCATGCATAAAATGAGTTCTACATAACCTTTTGATGTCAAACTTTTTGCTATTGATTTTATATGGTAAATAAAATATTTTGAACTTTATAAACTGATAAAAAACTCAGATTTCCTATTTTAACCCGAATATTCCTTAAAACCAACTTTTAAGCGTTTTTAGCACATAGTATGAGTTAAAACTATTTTTGGCATATAAAACTTATTACTTACTGATGTTTTAAGTTAATTTATATAATTAAACAGTAAGCCAAATTTTTAAACTCAGAAGTCTATTTTTGACCTTTAAAGCTTATGTGAAATTACCAAAATGCCCCTACGGTGCATAGTTTGGTTATATAAGATAAATTTCACATATATAAAATACCCTACTGTTATAGCTTATAAAAATACATATTTTTACTGTTAGATCAGACCTGAAACTCAATTTAATATTTAAACTCTTTTATGAACATTAAAATTTCCAAAATGTCCTTATGGGACTTAATTTGGTTTAAATTACTTTTTGGGCATATATGTTAACATCTTACTGATGTATTAACATATTTTGAGCATAATAACGATTAAGACCTGTATATAATTTATTTGGTTGCCCGTTACGCGTTTACGCGTTCGAATCGGCTTATGTGACTAGTTTACATAAAATAGTCGAAACGGGCTTAATCTTATCATTAAATTCTCAATTTCCAGAATGTGTTTAGTTTACCCATTTTATACAAGTATCCAAGCTTGTCGGGTCTAAACCACATTTTATTCCGGTCTCCGCTTAATCTAGCGTTTAGAACCGTAAGGTTTCCTTCTAGCTAGCCGGTCTAAGTCCTTGACTAAATTAAAGACCCGTTAGCATCCTAATAGGTAATAAACCTTCTATACAGATTAAATAGCTTCCGGTAGAAGGTGCCATCAAAAATATTTAGGAATATACTGCTAGCATCAGGTAAATACTTTTAACTTATTTTCCCTTATACGGGCTTGGGATATGGTATTATAATAATACCACTTGGTCGGGTATGAAATTATTTAATCGGATTGTGATTACTAAATTTACATAAACCGTTTTAATCTGTCTTGTTTGATAACATAAGCATTGGGGGTTAATACGGCCGTGTCTTGGATATCATCGGCTCATTTAATTTGAAAATGGCCACGACCTATGCACGGGGTGTAGGCATACACCTGACAGATGAAAAGGCTAAAATATAAACCCACTTGTTGGGGATAACTCCTTTGCGGTTCTATAAGTGGTGAGTCGGTTAATCACGACAGGCTTCCAACCGGCCCCAATTGTAAGACAAACATGTAAATCTGTATACAAGATTATATTTAAATAATTGTCCCAAGTTGTAAAGATTTGTGCCATGTGCATTAAACCAATTTTATAAACATTTTTTTCAAAAAGAGTCAGTTAATTGTATTTACCAGTGTAAATTGACGTATTTTCTTAAAGGCTGATTTGACAGGCACTTCTCGTAATAGGCTGGAGCTATTAGGTGTCATAAGAGGATCTTACAAATCCATAGATACCTGAAGTCTGTTATTTTGTTTCTTTGTATTTATTTATGATCCGCCTGTGGATCTTATTACATTACAGTCTGTATATTCTTTCACTCAGACACTCAGACATTATGGTTTGTAATAGTTTATTCACCAAGCCTTCCGCTGTGCTATTATATTGTGTATATTGACTATGATGATATCAACTACGTCACGATACTCCCCGCCGGGCCCACCGGTAATATGTGGAAATATCGGGGTGTGACAAACCCTTTTTATAAGTTTTAACGCATAATTCATCTCATCATTATAATATGCGTTTTTGTTCAGAATTTTGATATTTAGCCCTCTTTTAGGCATTTCTACAAACACCTAAAGGGCATTATTTTTTCAATCCAACAACCAAGTCTCATGATTAGTTATTTTGCCAAATTTTAAAATCTACACAATGTTCATATATCAAATTTCACATTCGTATTCTGGATTTATTTCATTTAGCTCAAATAACACTAGTTTAACAAATCGTGATTCTAGTGTTCATCATGTTTCTATTAAACCCATTACACACATAATGGATGATTATGAATTTCATGGTTTAGGCGCAAATTCAACAAACTAATGGCTAGGGTTTACTCCTAGACATGATTTCTTTACTGTTTCATCCAAACAACTATCATGCAAGCTATAATTTCAAATCTCATGTGTTCATCTAGAGTTTGAGATGAAATCAAAGTGTGAAATTTGACATACCTTGTGATCACTTCACTGAGGTGATCACTAATTTGTGCTTGAATTTCGATTTGGGTTTGATTTGGCCTCTTGATTTGATCAACTCTTGCACATTAGGGTTTTGAGCATGAGAGCTCTCCTGGCTCTGGTTGGGATCGCAGAACACACACATGTATGTGTGTGTTTTGTGTTTAATAGTTGTTTTAATTAAAACTTTAATTCCTTTGTCCATGTTTAGCCCCTCAACTTTACCCAATTTTTATAAAGGGTATTTTAACCATTGTTGGTTCTTATTATGTCAAGATATCCTAATATTCACCGGGTTACTTTTACCCCTACGGTAATTTACCCGTCTTTTAGTACCAACGTAGTTTAATTACCAAATCTGTTTTCGGGGTGTTACACAACATGTATAAGTTCGCATGTTATGAGTTTTTCAATTCGCATGTGATGTTTATTCTGTTACAGATTTTCGCATGTTTTAATATAATAAATCGCATGTGTAAAAGATATTCATCAAAATCATCATTTTCGCATGTTATGGCTCATACATTTCGCACGTGTTGTTGTTCTTACGTTGAAATTATGCAGTTATTAATATATCGCATGTAAGGAGTATGATAATTCGCATGTGGTTTTTTTTTATTTGATTTATGTAGATGAAAGGATTTACACTCTGGAGGTTGAAGCATCAGCTACACCTGTGGTTGGAATGCAATTTACCTCTATTGAACAAGCATATGCATTTTACAAATCATATGCTAAGTTAGCTGGTTTTTCTACTCGGAAGGGTGGTGAAGTACACAGTGGTGGTATAACCAAAACTAAGTATTTTGTTTGTTCTAAAGAGGGTCATAAGGAAGTGTGTATTGAAGATCGTTATTCGAAGTCAAAAAAGCCATACAAATCAAGGAACAGGGGGACCATTAGAACCGGATGCAAAGCGCATCTTATGATTTGCACGGTGGATGGTAGATTATATACAGTAAAGAGATTTGTTGATGGCCATAATCATAAGTTTGTATGTCCACATGATATTCATATGCTGCCAGCTTACAGATAATTATCAGATGTCTAGGAGGAGATGGTATGGGAACTAGACACTTTAAACCTTGGTCCTGTCAAAGCTTTCCATATAATGAGGAAACGTTATAGTGGTTTCGAGAACGTTGGTGCCATGGTTGATGATTGCAAAAATTTTAGGAATCGAATTAACAGCTATATAGGAGAATATGACGCGGACATGGTGATTAATAGGATGACCGAAAAAAAACAGTATTTAGCTGATTATTCATTTGAATATTCTGTTGATGATGATAAACGGTTAACTGGTTTGTTCTGGGCTGATGGGTTATGCAAGCTTAACTTTTTGGAGTTTGGGGATGTGATATCGTTCGATGCAACTTTCAAGACAAACAGGTAAGTGTTTCAAGACAAACATGTTTTTTATTTATTTTCGCATGTTATATGATTTCCTAAACTTGCAATATCGCATGTGTAGACATTGAAGAGTTGGTGTTGAATATATCGCATGTTATACTGTATATTTTCGCATATGATATCTGTCTATTTCGCATGTTTCAATGTGTATTTCGCATGTGTTTGTTCAGGTACAAGATGGTGTTTGTTCCGTTCACTGGCATTGACAATCACTGTCGAAATGTAACCCTTGGAGCTGGGTTATTGGCATCGGAGAGCATTGAATCTATATAGCAATAACCCGATGCCAATTACGTTTCGCATGTGCAATAACGATGAGTTTAAAAGGAGGATGTGCGACATTGTATGGACTGATTCCATTGAGCCTGAAGAATTTGAGAGACAGTGGAAGTTGGTGATGATTGAGTTCGGTCTCACTGAAAACAAATGGATTGATGATTTTTTTTCGATGAGATACATGTGGATTTCGGCTTTTTACCGGCATGAGCGCATGTCTGGTTTCATGCGAACAACTTCGAGATCAGAGAGCGAGAATCATTTTTTTTGCCAGGTGTCAAATTCGCAACTCACTCTTGTAGAGTTTATGAAACATTTTGACGGTGCAATGGATGTCCAAAGGTTCAATCATAGAAAGATTGATCATATTTCAAGATATACTGAGCCTGTTGATTAGAGCGAAACTACTTTGGAAAAAGATGTTGCTAAGATATACACCAGGTCTATATTCTTTGATCAACAAATAGAGATTTATGGAACAATTTCCGAATGTCTGCCGATGGACACCAAAATCGAGGGTCCACAGATCAGGATATTTTTGAAAGACTTTAAAGCCCATGGAGATGGTTTATTAGAGGTATTATAGCATATATATTTCAAACACACGATTTTGAAAACCTATATGCGAATTTCATTTTCAGAACATGATTTTTCAATATGCGATTTTGATGTACGCATGCGATTTTAAATTTATACAATTAAATGATTTTTAGACATGCGAAATTGTTAATTTACACATGCGATTTTAATTTTTAATATATATTTTTTCTTTTGGTTTTCTTAGGTGTGGTTCAAGAATCTTGAAAATGATGTAACTGCACAGTGTAGCTGTTTGCGTTTTGAGCAGTATGGGCTGCTATGTAAACACATCTATTTTCTTTTCAAGATGTTTGGTGTTAAAGAAATACCAAACAAATATGTTATGAAGAGATGGACAAAGGATGTGGTGCCGAATGAATTAAATGTGAAGTACAATTTAAAGGTGGGTGACAAGGATGTGCAACACAAGGCTAAACGGATTACTCGTGAAATCATCCACACAAGGGAGTATTTGGTTAGCAATTTGATTTCCGACCTTGATCAACTTGTTTTAGTGAGGGATCAAATGATGCAGCTTAAAGAGAGAGTTGATCAGAGTCGTATAACCAAGCAACTTGATCCAAAATTTGACCGATTTTCAAAGTTGATTGGTTACCAACAACCAGTAACTAATGCACCTCCTACTGTCCGTGTGCCGGCTGGTATAAGAAACAAAGGTCGTGGCTCGCATAAAAGGATTAAATCCAAGAAGGAACAAATGATCAGCCGCAAAGGAAAAAAGGTCAAGGACATGTAGTGTATGCAATGAAAAAGGTCATGATATTCGGACTTGCGAGATACTGAAAGGCAAACAACAAAAGAAGAAGATGAAGGGCGTCCAGATTGAAAAAGATCCCAGAGACAAAGACAACGAGGTCGAAGACGATGAAGAGGAAGATGAGTTTGAAGATTACAGTGGTAGTAGTGATGATGGATCTGAAGAAGAAGATCAGTGGGAGGAGGTTTCAGAAGATGAGGAAGATTAATTTTTTTAATGTAAATGCGATTTTATACGAAACACGTGCGATTTTATATTCATCTGTTTATATCATTTTTTCATGCGATTTAGTATATAAACATGCGATTTTACATGCATCAGTTTATAATTAGTCTTACATGCGATTTCACTTTTAGTACATGTGATTTTGTGTTATCTTGTTCAAAACATGTACCCAAAATATAAAGTAGTTGTTATTGTCTAACACAGATACAACCATAAAACGATTAAACAGAAATTTAGTTACTTGAAGCAAAGATTTTGTCACGTTCAGCAGAGCTGAACTCCATCTTCTCCTTCACAGTGTTTAGAGCATCTTTCAGGAAAGAGAAGGCTAAGTCATCAGCTCGAGATTGCTCCTTTATGTGATTCAAAGTTGCGTCTCTGAAGCTTGATGGTGATTCTTCAAGTAGTCTCTCCCACATCTCTTGATTTTTCTTGATTTCTTCAAGAATTTTCCCCTGCATATCAAGAATCAAATGAGAAGAGGTGACATCGGTGCTTATTTCTGTCAACGTGCGAGTTGACAATAGCTCTTTTATTGCAATGTTTTTTATTTTTTCTGAATCTTCAGATGCCATTTTTTGTGGGTGTGTTGTGTGTGTTTTTGTGTTCTATGTCTTAATATGGAAGGTAGTTACTTGGGTATTTTATATTAAAATAGTAAATTTATTATGTAGGTAGGGTGGTAAGTTCAGTAGATTTTATTGTAAAATTGATCATTACATGTCAAATTACAGTCACATCGGTAATAAATTAATTTTTTATATAAAATATTTAAATTTTATTTATTTTAGTTATTAATTCGTAATTTTTTTTTTTGCATTTTTTAGGACAAAGTAATTTGAAATTATTAGCAGCATTTTATTCAAAATCGCATTTGATTCGAAAACGAATTCGCAAACTTTAAGAAATCTCAAAGATAATTAACTTTTTTTGAAATCGCATGTGTAAAACCATGAATTCGCAAACTATAAGAAATTTCAAAGATTTTTAACTTTTTTTTGAAATCGCATGTGTAAAATCATGAATTCGCACATCATAAGACATCTTAAACATTATTACCTTTTTTTTGTAATCGCATGTAATGTTGTATGATTTCGCAAACTTTACAAAAAACACAACGTTTCTTTTTGTCTGAAATATTTTTCGCACGTTTGATATGTATTTCGCATATTTATTTGATTTTCATCCTGCATAATCTTCTTCGATAGACGGTCTATCGATTTGTTTCAGTTCTGAACTTCCAAATTCAGCAGAAATTCAATTCGCAGAAGGAGTTGGTGAATAAGAATCGATCGATTTTTGATTACTTGTTGGATTTTCGAATACGATTTTGAATAAGAATCTTACGGTATGATTTTGAGTTTTTGTTTGCTGATTATTAGGGGTTTTTGATTTCGTAATGGACGATTTTAACCTTGGCGGTTTTATATATATTTTAATTTGATTAATTTAATAGTTAAGCACGGGGTTTATTTGAGATGATCTGACGGTTGTGTTTATAGCGTACGTAATGTACGATTAGGCATATTGTATGATAACCCGCCTATATATATATATATATATAATCCTGGATGTTTGTATAAATAAGGACATGCTAAAAGACTCAAAGTTTTTTTTAACTAAGGGCCTGTTTAAAATAAAAAAAAACGGCTCAATTAACAAGCACAAGTGACTAGTCTAAACAAAATAAGGGGCTGCTAGATTAGGGAAATGAAACAAAACATCGCATTGTCGCAGGCAGTATAGTATATCGCACAGGGAATTGGGGCGAGGGAAACTAGAAACAAAACGTCGATCATATGTTTTTGTCATTTTGATTTCATATGTTTTTGATGTCATATGCTTTTTTATTTCATAATATATTAATATGTGTGATTCTGATTTCATATACTATAAAACTTCATGTGATTGAATGAATGTTTTTGGTTAATATTTAGAAATTATGCCTCCCGTTCCTAAATACAAACACCTATCCGACCATCAAAAACGTAAGAAGAAGAAGCTAGAGGAAGAGAAAAGAAAGGCGGATAAAGTAAAACAAAACCGAATTCACAAGTTTTTTTTCAAAAGAAACTCAAAATTCTAGTTCTAACTTGAGTGACGATAATGTGGGTGAAGAAGATGTGAACGTAGATGAAGAACCACACTGTTCTTTTAACAAGTAGGTATAATAATTTGATCATTTTTGCTACATTATTTTTGTTAATTTATTTTATCTATTTCATAACAATTATCATAGTATTATGGGTTTTTAGTATTTACATATTTGGTTGAATGATTGATGAGTTTATATTATATGAAGATTTACGAATAGGGCCCAAATTTTTTATCTCGAACATGACCAATTTTTTTTTTTTTTTTTTTTGTGATTTTTGGAGACGGCCCTGATAAGACGTTTTTGGAAATCAATTTTGTGTAAGGAACATAAAATTGAAGATTATATGAAGATTATAAGAAAGTTATTTTACTTTTGAAACCCGATGTAGCTTTAATTGAAAAGACAACAATTAGGGTCTTTGGCAGCACATCAATTTTAGCGTAAACATTGAAAATAATATTGATCAAAAGTGCAAAATCACTTGGTACGCTTCACTACAGCAAAAATACATACATTTGTGTGAATAGCAAGACCCAATACATTACTTCCTCCAAAAATATATATACTTATAGCAAAAATACATTACTTTATCCTAAAATATATAGTAGACTGCTAAAATGGTCCATTAGATTTATCACTTTTAGCAATTTATTCTAAAACTTAAATCTTTTGATTCTGGGTCCTGTGGTTTCAATTTTGTTGTCATTTTCATCTAAAAGCAAAATCTAGTCAGATTTTTCAGTTAATATCCATTTTTTTTTGTATTTTTCTTCCCTTTTAACGATGGACAAAATATTCAGATTTTTTAAATTTGTTATAATAAAACGTGAAAAGATCATTTTGCCCTTCATTACAAGGGAGGAAAAAAAAACTTGATGTTAATTGAAAAATCTAACCAGATTTTGATTTTGGATAAAAATGACAATAAAATTGAAACCATAGGAACACATATTAAAGGTTTGAGTTTTGAATTAAATTGATAAAATGATCAAACCGACCATTTTGCCTGTTTACTCTAAAATATAATATACTTATAATTATAATGACCCCACGAAACGTGTAACTTTGGCACACGAATCCTTCTATTTTCCAACATTATCCATATTTATCAAAGGAAAAAGCCACGAAAGAAGTCTGATGTCACAAATATTTCTTAATTTCAAACAATCTATGCCTTGAGTTTAAAGGCAAACTTTTTTTGTGTCCCTTAGATTCTTTTTAAAAGTGACGACCAATCTTTTACAAATGTTTATCTTATTATCAATAGAAGTTTATCTTATTCTCAATAGAAGTTTCGGTAAGTATAGAAAAAAAAAAAAAAAAACAAAAGGAAAAAAAACAATGTAATATTATTCCTAGAAATCTTGGTTCACTTAAAACCTCGGGAATACGCTCCGAAAATAACACCCATGATGATGAGACGAAGAAATATTAATAACACCCATGATGATGAGACGAAGAAATATTAGATATGCTAAGTAATGATGTTGAGACAAAGAAATAAAGACCCTAATGTCGTGAAGATGGTTGCGGATATCAAGCCCTTGAGTTTTTTATGATAGAAACATAGGTTTAAACAGGCGGTTGTGGATTGGGATAGATGGTGTATGTTTGATTTGATGTAAGTTCTTGTGACTTTGTGGTTTTCGGTTTGCTTTTCCCGCCTTGGTGATAGCTTGCCTTGGTTTTGAGGTTTAATAAAAGTTAATTTTCAAAAAAAAAATATATATATATATATGCTAAATAATGATACCCATGATGATGAGACGAGACATATTAGATATGCTAAGTAATGATTATTATTTTTGCAATTCTTCTTGTTACACATTTGTTGGAGAAATCATGTATTTAGTGCTAATGATAACATTTAAGAAACATAAATCATTCTAAGTTTTGATATGATTGTAACTAGGAACTTATGTTATTAAGTTGTTAATTGTTTTACATATACAACATACATGTATCTAAACACTTAATATATATCTCAAGAATAGTGATGATACATAAGAACATAGGATAGTATTGAATAAGATCAACAAGTTGTAAGAAAGAATAAACTTAATTAATTATCAAGTGCAACATTCATCAAATACAACATTCACCAAGTGCTACATACTGCTATAATCGAAGGTGAAAGATCAATGACTTATATTGATAAAGACTTGAAGATATAAAGATCAAAAATGAAAGAACATCTACAAAGAATTAAAGTTTCAAGAAATTCATTTGGAATTAGAAAGAAATTAATTTAAAAGGTAAAATAAAACAAATTGATTTTCTTACAAAAATTCATAAATAACAAAAGTCCCGATTGAACAAACAAGTTCATTATCAATTGGAGGCACTTTAAAATTTTGAATTTACAAGTATTTAGTTTATTTCTTTCTATTTAAAGAGTGTTATCGTGACAAGGGACAAAGCATTATCCAAAATGAAAAGAAAGCATCAATTAATCTTTACCTAACCTCAACCTAAGTTTGATAAAATAAAGATCTAAGTTGATAGGATGGAGATGGATGATTTGAAAAGGCAAACTTTAGAGATATGGGTGTGAAAAATGTGTTTAGCCGCTTAAAGTCATTGCACAACGTATAAAAGCTAAATACCAGTTAAAGGCAAAACCTGAGGGTCCACGGTCGATGGCATCAACCGTCAAGCTGTTTGATTGGTTTTTCTTTGTTTATTGTGCTTTGCCTATAAATACAAGCCAACCCCAACATTTTTTTCACCTACCTCTTTTGCTCAAAACTTTTTAAATAATATCCTAAGATATATCTCTCTGGTTCCCTTAATATTTTTACATCAAATCAAAGAGATTCAAGATAAAGAGAAAAGGCAAAAAAAAAAAAAGAGTTTGTGCCACAAGAAATTATCCGTTCTTGTATATTCCATGGTTATTTATTTGTAGTTGTGAGGAATTTGTAAGGGGTGTCATTAAACTTGTTTAGTGATTAGAAAAAGTGGTGATCACTACCACTTGAGTTAGTGAGACGTAGAAGGTGATCTCCTTGAAAAGAGTCAGACGTTTATACAAGGTGATCACTACCTTTGTTTAGTGATACAATTGTGTAACGGGTATCCCTAACGGAGTAAGGGAGGATAATAGTGTAGAAACTCTCGATCGGGGAGAGGACATAGAGATTAGTTAATCTCTTGAACCTCTATAAATCGGTTTTATCATCTCTTCACTTAACCCTTTAAATACTTGCACATATTATTATCTTTGTTCACAGGAGTATTATTTGATTCAAACAAGTGTGTAATTAGGTTAAGTCAAGTGTTTAACAAAAAAAAATTAAGAAAACCTATTCAACCCCAGCCCCCCCCCCCCCTCTAGTTTTCTGCAACATTATATAAACTCATATACTTATGTCTACAAAGATAAATGAACTCGTAAGCTCAATGTAAGCAAAAGACGCAACATTAGTTGGTATTAGAAGTAAAATGATTACGATGGTGTTCTTTAATTTTCGATTAATGTGGCCTTTTGAGTTTGGTAATAAGAAGTTGAGGACGAGTATTGGTTTGGTAGATGGATGGAGTGGAGGAGGAAGGGTCTAAGGTTGGACTGAATGGGCTAGGAAAAAGCGGTACAAGACGAAATAGGCTGAAGAAGGTTGAGCGGCATGACTATTCTAGCTTGACGATGCAAGAGTAGCGAGATACGTGATTCGGGACGTGAGAGAGCAGGAGCCCCACCAAAAAAAAAAAACAAAAGAAAAAAGGGACCGGAGGCGGGGGAGAGCGAGAGCACGGGATCCATGCCATCTTCCCGAAGTGGTGAAATCGGGTTCCACTATCGTAATAGTGTGGGAGGTGGGGTTTTATTTTTGGTTTTTCAAAAAAAAAATTACAATTCGATATTTAATTATAGGCCTAATATCCCATGAGATATTTAAATGCTACTAATTAGCAACCCATCTGGGCATATGTTGTTCGCACCTTTTGCATTAGAGCTTGTATGAGAATTGGGTGTTTGTAAGCTATTTTGTTGTTGTACATTATGTTGCTATATAAGGGTTTTGTTTGGTGGGGGCTTCTCCATTTGCTCCCCAACTCACCACCACCGCCTTTTTTACGTCTTCCCTTTTGCGATGGTCTCCAGCATTTCACGCCTCCGTTGACTGATTGTTTTCTGGCTGATTGTTTTTTTGTTGGTATTAGAAGCAAAATGAATATGACGGTGTTCTTTGATTTTCGGTTAATGTGGCCGTTTGAGTTTGGTAACAAGAAGTTGAGGAACGTATTGGTTTGGTATATGGATGGAGTGGAGTAGGAAGGGTCTAAGGCTGGACGAAATGGGGCTAGTAAGAAGCAGGACATGACGAAATGGGTTGATATAGCTAGGGGCGTGAGATGGAGAGGAAGGTTGAGAGACATGACTATCCCGGTTTGACGATGCAAGAGTAGTGAGATACATGATCTGGGAAAGAGGGGGGATGTGCGAGAGCGAACCCCCCCCCCCCCACCCAAAAAAAACAAAAGAAAAAAAACTGGACCGCAGGCAGGGGGACCAAGAGCACATCCATGCCATCTTCCCTATGTGGTGAAATCGAGGTTCCACTATGGTAACAGTGTGGGAGGTGGGGTTTTTATTTTTTTTGTTTTAAATAACCAAATTACAATTCGATATTAATGCTCTGGCTAGTTAACCCATGTGATATTTAAATACTACTGATAACCAATCTGGGCATATGTTGTTTGCATCTTTTGCATTAGAGCTTGTATGCATATTGGGTGTTTGTAAGTTGTGTTGTTATTGTACATTACGTTTCTATATAAGGATTTTAGTTTGGGGGGGGGGGGAGGTTCTCCATTTGCTCCCCAAATCACCACAACCAACTTCTTTACGGCGTCCCTTTTATGACGGTCTCCGATGTTTCACACTGTCGTTGACTGGTTGTTTTCCGGCTGATTGTTTGTTTGTTAGTCTTTGATTGTTGAGGCTTCATTGTTATCTACACAAGGTAATCCCAAAGGTATTCGAAATGTTAGGGTTTCGTTGTTCTGGTTTTTTTTTCCTTTTACAATAGTTTCTTTAACAGATCCGCGGTTGCATGTCGTTTATTTACACTAGCATGACTTTCACGGCCTCCTTTCCGATGTTCTGTTGTATTCGACTTACATCGGTGGCTTTTGGTTGTCGTTGATATTCTATATATTTTTGAACTTATCCTTTGGGGTTTTTGTTTGGATATACGGTTGTCGTTGATATTCTATATATTTTTTGAACTTATCCTTTGGGGTTTTTTGTTTGGATATACAAAGGTCTTGGTGTCCATGACGATGAACTCTGTGTCATTCAAGAGAATCATGTTTTTTGCATATTGATTATTTTTCTGTTGTTGTATGGTACAAACGATTTGCTGTTGTTGATTGTCCTTTGTGGTTGTATGTTCCTCTATTGAATGTTGTTGAGGGTGATGTTATGATGGATGTGTTTTTTGGGGGCTGTATTGTTGTTGTCTGTGAAGATGAATAATTTGTTTCGTTGAAGACGAGTTGCTTTATGCAAGATGTTGCTGGTTTTCTTTTGATTATGGATATGGTTGCTAAATTGATGGAGATGACTATGGTTCATCCGAGATTTCAAAGCTACCACTTAGCAACCCATTTAGGCATAGGTTGTTCGCACCTTTTGCATTGTAGCTTGTATGTGCATTGGGTATTTGTAAGTTATTGTTTTATTGTTGTACACTATGTTTCTATATAAGGGTTATGTTCAGTGGGGGCTTCTCCATTTGTTCCCCAAGTGACCACCACCATCCCTGTGTCGTGCATTTTGCAACGGTTGTCAGCGTTGTAAGGTTGTTCGTATACCCATTTGAAGAGTATACGAAAGACATTGTTGGTTGTGTGTGGTTGTGAAGTCATCCTGTTTTGACAAAGATGATGACAAAGTGGTCTCACCGTAAGAATTTAAGTGAATGTTATACTGTTGGTTTTTGTGCTTACGGCTCGGGCCTTAGTAGCTTCATCTGAGATTAAGTGTGATGATGTTGCTTATCATTTGGCATGGCCTCATTTGATGCAGCAATGTTAAGCTTCCGAACACTGGAAACTTCATTTCCTTAGATTACCTAACAATGTACATTTACACGTTATTGTATTCTTTTAAGTTGTCGACTTGGTTTATTGGAGCTCATTGGGCTGACAAGTTTACTTATGCCAAGTTGTGTTGCTGATTAGTAGTATTCAAATTCAAATTGGCTATGATGTTTGCAATATGGTTTTACAAATCTGTGATGGCTTGATAAGAGCAACAAGTATATACCGCATTCCTAGATCGAATAACAAAAAAAAAACAACTCAATTTTTATATTTCTTTTCCTATGTTTTTTGGTTTACTTTTTTGTTGTGTTAATTTTGAATAAAACAGTGTTGGTGATGTTGAACAATGAGTTCCATTGGTGCTTGTAAGCACACCAAAGGTCTTTATTGATTTGTTCTAGCCAAGTTGTTTCACTTTACCTTTTTTCGTATAATGTTTTTTTAGGGTGGGGGGTATGGTTAATCACTCAAGGGTGATTGAGTGATTTTCTACCAAATAATATTATGACATGTCAACTCACCATTTCACTCCTCATTTTGCACTCAATCGGGGGTATGGTTAATCACTCTAGGGTGTTTGAGTTATATATTTTCTGATTGGTTTATTCTCTCCTCTCTCTCTCTCTCTCCTCTATCACTCTTCTCCACATCGGTGACCATACCCCGATTTCTCACCCTCTCTCCTACTCAAACACCCTCACTCAATCATGAGGGTGTTGATGTGTGCAAAATGCAACATATAAATTACATTAAATGTGGCATAAAACAAATCCTTTTTTAGTACTAATGTTGGAAAAAGTGTGTTTTTGTCTTCCTTTTGTATTTTCAGAATTAAATGAGCTCAAATGAACAAAAAAAGCAAAAAAGACAGCTAAATCTAACATAAATACAAGAAAAGGGATAAACGTGGCATGCCCGACCCCCGACAGCATCTTCCCAAGCAAAAACAAGAGAACAGAAGGTTGGACACGCCGCGTGCTCAATGAGCACGGGGGCGTGCCCAAGTGTCTGCAGAAAAGACAAAGTTGTAGAAGCTTCTATCACCCACCACGGGGGCGTGCCCAGCGGACACGAGGCCGTGGTCAACTCTAAGATTCGCAGAATCTGGGGAAATCTTGATAGTACAGATACGCTTCTGCACACGGGGTCGTGCCCAGCGGACACGGGGGCGTGGTCAACTAATGCAGACAAACTGCAATTAATGAAGAAAGAGAAGGAGAGTGGACACGGGGCCGTGCCTGAGCTGCTGTTCAGGCTATAAATAGGGGTGTTTGGCTCATTTGCAAACCATCCCTTGGCACACCACCTATCTCACACTTCATCCACACTCCACCACCACCACAACACCATCATCCACCACCACCATCCATCATCCATCATCCATCATAGAGTGTGTGAGTCTTCTCGGGATCCAAGATTGATCGTAAGAGTTCTTGACAATCATAGGCCATGTTTGCCTAAGTCTCTTACATCACTTGGTGAAGATAAGTGTCTAGTGTAATACTTTTTATTTTTAATCTTTTCGCACTTTTTATTTGGTTATGTATTAATGACTTTAATAACTAGTTTCTTATGTTGAAGGTGATTCTTCCTTATCGTTTGTCCGTGGTGTCTTGGCATTATTTTACTGTCTATATAAAATAAAAGATTTTCACCATTCATATCTCCACGGTCTATATGGAGGTATGTTGGCTACCTGGTCAGGGGTTAAGGGAACGGTTTGGTAAGAGTCTTGCCTTGTTCAGTGTATAGATCCTGCAAGGACCTGGGTCAAATTTAGTAGTACCTCCTTCGATACCCAACGGTATTGGATGGCAGCGGTCCAAACTCTTTGATGCCCTCATATGTAAGCTACTATTAAAACTTTAACCCGGCTACTTAGGACTGTATCCCTGCTGACTCAGACTACTTAGCCGAGGGTAACGTCACCTTTAAAAGAGGGGCCTACCACATTATGCATTAATAACTTAATTAATTATCTTTCAATAATCTGACCCTTTAGGATTGTAAGTCGGATCCAAGTGATTCATCTTGTCTTTCTGTTTTTTATTTTATTTTTCCGCATTTTAGTTAGTTTTATTTTTAGTTAAAAACCTTTTTCTAAACATTTGATTTGATTAGACGTTGAGGATAAACCGGCATTAAAAGCTCTTGTGTCCTTGGACGACCTCGGTATCTTACCAACACTATACTACGCTCACGATGGGTGCACTTGCCCATATGTGTGTTTACTGTTAGTAAATATCGTGTTTTATAAATTTAAAACTTGGCTAAAAAGTGAAAAAGGGCTTAAATTATACATTAAAAACCTATACACACTTACGCACATCAAGTTTTTGGCGCCGTTGCCGGGGACACAAGGATTTTAAGAAAGTTAGGAATCAACGGCCTAATCGTTTTTTCTAATTTTTCTGTTTTTTTAGGATTTTCTTAATTTTTCAGTCTCTGCAGAGCTCAGCACGGGTCGTGCCAGGTCGGACACGGGCCGTGCCCAGCATTGTTACTGGCAGTTTTTATTTTCCGAGTTACAGAGAGTTGAGCACGGGGCCGTGTCGGTGGAACACGGGGCCGTGTCAAACTCCACAGTAACCGGGATCCGGAAAACAATTACTGTATCTCCGACCACGGGCCGTATTCATCTGAGGTAATCTTGGACCAACGTACCCTCATGGATTACCTACGACCCACCGTAGGTAATCTCGGCGCCGCTATCAATGCACCGAATTTCGAAGACAACAACTTCGAACTTCGACCGCATTTGATACAAATGCTTCAAAACTCCGCAACCTTTCATGGGCTTGCGGACGAGGATCCCCATCTACATATTACTAATTTCTTAGAAATATGTGATACCTTTCGGATCAATGGAGTATCAAACGACGCCATCCGCCTTCGAATGTTTCCATTTTCACTAAAAGACCGAGCTAAGGCTTGGCTTAATACCCTCCCAGTTGACTCGGTAAACACCTGGGATGAACTAGCCCAAAAGTTTCTATATAAGTATTTCCCTCCTGCTAAAACGGCTAAACTAATGACTGAAATTAATACATATTCACAAGAGGATAGGGAATCCTTATATGAAACTTGGGAAAGGTTCAAGGAGCTACTAAGAAAGTGTCCTCATCACGGTCTTGCGGTATGGCAACAAGTATCCACTTTCTACAATGGGTTGTTTCCATACACAAGACAAACACTTGACTCTAGCTCCGGGGGACTTTTAGGTAATCGTCGCCCAAATGAAATATATAATCAAATTGAGGAAATTGCTCAAACCAATTTTCAGTAGCACACTCCCCGAGGCAATAAATCTATTGCCCCGGGCACCCATAAGGTTGATGAAAGCACTTCTTTACAAGCTCAAATCGAGGCCCTTTCTTCAAAAATTAAAAAGCTAGAAATGGCAAAAACAGCCTCGGTTATGGCTTGTGAGGGGTGCGGTGGGCCACATGAAAATTAGAGTTGTATGAAAGAAGTAGATGATCAAACAGAATCGGTAAACTACATTGATAACAGACCTAGGCCGTCGGGTCCTCCAACGAGTACCTACAACCAAGGATGGCGTAACCACCCTAACCTTGGTTGGAGAGAACCCGACAATGGTAGTAACCAACAAAATCTAAACCAACGAACAAACTTTCAACAACCAAGAATCGAGTCACAAAATTTCTCTCAACAACAAGGTGGACGAGAAAGGCTTGAAGATACTGTATCTCGCCTCATCTCCGACACCGAAAAGAAAAACTCGGATCGATTTCAACAATTGGAATCGAATTTTAGAAATCAACAAGCTAGCATTCAAAACATTGAAAAGCAATTAAATCAAATAGCTCAGAATTTCTCCGAGAGACCATAAGGCGCGTTACCAAGTAATACCGAAACCAACCCAAAGACATAAGTACATCTCATCACATTGAGAAACCGTACCGTGAGTCCCGAGGAGGCTCCATTACCACCAAGTGAAAGAAGCCAATCTAGCCAAACCATAACTCCACCCACGCCCCAACAAGAAAAGGCTTCTCCACCAATTCAAGAGCCTACTAAGACTCCTCCGATTCCATACCCCGGTCGGTTAATTCGACAAAAGAGCGATGACCAATTCGCTAAGTTCGAAAATTTACTAAAACAATTGCATGTTAATATTCCATTTATCGAAGTCCTAACTCAAATGCCTAAATATTCAAAATTTATGAGGGACTTCCTCACCCATAAACGGAAAATTGAATCATTGCAATTAGTTAATTTAGGCGAAGAATGTTCCGCCTTGCTACTCAACAAACTCCCGCAAAAGAAGATTGACCCTGGAAGCTTCACAATTCCTTGCTCGATTGGGGAATCCCCCATTCGCAATGCACTAGCCGATCTCGGGGCTAGCATCAACCTCATGCCCGCATCAATGTTTAACCGACTCAGCCTAGGGAAAACAAGCCCTACAAAAATAAGCATACAACTCGCCGATAGGTCCGTCAAATATCCACAAGGTGTCGCTGAAAATCCATTGGTCAAAGTCGGCGAATTTGTCTTCCCGGCCGACTTTGTCATACTAGATATGGAGGAAGATACTGAAGTACCACTCATCTTAGGGAGGCCATTCCTAGCTACGGCCCAAGCGGTGGTAGACATGAATGATGGAACACTAACATTGAAGATTGGGGACGAGGAAATGAAGTTTGGAGTTGGAAAAAGAGTAGAAGACGACGACCCAGTTAACTACATGAAGGTCATAGACTCAAGTTTGGATTACGCTCTCCGACGGTGTAGCATGGGATGCAAAACATCCCACTTGGGTAACATATGACCAGGCTTTGGGTCTAGCCAGGGACCCTTATAAACGTGGCGCACCACAGAGGCATTCCGCGGAACTATCCTTAGCTTAGTTTAGATTAATTTTTATGTTTTCTAGTTTAGTTTTAATTTGCAGGAATAAAACACACTCAGGATGGTGAAGGATACCAAGGAAAACTTGAACCAGCACCCCATGCACAAAAACAGGGCCACCCGACAAATTTTTCTTCATTACAGCAAGTTCAGCACGGGGCCGTGCTCACCCAACATGCCCTGTGCCCAGCCGTCTGCAGAAAATGCCCAGTTCAGGTAACTGGACACGGGCCGTGCTCACCCAACACGCCCCCGTGCCCAGGCTTCTGTTTCTTTTTACTCATTTTTTGTTACTGGCGATCTGAACACGGGGCCGTGGCCGGACACCACGGGGCCGTGTCCAGACGCCCAGTAACATAATTTTTTTGTTTTTTCACACCTTTTTACACATTCAATCAACCTAAAAACTTATTTTTGGGACACATTGAGGACAATATGTAATTTAAGTGTGGGGGGATGCTAAAACCTTGAATCTTGCAAGTCCTAATTACAAGCCTTACACAAAACTCTATTGGAACCGCTAATCTTCATTTTTTTTACCTGTTTAGGTTTAATTTGGGAGTTTCAAGTTCTAAAAAGATTATATTTTTACAAATTTACAACCGATAGCGTCGTGATAGAAAGAACCAACATAAGAAAATTATGAAACGGCATGACAAGTTTAGTTAAAATTTGATTATATATACTTGATCACATAAAAACCCATTCCCACAAAAAGTGAGTTTTGAGCCTTTATTGAGGATACAAATACATATCTTTAAACTAATTTCTCATTTTTCGTTTCTTGTGTGAATAGCCGCTTGGTTCTTACGACTCTAGAACTTGCCACGACAATACATTCCCGGTCCTTACCAACTTAAACCCGAGTAAATAAATGATGGAGGCATTAGGACTAACCCTTTTTATTTCTACACCATTATTTTTCTTTTTTTTACCACCTACCCAAAATCCCTCTAGTTAACCTCTTTGAGCCTAAACCTTTTCATTTCTTAACCCAAAACAAACACCCTTTTACCCACCAAAACTTTTTTTATTTTTTATTTTTAACCCTTTGTTTTAGTAACAAGCTCGGTTTTTCTCAAGCCTTCCTTATGAAAAAAAAAAATATGTGATGATGAAGCAAAAAGAAGTAAACAAACAAGTTTATCAAAAACAACTTTGTTTGAAAAAAGTGCTTCATAAAAAATAAAAAGTTACAAAAAAAAGTCTTACGAAAACCGACGCTTTTTACGCCTTTCGCCCTTTTACTAACCACTAACCCAACCACCTACCTTTAACCCAAGCCTAACCCTTCACCCAAAAAGTCCTCTTGATATTTACAAAGGTGTATAGTTAAAAAGGAGGAGGATTGATTGCTTGGTAAGCTTATGGTAGGAGTAAGTTCCATGCCGCTCTCGAGTGATTCACTAAAAAACATCTTCGGCCGAGTGTTGAGTGATCCCTGTAAGGTATGTGAACTTGTATATAAGTGGAATTTAAAAAAAAAAACATGTTATGCCCTAATAAGTAATTTATCTTATGTAATGTTTTAAATAAATCATGACGAATAGGATTGTAAATAAATAAAAATAAAACTTAATAAAGAATCTTGGAAATCCCGACACTCTATGACAAGCCCAAAAACCTTCTTTTCTACCCATTCCATTTGGGAGTGTAAAGCCACCTTATAAAAAGTTTTGCTTGAGGACAAGCAAAGATTCAAGTGTGGGGGTATTTGATGGGTGCAAAATGCAACATATAAATTACATCAAATGTGGCATAAAACTAACCCTTTTTAGTACTAATGTTGGAAAAAGTGTGTTTTTGTCTTCCTTTTGTATTTTCAGGATTAAATGAGCTCAAATGAACAAAAGAAGCAAAAAGGCAGCTAAATCTAACATAAATACAAGAAAAGAGATAAACGTGGCATGCCCGACCCCCGACAACAACTTCCCAAGCAAAAACAAGAGAACAGAAAGCTGAACACACCCCGTGCTCAATGAGCACGGGGGCGTGCCCAAGTTTCTGCAGAAAAGACAAAGTTGTAGAAGCTTCTATCACCCACCATGGGGGCGTGCCCAGCGGATACGGGGCCGTGGTCAACTCTAAGATTCGCAGAATCTGGGGAAATCTTGATAGTACAGATACGCTTCTGCACACGGGGTCGTGCCCAGCGGACACGGGGGCGTGGTCAACTAATGCAGACAAACTGCAATTAATGAAGAAAGAGAAGGAGAGTGGACACGGGGCCGTGCCCGAGCTGCCGTTCAGGCTATAAATAGGGGTGCTTGGCTCATTTGCAAACCATCCCTTGGCACACCACCTCTCTCACACTTCATCCACATTCCACCACCACCACAACATCATCATCCACCACCATCATCCATCATCCATCATCCATCATAGAGTGTGTGAGTCGTCTCGGGATCCAAGATTGACCGTAAGAGTTCTTGACAATCATAGGCCACGTTTGCCTAAGTCTCTTACATCACTTGGTGAAGACAAGTGTCTAGTGTAATACTTTTTATTTTTAATCTTTTCACACTTTTTATTTGGTTATGTATTAATGACTTTAATAACTAGTTTCTTATGTTGAAGGTGATTCTTCCTTATCATTTGTCCGTGGTGTCTTGGCATTATTTTACTGTCTATATAAAATAAAAGATTTTCACCATTCATATATACACGGTCTATATGGAGGTATGTTGGCTACCTGGTCGGGGGTTAAGGGAACGGTTTGGTAAGAGTCTTGCCTTGTTCAGTGTATAGATCCTGCAAGGACCTGGGTCAAATTTAGTAGGACCTCCTTCGATACCCACCGGTATTGGATGGTGGGGGTCCAAACTCTTTGATGCCCTCATATGTAAGCTACTATTAAAACTTTAACCCGCCTACTTAGGACTGTATCCCTGCTGACTCAGACTACTTAGCCAAGGGTAACGTCACCTTCAAAAGAGGGGCCTACTGTCGCAACCCCCGATCCCAGTTTCCCCGGGAACGGGCGGCCGCGAGCCAGTTTTGGTGGTATCGATGTGTTGTCTAATATGGCAGCAGAATTTTTTTATCAGGACCGTAGTTAGGAAATGTTTATCAGAGTAAAATACCACATTTTCATAATATTAAACAAATGGGGTAAAACCCAAGTTTAGAGTACATGCGTTTCCATAGGAATAAATCCTATTTATTTAATAAAAACATTTATTTTATTTTTAGGTAACTTTATTGCCACTTTTCTAAGCCCTCAGTGCTGTCCAGCTGGCTTCTATTTGGCTTTCGCATTTTGTTACCTGAAACGCGTTTTTAAAAATATTTATCAGTGGGAAATACTGGTGAGCGAATCCCAGTTTAATCAAGTTTAAATAAAAAGTCACAGTGTACAGTATTGAGAGCGATCCCGCAATTATATTTGTTTACAAGACATAACAATTAACATCCATGGTACTGTCAAACCCGACTTGTGGACATGTTACTCCTTGACCAGGTGGTAACAAATTTTGTATACAAAACCCCAACATACTCATCATAATTGTATGCTTACAAATACTCAATAACTGTTATTCGCATGGAAAAGTATTTAAGGTTTTGTAAAAACATTTAACAAAAGATTTACAAAAAGTGGATTAACTCACATTGCTGTCTTAGATTTTCCGTAAGGGTTTCCCGGTGATAATCTATAATTTACACAAATGTACACGCGTTAGTATGAATAACCCATTTTAACATTAGTAATACCCTCCCCGAGACGGCATTCCAATGACTACGTCAGATAGAACCACGACAGCCATTACGGAACCCTAGATCAATCGGGTAGCGTATCTAATACGTATCCAGGGGTTATAATACTTACAACGGAGCAGAACTTCGCTAATTAGGGGGGTATAATACCCGAGTATTATGCCTAATATCAGAATTTGAGATTGAGAAATGATCGTGAGCGAATTCCAAATGAAACCCGATAGCCTGCTTATATAGTTGCTGAAACTGACTCTCACGGCCCACGTAAGAGTAGCCTAAGGGCTACGCGGCCCGCGTCAAACCCCGGTCAAAGCGTAGCTCGTCCGGATCACCAACTAGACTTGACACGATGATGACACGTGTCATCACCGGGGCTGCGCCACATTTTAGGGCTCTCGCGGCCCGCGTAAAGATTGGGGTGGGTCTACGCGGCCCACCTCAGCTTAAGTTTCAAAATTTTAATTTATTTTTAATATTATTTATTATATTTGAGGCCCGTTTTCGCGTATGGGGTGTATTTAGGGACATTTTGAGATATTTTAAAATATATTAGGGTGTCGGAAAAATAATCGAGGGTATCGGTTTAATTTTGAGAGTTGTTATATCCTCCCCACCTTGTTTTAGAGCTCGTCCTCGAGATCTACTGGAACAAGTGTGGATATTTCCTTTGCATTTCAGATTCAAGCTCCCATGTGTACTCAGGTCCTCTTTTGGAGTCCCACTTCACTTTGACCAGAACTAATCTCTTATGCTTGAGGTTTTTTACTTTCCTGTCTTCAATCTGTAGAGGCCTCTCTACAAATTTGAGTTGTTCATTTACCTCTATGTCCTTAAGAGGTACTACTAGCGATTCATCAGCTAAACACTTCTTGAGATTAGATACATGAAACACATCATGTATTCCTGCCATTTCCTCTGGCAGTTGTAGCTGATAAGCTACAGGTCCTATTCTTCTATTAATCTCAAAAGGTCCAATATATCTGGGACTTAGCTTCCCTCATTTGATGAATCTTACCACTCCTTTCCAAGGAGAGACTTTCAACAATACTTTATCTCCTACTTGAAATTCCAATGGTTTGCGTCTGTTATCAACATAACTCTTCTGTCGATCACGTGCTACTTTCAGTCGTTCCTTGACTTGAATAATCTTGTCGGTTGTTTCTTGTACTATCTCAGGTCCAGATAATTGCTTCTCCCCAACAGACTGGGGTTCGGCACTTTCGTCCATAAAGTGCTTCGAATGGTGCAGCATTGATACTTGTGTGATAACTGTTATTATAAGAAAATTCTATTAAAGGTAAGTGATCGTCCCAATTACCTCCGAAATCAATTACACAAGCTCTAAGCATGTCTTCCATTGTCTGAATTGTGCTTTCGCTTTGTCCGTCCATTTGAGGATGATAAGCTGTGCTCATATTTAACTTAGTTCCCATGGCTTTTTGGAAACTTGACCAAAAATGAGAGGTAAATCGACTATCCCTATCAGAAACAATTGATAAAGGAATTCCATGTAATGAAACAATTTCATTTACATACAATTTAGCTAGCTGTTCCACACTGAAAGTTTCCTTCATTGATAGGAAATGAGCTGACTTGGTTAGTCTATCTACAATCACCCAGATTGTATCATTGCCTTTCTTTGTTTTGGGTAATTTAGTAACAAAATCCATTGTTATTAATTCCCATTTCCAAACTGGCATTTCTAGTTGTTGTAACAATCCTGAGGGTTTCTGGTGTTCAGCTTTAACTTGTGAGCAAGTTAAACATTTAGAAACATAGGCTGTTATGTCTTTCTTCATTCCTATCCACCAGAAATTTTTCCTTAAATCCTGGTACATTTTATCATTTCCTGGGTGCATCGTATACTTAGACTTATGGGCTTCTTCTAATATACGATGACGTAGGTTTCCTAATTTAGGTATCCACATTCTCTTTTTATGGAATCTCCAAATTCCATCTGTTCCTGGTTCTAATTCCTTAATCATACCTTTTAATTTTTCAGTATCATCCTTGATTACTGATTCTTGCGCTTCTGTTATTTGATCATTTAAATCTACTTGTAGATTCAATTTAAGAGAACGTACCCTTTTTGGCTTTTCATGATACTTTCGACTTAAAGCATCTGCCACTACATTTGCTTTTCCTTCATGATACTGGATATCACAATCATAATCACTAAGCATCTCCATCCAACGTCTTTGTCTCATATTCAACTCCTTTTGCCCGAAAACATACCTTAAACTTTTATGATCAGTGAATATGGTAAACTTACTACCATAAAGGTAATGTCTCCAAATCTTAAGGGCAAAAATTATAGCTCCTAATTCTAGATCATGGGTTGAATAATTTTCTTCATGATTCTTAAGTTGTCTAGATGCATAGGCTATAACTTTTTGACGTTGCATTAATACACATCCATAACCTAACTTAGAAGCGTCACAATAGATTACAAAATCTTCAGTTCCTTCTGGTAACGCTAGTATGGGTGTATTAGTTAATCTTTGTTTAAGAATTCTAAATGCTTCTTCTTGTTTTGGTCCCCATTCAAACTTAATGGATTTACAGGTTAACTTAGTTAAAGGAATGGCTATTCTGGAGAAATCTCGAATAAACCTTCTATAATAACCGGCCAAACCTAAGAAACTTCTAACCTCGGTTGGTGATTCAGGGTTTTTCCATTTAGTAATCGCCTCGATCTTTGTGGGATCCACATGAATTCCTCCGTGGTTCACTAAATGTCCAAGAAATTGTACCTGTTCTAACCAAAACTCGCACTTCGAAAATTTTGCCTAAAGCTTTTCCTTTCTTAATAGACTTAAAAGTGCGTGCAAATGCTTTGCATGATCCTCTTTACTGTTAGAGTAAATTAGAATATCATCTATGAAAACGATTATGAATTTATCCAAATATGGCTTACATATTCGGTTCATCATGTCCGTAAATGCGGCTGGGGCATTGGTTAAACCAAATGGCATGACAGTAAATTCATAATGACCATACCTTGTTCTGAATGCGGTTTTAGGAATGTCCTCTTCCTGTACCTTTAATTGATGATATCCTGACCTTAAATTGATTTTAGAGAAAAATCGAGCTCCTTGCAGTTGATCGAACAGATCATCGATTCTCGGTAATGGGTACCGATTCTTGATCGTGACTTTGTTCAATTCACGGTAATCAATGCACATACTCATTGAACTGTCCTTCTTTTTAACGAATAAAATCGGCGCTCCCCATGGTGACGAACTTGGCTGTATGAATCCTTTTTCCAGCAATTCATCTAATTGTTTCTTTAGTTCTTGCATTTCGTCTGGTGCCAAACGGTAAGGTGCTTTGGCAATTGGTGCGGTTCCAGGTAGCAGGTGAATTATGAATTCAACTTCTCTGTCTGGTGGTAGTCCTGGTAATTCTTCTGGGAAGACATCTGAAAACTGGGACACTACTGGAATGTCTTTTAGTTCTTTTCCTTTAGTGTTAGTGATTATGGAAATCAAATACACTATAGAACTTTTTCTTATATAACTTGCAGTTTTCATCGCAGAGATGAATTTTGTGGACCTAGAGGACTTATCTCCTTTAATTGTGATCGTTTTACCCTTAGGTGAATTTACTTGGATTAAATTTTGATCACATAAAATACTGGATTTATTGGCTATTAACCAATCCATTCCTAATACAACATCAAATCCCGTCGAATTCATGGGATAAAGGTTTGCCCTAAACTTTTGATTTAAAATTTCTATTCTTGCTCCCTGCAAGATTTCAGAAATCCTAACAGTTTCCACATTAGCTGTCTCTACTAAACATTCTTGTGGTAGTTTAGTTAATGACTGGTTTAGCAGTTTACAAAACGAAGTATTAATAAAACTTTGGTTTGCACCAGAGTCAAATAATACTTTAGCAAAAAACATCATTAACTAAAAACGTACCAGCTATAACGTCTGGAATCATTTTGGCTTCATCTGCAGTTAGAACAAATGCTCTAGCATTTTAGTGTTCCTGTTGTTCACAGCTGGAGTCAACTTCGGACAGTTTGGCTTAATGTGGCCTTTTTCTCCACAATTGTAGCATAATCCATTACTGGATTTTCTCCTGCAATCTTCTTCCTTGTGTCCTTGCATCTTGCAGAAATTGCAAAGAGTGGAGCATTTTCCTGAATGCTTTTTCTTGCAGACCTTGCAGAAAGGTGTAGAGGTAGAACCTACATTTCTACGGTTGTAATTCCCAGAACGGAATTCTTGAGTAAGCCTTTAGGTTAAGTTCCTCCTCTGTTCTTCTTCTCTAGTGCGAATTAATTCATCTGTCAAGGTATTCGCTAGTTCTACAACTTCTTCTATAGTTTGAGGTCTAGCTGCCTTGACTACATGTCTAATCTCTCTGATTAATCCCCAGATGTAACGGGAGATTAGCACCGGTTCTGGTGATGCAAGGGTTGGCACTATTCTAGCATATTCAAAGAATGTAATAGTATAACCCTTACTATCTACCCCGGTCATCCTAAGGTTTAGAAACTTATTAGCTATTTGTTCCTTTTCATTGGGAGGGCAGAATTTCCTTTCTACCATATTCTTAAATTCTTCCCATTCTATCTTGTAAACCCTATCACTTCCTCTTGATTGGAGGATAGTGTTCCACCATTCTAAGGCTGAGTTCTTAAACAGATTAGAAGCAAACATTATTTTGTCTTCTTCAGCACACTTGCTTATTTTTAAAACAGCCTCAGTTTTCTCTATCCAGCGTAGAGCTGCAATGGGTCCTTCATTACCCGAGAATTCTATTGGTTTGCAGGACCAGAATTCATTGTAAGAACAACCGTAAGACATGGTTCTTCTTCTTTTGGGAATGGGCACTTAAAGTATGGGTCCATTGTTCACGCTGTGTTCTGGTTCAACTGGTCGCTTACTGCTATGTTTACTTTTATTATTCGCTTCTTGAACAGTTTGAATAATAAATGGCATTGCATCTATAATTCCTTGTGCCACTATGTGTTGAACGATACTATTATCCACTTGGTTTCCATTGTTATTGATGCTCGGATTCTCATTAACCACGTTAATGTTACTCTGGTTATCGTTATTCAGATTTCCTTGATTTCCTTCATTGGCCATCTGAATTTTAAACATTTACCCCGTATTAATATAACAAATAATATTAATATAGTGAATCTCATGACACGCAATCTAGCCAAAAGCGTCGATCATTGCGACTTTACTCTATTCATATACTATTATGCATCTATTACACACCAGTACTGAAATAAAAATTACAATACCAACTGAAATAGAATTACACTAATAGTAATAGGCACCCGTACACACATATTTTATTATATTATATTATTATTATTACTATTACCGTCTCACCAACACATTTAAGGATATGGATTCATCCAAAAATCCATATTGCGCTCATCGTATTTCCATACGAGTCGCTCTCCTACCTGTCGCATTATCTCGCTGCTTTCTAAAATTTCCTCACCAAAAGTCCTAAGTTCTTGCACGTTTTCTGCACTCATTGGGGGCGCAGGTTCTAGGACTGGGTTTGGAATCTGGGGTGCGGGTTCCTGGTATGGGGGTGAAAGTGCCTGAAATCGGTAAGGATCTTCTAAGATCTCCCTAATATAGTCATCATGGTAATAGGGATCTAAAGGGTCCATACCTGGGTAGGCTCCTATGTTCTGCATAGGTGTGTCTTCATGGATTGGGTAACGTTGCTCATAGTCCCTAACGTCATCCCACCAGGGATCGTAATTTGGGTCTAGGGGATTTGGTGCTGGTACCCTAGGGATTTCTTCCGGATTGAAGTCATGCATCTCTACTTGGTTTTCAGGGTTTTTTATCTCCATAGGTTGATCAGGGATTGGCAGTTGTGGTTGAGGTGCTATTATTTGCTCCAGATTTGGGTCAGCTGCTGTGGTGGCTAAAATATGGATGTTGGCTATACCCCTATTTATCATATCCTGGGCATAGGCATATGTCTCTCTCTTGGTTGCTGCTAGTGCTCTCTGGTCTTGCAACTTTTTCATACGCTTCCTACGCTCGTGTGCCCCTCGACTGAACCGTCCCCTCTTTTTCTGAGGAAATGGCTCCTCTGACTGAGCCTTAAACACAAAGATTCCATATTCCGTATCAGCAGAGTACCCTGAGAGGGCAGGCTGAGAAGAGGATGTGCATTCGCTTCTAGGCGAACCAGACAATTGACGGTACGCGTCAGATGGTCCTTGGTCGCTCATACTGTAAACTAACAGATAGTCAAATAACACATAACAATAAATACAGTTATGCACGTATTTCCGTAATTTATTTCCTAACACTTTACACTTTGATGTCAGCAGAACACCTCTGTGGCTGAATCAGTGGCTTAGCTCTGATACCACCTCCTGTCGCAACCCCCGATCCCAGTTTCCCCGGGAACGGGCGGCCGCGAGCCAGTTTTGGTGGTATCGATGTGTTGTCTAATATGGCAGCGGAATTTTTTTATCAGGACCGTAGTTAGGAAATGTTTATCAGAGTAAAATACCACATTTTCATAATATTAAACAAATGGGGTAAAACCCAAGTTCAGAGTACATGTGTTTCCATAGGAATAAATCCTATTTATTTAATAAAAACATCTATTTTATTTTTAGGTAACTTTATTGCCACTTTTCTAAGCCTTCAGTGCTGTCCAGCTGGCTTCTATTTGGCTTTCACATTTTGTTACCTGAAACGCGTTTTTAAAAATATTTGTCAGTGGGAAATACTGGTGAGTGAATCCCAGTTTAATCAAGTTTAAATAAAAAGTCACAGTGTACAGTATTGAGAGCGATCCCGCAATTATATTTGTTTACAAGACATAACAATTAACATCCATGGTACTGTCAAACCCGACATGTGGACATGTTACTCCTTGACCAGGTGGTAACAAATTTTGTATACAAAACCCCAACATACTCATCATAATTGTATGCTTACAAATACTCAATAACTGTTATTCGCATGGAAAAGTATTTAAGGTTTTGTAAAAACATTTAACAAAAGATTTACAAAAAGTGGATTAACTCACATTGCTGTCTTAGATTTTCCGTAAGGGTTTCCCGGTGATAATCTATAATTTACACAAATGTACACGCGTTAGTATTAATAACCCATTTTAACATTAGTAATACCCTCCCCGAGACGGCATTCCAATGACTACGTCGGGTAGAACCACAACAGCCATTACGGAACCCTAGATCAATCGGGCAGCGTATCTAATACGTATCCAGGGGTTATAATACTTACAACGGAGCAGAACTTCGCTAATTAGGGGGGGTATAATACCCGAGTATTATGCCTAATATCAGAATTTGAGATTGAGAAATGATCGTGAGCGAATTCCAAATGAAACCCGATAGCCTGCTTATATAGTTGCTGAAACTGACTCTCACGCGGCCCGCGTCAAACCCCGGTCAAAGCGTAGCTCGTCCGGATCACCAACTAGACTTGACACGATGATGACATGTGTCATCACCGGGCTGCGCCACATTTTAGGGCTCTCGCGGCCCGCGTAAAGATTGGGGTGGGTCTACGCGGCCCACCTCAGCTTAAGTTTCAAAATTTTAATTTATTTTTAATATTATTTAATATATTTGAGGCCCGTTTTCGCGTATGGGGTGTATTTAGGGACATTTTGGGATATTTTAAAATATATTAGGGTGTCGGAAAAATAATCGAGGGTATCGGTTTAATTTTGAGAGTTGTTATACCTACCACATTGTGCATTAATAACTTAATTAATTATTTTTTAATAATCCGACCTTTTAGGATTGTATCCTTGCTGACTCAAATTACTGGGTTAAGGGTAACGCCACCTTCAAAAGAGGGGCCTAGTACAATAACTAAGATAATCTCTTAAAAAGTGGAAAAGTACGGAAATAATCAAAGGTTACACTACACATGAGTCGGATCCAACTGATTAATCTTGTCTATCTGTTTTTTATTTTATTTTTTAGCATTTTAGTTAGTTTTATTTTTAGTTAAAAACCTTTTTCTAAACTTTTGATTTGATTAGAGGTTGAGGATAAGCCGGTATTAAAAGTTCTTTTGTCCTTGGACGACCTCAGTATCTTACCAACACTATACTACGCTCACACCATATGTGTGTTTAGTGTTAGTAAATATCGTGTTTTATAAATTTAAAACTTGGCTAAAAAGTGAAAAAGAGCTTAAATTATACATTAAAAACCTATACACACTTACGCACATCAGTGTGGTCACCGATCGGTGACACCCACTCAAACACCCACTCACCGAAGATTATACCCCCCACCCTTAACAAGTTTGTCAAGTCGGAATCATATGATTAATGAGAAACTAATCGTCTAATTAAAAGAGTAACCAACATACAAGAAAAACATATTGCACTCCAACTTGAGTTAGACTCGCTTGTCGCGCATTTCGCAAGTCTACCAATGTGAACGGAAAAAGTAAGTTATATATGTATATATTTAGGATAGTTGATTGTAAGTTTTGTACTTTTGTTTAACTATTGTAAACAATCAACATTATTAAATATATTTTGTAGCATATCTAAATATAATTTGGTTTCGTTAACCAATGTATTGATGTAATGAAAGCCCGTCGCATATTGATAACGAATGATGTGTTATCGCTACAACCAATTCAGGTAGGAAAGTCACTAAAATCAAACATATGTACACTTGTTAAGAATAAATGTACAAAAATAGTTAAGTACATAAAATTGTTACTTAGATATAATTTTTCTATCATAAAATAGTTGAGATTGGGAATGTGAAGAAGATCAAGGACGTCGAAAGCAAAACCATGATTCAGCCGGCACCAAGTTTCTATTCTGTACCACACTTCATGCGAAAACACACACCCGGTGAAAAGATGTAAAGATGTTTCCAACTCCCCTTGGCAGAAAACACAATCCGTCTGTTGGATTGTCACTCCACGTTTAATGAGCTCAGCAATTGTAGGAAGCCGATTTCGGGCCACCCTCCAAACCATAATTTTACATTTAAGCGGGACCCAACTCTTCCATTTAATCGTCGAAGTATTGTCACCCGATACGTTGTTGGACAAAAGCTTCTTAGCCGATGAAACTGAGAACATACCATTATAGATAATTAGTATCAATTAAAATATAATTATAAAATTAAATTTAATATAAATTTAAACAATTCATATAGGAGATAATATAATATTTTGAAATATTTATTAGATTTCAAGATTATTTATCCTGAAATTAACAAAAAACGTACACTAAATATAAATTAATATAATGTAAATGATTTATTTATGTTATTAAACTAAAGTAGTTAAGGGTATAACCTATTTCATAAATATTTATAACAGGTAAACAAAAACATTAATCAATGTTTATTGGTTCTATACTTTTATTTTCGTGTTCAACTCTCAACTCAAATACGGTATTTACTATGTTTACGTGACATTTATAAGAATCAACACCGCAATCATCCCATCCATCATATATCGAGTATATCCGTTAGTTTTTTTTATATATATTTTTTTATTAGATTCATTAAACCCGTGTAATAAACGAGGTTTTTTTTAAAGATATAATATTTTTATTATTTAATATACAAAATTACATTTATGCAACTCGTGTAAAATTACATATGTTCAACCCATACAATACATGAGGTTCTTATTATTAATATATAAAATTAAATTTACTCAACCCGTACAATACACGGGGTTCTTAAAGATATAATTTTTTTAGTATTTAATATATAAAATTACATTTATTCAACCTATATAATAAATGAGATTTTTAAAGATATTTGTTTTATGATTTGGTATATAAAATTACATTTATTCAACCCGTGTAATAAACGAGGTTTTTAAAGATGTATTTTTTTATTATTTGGTACATAAAATTACATTTATTCAACATGTGTATTACACGGGGTTCTAATCTAGTGTATATATATATATATATATATAGGGGAGGGTTATCTTGAGAACAAAGATTTTTGTGAGAACACTAAGAACAATTTTAATCCGTAGATCATCCTAAATTAAGGGCTAAGATTAAAGAAGGTTTAAATGAAAAGGGGTATAAAAGAAAAGACTAGAAGGGGCATTATCGTAAACATACAATTCAAAAACACTTTCAATCTTCCATCTCATAACCTGATAACCAGTTTCTTCCTTACGTAATCACAAAATTGGCGTCGGAGACAAGGCCAAGCACCGGAGACAAGGTCGGAGCCGGAGATAACTAAACCTAAATTAGATGTCGCTGCAGATAACGAGACCTAAATTCGACGCGAGTACCATATGAAGTTTTGGTTCTCTGATTGTTCTTCAACTTTACAGCCGTCCGCACAACCATTGTCTATTGATGCTCTCTCTGGTACCTACAACCACCATCGAGAAGAAGGTTTACTCTCATCTCTGTTTTAACTGTTGGTTTTTGTTTCTGTATGATGTTAGTAAGTTTGGGTCAGATGCATTTAATTGGGGCTTGTAATTAAGAATTGGTTGATTGTTGATGGTATAATTAATCACTTGTTTGGTCTGTATGTATGTATGGACATGATAAGACTTTTTTAAGGAGTGATTAGATTTTGTTTGACTTGTGTGTGCATAAACTAGGTTAGGCTTTAAGAACTAGAAGTGATAATAATACATATTAAGTTTCTATGAATTTTCTGGTTGAACCTGATGTGCACGATTCGACGTTTTAGTTAGTTTGATGGTTCCATATGCATATGTTGTTATACAAGTATACAACCTCATAATCTTATGGATATAGTTAGGTAGATGCAACATAATAGATCTAACTAAATTGCAAGTTCTTGATATGTGTGTGGTAATTTATCCTATTTCTTAAACTTGAGTATGTAAGTTGTGGTTGGTATATAATTTGTAGTCTTACCCATTTGGTTTGGTCTGCACATAAAAAAGGCATCCTTATAATAATATTATGGATGTTATTACATTGAGCTTATATAATGATTTCAATGGTAAAATTAAATGGTTGGAGGTTCATGTCGTTTCTCACCCGCAAAAAAATGACATGTGGAGTTATTTTATCTTTGTGTTTGTAAATAACTTGGAAGTTTCTTTGGTTAGTTATCAGTTCTATGTATGTTTACATTTGTGTATATACTGCTTGAAGGTTCATTGTTTGTTTTATTGGTTTCCTCTGTATATCCAATTGTGGTTTATAATTATATATACGTAGGTTTACACATGTGTACATAATCATGCTTAAGATTAAAAAATCTTTTAGGTAATATTACATTCATATAATTAACCAATTTACGCATGTGTAAATAAGATGTTTATACACGTTAAAGTTAGATGTTTACACATGTGTAAATTATCTTAGTTACTGTTACATTTGTGTAATTAAGCAATTTACACATGTGTAAGTAAGTTGTTTATACATGTTTACTTACATTCTATTGTTATAATAGAAGCATCTAGGAGTGGTGAAATAAAAAAAAAAAACAGACTGTGAACATGGTTATGGAGAAACAATCAAAGAAACTCCAATTAGTTACCACACGTGAAGGTACGTAATACAAAAAACATATTAAATAAATACTTATACATATGAAGGTTTACACATGTGTAAGTAATCTGTTTACATATGTGCAAATCATCTTAGTCAATACTGAATTTGAGTGATTAAGCAATTTACACATGTGTAAATCATCTTAATCAATATTGAATTTCGAGTGATTAAGCAATTTACACATGTTCAAATCGTCTTAGTTAACATTGAATTCAAGTGATTAAGCATATTACACAAGTGTTATAAGGTTGGGCAATAAAGGGTTGTTGTTTTTTGTTGTTAGTAGGTGGGATTGGATATATGGCTGGTTTGAGGATGTGAAAATCAGGTTGGATTTGGTGTTTGTCGGTGATATTATTTGGTGTTTAGATGTTTCGAGTTTGGATGGGCAGGTTGAGGAATGAGGATGTTACTGCTGCTACTTCGTCAAGTTCAAGGTTTTTGGGAAGCTCAAGATGGACTCTCGGATGTTTTGCTTTAGATTTCGTTTTAATGTTTTGGTCGCGATTGATTGTTTTTGTTTTTTGGATGGTTTAGGTTGTTTGAAACATTGATTGTATAGATTTATTTATTATGTTGGACTTGGGTCGGGTGTGGCTAGGATAGGTTGTTGTTTTTTTTTTATTTCTATTTTAGCTCATGATTGGGTCCTTGTTAGGTTCTAATTGTTAGACCATATCTAATTGTTTGGGGTTGGTATCTTCCTTGGGGTATATCCCGAGAAGCCTAATGCCCGTATGTTGTAATTTTTTTTGTTATCAATAAAAATTATCGGGGTGTTGTCCCGCTAAAACAAAAAAAAAATAAGAAAAAGGATTATATGACCTGTCAGGAAATTGAATACTTATGATATGGATAATGCTATGTTAAACATGTGTAATACGTAAACTTATGGCATGGACAACTTACACATGTGTAGTACGACTAAACATAGGTAAAATAGAAATAAAAGACATTTAATTCATGTGTAAATTACAAGGTTTACACATGTGTAAATTACAATTGTTAAACAAAATAAGAATATATATACGAAGGTTTACACATGTTAATCATAATTTTAAAAACAATCATAGATATATGAAGGTTTACACATGTGTAAATCAACTGCAAATGTGTAATCCAAAAACAAATACGTGCCAGTGAGTACTTTACACATATGTAAAACAGACACTTACACATGTGTAAAACAAGGACTTAAACATATGTAATTGACTTAATAAACCGTACAAACAATCTTTGCTCTTGTTTTCAAAGGACCACTAAGAATTAAATTGACTTCTATGTTATTATAATCAGTTGTTTGATTTGATTGGTGGTACTGCTAACTTTCATGTTGTTGCTAGTGCTACTACTACAACCGCCAGACTATCTTATTTTTCTTCTATTATTAGTGATGTATACAATGGGAACATCGATGATTTCTCAAAGTTGCTGCTGGTTTTGACCCTCTTAGTCGCCTTGTTGTAGCGTTATACGCACCTGTCACATCCTTTGCGGTATTAAATATTCCTAGCAGGCCTGCACCACCCTAAAAGAAATAAATTTTATAACCGAGTGAGTCAGGTAATGGATGGAAAATATCAAATAATATGGTGAATGATAACTAACTGATTTGGCTTGTGGGCATTAGTTGTTCACTAGGGCTAACAATATTTAAACTTTAATGTTGGATTATTTCTTAAACTTTATTGTTGGACTAAGCACATAAAAAAACAAATTAACTACCCAAAACATGATCAAATCATCAAATGGTACCAAAAAGAAGACAAACTAACAAGTAATTGAACAAGTCGATTGATACCTAGAAATCATAGCACCTAAAACTCCTCTAGCCTTAACCAGTGCTTCGTCAAACACCAATCTTGCACCTCAACATCCCCCAATTTTAGCATACTGAGTAATCAAAACCGTCCATGACACGACACAACACAACACAATGCCTAGGCATTTCATCGAACACATAGTGTGCATCACCCATTTTACCAAACAAATAATACATCATCATCAAACATATTACCCATAAACCCATCAAACACAAAACCCAATTTCAGAAATACATCATTATCATCTATTTTGGTTAATCCTTATCACATGTTTTAGGTTAAATTGTGGAATAATTATATGAATCTCCATATGAACATATGATCTGTATCATATGTTCAGAACACACACTACACCACCATTAGAATAATCAACAAGCAAATCAAAGTATGAAAAACAATTGAAGAATTCAAACATATGATACATATTGAATAATTGGCAAAATCGATTGAAGAAGATACCTGAATATGGAATGGACGAAGATCATAGAAGGAATTGATGATGTTGATTTAGATACCATTTGAAAATTCAAACCCTAAGCAGAAGGAATCAATGCGATTGGAATGTTTGATGATCAGATCATATTGTCTAAGGAAGATAAATAACCCTAAATCATATGTTCGATGTTTCTGGTTGGTATAAAAGGAGACTAGTAGAATTACCCATTTAACCTTCTCATTGAAACATAAGGGAAGATGAATGAGTGGATGAGATTTGTTCTCATGGTTCTCACAAAAGATGGTGTTCTCATTTAAACCATCCCCTATATATATATATATATATAGGGGAGGGTTATCTTGAGAACGCTAAATATTGCGAGAACCGTGAGAACGAATGAGAAAACCAATCAAAACCAAATTTTTTAATACAAACCTCATTGTAATTAAGATACAACATTAGAAAAAGAATTTACAACATCAAATAATTCATTTATCCTTTCAAAATCACTCCTTTTAGATTTTTTACACATGTGTAAATATAACATATTTACACATGTGTAAATGGCAAACTTACACATGTGTAAATTTTCTTTATTTACGAATTCACCTAAATTTAAACATGTAAATTAAATTTCTAACATTGTATTCGAATAATAAGGATGAGTGTAGAAATTTTTTTTGAATTTGAATTGTTTTTGACCAAGTTCTCGCGGTTTTTTGATTTGTTCTCACAATATTTAGCGTTCTCATTTAAACCTTCCCCTATATATATATATATATATATATATATAGGGAGAAGATCATGCGAGAACCACCTCTTATTGCGAGAACCAATGTGAACACAACCAAAAATGCCTAAAAATAGCTAAAAATCACACAAAATTTTTTTTTTTGAATTTTTTAATATTTTTTATAAAAAAATCGCTACTTTTAGAAGCCAAAAAAATTTTTTTTTTGCCTTCTAAAAGTAGCGATTTTAACATAAAAAATATTTAAAAATTCAAAAAAAAAATTTAGATTTTTTTTAGATTTTTTTAGGTTTTTTGGGGGTTTAGTTTTTAGCATATTAGCTTGGGGGTGTGGGGGGGGGGGGGGGGGTTTAGGTTTTTGGGGGGTGGGGGAGGGGGGTTTAGGTTTTTTTTTTTTTGGGGGGGGGGGGGGGTGGGGTTAGGGGTTTTTTAGGTTTTTTTTAGCTTGGGGTCACATTGGTTCTCGCGGTTCTCACAATAAAGGTGGTTCTCGCATGAGCTCCTCCATATATATATATATATATATATATATACTAGGATTTTGCCCGCCGCGCGTTGCGGCGGCGCGCCACGGGTGGAAACATATAGTAAGACAAAACACGATTCGTAAAACCCAGTTCGTAAAAGACAATTACAAAAAAAAATGTGTTAATCACAAAGGTAGACACAAATTGTACAAAACAATGCCAAAGACATTTCGAAAAACACAATGTATTGTCATTTGCAAAAGTAGGAGTTATAGTCTAGGGGTTACAATTGCAAATTTTTTAAAGTTTGACGGATGTAAAAATGGAGTAATAGTGCAAGGGGTAAAAACGCAAAGTCTAAAAAAGATAAAGTGTAAAAGTATAGGGGTGGTGACGGAAATGTGTAAAAGATGAGGGGGTGTTGGTGGAAATGTAAAAGAAGAGGGTTGGTGGCGTAACTGTGTAAGAGCTAAGGGGGGTGATGGTGGAAAACCAAAGTAGAGGGTTGGTGCTAGCAAAGTTTGAAAGATGAGTTTGTGGTTTTGGAAATCCAAAGTAGAAGGTTTAGGGACTAAATTTGTCATTTTATGAAACTTTGAATATACCAAAGTCAAGGGGCTACAATTGCAACATCGTGAACGTATGGGGGCAGTGAGGCAAAGCCAGTGGGAAACCTGCGCGCGTTGCGGCACAAGTACATTGCGAACATCGAATAGATTAGTCGAAGCGTTATGTAATGCGTTAAACATATGAAAACGCACATTTTGACGTATCTAATTTAATTCAATAGCATTGTAGCTGGATAAAAATGTAAAGTATATCGTATGTATATGTGACCCAACTCATACATAGGAAACGTACAAAAAGCATAAAATGTGTATCAATGGAAAACTAACACGTGTAATCAAAAGTGATATTCATATCAACGGAAAAAATTATACCCTTAGCGTGTTGCGGTAGGGTCGAAATGTAGAATTGGAAAACGTACATAAAACAATCAAAAACCAAATATATTTGACCTGACTTGTTCCCCAAAAAAGTTTATATCGAAACGTATACCAACTCGAATTTATACCGACACATAAATTTTAATATTCATAATGCAACCCGCGGGCGATGCGTCGTAGGCACGTTGCAAACAGATTAGTCTAAGCGCTATGTCATGCGCAAACCATATGAAAGCGCATGTCTTGACGTATTTAGTTCAACTCAATGTATGGTTGAATCCAAACGTTTAGTTTTTTAAAAAAGAAATTAACGAACGAAAATAATTAAAGAAAGCAATAAGCTAAAAATGTATAGATATACGGTACAACGATAAAGTTGAAACATTATAAACTTTTGAGATTAAACCTCAATGGTCTAATATTGCAATTTTTTTTTAAATACAATTGAAGTTTAACTTGGAAAGGAAATGAACTCAAAAAACAATTTAACAAAACTAAAAGCAAATGGCCAAAATGTATTTTACTCAAAGTATGGATGGAAAACTGAAGTTTAACTTGAAAAGGAAAAAGACTCAAAACGCAATTTAACAAAACTAAAAGCAACGGGTCAAAATGTATTTTACTCAAAGTATGGGTGAAAAGAGAAAATGTCAAAATGGACTCAAAACACAATTTAAAAAAATTAAAAGCAAGGGGCCTAAATGTATTTTACTCAAAGTATTGTGTGAAAAAGGAAAATGGCATATGCATTTGAGTGAAAAAGGAAAATGGCATATACATGTCGGTGGCCTATGCCACCGACTTTGTACTTTAAGTTTATAAGGTAATATATATATATATATATATCTTTGAAGACCGCTTTGTCTGGTTTTCTAAAACAGTGGATCTCTCATCAAGGAAGACACTTACCTTTGGATTTGTCATAGATCAAAGCTCGAGTGGTCCGACTTTGATATAGTTAACATGTTGTAATCGTCAGTGTATATAAAAACGCTACTTTTATATTTCATACAAAATTAACTAACATTGAGATTTTTAACATATGCAAACCCTATATATAAGGCTCCTTTCCGAAGGAAAAAAGATATAAAAATTTCCCCCCATATTTTCTATTTCAAATCTATTTGCCAACTCATCGGGGGCCGGAGAGTTCTATCGCTTGTCCGAGCAAAGACGAGTCAGTGAGGTCCGAATATCGCTCTGAGGACGACAACTCCAGCGTACGGTACTTCGTACTTGACTCAACTCCCTGTGAAGCTTCCCATTTCTCCGCTAACCCATCGCCTTCAAGCATTCGTACAACTTCCGACATTTTCGGCCTGTGGCCGGGAAGATATTGTGTGCACAATAATGCCACTTTCACTATTTCCTCTAACTCGATTCGATCGTAGTTGTTCTTCAAGTCTTTGTCGATTAATATCTCCAGTTTCTTCTCTTGATGAATCTTTTTCACCTGTGAAATCACAATTAACTCCGGTTTCAGAATCTATAGCTAATAAATAAGTAACTGTGTCATGATCCTCTAAGCCCGGTTCGGAATCTACACCTAACAAATAAGTAATTGTGTGTCACGTGTCACAATTCTATAAGTTCAAGATTTTTTTTCTTGTTTATCATGTTTCATCTAATCGTATTTTATTTCTTATTTAAAAAAAAGCTAATTATCAAAAAGTCAATCATATGTTATCTCAAAAAATATTTTATAATTCATAAATCTTCATTACTAACTATTTAATATTTCCTGAACAGCGATAAAGAAAACGTAATATTTAATATCCGGCAATGCGGCATCGCCAGAATCTGTCTTCTGGCGACGTGGCACCGCCGGAATCTTTATAGTCCGGCAATGTGGCATTGCTGGAATCTTTATTATCCGGTTATGTTGCATGGCCGGAAATGAAGAACTAGGCTTACCCAATCAAGCATTGCTCCTTTCTGGTTAGCAGCTTTACCGAACTCTAAAGCGCGTTGACCGGTGATCAGTTCAAGAAGAAGGATTCCGAATCCAAAAACGTCTGTCTTTTCGGATGACTGGCCCGTGGAGAGATATTCCGGTGCTATATGGCCTACGGTCCCACGGACCGCGGTGGTTACGTGAGAGTCTTGATGGTCTAGAAGCTTTGCTAGACCAAAGTCTCCCACAACTGCTTCACAGCAATCATCAAGTAATATATTTGCAGCCTTGACATCCCTATGAATAACTTTGGGGTCACATTGTTCATGAAGATATAATAATCCTCTTGCTGCCCCTAATGCAATTTTCTTCCGTATGGCCCAATCTAACACTGGTTTTGCTGTCAAAACAATGGGTTGAATGGATTAGCCCAGAGAAAAAAGCTCGGAAAGAGTTCGCTCGAAATTGGTTATTTGTAAATAAGTCGAGCCTGAGCCAAGGTAAGCTTGCTCGTTGGCTCGCTAGTTTGGTTTGTATAAATTAAAGCCCAATTTTTAATATATATAAATTTTAACCCAAATTTTAAAATTTACAAGTTATAAATCTTGCATTATCTGTATGTTAAAAATATTATATTATGCTTTTTATATATATCAATAGTAGGTTAGAAACCCGTGTACTATAGGATTTGAATAAAAAATAATAATTTTTTGGTTGGCAATGAAAATTTAAATTATAAAACGATATTTTGAGTGATATGATTAAAATTATGTTTAAGTTAGTAAGTTAAGTAATAAAGCAATAATGTTGAACATGAAAACAGAATTAAACTAAGAGAATGAGTGAGATATATAATTGGGAAAAAAATTTCCTTAACCTTACATAATTGTAACACGTGACACACCCAATTATGTATTTATTAGGTATAAAAATGTGTAAAGGATACAAAATCGTATAAAAATGTGTAAAAGATACAAAATCGAAAATAAATTTAACGTTTATAAAAATAAGCTGGCTTGAGATCGAACTCAATATTTCAGCTCAATAACATAAACGAGCTGAGTCCGACCCACCCTGCTCTCAGCTAGATCGTTTACAAAGCTAAAAAAGCCCATGGACCCAGTGGTTGGGCCCAAACAATATTGATAATATATATTTATAGTAAAGATGGTACCTTTGAGACGTGATGCAACACTGCCATTAGACATATAAGGATAGACCAATAACTTTTCTGTTGGAGTCATGCAAAACCCATATAATCTGAGTAGGTTCCGGTGTACAGCTAGGCTGATCATCTCAACTTCTGTCTGAAACTGCCTCTCTCCGCCTGCGGCACCACCATCTTTGAGGCGTTTTACCGCCACACAACTCCCGTCTTGTAGTTGTCCTTTGTATACATGCCCAAAACCTCCTTTACCTAATATGTTCTTGTTGCTAAAGTTGTGTGTTGCTATTTGAAGTTCCCTGAATTGGAACTTCCTTAGATTTCCTAGCGAAACTTCCTCGTGATGTCTATCTGCGTTGTTTCAATCAAGAATCCGAATAAAGTTAATTGCCAAATTCAACAAAAAATAAGTATTTAGTGCGTTTTTGAGTAATGATATTCGTTAATGACTATTGTCAAGCCCATACCCATAGTGAATCCTAGTTACAAATTTGGTTTTAAAAGGTGCGCCGGAAGCGCGAGGCAGGGTAGGCGATCGCTTAAGGCCCGCTCTCCCCAGGGCCCCAACTTTTTTTTTTAAATCTATATATATTTAAAAATATATATGTAGGGGCTCATTTTTTTCTACTCGCCTCGGTCCCCGGATTTTCAGGGATTATTAGGGACTGCCCTGTGTAAAAGCAACCACAGGCATGGAAAACTATGAAAGGTTTACAAAATTAAAACATTGATATGTAAAACACGCGAGTGAGACAACTTCTGGTTGTAAATGAACCTTATTTGGTGTTGTATATAGAGCAATGCTTTGTTTGCGTGAAGCGTGAACTTTTTAAACTGCTTAGAGTTCCTCACGCTTTTTTAACCCACTATTACAAATCAAACACGATTTACGAACCTTTGACGTCAAAGAACGGTTCTTGATTATGCCTACGTCTCCACCAAATTAAGGCGAGTCCAAAAATGAGCAAAGAGATGCACCCGAGGCTTGTACTAATGGCAAGAGCAACTTTGTGGCCTTTTGTTCTTGGCAAAGTGCTATCACCTTCAAAAAAGAATAGAGGGAATGCAATAAATTATTTGAAATATCAATTAAACTTATCAATGAACCAAAAAAATATGCACAATATTGTACCTTGAGTAGTGTTTAAAGTCATTGACATGGGCATTAGTGTCATTCCATGACATTCTTGCTCAGATCCTGTTTTGCATATTAAAGGGTTCCCTACAATGCTGCCATTGGTAGATATAGATTCATTAGATACGCATTCGATCATGTGCATGTATAAAAGATTGGGTAGTGATGCAAAGCTTACTTGAAGGTCTTGGAAGGAAACCTAGGAACCGGGCCACTTAAGTTATTGAAGGATAAGTCCCTGCGGTTAATGCAAAGTGCATAAGGATATGTTTATCTGATTATTGCGATTTCAAGTAGTACATATTCAACGTCTGGTGTTTGGATACAGTGATTACGATTACAATTATTCGATTACATTTAGTCTTGCGACCAGTGGCGGATCCAGGATTTTATTCTAGTGGGTTCCTTTTGGTAAATTCTCTTTAATTCTCACTTTTTTTTTTCTAAATTCTGTAAGGTTCTCACTAATATTTTTCATTTTTTTTTCCAAACGCACTGGGTTCCTCGGAACCCACTAATGTGGGCTGGATCCGCCCCTGCTTGCGACACGCTAATGTAAGTGTAAGTCTACCTAGTGGGCCCTACACACCCTCAATACTACCATAACGAATAATTTAAAACGACGTCTTGTCACACATTTAATATACATGTCTAGTGTGTCCTACATGACCATGATACTATCATATGCATTATGCATAAGTGATGTAAAATCAAGACCAAGAGAAAAAGACATGAAATCTTACACAAAAGCAAGTTGGGTCATGTTAGCTACTGATTGTGGGATTGGGCCAGAAAGACTGTTGTTGTTCAGCCTCCTGTAAAAGTCAAAGTTAGTCAAAGATGAAACAGGAATTCATATAATTACAAAAACATGATCAGGAAATGTTTTAGTGTGCTATAACTAAAACAAGCTTACATGTATTGAAGACTTGTTAATTGACCTAAAGAAGAGGGGATTCCTTTGGTGAATTGGTTATCAGAAAGATCAATTGTTTGAAGCTTCTTTAGTTTACCAATTTCCGCTGGGATCGGCCCAGTAATGCGGTTATTCTGCAACAATCTGCACCAAAATCACTCGTTAAACACCATCGAAACCCGCCCATCTTACCTTTTATTTATAAAATTCAAACAGTTTCATTATCACTTACACAATTTGAAGATTAGTTAGATTGCCAATGCTTGGTGAAAGTGTGCCTGATAAATTTTGACTAGGTGTCCCCCTGAAAATGATCATATGAAACAAAAATTTTATCAAATATTTAATCACACAAAACACATTAAATTATCAAAACACCAAAATTGTGTATGAAGATACACTTACAACCCAATGACAAGAGATTCTGAAGAGCAAGTAACCATGGTCCAACTACATGGGTCAACAGCATCAGCATCCCAATTCTCAAGAACACCATGAGGATCCACCAATGAAGCTTTGATACCCATTAAAGCTTGCACTATAAATTCAAATACCCACATCAAAAAATCTCATTTTTAAGCTTCTGAGATCAAGAAAACACAAAAAAGATTTAAATTTACCTTCAAAGTTTACACCTTTAGGAGAAAGCAACCCATTTGAACACCCCCAAAGCATCAAGAAACATATCAAGAACCATAAAGCACCAATCTTTTTATGTACCCTCATTATATAAAACTTGAAATGACTCAATGCAAGTTATATGCAGGTGAAATGTATAAGTTGTGAAGGTTGATGAATGATGATGATTGTATGATGCCCATTTTACACAATAATCTGATAGACCCAAGAAAAAGCAGTGTGAGCCCTTTTGTGTTGTTTTTTTTTTTTTTTGTAGTATAAAGAGAAGTAGCATGCCTGGCACTGGGTCAGGGACAAATTTTAAAAAATGAAAATAATATAACTTTTTCTCATATTTCCTGACAATTTGAGTAAACTTTAAACTAAAATAAAGCAACTAACAAATAAAGGTAAAATTATTGAGGGGAGAGAATGATGATTGATGGTCTCCCTTAATCTTTTGTTGCTTAAATTATGCATTTGCCTTGTAAAGAAGAAGAGCATATGGAGATAATGGTGTTTATTTTATATAATCACTCCAAGAATGTTAACTTTTTTAATAAAATATAAAGTTAATTAAAATATACTGTGACCCACATGATCAAACATAGAAATCTTTAATGGGTTTTGCATATCCATGTGTTGTTGAGTTTGTAGTTTCTTTGTGGATTTGTGTTTGAAATCTTTCATTTTCAAGATAGGGACAATTAGGTATTAAACATTCCATGAGTAATGAGTTTTGCATTTAAATACTCTCACATATGCTATTTATTTTAAGAGGAAATGGTTTAAATCTTTTTTAAATTCTATGTTTCTAGATTACTATTATTATATTTGTATAATTTGAATAATATAAGGAATTTAAGGAAATTGCTAACACCTACAAGTTGTTTAAATGAACATAATATGAGAGTTATTTATTAATTTATATTGGGGAATGTTTGTTTGGATTTATGAATGTTTTCAAGATAGGGACAATTAGGTATAAAACATTCCATGAGTTTGCCATTAAATAATCTCACATATGCTATTTATTTTATAGGGGAAATGGTTAAAATCTTTTTAAATTCTATGTTTCTATAAAAATATTATTATATATGAATAATATAAGGAATTTAATATGTTTCTATAAAAATATTATTATATATGAATAATATAAGGAATTTGAGGAAACTGTTAACACCTACAAGCTGTTTGAATTAATAAAATGGGAGGGTTAGTTATTTATTTATTTGATCCTCCACTTGTGGTGGAGTGGTGGAAAGGATTTGGTTTTCCTAGGATGGCCAAGTTCGATCCCCACACCCATCACATTTGGGGGAATGGCAATGAACGGGTGGAGGGCCAGTTGGTTCGAAACCCGGGAGCCACCCCGAGTTTTCTATTACAGTGCATTTACTCCAGAGAGTCCCCGACTCTTGTGGAGGGTGCAACTACACGCTCCCGGTTAATCGGGTGGGCAGTGGGCTGGAAATTTTCTCGGGGGACGCCTTAGCCAAACTCTGATGCACCAAGCGTGGGCCCGGTTAAGACAACATAGCCTTGGATGCCGGAGTGGGGCGGAGGGGCCTACCCGAGTTATAGGGTAGGTGCGATCTCTATCGCCTGTTGTAGAAATATCGCCGTTCAAAAAAAAAAAAAAAAGTTATTTATTTATTTATTATTATATTGGGGAGTGTTTGTTATGAATGTTGCTTTATTGAATGGTGATTCAATACTCCACTCATAGAATTCACTTTTTTCACACGCTTCCTTGGGAAGAATGGTCCCTTTTGTATAGGGGCGTTCAGAATTCGTTTCGATTCGAAAAATTCGAAATTCGATTCGAATTCGATTCGATTATCAAGAATTCGTTTCGAGTCGCAAGAATTCGAATTCGAATTCGATTCGATTCGAGTCAAGTTAATCGAATACGAATCGTATACGAATTTACAATTTTAAATTCGATTCGATTCGAAATTCGAATAAGAATTATACATGTATTTTTATTTTTATATATATAATATATATAATTTAAAATTTAATACATATATAAATTAATTGGGCTATATAAAATTACCCATTTAAGTTATTACTAAGCCCATTACATATGATATGGGCATATGGCCCATGACATGATGAACCATCAACCAAATACCATATCTATTATTCGAATACGAAGCGAATACGAATTGAAGCGAATTTATTCGAATTCGATTCGAATTCGAATTTTTATTCGAATACGAAGCGAATACGAATTGAAGTTTTTATTCGAATTCGAATCGAATAGTATGTGTCTTATTCGAATTCGAATCGAATTCGAATTCAAGAGAAAAAAAAATTATTCGATTAATTCGATTCGAATAATTCGATATTCGATTCGATGAACACCCCTACTTTTGTATGGCCAAGGCACCCGATGCTACCCACATCACATTCTATCCTAGTGAAGAAAAGTGAAAAAAAAAAAACAATAACAAGATAATAACTTTATATAGTAGTTACTAACTTTATAATTTTTAAAACTCAAGGAAATAAAAAATGTTAAAAACTATATGATATTTGTAGTTTAATGTCATTGTACATTCTCATTTCATCTCAAATGTGATTTTTATACATCATGGTAGATAAAAGAAGTTTTTTTTCTTATTTTTTGCGTCATTAGGTAACCTAAAGTTCTAGTAAGTGGATGAAGATGTTGAGTTAACATAGTGATTTTGTCTTTTATTTGTTATGTGTCATTTTCAAATCATAATAAGTGAAAACAATAATTTTAAATGAAAACCATATGATAAAATATAACACATCATCATGTTAATTTAAGAGTAAATTACAAGTTTCGTCATTTATGTTTACATCAAATTGCAAGAGCTGTGTTTTTGGCCAAAAGTTTACAGACGGTGTCCTTAACCTTTCAAAATCTTGCACGTTTTGTTCTTTAGGCCAAACCTGGTTAGAAATTTCAGTTAAAAACTGTCACGTGCAATGCACATGAGGGTAAAATGGTAATATCCCTCTCAACCCTTACACTTTCCCTTCTTCTTCAATGATTTAAACCTGCAACAAAACCTAAATCCCCTTACTCTGGTTCGACCCGATTGGAGACAGTGGAGACCCGATTGCAGTCCGGTTCGACCCAATTGAACTCTGGTTCGACCCAATTGTGGAATCTTGAACCACATTTGGTGGGTCAAGATACATGGGATGAGATCCGGATACAGGGGAATTCTGATTTGATTCCGATGAATTCGTGGGGAAAAAGTAAGAGTAAATTGAAGAGAAGTAAGATCTCTTATCAGAAGATGGAGAAATTGTTGTACCATTGGGTTTAACAGTTGTACTTATGGATCTATCAGTGAAGATATTAGTGAACCATGGAGAAGAAGGGTCAGAGGAAGGGTTAAATGATAAGAAAAAAGTAACAGCGACGAAAATATACACAAAGCCCTTGTTATTGTTGTTCGAAATGAAAATATGTTCTTTAGTTTCAGTTCTGGAAACAGAGTTCTGACGTTTATGGGTATGTATTTAATTGAATCTGCCATGAAAGTGAAGAGTTTGGTTTCCACTCAGTGATGTGTGTGTGTGTGAATATTATGAAATCAAAAACTTGCAGATTGTGGTTTTGTGTAAGGAGATTTTGGTTTTGTTGCAGGTTTAAATCATTGAAGAAGAAGGGAAAGTGTAAGAGTTGAGAGGGAAATTACCATTTTACCCTCATGTGCCTTGCATATGACAGTTTTTAACTAAAATTTTTAACCAGATTTGGCTTGAAGGACAAAACGTGCAATATTTTGAAAGGCTAAGGACACCGCCTGTAAACTTTTGGCCAAAAGGACAGCGCCTGCAATTTGATGTAAACAAACAAAACTTGTAATTTACTCTTAATTTAATATTCAGACGTCATTTTTTCAGAGTACCCTATTATTCAAACAAGAAAAAAAAATGTTATTTTAATTCATAACCAAAAAATAGAAATCGATAAAGTGGCTTATCTAACATAAACCAAAAAGTTTATCAGTGTTCTATGAAGAATAACCACATACCTTATAACTATCAAACAATTTTTGTTAGGATCTAAATTGTTAAAATACTACTTTCACTTATATGTATATTTTTTACAACCGTAAATGTTATTAACGTCGTGTAGCGGAAAGCTGAAAATAAGATTACAAAAACTTATAAATAGGTTTGGAATTTGGATGATTATTTTACATATACATATACTATTATATATTATACTACATCTTAAAGTATAAAGTCGGTGATTGTCTTTTTCCTCCCTCTCAGCCAGTATTCTCCTTTTTCCCCTTTCAGCATCAGTTATTTCCTTTTTCTTTACACGTGTATAACCTATGTTTTCCCCTTACTTAACGTGTATGCTCTGCTGTTAAAGCTTTCTTCCAGAATTGAAGATTTAGAAAACTATCACATGTAACCCTAGAATTTTACCTCCAGAACTTCAAATCGCCTAGAAGGATTTAAACTTGCAGCGATTTTGAGTGCTTGTGCTTTATCAGATTTATCGTTCAGGTCAGTGTTGCTGCTTGCCTTCATTTTAATTTATAGGCTAGGGTTTCTTCTTTGTGTATTGTCTTGGGTTACAATTGTCAATAAATATAAGTGAAAGAGATATACTTGAAATGAAGATGGTTTGAATGCATGTAGAAAACAAGTATACGGTATCTAATTTAAACGAAATTGGCAAATGTAACGCTGTATTAAATTAAAAATTAACTCTAATTGCAAAGAGGAGATGAAGACATAGGCTAGGGTTTCTTCTTTGTGTATTGTCTTGGGTTACAGTTGTCAGTAAATATAAGTGAAAGAGATATACTTGAAATGAAGATGGTTTGAATGCATGTAGAAAACAAGTATACGGTATTTAATTTAAACAAAATTGGCAAATGTAACGCTGTAGTGAATTAGAAATTAACTCTGATTGCAAAGAGGAGATGAAGACGATCAAAGTGAAGAAATCCGATTCGAACCTGCGCGGACATAGCCCACGTTGTTCTGAACCGGTACCGGTACATGGTACCAATCTCGAAAACTAGGTACCGGTACTGATACCGATACCGAATATACCCGTTACGATTCGAAATCGGTACAGTACAGGTATTTTAGTGTAGAAACCGGTAAATACCGGTCCTGAACCGGTACTGTAACGGACCAGTACCAAAAATGTCCAAATTTGGTTCCGAATCGGTACCGAAAATGTACCCGGTTTGGTAAATTCGGTACCGATACCGCTTCGTTACCGGTACCCGGTACCATAATTTTTTTACCCTAGGTTTCGATTGTTGTGCCAATGTGGGGCTAGCCCACCTGGTAGAGGCATATGCCTCTTAAGGGAGGGATTCAATCCAGTGTAACGGTGAAAAATTTAGAATTATTGGTAAATTAAGTATAGTAAGCGTTGTCATTAAAAAAAAGTTAACATTGTTATAATAAATAAAAAAATATTACAATTTGTATGAAATTGATTAACTAACACTTTATCATACAAACTTATGACCATAACTAGTAACTAACTTACGGTTAGTTAACAATAATTTGACAAGAATAACCTTAAAGGGTTATCACTTATTACCATAACCTCGTACATTAGTCCTTTCCAATAATAGGTCCTCAAATGCTATGAATATGCATATGCTTAGTAAAATAAAATCCTAAAATGAATAATAAATTAGTAATCGAAACATAACCCAATATCAAGATAAAGAATAAATATTCATTGTAATTAACAAAAATATAATGTTATTAACCAAACATTGTTGTAATGATGGGTATAGAAAGGGGATGGTTGGGATTACATGGTGGCAGGTGAGGTTTGATAAGGGTGAGAGGGGCACTCCCCTAAGAGGGGCACTCCCCTAAGAGGGGAGTCCCCTCTCTTACGCACACCCAATCAGGTTATGCCACGTCAACTCCCCTCTTAAACTCCCCTCACACCCCAATTTGATGGCGCCACTCCCCTCTTAGGGGAATTGCTTTTTTTATTAAAAAAATAAATAAATAAATAAAACAATTGATTGGTTGGAAATTAGATTGGCCCCACCATCTCTCTCCTTCTTCATGCGGTGAACTCCCACCGAGCTTGGTCCCCGATTTGCCTCACCGCACCAACGGCGGCGGTGTTCCCGCTAAGTGACTTGGGTCACCGAAAGGGGTTACCGCTGGTGCCCCGGACACCCTAAGAAACAAAGCACAATCATCCAAATCTACAGGAGGCTTGACTCTTGAGACTTGAGAGTACCAGGATGGGAACAATAAAACACACATGCACATACACTTGTCTGTGAATCCGAATGCTTTGTGGTTTGTATTTGTGCTGCACGAGTAGTACTGTAGCTTCAACAGTAGCACTCACTCACTTGGTTTCACAGTTAAGTTTTGTACCGCCCTTGCTTGCAATTATGAGTAGGGGCAGGGCCGCAGGGCTGGCCCTAGGGCTGTAAACGAGCCGAGTCGAGTCGAGTCGAGCTAGACCCAGCTCGAGCTCGGCTCAAACTCGAATCGAGCTGGCTCGGCTCGAGCTCGAATTTAAATCGAGCTGAGATTTGAGGCTCGAGCTCGACTCGATTAAAATTCGAGCTAGCTCGGCTCGAACTAACAAAAAACCGCAAAATTTAATACTTAAGAAACCCTTAAAAATGAATTTCTTCATAGGGGAGATACACCCTTAGTTTTTATAGAGGAGATACTCACTTAGTTTTTGTTTTCTAAGCAATGCGGGACAAAAAAATGAAGGATGTAAACCTTATCGAGCCAGCTCACGAGCCGAGCCAGGCCAAGCTCGAGCTCGGCTCGTTTACAAATCGAGCCGAGCCGAGCTGGCTCGTTTACAACCGAGCCAATTTTGAGCCGAGTTTTCTTCGAGCTTTTTTCGAGCGAGTTTCGAGCGAGCTGCGAGCCACGGGTTTTTTGAACACCCCTAGCTGGCCCTGAGAATTCATGTACATTGTTTGAATTCGAAAAAACGTGTCCTTAGGCCTTTACGAAATTGGGTATTTGGCTCATTAAAGGTCTAAATCTAATGCGAATGGCTAATAACTAATCTAAACCAAAAAAATAGTTTTGTAAGTGGGTATATGTTGGCGTTTGTTTGGGTATACCCTATTAGTTTTTTTACATATACATATTGGAGTTTTAAAAAAAAAATATGTGCCCTTCGAAATATCGGGCCCCAGCCGGTGGTCCTCCCCGCCCACCTTCAGGGCCGACCATGAGTAGGGGAATTCTACTCGCACACCGACTAATCTATCCTCACACTTCAACATTTCAATACGGACAGGGGCGGATGTTAGTTGGTGCCCGGGGGTGCACCCGGCCCCTGCAATGTTTCGGTTAAAAGTGTATAAGTTTCGATTTTTCGTCCAAAAATTTAAAAATTATATAGGATCTCCCCCCCCCCCCCCCCCGCGATTATTTTTCCTAAATTGTATATCCTAAATATTTATACAATATATAAATTAAAGTAAAGTTTGTTACCACTTTGTATATACTAAATATCTATACAATATATAAATTAAAGTAAATTTTGTTACCAATTTAAAAGTTTGTTACCACTTTATATATAAATGATGGATAGTTTGGTGAATATATTTTAACTCTTATTTGTTTAACCCTAGATTACCCACCACACTATAAACTTAATCACAACTTAATACCAAATTATCAATCATCTTCTTCCCGTACTCCCGTAGCTTTTATGGCCCATTCTTTTCCCAATTCCATCGAGACATTTTCGGTAATAATTATTTTTTTGTTGTTATAAATTGTTGATTACATAGCTTGGTGATTTACATAGAAAAAGAAATTGCTGATAAATTTGATTCGGAAGACATAATTGATGAATTCAAAAATCTTAAAGGTCGTCAGACTGTGTTGTAATTCTTCGTCCAGGTTCCATTAATCTCGTATCATTATATATAGAGGCCGGTTATCATACAAATCCACTAATCGTACATTATGTACACTATAACCACAACCGTCAGATCATCTCATTTAAACCGCGTGTTTAACTATTAAATTAATCAAATTAAAATAAAGAGTAAACTGCAATTTTACACCCTGAGGTTAGGGGTCATTGGCATGTCTACCCCCCTAAGGAAATAATTGCAATTTTACCCCCCACTGTTTGACCTTATGTCACACTTTTACCCCCGGCGTCAAAATGGGTAACAGAACTGTTAAGTCTAAGTTGAAATGACTATATTACCCTTACATTTTACCCCCCAACATTCCTGTTAAGTCGCACAATTACCCCCCACTGGTAAATTACTAATTTGTCCTTTTCTATTACCCCCTGTACTTTGTGTTAACACACAACATTACCCCCTGAAATTTACAAAACCCTTCCCGCCAAAATCAAATACCTGTTCTTTGATCTAAAACCTAACAAGCAAATACCTGTTCTTTGAACACGTAATCTGAAACGTAACAATCAAACCTGTTCTATGCATATGTTACTAATTCAGAACCTGCACTAACAATTTTACATTTATATGCAATCAGTTATTTCTATAAGGTGTTCAAACCAACAAGCAAATACCTGTTCAACCAGTGGGAACAAAACAATCATACCTGCAATGTCAACATAATGAGTGTATACATCCAGAATCATAATTGCAGTACATAAGTGTATACATCCAGATTCTGATTAAGCCACTGTTGAGTGTGCTGCACAATTTGCAGCACATAAGTGTATACATCATCAACCAGGTCAACATAATGAGTGTATACAAGATCAACCAGAGTGTGTTCTATGGTCGGTACAATTTGCAGCACATAAGTGTGCTGCTAATGTGAACTTATGGCACTGTTGAGTATGCTGCTAATGTCAACATAATGAGTGTAAACAAGCTGCAAATGCATACAATCAAACAAGCTGCAAATGCATACAATCAAACAAGCTGCAAAATATAATGAGTGTGCTGCTATTTCATTCACACTGATTAAGCACACCCTGCAAATGCACATGATTAAGCACATTGATTAAGCATTCACACTGATTAAGCACACCCTGCAAATGCACATGTTTAAGCACACTGATTAAGCACACTGATTAAGCACATGATTATGCCCAAACTGTGACCAACCTACAACCAGTGTGTGTTATGCCCAAACTCTGTTCAACTTATGCCTACAACCTGCAAATGCACATGAGTGTGCTCCTAATTTTTATCAAACATAATGTCAACAAAAGCTAAATAAGTTAAGTTAGGTTAACCTACATATTACACAAAAGGTTCGATTAAGTTAAGTTAACCTACATATTACACATAAGCTAAATAACATCCATCCGCTCAACTCTCCGGTGGTAGATGGAAGTTGAGGACAGGCCTCCCAAACACGGAGACCACCAGGTGGAGCACCAAAGATGAGCTTGATACGCTCATCGTCAGGTCAACTGTAGAAAAACCAACAGTGAACCAAATCAGACCCTAAACCCTGTTTTATAACATGATAATGACTAAATCTGACACTGATTAACTAACATTGGCCGATTATACCTTTGGTGTGGCGGATGGTATAGCGGATTATCCAAAAGACCGGCATTTCCACTGAGAATGAAGCTAGCAGCTGTGGTTGTTGTGATCAGACGAGGAGAAGAATGATCGGAAGAGGAAGTGTCGCCGTCGCCGGAGAGACACGGATCGCCGGAGAAGAAGGTAAGGTCGATGGTGGGAAGGTTGGGGGGTAATTATGCGGTGGTATGATTCTTATAGGGGGTGTTGTATCAAATAAGCTTGACATAAGAGCAAAATGACATTTATACCCTTTGACCGTCAGGTTATTATGTTGACTAGTTACCCATTTTGACGCCGGGGGGTAAAAGTGCGACATAAGGTCAAACAGTGGGGGTAAAATTGCAATTATTTCCTTAGGGGGGGTAGACATGCCAATGACCCCTAACCTCAGGGTGTAAAATTGCAGTTTACTCTAAAATAAATAAATGAAACCGCCAAGGGTTAAAATCGTCCAATGCGAAATCAAAACCCCTGATAATCAGCAAACAATAACTCACAATCATACCGTAAACCCAAAATCAACATTGCATTCTCCTTCCCCCAAGTTCCCTACTACTCACCGTTGCGATTCAACTAAGATTCATGAGTTTTGAGAAACGAAGCAAAGCCAACAACGACAGACCACAGGCGAAGAAGATGAATCCAGGTATCGATTGACATTTGCGATTTTATAATGATATTTACAGGGACTTTGAATGACATATGCGATATTGTTTGTTTAGTGAGGTTTTCGTCTGAAACCTATAGTTTTATAAGATTACATATTATTCATAACTACGATTTTGTTAGGGTTTATGACTGGTATGGCTATTTATTAGGTTTTGTATGATTATGCAGTTTTATTAATGATAAGCTGATATATGTGCGATATTATATAGGGTTTTGTGAGGGTTTTGTATGACAAATGCGATTTTATATGTTAACTTTTGTTTGTTGAATGTTTTTGTCTTAGGTTAGCTTGAGCATGCGAATTGATAAAACCTCATGCGATTTTATATGATTAGTTAGTTTTTGGGGATTATGATTAAATTATACATCTGATTTTATAAATTTTAGTTTTCTAAAGCATGCGATTTATAAGATTGGCTAGTATATGATTAGTTAGTTTTTGGGGATTATGATTAAATTATACATCCGATTTTATAAATTTTAGTTTTCTAAAGCATGCGATTTATAAGATTGGCTAGTTTTGGTAATGCTTAACTAAGACATGCGAATTGATAACTCATTCATGCGATTTTATCAACTTAATGAGTTAGGGTACATTGTTAACTGATAAATGTGATTTTATAAAGGTTTTTGACCGATAGCATGCGATTTTGTAGAAATAGATTCTGATGATGACTTTGAAGACCCAATATCAACATTGAAAAAAGTTAACAAAAATAGAAAAAGAAGGATTGTTGAAAAAAGTTCTGAGGAGGATGACTTTGTTAAGCAACTACCGAAAAAGAAGAAAGATGACAGGAAATCTAAGATACAACCAAAAAAACCTTCAAAAAAGGTGGAACTACCTAGAACAGAACATAGGGATTTCTTCGAATATAGCAACGAAGCAATACTGTTAAGATGTCAACCTAACTTCTATATGGATACTGTGATTTTTTTTTCAAAAAAACAGATTGCTGAGGTGAAGAATATGGGATCTGGAGCTATTCTAGATATGAATATCAACCATATTTCAACACGTTTGGCGTATTGGCTAGCAAGAAACTTTGACGAGATGTTCGATACACTAAACGTAGGTAGACACCAAATAAAAATTACACCGGACACAGTTTATGAGGTATTTGGAATACCAAATGGGCCAAAGAAAGTTGAAATAATAGTCGATAAGAGAAAAGTTAAAAAGGAGGAGAAAGTTGAAAAGAGTAAAGAACCGGGAAATGCTATCAGGGATACATTCATCAGCCAATGGGGCGAAAACACAAGAATTACCCATGGCTTAATTGCAACTACAATGGATAATCAAAGAGATGGGGGGAGCCTGTTTAGATTAAATTTCCTGGTGTACTGGATGACGTTCTTTGCGGAGATTACAAAGGCAACAAATGCAAATGATAGATGTTTACTTGGTGTAGAGGCTTTTGAGGACATACAAAATCTAGATTGGTGCTCATATCTACTTGACACTTTGTGTCGTACACGAGCGGGCTGGAAGAACTATAAAATACAGTTCGTGGGACCTGTTGCCTTTCTTACGGTATGCATTACTACATTTGATAACATATTTAAAAGACAAGTTTGTTTTGTTATATAATTAAATGATACATGCGATTTTAAAAATAATTTTGTTTGATCTTGCGATTTATACAGCTTCTATACACGCATGAGTACAACAAGAGACTTAAACTGTTTGAGAAAGTCGTGGAGATACCAGTTATTCGTTATATCACATCTTCGGAGATTGATAAAGTCGAAGAGTATATTTCGGATAACGGACCAGTGTGGACATCAAGTGAGAGTGAAAATGAAGAAGAAGAAGAAGGTCGTTCAACGGAGGAGTATACACTACGACCACCGGTTGACACCACAATAAGCTACAGAAGAAGGACTGCACGTGCAGTACAAAACGTAGAAACCGAGGAAGACCCAAATGATAACGAGAACATTGATGATATGATGGATTTCAGTTTTGAACTCAATGAAATATCTCAGTTGAACCTTGAGATGAGAGTTGGGACACAAACACAGAAAATGATGGACTATTGCAACACTCCTGCTCCACTTTCACCATCGGTATTCTACGATTCAGCTCAACAACGAGAACGAGAGGGTTCAAACGTCAACAAAAAGGTAAGCACAAAAAATATTAATTTCACTTAATCCATTTATATTTAACATCTGGATTTATAGTATCTTAACTCGAAAAATATTACAGAACCTGTTGAAAAAAATGAAAGCCAATGTCAAAAAATACATTAAAATGGTTCAAGATGTTCAAGGGATGAACAACTTAGTTTCAGAAGCAAAAACTAAGTGTTTTTGGGATCCAGATATTATGGAGGCCTGTAAGCAGTGGGATGAGACGCTTCGGAATAATCTCATTTGTGTGCCGCCTGATTCGGTTCCTGATTCGGTTCAAGGGCATGAAACTGCACCATCTCATGTTCATCAACAGCCTGAAAATCCAGCTTCTGAAGTTCATCATGAAGTTACTACAAATGAAGAAAGTAGACAGAATGAAGAAGCTCAACAAGTAATATCCAATGTTTTGGTACAAATGGCATCAGAAGGTAAAACATGCGATTTTAAGTTAACACGTGCGAATTTATGTAAAAAATCACCATTTCCTATACACATGCGATACCTTAAAAAAACACATGCGATTTCATAAATACACCTCGCATTAGATTTCGCATTCAATGTCATGTATACCATGCGATTTTGATTCTGATGTATTAAAATTCAATAATTTGTATCTATAGGGGTACTGCAGCCAGATGATGAAGCATTGACAAATAAAGATGATGCTGGAGTGACAGACACCATTATTGCAAACATTCAAACTATCGAAACGGGTGTATACGCTTACAAACCACCTGTCAAAGGTAAAAAACACTTTATATTAGAAAAAATTATAAAGAATAAAATATTATATTTCTTAACTTACTGGCCCGCAGAAAGTGGTGAAAACGAAACTGTTATCGAAGAAACAGTGAACTTGGCAGAATCTACACAAAACATTCAAGAAAAAGTTCACGAAAAAGAGCCAGAAGTGGAAGCAGTTTCTTTAGGAGAAACTACACAAAAAAGACCCTCAACAAACCAATTCGGGTATCGAAGTTGAGAAGCAACCGGAAGTTGAATGCCCTCAGGTGACGGCTGAGGAATTGCAGTCAGTTGAGTTGCTTTTGAGCCTGGGACCCAGCCTTGAAGAAAATAAGGAAAAAAAAAACCAGCTAGGGGGAGAAAAAACTCAAAGCCAAAGCAAGTTCCAAAACAAGTTCTACCAAAGGGGTTAAATGAACTCCTTTATAAGACAATAGAAGCAGCCAAAATTCGAGGTGAGAGAAGATGTGCAGAGCTTGGAGACGCATTTTGTTCCCCTTTCTGCAACAGAGTGGTGAACATACACGAAGCACTCTTGAATCAAGAATTGAGTGTGATCCGATATACATTTGATACATTTGCAAACATAGAGTAAGTAAAACGGTTATATCAACTAACAAACATCTAAATATATACACTCAAAATATTAATTATTTAATTTTTTCCTGGCAGGGATGAACTTTGAAAGCTTCTACAGGGGTCAAAAACTGGGGTTCACACTCCTAAAGGTATCTTTGAAAGCTTCTACAGGGGTTAATACGTAGCATCAAATGGAATAGATGCATTTGTGGACGTTCTAAACCATGAAGAGAAGAAGATGGATAGAAAATCATCACCATACAGACTCTACTTGTTTAGCACAATGATGGTATGATTTTATAAACATATTGGCATTTGAAATTAAAACAGAAAATGAATAATCAGTGATTTCGCATACTATTTATATATTTAAATCGCATATAGAGTATTAGATGGTTTTACTATGAAAACAAAAACAACATTTCGCATAGGGTATACATACAATTCGCATGTGAAAAATTTCACACATTATTTTGCATGTACTAATTTCGCATGTTTAAATGCCTTTTAATACATTACTTAACTTTGATTCTAATTACATAACATACAGCCGAATATCTTTTACGACGATGAGAAATACACAGACGACAGACGTCTAAACTTATTTGCCTCAAACTTTGAAGACATCATACTAAAATATGAGGTAAAAAAACTTGATTCGGTTGACTTGGTGTTTATTCCAGTACTTCAAGGTGACTACTTCTATGTCTTGTGCTTCCACTTGAAAACCGGCAAAATTGAGTTGATTGACAATTCAGCCGCTGAACAAGAGTTTAAGGATAGATACAAGGGGCTTCCAGACACACTGGTAATACAAAAACTTCTTCATATACATGTTATATTTTATGTAAAAGATACTGACACAATGTTGCTATGTTACAGAGAAGGGTATTGGTTTTATACCTAAAAAAGGCTTTAAAACCAACACCAGCAATAGAAGAACTTGGAACATCAAAGATAGAAAGAAAAGAGATGGATTGGAGGACAGAGAATAACGGCGTAGACTGTGGAGTGTTTACGATGAGTCACATGGAAACATACAAAGGAGAGAAAACACCATGGGTGACTGGATTTGTGAAAGAAAATGAAGTAAACAACAGACATAATTCACAACTTCATCTCCTGAGTCACATATATCTAAGTAAAATCATTCTATCCGAACACAATGTGCATCGTGAACAAGTAATTAAAAAGGCAAATGCTTTCGATAAAAGGCCAGACAAAGAAAAGTATATGAAAGATTTGGAGAAATAATCCCAGATAGGTTGAGTGCATTTATTAGAAAGGACTAGTAAACTTGTTTGATGTTGGATTTCTATTGAATATTTAGACTTGTTATATAACATTAATGTTTTTAATTTCGCATATATTACGTATAAAATCGCATGTTTGACATTGAGTTGCTTAAAATATGCAAAATGGGGGAATATACACATGCGAAATCAAAAATCTATTCCATAACACAACATGCGAATTTACTGAAACATGCAAAACTTGAATGTTTTATTAAAATAAAGCACTAAAATAAACAAACTTCATTCAAAAGATGGAAGAAACTCCATTTTCATCTTCATCGAGCATCTTAAGATAGTTATTGCATCCGCCAACTCTTTCAACTGCTTCTCATCCCTCTCACCCAGATCAACCATGAACATAACAGCAATTTCTTGAAGACTACTCACTTGCATCTGAGATAGCAAGTCCAAAATTTCTTGTCTTCTCTTCATGTTTTTTGTTACACGAGAAATTTGGTCTCCAACATCTCTTGACATGATCGATCCTCTTGAATTTGTTCCTGAATCCTTTTTCTCAAAGCCTTCTTGATACTTGATTCAGAAGAAGAGGATGTTGGTAGGCCTGTCATTTTTAATAGGATGTTTGAAATGGTGATAAAAAGATAAACTATATAATAAAAGAAAAAGCACTGAAAAAGTATTGATATGAATTATTGAACTGAATTATAAAACACACTGTGCGAAAATACATATAATTACTTTTAAAGCATGCGAAATATAGAGCTATATATGTTAAATACTTTCTAGTCTGCGAAATGTCCAACTTAAAAATGCGAAATTAAATATTAAACTTCACTGTGTGCGAAATGTCCAACTTAAACACGCGAAATTATTCATATGATCCAATCTTAAATACCTAGTTAAATATTAAACTTCATTGTGTGCAAAATGTCCAACTTAAACATGCGAAATTATTCATATGATCCAATCTTAAATACCTTGTATATGTTAAAAACACAACATGCGATATTTAAAACAACACATGCGATATGATAAACTCAACAAATAAAACCAGAAACAACTTATCTTCAACCTCGTTACAATCTAATAAAATGAAAATACCTTCAAAACAAATAAAACCCAACCTCAACCGTAACCCTATGATGAAAAACCAAAAACAAACATGCTAAATGACGAATCCAGCATTTTCGGAAATTGCCAATCTGTGTTCGGTACAGGAATCAATAAAAAAACCTACAAATCGAATTGATACGAACAATAATTAGATGAAAGGTTATGAAACGAACTCGTAATCTGCTTCCTTGTTGACGGAATTCCCTGATTAGCCCTCAGATGTTTGAACAGAATGTCTAATATACCCTTATCTAATTACATTGAATCAGGACACGTGTATGGCTGTGGGTATCACGTACATAATGTACGATCAGGGGATTTGTATCCTACACTTTACCTATATATATATATAGGGGAAGGTCCATTTGAGAAAAAAATTTATGTGAGAAGAAAAAGAAGAAATGTCATAATGGTAAAACATTAAATAGTTTATAACTCCTGCTATTAATTATGTTATCTCTCATTAATAAAGCAAAAAAAAAAAAAACATTTTATCCTACATATATCTTACACTTACCAAAATTCACCCTACGCATATCTAAATTTATCATACACATTTAAGAATTTATCCTACACATACTAAAATTTATCCCACGCATGTTGAATATTGTCCTTCACCCTAAATTATTTTATCTTGAAAGAGTATATTTAAAAGTGAGTTACAAATTTAATTAGTTAGCTAATTAATTACAATTATAAATTTACCTATATGCCCTTATTAAAAACATTAAATACACAAATTAAATGAAGTAAAATAGAGTATTTCTATTGGTTTAAAACTTATTTTTTTTATTCTTACAAAACTTTTCTTCTCATTTGAACCCTCCACTATATATATATATTGGTTTTTTATTTGTTATACAATATTTAATTTTTCTATGTGCAAGAACAGGTCCTTTGAATGAATGAAATTTTTTAGTTTTAAATGGAACTATTATTATTTGTGTAACACCCCGTGTTTCGAAAGTCAAAGTCAAGATTTAAGTCAAAGGAAGACAATATTGCTAATTGCATTTGGTCACTCCTTGCTCAACTCCTGTTTTGACTTCTTTGACTTGTAGATAATCTATTTATGTTATCGCATTAGTTGTATTATGTGGAGTATCTATTAATAATCGCATATTAATCGCATGTTTAATCAATTTATCGCTTATCGCAATCGCATTCGCAACTTGAATTATGTGTTCTGGATATTGTTTTATGTGTGTGTGTGCTATTTTTGTGTTACTTGTGCATGTTATGTTTATGTTGAGGTGTTAATCGAAATCGCAATCTATCGCATCGCAAATCGAATCGAAAACGCTAAACGCAAGTTAAATTAGAGTGATTGTATGTTAGATATAGTAGTTGGGATTAAAAGTAATTTGATTAGTAAATCTATCGCATCGCTCTCTCGAATCACATCACAACGCTCAACACTCGGAGCAAAACTGCAAAACTCGTCACGCCAACCACTCCAATCGAGTTGCCACCCGATCGGGTTGCCACCCGATCGGGTTGCCACCCGATCGAAGTGCCACTCGATCGAGCTGCCACCCGATCGAGGTGCCACTCGATCGAGCTGCCACCCGAATGGGTTGTCACTCGATCGACCAACCACCTTTCCCCCTTTCCTTTTATGGAAACCCTATAAATACCCTCCTTTATCACATCATTTGATGTTGACAGCTCTCTCTTCACCCAACTTGCTCCAGCCCGCATTTCTTCCAATTTCTCTCAAATCTTGTAAGTTTTCAACCTAAATCTTGTAATTTCTTAATCTACCCGCATTCTACACCTTTCTATTATTTGAATCTTATCTTTTAACCGTGAAATCACTAGATTTGAGGTGTTATTGGATGATGTCATCATGGGGTTCTTATGAACTTCATCTTTTGGCTTCAATCCACCAAGAACAACTTAGATCTGAAAGATTTCCACATGAATAAACAAAGATCTTTCATAGATCTGAACATATTCATGGTGAAAAGGATTGAAAGATGGTTTTCTAACTTTCTTTCAACTCTTTTACACTCAATGCACTCAAACCCGATGGAATCGGAGCTAGTTCTGATCTTCTACCCATTCTTGGTGATGTATCGGTTCCAGATCTGAATTCTATCCAAGAGGTATTGACTTCAGGTTTGAACATGAACTACCGACTTGAACCGTGAACCGATCGGACTAGGGTGACTCCTGTTCGGTCGAGTCACTTGAGCCGGGTCGAGGGTTCTGTTGTTCAAGCATGTTATCAATGTACCTCGTTTAACACTTCAAAAACTTCAAATGAGTCATGTGTCAAGACGAAAGGATAGTCGGGACGGATTGCCATCCGATCGGATTGCCACCCGATCGACCGGCCATCCGATCGGGTTGCACTTAGGTCCCACACTTAAGCTATTAAAAGTTTGGAACGTCGAATGGATTGCCACCCGATCGAGTTGCCACTCGATCGAACGGCCATCCGACCATGTGATGTTTTGAACTTCAACACTTAACAATTTTCAACAGGTTTAATACAAATGGATTGCCACCCGATCGGATTTCCATCCGATCGAGTGCCCGTCCTACTGTGAACTTGTTCTCACATAAGGGAAGTCTCGCCAATCGGATTGCTGTCTGATCGAACGGCCGTTCGATCGACCGACCTGAAAGGTAGAGATACTTCTCTATTTTTAAAATGCTACAACGAAAACTTCAAAAAGCAAGCCATCATACATAAACACATCTATCCCAAACAAGGTGACAATCCAATCGAGTGGCCACCCGATAGGGTGACCGCTCGAACGGATTGTCATCCGATCGACCGGTCACCCGATCGGATTGCCACCCGATTGGATTACCGTCCGATCCATTGACTCATCATACCATTTTACGCGCCGCTTATCGTTTGTGCTATCATACTGATCAGGCTATATCCGCTCTAGCGCTCCCTTCAATCCATTAACTCAACCGCTGTGAGTATACTCGAACCCTTTTTGCTTTACGCACTTTTGGGTGTTACATACGTTACTTATCTTAAATCACATCGAACACACTACGCAATACTTTTAACGCTAACAGATTACCGCATGTTATACGTGACTTAATGAATGCTTGTTTGTTATGTTTACACATGGATTGCTGTCTACCTACCTTAGCAACGATAATACTATTTGTTTGGACTCAGCACCTGTTCACTCAGGGGTTGTTAAGGACAATCATTTACATCGCTCACAGTGGTGAGTGTGTATTACGAACTGCTTTGCGCAGTCAACCCGCAGTCATTGGTATTGATAGGATCATGTCGATAACTGGCGTGCTTCATTTCACACTGTGTACGTGCTGGTTATGCGTAAAAGATTTTGAACTCTATATGCTATTATCAAACTTGTATGCTTACCTTTACACTATGTGTATTGACTTTTACTTTAACGTATGTGACAGGTGCTTAAAATGTTAGAATGCTTGGATTGCTGTGAAATCGAGGCTAGGAAAGAGTCTAGAAACAAAGACAATTTATTTTATTTAAAAATCTGAGTTGTCGGAACATGTTTATTTGTTTGAAGAATATCTCGTTTGTAATAACTAGATTATCTTATGGGTTATGGTATGGGACATAATATTTAAACTATTCGGTAATTTAGTCGTTATGGAATTTCTTTGAACAATCTGTTTCGCTCAGTGCCGCGCCCCGATGATTCTGCCATCGGTTGGGGTGTGACAGATTGGTATCAGAGCCATAACTATAGGGAATTAGGCAAGACTTGACCTAGTCCGGGTTGATGTCTTAGAACGACCTAGTCTATAGTTAAGTACCAACAGACCGACTTGTGCATGCCCAGTAGGGGTTTTGTACGAGCTTACTTGCTATTCTCGCTATTTCTCGCTTGAACTCGCTGTACACTACACACACTTACACGAATATCGCATACAACAGTTCTGCGCAAGATCTGTCTTTCCTAAGGTTGATTATTCACACAAACGAATGATCTGGTTGAGATTAGGTGTGAAAACTACAAACTCTCGACCAGATTACACATTCGAATTGCTATTCTACAATAAAACAGGAGAAATTGCGTTGAACGAGGAGTGAAATCCATACTTGACGCAAATCTCCTTATTAATCTCGTGATTATATCACACCAATAGGAACATAGTCACTAAGTTAGGGGTGAAACCCGAACCTTGATGACTCGTTCTACTCCCTAATGTGGTTTTTACAAAACTCTCACAAAAGTCTCACACTAAACCAGAAGGATGCATGCCATTCGCCCAAATTCGAGGCGAGAGCACAGTCCCGAAGGTCAAGATTGTGCACTTGAAAGTCCTTGTGAATAGTCGAATCACTTTGGGTAGTCGACGTCTATCTAGCCAAGACAATCTATTCTCGATTTCTATGTGTTTCGATTCTGAGCCCGCAACTGCTGACTCTAATATTTGTCAATTTTATGTGGAATTTATGTGTTTTATGTGATTATATGTTTCAATTTTGGTGAATCATTCGCTTTTCGCTTTTCAACCCACACCACACAATCATTGATGAATCGCTGGTAATCATTCGCAATCGCTGCTCGATGCTCATAATCGCTATAATTGATCGCTACGCGCTGTGAAGGATAGGGAATACGTGCAACATATAGCTAGGTTTCTGTATTCTGACTGCCTCTTAAATGATAAAGGAATACGCATACCACACATAGGAGAATACGTATGAAATATGATGTGTCTATTTGCTCATGTGCTACTGTGCCTTGCGTGCTCATGTGCTTCTGTGCCCTACGTGATTATGTGCTTATGTGTTTATGTGCCTATGTGGTTCTGTGACTGTATGAATGGATGTGTTCCTGATCTTTATGGTAATCGCTAGACTATACTAGGAATAATCGAAATTGTGTTGAGTCCTGTGGCGATGTCTGTTGCAGACAATGTCATCTTCTGGATCTCGCGCTACCTAATCTGCTAGCCGAAAGCAGGCAGATAAACGCCTCGCCGCTATGATCGCTAAGCAAATGGCGAAGGTTGTTCCTCAAATCGTCAGTGAACTGTACGAGAATGTGAGCAAATCGTCTGAAGAGTCAAGGACCGAAACTCCCAAGGCTACTTTCAGCTTCAAACAGTTTAAAGCTTGCGGACCAAAGGAATTTACTGGCGAAGAAGGTCCCACGGCCTTATTTCAATGGTTTGATTCGATCGAGGTCACCCTACGTCAGAGTGGCTGTCCTGACGATCTCTGCACTCTGAATGCTACCGGCGTCTTCCAGTCCCGCGCTTTAGACTGGTTGACGGTCAAGAGGAACAAACGCGGAAATGACGCAACTTATGGTTTGTCATGGGACGAGTTGAAGAATGTCATGCTCGAAGAGTTCTGCCCTCCCCATGAGTGCCAAAAGTTGGAGGATGAATTATGGCACATCAAGCAGAAGGAGGGTGACAACGCAGCTTTAACCGCACGTTTCAAGCAGCTTAGCATTATTTGTCCCGATCAAGTCAAGACTTCTGGCATGGCGATCAAGAAGTATATTCGAGCTCTACCCGACTGTGTCGCAGATTTTGTGCAAGCTTCAAAACCAGCAACAATCAAAGAGACTTACCTGCTTGCCGCTGAAATAAACGACAAGCGAGTCAAGTCTGGCGTCTAGGATAAAACCGCCAAGAATCTCCATCAAGCTATGTTAGGAAACTTTATTTGTAAGCATTGAAGAAAATCACAATAAACTGGATCTATGAAGAGATCACAGTCCTGAAGATCACGAACAAGAAAAAGAAGATCAGATGGGACAACTGGAATGCACAGTATCTACTTCAAAGAATCACAAGTTGATCAAGAGCTAAATTGGATTATCAGAAAAGGTCATTTCTGATGGACCTGATGATATTTCTGATGAAATATCATTAGTTTCTGACGATTCTGATCATCAGGATTTTTCTGATGATTTGTTCATCAAAATTTTTGATGAAGTGGTTTATCAGAATTCTGATGAAATACCCCACTTGTCTGAAATTGGCTCTGTCCTGCCACACTTACCGAAGAAAGTTGACATTAATTGATATCATGATGAAAAAGGCAACTTGAACGTTAGATTCAATGAATATGTCAATTGGGCACTTTTAGCAGGACTTATTGCATGAATAAACTATTGTTTATTCATGCACCCAGCCCTCTATAAATAGAAGGCTCAACCAGGAGAAGCAAAGTGAGTTTGAAGCCTATCATTCATACATACATCAAAACTCCATTGCCCTCTCACCCACAGAATTCAAGATTCGTTTGTACTAGATAATAATATTACAATCACCTTGTAAACCAGTTTGTTTCAAAGTCATATAAACTTGATAATTCTGTAGATCTTGTTTCTTGAAAGTCTGATTTCCATTTCCGCACATCTTTTTCACATCTACTGAAATCACTTGCCATATTACGTGAAAAGAAGTTGTTTTAAGGCCATACTGGGTCCAACAATTGGTATCAGAGCAGATTGAATAAACTATTTTCAAACGATCAACTGCTCATCTTCTTTTCTCTAAATATGACCAGCTTTCAATCCTGGAATAATGCTTTTAACATTGGTTCTATGTCCAAACCTCCGACTCTGGTCAGAGAGGAATACCCCCAATGGAAAATCAGGATGGTCAATTTCCTTAATGGTCATGACCGAGCTCTGTTTCAATCCATTGAAAGGGGTCCACATACACCAATGACAGATATACCTGCTATTCCAGCAACTGACCAATCACCAGCTATCCCTACCTCCCGCGCTCCCAAAAGTGAAATAAACTAGAGCGCGGAAGACAAGGAACTGGTGGCTGGGGATGAAAGGGCAAAGTCACTTTTAATAATGGCCATCCCCAATGACATATTTTCACAAGTTGATGCATGTGCATCAGCTAAGGAAATATGGGATCAGTTGGAAAATCTTTGTGGAGGAGAAAGGATGAGAAGAAACAAGAGAACAAACAATGTCTCATCTTATGAAAGGTTTAAAAGTTTGCCAAATGAAAGGTTAAATGATACATATCAAAGATTTACAAAACTTTTAAACGAGCAAAAGAAATTTGGAATAACAAAGTCAAATGATGAAAGAAACATAAAATTTCTTGATGCCCTTCCTAGAGAATGGAGAAGTCTAACCATGACTTTATCATCAACCTTAGAACTAGGAAACATGAGTCTTCATGACTTATACAGCATCTTGATCCCCAGAGGGGAAGAAATATTTGAAGAAACCATTCAAAGAGGGGGATCTTTAGCTCTTATCTCTAACTCACAAAGAACAATACCCACCAATGATCCACAACCATCAAGCAGCCAAAGTTTTGAAGTTTCTGATACTTCATCAGATTTTTCAGCCTTTGCTGAGGCAATAGCACTGCTCACCAAAACATTTGAGCAGAGGTTGAGGGGAGGTAGCCAGAGATACCAGAGGAGTGACAGAGGAAGGATGGATGGAAGATCTAAAGAAGAGGTTAGATCTAAGGATAAAGGGAAGGCTGAAGTTGTGTGTTACAAGTGCAAGCAGAGATGTCATTATGCATCAGAATGCAAGACCAAAAAGCTGAAGGATGTTGCTTATTATGAGAAAAAGCTTGAAGAAGCAAAGAAGCAGCAACAAGTAAGCTTAATTGCTGGAATAGATACATGGTTATCTGATGATTCTTCTGATGATGAAGAAGAAGAATTGACAAATTTCTGCCTCATGGCACTCTCTGAAGGACTACCAGAAACTTCAGAACAAAAGGTAAATTTAGACAATCTTGATCTTGAACACAAGCTAAACAAGCTCATGTCAGATTTTCTAAATCTGCAAGAAAAATATCAATCAGATATTAGAAAATCTGATGAGTTGCAAAGGACTTTGAATATAATCATTCTTGAAAACCAACTTCTTATAGAGGATAGTTTAGATCAAAGAGCTAAAATTGAGTTTTATGAAAATGAAAGAAAAGATCTTTATAAGAAAATCAATGACAAAGAAATCAATGTAAGAGGTTTTCAACAAGCCAAAGAGTTCATAAATTTTATTGAGTCCACACCAAAGAACAAAGGAGAGGGTTTAGGTTATACAAGATCAAATAGAGGAAGTAAACCCACTGTCTTTGTAAAAGCAACTAATCAGATTTCTGATAAATTTGTATCAGAATCTGAATCTTGCAAAACAACCTGTTCTGAATATTCTTTTGAAAAACCAAACTTCAAAACAAACAAGAGTTAATGCAGTCGAGAATCTGTAAAGACTCCAGAAGCAGTTCACTCATCTTTTCAAAATTATCCACTCATTCCATCACAAGAGGAAATATCAGAAAATTCTGATACATCTTGTATGTGTGTTGACATACTGAAGCTTGTTCAACACAATCTTCAAAAGAAAAATGTAAAATCTGTTAATGGCTCAGCATATAACAGAGTTTCTGATGCAAAACCAAGAAGAAGAAGAAATAAAGTGATTAATATTCCATCAGAAATAGTACCCAAGCATGCCTGGGTACCAAAAACCCTCTAATCATTTCATTTCAGGACCATCATGTGCAGCAGATCTGGTACTGCGACTCAGGAAGCTCCAAGCACATGACTGGGGACAGGAGCTTACTCAGCAACTTTGTTTCAAAGCTGGGTAGAATGGTAAATTTTGGAAATGGAGTGAAAGGAAGGATCATGGGATATGGATGCATAAGGTATGGATGTCTGACCATAGAAAGAGTAGCCTTTGTTGAAGGCTTAAAGTATAACCTGCTGAGTTGTGGTCAATTATGTGACAAAGGTTTTCAGGTAACCTTTTTACCAGAAAAATGCTTGTTAATAGGAATAGATGATAATAAAATCTATTTAAGTGGGAAAAGGATAAGAAAATCAATTTACTATTTTGATCAAAGAGGAAAGTGAACATCCAAAATTATGTTTATTTTCAAAACTCAACAAAGGTAGTACTTGGTTGCCCACTTAAATTTCAAAAACCTAAGCAAATTAGCAAGCAAAGGTCTGGTAAAAGGATTACCTTTGATATCCTCAAAGAAGGATAAAATTTGTGAAGCATGTGAGATGGGTAAATCCAAGAGAAGCTCAAATAAATCAATTTCTGAGTCTTCTATTTCACAAAATTTGGAATTGTTACACATGGATTTGTGTGGACCCATAAGTACAGAAAGTTTTTCTGGAAAGAAATACATACTAGTAATAGTAGATGACTTTTCCAGGTACACATGGGTAGAATTTTTGAGAAAGAAAAGTGAAACTCCTGATCTAATCATAAATTTTATCAAGAAAATTGAAAATCTGTTAAAATTAACAGTCAGAAGGATCAGATCAGACAATGGAACAGAGTTTAAGAATTCAAAAATTGAGAATTTTCTTATAAGTAAAGGAATTTCTCATGATTTTTCTGCTCCAAGAACACCTCAACAGAATGGGGTGGTTGAAAGAAGGAATAGGACCTTGGTAGAAGCTGCCAGAACCATGCTTGCTTATGCCAAGCTGCCCACTCATTTTTGGGCAGAGGCTATAGCTAATGCATGTTTCACCCAAAACAGAACCATAATCAACAAAAGGCACAACAAAACACCTTACAACATTATCAATGGAAGAATTCCAAGTGTAAAATTTTTGCATACATTTGGTTGTAGATGTTTTGTTTTCAATGATTTTGAAAGGCTTGAAAAATTTGTCAGAAAAGCAGAAAAACGTATTTTTCTTGGTTACTCTTTGTCCTCAAAAGCATATAGAGTTTTTATTCTCAACACAAGGACAATCAGAGAAAGTTTGTATGTCTCATTTGATGACTCATCAGAAATAGAGGTTTCTGATGCATACATGAAAGAAATAAAATTTTCTGACAAACAAGAAAATTATGAAGATCTCTTTGAAATGATAACTGAAGATTTCCTAGAACATGATAATGCTTTTAAAAACAAATCAAAAGATTCTTCATGTACTAACTCTGCAGAACAAAGGTGTAATACATCAGAACCTCAGAATTCTGATATCTCACACACAAATGTAGCACCTGTTCAGGGGGAAACTTCAAATCCATCAGAACCAACAACTTTTCACAACAAGTTAAGATGGATCAAAGGACATGTTCACTCTGACATCATTGGCAATCCTGCAGATGGAGTCAGAACAAGATCTGCAACTGCACATGAGTGTGCATTTTCTGGGTTCTTAAGTAAGGTAGAACCCAAATCTATCAAAGAAGCTCTAAGTGACCCAGACTGGATTCAAGCAATGCAAGAAGAGCTTGATCAATTTGAAAGGAGCAAGGTATGGGATCTGGTACACAAGCCAAAAGAAAAATATGTCATAGGCTCAAAATGGGTGTTCAGAAATAAATCTGATGAAAATGGCATAATCACCAGAAACAAAGCAAGGTTAGTGGTCAAAGGTTACTGTCAACAAGAAGGTATTGATTATGATGAAACTTTTGCACCAGTAGCTAGATTAGAAGCTGTAAGAATTTTTCTTGCTTATGCTGCATCCAAGGATTTCAAAGTTTATCAAATGGATGTAAAATCAGCTTTTCTGAATGGTAAAATTGAGGAAGAAGTTTATGTACAACAACCAGAAGGCTTTGTTGATCCAAAATTTCAAAATCATGTTTACAGATTAAACAAAGCCTTGTATGGGTTGAAGCAAGCTCCAAGAGCATGGTATGAAACTTTATCAAACTTCTTACTCAATTCTGGGTTTACCAAAGGTACTATTGACACCACACTTTTTCTCAAAACACACAAATGTCATACTTTACTGGTCCAAATATATGTTGATGACATTATATTTGGGTCAACAAATGAACAATTTTGTGACAAATTTCAAAAATTGATGACCAGCCACTTTGAAATGAGTATGATGGGTGAGTTAACCTTTTTCTTAGGGTTACAAGTTAAACAAAGAATTGATGGAATATTTTTGAGTCATTCAAAATATGTGAAAACAATTCTACAAAAACACTCACTTGAAAACTGCTCTGTTTCAAAAACTCCCATGGCAACAGGGAACAAGTTAGATTCTGATAAGGATGGAATAAGTGTAGATATTAAAACCTATAGAGGGATGATATCACTGCTATATTTAACTACAAGCAGACCAGATATCATGTTTGCAACATGCTTTCTGGCCAGATATCAATGTGATCCCAAAGAATCCCATCTAAAAGCTATAAAAAGGGTTTTCAAATATCTCAAAGGCACATCAAAACTTGGTCTCTGGTATCCTAAGGATACAAACCTTGAATTAATTGCATTCACAGATGCAGATTATGCAGGGTGCAAAATTGACAGGAAAAGCACATCTGGTGCCTGTCAACTCTTAGGAGAAAAATCGGTATGTTGGGCAAGCAAGAAACAAAACTGTGTTGCCACATCAACAGCAGAATCAGAATATGTAGCAGCAGCAAGTTGTTGTTCACAAGTGCTGTGGATGCAAACTCAACTGAAAGATTATGGAGTAACTCTGACAAGAATTCCAATTCTATGTGACTCAAAGAGAGCTATTGCAATAACAGAAAATCCAAGTCATCACTTAAGAACCAAACACATAGACGCCAGATACCACTTCATAAAAGATCATGTGGAGAAAGGTAACATTGAAATGTATTTTGTTCCAACTGAAAATCAAATTGCTGATATCTTTACAAAGCCTCTTGATAAAAAGAGACACAATTTTTTGATCAGCAAACTAGGCATGGTTAATCTAAATGATGAAGATTTTTCAGAAAACACAAAGACACAAATTGAAAACCAACTTGTTGAACATCAAAGTTCTGATATTCATAGAACAAATCAACTAGCTTCTGATGAAACAATCCATCAATCTGATGGAACATCAGAAAATCTGATGGAACATCAGAAAATCTGATGAATCATCAATAAATGATAATTTATCAGATAATCTGAAGAAATATCAGAATATCTGGTGAAAACACCAGAAGTTCTGATATAAAATTAGAAACTAGGTTGAAACATCAGAATAATTTGTTATCATCATAATTTTTCCATCTTCATGCATATCCCACATATTGTATTTACTCATTTTTGTGTATATTTTGTTTTTGTATTTTTTTTTGTTGTTAATTAAAAAAACACAAAAAGGGGGAAAAGTAACATGCATACTGATGAAGTTCCATACAGCTGTGATAATCAACCGTCTCAATTTTTTTTTTCATATTATTGAATTTCATTTTTCTTCTGCAAATGCATGCAACGTCATTTTTTCATAAGAAACTTAAGTGACACGTAGGCACTAGAATCATTAGGAGCTATGAAAGTAGCCGCCTAGTCATTAAATACTTACTCACACATGGGGCTTAGTAGACTGTCACATTCACTGTTACATTCACTGCAACAGATATCGTCTTAATTGAAGAGAAAAAGGGTTGGCTATTAATATCACTTTCATCTATAAATTTTAACAACCTGAATAAAACTCACTTCACAACAAATCATCTCTTCAATAGCTCTTCGATAGAATTTTTCTTATCTAAAAATGGGTCGCCCAAAATTGATGAAAGCCACTCAATTCCCTCTCCCATTTCACAGACTTCATAATCTTAGATTAAGATCCAACTTGGAAGGACCTGCATGGGAGGACTGCAGGTTTGTGTACAATATGATCATGCGAAGTCCTTTGGGCTTTGTTGTATCATCACATGTCACCATTTATCCAGAACTTCTCCAAGAGTTCTGGTGGAACTCTCAAATCATTTTTAGTGGTACTACTGATGTGCTAAAAAGTGGTTTAACAAAATTAACTAAATTAAACCCTAAACTAGACTCTCTAAGTTTTAAATTTATAAAACTAAGACTCTCTAAACCCTAAACCACACAACCGGCAAGTGTACCGATCGATGAAGTATAGCCTAAGGAAGTCCGAGTATCGAACCCAAGAGACTCTACTGATTACGCTAATGACTCTATCTAGACTTAGACTGACACGACTTAACTAATTTGTTTATTGATTGGGGGGGGGGGTTTCTAAAAATCCTAAGAATGCAAATAACGATTAACTAGATTAGCTAAGGAACTAACACGAACTCACACGAAGTCTGAACTCAAGGATGATGAAGGAACTACCTAGACAGGAATCCTGATTGCTTTTAGTTATGATTATAATTGGAAGTTGTCTACTATGGAACCGGGATCTTGAAATTCTCACCTATCGGGAAATCTAAGGACCTTTTCAAGAGCACGCTAAGATCCCCTAAAGGTTGTTAAACTACCGGTTTTAGACTCTCTTACAAGACATCTAATGGTGTTTATAAAAGTATCCTACAAGGTTCACTCCCTTACGAGACCTAAACCAAGGATAGGTTTGTTTTCTCAGTTAGACTTGCTAGACAGCAGCCAATAGGTTAACTTCCTAAGAAGGACCCACCTTGCGGTTTAATCACTTAGACCTAGCAATAATCTCGCACCTTACAGCTATTGACGATTAGTAGAACACTTGATTTTATTAAATTACCAAATATTACTTCTAAGGTTACTTGTGCACTTTTCACCCTAAAGGATCAAAGGTTTATTATGTGATATAGACACTCACCAAAACCTAAAACCCTAGCCCGACTCTATTCCGTGATAAAGACCGTCACCAAGATTCAAGCGAAGCAATAATCAACAATTAAATACCATCAAGCACGCAAACACATCTAACTGATAGAACAAACCGTTTACAATTTATAAACAATCCATAGCTTCCATAAATTCAAAAATAATCAAATCATATAGCAATCATTCATCCATGTCTAGGTAGTAATAAAGATTTAGCCAACAATCATGTCTAAAAACAAGGTATCAAACAAGGTGTAAACTGAATTCATCTTTAAACAATCGAAAACAAACGAAAACGAGAGAATAAGATTATAAAACCCGAAACTCCAATCCCGTGTGTTCCCGAATGATCTCAGACGATTCCTAGCAGTTCTGAGCCTTCAAACCTTCTCCAAACAGCCTCTAGATGTCCAAAAATTCGTCCCAAGTTCGTATTATGTTCTCCCTCGGCTGATTATGATTAAGATCATTATATAATCACCAAAACCCTAATCTGCTTGCTGTTACATTCATGTTCGCGATATATGACCCTCTCGCGGCCCGCTTGGGATTTAGGATTAGTATACGCGGGCCGCCAGCCATGTTTAAACCGAAAACCATATGTTAAGTTCTAGCGGCCCGCGACAGAATGTTCATAAGCTTATGCGGTCCGCCTGGTAACACCAGAACTGACTTTTTCGCTTCTTTCTACTCCCGAGCTCCTCGGTTTCCGTGCCAAACTTTCTCCTGTCCAGATTTTATCTCGTATCTGTTCCTTTTGCTGCAACAACCTGGAAAACACAAGACAATCAAAAGTATGTACATTCTATCTAAAACCGACACTAAAACTAACTAAAACCGAACAAACCTAGACGCGAATAAAGATGTATTTTACAATACATCAAATATCCCCACACTTACTCTTTTTTCGTCCTCGAAAAAGAATTATGCAAACGGAATCATAGTCGGAATAATCGAACGGGCCAAAAGTATAAGTTATTTTATTAAAATCGAAACTCATGTTAGCCGCGATTGCAAGTATAATGATCCACTTAAACCCAACCCGGTTCCAAGCCCTTATCATGCAAATTTAGTTCAAGTGCGGTCAATCTACCTAGGGTCTCACGCTAAGAATTGCAAGTCCACCTAATCCCCCCTCAAGCTTATAGGACAAAAGGAACAACCACTGGGTTATTTCCTAACCGTTTTATACCAAGATCAAGAGAGTTTAAAATCAAATCTATTTTTCCAATTTTTTTTTTCATTTTTTTTTCCATACGAGCTTAGCCTTTGCTTTTTGCTCTTTTTTTTTTCTTTCGTGAGTCTAGACGATGCTTTCCCTAACCAAGCGGTAATCCGACTGTAGAGTCGCTATCCCCAACCACATATTACTTAGGTTTCGGTACTTTTATTCGGAAAATCGATTTCACACATCCCAGAGGCATTCCGGCTGTAGAGTCGCTATCCCCAACTCGGTCTCTCATTACCTAGGTTACTTTCATTTAGTTTCTAGCTCACTTTTATTCTATTTATTTTTTTTTTCAACGAGATAATGACCAAAAACTCTAACGATCTTAGCTTATAACGGTATCCCTTATACTATTTTTGGCGGTTTCAATTTCCCTACTCTCCCTAGATGAGAACCCACTAGTAGACCGACAATTAGGTAATTTTAAGATCAAAGGAACCCAGAACCGAACCGAGCCTACCCGCGCATCCCAAACTAGACACAAGAACGATTATTTATTCTCATATTATTATTATTTGAACCCGAACAAAAACCCGACTTTTCTATCATTTTCCGTTTTTATTTTGCAAACTTCTCATTTCAAAAGACATTTTTCTATTTTTCAATTTTTTTTTGGATTTTTCAATTTTTTATGACTCAAGACTCACTAACTAATGACACTAAACGATAGTTCCCATCCCCACACTTAAACTCTACATTGCCCTCAATGTAGGATGGAAACCGACTCAAAAAACTAAAAATAAATAAGAAATAAAAAGACAAAGGGCAAATCGGACAGGACTTAGCTGGTTTAATTCGCGTATAAACTGCAAACACTCTCGTCCAATCCAGCTCGATTGTATAGCATTTCGTTCGCGATCGGCTTTGACACTGACTAGTACGCTTGATAAATGCCCGAAATTTGAATAAACAGCTCCAAACTCACCCGAATGGAGATTGAGTACGGGTGGTACATATTCGAACCTGCATCAACAAAAACAAGCAAAATACCAAAGCAAAACCTACTCGAAACATAAAATAACTCAAAAACTTCTAACTTAGACACATGGTACAAAATAAAAGACTCAAAGTACACCACCGAATTACCATCTTACCCCCTCCCAACACTTTGCTCGCCCTCGAACAACCCAAGTGCCAAACCTAACCAAGTGTGGATGCAACGGATAACAGGTTGAAAGTTTAGTGAAAAATCACATTTTAACTCCTTAAAAATATACAACCCGTTTCCCCACACTTAAGATGGAAATAAACCTGGTAACAAATGACTCAAATACAACAACAACAAATGCAGGAAAACATACCTGAACGTCGACCCAAACCGACCCGAACAATGATGGTGAAAAATGGATGAATGATCGAATATGGATATGGAACATGGATCAAACTGCTGAACATATTGGGCCTGAACAGCCCGTTTGAAACCTTAATGGGCTCGCGGCCCGCATTAGATGTGTAATAAGTAAGTGAACGCGGGCCGCTTGAACTTAAACATCCGGCAAATTCTTTTTAGTCCGCGCGGCCCGCATTAGATGTGTGTTTAGTGTAGGCGGGCCGCCTGAACAGCGGGTAACAACGAAAATACTTGCAGCAACAGCAGACGTGCAGAATATGTTTTTTTCTGTATTCCCAAATTACCCCTGCACGTTATTTCGTCGTTTTTAACTTTCAACAAACCTGGAAAACTGCTCGGGTGTCGTTCTCTGCCACGTGAAAGTGATGCAACCTGCAAAACATACGCACGACACACAAAAAACGCAAAAACACAAAAATGACGCAAAAGACACTAAAACACACAAACACTAAGCTAAAGACACGACGCAGACAAAGACTCAACGTACAAACTCTACAAGTGGGTCACAACTATTCACGCACTCACGGAGGGTCATATACGCGGGGCTCACCTTCTAACATCGCCCGCACCTCACGGCCTGTAGCACTATCATTCCCAACATCACCCGCATCTCTCTTAAATCTATCATACCCTCTCGACTCGTCATCAGGCGGTTTAAATCTAAACGTATCATCTCGAAACCTATCCCCACACTGAGCCTTGCTCAGTTTCTCTATTTTAGATTCTAAACTCGTCACTCTTTCTTCCAACTCTTCAAATCTCTTATCCGGCGGATCTCCACACTTGGGTTTTAACATCTCCTCTAGAGTCGGCTCACGCAATACCTCTTTCTCATCACTCCCAACCTTCTCACTCTCCTTCACCGATGTTATCGCCTCAACGCTCTCATTCGGCCCTCTCGCATTATTCACCTCAAACACTACCGACTCGTCACCCGCTCTAAGTGTAATCGTGCCTAAGAAGACATCTATCAACGCTATAGCCGTGTTCAAGAACGGGCGCCCTAAAATCAACGGAACTCTATCATCGGCCTCCATATCTAACACTACAAAATCAGCCGGAAACACAAACCTATCAACTTTCACTAACAGATTCTAAACTATCCCTCTAGGGTACTTAACTGACTTATCGGCTAATGAGAGGGTCATACGAGTTGGCTTCAAATCACCAAGGCCTAGTTTTTCGTAAAATGAATATGGCATCAAATTAATACTAGCACCTAGGTCCGCTAATGCGTGGTTTTTAACATCACCACCAAACAAACAAGGAATCGTGAAAATGCCAGGATCGGTAAGTTTCTCAGGAAGTTTATTTAGAATCACTGCCGAACACTCTCCACTCACTGACTTACTTGAACACTCTCCTACCCCATCCTTACGCTTGAAAAAATCCTTAAGGAATTTGACGTATTTGGGCATGGATCTCAAGGCCTCTATAAACGGAAGATTCACCTTCAGCTGGGTGAACATGTCAAGGAATTTGTCATACTCCCTAGCATATATCTGCTGCCTAGCTCGAGCGGGAAACGGAAGACGAGAAATATCAATCACTCGCGGTGGTGGCCGAACCTTCTTCGGCTGCTTCTCTACTTTCTTCTCTACTTGAGGCTCATCTGCGTGTGCGGTACTTGCTGGGTCTAGCCTATGTTGCACTTTGCCTGGAGCCTCCATCTCAATCACCTCATCTACCTCATCATCACTCCCTATCTCCGCCCTCTCTTGCACGACCTCTCCTAGACTCAACCCACTACGAGTAGTAATCGCTTTCACAGAATGATTGACTGGATGAGTAGTACCTGAATACTGACCAGAAGAAGACTCTTTCAATTGCCTAGCTATATCCCCTACTGTTCTCTGAAGATCTAGAAGAGTGGACTCTTGATTTTTAAGCTGAAGTTCATGATTTTTGTTGATCTGCTCCTGATTCTTAGCTACAGTCTGATTATGCGTCATCATCTGAGCAAACATCTCCTCTAACATACTCAAACTACCCTGTAAAGCTTTATCACTACCTTGACTCTCCTGATTCGACCCTCCACTCGCAAACTGACCACTCGAACCTGAACCACTACTCGTGTAAAGACCCGGCCCCCTATTTTGATACTGACCAGATGGGAAACCAGGGGGATTTCCAGAAGAACGATAACTACCACCACTACTACCCTGCCAGCCAGGGTTAAAACTATTATTACTACCGAACTGACCCCTAGACTGGCCTGCTATGTACTCAACCTGCTCTAACGTAAGTGTGGGACAATCAAGTGTGTCGTGACCTCCCCTACAAAGCTCACACCTATCAACTTTCTTCTTTAACTCATCAATCTCTCGCTTCAAAATCTCGACTTCAGCAACTACCGATGAATCCAAGCTAACTTGGTTTACCCCTCGACCGGCCGAGGTGGTACGAACAGGAATGGAAGTCCTGCTGGTAGTGCTGTAGTCCATATCGGAATGTGCAAAACTCTCAAACAAATCATTGCACTCAACCACCGTCTTATTTCCCATAAGCTGCCCTCCTACTGAAGTATCGAATCGCGCTCTAATCTTAGGAGTAAGTCCGTTATAGAACTTTTCAACTAACGCCCAATCCGACAAACCATGCTGCGAACAACGAGAGAGGAGCGTCTGAAAACGCTCCCAAGCTAAGTGATATGGCTCATCAGGCTCCATACGGAAGGAGTGAATCTGATCACGAAGGCGAGACGCCTTGGCTGGCGGGAAGTATTTGGCTATTAAAGCATCGCGAAGACCAACCCAAGTGGTGAAAGTGCCTGCGGGCTGAGAATCGAACCAGACGGCTGCGCGTCCAGCGAGTGAAAATGGGAAGACCTGAAGGTACCTAGCATCTAGATTGACACCCTCAATGGAGTAGGTGCCACAAAGACGAGTGATGCGATTTATGTGGGCGGGTGCATCCTCGTCATCACGACCATGGAACTGGCAAGAATTGGTGATGACGGTCATGATGTAAGAAGGGATCTGCCAGGACCGATCGTTCGCTATATTAGGAAGGGTGATGGGTGAAGTGGCACCGGTGAAACCGGTGGTAGCCTGCTGGTAAACGGTGCGGTTCTCCATTCGAACTACGGGTGGAGGACTAGGTGTACGTGAACGGGAGGGTGGTGGGGTAACGTGTGGTGATGGCTTTGGTGTGAAATCGAAGGTGGGGGTGGAATGTGGAACTGAAGAAGACGACTCAGAAGACTTGACTGTGAACAGAGGTGGCGGCGGTCCCTGCGAGCGCGTATGGGGCATCCACCAACTACGAACAACGAAAAGAATCTAACTACGACTCGCTAACCTAGAAAAGACACTAAAGCAAATATTTTTGGATTTTTTATGATATTTAGACTCCTACGACTCAACTAACACAAATAGCACAGAATATGTCAAGTAAGTCCAAACAAAGAAATCAACGCAATCGCCAAAGAGTCCCCGGCAACGGCGCCAAAAACTTGATGTGCTAAAAAGTGGTTTAACAAAATTAACTAAATTAAACCCTAAACTAGACTCTCTAAGTTTTAAATTTATAAAACTAAGACTCTCTAAACCCTAAACCACACAACCGGCAAGTGTACCGATCGATGAAGTATAGCCTAAGGAAGTCCGAGTATCGAACCCAAGAGACTCTACTGATTACGCTAATGACTCTATCTAGACTTAGACTGACACGACTTAACTAATTTGTTTATTGATTGGGGGGGGGGGTTTCTAAAAATCTTAAGAATGCAAATAACGATTAACTAGATTAGCTAAGGAACTAACACGAACTCACACGAAGTCTGAACTCAAGGATGATGAAGGAACTACCTAGACAGGAATCCTGATTGCTTTTAGTTATGATTATAATTGGAAGTTGTCTACTATGGAACCGGGATCTTGAAATTCTCACCTATCGGGAAATCTAAGGACCTTTTCAAGAGCACGCTAAGATCCCCTAAAGGTTGTTAAACTACCGGTTTTAGACTCTCTTACAAGACATCTAATGGTGTTTATAAAAGTATCCTACAAGGTTCACTCCCTTACGAGACCTAAACCTAGGATAGGCTTGTTTTCTCAGTTAGACTTGCTAGACAGCAGCCAATAGGTTAACTTCCTAAGAAGGACCCACCTTGCGGTTTAATCACTTAGACCTAGCAATAATCTCGCACCTTACAGCTATTGACGATTAGTAGAACACTTGATTTTATTAAATTACCAAATATTACTTCTAAGGTTACTTGTGCACTTTTCACCCTAAAGGATCAAAGGTTTATTATGTGATATAGACACTCACCAAAACCTAAAACCCTAGCCCGACTCTATTCCGTGATAAAGACCGTCACCAAGATTCAAGCGAAGCAATAATCAACAATTAAATACCATCAAGCACGCAAACACATCTAACTGATAGAACAAACCGTTTACAATTTATAAACAATCCATAGCTTCCATAAATCCAAAAATAATCAAATCATATAGCAATCATTCATCCATGTCTAGGTAGTAATAAAGATTTAGCCAATAATCATGTCTAAAAACAAGGTATCAAACAAGGTGTAAACTGAATTCATCTTTAAACAATCGAAAACAAACGAAAACGAGAGAATAAGAATATAAAACCCGAAACTCCAATCCCGTGTGTTCCCGAATGATCTCAGACGATTCCTAGCAGTTCCGAGCCTTCAAACCTTCTCCAAACAGCCTCTAGATGTCCAAAAATTCGTCCCAAGTTCGTATTATGTTCTCCCTCGGCTGATTATGATTAAGATCATTATATAATCACCAAAACCCTAATCTGCTTGCTGTTACGTTCATGTTCGCGATATATGACCCTCTCGCGGCCCGCTTGGGATTTAGGATTAGTATACGTGGGCCGCCCGCCATGTTTAAACCGAAAACCATATGTTAAGTTCTAGCGGCCCGCGACAGAATGTTCATAAGCTTATGCGGGCCGCCTGGTAACACCAGAACTGACTTTTTCGCTTCTTTCTACTCCCGAGCTCCTCGGTTTCCGTGCCAAACTTTCTCCTGTCCAGATTTTATCTCGTATCTGTTCCTTTTGCTGCAACAACCTGGAAAACACAAGACAATCAAAAGTATGTACATTCTATCTAAAACCGACACTAAAACTAACTAAAACCGAACAAACCTAGACGCGAATAAATATGTATTTTACAATACATCAACTACCGTGTGGATTGAAAGTGAGGTTATGGGGGTAAAGATTACCCTAAAAGAGGAAACAATCATAAATGTCCTCAAACTGGGTAATGATCATGAAATCAAATTTCTGGAGAAGGTAAATGTGCAACAGACCTTGACTGAAATGGGCTATCATACACTCAACTCGTCAAGGGCTGTTAGCAAATCTGGTTTTATACCACCTTTCCAGTTTTTGGTAACACAGCTAAGTGTCTGCTTCTCCAAGAAGATTGGACACTTCAACGAGCTGTCTCATAAGATGATGGAAGTGGTTCATGCTGTAACACAGGAAAAACCTTACAACTATGCCAAGTTTCTCATGAGAGACCTAGAAGTAAACATCCACGACCGTCAACCCTTTTCTGATCTACCCACGATTCGTAACCATGGTGATCACAAGTCAACTGGAATTCGGAGGAGTGAGAAGCTGCTATCCAAGGGCCGAGCTGGTACTTCAAGAAAACATTAGTGAAGCCACCCTGACGCCATCAACGAATCACACCGGTCGAATAACCAGTCTTTGGTTATATGTGAAGTGCATGTACAACGTGCTGGAAGAGGAGGAGGAGGAGTAGTTGTTTGTTTTTTTTTCTAACTGTGTGTTTTATTTTATTTATATCAGGTTTGTTTCAATTTCCTTTCATCTCTTGATGTTAATAGATCTAGGGGGAACTAACACAACATGTCTGATAAAAATAAGGAAAATCTGGTGAAACCTACATGAGATCTGATAGGATTTAGTGAAACTCAGAAAATCTGATAATCAATCAGAAATTCCGGTATATATTCAGAAAACTCATAAAGCCACATGAATCTGATCATTCACCAGAAAATTTTCAAGATGACCAGAAAATCTGACAAAAAAAATCAGAAAATCAAATTTTTATCAGAAAAATCTTTTGAAAGACAGGAAGTTTGACATATCATCAGAAAATAATGCTTTTAACCAGATTTGAAGAAACTTATGACCAACAAATCTTTTTTAGTTTCTTTCAAATTTTTTTCTGAGGACTGGAACAAGCTGTATGAAAAATACTTCCTGTATATTGGAACAAAGGTGTGGAGTTCAGAACTACAAAACTGCAATGTAAGAAAAATCTCGGAACTCTACTCATTCCCTCTCACCTCAAAAAAAAAAATCTGATGATTCATCCACTGTAAATGAATCAAATGAATTCTGATGATATATGCATCATGAGAAATACCTGGGAAGATACACAAAAGGTTTCTATTGGACCTTTTTGAAACAAAAGGGGTCCCACATGAAGAAAATGTGCAAGTTGGAAATTAGTATTTATCCAAAAAATCATTGGAATCTCTAAAATTCTTTAAAGGATTTACATTAAATTAGAGATAAACCAAAGGTTTTTCAAAAACGGTTGTTTCCTTAAAAGGATTAAAACATCATTAAGGTGTCATTAACCACCTTGATCACAAACAACCTACGATAAACACTCAAAAATCTCTGTCCGTATACACTATAAATACCTCATTCAAAACAGGGACTTCCATCATCAACCTTCAAATTCAAAACCCTAAAACCCTTTTCCGAAAACAAAACCCAAATTCTCAATGGCAGCTATCAACATCAACATACCACCAATTGAACACTCAGTTCCCTTCATCACTGAAGCTGAATTTCTTCCATTAAAGAGCAACAATGAAGCAATGAATGATAACATCGAAGAGTATGATATGAAGTGTCAAATTCTCATTGAATTTCTAACCAGATGCCCTATAGCTCAAGCTCTTACAAAGACCAGAGAGGTACCGCAAGAACTCATACAACAAGTTGTAAAAACTCTCAAAATCTCAAGTCAAACTGAGCTAACAGCACATGTATGGGGAAATATCTTTATTAAAATTTCACCAGAGAAGATAAGGGAATGTTTGGAACTATCCTTAAAACAGAGCTATGAAGAAGCACCAGAAAAAGAAGATATGTTCTCACAACTTGATGTTGTAATTGGTTACAAAACAAAGATTTCAGAAATCAATGAATTCAAGAGAAACAAGCTACCTGCCTTCTGGCAAGTTTTAATGGAAATTTTGAACAAGTGTCTATCATCAAAGATTGGAGGTACAGATCAGATAAATATGAACATTCTAACAATCATGTTCAGTCTCATTAATGGATTGAACATTGATTTTGGAGCAGAAATATTTATTCAGATCAGAAGATCAATTCTGACTAATGTTGGAAGAATAGATTCACATCTACCCTTTCCAAGATTTCTATCAATCATAATTTCTGATGCTTTTTTAAAAAGAAACAAAGAAATTCCAGCATCTGAAAATACGTGGAAGACATAAATTATGAGACCTTGGACTGCTGTAGGGTCTTGGAAGTCAGATCATGATGTACCTGTTCTATCAGAAAAGATGATGAATCTGATACCAGAAGATTCACCATACAGAGCATAGTACTTGAAAATGTTGAACAAAAGGTCAGAGAACAAAGGAGTTTTTGAACATGTGTCCCCCATGGAGCATGATGCATGGGAGTCAAGCACACCAAGAATGGAACAGTAGGGTGAATCTGATCCTCATCCAGCTGATGAAGATGTAAATATGAGTCCTGTGACAGAAGAACATCATGCTGAAGACTCACACATAGGAGAAACAGGTGCACAACATTCTAAAATAAACATATTTTATTATTCTGAGAGTGATTTTGATGAATCAATTCAAGATGTGAGTAAAACCAAAGACCCATTTTCTGAATCAGATTCTGAGGGGGAAAATGTGGTGACAACAGGTGGAGATCAGTCTGCTGATCAAGGAAACCTGGATGAGAAAACTAAGAGTTTCTCAACAACTCATAGAGAACCTGAAAAGGTTCAAGGATATGAGGAAAACCAGAACTTGAATGTGTTTCAATTTTCTGGTGAGGATATAGAGAATTTGGAATCTACCAATTCTCTTAACCTCAGAACAGCAGAGAATGTGTTTTCTGCTGGTGTTAGAAGGGAAACATCAGTTGTTTCTCCTATCTCCCAAGGACATCAACCTATGTCCCCTAAACAACTTCACAAAGAACTTGAAGACACAACTGCTACTGTGAAAACAACAACAGAAGGAAAACTTGATCTGATACTAGAAGAAATCAAAAATCAAAAGTCAGATATCAAGGTTTTGTCAGAAACTGTCAAAGCTGTGCATAAACAAATAGAAGATAATGCTGCAACCCTCAACAAACTACAAAAGTAATCAGAAACCAGGGAGAGCTCATCAGTAATCGAGAAGGCTCTCAAGGAACTGCGTAATATCAAGAAAAATATGGCTGAAGTTGCAACTGCAGGAGAAAGCTCAAGTTCAGGAAAGATTCTTGAAGAAATACAGTTCCTCAGAGCAAACAACAGCAGCATGGCTGAGGCTTTTGAGAAACTATTGATGGAATTGACTGCACAAAGAAATCAAGAAAACCAAGAGTTTCAGAAAATGAAGAAACAAGAAGAAACAAATACTCAAGCTCTTACTAATGTTCATCTGTTAGTAAAAAGATTGCAGTATAATGTTGCCAGACTAGCAAATGTGGATCTTCATGAACTGAAAGCCCCAATTCCACAAGAAAGACAAGCAAGGAGATCATAAACTCCTCAACAACAACCAGAAACCATTCAACAAGGTCAAACCAAACAAACAGAAACTTTAACAGCTAAAAAACAGAAGCAACCCATGGGTCCACCTCCAGATAAACAAAAGCTACTCATGGGTCCTCCACCAAATGTCCCAAAGCCAGACACATCAAGGGTACAACAGAAAGACCATGTTCCAGTTCAGCCATCTTCTACAGCCATCACAGGAGAAACATAGTTAAGCATAATGATGGATATTAAAGAGAAGAGAAGAATGGAACATGAAGTGACTTCCTCAAAAAGGCCAAGAAAAGAAATGATAGAAGATTCAGAAGGAAACATCAGAGAAATGGATGTGCTAAAAGGTGATTTACACACTATTATGTACCCTGGAGAACATCTAAAGCATTTCTACTGGAAAGGTCTAGAAGACAACTCAAAGAGACAACTCTCTCCAATGAGTAAAGGTATTGTTGAAAACAGAAACAATGGAGGTTGGGTAATTCTACACAAGCACCTGACCAATCCAATAGTATTAATTGAAAGAATTGATACTTTGACCACTGGAGGAGGCATCTTAGGCTATGAAGCACAAAACAAGTATACCCTGATTAGAAAAGATAACAGTGAACAAAAGGTTAATGATGCAAATATGGCTGATGATATTCACCCGATGGGAATAGTCAAAATGAAGAATATCATTGATGAAATGAAAGGTAATTCAGCTGTGATCAGAAGAGCACTTGAAAGTCTCAAAAGTGCAGGAGCAAAGCTATACAAAAGGGCTGCACTGGCAGACTTTGATCTATGTATCAATTTTGAGTACAGCAACAAGGTGCTAATACCTCCTCCCAACACCAGTATTCCAGCTGAGATCCCTTCGAAGCTAGTGAGAACTGGAGCAATCTTTGACCAACCAGAAATGGGTGTAGTCTTCAAAGATGCTAATGAAGAGAAAGCTCTGTTCAGAATCAGTGATATATGCAGGTATTCAAATCAAATTCTAAAATATATAAGGAACTGCATGAATGAGAAACAAGAGCAGCTCAAGAAGAAGGGAAAGAACAATGAACAGCTGAGAAAAACAATTGAAGAATGCATTGAAAACTGGACGGAAGCAAGAGGATGGTACAAAGAAATGTACAAACAAAATCAAAAAGGCAATTGATCACAAGAAAATGCTGAAACCAGGAGACAAATACAAAAGTGGAGTGAAGATCAATTAATGAATTGATGAGATTAAATTCCTGTTTTTGAACAAAATTTTAAATTTGTCTGATTTATGGTTGGTTTGACTATGTTCTATGTTTCTGAATTTAGTTGTTTTTAAATTTCTTTTTCAAGAAAGTTGTTTATGTTAAGATATAGAGGTAGTTCATTTTCTTACAATACTTAGGGGGAAACTGTTAGGAAACTTTATTTGTAAGTATTGAAGAAAATCACAATCAACTGGATCTATGAAGAGATCACAGTCCTGAAGATCACGAACAAGATAAAGAAGATCAGATGGGACAACTGGAATGCACAACATCTACTTCAAAGAATCACAAGTTGATCAAGAGCTGAATTGGATTATCAGAAAAGGTCATTTCTGATGGATCTGATGATATTTCTGATGAAATATCATCAGTTTCTGACGATTCTGATCATCAGGATTTTTCTGATGATTTGTTCATCAGAATTTCTGATGAAGTGGTTTATCAGAATTCTGATGAAATACCCAACTTGTCTGAAATTGGCTCTGTCCTGCCACACTTACCGAAGCAAGTTGACATTAATTGATATCATGATGAAAAAGGCAACTTGAACGTTAGATTCAATGAATATGTCAATTGGGCACTTTTAGCAGGACTTATTGCATGAATAAACTATTGTTTATTCATACACCCAGCCCTCTATAAATAGAAGGCTCAACCAGGAGAAGCAAAGTGAGTTTGAAGCTTATCATTCATACATACATCAAAACTCCATTGCCCTCTCACCCACAGAATTCAAGATTCGTTTGTACTAGATAATAATCTTACAATCACCTTGTAAACCAGTTTGTTTCAAAGTGATATAAACATGATAATTCTGTAGGTCTTGTTTCTTGAAAGTCTGATTTCCATTTCCGCACATCTTTTTCACATCTACTGAAATCACTTGCCATATTACGTGAAAAGAAGTTGTTTTAAGGCCATACTGGGTCCAACAAGCTACCACCGCACCAACCGCTGAAGCAACCGCTAAGCCTCAGTCTTCAAAAGCCTCTCGTTGTAAGAGGAAGAACAACAACATCAACTCTAGCAACAAGAATTGTGCTGTCACTACCGCTGCTCCACTCCAAGCTGTACCGGCTCAGCAGCAAGATCAACACCGCCAGGTTGCGGCACCGGTAACCCAAGCACCGCCGGTGAAGCGTGCTTACACTAGTCCTCATCCTGCCTGCCCGACATGCACCTATCATCTAGTGGGGACTGCTTGCAGATTTTGCGTACATTGCAACATGTATGGCCACTTTACCGCCAACTGCCGTATAGGTCCTCGACAAGCACCAACCACTGCTCATCAAGCTCTGCTCCCTGCCCCTCAAGGCCAACAAGCAGCTCAGGCATCCGCGGTCAAAGCCAGAGTCTGCTTTGTATGCGGTGATTCCAACCACTTCGCAAACAAGTGCCCCAATAGGGTTGTGAAACAAGATCCTCAACAACAGTAGCAGCAACAGCAACAAGCCGCTCGTGCTCGAACTTTCAACATTAACGTGCGCCAGGCTCAAGCTGACAACAACGTGGTCAATTGTACGTTCCTTGTGAATGGTATTTATGTTTCGTGTTTGTTTGATATTGGAGCCAATAACTGCTTTGTATCGTTTGAGTTCGAAAAGCTTCTTAATCATAAGCGCGCCCATCTCCCCTCGACGTTCGATGTTGAAGTTGATATGGGAAGAACTGTCACCGTCAACTCTGTTCTTCGTGATTGTACTCTCGAGCTCAACAATCACGTTTTCCCCATCGATCTTATTCCGATGCAACTCGGAAGTTTTGATATCATAGTAGGCATGGACTTTCTTCGAGAGAACCTTGCTGAAGTTGTTTGCTTCGACAAGATGATTCGATTTTCGCTCGCTAATGGTGATCAACTGTGTGTCTATGGTGAAGTCGCGTCAAAGAAACTCCAACTCATGTCATGTGTGCAGGCTAGCAAGTATCTCTGCAAGGAATGCCAAGCTTTTCTGGCACATATTGTAGTAGCGGAGAAAAAGGAAGTTAAGGAGGTGAAAGGCGTCCCCGTTGTTTGTGAATTCCCCAATGTTTTTCCTGAAGATCTTCCTGGTCTACCACCAAGTCGTGGGATATCGACTTTCACATCGACCTCATTCTAGGAGCAAACCCTGTTGCCAGAGCTCCCTATCGACTCGACCCGTTTGAAATGCGCGAACTTTCAAACCAGCTCCAGGAATTGCTTGACAAAGGCTTTATTCGCCCTAGCACCTCTCCTTGGGGCGCACCAGTCCTTTTCGTTAAGAAGAAGGATGGGTCGTTCCGGATGTGCATCGACTATCGGGAATTGAATAAGCTGACAATCAAGAACCGTTACCCTCTGCCTGGCATCGATGATTTCTTTGACCAACTACAAGGTGCTACATGTTTCTCCAAGATCGATCTACGCTCAGGCTACCACCAGTTGCGCATACAAGAGGAGGATATTCCCAAAACCGTTTTCGAACTCGATATGGCCATTATGAATTCGTTGTTATGCCGTTGGGTTTAACCAATTCACCCGCGGTTTTTATGGATCTGATGAATCGCGTGTGTAAACCTTTTGTAGACCGCTTCGTTATCGTGTTCATCGATGATATCCTGATCTATTCCAAGTCGAAAGCCAAACATGCGCAACATCTACGTTTGGTTCTCGAGCTACTTCGGGGGAATCGACTCTATGCCAAGTTCTCCAAGTGTGAATTCTGGCTGGAGGAGGTTCAATTCCTCGGTCACATTGCCAATAGTCAAGGTATTCACGTCGATCCCGTGAAGATTGAAGCCGTCAAGAGTTGGATTACACCTAAGAGCCCGTCTGAAGTCCGTTCTTTTCTCGAACTAGCGGTCTATTACCGCCGATTTATCGAAGGATTCTCTAAGATCGCTGTGCCGCTTACCTCTCTCACGCAAAAAGATAAGCCTTTTGTTTAGGGAACTGAACAAGAGACTGCCTTTCAAACCCTCAAGTATATGCTTTGCAATGCTCCAGTTCTCACTCTGCCTGACAAAAACGATGACTTTAACGTCTATTGCGATGCCTCAAACCTTAGTCTTCGTTGTGTCCTTATGCAGCGAGACAAGGTTATTGCTTACGCATCTCGTCAACTCAAGATCCATGAGAAGAACTATATAACCCACGACCTCGAGCTAGGCGCAGTTGTTTTTGCGTTAAAGATCTGGCGACACTACCTTTATGGTACCAAGTGTGCGATCTTCACCGATCACAGGAGCCTACAACATATCTTTGAGCAGAAGGAACTAAATATGCGTCAACGCCGGTAGGTAGAACTTCTCAACGATTATGACTGTGAGATTCGTTATCATCCTGGCAAAGCAAATGTCGTTGCCGACGCTCTCAGTAGACGGAGTTATTTGCACAGCGCCCGTAATATCCAAGCCCAATATAATCTCGAAACCCTCATTCGTGAAGCCCAGCATGCTTGTTTCAACGAGCGCACTTTGAAGAAGGAAAGGATTATCGACGATGGAGCCCAGTTAGTGAATAAGTCGAATGGGATATTCCACTATTGAGACCGAATTTGGATCCCTAAATGGACTAATTTGAGACAGATTTTGATGGACGAAGCCCACAAATCCCGATATTCTATTCATCCCGGTGCTGACAAGATGTACCAGGACCTTCGCTACAAGTACTGGTGGCCGGGCATGAAACGGGATATCGCCCTCTATGTTTTAAAATGCCTGACTTGCTCGAAGGTCAAAGCTGAGCATCAAAGACCCTCTGGCTTACTCGTTCAACCCGAGATTCCTGTGTGGAAGTGGGAGAGTATAGCTATGGATTTCGTAACGAAACTTCCACGCACACCATCAGCTCACGACAACATCTGGGTAGTTGTTGACCGATTGACTAAATCAGCTCACTTTTTGCCAATACGGGAAGACTACAAGGTAGAAAAATTAGCCTGAATCTACACCAAGGAGATCATTTGTCGACATGGGACGCCTCGCGATATCATTTCTGACCGCGATGCTCGGTTTACCTCACGTTGTTGGGAAACATTTCAATCCGCTCTCGGTACTATGCTTAATCTAAGTACCGCATTCCATCCTCAAACCAATGGTCAAACTGAAAGAACGATTCGTACCCTTGAAGACATGCTCCGTTCGTGTGTCATAGATTTCGGAGGTGATTGGGATGCATACTTGCCCTTGGTCGAATTCTCGTACAATAACAGCTATCATTCCAGCATTCAAATGGCACCGTTTGAGGCATTGTATGGAAGAAGATGTCGATCGCCTATTGTATGGCACGAGATCGGGCACTCACAACTAACCGGTCCTGAGCTATTGCAAGAAACGACGGACAAAATCCTCCAAATTCAAGACAATCTACTGAAAGCTCGGAGTCGTCAGAAAAGTTACGCCGATAGACGACGCAAGCCCCTCGAATTTGACGTTGGCGACCATGTACTCCAAAAGGTAACACCTTGGAAGGGTGTGGTCAGATTTGGCAAGAGAGGAAAGCTCCCGCCTCGATATGTTGGACCCTTTAAGATTCTGGAAAGGATCGGAAAAGTGGCTTACAGACTCGAACTACCGGAGGAACTTAACAACGTTCACCCGACTTTCCAAGTTTCGAACCTTAGAAATTGCCTGGCTGATGATGATTTTCATGCACCTCTCGAGGATATCCAAGTAAACGAAACACTACACTTCGTGGAGAAGCCTGTCGAAATCATGGACCGCCAAACCAAGCAACTCCGACGCTCGCGCATTCCCATTATGAAAGTCCGATGGGAAGGCAAACGAGGCGCAGAGTTCACTTGGGAACTCGAAAGAGACTTGAAGGCGAAGTACCCGCAGTTGTTTGCTATGGCTTCAGCCTAATTTCGGGACGAAATTCCCTTAAGAAGGGGAGGCTTTAACACCCCTTGTTTCGAAAGTCAAAGTTAAAGTCAAGATTTAAGTCAAAGGAAGACAAGATTGCTAATTGCGATCTGTCACTCCTTGCTCAACTCCTATTTTGACTTCTTTGACTTGTAGATAATCTATTTATGTTATCGCATTAGTTGTATTATGTGGAGTATCTATTTATAATCGCATATTAATCGCATGTTTAATCAATTTATCGCTTATCACAATCGCATTCGCAACTCGAATTATGTGTTCTGGATATTGTTTTATGTGTGTGTGTGCTATTTATGTGTTACTTATGCATGTTATGTTTATGTTGAGGTGTTAATCAAAATCGCAATCTATCGCATCGCAAATCGAATCGAAAACGCTAAACGCAAGTTAAATTAGAGTGATTGTATGTTAGATATAGTAGTTGGGATTAAAAGTAATTTGATTAGTAAATCTATCGCATCGCTCTCTCGAATCGCATTGCAACGCTCAACACTCGAAGCAAAACTGCAAAACTCATTGCGCCAACCACTCCAATCGAGTGGCCAGCCGATCGAGCTGCCACCCGATCGGGTTGCCACCCAATCGAAGTGCCTCTCGATCGAGCTGCCACCCGATCGAGGTGCCATTCGATCGAGCTGCCACCCGAACGGGTTGTCACTCGATCGACCAGCCACCTTTCCCCCTTTCCTTTTATGGAAACCCTATAAATACTCTCCTTTGTCACATCATTTGATATTGACAGCTCTCTCTTCACCCAACTTGCTCCAGCCCGCATTTCTACTGATTTCTCTCAAATCTTATAAGTTTTCAACCTAAATCTTGTACTTTCTTAATCTACCCACATTCCTACACTTTCTATCTTTTGAATCTTAACTTTTAACCGTGAAATTACTAGATTTGAGGTGTTATAGGATGATGTCATCATGGGGTTCTTATGAACTTCATGTTTTGGCTTCAATCCACCAAGAACAACTTAGATCTGAATGATTTCCACATGAATAAACAAAGATCTTTCATAGATCTGAACATATTCATGGTGAAAAGGATTGAAAGATGGTTTTCTAACTTTCTTTCAACTCTTTTACGCTCAATGCACTCAAACCCGATGGAATCGGAGCTAGTTCTGATCTTCTACCCATTCTTGGTGATGTATCGGTTCCAGATCTGAATTCTATCCAAGTGGTATTGACTTCCAGTTTGAACATGAACTACTGACTCGAACCGTGAACCGATCGGACTAGGGTGATTCCTGTTCGGTCGAGTCACTTGAGCCAGGTCGAGGGTTCTGTTATTCAAGCATGTTATCAATGTACCTCGTTCAAACTTCAAAAACTTCAAATGAGTCAAGTGTCAAGACGAAAGGATAGTCGGGACGGATTGTCGTCCGACCGGATTGCCACCTGTAACACCCCGAAAACGGGTTTGGTAATCAAACCACGTTAATAATTTTGAACGGGTAAAGTACCGTTAGTGGTAAAAATTAACCAGGTGAATATTAGGATTTAAACAAATAATCCTAATATTAATTAAAAGGAGAATAAATGATTTGAGAAAAGTAAATTTATAAGAAGCCCGAGTTAACGGGACATAAAATAAAACGGGTTATAACTCCCGGGATCCACTAAGTAACTAGGAATATCAACCTAGTTAGTCAAGTGTTTTAAAATAATGAAGGAACTTGATTATTTAACTTTTTTATAACTTTTGGAAACTAGAGGGACTAAAAGAGCTAAGTGTGAAAATAATTATTATTAAAACAAAAAAATTAAAACTCCAAACACACAAAAAGTGTGTGTTCTGGATCGAACGTACTGGAGAACAAAAGAGGGTTCTCTTTGAAAACCCTAAACTCACGAAAATTCAACAAATCAAAGGGAATCGAGCTAGAAAATTTGGGGCTTTAACTAAATTAGTGATCAACCAAGCAAGAAGATCACAAGGTATGTAGAATTTTATCATTTGATGATGTTTTGAAATTTGGATGAACATTCATAAATGAAATTTGAGATTCAATGTTTGATGTTATAATGAAAATGGCATTAGTACAAGGCTAGGAACAAACCCTAGATGTGAAATTGGTGATTTAGTGCCATAAACTAGTGATTGAAAGATTAACCTAGTATGTGATAAATGGGTTTTGATGATTCGACAAATTGATGTTGTATTGGTGTTTATAAACATCATACTAACTAGCATGAATGAACTATTTGAACAAATTAGAGATTTTTATTAAGAGTTCATAAGTGATTAGAAGTGGGTCTTCATACAAGAGTTAAACCCATGATTATGGTGGTTAACATGTATATGTGCTTACAATGAATACAATTACATGTTGATTTATTGTTACTTGATGTATGAAATGGATAACATGTTAGTTAATATGACTCTCAAAGGATGATGCTTACTAAGTGGTTGATAATGTGCCTAAATTAAGTTTTGTAAACTTGTTAGTGCACTCCTATGTGTCAATTGGTGGTTTGACTTTTAAAAGTCAAACCGACCTATGATGAAGTTCAATAAATAATAACGGTAAAAAGATTGATAAGGTGTGAAGGTCATGATTTGGAATGACTAAACTCACCACCTTCTGGAAATTATGGTGATACTTTGACGCTTAACAAGCTAGGTGAAAGCTTGTGGATGAAGCGGGTCAAACGGAGCCAATACGGAAAGAAAAGCGTGGCATGGATGCAAGGTATGTAAAACTTACACCCTTTTGTAGGATACGTGTTTATTTTACAAACTATAATGTGACTAATGTAATATCCGAAATAAAGGTTCCGACACGATTGATACAAGTCGGAACAAATATGAATGATGAAAACCATGGTTTATGGTATAAGGGGCGAAACGGTGATTTAGTCTTAGAATGACTAAGAATTTATGAATTCTCGTTAAGATTACCTTACAGTGTAATTTAATAATGAGAATAGAAGCTAAGAGAAAAGAATCTAGTGGTAAAAATACGAAATGGGTCGGATGGGTGAAATGGGAAATTAAAACCATGTTTTGATTCTAATTTATGTAAATGTTGGTTTTAAAGTCCAAACGGGTCAAATGGTGATGATACACCATTTGACAATATCGACTAAGTGATTGTCAAGTAGTATGTAACAGGAGCGAATAGCAATTGGGTAAATGCTACGCCATGGAATATTGGTTAACTAATGCAAGGCACAAAACGGGTCTATGGGTCGACTCGAGCCAGGTACGCATAATTGGATTTATAGGTAAAAGTGATACTTGGTCAAATACTAGTGAAAGTCCTTCGTCGTAAAATGAGGGACTAAAATTTACCAAAAAGCCCTTGATGGTAAATTGGGCAAATGATACATATGGGATGGTTAGGAACTTGCATTATGATCATGGAATAGGGGTATATACTTAAAATATGGAAATGTAAAGTGCAAAAAGAAAAGAGCGGGTTTTAGACTAAATTGCTCAAAATCCATTAAACGGGTCAAAATGGATTTATGCGCATAGCTTGTGTACTAGTGGCGTATTTCATAAGAAGGTATGAACCCGAGCTTGAGATCTTGAGATAAATGCATTGATGTATGTATTTTGATTATTTAGAAACAAGTTGGTGTTTTAAATTACAAACAGGTTAAAATGTTGAATTTGCATAATTAGCCGAAGGCTTAAAATTTTAGAATTTTATTAGTTTGAATATTTAATTTTAACTCCATATGATGGAGAATTAAATTACGATCACGTAGGAAGAAACGGATTGTAAAACGGATATGTAGTTCAAAAGTTATGCATGTTTTTGTCTATGTTAAGTTTGAGAAAATGAGCTGGGTATTTGCAGAATCAGCCAAGATAACATACTGCCGAAAACAAGCGCTCGCGCCGTGCGACCGCAAAACGATTTAAGGGCCGCGTCCTGCGACAATCGTCGCGCCACGCGACAAAAGAGGTGAAGCCCGTCGCGCCACGCGACGGGTATAAAATCCGAAATTTGTTATTTATTTTGATTTTTCAGCTTTGAGAACTTATTAAAAGCACTATTCAACTGTCATAACCGATGTTTATGGTGGTTGAATTTTAGGTAAATGTTTTTAAGGCTCCCGGATGACGATCAAGCAAGCAAAAGAACCAAACACGAGCAAGATACAAGCTTCCGCGATTGAATTCGTTGTCTCATTTTTAAACGACGAATATTTGTATAGTATGTTGAATTGTCTAAATTCTTAAATGTTTTGAAAAAATCGTATTGTCAATGTATGTGTAATCTTATAAAGACGACTATAGTAGATATTTACACGCAAATCTTAGAAACAAACAAAGGGTCTTACAAGTTGGTAATCAGAGCTCAAGGTTAAAAGAATAAAGTGTTCGGTTCGAGGCTTGATCACAAATCTGGTAAGTACATGTATGTTAATGGTTTAACATGCTAAAGTGTTGTAAACAACACATAGGTTTATCGTGTAATACATATTACCCCAATTAAAATGATTGCTATAGTTGACGAAATTTCGCGCGTTGACGCGTATAGTAGAAAAAGCCTTGTATTACAATACGGGCGATTATTGAAGTTGATATTATTAACCCTTCTAAATGTTTTAATTGAAGGACACTCGCATCTAAAGGTAGCGGGAGTCTAGCAAATTGCGGAATTGATGGAGGAACGGTCCAAAGTACGACAAGTAGAACATGCTCACCAAGGACTTAAATCGCGTGGCGATCGCGAACAAGGATAATGGCAAGAGAAGCCCGTTAGGGCAAGCATTATCAGGTGCACATTTTAAATTTAATTGCACAAATAGTAATATGCAACAAATACGAGAAGATTGAAAGTTTCATATGTAGATTGAAAACTTGGAAAAACCCGAATAGAAAACCTATCCGGGATATTGTTTCCAAGAGAAACAAATAGAGGCATTACTAACATGGGGTGTAATGTGAAAATTATAAAAAGGTCATGTATACCAGGTGTTGATCGCTTACTCTGGCCAAGTAAGTGGTGAACACGTGGTACCATGAACTTTTGATGATGGACATATTTACATCTGATGTAGTAAGGACAGGGTAAATGGGACAAATTAAAAATACCCAATTGAATCAAATGAGCAAAATACTTGAGAATAATGTAAACGCATGTGACATATGTGTCTGTAATCATTGTAAACAGTTCTGTTATCAATAAAACAATGTTATTTGATCCCAATATTTGTTTGATTATGTTTGACATTTTTCATGTTTTGGTTTTTGTTCAATTTCAAACTCTATATCGCTTTCTTGAGAGTTTTACGCAAACTGGTGCGTAAATGTAATCAGTTTAACGCGAAAAACACCCCGGAACATCAACATATGCTTAAAATACCTTAAATAACCTTTACATAACTTAGAAATAAGTTTTGAAGGCTTTGGTATGGCAAACTAAAGTTTATTCGCTTATAGGGACGAATTTTGACAAACTGCGAAAGTATGCCGATTCGTACAGTAACAAACATTCTGGAACATGATCATAAGTTAAACATACCATAAGTATCCTTTACATATCTTAGAAATAGGCTTTGAGGGGTTCGGTGTGCTAAAATAAACTTTTTGGTCATTCAGGGACTAAAAGCGTCAAAATATGCATAAGTTTGCATTTTCGCGCATAACTTACGTTCTGAATACATCTGGACATCTAAAAATTTATGTAATCATTAAAATATTTTATTTTAGTGATTGGCGTGATAAAACTTCATTCGTTTCTCAATTTGGATCGTTTTGGCGTCCGTTACGACTTCCGTCGTAATTAACCGAACAACGCAACCGTACAGCCAAACGAACTGACATCCGACATATTTTTGAGCATATTTTAAGTTCCCTATGTTTTATCGTCCTTATGGAGCTTGAAAATAGGTTTGACGGGTGTTAGAAGTGCCAAAACACATCAATACACACATAGGGACCAAAATTGATTTTTTGCGAAAGTTGCTGGTCTGCAGGGTCCATGCGGACCGTATGGACTTATGGATGCGGTCCATATCCATGTCCCAGTTCAGCAAAATTCATTTTCCAGTTGTTGTCAGCTGTTCCAGCTGTTTTGGTCACTTGCAAATGGTTTTTATAATCTTATGGGCTCTTTTGGAGGTGCCCATGGTATTCAAATTAGTGGGTATGATGTGTACGGTGGAGATCAAAGCTCGGTTTCCGATGAACGATCTTAACGGATCTCCAAAAACTATAAATACCCCACCTCCTTTGCACTTGAAACCCACATTTGATCAGATTTTTCCCTAAGTTAAAAGATAAAACCTTCATACCTGGGAATTATTAGATCAAAACTTCCATTCTTGGACCCGTTGTGCCGTTTGATTTCGTGATCTTTCTGGCATTTCTTGGTGGTAATCTAAAGACTATTGAGAAATCTCAAGTGAGTACATAGACCCCTCTTTTACTGTTTTTCAAACGTTTTGGGGTGAAACACATGTGCCTACTTGTTACTTTCATGCTTTCCATGTTTTCATATCATATGCTTGTTATGTTCATTAGTACACTTATAGTACATGATTTCATTGTGTTTTTGCTATGTATGTCCATTTGTTGCATACTTAGTACATCGTTTTACATTGCATTTTATGCTATGTATGTCCATTTAGTGCATACTTAGTACATCGTTTTACATTACATTTCACGCTATGTATGTCCATTTAGTGCATACCTAATGCGTTGTTTTACATTACCTTTTCATGCTATGTGTGTTCATTGTTACATACTTAGTACATTTGTTTTACATCACATGCTATGTATGTCCATTTGTTGCATACTTAGTACATTTACATTACATCACATGCTTACATTTTGGTATGACATTTGGTTTGTTTAAATGGGACATAAATACATTCATTAACATTGATCACGTCGTTCGTTAGTAGGTAGTGGTACCATAGGAATTGACAACTCCCATTCCTGAAATCCTAGGTATGTTTGGATGGAAGGAATGACCGAATTCGATACACATAACTTAGATAAACCTTTAATTTGTTTAAGGGTTTATCGCCACAGTCTCAAGGCTTGAATGTATGCATTTTACAATACCGCATAGATGTTTGTATCAGTATAGCATGCATTTCAACAAAACATAACTTTGATTTAAACTATGTTTTACTTCAATACCTTGTTTTTGTGCATTTTACCTATGGTTTAGTTGATACATTTCACTTACCATACATCACATTTGATTGCACATTACATGATTTACATTTGACATAAGCATTTAACATTGGTTTACACATTACATGATTTACATTGACATAAACATTTTGACATGGTTTACACAATAACATTTGACAATTGGTTTAAACATGAACAATTTACATTGGTGGTTTGTTTGGGTAAGTAATTTGAGTAACGAGGTGTGTTTAATATGATACAACCATGGTGGATACGCCGCTGGTACTTCCTATATATAAGTGCTTGTATGATACTGCATATCGTATCGTTATTTAAATTATTTCAATTTAGACATATAACATATTTTTTCACAAGACATTGTTTACAAACAGTTTATTTTATACAACTCATTTTTTTTTGTTATTTAATTAATCATACACCTTTCTTTTATATAATCTGATTTTCTTATCACATTTTTCGTATGATTTATAAAAGAAAACACTTAACAAGGTTCATGACAAATTTTTATTAAACATTTCTTTAAATTCAAGTCATGAATCCTATTTTCACAAAACCTATGTATCTCACATGCATTTTTATGCTGACGTACCTATTTTCACATGTGTTTTCAGGAGCTATTGCATAGGATGATTGTGACACACTTAGGCGGACGTGTGCCTTAGTGACTTAAAATGAAGATAGACTAGTTTAATCATGATATGTTCTCTTTGTTTCTTGTTTTAAGACAATGTATTCCACCTTTGTTTATAAATAAAATATAACTTTAAATACCATGGTTATGAAACAATAATTCTGTTACAACACTCCCCGACATTTCCGCAACGTTTTGATGTTTTACGTGGTCGGGGTATGACAGAAGAGTTGGTATCAGAGCCAATGGTTATAGGGAATTAGGTTATTAGTAATGCTTTGACCTAGACTATAACCTTTCTAGGACCCCAACACAAGTTATCTTGTGTTTAGATCTTAAAACATGCACTTCACCTATCCTTAGGTGATTACCAAAACAAGAACCCAATTTTTTCAAAACGATTTTTGAAAATCAATCATCTGTTTTTAAATGATTTGTTATAAGGTTTTGAACCCTTCGATTTTTCATAATGATTTTGAAAATTTAATCATCCGTTTTTGAATGATTCTTTTGGCCTTGTGCCTTCCAAGTTTTCAAAATCTCGTCAAAGTTTTGGGTTCTAAATAGTGTGAACACGTGCAAACTGGAAGGGTGAATGCCTGTACCCTGAGTTTTCTGTCTAAGGCTAGAGTGTTCGTACAAATCCACATAATCGAACCAGTCACTCTTACCTGGGAACTCTTGGGGTGAGTGTTCACTTATAGGCGAGCATGTCTTCACGATACATTATTTTTGACCCATTTACTTTGATTAGTCGCCGTGTGTCGTTTGTTTGCTTTGTGGTAACAAACGAATGACTACCATCTTTTCTTTTGTCGATTTTTGTTTCATCTCATTCTTTTCATCTAAATCATCTCACTCGTTTCCTCTCGTGTTTCCTCTTTTTAGAATGCCTCCTCGACGCGAAAATCCGCTATCTAATGCCGAAATGGCAGATATCATGGCACATCATATGGCTGCTGTACTCCCAAACATTATTGCTCAAGTGAACCAAGCCAACAATAACCAGAATGCTCCATGCAATTTCAAGAGTTTCAATTCGGCTAAACCACTCAAGTTTAGTGGTTCTGAAGGAGCAACTAGGCTCCTACAGTGGTTCGAGAGCATTGAGAGTACGTTCCGTCACGTTCAGTGTCCTGAAAATCAGAAAGTTGAGTTTGCTTCCAGTGTGTTTCAGAAGAGGGCTCTTACATGGTGGAACGGGGTTATGAGAGACCGTGGTGCTGAGGTTGCTTTAGCACAAACTTGGGCTGAACTTAGGGCTCTTATGATGAGGGAGTTTTGTCCTCGTCATGAACTGAGGTCTTTAGAAAGGGAGTTCGATGACTTGAAGCATGACAGTGGTGAGAACAGGGCTTACACTGATAGGTATGAGGAGTTGAGTTTGCTTTGCCCTACCATGGTTACCCCACTCGAGAAGGCTATCGAGAGGTATATTGATGGCTTACCTGACTCCGTACAAGACATCTTCACTGGTAGTAACCCTACCACAGTCCGTCAGGCAATCGAGCTAGCTGCAACATTGACTGAGTCACAGGTCCGAAAGGGTAAGCTACACAGGAAGGGTGACAAAGGTAAGAAACAGTCATCTGATAAGGGTGAAAGCAAGAAGGGTAAGAACAAGAAGGGCAAGGAAACTGGTTCCTCGAAGGGGTCTAGGAAGCATAAGGCTTCCCAGAATTTTGCTGTCACTACCCAAGCTAATCAGGCAGCTCCCAACCAACCTGCACAACCGCCAGCGAAGAAATGGTATGCGGGGAATGAACCGTTGTGTAACAGATGCAATAGCCACCATCAACCGCAAGTTCCGTGTCATTTCTGTACCAACTGTGGGAAGTCGGGTTATCTTTCTGATGCTTGTCGCTTTGCTCCGAATCAAGCAACCCATAACCCAGCTCAGCAGGCTGCTCAACTGCCTGCTCCACAGCAAGCACAAGCTGCAAGACCTCATTTTCCTCCTTGTTCGTGCTATAATTGTGGGGACCTGACTCATTATCGAAACCAGTGTCCAAGGCTGGTTAATGCAAATCAGAATCAGGCTCAGGCTTGAGGTCGATTTTTCAATATGAATGCTATTGAGGCGCAAGCAGACAACGAGGTGGTGAACGGTACGTTCTTTGTTAACAATCAACTGCTTCTGTTCTTTTTGATTCAGGTGCCGAGTTCACAAAGTCTTTGGAGGGATACAAGTCGGATCCTACGAGGTACTAGGGGACGTTCTGATTCAACTAGAATATGCAAAGAAGAAAGTCGTTTTCGTGATTTTTCGGAGCCGAGAACATTCAATGAAGATTGACGACAGTTCCGCTCAGTGGAGGGAATTGGTGAACATTTGACGACAGTTTCTTTGAAGTGGAGAGAATCTGTTAAGGTTTAGAGATTTTACCAAAGAAATGGGGGGATAAAAATATTTTCAAATGTTGAATTTCTTCGGTAAATTTCTAAACGCAATCACAGGTGGTAGAGTTTGTGATTTTCTGGTGATACAAACGGTTCGGCGTGGAATGTTTTGCACATACACATATTTGAGGATTTTAATTAATTCTCCAGCCAGCGTGAAGGGTTTTGCATGGAAAAATACAGGTTTCTAAAGTCTACAGTAGTTACAAAAGCGCTGTTCACTGAAGACCTGGGGAATCTTAATGAAAGCTGATAGTTCAAGGCTGAAGACCTGCAGGATTCGGTTTTGGGTTTGATGTTTCTTTGGGATTTTACAGGGATCTGGGGGTAACTCAATTCGTTGAGTTTGCAAACGATGTACTTGGTCTAGCTGACTTCCTGAGTACTGATGCTGAAGATCCGTAGTGCATTACGTGGTCAACTTCACAAAGGCGAGACAATGAGATCTGGATGTAGTTCAACTAAGCATGCTGGTTGAGCTTGCAAGGGATACACTTGGTCTAGCTGACTTTCCTGAGTGTTGATGCTGAAGATTAAAGTGCATTACTTGGTCGATTCCACAAAGACGGTTTACAGAAGACAGTTCACCAGAAATCTCTATCAATGTAGTATGCTTGAATGAAATGAAGTTCTTATGACAGATCAAGACTTGATGCAGTTCTTAAAGAATGGAACCCTTATCAAATGCCGGTTGGAGTATTGGAAGATCAGCGGAAGATCGGTCAATTAAGCCTTGTGAGGAAATTGCACAACACCCAACACGGATACGCGTACTTTAAGGGGGAAATATTATACAAGGAGCATCAAGATACTACTTACCTGGATCATCGGTCAAGGGGGAATTTTGTTAACACAGAGAAGATGAATACTTGACTGAAGATCGATTGCAGTTGCATTTTCAGCATTCGACAGCAACGGACAAGGGGGAATTTGTTGATGCAGATTTTGTGTCCGATGCTTGTCGAATAGATTAGTTATTATTTTACGCTGAATTTGTAATAGTTAGTGAAACGGTCAAACGAACGTGTATTGACCCGCTCGTTTGAAGTGGTCAAACGAGAGGGTTATTTGTTTGACCGTGTGTGTTTGCAAGACAAGGGGTGTGACTATAAATAGAAAACCCTTGCCATTTGCAACACTTGGAGATTTTAGGAGGTTTGAGACCTCACCGGGAGAGATCACCACTTGGTCTCTCCCCGGATGTATACTTCTTTGGTATTAGTTCGGTTATCATGTAATCGGGCCGATTTGTAATGTTTTACTACCGGATTAATACAAAGTTGTTTGTTTATCATCTCTAATCTCTCCCGTCTTGAACCGATCTCACACGAATCACGGTTTCGGTCACGAAACTCGGTCCTACATATACGTTACTTATCCTAAATCACATCGAACACACTACGCAATACTTTTAACGCTAACCTATTACCGCATGTTATACGTGACTTAATGAATGCTTGTTTGTTATGTTTACACATGGATTGCTGTCTACCTGTCTTAGCAAAGATAGTACTATTTGTTTGGACTCAACACCTGTTCACTCAGGGGTTGTTAAGGACAATCATTTACATGGCTCACAGTGGTGAGTGTGTATTACGAACTGCTTTGCGCAGTCAACCCGCAGTCATTGGTATTGATAGGATCATGTCGATAACTTACGTGCTTCATTTCACACTGTGTACGTGCTGGTTATGCGTAAACGATTCGAACTCTATATGCTATTATCAAACTTGTATGCTCACCTTTACACTATGTGTATTGAATTTTACTTTAACATATGTGATAGGTTCTTAAAATGTTAGAATGCTTAGATTGCTGTGAAATCGAGGCTAGGAAAGAGTCTAGAAACAAAGACAATTTATTTTATTTAAAAATCTGAGTTGTCGGAACATGTTTATTTGTTTGAAGAATATCTCGTCTGTAATGACTAGATTATCTTATGGGTTATGGTATGGGACATAATATTTTGTTGGGATTAAACCCTATCAAAGGAACAGATAATTAAAGCCAAAACTGGATCAGGGCAGTGGATCCAGAATAAGCAGATGTTGTGTATACAAGTCTCTCCCCTTGAAAGTGGTTTCAACATCTGATGACCTCCAATCTACTGATCGGTACAACTGTTGACCTACAACTGCTGATCAAGTCAAAGACTGCCAAAGACTAAAGACCTGCTATTCAATCTACTGCTATGGATTAAGCTCTGCTGGTTTTCAACAAGTACTGCTGGGTTCACATCAGTGGAAAGATTCAGCAGTAGTTTAGTTTTACTTATGAAATGTATTGAATAACAGTTGTTAGCATAGCAATAGTTGTATAGATCAGTTGTTAGAGTTTGTTAGGAGGTTAGATGTCACTTTCATGGTGACGTCAGCAAAGATGCCACAGTGGTTTGTCCGTGCCTATAAATAGAACAGTACCCTGTACTATTCTATTAGCTCTTCACCATCTTTCTTCCTGTACGAACAAATCATTGTGAGCTCAGGCTGAGGGGGAGTTTTGTTACATGCATGTAAGTGTAATCGTTGTTGAAATAAATTCAATCATTCGGTTCATTGTTGAAAATGTGTGTTGAAAGCAATTCTCCTGTTTGATTGTGAAAAGTTTGTTCCATTTATATTCCGCTGCACTACTTGTTCATTGTTCATCTTAATTCAAACATAAAACACAATCAAAACCAAACTCAGGTCCTAACAATTGGTGTCAGAGCTCGGACAGTCAAATTTGATTTAACAATCATTTTGACATAAATAGTTTAGCTCACAATTGTTGATACTGGTAGTTTGTTCGTTTTGTTGAAAAACAGAGCAAGGTTTAATCACCATCAAAGTTGATTAATCAGTGCCTGTAAAACAACCAGGATGACGTCACAATCACAAGATGATAAGAATAACATCGGCTCACTTTTCAAACCACCCATGCTTAAACGTAATGAATACAACATATGGGAGAGAAGGATGGGTCACATCCTTGCTCAACAGAATACTGGATATTGGAGAGCTGTTGTTTTTGGGCCCCATGTTCCTATGGTGCCAAGTGCTGAGGATACAAAGAAGTTCGAACCTAAAAAACCTGAAACTATACTGAAACTGATTTTCAAAAGTTCAAACTCAATGCCAAAGCATCATAGCATCTGCATTACCCAACGAAATCTATGTTGGGTTGTTACACTGTAACAGTGCCAAAGAGCTATGGGATGCACTGAAGGAACAGTTTGGGGGGAACGGAAGAAGTTATTGAAAATAATAGGGAAATTCTGAATCAGCAGTATGAAACCTTCTGTCACATCAAGGGTGAATCATTGACTCATCTGTTTGAGCGATTCAGTTGTCTCATTAGTGAGCTAAGACTTGTTAAAGTTACATTTCCAAATTCAACACAAAATAGCAGGTTTCTTAGGTCACTACCAGAAAAATGGGATACCATTGCATTTGTAACTAGAAATTCTGCTGAGTTCAAAGATCTGACCCTGACCCAACTTCATGGTAGACTCCTGACCTATGAAAGGGAGTTAAACCAGAAAAAGAAGTTGCAAGAGTCTGGCAAAGTTGTTGATGATTATTCATTTGGCAGCACAGCTCTTTTTGGTCAGGAAGAATCTGGTAGCAGTAGTAAGGATCAGGGTTATGATCATTTTATTGATATAACTGCTGGTGGAAATTTTAACAACTCTGATTCTCACTTTGCAAATTATGCTTTTACTGCAAATTGTGAAAACCAGATGTCAGATAACTTGTGTTTTAAACTCAATGATTTGCAACACTTTGATCCCACTGACTTAGAAGAGATGGACATTTTGCATCAATTGGATTTGCTTAGTGTAAGAACAAGCAAATTCTATAAAAGAACAGGGAGAAAATTCCCAGGGTTACATGGGAATTTAAGAGTGGGGTTGGATAAATCAAAACTGAAGTGTTATAAGTGCAATAGGCTAGGTGATTTTGCAAGGGAATGCAGGAGTCAAACCACTGGTCCAATAATAACTCATCCCAGCTCAAACCCTAGACCACAACATCAAAGAAGTGTGCACTATACCCAATATACCCCCACAGCCCATGTTAACACTGCTCACTATGCTGCAACCCCTGTGCCTGTGCATTATGTTCAAACCACTGTTCCACGAATTCAGTATGTTCAAGCCAATGTCCCCCAGGCACAAGTGCAACCTGTTGCACCTCAACAAGTTGCTCCAATAGTGGTTCAACCAGATCAGTAAAGCTTTTTCACCCAAGGCTTTGTTGACTGGAGCATTATGCCTGATGAGCTTGGTGATGAAAATTTTGCACTCGATGCTTCTAATGATACTTTTAATGATGAATTTTGCTTGATGGCATTAGAGTTAATACCAGAAGGGGCAGAAACTGAAGGTGAACAGCTAAGTGCTGAAACAGTGGATGAAGTGGCTGAAGCAGTGGTTACTGCAGTTGCTGGTGAACTACTGTTGAGAGAAAATTCAGAAACCCTGATTGAACCACTGTCTGACACCTGGTCCAAAGAATACAAAGAAGAAAAGGAAGAGAAGAAAGCAGGTGAGAAAGAAGTTAGAGTTGATGAAGAAGGTGATCATCAATGTGATTGTGCCATGATAGCTGCTGCTAAGGTATCACCTCAAGTTCTTGAAAAACTATGTTCAGACAAATGCATTATTGCATTTGCTAGCATTAAAGAGGTAAATGAAAACCTTAGGGATAAAGTCATAACTGATGAAGTCAAATTTGAAAAGTTATTGAAAGAACTTAAAAACAAATTGGCTGAAAAAGACAAAGAAATCAGCAGTCTCAAAGAAGAGCAGAGCATAACCAAGACTCAACTCCAAACTATGGTAGAAATATACCAAGTTTGTAAAAAGGAGTTGGAGTCCACCCAGATCACTTGTGAAAGATGGGTGGAATCTTGTAAAGGTTATGAGGTCATGCTTGAGAAACAGCTTGAAAGCAATGTCAAGTTTGGTATAGGATATAGAAAATATGATGAACTTGAAAACACTGCTGTCAAACAAGTTGGTTCAACTGAAATAAAACCAACCAACAAGAATTAAGAAAACTGACAAACTTGGTAACAATATCACTTTGGAAAGATCTGTGAGGTCCTCAACTTTTGAGGAAATTGAGAAATACCAATTTAAACCCACATGGTCTGATGAGTGTGACATTCTTGAAAATTTCAAGCCTATGGATTTCACAACCACTGATGGTGTCACAGCTCCAAAAGCAAAGGTCATTCCTATCAAAGACATCCCAATAGTAGTTCAAAACTCTGTTGCTAAGGAGTCTGAGAAAAGGAAGAAAAGAGAAAAGATCAAAAACCTATTTTGTGATTTTTGTGAAAAGAGGAATCATCTAACAAAAGACTGTTTTCATCTAAAAGCATATGATCTAAACAAAACAAGTGTTATTGTACCTGCTGAAAGCTGCACCATCTATGGTAAAACAAACTACAAAACTCAAGAATGTGTGTATCTCAAGAACTTTGATGTGAAAAAGAATGAGTACACCACAAAAACATCCTTGTGTCCACCAACATCATCTGTCAAATTCACCAAGAACCAACCACTGTTTGTGCCAGTCCAAACAGCTGTTACAAAACAGCTGAACCAAACATCTGTCCAAAGAGATGTTCAAGTGACTGATGCACCCCCTGCCAACCAATACAGAAGAGGCAAGGGATAACCACCATACCAAAGGATCCCACATGTTTATGAGACCAAAAAAAGGCCCTCTAAACCAAGAGTGAACATGCATCCTTTTGGTTATCAGCAGGTGATTGGTCAAGAACCCCAACAATGGTTAGAGAAAAACAGTCCTAAAACTGTCTAAACCCCTGACCTAACCACTGTCCATCCATCTGAACTCATCCCAGACACTGTTGAGACCCCATCCAAAGCCTTATTGGCTTTGGAGACCCTAATGAACTAATCCTTTTACTTCATGTGCAGGGAGCTTTCGCATGCTTAGATAGCCTTTGGTATGTAGATAGTGGAGGCTCCAGGCACATGACAGGATGTAAAGCCCTACTCAGAGATTTCAAAATCCATGGAGGGGGTGATATTATCCTTTGGTAATAATAGTAAAGGGAAAGTTATGGGGTCTAGTACAGTACAGTCTGGTAATGTAAACTTTGAAAATGTCAATCTGATAGACAATCTAAAATTCAACCTCCTGAGTGTTTCACAAATGAGTGATAAGGGGTATGGATCATTCTTCACAAAGGAGTGTTGTAGGATTGTTGGACCAGAAATGGTTGAAAAGATTGAAGCAATAATAAAAACTAGAAAAACCAAACTTGTTGCTCAAAGGAGTGGCAATGTTTATGTGGTGGATATGTCAAAAGAGAGCCCCAGAACTGTCTGTTCTCAGCTGCATCAAACAAAGAGACAGGATTATGGCACAGGAGATTGGGGCACACAAATCTCAAGACTATCACTGCCATTTCAAAACAGGGGTTAGTAAGAGGTTTACCTCAAAAACTGTTCACCTGTCCTGAGCATTGTGTTTCCTGCCTAAAAGGAAAACAGCATAAAAGCTCATACAAATCAATTTAAGAGTCCAAAACAACCAAATGTTTGCAAATGCTTCATATGGATTTGTTTGGCCCAGTAAAAGTCACGAGTCTTAGGAAGAAAAGATATTGTCTGGTTATAGTTGATGACTTTTCTAGGTTTACATGGACTTACTTTTTACACTCAAAAGATGAGAATGCATGCATTCTGCAAGACTTTGTGAAACAGGTTGAAAAGCAGTTTGACCTTCCAGTAAAAATCTTCAGAAGTGACAATGGCACAGAGTTCAAGAACAAGGAGTTAGATGATTTATTTGTGTCAAAAGGAATTGTGAGACAATACAACATTCCAAGAACACCAGAACAAAATGGGGTTGTTGAAAGAGAGAACAGAACTTTGATTGAGGCTGCCAGAACCATGCTTGCAGATTCAGGTTTGCCATTGACTTTTTGGGCAGAGGCAGTAAACACTGCTTGCTATGTCCAAAACAGAGTCTTAATCAACCCCAGGCATCAAAAGACTGCCTATGAACTGCTGTATAAAATAAAGCCATTAATTTCATATTTCAAAGTTTTTGGTTGGCCATGCTTCATTTTAAACTTAAAAGATTCTATCTCAAAGTTTGCAGCCAAAATTGATTGTGGTTATCATCTGGGATACTCAACCACTGCTAAGGCCTACAAAGTGTTTAACACAAGGACCAAAACAGTGGAAGAGACTTTGAATGTAAAGTTCAATGAACTTTCATCAACGAAAATCCCAGCAAACCCTGCAGAATTGTTTGATCTTGATAAATTCAGTTTTGAAAATACTGCTGTCAACACTAACAGTGCAGGTCCATCAGAGGATTCATCACCAGACTATGGATATGAAATCATCATTCCTCAACAAAATTCTGTCACAATGGGAAGAGCAGCAGATGTTTAAAACAGCTGTCAAAGCTCAACCACTGTTACCTCAACAGTTGTTGATCAAAGTAGCCCATTAACCCCTGCTTCCACATCATCAAACACTGTTGATAAAAGTCCTCAAACAGTGGATCAAAGTCAGCATGTGTCCATACCATTACCTCCTATTCCACCACCTTTTGAAGCCACTGCTGGATCATCAAAGTCACCAGCAGTGGTTAGTTCAGATTTTTCACATCTGCAGCCTTCCCCACTCAATGCCATTGTTCCATACCAAGGAGATCTTATCTTCTTGAAATCTCATCCACCTGACCAAATCATTGGCAACATCAATGAAGGGGTGCTCACAAGAAGTCAATCCCAAAACATTTATCTTTTTGCTGGTTTTCTATCTCTCCATCAGCCAGTCAAGTACCAAGAGGCACTAAAAGACAACAGCTGGGTAGAAGCCATGCAAGAGGAGCTCCAATAGTTTAGAAGACAACAAGTTTGGGAGCTTGTACCATTGCCAGAGGGTGTAAGTCCTATTGGCACAAAATGGGTCTTCAAAAATAAAACTAATGAAAGGGGTATTGTTGTCAAAAATAAAGCCAGGCTTGTGGTTCAAGGGTTCAGACAAGAAGAGGGCATTGACTATGATGAAACATTTGCCCCTGTAGCAAGACTTGAAGCTATCAGATTATTTCTAGCCTTTACTGTCAACCACAACATCAAGGTGTATCAAATGGATATCAAATGTGCATTCCTCTATGGTAAGATTCAAGAGGAGGTTTATGTTTGTCAACCTCCAGGCTTTGAGGATCCATTTAATCCAAATCATGTCTACAAGCTGAATAAAGCTTCAAAAGAGGTAAGATAGATAAAACACTGTTTCTAAAATGGAGAGGAAAGGATTTGATAATTGTCTTGATTTATGTGGATGACATCATCTTTGGAAGCACATGCAATAAAATGTGTGAAGAGTTTAGGCAACTCATGACAGCTGAGTTTGAAATGAGTGCAATGGGTGAACTCCAGTGCTTTCTTGGTCTCCAAGTAAGGCAACCGCAAAATGGCACTTTTATCCATCAAGGCAAATATGCCAAAGAACTTTTAAAGAAATTTGAGATGGATGATTGTAAGCCATGTAGTACACCCATTGCAACCAATAAAGTAGTCATGTCTGATGAGAAGGATGATTTGGTTGATCAAACTTTATATAGAAGCATGATTGGGTCCTTATTGTACCTAACTACATCTAGGCCAGACATCATGTTTGCAACATGTGTTTGTGCAAGATCCCAAACAGCCCCAAGAAAGTCAAACCTTATTGCTGTAAAAAGGATATTCAGATACCTCAAAGGTGCTCCCACACTTGGTATCTGGTATCCGACTGATGGTAAAATTGAGCTTTCGGGTTTCTCAGATAGTGACTTTGCTGGATGTGACAAAACAAGGAAGTCCACTTCAGGAGGGTGCCAATTCCTAGGCAATTGCTTAGTGTCTTGGCAAAGCAAAAAGCAAGCAGCTGTTTCCACATCCACTGCTGAGGCAGAATATATAGCTGCTGCAAGCTGTACAGTCCAACTTCTTTGGCTTCAAAATCAGTTGCTGGATTTTGGTCTCACTGCCTTAAAGATACCTCTCAATCTCATGATAGACAGTCAGGCAGCAGAAAATATCATCAAAAATCCAGTTTCCCATTCAACCACCAAGCACATTGACATCAGACATCATTTTGTGAGGGATTGCTATGAAAAAAGTTTGATTTCTCTGCACCATGTTCCAACCAAGGATCAGCTGGCAGATGTGCTAACCAAAGCATTAGACACATCCACCTTTGAAAGCTTGATCTCTAGGATTGGCATGCTAAACATGGAATAACAGGCAAAATCCTGTTTTTCTATGAATAAAAGCATTAAAATGTTTTCAGAAAATCAAAAATCCATCCTTAAAAATAGCTAAAAATGAGTTTTTCATTAAAATCCTTAAAAGTCTGTCATAACCACTGCTTTGTTCAAAAGTCTGTTCTCCTTCAAAATCTGTCCACTGCTGAAAGTCAACCCCTGTTCTCTCATTTCCTTGATAAGCACTGTTGTTCAAAATCAGTGTTTTTATCCACTATCCACCGATAGTAAAAATCACCCACTGCTTTCATTGTTACCATTACAACCACTGATCTTGTTAGTGCATTTATGTCTATCGCCTTCGTCAATCCGAGCCGTAGCGAGAAACTGAAGAAATCAAAGCTTTATAGTGTTATATCTAGTCAAAAGGCAAGGTGGCAATCTTGTAATTAAAGAGAAGTTTCATTAAAAGCCTTGGACTATATATAGGGAGGTTATGTCATAGTTTAGAGACTTTTGGCTCATTTGTGTTTTAGAGAGCTCTAGATCTAGAGAGAGATTCTAGAGAGAGAAAGTGATTCAAGGTGTTGTACTTTATCAAATCTTATATAGAATCACGTTTATATTACATCGTGTGTGTTAGGTCGCGTTCGTGTACGGATTCCGCACGTCATACGTTCGTTTCGCAATCGTTTCGGAGTCAAAACCGGTCCTACAAGTGATATCAGAGCAGGAGCTCGATTGCACTGATCCAACACACAATTCCGCTCATGATTTCATCGATTTCAGATCCGGATTTCATCTATTTCTTCATCTTTTTCATATTTTTCACGTTTTAACTGATTTTCGTCAAATTGAACGGGTTTTTACGGTCCAAATCGGCTGATTTTTTGATATGTTGTGCGAAAACACCTGATCTACAACCCTACAAAGTTTCAAATCCTAATTCAAAGCCGTTTAGGAGAAATCTGAGTTTTTAGGTCCAATTTCGCGTCAACAGCCTGATTCCGCTTGAAATACACCTTATTCCGCTTGAAAACACCCAATTTCGCTTGAAAGTGCCTTATTTCGCTTGAAATACACCTTATTCTGCTTGAAAAGTCCTAATTTCGCTTCAAATCAAAGCTATTCCGCTTGAAATTTGTTATTTCGCTTCAAATCAGAGCTATTGCGCTTGAAATTTGTTATTTCGCTTGAACTAGATCGTCATTCCATTTGAACTTGTCACTCAACAAGTATAGGCGTCATTATTAATCTACAATATAAGTCACATGATTCATTTGAATAGATAGAATCAATATCATAGGCCCAATAAAATTGATAATTAATAAATACTTGTCTGCCATGTTAATTGAGAATATCAAAAGTTCATGAGAGTTTGTTTGGCCCAAGAATTACATGTGATAAGTAAATCTTTAACCAAGAAATTGTCGGCCCAGTGAGTTTAGTGGTCCAATTAAATCAATTTGTTAGTCAAAGTTGCATGTGATCAGATTTATTGTGTGGACCAAAGAATTAAATCCAACGTATAACAAATATTTTTTGTCGGCACACCATTTAAGTCAACGGACCATAGTGTTAGCTCATGTGAATTCACAATATCGGTCCAATAACAATCGTGTAAATCTGAAACTGTCAGCCCACTATATTTGCGGCCTAATGAATTTTTGTTTAGTGTAAATGTTTGTCAGCCCATGTGAAGTCTTATTTGAACGGCCCAATTGTATTACATGAAAATTAGTTGTGTTGTCAGGTCCATTTATTAATAAGTGTTGTCAGTCCACTTTACATCAGCCCATGATCATCTAGGTCCAATCAAAGTTGTTTTGTAAATTTTCAGTATTGATTAGTGTGTGCATGAGATATGTAAGTTTGCAAGGATTGAAAGTCAAGATTCATCGCATCAAAGTCATTTGGTTCAAAGCAGTTCAGTCAAATCACTTGAAACAGTTCAGGTCGTGTCTTTGTGAACCAGGTTAATTGAGAGTGAACTCAGTTTGCACGTAGTGGGTCAGGTGGTTTGAATTTGATCTGGGTCATAGCAGTTCGTACGGTTTGTCAACTTAAATCTCAGTTCGCATCAAACTCTGTCCGCACAAAATATTCACCAGTCAGAGTATCAGTTTGATTCAATTGTTTGATAGTGTTTAAACTGATAAGTGTTTGTTTGTTTGATTCAAGGTAATTCAATAAGTTCAAACCATGGCTGAAGAAATTTTCAATACTTTCTACAACGCGTTTACCTCGGATACAGTGGATGCTTCAGATGCTACACCTAAAGCGATAACAAAAACAATCAAAGACAACATTAAACATGACAACTTTTATGGAACCTATTCAAAACCACCGAAGCGGGATAATATTGAGGATTATGTTTGGTGGAAGGAGAGGTTTGTCAATTGGACGAAGGCATATGCACATGAGAGTTGGTTTTGTTTGAAGTTTGGATATGATAGCCTAGTAAATGACAAAGGAGAAGAAATTCTGATCAAAGATTTTTCAGAGGAAGACAAAAAGAAATTTTCATACGAATAGAAGATGACTGCTTTGATCCAGCAATAAGTTCGAGATGACATTTTTTCATTGTTAATACATGATGGGTCATCGAAATCTGTGTGGAAAGCTTTGAAGGCGAAAACTAAGGTGGGTAAACAAATTCAGAAAAACAAAATTGCGTTATTGAAAAAAAAATTTCATTTATTTGATAGTTTAAAAGGAGAGACAGTGAGGCAAATGATTGAGAGGTTTTGTCATTTAAAGATTGAACTAGAAAGATTTAAAATTGTGAAAACTAGAGAAGAAGTTGTTGATAAAGTAATTGAAGCGTTACCACGAGCTGATCAGTGGCAAACGTTTGTTTTTATCTTGAAAAATGATGCTTTATATGATACGATTTCTCTTGATGTGTTGTTAGAAAAGATTGAGAGTCATGATCTGGAGCTACAAAAGCAAAACAAGATGAGTGGTTCATCGCATCATCAGAATGTTGGTCTATACTACAAAGGCAATGTACCTTCGGAGAAAGTTGTCAGTTCACCAAAGAAAGCATTCAGTGGTGAGAAGATGAAGGAACCACAAACAACCTCATCAAGTTATCATTCTGGATATCATTCATCTTCAAAATCAAGTTCTGATGAAGCAGAGGAGATTCTGTGCAACATTGCTCTCAAACTGAAGAATTCTCCGTCGATGAGCATCAATGCAGCTAAACAACAAATGAGTTTTCTAGCATCTGTTCTGGAATCGTATGAAGGTCTTGTAGCTGGTAAAATTGGAAACTCAGAATTAACCAAAGAAGACTACGACCAAATTGATCCAGAAGAAATGGAGCTCATAGACATTCGCTGGTGTTTGGCAAGTTGCATTCGCAGAGCTTAAATATATATGGAGATTTCCGGGAAGCAATCGTTAGGTGGTCCGTCAACGAAGCTTGGATTCGACAAATCCAAAGTGACCTGCTTCAGATGCAAGCAAAAGGGTCATTTCAAAAGATAATGTAGAAATTCTGAAGTTGCTGAATCTGAGAGACCTTTCAACGATGACTATTACCGAAAGGCGATTTATCATCGTAGTAAAGAAGAACCAAAGATGATTGAAAATATTCCAAAAGAGAAGTCCAGAGCTTATGCAGTAATTCATGACGATGAAGGTTTTGACTGGAGTCAGATTCTTCCAGATGAAGATCGTCCTGTAACAGCTCATGGCAAAAAAAGCATCAAAAGCCCAGCATCATGTTCTTGTTGCTGAAATTCGTGAAGAAATCAAAGAAAAAGACACAGTTGAGATAAAAGAGAAAACTCGAGAAGAGATTTTAAAAGAGAAAACTGAGAGAGAAAGATTCATTGTGGGGTGCAGAATGGAGAAAATGCAGGAAGAATATGAGAATGTTGTTGCGAACAAAAGATGGGATAAGAAACAAGAATGTTATGTCAACAAACAAGGTGAACCGGTTGTTCCAAGAAGTGACATAGTTCATGATGATGTTCTCCTAGTTATTCCTCGATCCGGCGAATATTATTCCAATGTTGCAAAAGACAAGACATATGTGAAAAGGCTGGATAAAATCATCAGGGATGCTATGACAACAAAACTGAGGAAGAGGAATGAAGAAAGACTGAAGAAGAACATTGAGAATTTAGTTGATGATTTGAAGAAAGCTGCTGAGGTAGTCAAGGTTGAAAAAGTAAAAGAGGAAGATTTGAAAGTTGTTGAGACAGAAAAGGTTGAAGTAAAAGAGAAGGTTGTTGAGAAAGAAGTTGTTACTAAAGAACAACAAGTTGAAGAAGCCAAGAAGAAGAAGGAAAGTTCGATAGAGGTGAAGATTGAGAGTTCAACAGTTGTTGTTGGTGATGCTGGTGCTAGTGAAGATAAGAAGAATGATGCTGACCAGAATCAGACTGAAGTTGAAGCAAACACCAAGGTGCCAATCACTAAGGTAAATTCTAATTCTAACATCTTGACTGAAACTGTTGAACAGTGCAAGAAATGCATGGAAACGTGCAGTGCTTGTACTGAAAAAGACGAAAAGATCAGAACAAGAGATCTTGATTTCACAAAACTTGAAGAAGTTTTCAAAAACAAGTGCAAAGAAATATTTGAAAATGAAAAGTTTTTAAAAGAAAATAATGAAACGCTTTCAGAAAAATATAAAAAATTAGAAAAAGAGAATGAAGTTTTGAAAGAAAATGTTTCTAAAATGACAGAAGAATGTTTTCAAAAAGAAAATATTTGCCAAGAAATGAAAAAGGAGTATGATTCAATAAAATTGGCTTATCACATTACAAAAGAATCATATGAAAAAGTAAAAAGTGAAATGAAACTTGTTCAATCAAGATTGAAATATTGTTCTGAAACATCAAATGAACTAAAACGAATGTATGAAATAAAACAACAAGTTGTAAATTCTTATATTGAAGATGTTGCTAAACTTAAGCGTAAGATTGCTGATTTAGAACAGGATAACAACAAATTAAAAAGTTATCACGCGTCGTCATATGTGCTTGAACATCTTTTCAACATAAAACCGGATGGGAAAGATTTTGAGCAAAACACAAAAGGTATTGGCTCAGAGTTTCATCAAGTTCCACCACCGGAAAAGTTTGTGTTTTATGATGATGAAAAGGTCGAAAAAGCTTTCAACATGGTAGATCAATTGCCAGACAACATTAACGTAACCTATTTCAAATCTGATGATTCTAGTGATTCAGAGGTGGTAGGTAAGGTCGTTGAAAGTGTGTTGAAAGAAGAGTTGGTTGAATCAGGTAATTCTGAATCACATGATGAAAATGAAGGTAATTTTCATGATGGATATCTGAAAAACACAAAATCCGAGAAGAATTTGAATGATGATTCAAAGGGATTGGTTTATACCATGATTGGATCGGACAAATTATTCTTAGATGTTGTATTCCCGATTCAGAATGTGATTTCAGAAAAGGTTGACAAAGTTTTCAAGATGGTTGAAATTGAAAAGTCGGAAATTTCAAAGCTTGTTGGTAAAGGTCACAAAACTTTTTATAACAAACCTGGTTTTAAAAATAAAAATATGAAGGCTGGGTTGGGTTATAAGAAGAAACAACGTTGGAATAAAAATGAACCACAAAATTTTCAGGCTAAAATGAGTTTTGTTCAAGGAATAAGTTTAGCAGAAGAAAAAGAACTCAAATTGAGACAGTCTAATGATGAGTTCTTAGCTCAAAAGAAAAAGCAACAACCACAGGTCAAAGATGTGTCCAAGAGAACATGTTTCAAATGTGATCAAATTGGACATCTTACACGAAAGTGTCCAAATCTGAAACCTGTGGATGTTGACAAAAAGAAGTCTGAAAATGTTGAAAAACAAAAATCTGAGGATGTGAAACAAAGGTCGACCAGATTTGATTCAAAACAAACTTGGAGGTATAACACAAACAAGTTTGTTTCGAACCTAACCTGGAAATCTAATCCAAACAGGTTCGATTCTAGACAGACCTGGAATTTTCACACACCCAGATTAAGAACAACACAACGTTGGAAAACAACTGTCGATGCTACAAAACCTCAAGAGTTTTGGAAACCAAAAGTTGTTCAAAGTCAAAATGTTCAAAAAGAATCACATTTTTACAAAAGAGGTACTCCGAATGGTCAAACATGGAGTGTTAAGAAACAAGTGTCTTTGGTAAAAGATGAAAAGGTTGAAGTCAAAGTTGAAAAAGTCTTTCATGACAAAGATTTTCCGAAGTTACATGATGTATATTGTGTTGAAATGCCTAAGGTCAAACAGACCTGGGCTAAATTGTTCAAGTAATCAAGTAGTCTAAATGTGCAGGTGCTCAACAAAACCGAAGACAATGAGAATGGAAGTTGGAGCAGCCTGGCACAACAGGAGGAGAAGGCTGCTGAACCCTGGTTTGGTTGAACAGGGAGTTTATTTGTTTTTCTGTACATAAATAAACAATATTTTCAAAACCCTAAGATTTTGAAAAATTAAAAAAATAACAAAAATATGTTTTTAGTTTGTTAAAAACTTGAAAATCCAAAAATATGTTTGTTTTTAATTTTTGTCAAAAATAGAAAATTAAAAAAATATGTGTTGATTGAATACGCCGAAACCCTCACGGCTGAACAAACATGATTAATTTCACAAGATTGAAAAGCGGTTTTCAAACTATAAATATCAATGTGTTGTAAATCATGGGGGTATGTTATTTTCTGCAAATCAGTGCATGAGAAGCAGAAAATGGATGGCGAGACAAAGCTATTTGTATTGGTTGTCAAATTTTCTTTAGAGTAAACTTCTGTTTTGCTCTCTGTGGTTTGGTCACTTTAATGGTTTTGCCCCAAACCTTTAAAAATAGCCATTTTGCTCCCTGATGTTTGGATTTTTTCTCCAGTTTGCTCCACGGTCTTAACTCCATCCATATCTATGTTAACTGAAAGGGTATTTTAGTAATTACAAATATAAAATAAGGGTATTTTGGTAATTTACATTTAAAAGTAAATTTTATTAATATGTGCATAACAATTTCAGTCTTCACTCTCTCTCTCTCTACAAGATCACCCTCTCTCTCTCCTACACCACCACCCACCACCAATCGCCACCACCTCACCACAATCTGAAACCACATCCTACAACTTCCACCCCTCCCCTTTCCCTTACCACCACAACCACCTGCTATGACCACAACAACCTCCTACGACCACCGAATCCATTTTTTTCTTTTAGTATTATTAATATATATCAATTTTTTATAGTTCTTTGATTCAAAAACCCCAACGAAAAACAACCAGAGTTGTTGATTATGATGTCTGCTTAATTTTTTTTATAGCTCTTCGATAAAACCTAACAAAAAAAACAACCAGCCTTGTTGATTATGGTCTCTGAACCAACAATTAAATCAAACCAAAAAGGCACTTGAATTGAATTTGTTTTAATCGCAAAATTTACAACAGAAATGAACAACATTTTGGAAAGACCTGATCGGAGACCAACTTGCCTCGATTGTTGGCGTACGACATTTACCGGTCAGACCACAGCCATCAACGAACTATCTCAAATCAGATGTAGACGGAAACGGCTAACGAAACCCGATGTAGACGACGGTAAAAGAGCGACGGCTAGGGATGGTCCCGATCTGGCGAGAGAGGGAACAACCCTAGAGCGGTGGCGATGGCGGTGGTGAGTTAGAGGTCATGGAGACTCCGATTTACTGGTCGTCGAATGGTAGTGTGGTCGGCAAGAAGGTTCAGATCTGCGATGAAGATGATGGTAGATTTGGGGGTTTTGATTTAGGGTTGAAGATGAAGATGGTGGTGGTGGTGGCCGACTCTGTTTTCAGTTGGTTTTGAGCTCCAAATCGACGGCCGGTGGTGATCTCAATGGTGGTGGTGGTGGTGGTGGCCGACTCTGATTTTCAGTTGGTTTTTGAGCTCCAAATCGACGGCTAGTGGATTGGTAACTTTAATGGAAGAAATGGTGATTAGGGTTTGAATGTTGTGTGATGATGTAACTGGTTGTAGAGAGAGAGAAACAGGGTGAGAGAAAGAGACATAGAAAATGAAATTGGGGTGTTTTTTCTCATATACATATATAGAATTACAATAATACCCTTACATTTAACAAACATTTTAGACAGAGTTAGAGGCGGGGAGTAAAATAAAGATAAGTTAAATAGATCAGGGAGTAAACTGGCTATTTTTAAAAGTTTGGGGCAAAACCATTAAAGTGACCAAACCACAGGGAGCAAAACAGAAGTTTACTCTTTTCTTTAAATGGTTTTGCATTTTAGGGGGAGTATTGTTGTTAGAAAATACAAAAACATTTGAAAATTTGAAAAGGTCAAAAACATGATAAAATTCGAAAATTGAGTTTTTGTGTAAGAAGATGAAATGATAGTACATCAGTAGACAGTTACAGTATGCTAAAGAAATGTAATGATTAAATAGCGTTAAACAGTCTCACTGATGATATGCCGATAGGTTTTTATACTTTAGTAAACTTTTTCGGGATATAAACCTAAATTCAAGCTTGCTTATTTGGTGGGGAACACTACTTGGATATATAGGTAACCCCTGAAATCTCGTTTGAAGGACCCCTCTTTCTGAGATACTAGGTCTTTATGCTTAGTGATATCTGGGGTATTATCTCGGGACTTCTGATTTTGCGAAAGCAATGGCCTAGTCCCCGTATAATACTTTCTGCTTGCTTGAAATATAGCGTCGCCCTCATAAAAAATGATGAAACAATAAAATTGATAATCATTGCTGTTGAAGAAAAGATCCTCTAAAGGGGACACACCAAAAGTCGAAGCCGTCATCTCTCTGCTGAACGGAAGTTCTGACCTGAGCTCTCACGGTTCTTCGCAATTTAACCCCTTACAGATATCATCTAGGTATATTCACATGTAAAACTGAATATTGAGATGTGGATACGGGAATATATTCAAGAGGTGGGACACATGAATGAGTTTAAGTTCTTAAAACACCTAATTCGTATCCTGAATCAGTTGAAATTTGTGTGAAAATTTAAGTGGATCAGTATATCGACAATCTAAGTGAATTGTTTAATTCTTAATGTGTAACTAAGCTCAACGGTACTTGTGACTTGTCAGAAACTGATATGATCCTCTGACGCAAACTCAAACAAAAATAGTGTCTGTATATATGTTTGTAAATATTTCGTTACTGCTTTATGTTTTAGAAAATACAAAAAGATTTTTTATTTCGCTTTATTTTCGACAACCGATGTCTGGGATGCTAAGTTTCAAAATCTTAGTTTTCTGATTGTGTTTTTGAAAAATAAACAAGTTCATTAATTTAAAACTTGAAGTTTTTAATAAAAAAAATCAAAAACAGTTTGTGATATCTCCAAGGTCATTAAGTTGGACTTGGATGATTAACTGTGAGGGAGTTGGATTCTCAAACATTGCTAAATCATAAAATTTGTTGGTAAAGGAAATTGAATTGCCAGGTTACGATTCCTGGAAATTTAAAATGTTGTTACTTATACACGAATGAGAGTTACAGATGTAATTCCAGACTACGATCCTGCAAGCTGAGTCTAAGGGGGAGTCTGAAGACGAGCTCAACGCAAGAGGAAGCGTGGATTCTAGAAGCCATGTAACTATCCCAGAAGAGCTTGTATACGAAAAGCAAGGTGTCGATCCCAAAAGCACGGAAGCTTGACGAAAGGGGGAGCCTGATGAAGAAAAGAGTTTACAGAAAGGGGGAGCTGAAGTTGAAGACAGATCCACCGGGATTCTGTTCAAGAAAGAGATAGTCTACGTTGATGAAAACGTGTTAAAGCTTCAAGAAGACTCAAAGAGAGAGAGAGAAAGACAAGACGCTACGAGATTGACGGCGACAATATCCAAGGGGGAGTCTGTTAGTGCATTTATGTCTATCGCCTTCGTCAATCCGAGCCGTAGCGAGAAACTGAAGAAATCAAAGCTTTATAGTGTTATATCTAGTCAAAAGGCAAGGTGGCAATCTTGTAATTAAAGAGAAGTTTCATTAAAAGCCTTGGACTATATATAGGGAGGTTATGTCATAGATTAGGGACTTTTGCTCATTTGATATTTGGAGAGCTCTAGATCTAGAGAGAGATTCTAGAGAGAGAAAGTGATTCAAGGTGCTTGTTCTTGTTAGATTTCTAATAGAATCACGTTTATATTACGTTTCATGTGTTAGGTCGCGTTCGTGTACGGATTCCGCACGTCACACGTTCATTTCGCAATCGTTTCGGAGTCTAAACCGGTCCTACAGATCTTGTTCCATCAGAGGTTTTCATAAAAACACTTGTCCTTTATTCCATCAGGGGTTGGCACGTGGACAGTACATAGCGGTCAGATCTTTTGTAACCGCTGCCACGTCAGCATTCACTTTTTCCTCTATAAAACCCTCTTCAAAACCCCAAACAGGGTTTTTACTGTCGAATCGAATTCACAAAAATTCCTTTTTCAAAGCAGTTCCCATTTCCCTCTCTCAAATCCTTCAAAACCTTCATCGATCTTCTTCTCCAAAATGACAAAATCAAAGTCATCCGCAAAATCCACTTCAAAATCAACTTCGAAAAAGGCCACTGAAATGGCTCCCACACCCATCGAAATACCATATAAATCTCCTCACAATTATCTGGGTCTTCTGACAAAACCAGGCACCACCGATACATTCGACTCCATCATTGACACCATGTCTGCATCAAAGTACAAAACTTTGTTAACAGCAGATGCTCCAATTTATCTGAAAACCCAGAGAGAGTTTTGGAAAAATATTACCCTTGCAAAACAAGGAGAAGATGTCATAGCCATTAACTCTTCTCTAATGGGTAAAGCAGTCACAATCACACCACAATCCATCTCGGAAGTCTTTGCACTCAATGATCAGCAAGGTAAAACATATTTTCCCAAAAACGAGTTAAAAACTGATTTCCTTGAAAGGGGGTATGCAGATACAATACAAAAAGATACCTTACAAAAAGGTTATTTTCCACCTGCAACAAGATTTTTGTTCCATACCCTACTTATGTGTGTTTCAAACAAAACCACTTCTTTTAATGAGATACCATTAAAGATTCAAAACCTGGGTTATGCTATTCTTCAAGATGAAAATTTCAATTATTCCCAGGAAATCTTTAATGATTTGGTTAAAAATGTTGATAAAAAGTCATTCTTACCTTTTCCAAGATTTCTAAGTTATTATTTTGAAAATAAATTTGGTAAGGATGATGCTCATGTAATAAAACAAGGTGACTCTTTTCAAATAAACAGCTTAACTGCTGAAACTTTTACAAGAATGTCAACACCTTGCAAAACACAAGCAGAGGTGCCTGAGCAGACTTTAGCAGCTACCACTGCTCCTCAGGTATCTGCTGCCGAGCCCACTGCTCAAGGTGATCATAGCAGCAAAACAACTGCTTTGAAACCCACACCTAAAATCACCAAAAGGCCAAAAAAAAAAAAAACTCAAAAGCCCCCCAAACCTACCAAAAAGGCAACTCTGGAGGATGAGATACTAGAGCAACTGCCAGTGACAGCACAAAAGTCACAAGAAACCACTGCTGCTACTTCCTCACAGCAGATAGTAGAAATATCTCAACCCATACCTGAAACTCCTCCTGCTTCTTCTCAAAAAGAACAGGTTGTACAAATAGGGACACCACAATATGATGCTCTGGAATCACTTGCTTCCATCATCCACATCCCAATGCCCGGGACAAATTATCTTTCTACACCCAACCTCACCTCCACAATTCCCTCACCCACAAAATTATTGTTGGATGCTATTGATTTGAACCAGGCACAAACCAGTCCTTCTCACTCACCTGTCAATGAGAACATACTTCAACAAGTGACTGGGTCTAATGTATCAATCATTGCTAACCCACCAACAAGACCTGAGGAGGTCACACCCCTTGAGTTACAAGTAACTCTTGGTGGTAATCCAAGTGAAGCAACCACTACAAGTGCGGAACCCATTGGTTTGCATTTGGACAGTGGTTATATCAATAAGACTTCCTTGGAGGCAATTTCTTCTCTGGGAACACCTGTGTATCCAGTCTTCACTGGTTCACTAAAAAGGGTTTCTCAATTTGAAGGAAGAAGTCCCCAGTACCAAGAAAAAGGGGCATCAGTGGATGACCATTGGAATACATTCCCTAAGTCAACCACTGTTCAAACCACTGTTAGTGGGAAATCAGATGATCCCATTAAATTGGGTGATGATTTAAAATACCTAGAATTGACGGACATAAGTGACAAACTAGATACTTCTGTTGCAGAAATTAAAAACTTGTTGCAACAGTTGTTGAAAGATCAACAGGTACCACCCACTGCTGCTCCAGCTCAAGCACTTGCTCCACCACAAGCACCTGCTGCAAATGAGCTATGGAATTTGTTTCAACCGCTGCTCCAACAACAAAGACAAATGGCTGATCAGCAGCATGACATACATGTTCAAATGCTGAGAAACATGATGGAGTCAAGGTTTAAAGACACCCAAGCTGACATCAAGGCTATCAAGGCTCATATATTAAACACCACTGGCACTGCTCCTCCCACTGTTCTCTTCATTGATAATCCCCCTCCAAATAATGCCAAAAAGGGGGAGAAAATCAAGCAGTGGAAGGAGAAGGGAATTGAAGATGGGGTCTATATTGCACCAGAAAAAGAAAATATGAATAAAAATATCCCTTTGCCAGATGGTAGTAAAAAGATGGATGACACCACAAATGCACTTGCTGAAGCAGAAGCAAGTGTAAAAAGGGTTAGAGAGGCTAAGGATAAAGCCAGGTGGGAAGAGAGCTTTCATGGAGCTGAATGCATAGGGTCCTTCTAAACCTATGGATGATGAAAATCCTAAGGATGAAAAGAAGAAGCCCACTAGACAAGTGAGGCAACCCAAACACACACCATCTAGACCTACAAAGCATGTCTCCAAACCACCTACTAAAGGCTCCAAACCTCAAACTGCAACCCAAACAGCTGTTGTAACTCATGCTGTATCAACAACTGCTGATACTTCAGTAGTTTCAACAACTGCCAGCCAAACACCTGCCATCTCTTCAACACACACCACTTCAACACACACCACAACCACTGCCTTACCACCACCACCACCAAAAATCACTTCACCACCAAAAACAACCTCACCACCATCACCTCCTGCTAAAAAGCAGAAGATATTAGATGTTACAACATCTGTTGTAATGACAACAGTGGTTGAAACACCAATTGTTTCAACAACTGTTAGTCAGTCACCTTCCACCACTGATCCACCCAAAACATCATCAGCCTCTCCTATACTAAAAAGGAGAAGGATCTTTATACCTGATGATTCTCCATCACCACCACCAACATCTTCACAATCTCTTGCACTTATTCCAAACCCTGTTCCTCTCTTATCAGCTCAAGTACAATATCCAATCACTGCCATCACTCCTGCAGGTTTCCAATATCCTCTTGAACTTATTGCATTCAGAGAAGAGATCAAATCCTTCTACTATGAGGATGATCATGCTAAAAGGAGATTGCCATCTGTTGAAGGATATCCTAGGCCTAACAACATTGAAGAGTACTTGAAAGTTAAGGCTCAACAGGCAGAGGATATCTCCAAAAGAAACTCTCAAGGAAAAACTGACAAAGAAATCCAAAGGCATTACCAATTTCTATTTACTCAAGTCAGATCCTTAGAACTGTTTGCAAATAATGTCTATCAGCAGATATCAGAAAGAGCAGATGAAACCCTTAGAAAAGACTACATTGAAAATATCATGGCTTCTAAAAAGTATAAGGGGGAAAACATATGTACAAAGAGTGGACCATTCCTGAGCTTGAAAGTGAAGCAGCCATGATTCAAGAAATGATTAAAAATAAGGTGAAACACACTCCTCCTGATTGGTCAAAGTACAAAAAGAATGTACCTGAAAAGACATTGGAACTGAAGAGAATGAAAGAGGAACTAATTGCTGCAGATTATGGGTCTAAGAATCAAGTGATGAGATGGAAAGAAGATAAAGTCAGGACCACCTACAAAAGGTTGGAGGAACTAAGAAAGAAAGATCCAAGAGTTCCACAAAAACCTGACTACCCTGAAGCAGAGGTTTCAATAAGACCACCAAAGCTGCAAATCAGGAGATCCACTGCTCCAACTGGTGCTGCCATCTACAAAAGAAGACAACAACAACAGTTGGATGCTGAAACAGTGGAAGAACTAATGGCAGGAGATGACCTTGTAAAAGAGGGCATTAAGAAAATGATTGAAGAAACTCTTGGATTGAATCAACCTGCAAGTACTGTTAAGTCAGTCATCACAAGGCCAGCATCACTAAACTCCTCATCTATAAAAAATCTCCCAAGAAACCCACCAGACTCAAAAGTACTAAAATGGAAAACTGACAAACAGACCCATGTACTGACTGTGATCAAGTCTAGTGGAGAAGTGAAGAAAATGACAAGGGAACAAGCACTTGGCCTAAGTCTTGAAGATTTGCAGGATCTCCTTGATCTTCCACTATGCAGGGATGAAGATGACACAGATACCTTAGACTTTGAGTTACAACTCAAAGGGCAAATAAGGGAACTGTTAATGAGGCAATAAAGATCTACAAATAATGAAGGGTTTTGGCATTATCTGTTCCAGGGGGAGATTGTTGGGATTGAACCTTATCAAAGGAACATATAATTAAAGCCAAAACTGGATCAGGGAAGTGGATCCAGAATAAGAAGATGTTGTGTATACAAGTCTCTCCCCTTGAAAGTGGTTTCAACATCTGATGACCTCCAATCTACTGATCGGTACAACTGCTGATCAAGTCAAAGACTGCTAAAGACTAAAGACCTGCTATTCAATCTATTGCTAAGGATTAAGCTCTGCTGGTTTACAACAAGTACTGCTGGGTTCACATCAGTGGAAGGATTCAACAGTAGTTTAGTTTTACTTATGAAATGTATTGAATAACAGTTGTTAGCATAGCAGTAGTTGTATAGATCAGTTGTTAGAGTTTGTTAGGAGGTTAAATGTCACTTTCATGGTGACGTCAGCAAAGATGCCACAGTGGTTTGTCCGTGCCTATAAATAGAACAGTACCCTGTACTGTTCTATTAGCTCTTCACCATCTTTCTTCCGGTACGAACTGTTGGTGCATATGCCTATCGACTTCGTCTTATATCGAGTTTTGTGTTAAATTAGAAAGATCAGGGCATGTAGAACAAGAAAATGAGTATTGTATAGTTTAGGGCCTTTTCGCACGAAATGATCATTTCGTGTGAAACTGTTTTCGCATGAACAGTTTCGTGCGGAATGACGAGCCTATATATATGTGCCTTGACCATTTCGTTTGTATCGATCTGATTCCGGTGCCGAGGTGCCGCCGAAGTGTCTACTATCCCCCTAGGATAGTTAACTGACTTATCCGCTAACGAAAGGGTCATACGAGTTGATTTCAAATCACCAAGGCCTAGTTTTTCGTAAAATGAATAAGGCATCAAATTAATACTAGCACCAAGGTCAGCTAACGCGTGGTTTTTAACATCACCACCAAACAAGCAAGGAATCGTGAAAATGCCAGGATCGGTAAGTTTCTCAGGAAGTTTATTTAGAATCACTGCCGAACACTCTCCACTCAATGGATCACTCGAACTCTTACCTACCCTATCCTTACGCTTTAGAAAATCCTTAAAGAACTTGACGTATTTGGGCATGGATCTCAGGGCCTCTATGAACGGAAGATTCACCTTCAGCTGGGTGAACATCTCTAGAAATTTCTCGTATTCACTAGCATATAGCTGCTGCCTACCACGAGCAGGAAATGGAAGACGCGAAATATCAATCACAGGTGGTGGTGGCCGAACCTTCTTCGGCTGCTTCTCCTCTTTCTTCTCAACCTGAGGCTCATCGGCGTGTGCGGTACTTGCTGGGTCTAGCCTATGTTGCACTTTTCCTGGAGCCTCCAACTCGATCACCTCGTCTACATAATCATCGTCTTCTTCCTCTACTCTCTCTCTCACAACCTCTCCTAGACTCAACCCACTACGAGTAGTAATTGCTTTCACAGAATGGTGGACTGGGTGAGTGGTACCTGAATACTGACCAGAAGGGGACTCTTTCAACTGCCTAGCTATATCCCCTACTGTTCTCTGAAGATCTAGAAGAGTGGACTCTTGATTTTTAAGCTGAAGATCGTGACTCTTATTAATTTGATTCTGAGTTTGAATAAATTCATCTAAGGATTTCTGCGTCGCCTGATGTTGTGTCATCATCTCCTGACTGTGTGTCATCATCTGAGCTAACATCTCCTCCATCCTACTCATACTACCCTCCGGAGCCTTGCCTCTACCTTGACTCTCTTGATTCGACCCTCCACTCGCAAACTGACCTCCTGAACCACTATACTGACCACTCTGACCCGAACCACTACTCGTGTAAAGACCCGGCCCCCTACTTTGATACTGACCAGATGAGAATCCAGGAGGATTTCCAGAAGAACGATAACTACCACCACTACTACCCTGCCAGCCAGGGTTAAAACTATTATTACTACCGAACTGACCCCTAGACTGGCCTGCTATGTACTCAACCTGCTCTAACGTAAGTGTGGGACACTCGAGTGTGTCGTGACCTCCCCTACAAAGCTCACACCTATCAACTTTCTTCTTTAACTCATCAATCTCTCGCTTCAAAATCTCGACTTCAGCAACTACCGACGAATCCGAGCTAACTCGGTTTACCCCTCGACCGGCCGAGGTGGTACGAACAGGAATGGAAGTCCTGTTGGTAGAGCTGTAGTCCCTATCAGACTGTGCAAAACTCTCAAACAAATCATTGCACTCAACCACTGTCTTCTTTCCCATAAGCTGTCCTCCTGCTGAAGTATCGAAACACGCTCTAATCTCAGGAGTAAGACCATTGTAGAATTTCTCAACTAACGCCCAATCCGACAAACCATGCTGCGAACAACGAGAGAGAAGCGTCTGGATACGCTCCCAAGCTAAATGATATGGCTCATCAGGCTCCATACGGAAGGAGTGGATCTGATCTCGAAGGCGAGACGCCTTGGCTGGCGGAAAATACTTGGCTAAGAATGCATCGCGAAGACCTGCCCAAGTAGTGAAAGTGCCTGCGGACTGAGAATCGAACCAGACGGCTGCGCGTCCAGCGAGTGAAAATGGGAAGACCTGAAGATACCTAGCATCTAGATTGACACCCTCAATGGAGTAGGTGCCACAAAGACGAGTGATGTGATTGATGTGGGCGGGTGCATCCTCGTCGTCACGACCATGAAACTGACACGAATTGGTAATGGCTGTCATGATGTAAGAAGGAATCTGCCAAGACCTATCATTCGCTATGTCGGGAAGGGTGATGGGTGATGTAGCACCGGTGAAACCGGTGGTAGCCTGCTGGTAAACGGTGCGGTTCGCCATGGCGGGTGGAGGACTAGGCGAACGAGAACGGGAAGGTGGTGGGGAGACGTGTGGTGAAACGTGTGGTGATGGCTTTGGGGTAAAATCAAAGGCGGGGGTGGACTGTGGAATCGAAGAAGATGAAGAAGAGGACTCAGAAGACTTGACTGTGAACAGAGGTGGCGGTGGTCCCTGCGAGCGCGTATGGGGCATCCACCAACTACGAACAACGAAAAGACTCTAACTACGACTCGCTAACCTAGAAAAGACACTAAAGCAAATATTTTTGGATTTTTTATGATTTTTAGACTCCTACGACTCAACTAACACAAATAGCACGTAATATGTCAAACAAGTCCAAACAAAGTAATCAACGCAATCGCCAAAGAGTCCCCGGCAACGGCGCCAAAAACTTGATGTGCTCGAAACGGGATAACTAAACTAACTAAATTTACCCTAATTCAAGACTCTCTAAGCTTTAAATTTATAAAACTAAGACTCTCTAAACCCTAAAACACACAACCGGAAAGTGTACTGATCGAATGTAGTATAGCCTAAGGAAGTCCGAGTATCGAACCCAAGAGACTCTACTGATTACGCTAATGACTCTATCTAGACTCAAACTGACACGACTTAACTAAATGTTTGTTGATTGGGGGGGATTTTCTAAAAATCCTAAGAATGCAAATAACAAATACTACTAGACTAGACGAACTAGACACGAACTCACACGAAGCTGAACTCAAGGATGATGAAAGAACTACCTAGACAGGAATCCTGGTTGCTTTTAGTTATGATTATAATTGGAAGTTGTCTGCTATGGAACCGGGATCTTGAAATTCTCACCTATCGGGAAACCTAAGGACCTTTTCAAGAGCACGCTAAGATCCCCTAAAGGTTGTTAAACTACCGGTTTTAGACTCCTTTATAAGACATCTAATGGTGTTTATAAAAGTATCCTACAAGGCTCACTCCCTTACGAGACCTAAACCTAGGATAGATTTGTTTTCTCAGTTAGACTTGCTAGACAGCAGCAAATAGGTTAACTTTCTAAGAAGGACCCACCTTGCGGTTTAATAACTTAGACCTAGCAATAATCTCGCACCTTACAGCTATTTATGATTAGTAGAACACTTGATTTTATTAAATTACCAAATATTACTTCTAAAGTTACTTACATGATTTTCACCCTAAAGGATCAAAGGTTTATTATGTGATATAGACATTCACCAAAACCTAAAACCCTAGCCTGACTCTATTCCGTGATAAAGACCGTCACCAAGATTCAAGTGAAGCAATAATCAACAATTAAATACCATCAAGCACGCAAACACATCTAACCGATAGAACAAACCGTTTACAATTTATACACTAGCCATAGTTTCCAAAATCCAATAATAATCAAAAACACATACGCAATCATTCATCCATGTCTAGGTAGTAATAGAAATTTAGCCAATAATCATGTCTAAAAACATAGCAATCAATATCAAAACAGAATTCATCATCGAATAATCAAAAACAAACGAAAAACGAATGAACAAGATTGTAAAACCCGTTTTCTTCGATCCCGAGTGCTCCTAAATGATCCCCGATGATTCCACGCGTCCCGAGCACTTCAACAGCCCCTAATCAGCCTTCCTGATCGTCCAAAGATGTCTAAAATTCGTCTATTGTTGTTCTTTTCCGGCTGTTAATCGATAATGATGATTTATAATGCCAAAACCCTAAATTCCGCTGCTGTTAACGATTGGTTTCGCGTAGACAGACCCCTCGCGGCCCGCTTGGGAATTCAACATAAGTTAACGCGGGCCGCCCGCCATGTTTAAACCGAAAACACATATTAAGTTAATGCGGCCCGCTTGCAAATGTGTTGTAAGTTGTCGCGGGCCGCCTGGGACCTTCAGATGCGCGTTTTTCACTTGGTTCCACTCCCGAGCTCCTCGTTTTCCGTGCCAAACTTTCTCCTGTCCAGATTTTATCTCGTATCTATTCCTTTTTCTGCAAAAACCTGGAAAACACAAGACAATCAAAAGTATGTACATTCTATCCAAAACCGACACTAAATCTAACTAAAACCGAACAAACCTAGACGCGAATAAAGATGTATTTTACAATACATCAAATATCCCCACACTTACTCTTTTTTCGTCCTCGAAAAAGAATTATGCAAACGGAATCATAGTCGGAATAAATGAACGGGCCAAAGTATAAGTTATTTTATTAAAATCGAAACTCGTGTTAGCCGCGATTGCAAGTATTTTGATCCACTTAAACCCAACCCGGTTCTGAGCCCTTATCATGCAATTTAGTTCAAGTTCGGTCAATCTACCTAGGGTCTCACACTAAGAATTGCAAGTCCACCTAATCCCCCCTCAAGCTTATAGGACAAAAGGAACCACCACTGGGTTATTTCCTAACCGTTTTATACCAAGATAAAGAGAGTTTAAAATCAAATCTATTTTTTCATTTTTTTTTCTTTGCTTGCTTTTTCTCTCTTTTTTTTTCATTCGTGAGACTAGACGATGCTTTCCCTAACCAAGCGGTAATCCGACTGTAGAGTCGCTATCCCCAATCACAGACTACATAGGTTTCGGTACTTTTATTCGGCAAGTCGATTTCACACATCCCAGAGGCATTCCGGCTATAGAGTCGCTATCCCCAACTCGGATTACATAGGCCTATGTTACTTTCATTTAGTTTCTAGCTCACTTTTTATTCTATTTTTTTTCTTTTTCAGCGAGATAATGATAAAAAACTCTAACTATCTTAGCTTATAACGGCATCCCTTATACTATTTTTGGCGGTTTCAATTTCCCCACTCTCCCTAGATGAGAACCCACTAGTAGACCGACAATTAGGTATATTTTAAATCAAAGGAACCCAGAACCGAACCGAGCCTACCCGCGCATCCCAAACTAGACACAAGCACGATTATTTTATTCTCATATTATCATTATTTGAACCCGAACAAAAATCCAACTTTTCTATCATTTTCCGTTTTTATTTTGCAAACTTCTTATTTCAAAAGACATTTTTCTAATTTTTTTAATTTTTTTGGATTTTTCAATTTTTCAATTTTTTTGTATTTTTCGATTTTTTTATGACTCAAAAGACACTAACTAAACGATAGTTCCCATCCCCACACTTAAACTCTACATTGCCCTCAATGTAGGATGGAAACCGACTCAAAAACTAAAAATAAATAAAAAATAAAAGACCAAGGGCAAATTAGAAAAGACTTAGCTGGTAATATGACGCATAAGCTCCAAATCTCTCGTCCAATCCAGCTCGATCGTATAGCATTTCGTTCACGATCGGCTTTGACACTAACTATGGTACTCTTGATAAATGCCTGAAATCTGATAAACAGCTCCAAATTCACCCGAATGGAGATTGAGTACGGATGGCACATATTCGAACCTACATCAACAAAAACAAGCAAAATACCAAAGCAATACCGACTCGAAACACAAAACGACTCAAAACTACTAACTTAGACGCATGGTACAAAATAAAAGACTCAAAATTACACCACCGAATTTCCATCTTACCCCCTCCCGGCACCTTGCTCGCCCTCGAACAACCCAAGTGCCAAACCTAACCAAGTGTGGATGCAACGGATAACGGGTTGAAAATTTAATGAAAAATCACATTTTAGTTCCTTAAAAATATGCAACCCGTTTCCCCACACTTAAGATGGAAATAAACCCGGTAACAAACGACTCAAATACAACAACAACAATTGCAGGATAAACATACCTGAACGTCGACTCGAACCAGCCCGAACAATGATGGTGATAAATGGATGAAGATGGAAAATATGGAAGATGGATCAAGAGCTGAAATCATTGGGCCTTAACAGCCCATTTTCGTGTGTATTGGGCTCGCGGCCCGCCTAAAGTATGAGTCAAGTTGATGCGGGCCGCTTAAACTTAAACAACCGGTAACATTTTTTTTAAACCCGCGCGGCCCGCTTTAGATATGTGTTTAGTGTAGGCGGGCCGCCTGAACAGCAGGTAACAACGATTCACTTGCAGCAATCAGCAGGATGTGCAGAATTCACTTTTGTTTATTCCCAAACTGCCCCTGCACTCGTTTTTGTCGTTTTTAACGTCAAACAAAACTGTGATGCTGCTCGGGTGTCGATCTCGGCCTCGTAAAGGTGATGCAACCTGTAAAACATACTCACGACACACAAAAGATGCAAAAATACGAAAATGATGCAAAATACGCTAAAACACATAAAACACTAAGCTAAAGACACGACACGAACTACGACTCAAAATACAAACTCTACAAGTGAGTCACAACTATTCACGCACTCACGGAGGGTCATATAAGCGGAGCTCACCTCCACACCAAGTCGTACGGGCCGTAGCACTCCCATCTCTAATATCGCCCGCATCTCTCTTAAATCTCTCATACCCTCTCGACTCGTCATCAGGCGGTTTAAATCTAAACGTATCATCTCGAAACCTATCCCCACACTGAGCCCTACTCAGTGTCACTAACTTAGATTCCAACCTCGACAATCTTTCTTCCAACTCTTCGACTCTCCTATCCGGTGGATCCCCACACTTGGGTTTTAACATCTCCTCTAGAGTCGGCTCACTCAACATCTCTTTCACCTCTTTCTCATTCTTCTCACTCTCCTCTACCGATGCAATCGCCTCAACGCTCGCACTTGACCCCCTCGCATTATTCACCTCAAAGACTACCGACTCATCACCCGCTCTAAGTGTAATCGTGCCTAAGAAGACATCTATAAGCGCTTTAGCCGTGTTCAAAAACGGGCGCCCTAAAATCAACGGAACTCTATCATCGGCCTCCATATCTAGCACTACAAAATCGGCCGGAAAAACAAACTTATCCACTTTCACCAACAAATTTTCTACTATCCCCCTAGGATACTTAACTGACTTATCCGCTAACGAAAGGGTCATACGAGTTGATTTCAAATCACCAAGGCCTAGTTTTTCGTAAAATGAATAAGGCATCAAATTAATACTAGCACCAAGGTCAGCTAACGCGTGGTTTTTAACATCACCACCAAACAAGCAAGGAATCGTGAAAATGCCAGGATCGGTAACTTTCTCAGGAAGTTTATTTAGAATCACTGCCGAACACTCTCCACTCAATGGATCACTCGAACTCTTACCTACCCTATCCTTACGCTTTAGAAAATCCTTAAGGAACTTGACGTATTTGGGCATGGATCTCAGGGCCTCTATGAACGGAAGATTCACCTTCAGCTGGGTGAACATCTCTAGAAATTTCTCGTATTCACTAGCATATAGCTGCTGCCTACCACGAGCAGGAAATGGAAGACGCGAAATATCAATCACAGGTGGTGGTGGCCGAACCTTCTTCGGCTGCTTCTCCTCTTTCTTCTCAACCTGAGGCTCATCGGCGTGTGCGGTACTTGCTGGGTCTAGCCTATGTTGCACTTTTCCTGGAGCCTCCAACTCGATCACCTCGTCTACATAATCATCGTCTTCTTCCTCTACTCTCTCTCTCACAACCTCTCCTAGACTCAACCCACTACGAGTAGTAATTGCTTTCACAGAATGGTGGACTGGGTGAGTGGTACCTGAATACTGACCAGAAGGGGACTCTTTCAACTGCCTAGCTATATCCCCTACTGTTCTCTGAAGATCTAGAAGAGTGGACTCTTGATTTTTAAGCTGAAGATCGTGACTCTTATTAATTTGATTCTGACTTTGAATAAATTCATCTAAGGATTTCTGCGTCGCCTGATGTTGTGTCATCATCTCCTGACTGTGTGTCATCATCTGAGCTAACATCTCCTCCATCCTACTCATACTACCCTCCGGAGCCTTGCCTCTACCTTGACTCTCTTGATTCGACCCTCCACTCGCAAACTGACCTCCTGAACCACTATACTGACCACTCTGACCCGAACCACTACTCGTGTAAAGACCCGGCCCCCTACTTTGATACTGACCAGATGAGAATCCAGGAGGATTTCCAGAAGAACGATAACTACCACCACTACTACCCTTCCAGCCAGGGTTAAAACTATTATTACTACCGAACTGACCCCTAGACTGGCCTGCTATGTACTCAACATGCTCTAACGTAAGTGTGGGACACTCGAGTGTGTCGTGACCTCCCCTACAAAGCTCACACCTATCAACTTTCTTCTTTAACTCATCAATCTCTCGCTTCAAAATCTCGACTTCAGCAACTACCGACGAATCCGAGCTAACTCGGTTTACCCCTCGACCGGCCGAGGTGGTACGAACAGGAATGGAAGTCCTGCTGGTAGAGCTGTAGTCCATATCAGAATGTGCAAAACTCTCAAACAAATCATTGCACTCAACCACTGTCTTCTTTCCCATAAGCTGTCCTCCTGCTGAAGTATCGAAACGCGCTCTAATCTCAGGAGTAAGACCATTGTAGAATTTCTCAACTAACGCCCAATCCGACAAACCATGCTGCGAACAACGAGAGAGAAGCGTCTGGAAACGCTCCCAAGCTAAATGATATGGCTCATCAGGCTCCATACGGAAGGAGTGGATATGATCTCGAAGGCGAGACGCCTTGGCTGGCGGAAAATACTTGGCTAAGAATGCATCGCGAAGACCTGCCCAAGTAGTGAAAGTGCCTGCGGGCTGAGAATCGAACCAGACGGCTGCGCGTCCAGCGAGTGAAAATGGGAAGACCTGAAGATACCTAGCATCTAGATTGACACCCTCAATGGAGTAGGTGCCACAAAGACGAGTGATGCGATTGATGTGGGCGGGTGCATCCTCGTCGTCACGACCATGAAACTGACACGAATTGGTAATGGCTGTCATGATGTAAGAAGGAATCTGCCAAGACCTATCATTCGCTATGTCGGGAAGGGTGATGGGTGATGTTGCACCGGTGAAACCGGTGGTAGCCTGCTGGTAAACGGTGCGGTTCGCCATGGCGGGTGGAGGACTAGGCGAACGAGAACGGGAGGGTGGTGGGGAGACGTGTGGTGATGGCTTTGGTGTAAAATCAAAGGCGGGGGTGGACTGTGGAATCGAAGAAGATGAAGAAGACGACTCAGAAGACTTGACTGTGAACAGAGGTGGTGGCGGTCCCTGCGAGCGCGTATGGGGCATCCACCAACTACGAACAACGAAAAGACTCTAACTACGACTCGCTAACCTAGAAAAGACACTAAAGCAAATATTTTTGGATTTTTTATGATTTTTAGACTCCTACGACTCAACTAACACAAATAGCACGTAATATGTCAAACAAGTCCAAACAAAGTAATCAACGCAATCGCCAAAGAGTCCCCGGCAACGGCGCCAAAAACTTGATGTGCTCGAAACGGGTTAACTAAACTAACTAAATTTACCCTAATTCTAGACTCTCTAAGCTTTAAATTTATAAAACTAAGACTCTCTAAACCCTAAAACACACAACCGGCAAGTGTACTGATCGAATGTAGTATAGCCTAAGGAAGTCCGAGTATCGAACCCAAGAGACTCTACTGATTACGCTAATGACTCTATCTAGACTCAAACTGACACGACTTAACTAAATGTTTGTTGATTGGGGGGGATTTTCTAAAAATCCTAAGAATGCAAATAACAAATACTACTAGACTAGACGAACTAGACACGAACTCACACGAAGCTGAACTCAAGGATGATGAAAGAACTACCTAGACAGGAATCATGGTTGCTTTTAGTTATGATTATAATTGGAAGTTGTCTGCTATGGAACCGGGATCTTGAAATTCTCACCTATCGGGAAACCTAAGGACCTTTTCAAGAGCACGCTAAGATCCCCTAAAGGTTGTTAAACTACCGGTTTTAGACTCCTTTACAAGACATCTAATGGTGTTTATAAAAGTATCCTACAAGGCTCACTCCCTTACGAGACCTAAACCTAGGATAGGTTTGTTTTCTCAGTTAGACTTGCTAGACAGCAGTAAATAGGTTAACTTTCTAAGAAGGACCCACCTTGCGGTTTAATCACTTAGACCTAGCAATAATCTCGCACCTTACAGCTATTGATGATTAGTAGAACACTTGATTTTATTAAATTACCAAATATTACTTCTAAAGTTACTTACATGATTTTCACCCTAAAGGATCAAAGGTTTATTATGTGATATAGACACTCACCAAAACCTAAAACCCTAGCCTGACTCTATTCCGTGATAAAGACCGTCACCAAGATTCAAGCGAAGCAATAATCAACAATTAAATACCATCAAGCACGCAAACACATCTAACCGATAGAACAAACCGTTTACAATTTATAAACTAGCCATAGTTTCCAAAATCCAATAATAATCAAAAACACATACGCAATCATTCATCCATGTCTAGGTAGTAATAGAAATTTAGCCAATAATCATGTCTAAAAACATAGCAATCAATATCAAAACAGAATTCATCATCGAATAATCAAAAACAAACGAAAAACGAATGAACAAGATTGTAAAACCCGTTTTCTTCGATCCCGAGTGCTCCTGAATGATCCCCGATGATTCCACGCGTCCCGAGCACTTCAACAGCCCCTAATCAGCCTTCCTGATCGTCCAAAGATGTCTAAAATTCGTCTATTGTTGTTCTTTTCCGGCTGTTAATCGATAATGATGATTTATAATGCCAAAACCCTAAATTCCGCTGCTGTTAACGATTGGTTTCGCGTAGACAGACCCCTCGCGGCCCGCTTGGGAATTCAACATAAGTTAACGCGGGCCGCCCGCCATGTTTAAACCGAAAACACATATTAAGTTAATGCGGCCCGCTTGCAAATGTGTTGTAAGTTGTCGCGGGCCGCCTGGGACCTTCAGATGCGCGTTTTTTCACTTGGTTCCACTCCCGAGCTCCTCGTTTTCCGTGCCAAACTTTCTCCTGTCCAGATTTTATCTCGTATCTGTTCCTTTTTCTGCAAAAACCTGGAAAACACAAGACAATCAAAAGTATGTACACTCTATCCAAAAACCGACACTAAATCTAACTAAAACCGAACAAACCTAGACGCGAATAAAGATGTATTTTACAATACATCAATATAAGAGACAGTTTAAAGTGATTCTTGTGCAAATCAGCTGAAACAACTTCCAAGTGGTATCAGAGCCTAGGAGGAAGAGTTCTTACCATTTCAGCTGAAAATTCTGATTTCTACACCTTCTTTTCAAAATTAAACAAGTTTTCACGGTTAAAATGGCTTGATTTTCTCACATAATAAGCGAAACATTGTTATAACAAAGCCTTGAAAGAATCAGACCTAAAATCGGACTAAAACCTGATCAATTTGACAAAAACATGACCGATTGGATGACATCAGCAGCATTTCGCGCGAATTGATCATTTCATTTCGCACGGAATAGCCTTCTTTCAACTGTTTCGCACGAATTCATTCAGTATCATCCATTTCGTATGGAATAACACGTTCATTTCGCATGAAATAGCTTGATTTACTTTCTTTTCGCACGAAAAGGCCATTTCGCTTGAAACTGTTCATCATTATTTCATTTCGTACGAAACAGTGTGTTCATTTCGCTTGGAACTGTCATTTCGTTTGAAAAGACCATTTCGCATCAGACTTCATTTCGTTTGAAAGTCAAGGTTTGTGAAATTTTGATACCGAATCATGGAAGAAGAGTTTTACAATGCGTTTGCTACTCCGATTACTATTGCACAAAACACAATGTTAGAAAATGAAACGGGCACCATGCAAAAACCGCCAAAGGTCATGAATATTGAGGAGTATAAAGGATGGGAGGAGCGATTCGAAAATTGGGTTCAAGCAAATTACTTGGATGCTTGGGAATGTGTTGAAACAAAATATGTTAGACCGGTGAGTGATGATGAAGAGGTTATTGCTATTAAAAATCTAAGTGTTGAGGAGAAAAAGAAATACAAAGATGAAAAGATGATGACTAGTCTATTGCATCAAGCTGTTAAAGAAGATATCTTGGTTTTACTGCAACACAATGGAAGTGCATATTCAATTCGGAAAGAATTAAAATCGAAATTTGTTGGAAGTAAAGAGATGATCAAGAACAAAAAATCACTTTTGAAAAAGGAGTTCGATCTATTTCGTGGTTTAAGAACTGAAAACACCAAGCAGATCATAGAAAGATATTGCAATCTGATAGTTAATGTGAAGAGGTTGAGCATCACAAAAGATAATGAAGAATTGATTGAAAAGTTGGTTGATGCGTTGCCACATGATGTTTGGGGCACATACCTTATGATGTTGAGAAATAAAAAAGATTTTGGCAGTCTAACACTGGGAAAGTTTATTGAAAAACTTGAAGCTCAAGAAATGGAACAAAGGAAGGTCTCAAGAATGAGAGATTTTGATGGTGAACAAGATATTGGTTTATATTACAAAGGAGGTATCAGTGACAAGACCAACATGTCACCAAAGATTGAAACTGCATTCAATGCTAAAAGTTCTTCTGGAGGGTCATCTCAAGGATCAAATAGTAAAACGGGATTTTCTTCATATCCATCATTTGATCCAAACTTTTCAGCAACCAAGAAAGGAAAGATGTTAAAATGCAACATTGCATTAAACCTTGAAGATGGTCAGAATTTCTCGAAAGAGGTTGCAAAAGGTCACATGTCTTTGTTGGTGACTGTGTTAGAGTCATATGAGAGTTTAGTTGCAGGACGAATCGGAAATCCAATGTTGACAAAAGAGGATTACGATCAGATTGATGCTGAAGAGATGGAATTGATGGATATAAAGTGGTGTTTGGCGAGTGTGTTGAGAAGAGCTGAGAAATTCAAACAGATCACAGGAAGAGATGACTTCCGTGATGCAAATGTTTCTACTTTGGGTTTTGATAAATCTAAAGTTACTTGTTTTCGTTGCAGGGAAAAGGGCATTTTCAAGCGAGAATGCACAAACCGCGAAGCAAGTGGAGCTCAAAATCCTTTTAACAACAATGATTATTATCGAAAAGCGATTTATCATCAAGTTGCTCAACAACCACAAACTGCTCATGCTAGGAAGGAAATTGAAGAATCAAAGAAAGCGTGTATGGTGAATCAAGATGATGGAAGTTTATCCAAAGGATTCAGTTGGGATAAATATATTTCAGCAGAAAGTAAAGCTTGTTTAATGAACAAAATGGTAGATCAAGATGATGAACAGCTTCTAAAAGGTTTTAGTTGGGATGACTATGATCCTAACAAAACTTCAGATCATAAAGCTTTTGTTGCTCAAGTTGATGAAGATAGTGATAATGATGATTATTATGCAAACAGAATGAAAGAGCACTTAAGAATGCTAGAGGAGAGTGATGACAGTGATGATGAAAAAGTTCGAATGAAAAAGATGAAAGTTAAAAAACAAGTTAACAGTGATGATGAAGAAGTTCGTGTGATAAAGAAAAAGGTAAAAGAAATTCCAGCTTTCACGGTTGAAGTAGAAGCTGATGCACAAAAGATTCCTGTCAAATGTGAAACATGTGAAACAGTGAAAAAGCAAAACATTACTTTAATTCATAACATGAACAGATTGAAAGAATCCTATGATGTTCTAAACAAAGCCATGAATCAATACAATCAATCAAGCAATGAACAAGCAACAGCTATGAAGACACTTCAAGGAGCTTTCATGACAAAGCAGAAAATTGTCAATAATTACATTGAAAAGTGTGATGTGCTGGAACAGAAACTGGAAACCCAGAGGATTGAAACAGAAAGGGTAAACAGGTTGTTAAAAAGTTATTCATGTACTTCTTATGTTATTGACAGGATTTATCCAACCGTTGAAGGCATGAAGGCGTTTGAAGAAGAGGATACTGAAGAAAAACATTCTGGTAAGAAACCTAGTGCCAGTTATACCAAGTGTCCGCCTCCGCTTGAAAATGGATATTTTTCACGAAATTCTAATTCGGAGAGGGTCAAAAAGGCAATCAATTTACAGTGGGAATCTGAGTCTTCAGATAATTTACCAGACAATATTGATGGCACTTTCACTTCATCTGATACTGATCATGAATCAGAGTTAATAAAGAAAGTGGTCGATCAGGTGTTGGATAAAGATGAAACCGAGGAGTCAAAGTCGGAATCAAATTCAGAGTCAAAATCTGAAACGTCAAGTCCAACAGTCAAAAAGGGCAAACGGGTTTACAATAAAGAGTTTTTGTTATCAAAATCTAATTTGAATGATGAAACATTCAAAGTAGTTTATACTTTGAATGATTCTGACAAATTATATTTTGATGAAGAATTTCCAATAAGAGGTGTTAAAACTGAAATGATCAAAAAGGTTTTCAAACTAACAGAAATTAATATTTCTGAAATAAAAAATGTAAATCTTACTGAAAAACCTAAAAGGTACACCTCAAGAGATAAACAAAGGTTAAACAAGAAAAAGGGTTACAGTTCTGGTTCTGGTTTTCAAAAGAAACCAAACCATAACGATAATTTTAAAAGGAAAGGTCTTGGATTTATTCCACCGAAAAATCATAAAAATGAGAATACTTATAAACCAAAAACTGTATTTGTTTCAGGGACATCATCAGAAGAAGAAAAAGAGCAATTGTTCAGAAAGCAGACTAACAAAGAATTCCTTGCTAAGAAGCAAGAGGAAACAAGGATGGAAGTTGCTTAGAAGAAGATGGAGACTAGAACATGTTTTCAATGCAAAACAGTTGGTCATATTGTCAGGAATTGTCCTAAGGCAATACAAACAAAACAGGGAATCTCTGAAAAATTGAAAGAAAAGATTGTTGAGGATGAACCACCAACCAATCAATTCAAAGTTTTCAAAAATTCAAAGTTTGAGGTTGGTGAGTGTTCAAAAATTTTTTACAAAAGAAAAGTGAATCTTGACAATCACAAGTGGGTTGTTAAGAAATCTGATGATAGTTCTAGCAATGATTCTGATTCAACAAAATCAGAAGAGCTATCTTCTAGCGATGAATCTGATTCCATAAAGTCAGAGGAGCCACAGGTTGAGAAAAAGGGTGAAAATTCGGTTACGCTAATGGATGATGCAAATTTTCCACCATTGCGGGCTGAAAATTTTAAACAAAAAATTGGAAAAGTTGAGATTTCAAATCAATTTTTTTCTGAAAAGAAAGATTTTGATGTTGAAAAGGCCTTTAGCCCCAAGGTTCAAAATATTTTTGGAAAAATGGTTGACAGGAAGGTCAAAGGGGTAAAGGAATTCTATGAGAAGAAAAAGAAAGAAAAGAAATCGAGTGTTGATAACTCGGAATCTCCCAAGGACCGTCAGGCTTGGGAGAATCTCTCTAACTGAAAAGCCTGATTTGCTGGAGCTCCCAAGTTGGTAATCGTGGAGCAGGAATCAGCATCATTCTTGAAATTGTTTGTTTGGTAAACATACAAGTGGTAGTTTTCTTGGATATTCTCATATTTTATTTTACAAGTGGTTGGTTGATAAGTGAACCTACTAGTGGTTGAAAAAGAGGTTTTCACTTACAAGTGGTTAATCAAGGTCATTAAGTTGAACTTGATTTAACTTACTTTCATGTAATTGAGATAATAAAATGAAGAGTTTATCCCCTAACTTACAAATGGTTTGTGAAATCTAACAAAACTTATTTTCCGGAAAAACCATTTTGATTAAAACAAACTTAAGTGTTTTGAAATCATAATTGAAAATAGTTTGTTGTCAGGGAGAGTTCTGATTGTTTATGCCAAGTGGATGGCGAATTGAAGCAATTCGAATCAGTTGTCACTTAATTTGTACAGTTTGTTTTCAAATTTCCTTTAAATGATTTTGTATTTTAGGGGGAGTAAGAAATTTGAAAATCCAAAAACTTTGAAAAAGTCAAAAACATGATAAAATCAAAAATGAGTTTTGTTGTGAAAAAGAGGAAATGATAGTACATCAGTGGACTATCACAGCATGCTAAAGAATTGGAAAGTCAAAATGTGATAAACGGTCTCACTGATGATATGCCAGTAGGTTTTTACACGCTTAATAGATTGTTGTCGAGATATAAACCTAAATATCAAACTTGCTTATTTCGTGGGGAACATCTCTCGGATATATAGGTAACCCCTGAAATCTTGTTTGAAGGGCTTTCTATTTCTGACATACTAGGTCTTTGTGCGTGGTGATATCTGGGGTATTATACCTGGACTTCTGATTTTGCGGGAGCAGTAGCCTAGTCCTCGTATAATACTTTGCATTGCTTTATTCTTAAAGCTCACCCTCAGCATAAAAAATGATGAAACATTGAAAAATGCTAATCATTTGCTGTTGAAAATAAAAGATTCTCTAAAGGGAACCCACCGAAAAGCGAACCATCATCTATCTGATTTTGCGGAAGCAATAGCCTGAGCTCTCATGGTCTCGCAATTAACCCCTTTACAAATATCACTAGTGTACATTCACCTGTAAGACTGAATATAGAAGTCTGGATACGGGAGTATATTCTGAGGTGGGACACGCGAATAAGTTTAAGTCTCTAAAACATTAATCTCGTATCTCGGAACAATTGAACTTTGTGTGAAAATTTAAGTGGATCAGTATACTGACAATCTAAGTGAATTGTTTAGAACTTAAAATGTTTAAAGCTTAACGGTGTTAGTGATTTGTCTCATAAACTGATATGATCCTCTTACGCAAACTCACAAAAATATTGTTTGTAATTATTTCTTTACTGCATTTCTTTAATATCAAAAATCCAAAAAGATTTTCAGTGTGTTTTAGCATAAATTTTGAAAAAGTCAAAAAGATTTTCGACAACTGATGATGAAGAGCTGATTTTCAAAATTCTGAGTGTTAAACATGATGAACAATAGGGTTGGGAGAGTCTCTTGGTATGAAAAATGTTTTTTAAATGGTTTAAATTTGAATGTTATTCCTACATGTGGTCATTTGAAATTATAAATGATAAATCAGTTTGAATATTTTCTGCAAGTGGTATATAAATTTGTCAAATTTTAAATTTGTGAAATTTATTTTGAGGTAGAGAATGTGCAGGATAACCAGGTTCCGGTACCTGAGGATATGCAAACTGCGATCCAAGCTTATTGAAAGGGGGAGTTTGAAGAACTTAAAGAATCAAGAGATCTGATCAAGAGAATTAGAGAAAATAGAAAAGATTGAGATTCTGAGAGAGAGAGAGGAGAAGAGTTAGAGGTTGAGGATACTTTACATTGTCAGATACTTTGGAGAGCACATGAAGACTGATAAAGACTGAAGAAGTTAAAGATTAGTACTGAAGGCTCGTCGACATCCAAGGGGGAGTCTGTTGGTGCATATGCCTGTCGACTTCGTCTTATATCGAGTTTTGTGTTAAATTAGAAAGATCATGGCACGTAGAACGAGAAAATGAGTATTGTATAGTTTAGGGCCATTTCGCACGAAATGGGAAACAATCATTTCGTACGAAATGAACTGTCCATTTCGCACGAACAGTTTCGTGCAGAATGAAGAGCCTATATATATGTGCCTTGACCATTTCGTTTGTATCGATCTGATTCCGGTGCCGAGGTGTTGCCGAAGTGTCTCCAGCCTGTAAAACATTGTGTTTTCAATATAAGAGACAGTTTAAAGTGATTCTTCTGCAAATTAGCTGAAATAACTTCGATACGATTGAATTCCGCCTCTCGTATTGGATAGAACTCTTCTGAACGACTCGTTTTGGTCGTGCAAACGATCCTACACGAACAAATCATTGTGAGCTCAGGCTGAGGGGGAGTTTTGTTACATGCATGCAAGTGTAATCGTTGTTGAAATAAATTCAATCATTCGGTTCATTGTTGAAAATGTGTGTTGAAAGCAATTCTCCTGTTTGATTGTGAAAAGTTTGTTCCATTTATATTCCGCTGCACTACTTGTTCATTGTTCATCTTAATTCAAACATAAAACACAATCAAAACCAAACTCAGATCCTAATATATTTAAACTATTCGGTAATTTAGTCGTTATGGAATTTCTTTGAACAATCTGTTTCGCTTAGTGCCGCGCCCCGATGATTCCGCCATCGGTTGGGGTGTGACAATTTGACCCAACCTGAATCGAATAGCTGACCCGACCCGACCCGACCCAAAACATAGCGATAGGAAAAAAAAATTGGGTCCCATCACTTTACGCCCACTCGAAACTTTTGGTCAAGCTCCGTCACTGAATACGGATCGTATAGGCCTATACGATCCGTATTGGATAAAGTTAAGACATGGCAGACTGAGAGGGTCAGCGTATGTCTGGTGGCTGGCTTATACGGATCGTATAGGCCTATACGATCCGTATTGCACACCTATTTTTTTTGAGGTTGAATTTTGGTCTGTTGGGTTTGGTTATTGGTGTTTATTGTTGGTTATTTTTGCTTTAATGGGTTTTATAATTTTTATTATATTTTTATCGTTATGTATCGTATTGTAGTGTATCGTATTACATTTTTAAGTTTGTTATATTTTATCGTGATGTGTTGTATTATATCCGTATCATCTAGGGATGAGCAAATACCGATACCGTCCCAATACCGTCCCGATCCCGACCAATATCGATCCCGAATTTTGTGTAAACTTGGTACAGATGCCGGTAACGAAATACGTCGGTTCGGGACGATATCGGTACGGTATCGATATTTTAAGGGTAAAAGTCGGTATTTTACCGATACCGTACCGTACCGATACCGAAAAATCACAAAAGTGGATACCGTTTCCGGTACCGAAAACGGATCGGGATCGGGATTTCGGGATCGGATCGTGACGGTATTTTATACCCTTTGCTCATCCCTAGTATCATCCTTGTATTGTATCGTAGTTGTATTTTGTATTACTTTTTATGTTGACGTATTCACGACGTGTGATATTGTAACATTATACATTATACGTAACCAAGCAAACCAATCTAAACAGTTAATATAAACAATCACAAATATAAATAAACTGAAACTACAAATTTAACTATATAATAAGTTTGTGTGTATATATATATATACACACACATACATGACATCGTCCAAAATACATAAACAGTCAAAATACAAAAAAAAGTACAAGAATCCTAAACCGCTGGATCTGCATCCTGACGCTCATGAGTCGATCCGTGTAGGGTTTGCATGTAAACCCTGTCTGTCATAGTTGATAGACGACATTTTACCAATACGCATCGTATAGTCCTATACGATACGTATTAGAAGAGCATGTGAAGGCGGTGTCAGCATTTGACTGACCTTGGAAATTGAAGTTACCCTAATACGGGTCGTATAGGCCTATACAACTCGTATAGATGGTGTCAATTGGATTTGGGAAAGTGTGCCAATAATACGACCCTTATGAGTATTGCTTCACTTTTTTTTCTTTTGTATACATTAATCCCTTTTTAACATTATTTGAATCTTAATCTTCACATAGTAATAAATGAAAATTTTTTTTGCACACGTGTCATTTCCTGGTGCTTTCTCACCATATTTACTTATTTATCTCTCATATTAAATAATAATAATAATAATTTAAAAAAATTAGACAAGAATAAATATTTGTTTTTCTATAAAATTTTAAACAAAAATTTAGACAAGGATAAACGTTTTTTTTTATATAAAATCATAAAGTTATACCCTGAGGATTATGAGTAGATATATATACTTTGGAGTTTGGTAAATTAGGAATCAAAGGTTCCCGTTTGATATATACTTAATAATTGTATTATTGTTTTTTTTTCACTAGATTTAAATAATTATTCTAGGTCCGGGCATATGCTTCTATCAAATTATAAGTGTTTTTAGATGCATTGCTATAATTGTTTGTACTCACCATTATAGTTACACAATTCTTTGAAATGTCAAATCTAGACAACTTAGTTTCACCTTTATAATGTTAAGCGTACTGTTATAACTGGTTTAAACCCACCATTTATCGCATATTGCATCAACATTTAGAAAGAACACCATTTTTAAATATAATAATTCTATACTCCATTCAAAGAGAAATTAATTCTCGATTTTACGTTATAATTTATAAAAAATGATGAAATATATAAAAACGAGTGGATCGATCTCCACATTTTTGTACCGTAAACTCTCTTGAATACAAATTTGAGACCAGTTTTTTATGAATGAAATAAAGAAAAAAGCATGAAGGTGCATAAAACTAACTAAAACTTATTGTATCTCATAATTTGAATGTATCATAAAAACAGGATTCAACTCATGTAATACATGTGTTTTTAACCTAATAATAAATAATAAAAAACAAAACAAAATGTTATAATAAGTAAATAGTACATTAAAGTATATTTTAAAAGATAATCTTGACGACTGTATGTGTTAACATATGTCATTATATTTTATTCAACACGTGTGCAATACACGAGTTTTTTAAAGATATATTTTTTTATTATTTTTTATTATATAAGATTATATTTATGCAACCCGTGTAATAGACGGGGTTCTAACCTAATTGAGTTATATATTTATGTGTTAATTTATAAAGTATGAAAACAAAATAATAAAAAATGAACCTTTAAAAGTTCTGCTAACACAATAGTTTGTGTTAGATATTTTTGATACACTTTCAAGACTATCCACATCGTAGAGGTTGACAGCGCTACCCTCTCTCGTGCACGTCGAAACCCTCATGGGTGATTCCTTTCTTTCATCTCCCTTTATTGAAGCCTACTCGATGTTGCCATTGGAGACGGATTTCGCACTCCTTTCATCGCCACACCTTCCCTGCTCGGTTCTCTCTCTTCCATATAATTGTTCCAAAGTCGTTCGCGGGTGTCCTGGTTGTAGATGGTCCAAGACGGCTAACACAAAGGGTGATTGTGTAAAAATATATCAAAATTTATACAAAGGGTGATTGTGTAAAAATATATCAAAATTTATAAACTAAAACTGTATATAAGAAACTTTTAAATTTCTCATTTAATGTATTAAACATTCAAAATATATCTCTGAGTATATCATGCTAGTTTAAGACTATGTATAGTAGTGCATGAAGGGAATGAAGTACATCACTCATTCACGCCCTCAACACCATTACGCTTAAGTGACAAGTGGTGTAAAAGACCCTTTTGTTAGCCCACCAGCGGACTTGAGTGGGAGATGAGTGGGGCCCATGTTTTTTTCTAACCAATCTCACATTTTCTTTTGTTTTTATTCTCTTAAATATAAAACAAGAATTAGTGATTGAAGCTTAGTTAAAACTAGCGATTACAAGAAACCCTGAGCCCGTCGGATATACCCGAAACTTAAAGTGTAACACCCCGTGTTTTCAAGAAGTAAAGGTCAAAGTCAACGACCGATTTCGCGCAACCGACTAATAATAGATTTCTTTTATTTTAGCTAATATGTGGAGTAAGTGTCTATAATTACAACAATCGACGTATGATTATCGCTATTCAATCGACCTACGACTGTGAACTATAGGAAGTACCAATGCGATAAAGTTAACTAAACAATAATCGAACTATGCTAATCAAATCGACATAGAATCAAATCGCAACTCGAACTACGCATTTTAGTTATTGTTATACGTGTGAGTGTGCCTTGTGTGTTATCTGTGCATGTTTATTTATGTTATGTTGTGGTAATCAATCGAAACGCAATCGAACTCGAAATGCAATCGAACTTAATCGACATCGAACTCGAACTCAACCGAAATCGAACTATGATAGTTAGTGGAGAAGATACAGCGCGAGATATGAGTGGTTGAGATTAAAAGTAATTTGAATAGGAAACTCTATTGCGAGCGACGCGCAATCGCAATCGAATCGAATCAGTAAAAATCGTCGCGTCAAACGCACGAACCAAGTTCCATCCGGCCGGATAGCCATCCGACCGGGCTGCCACTTGGCCATGGCGCCAAGATGCCATCCGACCGAGATGACATTTGACCGGATAGTCAATCGGGCAGGATGCCATCCGACTGACTCACCCTTTCCCTTTTTGGAATCCTATAAATACCCATGTCACTCTCAAACTTTCTACTTTTGGAAACCTCTGTCCGACCAGCACGCTCAGCTCACCTTTTCTTCGATTTCTCTCAATCCCGGTAAGATCTCTCCCTAAATCTTGTACTTTCTTGACCTACACGCACTCCTACACCTTTCTACCTTTTGAATCTTAACTTTTAACCGTGAAATCACTAGATTTGAGGTGTTCTAGGATGACGTCATCATGAGTTCTTGAAGAACTTAATGTTTTGACTTCAATCCATCAAGAACAACTTAGATCTAACCGATTTCCACATGAATACACAAGGATCTTTCATAGATCTAAACACCTTTATGGTGAAAAAGGATTGAAAGATAGATTTTAGCTTTCTTTCAACTCTTTTACACTCAATGCATTCAAAACCGGTAGAATCGGACCTTGTTATAGTCTCCTACTCATTCTTGGGGTTGTGCTAGTCCAAGGTCTGGATTCTCCTCACGAGACCACCGATTTTTGGGTTAAACAAGAACAACCGCCTTGAACCGGTTAACTAGTTGAACTAGGGTGATTCCTGGTCGATCAGGTCACTTGGGACAAGATGGGGTTCCGTTGGTTAACACATTGTCAAAACGTCTCGATAAAACTACAAACAAACAAAACGACTAAGTGTAAGACGGCCGGAGCAACCAGGACGAAGTGTTGTCCGACCGGACTACTGTCCGAACGAATAACACCTTGGGTCCCACACCTCATCAACTCTATCTGAAGTTTGAGTATCGAACGAATTGCCATCCGATCGGACTACCATCCGACCGGATTACTCTTCGGATCATGAGATACTAGGACTTTAAAGACTTAAACAATTTTCAATATGTTCATTAACAGGGTTGCCACCCGGTCGGATGGACATCCGACCGAGTGACTCTTCTGCTATGAATTGTTCCCACAAAGTAACCTCATCACTAAGGTCGCCGTTCGACCGGACTATCGTCCGACCGGATGACAATCCGAACGGATTGTTATCCGCACGATTGACTGTCCGATCGACCGACTTGAAGGATAGAGATACTTCAATGTTTTCAAATGCTACAACGAAAACTTCAAAAGACAAGCCATCATACATAAACACATTCATCTCATAGGAAGAAACAATCCACTCGAATAGTCATCCGACCGGACTACCGTCCGACCGGATGACCATCCGAACGGATTGCCATCCGCACAGACAAGCCGTCCGATCGGATTACCATCCGACCGGACTGCTATCCGACCCATTCACACTTTGTATCGTTTTACGCATCACTTATCGTTATGCTATCAAACTATTCAGGCTAACCCTACTCGCTAAGCGCTCCCTTCAATCCATCAACCGCTGTGAGTATACTCGATCCCTTTTTGCTTTATGCACTTTTGGGTGTTACATACGTTACAACTATTCAAATCACATCAAACACACTACTCAATACTATTTGAACGCTAACCGTTAATGCATGTTATACGTGGCTTATGGATGCTTGTTTGTTGTGTTTACACATGGAATGCCATCTACCTGCCTTAGCAACGATAGTACTATAGTTTGGACTCAGCACCCGTTCGCGGGGGTTGTTAAGGACAATTACTTGCATGGATTACGGTGGTAATCATGTATTGCGAAATGCATTTGGCAGTCAACCCGCAGTCATTGGTATCGATGGATCTATGTCGATAACTAACGTGCTTCATTTCACTATGTGTACGTGCTGGTTATGCGTAAACGAATTCGAACTTTATATGCTATTATCAAACTTGTATGCTCACATTTACATTATATGTATTGACTTTATTTTAACGTATGTGACAGGTGCTTAGGATGCACATCTGGTAGGAAATTGAAGGTAGAATAAAGCTTTAGAGCCCAACAAATAGTTGTCTGTAGTAATCGAATCAAGGGTCTCTAGAAGCAGATAAACAATTGCTCTATTTAAATCTGAGTTGTCGGAACATAATTATTTGCCTAGATTTTATCTGTAATAATTTGTTTACTGTTTGAGACATGGTATGGGACATGTTATTCTAAATTGAATAGTAATGATAATTGTTATGGAAACTTCTGGACAATCTGTTTCGCTCAGTGCCATGCCCCGATGATTCCGCAATCGGTTGGGGTGTGACATAAAGCATTCGGGATGGGTGAATACGATACTCGACGGGTATATGGATGACAAAAAAACCCAAGCCCGATGGGTATACTCGAAATATATGGGACCGGTTCACCCGAAGCCCGATGGGCATGGGCTAGGCATGTGATTAGTTTTTAAGATTTTCGAGGGAAGAGGGCGGGTATTGGATTTGGTGATATCCGACCCGATTACCCGAAACTACGTACTTGTATACCTGAATTATATACCCGATCATATACTCAATATTCTTTTATTTATATTTTTTATTTGAGTAAATTGCCAAAATCGTCCCTGAGATTTGGCATGTTTGTCAGTTTCATTCAAAACAATTTTTCTGTACCATATTGCCTGCCCTTCACTTTGTGATTTTTTTACCATTTTCATACAAACGTCTATTTGCTTTATTTTTTTCCGTCAGATATTTGGATGAAAATGGAAAAAAAATCTCAGATCTCAGGGGCGATTTTGGCAAAAAAAAAGTTAGACGTTTGGATGAAAATAACAAAAAATCCTAAAAGTGAAGGACAATATGGTACAAAAAAAAAAGTTGTTTTGAATGAAACTCACAAACATACCAAAACCTCAGGGACGATCTTGGCAATTTACTCGTTTTATTTTCTCATATCCGTTTTTTGTTAGTGACTTGTTTTAGTATTTCATTATCTGGGAAAAAATCGTTTGGAATATGTATTTCATAATATTATTTTTATTATGTGTGTTGTGAAGTATTTAAATAAAACTATATGAAAATTATAATACTATTATTTATTTATGATAAAACTTATATGTATGTAATGTATATTTTAGTTTACAATAGTCGTTATACAAATAAAAAATTATACAATACTTGTAATAGTAAATATAGAAATGTATTTGGAAATCCTAACCGGTATCTTTTAACAAATTAACGGGTATACCCGATACCCAATGGCTAATTACCCAACGGGTATTAGGCCGGGTAAGGGATCAATTTTACAACCGGGTATGAGTATGAGATTACAAATACCCGGCCCATTGCCATCCCTAGACGGATATGAGATTGGAAAAAAATATATCGCAGGTATGAGACGATTATTGGATTATGTGATACTTGAAACCGTATACCTGTTTACTCGAAACATAGACCCGAAAGCTTTAACTTTATTTTTATTATTCTTTAACTATTGTGCGCAGTGGCGGACCCATGAATTATTTGCTGGGGGTGCGGATGAAGTGTTCAACCATATTTTCAAAGGGTGCGTCGGTTTTTTTGCCTATAATATACCCTAAATTCTTTTTTTTCAAAGGGTACGGCCGCCCACCTTGGCCAAAGAGTGGATCCGCCCTTGATTGTGCGGTGATGCTTCATCTCAGAAGCTTTATTACTTGAAAAGTAAACTTTTTTTTTTTTGGAATATACATTTAGATAATATTATTTATATTTATATTTATATTTATATCGATATTTATATTTATATTTTGGAATATACATTTAGATAATGTTATTTATATTTATATGCTATGAAATACAAAATTATTTTTTGAGATTAATATTATATTTTTAATGATGAAGATATATATTTTATTTATCGTAATTTAATATGTTGTATAGATTCTAAAAACATTATTATAAAGGAAAGTAAAAAATATATATACTTGAAAATTTTAACGGGTATATATTATAACACTAACAAGTATACTTAATATCCGTGGGTATGCCGGATAACCCATGACTAAATACCCGTTAGCTAATGAGATAGATATTAGAAAGATTTTATAACCATGTATGTGAATAAGATTAGTTATACCCAACTATTGTCATCCCTGAATTGAAAAAAAAAATAGGAGTTTTTTTATGTAGCAAACTTGATGCCATTCATATAATAAATAATTTTTTTAAATATAAATGTATTTTATTGTGTTTGGAATTAAGTTATTTCTATTTTTTTATTATGATCATATGGTGTTTCCAAAAGTTGTTGAAGGTTATTCAATAACCCATCGATATATGTTATTTTATTATGTTGTTTTAAATTTATTTATATAAATTATAATGAATAACTAACTATAAAACTTTCAGCATTTCAACCGTGATTGATGATTATCATATCATTGGTTACATGATTTCTGTAACTTATAAAAACGAAATCACTGATTAACCGGTTTTTTTATTAATCAATTTCCCATTTTTTTAGAGAAACATATATTTTAAAGGGAATGTTTTAAAAGGAACGTTTTAGGTTTAAACTTGAGTAATTTGACTGTTTTAGAATAATTAGTGTAAACGTAAAGTGGGAGTAATCATTGTCGTTCAAAAAATAATTATCTTCTAAGCGTCAAAATTTATATAGCGAAAAAACAATAACCAGTAAGGTTATGCGGTATGGTGATGGTCCTCCCTTGGAGAATGATCCGTCACGTAGGATCCACATAGGATGGGTGTGAGGATGGCACAAAGAGGATGGAGGTATGAAAATTGGGAGATGGACCTAAAATGTTTATGTATATATTGTATGTATAGGTGTGTGAGAGAGGGAGAGGAGTAGTTTTTGTCTTCTTGTGAGCGTCCCCAACGTCCAGAAGAGGACGCCAAGAACGAAGCCGGAGGGGGGCGGGATGGTGTTGGACCGGCGCCGGACCAAGGATGGAGGGGGACGACCCCCCATACCGTCTAGCCTAAGAGCATTCACAACCAATCCATCAAATTATACATACATTCCATTAAAAAACAACTCATATATCAATATATTTCCACTAAAAACAAATATTTTTTCTCTCTCCTTTCAATTAAATAATATTATTATTACATTTTTCTCTAACTTCCACTCACAACCACTTTCAAAATATATTAAAAAATTATAACGGGTGAACAGTGTCCCCCCAAATATACAGATGAACAGTAACATTTTCTCTCTCCTCTACTCACAACCACTTTTTATACCATTTATAATATAAAAACCCCTCCTCACATAATTTGATGGTTAGGATGTGAATGCTCTAAGATGCTAAAACGAAAGGGATACAAACTAGACAAGCTACATTTATATAAGGGACGGATCCACTAAAAAGTGGATTTTGCCTAAGTAGCCTAAGAAGGATTGTGATGATGACATGTGGCACTCCTAATAAGTAGGAATCAAGGGCATTTTGGTCCTTATAAATAGGAGTGAAAATGACATGTGGCACCCCTTTTGTTTTTTCAATATACAAAAAAAAAAAAAAATCTAGTACAAAAAATATAGCACAAAAAATGTAGTACAAAAAAATATAGCACAAAAAAATCTAGTACAAAAAATATAGCACAAAAAATTCAGCAAAAAAATGTAGTACAAAAAAATCCAGTACAAAAAATTGAGAAAAAAAAATTTAAGACAAAAAAATTCAGCACAAAAAATTTAGTACAAAAATATAGTAAAAAAATCCAGCACAAAAAAAATGTTATACAATATAGAAATACAACACATTTTAGTGGTTTTTTTAGTCTTCATATTTTATATAGCAATATGGTACTCAAATTAAAGATAAAAAGACGCTCGATTTTATGGTGAAATTTTTATGAAAAAATAATGTCGTATAAAAAAATTATGAACGTTTAAAAAATGGAGGTGAAATATCCATGTGTCTTGCATGTGGAGAGAAAATCCATAAATAGGATTTTCCCAAGATACCCTTGCACTCCTCCTTTTTCCTACACTTTCATCTTAACCATTGATTTGAAAAATGAATGGTTAAGATTCCTTCTCATCCTACTTAGGCAAAATAAACTTTTTATTTGATCTTACCCCTTGTGAAAATAAAAGGGATTGTTACACCACATAGACCAATCTAAACTATTTGTTTGCACGTGATTCTTGATCCATTAAAAGATGGTTAACTAATAGGTTATGTAATGTCAATGATATCTAGATCAAGTGGTGGAAGGCTTGCATTTCTCTTGAGAGATGTAGGTTCGACTTTCACTTGGTGCAGAGTGCGGCACTGGTGGGCAATGATAGGAGACCCAGGGAAACCTGGGTTGGATCCTTGAGTCAAACGGGTTTTACCAGTAATTTCACCGTCGTGCCTACGGGCGGATGGGTTATTGGGTTTTCCCCGGAATTGGTGGTGGACTCAGGTTATTCTCGGAGTACTCCGTTTATCTAGTAGGTGCTCCGAGAGAGCTCGTGATTGAGTTTGTTAGCCGTTAAAAAAAAATAGGTTATGTAATTTTGACTAATAGCTTAAATGATCCATTAATCATTTATCATCAAATTATGAAAACCGTAATGAGAACTACTGTCCAAATAATTGAAAAAAAGTTTAAGAAATTGATTAGTTTTTTTTTAACAGCTAATTTCTTTAATCCCATGTCGTCTGTGAGAGTTGAACACAAGACCTTCCCATTCCAAACCTAGGTGTTTTAAAGGTTTTGCCTTTACCAATAGACTACCACCCCATTGGTTAACCTGAAAATGATTATGATTCATATAGGGGGTGAGAGCATTACACTCCATAATCAATAATCGAGTCATCTGAACCGATTTTATCAACTACATTACCAATGGTTATGATTTTGAGGCATTGGTTAATAAATCAAATAGTTATTATTTCGGTTTGAAAGTTTGGCTAACCGCCATGATCGAAACCATACAACTTCCTAATCTTTGAGTTTCATCTTCTTCACATATGCATATTTAATTTTCACATATGCATGAACAACATCTACATATGCATGTTCCGAGCAATCATATCACGTCTATCAAATTCTATGAAAGGGTCCTCCATAGACATAGTGGTTATGAGGGGTTGTGAGTGGAGGAAAAAGAAAATGTTACTGTTTTATTTGTAAATATGAAAAAACATTGTTCGTCCTACAAATTTTTTAATATCTTTAGAAAGTGGTTATGAATAGATGAGATAGAAAATGTTAGGGCTGGCATATCGTGTATACCCGTACACGATAAGACATGATACACGAAATCCCATACACGAACACGACACGATATACACGAAAATTACATGTTAATACCTGTTAACACGATTGTTCGACTGTTATACACGAAAATTACCTATTAATACATGTTAACACGAACACGACATGCTATCTGAGAGTTACACAGGGAGTTTAGGGGTGACGGATGGTCCGTAGGACAACCCTTAAGGCCTTTAATTAGATTAAAATCCCATACTTTGTCCGGTTATTTGCTTGAATTTGGTAATCACAAGATGTTTGATTTTACAGGAGCTAAAGTGCTTGAAATGTGGGTTTAAGGAAGCTTGAATGGTTGTTGAAAGCTGGCATAAACAAAATGAGAAGAAGTTAAAGATTTCATGAAGAAATGACGAAAAGAAAGACTCAGCGCCGTAACCTACGGCTCTGGCCGTAGGCTACGGCTCCTATGTTTGTGAGAAATCCACCACCGTAGGTCAGAAGCAAAGTGGCGTAAGGATCTGCTGATCGTCGTAAGCTACGGCGGGTGCCGTAGCTTACGGCACCATATGATTGACTTATGGACATCTTGACCGCCGTAAGCTACGGCGGCAGCCGTAGCTTACGGTGCCGACCTCACCCAACATGTAACTCACGCATTAATTGGCATTTTTGAGGAGATTTATGATGGCTTATCATATGTTTTCGGTTACACGTTGTTGGGGAACGAATTTGGGGAGCAATTTGGAGACTTTTGAGCTTGAAGAAAACTTGTTAATTTCTTTTTTTATGTTGGTGATTCTTAAAAACATTGAGAGGAGTATTATGATGTCGATTCAAGCCATGAGTGGCTAAACACTTTGTGATTATCCTGGATTGAAGGTGTGCTTGAGACATTTCATGTTTGAATTCCTAATTTCTAGAATAACAATCTTTATCTTTATGGTTTGTTTGTTATGGTGTGTGATTGTTTGTTAGTAACTTGTTAATTCTTGCATTGAACTAATTAGAAACCATACGTTCTTGGTGCCGTTGGCAATCGAGATATCATGGGTATAGTTAGGCTTGGGTAAGGGTTGATTGATCATCGGGTAACAACCTCACGTTCTAGGAATCTGAGTACTTAGTTCCCTTTCATTACTGCAAATAATCACATACGAACTATGTCTATGTAGTTCTTTCTAGTGGAATGAAAACATGAATGTCAATTGAAACCGGAAATCTAGGATAATCATTTGTCTCTAATTTGCTTACAACCAAGACTTTTCTCTTGCAATTTACTCAGTTAAATTTAGTTCTAAAACCAATTCACTCAAATCAACTCTTGAATTTTACTTTATTTGCAATTAGTTTAATTTTAGTCAAGCTAGATACACTTTCAAATAACACATTTTCCACAAACTCCTTGTGTTTGATACCCACTTACCGCTAGCTAATTAGTTGTATTTGGATAAAATTTGATTGTGACCACGACATCACGTCAAGGGGTTTTATTTTTTTGAATTGAATGAGGAATGAAAATAGAAAGAAATTAAGGAACCCACACGCACATGGCTGATGAGTTTTTTATTCAATTTAATTTCTTATCATGTAATAACGGGTATTAACAGGTAAACAGGTATTTAACCAGTTTATACACGAAAATTAACAGTTAATCTCGTGTCTACCTGTTTGGTACACGATACATGTTAACTTCGTGTAGGTTCGTGTCGTGTATTCGTGTAAAATTGTCAGCCCTAGAAAATGTGACGATAAATGTATAGAAAAAGTATTAAAGAAATGAAAATGAGAAAAATGTAGTGATTTTTAGTGTAATTATAGAGATGAAGATGATGGATAGGATGTAAATGCTCTTAGACATGCATTCATAGCTTGGAACTACTAACCTTCAATAGATTTTAATTTAATCATGTTCTTCATTGATTCCTGTGTTTCATCTCCTTCACCCATTGGAGCATTAACTAATTTTAACCCTAACTGAGATCCTTAAACGATTAACCATATATGAAGTTCGGCTATAATTAAGGTAAAGAAATACCATAACGAAAGCTATTGGATATGGTTATGGTTGAGGCTAAAAGCTGAACCACACGGTTATGATTTCGGTTTGAAAGTTTGGCTAACCGCTATGACCGAAACCAGACCACTTCCTAATCTTTGAGTTTCATATTCTTCACATATGCATATTTACAGTCATTGTTTTCACATATGCATGAACAACATCTACATATGCATGTTCCATGAATTACACATGCATTCATAGCTTGGAACCATTAACCATTGAACCATCAATAGATTTTTAATCATATTCTTCACTGATTGAACTTTGTGTTTCATCTTCTTCACCATTAGATAACTAATTTTAACCATAGCTGAGATCCTTAAACGGTTAACCATATATGAAGTTCAGCTATGATTAAGGTTAAAGAAATACCATAACAAAAGCTATCAAATATGGTTAGGGTTGAGGCTAACAATTGAACCAAACCGGGATATACACACCCCTAATCATGCTTCTACTTTCTTGTTTGAATTTTTTTTACACTTTAAACACACTAATTGTTAAGTTACATACAACCAAATTATCCTTAACTTATTTCACATTTACTTTTGTTATAAACCTCTGCTGATGTTAATTATCACAATCTAGTGTTGCATTCACACTTTTTTTAGCGGTGAGACCATGTGTAGTGGTACACATGAATAAAGCCCCTACCTATGGACATTTTACGACACGTGTCATCCCAGTCAGCAAAGGGGCATTATGAACGTTTTTCACAAATGGGCGTAGTGGGATAATGCCCAATAATGCAACATCAATGATTACCTAATTAATATTTTCTTGTTTTTTTTTAATTTAAATATAAAGGTATTTGAGTTGGAATTACATGATTGGCCAAGTAAGGTGATTATGGGCGTGGATTGAAACACGCATGGAAGCTTTTTTGAAAGAACACGCCCAAAAACGCCCCGGGGGGTGGGGCTACGGCGTGATGGGGCGTGATTGGGGGAGAAAAACACCAGAATCATGCCCACTACGGATGGTCTGAACAGAATCAATCACGAGCATTCTCGTGACACTCACTAGACCAAACGGAGTACTCGGAGAGTAACCCGAGTCCACCACCAATTTCAGAAAAAACCCGATAACCCACCTGCCTGTAGTCACAACGATAAAATTACCTTATTTTTCTACTAACTCCCAAATGGCATCAAACAAAATTTATCTTTAAAAATCTGGTGGAACAGAAGAGCCTATTTTGTATAAAGTTGAAAAATATATCAAATTAGTTTCAAATTAAAAAAAAACAACTTTCACTAAATTTCATGTATATTTATTTAAATCCCCATGCTGGTATAGTCTATTTGTTTTATACTATTGTAGTATTGTTAGTATATTCTTTTACAAATAAAAAAGAATCTGTTGTCAATGTATGCAATATTGTTATCCACATGTAATAGTATTGTTTTAAGCGTGTATGTTTACCTGAAAAAAATATTAAACCATGTTGCTGAAAAAATAGAAAACCATGTTGCTCCGAACGTATACAAAAATGACATGCGGGACGTATCCTATAAAAAGTACGATTATGTTGTTAATCTTTTATTATAAGATCTTTGACTTTGAGATAAGATTTTTCCTTTAGCTATTAATCATAGTAGAAGTCCACTCGAACACGTTTTATATGAAACTCATAGGTAGCGTTTGGTATGGTGGAATGAGAGGTGGAATGGGATGGACCATTGAGAGGGAATGAAGAAAAGAGTGTTTGGTTGGTAGATGGAATGAAGTCACCGATTCCAAAATGCATTTCATTCCCTCAAAATCATTTCATCCCTCCCCCCTGTTTTTTTTTCTATTTCATTCCCTCTTCACCATTCATTGACAACAACACAACCCACTACCGTTGCCACCACCCACCACCACTGTCATCCGCTGCCGTCACCCACCTTTGCCACCATCCACCTTTGCCGCCATCCGCCACCACCATCCGCCACCGTCGTTTCCGCCACCCACCTCTATCCCCGCCACCGCCGTCGCCGCCATCCACCATCGCCATTGCCACCTCCAATCACCGCTACCACCCACCTTCGATCATCGCCGCCACCATCGCCGTTGCCACCTCCGATCACCGCCGTCGTCGCCACCCACCTCCGCCATCGCTATCAACCACCACCGCTACCACCTGCCACCACCGTCGCCACCGCTACCACCTCTGACCACAGCCGGCACCCACGTTCGCCGTCACCCATCACCACCACCGCTGTTACCACCCGTCGCCGTCTCCACCCACCACCGTCGCCGCCGCTATTACTGCCACCTATCACCCCCCACCATCGCCGCCCATCATTGACCGCCGCCATCCGATTTTATTCCTTCGTCTTTTCTCGCATACCAAACAACAAAAAGTAATGGTTCATTCCATTCTCACATGGTAACCAAACAAGACATACAATGGTAATGATCAATTCCATTACCTCATCCATTCCATTATCTCGTCCATTCCATTCCCCCGTCCATTCCATTACCTCATACCAAACAAACCCATAAAGTTTTTACTTATATATAATGAAAAACGGTGGAAGGAAAAGACACATGTGCCTCCTTTACATGTGTCATAAACCAAGAGTACAAACCTATAACCTAATAAATGACACCAGTTAGCTGTTAGCAGTCTGACACTATTCTTTACGTTGATCTTTAAATATACAGGTAGTTCATGTGTAGTTCTAAAGTCTTATGGTTAACAATATGATTTCATCGTCACTACTAAGATGGTAGAAGCGAGAGAGTAGGTCCTATAATCTAAGGCTGACACCAATATTGTAAAACAATGTCTCGGAGACCAAGATCGCTACAAGTGAAGCTGCCGAGGGCCGAGGCTATTTTCTTATACTTTGACTAACTAGTTGATTTTCCCCCCTTGCGTTGCGGCGGGGACCTAATGTCTGCAAAACGCGTGTCGGCAACGGCAAGCAAATGCCAAATATCAAAACATAAATAAAAATGACGTGGTAACGATAGTCACTTCTTCATAAAAAAAAACGATTTTAAATAATCTAATATATAATAATAGGACCCACACATCTTACACGTTGGAAATTCGGTTGTTTTCAGTTTAGTTATTACGGCGCTAACACGTTAAAATATGGATGAGCTCGGTACCGGTAACGGCACCGAAAGTACCGATCCAGAAAATCATCGAAATTAGGTACCGGCACCGAAAATGCTCGGTACCATACGGTATGGTATTTGAAGGTAAAAATCAGTAAATACAGGTATGGTGCTAGACCGGTGTCGAACCGAAAGTAACGATTCTGAAAACGCCAAAAGGTGGGTACCAAATTGGTACCGAAAATGATTGATATAGTAAATTTGGTACCGATACGATACTGGTTTGATTACAGGATTTGATATGATTTGCTCATCAATAATCTAAATATCCAAGTTAATTTTACATGCTACAATTCATTCATTATAGAAAAAGACAAAAAAGAAAACAAAATAAGTTGTTTTGTATATAAAACCTCATTCAAACGAAATACAGTTTACTTACAGTGTGTATGAAAAATAATCTAAATGGTGCAATTACTTGCATTGCTACGTTGCTAGAGATCCAAGTTAATTTTACATGCTACAATTCATTCATTATAGAAAAAGACAAAAAAGAAAACAAAATAAGTTGTTTTGTATATAAAACCTCATTCAAACAAAATACAGTTTACTTACAGTGTGTATGAAAAGTTATCTAAACGGTGCAATTACTTGCATTGCTACGTTGCTATAGGATTTGATGAGCTCGGTACCAACCGGTACCGAAAATACCATTACCGAAAATCCCCAAAAGTGGGTACCGGTATTGAATATACCTGGCACGGTACGGTTCGGTACTGGTACGGTACCGGTATTTGAGGGTAAAAACCGGTGAATACCGTGCCGAACCGATACCGAAAATGTCAAAAGTCGGTACCGATTTGGTACCAAAAATATATCCGGTTTGATAAATTTGATACCAGTACCGGTACCCGATACCATTTGTTAATCCCCTTGAGGTTGTTAATGTTCATTGTGTTCTAATTTAATCTATAGGTAAATTACTGTTCTAGGGAGCGAAGAAGGCAAGATCTAGGCGTAGTAAAGTTTATCAAAGGAGAGGATGGACGTGTTTTAGTCAAGGCACAAGATATTAAGTTGAGATGGCAAACCTACTTCCATAATCTTTTCAATCACGGTAGGGCATACCAACATGATAGCAGCAATCCCAGGATTCAAAGACGACAACAGAATAATGTCTACTGCGGGAGGATCACACATGACGAGGTGAGGATGGCACTTACGAAGATGGGAAGAGGCAAGGCAGTGGGTTTGGACAACATTCCGATTGAGGCGTGGAAATGTTTGGGAGAAGAAGGAGTCCGACGGTTAACAATTTTGTTCAATTGTATTTTGAAGACTGGGAAAATGCCAGATCAGTGGAGGAGCAGCGTCATGGTGCCTTTATACAAGAATAAAGGAGACGCTCAATGTTGTGGGAACTACAGAGGAATCAAACTGCTAAGTCACACTTTGAAGCTCTGGGAGAGGGTAATTGAAACTAGAATTAGAAGAGAAACTCAGGTTTCAGTAAACCAATTTGGATTCATGAAAAGGAGGTTAACTACAGAAGCGATACATATTCTAAGGAGGCTGATGGAGAAGTATAGAGCGAAGAAGCAAGATTTACATATGGTATTTATCGACCTGGAAAAGGCTTATGACACTGTCCCACGGCAACTGATTTGGGATAGTTTGGAGGGTCGAGGGCTACCGGGGAAGTATATAGACATAATTAAGGATACGTACGATAGAACAGAGACTACTGTTCGCGCGCCTGTAGGGGATACAAACTTCTTTCCTGTGGAGGTAGGACTCCACCAGGGGTCTGCGTTGAGCCCGTTTCTTTTTGCGGTTGTCTTGGATGAGCTGTCCAAGTTGATTCAGGAGTCAGTTCCATGGTGCATGCTTTTTGCGGACGATATTGTGTTGATTGCCGAGACTAAACATTGCCTGAATGAGAGGATAGAAGAGTGGCGAGTAGCTTTAGAGGGCAAGGGCCTAAGGATTAGTCGATCTAAGACTGAGTATCTACACTGTGATTTCAGCGGTGTAGCCTTTGACAATGAAACCCAAATCACCATTGAGGATCAATTGGTCCCGCAGGTAACTAGATTTAAGTATCTAGGGTCGTATGTTCAAAGAGATGGTGACATAGATAGTGATGTAACCCATCGCATACAGGCTGGCTGGTGTAGATGGAGGGCAGCCAGTGGGGTTTTGTGCGATAGGAGGTTCCCAATTAAACTTAAGGGGAAATTTTACAGGGTAGCAGTTAGGCCAGCTATGTTATATGGAACAGACTGTTGGGCTACCAAGAAGGCACAAGCGCGCAAGATGGATGTAGCAGAGATGAGGATGCTGAGGTGGATGTGTGGACACACGAGGTTAGATCCGATAAGAAATGAGGTTTTTAGGGAAAGACTAGGAGTGGCTAGTATATCGGAGAAGATTAAGGAGGGGAGATTGAGATGGTTTGGGCATGTGAAGCGGAGGGAAGCGACGGCTCCAGTTAGAGTAGTGGAGACTATTACTGTGCAGGGGAGGAGAGGAAGAGGCAGACCCAAACTGACATGGGATGAGCAGATTAGACATGATTTACTAGAGTTGCACCTTTCTGAGGACATGGTCCACGATAGGACTTCGTGGAGGCGTATGATTAGGGTTAAGGACTTCTAGAGGATATTGTAGTATGGTCTTAGGTGGATTTTCAGGGACGTAGGTTTTTCTTTTTTTAAAGGGACCTTTCCAGTGTTTGCCTTATTGTGTTTATGCCCAAATGATGTTGTATGCTACTATGCATGATTTACTTTGTGTTTATGCCCAAATAATGTTGTATGCTATGATACATGATTTTACATTATATTGTGCGACTCATATCACTTTCTTGCTAATGGGCGACTTCTTATTTCTGTATTCTTTCTATATTCTTTGACTTGTTGTGTTGGTTTGCTGTTCGTTTTCGAGCCGATGGTCTCTCTGGAAGCAGCCTCTCTATCCCTAGGGATAGAGGCAAGGCCTGTCTACATCACACCCTCCCCAGACCCTATAAGTAGCTCTGCTATTTGTGGGACTTACTGGGTATGATGGTTGTTGTTGTTGTTGTTGTGTTCTAAATTTAACATATAGGTAAATTACTCTGAAGTCTGAATCAATCAAACACATTTAACCTCGTTCAGAATCAGATTTAGTTGGTCAATTTGGGCAGAGTTCGACTTAAAAAAATAAACATAATTCTATATCATTTTTCAAGGAAGAACATAAACTTCTGAAATAGTTTACTATTTGAATATGTCTTTTTTTATATTGATATTCACGTATTTTATTATAAGTATTACTGTATTAGTAAATTAACTTATGATAATTGATATATATATATATATAATTTTTCGAAAACTAATTTCATTATAATTTAACATGTTCAAGTACTCCCTTAGTACTCTCCGCCTAGGCCGAGTACTCGCAACTTCTCATTCGACCGACCTAGGAGCGCCTAGCAACTTCTATAATCAATCCTAACACATATAAAGTAAAAAATTAAAAAAAAAAAAACTATGTGCTATGTTTGTATATTTTTTAAAGATAACTAAAACCATATATTTTTGGATGGTGACACGGTATGCTAAAAGAAATAGAAGGGAATGATATTAATGTTGTTTTAAGCTTTATCGTGAGTTTAATCATGACATTGTGATATGTATTTTTTTGAATTTTAGTTAACTTAGGTGAAACGCCTCAATAAGAAACATCTCAAATTATTTGAATTTTAGTTAATTTAGGTGAAACGACTTAATAAGAAACATCTTAAGTTGATAAACACTTGAAAACGCTCCTAGACAACACACTTTTAATATAGTAACTTTGCTAAAATTTAAATGATTCTAGGATTTGAAATTGTAACTAGATGAAGTTTAACTTGCGATATTTGGATGGCTTCACACAGTTCACCGGGATCATACCTTTACAACTCATTAGGGTAAACTCTAGTTCTTGAAAAATAATGAAGCGTCCAATTACTTTAAATTGTTTGGGTATCAGCTTACCAAAGATATTTTATATAAATTTTTAGATAACGTATTAAACATTTATAAATTAGAGAACAAAGTTTTTTTCTATATCATTTGATAAATAAACTTAACTTGTTTAAAGTTAGACGAGTTTGGAATGAGAAACCAAATGTTTTATTCTCAGTACTGATTCGGGTCTTGACCCTTTATGCTGCGCATGGCTTGCGTCGGCTTGAAGTTGTGATTTTATGTACTGAGAATCTCTATTGGAGTTTTTGTGAGTGGGGTCCAATTCTTCTTCCTGTTTTAATGCTTGGCTTCATATTTGTAGCTAATCTGATATATCAAGTGGCAACTATCGATTGGTGCGTTGGGCTTCTCTTCATCTTGACCAGTGGACTGGGTGCGCTTCCAGGTAGAATTCATGTCCTTTCTGTTGCGCCCACCCTGTTCGCGCCGGTTGTTGTTATACTTAGTGAATTTTCCGCCCGTGAGAGCCCTTTTAGTCTGTGCGTAGACTTTTGTAGCTGTCATGATTTTGTCACAATCTTTGGGCACGCCTTCCCATGCACTGCCTTACAGAAGTATGCATGCATCGCTTACATCGCCTATCGCTAAGCATCCTTTGTTGAATCTCGTAATGAAGTTTTCGATACCTTTATTATCTCTGCGCCAGATGTTCATGACGTCTCTAGAATCACTAACGTGACATCGCTGTTGGTTGAAGTGTTGCTGAAATTTGGCTTGCAAGTTTGTCCATGAGTTTATCTTGCTGACAGGTAAACTGTCGAACCATGTGTGCGCTGACCTAGTAAGAGTTTGGACCAAAAGATGGCACCACATGGGGTGTGTCCAACAACCGACTACTCCTGCGCTGGTGAACAACCGGATATGGTTGTTTGGGTCCGATAAGCCCGTGAATTTCCCAACTTTAGGAGGGAGTTTTGCCTTTTCCAACAGGGCCTAAGCAAATTTGGAATGAACTTCAACTGTTCTACAGCCGCCGCGGGTCTGTACACTAACGAATAGTTTTCTTATGCATTCGGGTTGTATGTCGCGAGAGCACGGGGTCTGCGGGTAGCATGGTTATCTTGTACTCTGGTGGTGGGGTACACGCTTGTGTTCAGCTTCGTCATATGCATGATCGTATGTCGGATAATACGTATCATCAATTTCCTCTGTGCGCTGTCCTAGTCGCTATCTAGAATTGTCCATGCCTACAAGCAGATGTGGACCAACGTATTTTCATGGGTGTTGGGGGCAGCTGCACCACTTTGGTGAGCATCTCGGCTCTTGTGTTCCTGACGACTCTCACTCACATGTCCGGCCGACACATGTGACGGTGCGTGGGAGCTAGGTAGGGTGTCGTACTGTAATGTACATGGAGTGTTGTGCGCTAGCTGTAGTGTCTGAGCTCACATTTGAGCATACATTGCAGTGATTGTTGCTTCATGAACCAGGAGGCGGGAGTTTCCTCCTCTGGAAATAATGACATGAGTTGCGCGGCGGGATCCACATGTTTTATGTTGAGAGACAAGTCTGGACGTGCCCGCACAACACTGCTGTCAACATGGTGGAAAATGCCAGTTTTGTATTCCACTTGTTCGTAACCATTGTCATGGGTTGTGGGACCGTGCGAGGTGGTCCCTATAGTCGCGGACTTGGTGATCGAATCGTAAGGTGGAACTGGTGGAGTTGGATCAACTATTGAATCTGATTAAAGAGAAAAAACTTGAACTTTGTTGTAGAAGAAATTGGATGGCGCAAATGAAGAAATACCGGTTCTAATCCGCTTGGGTTAGAACTAAAGAAGGTAGTCTCGGCGGGGGTTAATTCTTAATCTCTTCTAAATCAACGACTGATGATGATCCGAGAGTGAATATGCAAAAAAAAAGAACATCGTGAACCTCGTTACCAGAAGGAGATGTGGGGGGTTCTTCTCGTAACCACCATTTGGTGTGATAATAAGTAATCACTTTAAGGAATAAAATGAGTGTGTGTTAAGTGTGAGAGAGCGAGAGAACGGATCTTAAACCTGTGGTTGAGGGTTATTATTTATAACCAAAGAGTGTGGAGAAGGAAATGGGCTGATGGACCTTGGGCCGGACGTTGCCAACAAGGAATATTCGGTTTATCCCCTCTGACACGAAAATAGTGTTTGCAGAGGTAAAGGGACGTTGGGGCACGGTGATTGGTGCCATGTGGCCTGCCGAGTGTACTTGTTGTCAAGTCTGTCATTAGCTGTGACTGGAGATCGTGGAGCAGTGAATGGCGCACGCTTATTAGCACTATTGTAAATAGGGAAGGATCTTGTATATTTGCTGTGTATATATCTTCAAAAATAGGAGATTGAGTTGTGTCCTTTATATTCAGTTTGTATCATTGTGAATAGAGACATAGAAAATATATTCCTTTATGGTATCATCCTCCTTCCACCGATCCTAAACCCTAACCCAGCCGCCGGCTTTTTTCACCAACTCAATCTTTCTTCTTTCTTTCCTGTATTTTTTTTTCTTTCACCCATGGATCCCAACTCCAAACTCCATCCGGCGCTGATTGTGTCCAACATTAAAACTCGTATCCCCATCACCCTGTCGACTCACTATACCACCTGGTCGACACTTTTCAAGGTTCACTGCCAGGCCTTCGAAGTGCTCGACCACCTATCCCCTCGTCCCACTGCTGCAAACACCAATCCCACGGACGCCGACACGGCTGCCACTGCTGCCGCTGATGCTTTATGGTCCAGTCTTGACGCTATAGTGCTTCAGTGGATTTACGCAACCATCTCCCCTGCCCTTCTCCACACCATTCTGCAGCCACGTCAGTAGGCTCACACTGCCTGGACAGCCGTCGAGAGCGAGTTCAATGACAACTAGAACACTCAGGCCATCTTCCTCGGTCAGGAGTTTGCTAACCTCTGCCTAGACAATTTCTCTTCCATGTTAGAATATTTTCAACACGTCAAGCATCTGGCTGATCAACTTGCTAGTGTCGGCTCCCCTGAGGATGATCATATGCTCGTCATTAAAATTCTTACGGGTCTCACGGATCAATATGACGGTATCTCCACTTTCCTTCAGAACCATGACCCACTGCCTGATTTCAATGAAGTTAGGTCCCGCTTGAACATGGATGAAAGTAAGAAGAAACGGCAAGCAACCCGGGCCACCCATACGTCCGCCACTGCCCTCACGGCGTCTGCCTCATCCCCAGCCAGTCCTTCTTCCACACCTGCCTTCTTCCCTCCCGTTGATCGCGGGAGTGGTCATAACCGCGGGGGTGGCCGTCGGGGTCGGGGCCGGGGCTCCAACTATCGTGGTCGCGGCTCTGGCCAAAACTCAACAACCCCATCCCATCCATACATTGTGTTTCCTAGCAATTGGACCGCCTCTCAATGGGCTGGCCTCCTCAACAGTTCCACAAACTCGTGGCAAAATCAGGCTGTCCAATCACCCTGCCCGTACCCTTCACGCCCTAACAGACACAACTCTCAGGGAATCCTTGGCCCCAGACCTGACCAGGCCCACAACACTGGCTACACGCCCACAGACATCGAGCAAGCTCTTTACACCATGGCTTTGAATCCTCCTAATCACGGAATCATGGATACTGGCGCCACTTCCCATTCGGCCAACGAACAAGGTATATACTCCACGTCTACTTTTAATACGTGCACTAATACAAATATTATTGTTGGTAATGGCATGCGTATCCCGGTCATGGCAAAAGGCAACCAATGTTTACCACCACCTTTTCCACCTTAAAACTTAACAATGTTCTATTTGCCCCGAACATTATCAAAAACCTAATTTATGTCTGTCGCCTTACCACTGACAACTTAGTGTCTGTTGAATTTGATCCTTTTGGTTTTCTTGTGAAGGACCTCAAAACTCAGGCGCCTATCCTTCGATGTAATAGCACTGGCGATCTTTACCCGCTCACTCAGCCATTTCCTGTCCACCTCAACCAACCATCGGCCTACACTGCTGTTACTCAAGATCGCTGGCATCAACGCTTGGGTTATCCCGGCAACACATTATTGCACTCTTTAAAAATTTCTTCATTTATTGATTATGGGAAGATTAATAAAACTATTTGTGAACGTTGCATTTTTGGTAAAAGTGTTGGATTGCCGTTTTATGATTCTCCTAATTGTACTCGTTTTCCATTTGATATTATTCATATTGACCTTTGGGCTTCGCCCATAATTAGCACAGGTGGTCATCGCTACTACATACTTTTTTTGGATGACTTCACTAATTTCTTATGGACCTTCCCAATTGCAAATAAATCACATATTTTCCAAGTTCCACAACCATACTCACACTCAATTTGAACGCAAAATCAAACAATTCCAGTGTGATAACGGTAAAGAGTATGTGAACCAAAATTTTTTCAATTTCTGTAATCAAAACGGCATGCAGTTTCGGTTTTCATGTCCCTACACTTCATCCCAAAACGGCAAAGCCGAACGCAAAATTCACACTATCAATAACATGCTTCGGACCCTCTTAGCACAAGCCTCTCTCCCACCCAACTTTTTGTACCATGCCCTTGAAACCGTCACATACATACTCAACATATTACCTAATAAAACCCAAAATTTTCGATCCCCCACTTCTATCCTATACAAGTGCACTCTGGAATATGAACACCTTCGTGTTTTCGGGTGTCTTTGTTACCCCGTTACCCCATCCACTACCATCAACAAACTCACCTACCGCTCCCAACCATGTGTTTTCCTCGGGTACCCCTCCAACCATCGAGGATACAAGTGTCTCGACCTCTCTACCCGCCAACTAATCATTTCTCGACACGTTCACTTCGAGGAGTCCATCTTCCCTTACACAATACAATGCCCCACCAAGCCTCCTTCCTATGAGTTTCTAAATCCCACCATAAACACCCTTTTGTGGGAACATATTGGCCACCCTACTACTACTCCAGCCCAAACCACCCCACAACCTATTACCCAACCTTCTGTTCCTACGGCCCAAACCAGACCACCAGGCCCACGTACCCCCCAGGGCGCTTCGGTCCAAACCAGCCCACTAGGCCCAGCCGTCCCTCCTTCAGCACCAACAGCCCAAACCTCACCCGTTCCACTCTGCCCATCTGCCACTTCAGTTCCCCTTCCTTACCCCTATCCTTCACCTACGACACAGTCTTCCTCGCACTCTTCGATCCCACCTCCACCCCCTCCTCCCTCTCGTACCATCCACACCCGCTCTATGAGCGGTATCACTAAACCTAAACAGCTTTTAACCTCCATACCATTGTTGTCGTTCCGATACCCAAAAATCCTCAGGATGCCTTAGCCACCCCCGAGTGGCACGATGCCATGACTAACGAATTTAGTGCTCTTATTAAAAACAAGACTTGGGAGCTTGTGCCTAAACAACCAAACATGAACATAATTCGTAGCATGTGGCTTTTTAAACATAGATACAGGTCTGACGGCATCTAGGAAAGATATAAAGCTCGTCTGGTGTGTGATGGACGCAAACTGCAGACTGGTATTGACTGTGCGGAGACGTTTAGTCCTGTTGTCAAACCGGCTACAATACGTCTGGTTTTATCTCTTGCTTTGGCTAAATCTTGGCAAATCCATCAACTAGACGTCACCAACGCCTTCCTTCATGGCAACTTGGAAGAAACTGTTTACATGTATCAGTCGATGGGTTTCTATCATCAAGATTATCCAGATCACGTCTGCCGCTTAAAGAAATATTTATACGGTCTCAAGCAGGCCCCTCGGGCGTGGTACCAGCGATTCACTGACTTTGTTTCTTTACAAGGATTTACACAAAGCAAGTCAGACAATTCCCTATTTGTCTATCGTCATGGTCAGGATGTCGCATACCTTCTTATCTACGTGGATTACATTATTCTTGTCACATCTTGTAACACCCCAAAAACGGGTTTGGTAATCAAACCACGTTAATAGTAAAGACGGCTAAGAGTACCGTTAGTGGTAAAAATTAACCCGGTAAATAGTGAGATTGAAATAAATAAACGTTATGTTAATTATAAAGGAGAATAAATACTTTGAGAAAACAAAGTATATAGAAGGCCCGAGTTAACGGGACTTAAAATAAAAACGGGTTATGACTTTCTGAGCCCACTAAGTAACTTAGAATAACAACCTAGTTAGTTAAGTGTTATAAAATGTCAATGAAACTTGGTTAATAACACTTTTACAACACTTTGTTAAGGGGCTAAAGTTGGATAAAGTGAAAGAGGGTTTTATTTAATAAAAATAAAACACCAAAACACGCACCCAAGTGTGTGTTCTGGTCGTGAGTTTTAACAGGAGAAAAAGGGCTCTCTCTAATGAACCCTAAAATACACAAAATCAACCAAATCAAGAGGGTAAATCAAGACTAAATCGAAAACCAAGCTAAGATTAGTGATCACTCTGTTAGTGCATTATCTGTCTATCACCTTCGTCAATCTAGTACGTAGCAGAAACCGAAGAAGTCTAAGCTTTTATTGTAATATCTAGTTAAAAGGGCAAGGTGGCAAACTTGTAAATAAGGAGAAATCCTTATATTCCTTGTGCCTATAAATAGGGAGTTATAGTGTTAGGTTGAAGACTTTGCTCATTTGGAGATTTAGAAGCTTAGATTTTAGAGAGAGAAAGTCTAGAGAGAGAAAGTCTCTCCATGTGATTCTTGGCTTTGTACACGTCATCATAATCAATTGAATCACGGTTATTAGTACGGATTTGTTAATACATGTATGCGCACAATGTGTGAAAGTTTGAGCCGTTTTTAACAGTAAAAAAATTTTAAATTTCGAAAAAGAATGGTGTAGAAACAGAATTAGTGATGAAAACGAGCTGTTTTTGCGAAATCTCTTCCTCCTGAGCTCTGATACCACTTGTAGGAAATCAGATACAACTTAATGTCCCTGATTTACCACTTGTAAGATCAATCCAATCAAGCATTTTCAACCAATCATCATCTGTCAGTTGAATTCTCAAAGTGCAAATAAAACTTAAACTTAAATACAGATGAAAAATCATCTGTACGTTAATACACTAAACATACCATTAATATTATCATTTTATTAATATATTTAAATGTTCATAAAAATTAAGTTTTCATCGGTTTTGACACCGTTCGATTGCGTAACGAACGTTCGACGTGCGAAATCCGTGAACGTGCGTGACCGAACACACAAGAACGTACAAATGACGTGATTCTATTGAATAATATGTCGTGTACAATAGCCGAGAATCACACAAGAGACTTTCTCTCTCTAAGTTCTAAGCTTCTAAATCACCAAATGAGCAAAAGTCTTCAACCTAACACTATAACTCCCTATTTATAGGCACAAGGAATATAAGGATTTCTCCTTATTTACAAGTTTGCCACCTTGCCCTTTTAACTAGATATTACAATAAAAGCTTAGACTTCTTCGGTTTCTGCTACGTACTAGATTGACGAAGGCGATAGACAGATAATGCACTAACAGACTCCCCCTTGGATATTGCCATAGTCAATCTCGTAGCATCTTGTCTTTCTCTATCTTGAACAGAATCCCCGTGGATCTGTCTTCGAGCTTCCGTTGCTCCCCCTCTCGGTAATCTCTTTCTTTAGGCTCCCCCTTTCGTCAAGCTTCCGTGCTTTTGGGATCGACACCTGGATTTCCGTATACAAGCTCCTCCAAAATATTTATCTGGCTTTTTGAATCCACGCTTCCTCTTGCGTTGAGCTTGTCTTCAGACTTCTCCTTAGACTCAGCTGTCGGGATCGTAGTCTGGTTTTCACAAGATTCACAATTTCAGGATTAATTCCTGGCTTTGTTCTGCATTTGCTCAGGATTTGAAACCTGTTTAACCTGCACATCCTCTACCTCAACATAATTTTCACAATTTTATAACAGTTAGATTTAAGAAACTTACTGGTAGAAATCATTCATTCATCAATCTGTATAGTTACATCAAGTTCAAATGAATGACCTTGATTAACTAACCCCTCAAACTTTCAAAACATTTGTATATAACATTCAAAGTTTTCAACAAACTCTCCCAATCCAATGTAGTTCATCATATTTAGCACTCGAATTTTGAATATCAGCTCTTCAACATCAGTTGTCGAAAATCTTTTTGTATTTTACAAAATTTAAGCTAAAACACAATATTTTTGGGTTTTTGATTTTAAAGAAATGCAGTAAAGAAATATCTACAGACAATATTTTTGTGAGTTTGTGTAAGAGGATCATATCAGTTCATGAAACAAATCACAAGCACCGTTAAGCTTTTGACATTTTAAGTTCTAAACGATTCACATAAATTGTCAGTATACTGATCCACTTAAATTTTCACACAAAGTTCAACTGCTTCGAGATACGAGTTTAATGTCTTAGATACTTAAACTTAATCGCGTGTCCCACCTCAGAATATACTCCCGTAACCAGATCCCAATATTCAGTCTTACAAGTAAGTATAACACCAATGATATCTGTAAGGGGTTAATAATTTATGAAGAATCATGAGAGCTCAGCTCATAACTACCGTTCAGCAGAGAGATCATGACTCAACTTTTGGGTGTGTCCCCTTTAGAGGATCTTTTTTACAACAGCATTGCTAAGCAATTTTATTGTCTTATCATATATGCTGAGGGTGATGCTATGTTTCAAGCATTTGCAGAAAGTATTATTCGAGGACTAGGTCAGAACTACCGTTCAGTAGAAGTCCCGGAATAATACCCCAGATATCACTGAGTATAAAAACCTAGTATATCAGAAAAAAGGAATCTTTCAAACGAGATTTCGGGGGTTACCCATATATCCGAGAGATGTTACCCACGATATAAGCAAGTTTGAATTTAGGTTTATATCTCGTCACAATCTACTGAATGTGCAAAAACCTACTGGCATATCATTAGTGAGACCGTTTATCACTTTTGACATTTCATATCTTTAGCATGCTGTGATCGTCCACTGATTTACTATCATTTCCTCTTTTATACACCAAAACTCATTTTTGCTTTTTCAATGTTTTTGACATTTTCAAATTTTCTATTTTTTTTATAAAAATTTTCTCCCCCTAAAATCAAAATATGTTTCAATTTTGATTTTCTGGGAAAATTTAAAAACAAACTATACAAGAAACGTGACAAACTGATATCAAATCACTTCAATTCGCCATCCACTTGGCATAAACAATTAGAACTCCCCCTGACAACAAAACTATTTACCCATTATGATTTCAAAACACTTAAGTTTGTTTTAATCAAAATGGTTTTTCCGAAAAATTAGTTTTGTTGAATTAATAAACCCTCGTTGGTTAGGGGATTACTTCATCACTTTGTTCTCCTTTAACCATTTTGAAAGATTTAACAGTTCAAGATTCTATCAACACAAACACTTGTAGGAAATCAAGTACAACTTAATGTCCCTGATTTACCACATGTAAGTCAAAAAATCACCAGAGTGAAATTTCTCAAGAAATGTGCCGATTCATGTTCCGCGCTTACCAACCTGGGAACTCCGGCAAGTCAGGTTTTTCTATTTGAAAAGATTCACCCAAGCCTGACCAGCCTTGGGTGATTTTGAATTCTTGTTCAACAATGATGGAAAATTTGCATCATCCATTGTTAAACCTGAATTCTTAGATTTTACCTCAACACTAGGCTCCTCTGGCTTTGATGAACCAGAATTATTGCCTGCACATGGCTTGTCTGACTTTGACCTGTCAGATTCATCTCCGACCATTTTCTTCTTCTTCTTTTCTTCTTTAGTCCACAGATTAGTATTCTTGCATTTTTTACTGTTTTTGTATTTTCTGATTTCCAATGTCAAACTGTCCAAACTATTCAACAGTTTGACATTTTCAGACTTCAATTTCTCACAATTTTCCTGCAAAACAAGAATCTGTTTATCATCAGATTGCTTCTCATCCTTCATCTTTTTTACTTCCAATGTCAAACTTTCCATATCCTTCAAGAGTTTGACATTGTCAGCTTCAAATTTATCACATTTAGAACACCCAACTTCACATTTTGAAGTTTCATCCTTCTTTGATTCTTCATTTGACTTTGTCATTCCTTCTCTAATCCTTTTGATTAATTCAAGAAACTCAACCAAACTTATATTTTCTGAGTTTCTTTCTATTTCATTTATTAACTCTTTCTTTTTCTTTCGCAGTCTGTCTTTCTGCCCCTGTGAAAGTTTAACTTTCTTTTCTTCAATTTTCTGATCTTTAACTTTAGGTTTAAGAACCTTCTGTTCATGGGGCTTGACGTTGACTGGCTTCTTTGTCAATTTCTGAGAATTAACCCTCAATCTTTCATTTGATCTCCTTGGGCAATCTCTGGCAATATGACCTCTGATTTGACAATTATAGCATCTTCTTGTCTCATAACTCCAATTCTGGCAGTTAACAACAATGTGTCCTCTCACACCACAGGTGTAGCACACTCTGTTATCGTACCATCCACTTCTGTCAGTCCAAACCTTCAGATCATAACATTGTTTGGCTTGGTTATAGTCATTTTTCCTCCTCAATGCTGGATTTGGCTTTTGAGCACTGTGGTCAAACCTGCACCACTTATTACCAACATTTTGTGAGTTTTCATTTTTAGATTTTTGTGATTTTTGATAATGATTGGATGACTTATCTGATGAGCTTTTATTTTCATTTTTAAAATTTTTCAAATTTTTAACTTTTTGTTTCTGTTCTACACTCTTCTTAACAGGTTTTTGTTAGAACATTCACCTGTTTCAGTAGATTGCAAAATAGTATTTTTAAATTTTTCTTGTAAATCTAAAAATATTTTTCTTTTCTTTTCTTTTTCATCATCAGATATTTCATCACAATCTTCAATTTTGACTTCGTCAAAATTTGTGACATTGTCACTTATTGGAACAGAATTGATCGGTTTTGGACAAACATGTGAACGTCAGAATACATTGCACAAACAGCTCATTGGTTGCACTTTAAGACAGATGATGATACCAAATACGAGTTCAAATTAATATATTTGTAGGATTAGAAACAAATTTTATTGTTTAATTACTCAATCTGTCTGTTGATTACGCAATCAAACAAATTTTAATGATGATACATTGACTTAAAGTTTAAGTTTTAGTTTTACGACCTTGAAAAATCAGTTAAGGCAGTTCATCTTCAAATACGAGGGCGGAATCAACGTAAAAGAAGTCACGATAGCTAGTTTCCTTTTAATCTATCTTTTCTGATTGATTTTTGTGCTTTTACAATGTATTCTGAAGCAAATCCGGCAGCACCTTCCCTTATACACACATACCAGTTCGCTTCAAATGAACAACACACACCCCTATATATAGGCCTAGGGGGTTTCGCTTGAACTTGGCAACCCATAGGGTTTCGCTTGAGACTGGTTTCAAGCGAAACTGTATGTTGATGATGATGATGATGAGGTTTCGCTTGAACCAGCCATGACACATTTTCAAGCGAAAACCCTTCCTTAAACACAATCTAAACCTAATTTAGACCCTGTTGTGTGTTCATTCAAACCTATCTAGACAAAAGACTTGTATAAGACAAAGTTAACAGACACTAAGTGCACCAACAGACTCCCCCTTGAATGTTGACGAAGTCTTCGGCTTCAAGTCTTTGTCTTTGACAATCTCCAACTCTGTCTTTTCATCATAAACATTCTATCTTCACAGGTTCACAATCTTGTCCTGGCTCCATCTTCAGACTTCCCTTTGACCGTTGATCCAGACTCCCCCTTTCACAGACTCCCCCTCTCGATATGCTAGAAACTTTGGTCTTGATCTGGTTCAGGCTTTAACATTTAGCTTCCATGGGAATAATGAAGTCCAAAACCTGTGTCTCAAACATCAATCATTACAAACTATCTTTTCAACACTAAATCACAAACTCAATCAGTTATAGCAATCCACTCAAGTATTCAGGTCCAAGTTAATGACCCTGGTTACTCAATTAATCTACCAAGTCCAATTCAATGACCTTGGTAGATCATTTGACGAAACAAACTGATTTTGAAAACAACAATTTTTGTTTACATAATTTCTGAAAATAACAAGTATCAAGTTAATGAACTTGTTTTTGACTTTACAAAAGATCAAACTTCATCAAAGATAGGCTCTCCTCATTCTTCAGTTCAGAATCTCCTGCATCTGCTTCAAACATCTGAGAATCCAACATTCAACTCTCCACTTTGGTTTGTCGGAAAATAAAGCAGAAATAAAATCTTTTTGGATTTTATAAAGTGTTCTAAACTAAGAAATGAAATACAGAAAACTTAAATTGTAGAAAGTAAACAAAGCAAACTATTTACAAACTTATTTTTGACGAGCGTGTCAGGGAATCAAATCAGCTATCAGACAAATTACAAGTACCGTTAAGCTTCATTTCATACGTAGACTTAAACAATTCACCTCGATTGTCGATATACTGATCCATCTTAAATTTTCACACAAATTTCAATTTACTCAGGATACGAATTAGATGTATTATGAACTTAGCTCATTCATGTGTCCCACCTCTTGAATATACTCCCGTATCCAGAATCCCAATTATCAGTCTTACAGGTGAGTATACTACAATGATATCTGTACATAAATTAGGTATGCGAGGGCCGGGGGATCTCAGGTCGATACTTCCGTATACACAGAGAGATATCAGCTTCGACTTTACGGTATGTCCCCTTTAGAGGATCTTTTAGCTACAACAACATCGACTATCAATTTTATTGTTTCATCGGCATGCTGAGGGTTTAATGCTATGTATCAAGCATTTGCATAAAGTATTATCCAAGGACTAGGTCAGAACTACCGTTCAGCAGAAGTCCCGAAATAATACCCCAGACATCATTGAGTATAAAAACCTAGGTATATCAGATTATGAGACCTTTCAAACGAGATTTCAGGGGTTACCTATATATCCAAGTAGTGTTCCCCACAAATTTCACAAGTTTGAAATTTAGGTTTATATCCCAAATAAATCAACTAAATGTGCGAAAACCTATCGACACATCATCAGTGAGACTGTTTAACTCATTTAAACTTTACAAATCTTTAGCATACTGTAATTGTCTAGCCGATGTACTATCATTTTCCCTATATACACAAGCTCTTTTTCAAATTTTATCATGTTTTTGTATTTTTACATTTTTTACTGTTTTTGTATTTTCTGGAAAAATAAAGTATTTACATCTATCTACTCCCCCTAAATACCAAAACAAGTAAAAAATCGACAAACCATTGCAGATTGTTTCTCGTCTTCATCCGCAACAGTACTCTCATCAACACCAATAATTCCATCCAACACCGAAAGAAGCTTCATACCATTCAGTTTTAACAAATATTTAAACCGATTTTTATCAAAAGCTTTGGTATGTAAATCAGCTTTCTGTTCGTCAGTGTGGATTTTCTCAATTCGTATCAACTTTTTCTCAAAACAATCACGAATAAAGTGATGACGAATTTCTATGTGTTTAGTTTTAGCGTGATGTACTGGATTCTTTGTTAAATTTATTGCGGCCTCATTATCAACAAAAAGAGGTGTGTTAAGAAACTGCAAACCGTAGTCGCGCATCTGTTGTTGTATCCACAGGATCTGAGAGCAGCAACTGCTAGAAGAAACTTACTCCGCTTCACATGTAGATAACGCCACAGACGTTTGTTTCTTACACTGCCAGGTAACCAATCTAGGACCAAAGAACTGGCATCCTGCAGTTGTTGATTTTGAATTTACTTTGCAGCATCCGAAATCCGAATCGGAATACCCTTCGAGCGTAAAGTCGCCTTTCCTAGGATACCACAACCCCAATGAAGGAGTTCCTTTCAGGTAGCGCAATATCCTTTTCACAATAATCATATGCGAAGCTCTTGGGTTAGATTGAAATCTTGCTGCGAGGCACGTTGGGTACATGATATCAGGACGTGAAGCAGTTAGGTACATTAAAGAACCTATCATGGAACGGTAAAACGTTTCATCAGCCCTGTCTTCGGTGAGATCTGGGTGAATCCCATGATTTATTGCAAGTGGGGTAGCAGCTGGAGTAGAACTTGACATCCCAAATTTCTCTAGAATATCATGAACATACTTTGACTGATGAATGAAAATTCCCTCAGGAAGTTGTTCAACTTGTAAACCCAGAAAGAATTTCATCACCCCCATTGATGACATTTTGAACTTTTGCTTCATCACTGATTCAAAATCTTTGCATAGATTTTCATTTGTTGACCCAAAGATTATATCGTCCACATAAATCTGAACTATCAGAAGATGACCGTCGACCTCTTTAGTGAAGAGAGTGGCATCCACTTTTCCACGAATGAACTTGTTGGCTAGTAGGTGTTGAGACAAAGTCTCGTACCAAGCTCTCGGGGCCTGGTGTAAACCATACAGCGCTTTGTCCAATAAGTAGACTTTGTTTTTGGGGATTGGATCGGTGAAGCCCGGCGGCTGACCGACATAAACCTCATCTTTAACCTTCCCATAAAGAAACGCTGATTTTACATCTAACTGATATACTTTAAAGTTCTTCCAAGACGCAAATGCAAGGAAAATTCTGATCGCTTCTAGTCGTGCCACAGGAGCATAGACTTCTGTAAAATCAATCCCCTCCTGTTGACTAAAGCCCTGAACAACGAGTCGAGCTTTGATCCTTATAACAACTCCTATATCGTCTCTCTTGCACTTGAATACCCATTTTGTATTTATTTTCCTATGACCATCCGGCAAATCAACTAACTTCCACACTCCCAATTTCTTGAATTGACTAAGTTCCTCCTGCATTGCATTGACCCAAGAGTCTTCAGTAAGCGCCTCTTTGTAAGTTCTTGGCTCAACCTGCGAGATAAAACAACTCAATGAGAATTCAGTTTGCAAAGGAGCAACTTTTGTATAAAAACATGTAAGCCCTTTATCAATCTGTCTTCGAGTGCGAACTCCTGTCTGCAATTCTCCTATGATCAACTCCTCTGGATGATATGAAAAAGTTCGCGGCATCACTTCGCTTGGAACATCTACATTTCCCTCCAGATTAATAACATTCTGCTCTGCATCTTGTTCACCAACTTGGTTTGTTTGACTCGAAATCTGAATTTGCTCCCCCTCAGAATCTGAATCACCATGATCAAAGACTGGCATGTTTTCAGCTTCTTGATTATCATTCTAAACCGAGTGACTATCCTGAGCAACTTCATTCTATTGGACATCATCATGTTCACCAGCATTACTCGGACCTGCTTCATCGTCATTTGAAGTTTCTCGTGGTCGCCTCGAATACTCAGCTGGGAACCTTAGCTGCGACTCATATTCACGCAAAATATCCAATTCATCAAAGAAATCTTCATCATTCTCTGATTCTTCTCTCATGTCAAACGAATCCCACAGTTTATCATAATGATAACGCCATGAATCTGCAGGATTCTGCGGCGGCATAGTATAACCTTGACATTCAACATTTGCAGCTTCAATAATCCGCTTCTCACTTGGAACGAAGACACGTCGCATCAGATTTGCATAACCAACAAATATTCCCTCAATGCTCTTCGGACCAAACTTTCCATGAGGCTCTATAACAGTACAGGGTGACCCGAACGGTTCTAGATACTTCAAATTCGGTTTGCGGTTATTGAATAGCTCAAAGCATGTTTTGTTGAACTTCTTGACAGTAAGAACCCTGTTGAGCGTATAGCATGCGGCAGAAATAGCTTCAGCCCAAAAATTTATCGGTAACTTTGAATCTGCGAGCATAGTTCTAGCTGTCTCGATCAGTGTCCGGTTTTTGCGTTCTGCGACTCCATTCTGCTGCGGAGTGTACGAAGCACTAAACTCATGCAATATACCTCTTTCATCACAAAATTCTTCCATCTTGCTGTTCTTGAATTCAGTACCATTATCACTACGAATTCTTTTGATACGCCGTTGGTACAAATTCTCAATCTTTCTGAACAACGCCATCAAACTGTCAAATGTCTCGTCTTTCGTCTTCAAGAAAGAAACCCACGAAAATCTGGAATAATCATCAGTAACGACCAAACAGTAGTAATCTCCTGTAATGCTTTTGACATTCACAGGACCAAACAAATCCATGTGAAGTCTTTCCAGTGGTCTCGAAACTGAATTGACTTGCTTTGTAGGATGTGACTTTTTCTTCTGCTTGCCTTTAACACAGCTAATGCACTCCCCTTCCAGATGAAAACTTTTGACATGAACTCCAAGAACCAAATCATTGTGCACCAAGTGATTCATCTTCCTTAGGTGAATATGCCCCATCTTGCGGTGCCACAATCTCGATTCTTTCTCAGTTGCTCTAGAAACAAAACAATGTGCTTGACCTGTTGTTGTAGTTGCTACAGTCATATCCAACACATATAAATCATTCACTCTAGGTGTCCGCATGATAATCCATTCCTCGGGGATAACAAATCCTGGTTTCAAGATTAAACATTCTTTGTCTGTGAAGTGAGTAGTATACATATTGTCACAAATCTGGGAGATACTAAGCAGATTGTTCTCCAGCTCAGTAATGTAGTTAACTCTTTCAAACGTTACAATTCCGTTGGATAACGTTCCTTCACCAATAATTCTACCACCTTCATGACCAGCAAATCCTACATAACCACCATTAATGTTTCTCACATCATACAGCAACGCAGTCTTCCCTGTCATATGTCGAGATGCTCCACTATCCATGATCCATCTGGATACAAGTTTTGGAAGATCCTGCACAAACCAAATTTCAAATTAACCAACTTCAATAAAGATGCCGATTCATGCTTCGCAATCAAGGAAGCTCCGGCAATTCAAACTGTTTAGTCGAACATGGAGTCCACCCAGGCCTCATCAGCCTTAGGTGTAACCTTGACTCTCGCAATTTGAATTTTGAAATTTTCAGCCTTAAGAGGTGGAAAATTTGCATCATAATCAACCGAAATTGATTCTTCAGCCTTTTTCACTTCAGAAGTTGAAATTTTCATCTCTGTTTTTGGTTTCCAAACTTGTTGAGATAAAGCAACCCGTTTATAAAACTTGTCGTTTTTAGTTACCACTTTCTTTACAGGTTCATTTTTCACTTTGATGTTGTTATTTTTCACACTCTTTTTCTCAACAACGATTTGTGCTTTACCCTTCACGTCAACTTTCTTCTGTTGAATCTTCACAGTTTCAGTCTTAGGCTTCACATTGGTACACTTTCGTGCAATGTGACCAACTTGATTACATCTTAAACATGTTCGAGTATCGACAACTCGACTTGTGCCTTCAGACTGATACTGTGAAGCTCTTTTCTCAAAAAACTCTTCATTCGATTTTAAAAAAAATCTCATTTTCCTCATCAGAAAGTGAACTTGAACTGTTCACAGACACTTTCTTTTCAGCAAACCTTTTGTTTTGAAAACTCTTTTTCTGATAACTCTTACCATCCCTATAACCACCCGACCAATTGTTTTGATTGTTATTATAAAAACGTGGTGGCACAACAGGCTTTTTGTAGTAAGCTTTATCTTTCTCAAAATTCATTTGCCTTTTTGTTTGTTTCAAACTTTTCACATCTGACAACTCAACTTTAACCAATTTGAAAACATTTGTCAACTTTTTCACATTAACATTCTCAATGGGAAACTCATAATCCGAATACAACTTATCAGATCCAGCCATCTTGTACATCACAAGACCCGGTTCATCACTTAAGTTGTTTTTGGATTTTGGTTTCTGAATGTACTTGTCCAAGAAACACCCATCTTCCTCAGTAGTGTCACTATCCATTTTTAGCACATTTTCAACAACACCTTTTACAATATCATTTTGGACACTATCGTCATTGGAAGATGTAAACGTGACATCAATGTTCTCCGGAAGTTTAACTTCACTTTCTTCCTCAATTTCAACCAACCCAGATTGCTTTTTCGTGTAGTTATCAAGAACAGGTGGTGGTACTTGATGAAAACCCACCCCAGTTCCATCACAATACACATCTTCGCCTGCTTTGTCTTTCCCGATGGGTTTGGGAATAATGTGTTGCAAAACAAAGCTTGCGGAGCTATAACTGTTAAGCTTCAACTGGATTCGCTTGTTTTCAATTACAGCCTCTTGAACTTTAAGTTTTAGTTTAGCGATTTCATCCAGTTGTTGGTTGATTGATTCTTCTTTTACTCTAAGCACTGCTTTTAGATGTTCATTTTCTTTAAAAGTTTTACCATTTCGATCATCACTATCTTTCAATGTGCTTTTGAGTTTTTCAAACTTCTTAGAAATCTGACGGTTTTCAAGAATTAACCTTTCATTTTCTTGTTTAATTTTGTCATGATCAATTTTATCATTTTCAAGTTGTCTAGTTAATTCTCTTATCCGTTCAGTTGAAGCTTTAACTGTTTTGTCACGATCAAGAATCTGATTCTCAACACTTCTGACCTTTGCTGTCAGATCATCAACTTTCTTCCCGTTGAGATACGTGACTGTACTACAAAATTTGCACTCTTTGTTGCAATTTTTACAATCAGCATTTCCATCAATTTTCTTACCCGACGCATTTGTTGACACATCTGAACTAACCTGGCTTTTTGACTCAGACACGGAGTTAGAGTCTACCTCAAGTGCTTTAGCAGCCAGCACTTTATCAGCCATTTTTCCCAAGTTCTCAGCATTCAACTCCTGCGTTGTGTCAATAACTCCAGTATCAACTTTCTTTGATTTTTCCTGCTCTTCTTTCTCCTTTCTCTCTTTCTCTTCTTTCTCTTTCTTGTCTCCAGTTCCCCACCATTTATTCTGCCAGTACTCATCCTCTTCTTTGTACTGCTGGATTATGGCTTCGATATCAAGCGTTTTGTCATCGATCGCAATATTTCCATATTCATCAAGATAACACTCTCTGTCTGGATCCCATCTATTTGCTCTTCTCGCTTCCAGAAAGATACGAGATATTCTAATTATTTTGTTTTCAGCAATCATTTTTCTGTATTGATATCTTATCTGTCTATCGCCTTCGTCAATCTAGTACGTAGCAGAAACCGAAGAAGTCTAAGCTTTTATTGTAATATCTAGTTAAAAGGGCAAGGTGGCAAACTTGTAAATAAGGAGAAATCCTTATATTCCTTGTGCTTATAAATAGGGAGTTATAGTGTTAGGTTGAAGACTTTGCTCATTTGGAGATTTAGAAGCTTAGATTTTAGAGAGAGAAAGTCTCTCCATGTGATTCTCGGCTTTTGTACACGACATATTATTCTATAGAATCACGTCATTTGTACGTTCTTGTGTGTTCGGTCACGCACGTTCACGGATTCCGCACGTCGAACGTTCGTTACGCAATCGTACGGTGTCAAAACCGATCCTACAAGTGGTATCAGAGCAGGAGCTCGATTGTGCTGATCAAACACATAGATTCGTACCAGATTTCATCGATTTCAGACCTGAATTTCATAGATTTCTTCATCTTTTTCATTCTTATCACGTTTTTTTCTGAAAAACGTAAAATTGAACGGGTTTTTACGGTCCGAATCAGATGATTTTTTAATATGTTGTGCGAAAACACTTGATTTACAACCCTACCAAATTTCAGAATATAATTTCTAGCCGTTTAGGAGATATTTGAAGTTTTAGGTCCGATTTTGTTTCAAACAGGTGAGTTCGCTTGAAAAGGGGGTATTGTTTGAAGCGAAACACAGAGTTTTGCTTGAATATTCAGGTTTCGCTTGAAAATAATAAATGGTTTCGCTTGAAAAGGACATATAATCAGGTTTCGCTTGAGATATCTGTTGCTTTCGCTTGAAAAGTGTGTTATTTTGAAGCGAAAAGGTTCTGTTCGCTTGAAAAAGATTTTTGTTTGCTTGAAAGAAATCAGGGCTTTCGCTTGAACTGTTCAAACTTGTGTAGCTTTCGCTTGAAGCTTGAGTTGTCCTTCCGCTTGAAGGTGTCTGTCAACATTTATTAGCTTCATTAATTGTCTCGGGACTTCACATCACGTGAATATAGTGTCAGAACCATTTATCACCTCGGACATATACATGTGATACATTAAATTGATTCAATTGACAGCCCATGTGAACGAATTAATTTCATTGATGTCCACTAAAGTGAAAGGTCAAATAAGAATTAACTAGACATAATGGTTGTCGGCCACTGAAGTAATGAGTTGATAAGTATAATAACGACTCAAGTGCACTTAACGAGATTCACACTTAATCACGGCCTAATCAAAACTGATTGAACAGATTTTGTCGGTTTAGTGGGTTGTTCGGCCCAACCACATTTGAACATTAAGATCATTGTGTCAGCTCACTTAGGTTCTTCGGCCCAATCACATTTTAGTGCAACATTTTTGTCTATTTGCATGTGAGAGTGTCGGTTTAAGTTGAGTAAGAAAATTGTTCAAATTTGAGGATAAATAAATTTACTTGAGTAACAATCAAATTTGTGTTTGACACATTTAATAGAGTTCAAGTCATTTAACAAAGATATTGTGATCAAAATGTTTGACGAACAGGAAAACGATAACCTTGAAAGATTGAATGATTGGTATGATAGGTTTTGGTTTAACACAAGAGAAAAAGGGGATAAGCATATTTGGGTTAATAGACTTGAAAATTTTTTGTGCAAGAAACATGAACCGTTGGATGAGTTGGTAACACGGTATGATCAATTACTTGAAAATTTAAAAAGGAATGAGATAAGAATATCAGATGCTGAACAGATATCAAAATTGGCAGATGTATTACCGGCTGAATGGAATGAATTCTTGACTAACCTGAAAAAGAATTTTAGATTCTCAAATTTGTGTTTAAGAGAATTCATCGGTAAGATTAAAACACACAATTATGAAAATGAAAAGAAAAAGAAGGAGTTGATAGATGAAATAAAAAAGGATTTAGAAAAGATAGATTTGGATGTAATCATTGAAATGAGGAAACGAATCACTGTGTGTCTTGCAGCAAAAAATGTTATGAGATACGATATTAAGAGGGGTTGTTATATTGATGAAAATATGAATCCTCTTGATTTTGTTAAAATTTTCTGTGCAGGAACATACAAGATGGAAACAAAGAAAGAAGCTGATAATTGAGAGATGAATGGAAAATGCTCGAAATGCGAAAAATCAGAAACAGACAATGTCAAACTTCTGAAGAATGTAGAGAGTTTAGCATTGGAAATCAAAAGCTTGAAGGATGAGAAAGAATCTGATAATAAACAGATTCTTGAAATGCGAGAAATTTGTGAGAGTTTGAAGTCTGAAAATGTCAAACTGCTTAGTGATGTAAATAGTTTGACAGCAGAAAACAAAAGTTTAAAAGAAAAGGATTTTGAAAATGAAAAATTAAAGATTGAAAAAGATTTTCAAAGTCAAATGAAAGTTTTAGAAGATGAAAAATCTGTTATTTTTAAAAATAATCTTGAGAAACAGATTGAAATAAATTCTCATCTTCAGAAAATCATTCGGCTTGAAAATGAAGCTGAAATTGCAAGAAATAAAATTGATGATCTTGAAAAGAAATTGAATGGTTTTGTGAATTCTACATCACATGTCTGTCCAAAACCGATCAATTCTGTTACAATAAGTGACAATGTCACAAATTTTGACAAAGTCAAAATTGAAGATTCTGATGAAATATCTGATGATGAAAAAGAAAAGAAAAGAAAAGAAAATTATTTTTAGATTTACAAGAAAAAATTAAAAATACTGTTTTGCAATCTACTGAAACAGGTGAATGTTCTAAACAAAAACCTGTTAAGAAGAGTGTAGAACAGAAACAAAAAGTTAAAAATTTGAAAAATTTTAAAAATGAAAATAAAAGCTCATCAGATAAGTCATCCAATCATTATCAAAAATCACAAAAATCTAAAAATGAAAACTCACAAAATGTTGGTAATAAGTGGTGCAGGTTTGATCACAGTGCTCAAAAGCTAAATCCAACATTGAAGATGAGAAATGACTATAACCAAGCCAAACAATGTTATGATTTGAAGGTTTGGACTGACAGAAGTGGATGGTACGATAACAGAGTGTGCTACACCTGTGGTGTGAGAGGACACATTGCTGTTAACTGCCAGAATTGGAATTATGAAACAAGAAGATGCTATAATTGTCATATCAGAGGACATATTGCCAGAGAGTGTCCAAGGAGATCGATGGGAAGATCGAGGGTTGAATCTCAAAGAATGGCAAAGAAACCAGTCAACGTCAAGCTCCATGAACAGAAGGTTCTTAAACCTAAAGTTCAAGATCAGAAAATTCAAGAAAAGAAAGTTAAACTTTCACAGGGGCAGAAAGACAGACTGCGAAAGAAAAGGAAGAAGGCGAGAGAGTATCTGGAGAAGATTTTGTCTTCAGGTTCACCGGAAAGATTGAATAAAAGTTCTGATAAATCAACTCACTTGACTGCAAAGCCAAGTAAATTGAATTCTTCAGATGCAAATCTGAGGACAAAAGAAGAAAAGAAGAAGAAAATGGTCGGCGATGAATCTGATGTGTTAAAGTCAGACAAGCCACCATCAGGCAATGAATCTGACAGGTCAAAGTCAGACAAGCCATGTGCAGGCAATGATTCTGGTTCATCAAAGCCAGAGGAGCCTAGTGTTGAGGTAAAATCTAAGAATTCAGGTTTAACAATGGATAATGCAAATTTTACATCATTGTTGAACAAGAATTCAAAATCACCCAAGGCTGGTCAGGCTTGGGTGAATCTTTTCAAATAGAAAAACCTGACTTGCCGGAGTTCCCAGGTTGGTAAGCGTGGAACATGAATCGGCACATTTCTTGAGAAATTTCACTCTGGTGATTTTTTGACTTACATGTGGTAAATCAGGGACATTAAGTTGTACTTGATTTCCTACAAGTGTTTGTGTTGATAGAATCTTGAACTGTTAAATCTTTCAAAATGGTTAAAGGAAAACAAAGTGATGAAGTAATCCCCTAACCAACGAGTGGTTTATTAATTCAACAAAACTAATTTTCCGGAAAAACCATTTTGATTAAAACAAACTTAAGTGTTTTGAAATCATAATGGGTAAATAGTTTTGTTGTCAGGGGGAGTTCTGATTGTTTATGCCAAGTGGATGGCGAATTGAAGTGATTTGATATCAGTTTGTCACATTTCTTGTATAGTTTGTTTTCAAATTTTCCCAGAAAATCAAAATTGAAACATATTTTGATTTTAGGGGGAGAAAATTTTTTTAAAAAAAATAGAAAATTTGAAAATGTCAAAAACATTGAAAAAGCAAAAATGAGTTTTGGTGTATAAAAGAGGAAATGATAGTAAATCAGTGGACGATCACAACATGCTAAAGATATGAAATGTCAAAAGTGATAAACGGTCTCACTAATGATATGCCAGTAGGTTTTTGCACATTCGGTAGATTGTGACGAGATATAAACCTAAATTCACACTTGCTTATATCGTGGGTAACATCTCACGGATATATGGGTAACCCCCGAAATCTCGTTTGAAAGATTCCTTTTTCTGATATACTAGGTTTTTATACTCAGTGATATCTGGGGTATTATTCCGGGACTTCTGCTGAACGGTAGTTCTGACCTAGTCTACGAATAATACTTTCTGCAAATGCTTGAAACATAGCATCACCCTCAGCATATATGATAAGACAATAAAATTGCTTAGCAATGCTGTTGTAAAAAAGATCCTCTAAAGGGGACACACCCAAAAGTTGAGTCATGATCTCTCTGCTGAACGGTAGTTCTGACCTGAGCTCTCATGATTCTTCATAAATTATTAACCCCTTACAGATATCATTGGTGTTATACTTACCAGTAAGACTGAATATTGGGATCTGGATACGGGAGTATATTCTGAGGTGGGACACGCGATTAAGTTTAAGTATCTAAGACATTAAACTCGTATCTCGAAGCAGTTGAACTTTGTGTGAAAATTTAAGTGGATCAGTATACTGATAATTTATGTGAATCGTTTAGAACTTAAAATGTCAAAAGCTTAACGGTGCTTGTGATTTGTTTCATGAACTGATATGATCCTCTTAAACAAACTCACAAAAATATTGTCTGTTGATATTTCTTTACTGCATTTCTTTAAAATCAAAAACCCAAAAAATATTGTGTTTTAGCTTAAATTTTGTAAAATACAAAAAGATTTTCGACAACTGATGTTGGAAAGCGAATTTTCAAAATTCCAAGTGCTAAACTTGATGAACTAGAGGGTTGGGAGAGTTTGTTTATAAACTTTGAATGTCATATACAAATGTTTTGAAAGATTGTGTGCTTAGTTAATCAAGGTCATTTATTTGAACTTGATGTAACTAGTATGATTGATGAATTAATGATTTCTACCAGTAAGTTTCTTAAATCTAACTGTTATAAATTTGTGAAACTTATGTTGAGGTAGAGGATGTGCAGGTTAACCAGGTTTCAAATCCTGAGCAGATACAGAATTGAGCCAGGAATTGATCCTGAACTTGTGAATAGATGAAAGCCAGACTACGATCCCGATAGCTGAGTCTAAGGGAGAGTCTGAATATGAACTCAACGCAAGTAGAAGCGTGGATACAAAAAGCCAGATATCTATCTTGGAGGAGCTTGTATACGGAAATCTAGGTGTCGATCCCAAAAGCACGGAAGCTTGACGAAAGGGGGAGCCTGAAGAAAGAGATTACCGAGAGGGGGAGCAACGGAAGCTCGAAGACAGATCCACGGGGATTCTGTTCAAGATAGAGAAAGACAAGATGCTACGAGATTGACTATGGCAATATCCAAGGGGGAGTCTGTTAGTGCATTATCTGTCTATCGCCTTCGTCAATCTAGTACGTAGCAGAAACCGAAGAAGTCTAAGCTTTTATTGTAATATCTAGTTAAAAGGGCAAGGTGGCAAACTTGTAAATAAGGAGAAATCCTTATATTCCTTGTGCCTATAAATAGGGAGTTATAGTGTTTGGTTGAAGACTTTGCTCATTTGGAGATTTAGAAGCTTAGATTTGAGAGAGGGAAAGTCTCTCCATGTGATTCTCAGCTTTTGTACACGACATATTATTCTATAGAATCACGTCATTTGTAGGTTCTTGTGTGTTCGGTCACGCACGTTCACGGATTCCGCATGTCGAACGTTCGTTACGCAATCGTACGGTGTCAAAACCGATCCTACACACTCGGGTTAGAGGATCACAAGGTATGTCGAATTCCATCTTTTGATAATGTTTTGAATTCATGGTGAATTATCATAAACGAAATTATTGCTTGCATGTTTGATGTAAGAGTGAAATTTGGATAAATCCATGTCTAGGAACAAACCCTAGTGAGGATTTGATGAATTAATGATGAAAAATTGTGAAATAGATTATTACCCAATTATGTGCTAAGTGGGTTTTTATGTCATTGTGATGAACACTTGGATTAGGGTGTTAAATTGATGAATATTGAAGTTATGATACAAGTTCTCTTTGTAGTTCATGAACACTAGACATAGAGATTTGATTTTTGATATTAAAACTTGGTTAAAAGTTAGATATAAACTAGACAAAAGAAGTATAAAAATCTTGCCTACAAGGTGTTCGGTAAAATGCCTAAGTGAAATCGCGCGTCTACTCGTTCAAATGTAGAACTTGATTAGAACAGGTATTCGGATGAATGCCTAATAACATGATGAAATGGGTTTCACTTATAGATGAAGACCCGTAGATTTTGCGTAATGAAAGAATGGTGTGGCTTTGATAATCGAGAGCTAAGTTAACTTAATGTTAATAATAGCACGAACTTGGATTAAATATTAGTTAAAATGGTGGCCTAAGAATAGTGCTTATCGAGTAAATGGCGGAATGCCAACATGAGTTTGTCAAACTTAGTTGCTTAATTTCATATGCTATAAGGCGGTTTGACTTTTAAAAGTCAAACCGACCTATGATAGAGTTCGGTAAGAAAAGTAGTATAAAGGTTCATAAGGCGTAAAGGTTATGATCTAGAACCACTAACCTAACCACCTTGTGAATATTATGAGGGTTGACAAGCTAGGTGGTGGCTTGGGGAAGAAGCGGGTAAAACGGATCGAGTATGAGGGAAAAGAAAAGCGTGGCACGGATGCAAGGTAAGTGAAACTTACACTTCTTTGTAGAATACCTATATATTCTATAAGTTATAAATATGATAAAAATATTATTCATATGGTTTCCGACGCGTAATGATACGGGTCGGAACAAACATAAACGATAAAAACCATGGTTAATGGTAAAAGGGGCAAATTGGTAATTTAGTCATGAAATGACTAAGATTTAATGAGTTTTCGTTAGGGTTACCTTATAGTTTAACTAATAATAAGAAAAAGGGGTAAAAATGGAAAACTAGTCAAATGTTGACTAATGTAAATTGTGGGTTAAGAGATACCCATGGCGTAAGCCAAAATGGGTTGAATATGCAAGAAAAATATTTTTACGAAAAAGAAATATTGAGGTAAAATCCGAAATGGGTCGGATGCGTGAATTTGAAATTAAATACTAAAGTTTTTATAAACATCAATGTTTGGTCAATTAGGCCAAACGGGTCAAATGGTAGTGACAACACCATTTGACAATATCGACTAATGTGGTTGTCAAGTCTTATGTTAACAGGAGCGATTAGCAATTTGGACAATTGCGTCGCCATAGAATACGTGATAATTAAAGCGAGGTATAATCGGGTCTATTTGTTGACCTGGGCCAGGTACGCATATATAGACTTATAGTTAAAAGTGCAATGTGGGTCAAATATTGTGTGAAGTCCTTCATCGTGAAAATGAAGGATTAAAATTGACCAAAAAGGGCCTTGATGGGTAAACCAGGTAAACGACCCTTAGAGGTTGTTTAGAAACTTATATTATGACTTTGTAACCCTTAGATCCATATAAAAGTTATAGGCAAAAAAATTTGTGGGTCGAATGCCTAGAAAATGCGTTATCTGCGTAAAATGACTAGTCGAAGGGTAAAATTTGGATTTTGGGTTCCTTACGTTAAATCCACCACAAAAATAGATGTGGTGGAAGATAATTAGTTAACTAATTATGGAACTGCGAGGTGCGAAAGGAAAATAGCGAGTTTGATGCTTAATGCTTAAAAGTGTTGGTGCATACGTCTGTCGACTTCGTCTTGTATCGAGTCTTGTATGTGTATAGATAGATCAGGGCACGTTATACAAGGAAACTGTCAAAAATAGGTTAGAAGGTGATTTCGCACGAAATTACAGAGTGTAATTTTGCACGAAATTAACTAGTGATTTCACACGAAATCAACAAGTAATTTCGTGCGAAATAGGTATTTCGTGTGAAAGTAATTTTGTGTGAACTTGTTCATGCGAAATAGGCCAGCCTATAAATAGGTGCCTTGTGATTTCGTTTGAAGGAGTTCCAATTTTCCGATTCCAGAGCCGAAGTGCTGCTGAAGTGTCAACGTGCTGTAAATCTTTGTCAAATCAATCAAATAGACAGTTAAAGTGAATATCTAGCTGAATCGAACTCGATATGTCTGTTTCCGCCTTTCGTATTGAGTAAAACGCCTCTGAATGACTCGTTTCGGTTGTGAAAACGATCCTACATGTGGTAACAGAGCTCAGGAGGAGGAGTTCTACCGAATTCAGCTTGATTTCATTAAATTTTCTTATTTCTACACCTTCTTTTCTAAATTGAACAAGATTTTATGGTTAAAATGGCTTGATTTTCACATATTATATGCGAAACAGTGTTTTAACAAAGCCTTGAGAAAATTGGACCTAAAATCAAGCAATAACCTGATCAATTTGAGAAAAGTTTGGCCGACATGATGACATCAGCAATATTTCGCATGGAATAGCCTCTTGATTTCGCATGAAATTACATTTTGTGATTAATTTCGTTTGAAAATTGCTGTTAATTTCGCACGAAATCAGATTTCGTTTGAGATATTTCATACGAAATCACTATTTCGTTTCAAAGAGGCTGTTTTCATTTGAATCCAAGTTAATTTCGCACGAAATCATATTTCGTTAGGTCTGTTCGAACGAAATCACTATTTCGTTTGAAATTTCTGATTTCGTTTGAGTTGGTATTTCATTTAAAGCTGTATTGTAGGTCATTTCGCTTGAGAAGCTTATTTCGTTTGAAGTCATTTCGTTTGAACGTTGGTATTTCGCTTGAGGAAATTCGTTTGAAAGTCTGACTTAGTGAGAATTGTTACCGAATCATGGAAGAAGAATTCTATAACGCGTTTGCTACAGCTCCGACTACTCCAGTTACCATTGCTCAGAGCATGAACATGGAAAACGAAACTGGAACTTTACAAAAACCCCCCGAAACTCATGGGAATTGAGGAGTATTATGGTTGGAAAGATCGGTTTGAAAACTGGGTTCAAGCTAATCATTTGAGATCTTGGGAGTGTATTGAGAAAAAGTATGTCAAACCTTGTACGGATTTAGGTGTAATCAAAACAATTTCTGAACTGACAGATAAAGAACGTAACATGTACAAAGCAGAAAAAATGATGATTAGTCTGTTACAGCAAGCTATAAAAGAAGACATCTTCATATTGCTTCAGCACGACAATACTTCACGATCAATCTGGGATGCGCTTCGAATTAAGTTTGAGGGAAGTGAAAAGATGATCAGGAGCAAGAAAGCATTGCTAAAGAAAGAGTTTGATTTGTTTTCAAGTTTGTCGGGTGAATCATCAAAGAAGCTGATTGAAAGATATTGCCACTTAGTGCGATCTATGTCTTTGTTAGAAATTGTCAAAGATCAAGAAGAATGGGTCGATAAGTTAGCTGATGCATTACCTCAAAAAGAGTGGGGTACATACTTGATGATTTTAAAGAATACTGGAGAATATGACAAGCTGACTATTTCCCAGTTCATTGAAAAGATTGAGGGACAAGATCTGGAACAACAAAAGATTGCAAGAATGAATAGTCCGAGTGGTCAACAAGATGTTAAAATGTATTACAAAGGAAGTGTTCAAGAGATTGAAACTAGTCTAAAAGTCCAAACTGCTTTCAGTGCTGAAAACTCATCTGAATCTGTTAATCAAAATTCAAGCAGCAGTAGTGGATTTTCTTCGTACCCAAATGTGAATCCAAAGAGTTCAACTTCAAGTCATAAGTTTCAAAGTTCAAACAGCAGTAATGGTCAAGTGTTAAATTGCAACATCGCGTTGCATCTTCAAAATGGTCAAAATTTCTCTGAAGAGGTCGCCAAAAATCACATGTCATTACTGGCTACTGTGTTGGAATCATATGAAGGATTGGTTGCTGGAAGGATCGGTAATCCTATGCTGACGAAAGAGGATTATGATCAGATAGATGCAGAAGAGATGGAGCTTATGGACATTAAATTGTGTTTAGCTAGTGTTTTGAGAAGAGCTGAAAAATTCAAGATGATTACAGGGAGAGATGATTTTAGGGATGCTAATGTTTCAACTTTGGGTTTTGATAAATTTAAAGTTACTTGTTTTCGATGCAGGGAGAAAGGACATTTCAAGAGAGAATGTAAAAATCGAGAAGCAAGTGGAGCATAGAATCCGTTAGGTGGCAATGATTACTATCAAAAAGCCATTTATCAACCAGTTGCTCATCAACTGTATCAACAAAAAGAACCACAAACTGCACATGCTAAAATGATCGAAGAAGCAAATAAGAAAGCTTATTTTGGTATAATCGATCAAGATGATGAAAAAGTGGCAGAAGGTTTCAGTTGGGATAAATACATTCCACCTGATTCCAAAGTGGTAGCTCTCACTGCTCAAATCATTCAAGAGCCAGTTTTTGATCAATCATCATCTGCTGACAATGATGATGCAGAGGAGACACAAATAAATATTGGAAAATCTATGTTATCTCCTGAAAGTTTTCAATTTTATTTTGCAGATAGATTGGAGAAGCTGAAGGAAAGACAAGCAGCAAAAGAACAGAGGAAGATGAAATGTGAAAGCGTTGCTCAAAAGAAAAATCTGAACAAAGTGAAGAAGTTAAAATCGATGAGAAGATAGTTGAATCAAAAAAAGTGATTGAAGTTGAGAAAGTTGTTGAAGTTGAAAAAATAGTAGAAATTGAAAAAATCGTTGAGGTGATTAAACCGTGTCTAAAGTGTTTGGAATCTTTCAAATAGTGTGAAGAGAAAGATGAAAAGTTGAGTGAGCAAGATAAGATGAAAGAAAAATTACTGTTCGATCTCAATTACGTGAAAGAATCTTATGATGTGTTGAACAGAACAGTAACTGGTCTGCAAAAGACAAATTCTGAAAGAGAAGATGCGTTGACTATGTTAAATGCTGTAATGATATCAAAGCAAAAAGCTATCAACTTTTACATTGAAGAAAGTGCAAAGTGGAAGCAAGAGTTGGAGACAGAAAAGATCGAAAATGAAAGAATCAGACGGTTATTACATATTTATTCTAGTTCTGAATATTTGATTGACAGAATTTATCCAACTAATGCAGGCATGGAAGCCTTTCAAGACAAGAAAACTGAAGAAAAGGATACTGGTAAGAAACAAAGTGCAAATTATAACAAGTGTCCGCCTCTGATATGGGAAGGTTATTCTCCCAGAAAACCAAATGAGGAGCAAGTCAAAAAGGTAGTCAATATAAAGTTAAAGTCCGAAACAACTGATGAGTTACCATAAAATATTGACGTTACATTCACATCGTCTGACACTGATCATGAGTCTGAGTTAAAAAAAAAAAGGTGGTCGACCAGGTGTTGGATAAGGATGAGGAGTCAGAGTCAAAGTCTGAGTCTGAAAGTTCTAGTTCAGCGGTCAACAGTCCAAAATCGTCGGTCAAAAGGGTTTACAATAAAGAATTCTTGTTGTCAAAATCTAATTTGAATGATGAACCAATCAAAGTTGTATATACATTGAATGATTCAGACAAATTATATTCTGATGAGGAATTTCCAATAAGAGGTGTTAAAACTGAGATGATTAAAAAGGTTTTCAAACGAATAGAAATTAATATTTCTGAAATAAAAGATGTAAATCTTTCTGAGAAACCAAGATCTTACACCTCAAGAGATAAACAAAGTTTAAACAAGAAAAAGGGTTACAGTTCTGGTTCAGGTTATCGAAAGAAACCAAACCATAATGGTAATTTCAAAAAGAATGGTTTAGGTTTTATTCCACCGAAAAATTATAAAAATGAGAAAACTTATTAACCAAAAACTGTATTTGTTTCAGGAGCAAGTTTGAAGGAAGAAGAAAAGAGCTCATTCTAGAAGCAATCAAACAAAGAGTTCTTTGTAGAAAAACAAAAGTTTGAGAAGAATAGAGCTTATCAAAGAAAGGAAACAAGAACCTGTTACAGATGTCAAGAAGTTGGTCACATTGCCTGGAACTGTCCTATAGCAACCAACATCAAACAGGAAGTTGTTTCTAAACTGAAAGAAAAGATTGTTGAGAAAAATAAACCACCAACTGCAAAATTCAAAGTTTTTAAAAAATTTACATATGAAGTTGGTGAATGTTTGAAGAAAAGATTTTACAAAAGAAGGGTGAATCTTGACAACCAAATGTGGGTTGTTAAGAAATCTGATGTGAAATCTGGCGATGAATCTGATTCCACAAAGTCAGAGGAGCCACAAGTTGAGGTAAAAGATGAAAATTCAGTTCCACCAATGGATGATGTTAATTTTCCACCATTGAGGACTGAAAATTTTAAACAAAAATTTGGTAAGACTGAGATTTCGAATCAATTCTAATCTGAAAAGAAGGAATTTGTTGTTGAAAAGGTTTTTAATGAAAATGTGAAAAAGATTTTTGGAAAGATGGTCGAGGGGAAGGTGAAAGGGGTAAAAGATTTTTATGAAACAAAGAAGGCAACTTACACCCTGAGTGAATCTGAAAAAGTCACATCCAAGTTTGGTCAGGCTTGGATGTCTGTTTTTCATATGTAAAATTCTGACCTGCCAGAGCTCCCAGGTTGGTAAAAGTGGAGCATGAATCGGCATCTTTCTTGAGAAATTCACATTGGTGATATTTCGACCTACAAGTGGTGAATCAAGGACATTAAGTTGTACTTGATTTCCTACAAATGGTATTTTGTTGATTGTTTTTAAAATTGTTATATTTTTCAAAAGGTTGAAGATGAAAGAACAAGATGATGAATTGATCCCCTAACTTACAAATGGTTTTATGATATCAGCAAAACTTATTTTCCGGAAAAACCATTTTGATTAAAACAAACTTAAGTGTTTTGAAATCTTAATGGGAAAATAGTTTGTTGAAAGGGAGAGTTCTGATTGTTTATGCCAAGTGGATGGCGAAATGAAGCAATTCACAACAGTTGTCATTTTTTTGTACAGTTTGTTTTCAATTTTCTTTTAAATGATTTTGAATTTTAGGGGGAGTAAGGAAGTTCAGAAAATCCAAAAACATTTGAAAATTTGAAAAAATCAAAAACATGATAAAATAAAAAATTTAGTTTTGTTGTGAAAAAGAGGAAATGATAGTACATCAGTGGACTATCACAGCATGCTAAAGAATTGAAAAGTCAAATGTGATAAACGATCTCATTGATGATGTGCCAGTAGGTTTTTGCACATTTAGTAGATTGTGTTCGAGATATAAACCTAAATTTCAAACTTACTTATTTCGTGGGGAACATCTCTCGGATATATGGGTAACCCCCGAAATCTTGTTTGAAAGTTCCCTCTTTCTGAGATACTAGGTCTTTATACTCAGTGATATCTGGGGCATTATCCCAGGACTTCTGATTTTGCGGAAGCAATGGCCTAGTCCCCGTATAATACTTTTCGCTTGCTTGAAATATAGCAACCCCCCTCAGCATAAAAAAATGATGAAACATTGCAAAATGCTAATCATGTGCTGTTGAAAAAAAGATTCTCTAAAGGGAACATACCAAAAGTCGAAGCCATCATCTCTCTGATTTTGCGGAAGCAATAGCCTGAGCTCTCATGGCCCTCGCATTTAACCCTTTACAGATATCATCTAGGTATACTCACCTGTAAGACTGAATATTGGGATCTGGATACGGGAGTATATTATGAGGTGGGACACATGTATAAGTTTAAGTCCTTAAAACACTAAATCCGTATCTCGAAACAGTTGAACTTTATGTGAAAATTTAAATGGATCAATATACTGACAATCTAAGTGAATCGTTTAGAACTTAAAATGTTTAAAGCTTAACGGTGTTGGTGATTTGTCTCATAAACTGATATGATCCTCTTACACAAACTCACAAAAATATTGTCTGTAAATATTTCTTTACTGTATTTTCATTTTTATCAAAAATCCAAAAAGATTTTCAGAGTGTTTTAGCATAAATTTTTTGAAAAATTCAAAAAGATTTTCGACAACTGATGTTGAAGAGCTGATTTTCAAAATTCCAAGTGCTAAACATGATGAACAGGTTTGGGAGAGTGTATTTGAAAAGTTTTTTTTTCAAGTGATACATCAAAGTTTAAAAATGTTAAATCATTTTGTACGATACTTACAAATGATGGTGTGTTTGTGTCTACAAGTGATAAGCAAAGTATAAATTTGTAAAATTTTAAATTTGTGAAATTTATTTTTTGGCTAAGAATGTGCAGGTTAGCTAGGTTTTAAAACTGAGCAGAATGTGAAGCCAGGTTACTATCTTGGTATTGCTGATGCTGATAAACTTAAGAAATCAAGAGATCTGATCATGAGAAGATGGAGTCAGATTGAGATCCTGGTAGAGAAAAGAAGAGAAAAGACTGATGATGTTTTATACTGTCAGATACTTCAGGAAGAGTAAAAGACTGATAAAGACTGAAGACGTTGAAGACTCGATACTGAAGACTCGTCAACATTCGAGGGGGAGTCTGTTGGTGCATACGTCTGTCGACTTCGTCTTGTATCGAGTCTTGTATGTGTATAGATAAATCAGGGCACGTTATACGAGGAAACTGTCAAAAATAGGTTAGAAGGTGATTTCACACGAAATTACAGAGTGTAATTTCGCACGAAATTAACTAGTGATTTCACACGAAATCAAAACTAGTAATTTCGCGCGAAATAGGTATTTCGTGTGAAAGTAATTTCGTGTGAACTTGTTCATGCAAAATAGGCAAGACTATAAATAGGTGCCTTGTGATTTCGTTTGAAGGAGTTCCAATTTTTCGATTCCAGAGCCGAAGTGCTGCTGAAGTGTCAACGTGCTGTAAATCTTTGTCAAATCAAGCAAATAGACAGTTAAAGTAAATATCTAGCTGAATCGAACTCGATAAGTCTGTTTCCGCCTTTCGTATTGAGTAGAACGCCTCTGAACGACTCGTTTCGGTCGTGAAAACGATCCTACAAAAAGTCCACTAAACGGGTCAAAATAAATTAAGAAGTTATATGTGGATGAAGTGATTAGAAAGAAACGCATAAATCAATGAATGTAAATGCGTACGCGAACCCCGTAATGGGAGTGAAAACGCTATGGCTTGACAAGCCTGGGATGGGTAGGAAATGTTTGAAAAGACTCTTGATAACATTATTGCAATGTAACTTAAAGTGGGTCGAATAATAGGAAAAGGGATTTATAGACTAGTTGCCTATAAACAAATTTTTAATACGAACAGCGATAGTAAACGGGTCCGTATTTTAATTACGGACACGTTGGAAAAAGAATCGTGTAAAACGGATAAATAATGAGAGAGTTATGCACGTTTTCATAAAATTAAGTTTGGCTGGGAAAATGCAGACCCAGCAACAAACTTCCTGGAAAAACAAGGCCGTCGCGCTACGCGACGTCGAAGCCATTTAGGCGTCGCGTGATGCGACGAGGGTCACGGGCTGCGTAGGTGTTCCCTAACTCCGTCACGCCCCGCGAGAACTGATATTGCTGGCGAATTGTGTTATTTTAATTGTTTGAGCCTTATGACTTGATTAATCATGTTATTTAAATACCATAGCTAACTTTTAAGTTGGTCTTGGTCATAGGTAAATGTCAAGGACTCCCGGATGAAGATCAAGCTCATCGAAGAACCGAGCACGATTAAGACTCAAGCGTTGTAACTATTAAATGACGAATTCAATTATCTTATGTTGTATTATTCTTAAACTGTAAAAGTATTTAATAAACCCGTATTTTTATATGTATGTGTATTCGTAAATACACATTTAATTGTCGTTCTTTGTACGAAAACCTTAAAATAATAACAAGGGTGTTACACATCTTCTACTGCTCTCCGCCAGCGACTCATGCGTATATTATCTGGGGAATTCGCTATGAAAGATTTGGGTTCTCTTTCTTATTTTTTGGGCATACAGTTTACACGCACGGGTGACAATATATTTCTGTCTAAACAAGCGTATGTGCGCGACATTATTCATCTGGCCTCCATGGATTCATGCAAACCTGTCGCCACTCCAGTTGACACTCAGGCAAAGCGGTCTGCTGACTCTGGGTCGTTACATCGTGACCCCACTACTTACCGCAGCTTGGTCGGAGCCCTACAGTACCTAACATTTACTCATCCTGATATCTCCTATGTCGTTCAGCAAATTTACATGCACATGCATTCTCCATGGGTTGATCATTGGAATGCTTTAAAACGCATCATACGGTATATTCAAGGCACCTCTGAATACGGTCTTCATCTTGGGCCGACTAAGAACCTCTCCCTGGTTTCTTATACTGATGCAGATTGGGTGGGTTGCCCTGACACTCGTTGCTCCACCTCTGGTTACTGTGTCTATTTGGGTGCCAATCTCATCTCAAGGTCTTCTAAACGCCATGTAACGCCCTGCTACTTCATACTTTCCATAAATAGAAAGTCTTGTTTGTATTTCTATTTTTGGAAGTCTTGTGTTCTTGTAATCGTTCTTTCTTTGTAACCGTTGTAAAATCCGAGACTTGGATCATAAATAAAACTTGTATTTTGTTAAATTTATGTTGTACATACTTTATACATGCTCATACATTCAATTTCGTGAAACAATTGATGCTAAATCGTAATTCTTGGAAACTATGTGCTAAACTTGCAAATATGTGAAACTTATGCATAAAACATGTTTTGATCGTAACAGACACTTAAAAACGACATTCATATACTTAATTATATTTGGGTTATGTTCTCCATACTTGATTTGCCCTTAAACTATGCTTTTATGGCGAAAACAGCCCCTAAAACACCTAAAAACCCTAATTTAGAAACTTCAGGGGCCAAATTTCAAATAAACAAAACTTAGTCTCCAGCCTTCCCCCTTGTCATGGCCCGCGAACATCCCCTTGTCCTCCTTCACGGCCCGCAAGAACTAGTAATCCGAGACCAGCTCGTTTCAAAAGAGACGAGTTTACCAAAATAGGCGTGAAACCCACAATTTGGTGAACGACTCTCATTCCGCTTATTCTTATTTTGCACGAAATTTCGTCATTTATCTAGGAGTGAAATCCACATCTAAATGGTAAATTTCCAATTCAAACTCTAGTGGACCCTCATCAAAGTGTCGAAATTATATTTTGACCCGACGAGTACCAACCACATTAGGGTACGAAATCGTCAAGTTAGGGGTGAAACCCGCACCTTGTCGATTAAGTCCCATTCCTCGATTTTCGTTCTTGCCAAAGTTTCGATTGTTTCAATCAATTAGAGATGTGTAGTAACTGGAAGGGTAAGATACCGTTAATCGCTTCTCAACGAGAGTATCTTACCTATAGGCCAAAGCACGTTTCTCTAATTTGAAAGGACTTTCGATTCACTTTGGAATAGTCGACGTTTCTCTACCCGAAATAATCCTATGTTTTATGAGCCTCTCTTTTATGTGATTCAATTTATATGTGATTTTATACTTGTTACCTCGTTCGTTTCAAAACCGTTAGACAATTCGCACGTCTCGCGCAATAAAAAACAATAATAATTCTCGTGAACAAATTAAATTTATATTCTTTTTACGCATTCATACGTCTTTATACTTGTTGAATACTTGTTAAACTCATGCTAATTGTGTGAACCCTACGTTGTAACACCCCGTGTTTCGAAAGTCAAAGTCAAGATTAAAGTCAAGGGAAGACAAGATTTCTAATTGCGATCTGTCACTCCTTGCTCAACTCCTGTTTTGACTTCTTTGACTCGTAGAGAGTCTATTTATGTCATCGCGTTTGTTGTATTATGTGGAGTACTTGTTAATAATCGAGGTTTAATCGCATATTAATCGCTAATCGACTTGATCTCACTCCCAACTCGAATTACGTGTTTGGATATTGTTTTACGTGTGTGTGCTACTTACATGTTACTTGTGCATGTTTACTTATATTATGTTTGTGGTAATCAATAGAAACGCAATCGCAACGCTATCTCAATCGAATCGCAGGTGCTAAGCACAAGTTAATTAGGATGATTGTATGATAGAAACGCAATCGCAACGCTATCTCTATCGCATCGCTCCCTCGAATCGCATCGCAAAGCTTAACCCTCGAATCGAAAAGACTAAGATCATCGCGCTGAACACTCGAATCGAGTGGCCAACCGATAGGGTGGCCATCCGATCGGATTGCCACCCGATCGGGCTGCCACCCGATCGGGCTGCCACCCGATCGGGCTGCCACCCGATCGGGCTGCCACCCAATCGACCAGCCACTTATCCCACTTTCCTTTTATGGAAACCCTATAAATACCCCCCATTTGTCACCTCTTTGATGGTGACAGCTCCTTTGTTCGACCAACTCGCTTCAGCCCGCATTTCCTCTGATTTCTCTCAAATCTTGTAAGTTTTCAACCTAAATCTTGTACTTTCTTGAACTACACGCACTCCTACACCTTTCTATCTTTTGAATCTTAACTTTTAACCATGAAATCAGTGGATTTGAGGTGTTCTAGGATGATGTCATCATGGTGTTCTTATGAACTTCATGTTTTGGCTTCAATCCAGCAAGAACAACTTAGATCTGAACGATTTCCACATGATAAAAACAAAGATCTTTCATAGATCTGAACATATTTATGGTGAAAAGGATTGAAAGATGGTTTTGCTAACTTTCTTTCAACTCTTTTACACTCAATGCACTCAAAACCGATAGATTCGGACCTTGCTCTGAACTCTCACTCATTCATAGTGGTGTGTTAGTTCCAAATCTGAATTCCATCCAGGAGATTAATGATTACAGGTTAAACATGAAACACCGTCTCGAACAGTTAACTGGTCGGACTAGGGTGGTTCCTATCCGATCGGGTCACTAAGTCTTGACGAGGTTTCTGTTGTTTGACATGTTATTGTATAGTCTCGAGAAAACACAACTAATGAAACAACCAAGTGTAAAGACGACCAGGTCGACTGGGACGGATTGCCGCCTGATCGGACAGCCATCTGATCGGATTGCCACTCGATCGGTGTGGCAACCCTCATAATTACATGTATCCGTACGATTTATAAATGTTAATTAAAGTGCTTGATGACTGTGCTGAATTACTTAACTGCTTTCTAATTACTGCGTCATACTTACATGTGCTTGTTAACATACTAGTCTTGTGCAGAAAATTGACTAAATAGTCATGTATGCTTTCCTAAGTGTTGGGAATTAAAAGTGTCATAAAAAGTTACATAAAAGACACTATACAGAATAACTTAGCACTTTAACGAACCGGTATCTAACCGAACAACCGGACATTACCCGGGACACCAAAATATTGCAAGAAACGTTGTTTAATTATTTCTTGGCTAGTTATGATCCCCGAACACCATAACACCCACTAGAATATCCACTAACTAACATATGTAACTATATACTTGGAATTTAACTATTAGTTACAAACTTACCATGAAAATGTTACAATTACCCCCCCCCCCCCTAGCCTAGCAATCGGCCATACCATCACCACCTTACCTCCATGATTTTATTTCTTATTTTATTAGATCTTGTGTGATCTTATGGGCAAAATATATGATAGGATCTTATAAGTATGGCTATTGAGATTGTAAGATCTTTCCATATCTTCTCAAGATCACACCATCCCTCACACTCTACTCTCTCCCCCTCGGCTCACATTTCAACCGCCACCACCACCACCTTAACACCACCATATCCATCCATTTCAAGCTCCATTCATGTGTTAGGAGGTGCTTTGTGAAGTTTGAAGCTTGTGGATCATCAACAAGCTTCATTACTTGCTGTTACACACCATTCTCTTCATCTTTTTCACTAGAGTTCTTCCCTAGCCTTTGAGCTAGTTGTAAGTCCATGATTAACCTTTGCTTACTTCCATTTTGAGTAGTTAAAAGATATAATAGGATGAAATAATGCTAGTATGATGTTGTCTTGTTTATGTTGATAATGGTTACTTGATGAAAACTTGTACTCTAGAAATCCGTTATGAACAATGGTACTTGACATGATAAATCTGAGATAAATAAACAATAACCTGCTACAAGTGATGTTAAATGTCGTTGTTGATCACTAAACATGTTAACGGAACAAATAGAACTTGCGTTAGAGCGCTATAAGCTGAAAACAGGAAGATGTCAAACTGTTACAGCCGCCTTTAGTCGGCTGTAACCAGGTCGTAACTTAACGACAAATTGATTTTCTTGAGTATATAACGTGTTATTTCAAAATACGGTTCTAATGGCACTGGAATCATAATTTTTGGACTTCGTTTGCTATTTTTAAAGGGGCGTTTTTCACAGCAGCAAAAGCTGCGTTTTTACAGCTGAAAATGTGTATTATCTTTTTCGTCATAACTTGAAATATGTGTAGAATTAACACATGAAATTTATACTGTAGATGACCACTGATGTCGTTGTAATGCTCCAACTGGAATTTCATCAATCGGACTTACGATGAATTTTAAATAAATTATTCCGTGGACTGCAGTCAGAAAGTGATGAATCTAACTTCAGTCCAGTAAATGATTTTTTAATAAAATATTGATAATGAATTGGATCCCAATTTTTTTACACAGTAATATACGGGTTATTTAAAACATTCTGTACAAGTTTGGTAATTTTTGGAGTAAGTTAACTATTTTATTAAAATACCCGAAAACAGTCCAGTTTTGGATGTTCAAGCTGAAACAATATAACTAGTGATTTGCATGTCTAAATGTCGGTTATGTTATCCGATAATGACCTAACGTGTTACATGTCAATCAAAGTATTATGTGCAATATCGTATGCTTACTCTTGAGTAGCTATAAGTGGAATATTTATATGGGCGTGAACTATTAAAGTGAGTGCATGTTATGTGGTAGATGTGTGTAGGAACTTCGTGCTTATTTGAAGTCACTAATAAACTAAGTGGTAATCATACTAGGACGTGATTGACCAACATCGATTGTTAGCTATTTTATAGAGTCAAACCGAGCAACCAAAGCTAAGTTCACACCCTTTCTAAGGCATGGGATTCCCGGTGGTTGGGAATGGGTTAAGGAACTAAAACGGAACCTGCATATCCTCCTTGGGTAGGATATGTACCGCCATCCTCCATAGGTAGGATGCCAATATTAATCCTGAGTATTCTCCTTGGGTAGAATACGTACGTTCGTCCTCCTTGGGTAGGACAACAACCTTAAACTACTAGCCAAAACTCTATCACCTAAGTCCCTCATTTTATATCGACTTAATCGCCGAGGCCGATGGCGAGCGGGTCATTAGTTAATAGCGCTATTAGGTTTAACAAACCTCACACCGTGCCAGTCAGACGGGTGTGTACTAATGGACTATGGCAAACTGTCAATGATGATAGACATTGACGTACGGCACAACTATTGTTCGTCAGTTGTCGATATGGTAACGGTCTAGTGGTTCACATGGGGAAGCCCCCACTGATTATGGTTATGGTTTGGGAAAGAAGGAATTGGTTAATCATATTTTCAACTACGGGGTAACCCCCACGGCAAGTAAGCCAGCTAACAACAAACCATGTTTTCGAAAACAACTTAAAACAAACACCCAACTATGAACTCGCTCAACTTTATTGTTGATTCGTTGTTACACGCCTTACAGGTCGTTAGATGCTTATGGAGCTTACACGAGGAGAAGGTCGTTGTGGGATATGGACTGCTATGTCCAGTTCTAAACATTTAAACTTTATGAACTTATTTATGTTTTGGCTTTACGTCTTATGCTTCCGCTGTTTAATTTGAACTTGGTTAACTTAGTTGTGAACACCAATTATATTGTGTGGTTGAACTTTTAATTACTCTACTATATTGTTCAATATGATTGGTGGCTTGATCCTGGTCATGTCACGCCTCCAAGCGGTGATACTCCGCGTGTGGATTTTGGGGGTGTGACAGATTGGTATCAGAGCCATTGGTTATAGTGAACATGGTTTTAAAAAGGGAAAAGCTTTTTGACAAAACCAGACTATAACCTGTACAGTGCTCAACGAACCACAACGACGCTTCGCTCCACGTGCAAGACTCGACACAATAGGTGATATGATTTATGTTTATATTGTATGTTTGATAGTCCACAAAGTGCATTAGTTAACGTGATAACTACTATTTGAACCTTGTGTGCTTACTCTCTGCTGTCATCCCACGCTTACGCACTTTCGCGACACTTTTCTCACTTACGTTGCTTCGTTGTGAAGATCATGGGTGGACGTTTGAACTTGACTCAAGCCCAGCTGACAGCTCTAATCAACGAACGAGTGGCTGAGGCACTCGCAACTGTCCCTGCAGGAGGTCAGCATGCTCAACCACCCGTATGTACGTTCAAAACGTTCATGGATTGCCGACCTAGTACTTTCAGAGGTACAGAAGGAGCTGTAGGACTTCTTCACTGGTTCGAGAAGATTGAGTCTGTTTTTGAGATGTGCGAATGCCCTGAAGATCGTAGGGTGAAATTTGCTACTGGAACACTCGAAGGTGCTGCGTTAACCTGGTGGAAAGCACAGGTTCAACTGCTAGGGCTGGCGGTTGCTAATGCCACCCCATGGAACGACTTCAAAAATTTGATCAAAGAAGAGTATTGTAGTCGTGACGACATCCACAAGCTAGAGGTGGAATTTTTCAATTTGAAGATGACGGGGTCTGAAATCGAGGCATACACAAAGAGATCGAACGAATTAGCTATCTTGTGTCCTACTATGGTGGATCCTCCTATCAAGCGCATCGAGCTGTACCTTAAGGGTTTGGTGCCAGAAATTCAAAGCCACATGACCTCGGCTAATCTTGGCACCATTCAGCAAATCATTCGGTTGGCTCATCGTCTCACTGATCAGGCGGTTGAGCAGAACAAGCTGCCCAAGCGTATTAGCGCTACTACTACTGATGCTCCCAGTGATAACAAGCGCAAGTGGGATGGAAATTCGGGCAGAGGTTCTACATCAGTTCAGTCTCAGTCCCAGCAGCGGAAGACTGATGACTACCAGAGTCCTGGTCAGCAATCTGTTGGTAATCAAGGACAGGGTGGATACCGAGGGAGCCACCCCAAGTGCAACCGGTGCAACAAGCATCATAGCGGGCAGTGCCACAAGGTCGTTGTCTGAGGTGTAACAAGTTTGGTCATGAAGCAAAGGATTGCAGGGGCGCACGACCAGCAAATCAGAATCGCCAACAACAACAACAAGCTCCACATAACCACCACCAGCAGCAGCAACAGTAGGGCAATAAAGGATGCTTTCAGTGTTGCGCTGAAGGCCACTTTAAGAGGAACTGTCCTCAGCTGAACCAGAATCAGAATAACAACAACCAAGGAAATGGGAACAACAATAGAGGCAACAATGGAGGCAACAACGGGGGTAACAATAATGGCAATGGCGCCCGAGGACGTGTTTTCGTGCTAGGTCAGGGTGATGCAAGGAACGATCCCAACGTGGTGATGGGTAAGTTTCTTCTGGATGATTTCTTTGTTACTGTTTTATTCGATTCGGGTGCCGATACTAGTCATGTGTCCTTAAAAGTTAGCCAAATGCTTAAGCGCACTCCAACACTTTTGAACACCAAACACACGGTAGAGTTAGCAAACGGTAAAAGTCTCGAGGCCACACACATAGTTAAGGGTTGTAACCTCGTCTTAGCTGGTCAGACCTTCTCTATCGATCTTATCCCTATCGTACTTGGTAGTTTTAACGTCGTTATTGGGAGGGATTGGCTATCTCAACATCAAGCGAAGATTATTTGCAAGGGGAAAACCGTCCGTATTCCTCGCTCTGGTGAAGAACCCCTCGTGATTCATGGCGACAAGAGTGGTGTTGTTATGGGCATCATCTCTTTCCTTAAGGCCCAGAAGTGGTTGCGAAAGGGCCACACTGCTATCCTAGCCCTCGTTTCCGATACATCCTCGAAGGAAAAGAAGATAGAAGACATTCCTATTGTGCGCGACTTTCCTGAGGTATTTCCCTAGGAATTACCTGGTCTTCCGCCTCATCGTCAAGTCGAGTTTCAAATCGAGCTAACTCCTGGGGTAGTACCCATACCCCGTACGCCTTATCGCTTAGCCCCATCGGAACTAGAGGAATTGTCCACTCAATTGCAAGACCTCTTGGACAAGGGTTTTATTCGCCCTAGCTCTTCGCCTTGGGGAGCTCCAGTGTTATTTGTGAAGAAGAAAGACGATACCTTCAGAATGTGTATTGACTACCGCGAACTCAACAAGGTGACCGTAAAGAATCGTTATCCTCTTCCACACATTGATGACTTATTCGACCAGTTGCAAGGGTCGAGTTTCTACTCAAAGATTGACCTGAGGTCAGGGTAACATCAGCTGAGAGTCCGAGATGAGGACATCTCCAAGACAGCATTTAGAACTCGTTATGGGCATTACGAGTTTCTGGTTATGCCCTTCGGATTGACGAATGCACCAGCGGTCTTCATGGATCTCATGAACATAGTGTGCAAGCCCTACCTGGATAAGTTCGTCATTGTTTTCATCGACGACATCCTGATCTATTCGAAGAGTCAGGAGGAACACGAGCATCACCTGAGACTTATCTTGGAAACTTCTTCGAGTAGAGCAGCTGTATGCTAAGTTTTCAAAATGCGACTTTTGGCTTCGTGAAGTCCATTTCTTAGGCCACGTGGTAAACAAGGATGGGATCTATGTGGATCCATCCAAGGTAGACTCGATCAAGAACTGGCCTGCACCCCGTACACCAACAGAAATCCGCCAATTCTTGGGTTTGGCAGGATATTACAGAAGGTTTATCAAGGATTTCTCAAAGATTGCGCAACCTCTCACCTCGCTAACTCAGAAAGGTGTAACCTATCATTGGGGTGATGCCCAGGAATCTGCTTTTCAGCACTTAAAAGATAGAATTTGTAGCGCGCCTATTCTTTCGTTACCTGAAGGCACAGATGATTTTGTGGTTTATTGCGACGCTTCCATCCATGGACTTGGTTGTGTGTTGGTGCAACGAGATAAGGTCATTAACTACGCATCGCGCCAACTTAAAGTTCACGAAAGGAACTACACTACGCACGACTTGGAATTGGGAGCAGTTGTTTTCGCACTTAAGATATGGAGACATTACCTGTACGGTACCAAGTGCACCATTTACACCGATCACAGGAGTCTCGAGCATATCTTCAAGCAAAAGGAATTAAACATGCGACAACGTAGATGGGTCGAGCTCTTGAATGATTATGAATGTGCGATCATATACCACCCGGGCAAAGCCAATGTTGTGGCAGACGCCCTCAGTCGAAAGGATACTACACCCAAACGTGTGCGAGCGTTACAACTTACCATCCAATCTAGTCTTCCTACTCAGATACGAGATGCTCAGGTTGAAGCATTGAAAGCAGAGAACATCAGGGCGGAGTCCCTACGAGGATCAAGAAAACGGTTAGAACAAAAAGAAGACGGCGCCTACTATGTAAACGGGCGCATCTGGGTTCCACTCTATTGTAATCTACGTGAGCTTGTGATGGATGAGGCACACAAGTCTCGCTATTCAGTACATCCTCGTTCGGATAAGATGTACCACGACTTAAAGACTATATACTGGTGGCCTAGCATGAAAGCCAACATAGCAACCTACGTCAGCAAATGTTTGACTTGTGCGAGAGTCAATATTGAATATCAGAAACCATCAGGCCTACTCCAACAACCAGAGATCTCGACATGGAAATGGGAGCAAATTTCCATGGATTTCGTTACTGGCCTGCCAAGATCCCAACGCGGAAATGACACTATTTCGGTGATAGTGGATCGATTGACTAACTCTGCACACTTCTTGGCTATCAAGGAAACTGACAAGTTTTCTACTCTAGCAGACATCTACCTAAAGGAAGTAGTATCAAGGCACGGAGTGCCAACCTCCATCATTTCTGATCGTGACTCGCGTTTTACTTCTGAACTGTGGAAAGCTATGCACAAGTCCTTTGGCTCACGTTTAGATATGAGCACCGCTTATCATCCACAGACGGATGGGCAGTCTGAACGTACCATCCAAACCCTTGAAGACATGCTTAGGGCATGTGTATTCGACTATGGTAGTGGCTGGGAAAAACACCTCCCGTTAGTGGAGTTTTCGTATAACAACAGTTACCACACCAGTATCCAGGCCGCTCCGTTCGAGGCATTGTACGGACGGAAGTGCCGATCACCTCTTTGTTGGGCAGAGGTTGGCGACAGTCAAATCATTGGCCCAGAACTTGTAGTAGATACGACTGAGAAGATTGCTCAGATACGACAATGAATGGCGGTAGCTCGTGACCGTCAGAAAAGCTACGCTGATAAGCGCAGGAAACCACTCGAGTTCCATGTTGGGAATCGAGTGCTACTTAAAGTCTCACCTTGGAAAGGTGTAGTTCGTTTTGGTAAACGAGGCAAACTCAATCCGCGTTATGTCGGACCATTCGAAATCATTGAGAAAATTGGCAAAGTCGCTTACAAGTTGAATCTACCTGAAGAACTCAGCGGAGTTCACAACGTATTCCACGTGTCAAATCTGAAAAAGTGTCTGTCAGTTGAGACCCTCATAGTTCCCTTAAAGGAGCGACCAGTTGCGATTCGTTGATGAACCAGTTGAAATCACAGACCGAGACGTTAAGATTCTCAAGCGTACCAGAACACCCCTTGTTCGAGTTCGTTGGAACTCCCGTCGTGGCCCAGAGTATACCTGGAAACGAGAAGAAAAAAATGAAACACAAGTATCCCCAGTTGTTTGAGAAAAGTGCAACCACTACTGAGGCTGAAGCTACTGCGGAATTTCAGGACGAAATTCCAAACCAACGGGGGGATGATGTGACACCCCAGGAAAAACCAGTAAACACGCAACGTAACTACCTTCCTCAGTAACCACGTGCTAAATTTCGGGACGAAACTTTCTTAACAGGGGGAGAATGTGACAACCCTCATAATTACATGTATCCGTACGATTTATTAATGTTAATTAAAGTGCTTGATGACTATGTTGAATTACTTGACTGCTTTCTGATTACTGAGTCATACTTACATATGCTTGTTAACATACTAGTCTTGTGCAGAAAATTGACTAAATAGTCCTGTATGCTTTCCTAAGTGTTGGGAATTAAAACTGTCATAAAAAGTTACATAAAAGACACTATACTGAATAACTTAGCACTTTAACGAACCGGTATCTAACCGAACAACCGGACATTACCCGGGACACCAAAATATTGCAAGAAATGTTGTTTAATTATTTCTTGGCTAGTTATGATCCCCTACCACCATAACACCCACTAGAATATCCACTAACTAACATATGTAACTATATACTTGGAATTTAACTATTAGTTACAAACTTACCATGAAAATGTTACAATTACCCCCCCTAGCCTAGTAATCGGCCATACCATCACCACCTTACCTCCATGATTTTATTTCCTATTTTATTAGATCTTGTGTGATCTTATGGACAAAATATATGATAGGATCTTGTAAGTATGGCTATTGAGATTGTAAGATCTTTCCATATCTTCTCAAGATCACACCATCCCTCACACTCTACTCTCTCCCTCTCGGCTCACATTTCAACCACCACCACCACCACCTTAACACCACCATATCCATCCATTTCAAGCTCCATTCATGTGTTAGGAGGTGCTTTGTGAAGTTTGAAGCTTGTGGATCATCAAGGAGCTTCATTACTTGCTGTTACACACCATTCTCTTCATCTTTTTCACTAGAGTTCTTCCCTAGCCTTTGAGCTAGTTGTAAGTCCTTGATTAACCTTTGCTTACTTCTATTTTGAGTAGTTAAAAGATATAATAGGATGAAATAATGCTAGTATGATGTTGTCTTGTTTATGTTGATAATGGTTACTTGATGAAAACTTGTACTCTAGACATCTGTTATGAACAATGGTACTTGACATGATAAATCTGAGATAAATAAACAATAACCTACTGCAAGTGATGTTAAATGTCGTTGTTGATCACTAAACATGTTAACGGAACAAATAGAATTTGCGTTAGAGCGCTATAATCTGAAAACAGGAAGATGTCAAACTGTTACAGCCGCCTTCAGTCGGCTGTAACCAGGTCGTAACTTAACGACAAAATGATTTTCTTGAGTATATAACGTGTTATTTCAAAATACGGTTCTAATGGCACTGGAATCATAATTTTTGGACTTCGTTTGCTATTTTTAAAGGGTCGTTTTTCACAGCAGCAAAAACTGCGTTTTTACTAAATGTGTATTATGTTTTTCGTCATTACTTGAAATCTGTGTAGAATTAACTTATGAAATTTATACTGTAGATGACCACTGATGTCATTGTAATTATCCAACTGGAATTTCATCAATCGGACTTACGATGAATTTTAAATAAATTATTCTGTGGACTGCAGTCAGAAAGTGATGAATCTGACTTCAGTCCGGTAAATGATTTTTTTATAAAATATTGGTAATGAATTGGATCCCGATATTTTTACATAGTAATATTTGGATTGTTTAAAACATTATGTAAAAGTTTGGTAATTTTTGGAGTAAGTTAACTATTTTATTAAAATACCCGAAAACAGTCCAGTTTTGGATGTTCAAGCTGAAACAATATAACTAGTGATTTGCATGTCTAAATGTCGGTTATGTTATCCGATAATGACCTAACGTGTTACATGTCAATCAAAGTATTATGTGCAATATCGTATGCTTACTCTTGAGTAGCTATAAGTGGAATATTTATATGGGCGTGAACTATTAAAGTGAGTGCATGTTATGTGGTAGATGTGTGTAGGAACTTCGTGCTTATTTGAAGTCACTAATAAACTAAGTGGTAATCATACTAGGACGTGATTGACCAACATCGATTGTTAGCTATTTTATAGAGTCAAACCGAGCAACCAAAGCTAAGTTCACACCCTTTCTAAGGCATGGGATTCCCGGTGGTTGGGAATGGGTTAAGGAACTAAAACGGAACCTGCATATCCTCCTTGGGTAGGATATGTACCGCCATCCTCCATAGGTAGGATGCCAATATTAATCCTGCGTATTCTCCTTGGGTAGAATACGTACGTTCGTCCTCCTTGGGTAGGACAACAACCTTAAACTACTAGCCAAAACTCTATCACCAAAGTCCCTCATTTTATATCGACTTAATCGCCGAGGCCGATGGCGAGCGGGTCATTAGTTAATAGCGCTATTAGGTTTAACAAACCTCACACTGTGCCAGTCGGACGGGCGTGTACTAATGGACTATGGCAGTCAATGATAATAGACATTGACGTAGGGCACAACTATTGTTCGTCAGTTGTCGATATGGTAACGGTCTAGTGGTTCACATGGGGAAGCCCCCACTGATTATGGTTATGGTTTGGGAAAGAAGGAATTGGTTAATCATATTTTCAACTATGGGGTAACCCCCACGGCAAGTAAGCCAGCTAACGACAAACCATGTTTTCGAAAACAACTTAAAACAAACACCCAACTGTGAACTCGCTCAACTTTATTGTTGATTCGTTGTTACATGCCTTACAGGTCGTTAGATGCTTATGGAGCTTGCACGAGGAGGAGGTCGTTATGGGATATGGACTGCTATGTCCAGTTCTAAACATTTAAACTTTATGAACTTATTTATGTTTTGGCTTTACGTTTTATGCTTCCGCTGTTTAATTTGAACTTGGTTAACTTAGTTGTGAACACCAATTATATTGTGTGGTTGAACTTTTAATTACTCTACTATATTGTTCAATATGATTGGTGGCTTGATCCTGGTCATGTCACGCCTCCAAGCGGTGATACTCCGCGTGTGGATTTTGGGGGTGTAACAATCGTACAGCCACCCGATCGGCGTGCACCTAGGTCCCACACTTAAGCTATTTTCAATTTATTCAAGGATCTAAACGTTGAAACGGATTACCATCCGATCGAGTGACCGTCCGATCGTGTGACGTTGGGACCTTGATACTTAAACAATTTTCAACGTGTTCAGTACGTACGGATTGCCACCCGATCGGACAGTCATCCGATCGAGTGACCGTCCTGCTGTGAACATTTTCTCACTCTGAGAAGTCTCGCCAATCAGATTGTTGTCCGATCGAACGGCCGTTCGATCGGCCGACCTGTAAGGTAGAGATACTTCTCTATTTTTAAAATGCTACAATGAAAGCTTCAAAAGTCAAACCGTCATACACAAGCACATCCTCACCAAGCGAGGTGACAATCCGATCGGATTACCATCCGATCCTCGGTACACTTGTATCGTTTTACGCGCCGCTTATCGTTTATGCTATCGTTAACTGTTCAGGCTAACCTCACTCTAAGAACTCCCTTCAATCCACAATTCCATCGTAGTGAGTATACTCGAACCCTTTTTTCTTTACGCACTTTTGGGTGTTACAAACGTTACTCATTCTAAATCACATCAAACACACTACACAATATTTTAACGCTAGCCGCTATTGTATGTTCTACGTGACTCGATGAATGCTTGTTTGTTATGTTTACATATAGATTGCTGTCTACCTGCCTTAGCAACGATAGTGCTATTTTTTAGACTCAGCACCTGTTCACTCAGGGGTTGTTAAGGACAATTAATTACATGGTTCACAGTGGTGAATATGTATTACGAACTGCCTTGGGCAGTCAACCCGCAGTCTTTGGTATCGATAGGATCATGTCGATAACTAACGTGCTTCATGTCACACGTTGTACGTACTGGTTATGCGTAGTCGATTTCGAACTCTACTATGCTATTATTAAACTTGTAGGCTCACCTTTACACTATGTGTATTGATTGTTACTTTAACGTATGTGGCAGGTGCATAAGATGCTAGGATGCCTTGTTTGCTGTTTGATGAAATCGAGGCTAGGAAAGAGTCCTAGAAACAAATAAGTAAATTGTCTATTATGAAATCTGAGTTGTCGGAACAGAACTACTTGTCTTGATTTTATCTGTAATAACTATGCTACTTATTATGTCATGTTATGGGACGTGATGCTTTTAAATAATTGGTAATCGTAGTTGTTATGGAAACTTCTAGACAATCTGTTTCGCTCAGTGCCACGCCCCGATGTTTCCGCCATCGGTTGGGGTGTGACAGATTGGTATCAGAGCCATAACTATAGGGAATTAGGCAAGACTTGACCTAGTCCGGGTTAATGTCTTAGGAACCACCTAGTCTATAGTTAGGTACCAACAGACCGACTTGTGCACACCCTCTAGGGGTTTTGTACGAGCTTGCTTGCAATAGCTCGCTGTACTCGCTTACACTACACTATCACCGCATCCAAATTTTCAAAAATGAACGAGTGATTAAGTTGAGACTAGGTGTGAAAACCGCAAACTCTCGACCAAATTGCTTGTCCGACCCACATTTTTATCAATAAACAAGGGGATTTGCGTTGAATTAGGAGTGGAATCCATACTTTAACGCAGATTTTCCCCGTATTTTATCAACACAGGAACGAAGTTGTTAAGTCAGGGGTGAAACCTGAACCTTGACGACTTACTCCGATCTCTATTTTGTTTTACAAAACTCTCACCAAAGTCTCGGTGAATTCCAAGAACTCTAGTGCTTGAATAGCCGAAAGGATGGATGCCATTCACCGCATGTCGATGATAGAGCACAATCTATTAGGCTAACAAGGACTTTTGAGTACATCCTTGTGAATAATCGAACCACTTTGGAAAGTCGACGTCTATCTAGCCAAAGACAACCCATTCCTGATTTCTATGAGTTTCGATTCTGAGCCCGCAACTGCTGACTCTGATATTTGTCAATTTTATGTGGAAATTTATGTGTTTTATGTGATTATACGTTTTGATTTCTAGTGGATTATTCATTTTCGCTGTTTATTTCAATCAACACGCACAACACGCTACACGACCGCCTACAAATCGCTGATTATAATTCGCAATCGCTGCTCGATACTCGCAATCACTGTGATTAATCGTTATACGCGCCGTGAAGGATAGGGAATACGTGCAACATATAGCTAGGTTTCTTTATTCTGACTGCTACATGTGTTTTTGTACAGTACGTGCTTATATGCTTCAGTGCTTTATGTGTTTATGTGCTTCTGTGCTTATGTGAATCTGTGATTACGTGTCTATATGAATACGTGTTACATGACTATGTTCCTGAGTTTAGTAGTACTAGGCGTGTGAAGTGAGATTCGATTATATTGTGTTTGAATCCTATGGCGATGTCTGTTGCAGACAATGTCGTCATCCGGACCCCGTTACTCTCGACATGCTCGCCGAGAACAGAGAGACAAACGCCTTGCAACACTCGTCGCTGAACAGATAGAAAAAGTCATCCCGCAGATCGTTAGCGACCTACAAGAGAATGCTAGCAAGTCTTCTGAAGAGTCCAGGACTGAGACTCCTAAAGATGCTCCCAAAGCTGCTTTCAGCTTTAAGCAGTTCAAAGCTTGCGGACCGAAAGAATTTACTGGCGAAGATGGCCCTATGGCCTTATTTCAATGGTTTAATTCGATTGAGTCACCCTGCGCCAGAGTGGCTGTCCTGATGATCTCCGCACTCTCAACGCGACCGGCGTCTTTCAGTCCCGCGCTCTAGACAGGTGGACGGCCTAGAGGAACAAACGCGGAAACGACGCGGCTTATGGTTTGACATGGGATGAGTTGAAGAACGTCATGTTGGAAGAGTTCTGCCCTCCCCATGAGCGCCAAAAGTTGGAGGACGAATTCTGGCATATCAAGCAGAAGGATGGTAACAATGCTGCTTTAACTGCTCGCTTCAAACAGCTTAGCATAATTTGTCCTGATCAACTCAAGATTTCTGATATAACGATCAAGAAGTACATTCAAGCTCTACCCGCCTGTGTCAAAGATTTTGTACAAGCTTCAAAGCCAGCAACAATCAAAGAAACTTACCTGCTTGCCTTGGAAATCAACGACAAGCGAGTCAAGTCTGGCTTCTAGGATAAAGCCGCCAAGAATCTCCACCAAGCTACCACTACACCTACCGCTGAAGCCACCGCTACCCCTCAGTCTTCAAAGGCCTCTCGCCGCAAGAGGAAGAACAACAGCAACTCCAGCAACAAGAACTGTGCTGTTACCACTGCTGCCCCACTCTAAGCTGTACCAGCTCAGCAGCAAACTCAACACCGCCAGGTTGCGGTACCAGTAACCCAAGCACCGCCGGTAAAGCGTGCTTATACTGGTCCTCATCCCGTTTTCCCGACATACACCTATCATCATCCTGTGGGAATTGCTTGCAGATTTTGTGTACATTGCAACATGTACGGCCATTTCACCGTCAACTGCCGTACAGGTCCTCGACAAGCGTCAGCACCAGCTACTGCTCATCAAGCTCTGCTCCCAGCCCCTCAAGGCCAACAAGCAGCTCAGGCACCCGTGGTCAATGCTAGAGTCTGCTTTGCATGTGGTGATCCTAACCACTTCGCAAACATGTGCCCCAATCGGATTGTGAAGCAAGAGCCGCAACAACAGCAACAGCAGCAGCCTCAGCAGCAACAGCAGCAAGCAGCGCGCACTCGAACCTTCAACATCAATGTGCGCTAAGCCCAAGCCGACAACAACGTGGTCAATGGTACGTTCCTTGTGAATGGTATTTATGCTTCGTGTTTGTTTGGTACTGGAGCCGATAACTGTTTTTTGTCATTTGAGTTTGAAAAGCTCCTTAATCATAAGCGCGCCCATCTCCCCTCGATGTTCGATGTTGAAGTCGCCACCGGAAGAACTGTCGCTGTCAATTCTGTCCTTCGTGATTGTACTCTCGAGCTCAACAATCACATCTTTCCTATCGATCTTATTCCGATGCAGCTCGGTAGTTTTGATGTCATCGTAGGCATGGACTTTCTTCGTGAAAACCATGATGAAGTTGTGTGCTTCGATAAGAAGATTTGATTTTCACTCGCTAATGGTGATCAATTGTATGTTTATGGTGAAGTCGCATCGAAGAAACTCCAACTCATGTCGTGTGTTCAGGCTAGCAAGTATCTCCGCAAGGAATACTAAGCTTTTCTGGCACATATTGTAGTAGAGGAGAAAAAGGAAGTTAAGGAGGTGAAAGACGTCCCCGTTGTTTGTGAATTCCCTAACGTTTTTCCTGAGGATCTCCCAGGTTTACCACCAAGTCGTGATATCGACTTTCGCATCAACCTCATTCCTGGAGCAAATCCTGTTGCAAGAGCTCCTTATCGACTCGCTCCATCCGAAATGCGTGAACTCTCGAGTCAACTCCAGGAACTTCTTGATAAAGGCTTCATTCACCCTAGCACCTCTCCTTGGGGTGCTCCAGTCCTTTTCGTCAAAAAGAAGGATGGGTCATTCCAGATGTGCATCGAATATCGGGAATTGAATAAGCTGACAGTCAAGAATCGTTATCCCCTACCTCGCATTGATGATTTGTTTGACCAGTTACAAGGTGCTACGTGTTTCTCCAAGATCGACTTACGCTCAGGCTACCATCAATTACACATTCAAGAATAAGATATTCCCAAGACCGCTTTTCGAACTCGATACGGCCACTACGAGTTTGTTGTTATGCCTTTTGGTCTAACCAACGCACCTGCGGTTTTCATGGATCTGATGAATCGCGTGTATAAACCTTTTCTCGACCGCTTCGTCATTGTGTTCATCGATGATATCCTAATCTATTCCAAGTCGAAAACCGAACACGCGCAGCATCTACGTTTGGTTCTCGAGCTACTCCAGGGGAATCGACTCTATGCCAAGTTCTCCAAGTGTGAATTATGGCTAGAGGAGGTACAATTCCTCGGTCACATTGTCAATAGTCAAGGTATTCACGTCGACCCCGCGAAGATCGAAGTTGTCAAGAGTTGGGTTACGACTAAGAACCCGTCTGAAGTCCGTTCTTTTTTCATACTAACGGGCTATTATCGCCGATTTATCAAAGGATTCTCAAAAATCGTTGTGCCGCTTACCTCTCTCACGCAAAAAGACAAGCCTTTTGTTTAGGGAACCGGACAAGAGACTGCCTTTCAAACCCTCAAGTATATGCTTTGCAATGCTCCTGTCCTCACTTTACCCGACGGAAATGATGACTTTATCGTCTATTATGTTGCCTCGAACCTTGGTCTTGGTTGTGTTTTCATGCAACGAGACAACCGATAGGGTGGCCATCCGATCGGATTGCCATCCGATCGGGCTGCCACCCGATCGGACTGCCACCCAATCGACCAGCCACTTGTCCCACTTTCCTTTTATGGAAACCCTATAAATACCCCCCATTTGTCACCTCTTTGATGGTGACAGCTCCTTTGTTCGACCAACTCGCTTCAGCCCGCATTTCCTCCGATTTCTCTCAAATCTTGTATGTTTTCAACCTAAATCTTGTACTTTCTTGATCTACACGCACTCCTACACCTTTCTATCTTTTGAATCTTAACTTTTAACCATGAAATCAGTGGATTTGAGGTGTTCTAGGATGATGTCATCATGGTGTTCTTATGAACTTCATGTTTTGGCTTAAAATCCACCAAGAACAACTTAGATCTAAACGATTTCCACATGAATAAACAAACATCTTTCATAGATCTGAACATATTCAAGGTGAAAAGGATTGAAAGATGGTTTTGCTAACTTTCTTTCAACTCTTTTACACTCAATGCACTCAAACCGATAGATTCAGACCTTGCTCTGACCTCCCACTCATTCATAGTGGTGTGTTAGTTCCAGATCTGAATTCTATCCAGGAGATTAATGATTTCGGGTTAAACATGAAACACCATCTCGAACAGCTAACTGGTCGGATTAGGGTGGTTACTATCCGATCGGGTCACTAAGTCTTGACGAGGTTTCTGTTGTTTGACACGTTATTGTACAGTCTCGAGAAAACGCAACTAACGAAACAACCAAGTGTAAAGACGATCAGGTTGACTAGGACGGATTGCCGCCCGATTGGATAGCCATCCGATCGGATTGCCACTCGATCGGACAGCCACCCGATCGGCTTGCACCTGGGTCCCACACTTAAGCTATTTTCAATTTATTCAAGGATCTAAACGTTGAAACGGATTATCACCCGATCGGATTGCCATCCGATCGAGTGACCGTCCGATCGTGTGAATTTGAGACCTTGATACTTAAACAATTTTCAACATGTTCAGTACGTACGGATTGCCACCCGATCAGACAGTCATCCGATCGAGTGACCGTCCTGTTGTGAACTTGTTCTCTGTAACATCCCGAAAATACGAGTTCATAAATTTACAATTTAGTTGTAAATTAATTAGTAGAATAAACTAACTAGAAATGACACTAACTAAGTTAGTTAGTCACTTATGAGTAGTTAGGGGTTCAAACAAACAAAAAGTGAAAGATGAAGGACTAAATGTGCCTAAATGGAAACTAATTTATTGAAATAAGAAAATTAAAAACATAAAATACATTTTCTGTGTTTGTTGAAGTCGACCAACATCAGGGGCGACCCCAGGCTCCCTCTAAACCCTAAACATTCACAAAACAACCAAATTGAAGGTCTAAATCTGATCAAAAACGAAAATCGAGCATAGATTACTGATCCTCATCACAAGGGGATTACAAGGTATGTAAAATTTTGAGAAATCTCTCAACTTGAAATTCTCATGATTTTGGGAAATCTGAAATTTGATGATGCATGTTTGTGTTTTGGTTAGCTTAGTGATGATATAGTGTCTAGAAGTAAAATCTAGACAACTACATGTGAAATCATGTCCGAATTCAGGAAATTCCAAGAACACCTTGACGGTGGGTTATGGGTTTTACAAGATAATGATGAACACTAGGGTTTAGAATGATTATGCTAGTGTAATTTGGTCATAGAAAGTGATTTCAGAAAAATAGGATGTTTAAATGCTATATGAAAGCTTAATTGATGTTAATTCAGCGAAATAGCAAGTTATGAACTTAGATATGAATAATATAAAATTCTGCCCGTTAAGTGTTTGTAAAAATGCCTCAAAGAAGGCTCGAAATTGAAATCTAAAGTTTAAACGCATGATTGTGATGATTTGACAAAATTATGCGAAATATGATTGTAATGGAGTTCTAAATACAATGTGATTGAACTCTATAGGAAAGGAAGCCGGAGCTACGAGCGGACAAGCTGGTGTAAACGCACGACTAAAAGGTGTGCTTTGAAGGTACGTAACTTTACCCGTTACATTAAGTAAATTTTGATAATTATCATATGAGTAGTTAAATTTAGAATAAGGGTTGTTTGAATTAAAGCGGTGATGTTGCTATATTGAATAATAGATCCAGAGAGTGGTTAGAACTCATTGGTAGTCGTTATAAAGGAGGATTCCTTAGACGAGCCAAACGGGTCGAATAATCAATTAAGACATGGATAATGTTCCGTAACATGATGAATTGAACCTTGTTATTGGTTAAATAGTTGATATATCATAAGTACGAGAATCTAACACGTTGGCTGTAGGAAATGAGAATTCCGAACATTTAGCTTTGGCAAAAACTAACAAAATCAGTCAAATAATATATGCCCAGAGTCTACCGTAAGTTACGGTGGTACCGTAACTTACGGTAGAGGTAAAAGACTTACGGTGGTCTTCTCCTGTTTTACGGTGGACCAGAACTTTAAATTGACTACCGGTAGATACCGTAAGTTACGGTAGAGCCTGGAAAGTTTTGTAAATTTTTGTATTTTACAACTAATCCAATCCGTTTCGACCATAGTTTCGATTGTGTAATATTTCTAAGAACTCATTTATTAATGTTTAATATAAACATTTCAGTTTCTAGGTACTCAAAGATTACGGATGGCGGTCAAGCAAACTTTTGAAGAACCGAACACAACTTTTGAAGCTTCCGCAATGTTTTAATCTTACTTAGACTTTGTTTATAAATGTAAACAATTAGTTAAACAACTTTTGAATGTTCCAACTTAGTCGTTAGTTGACTAAGGTTTATGCTACTTATGAACTTGACTTATGAAACTTATGTTAAATTGGTATCTTTTGTATAAAAATGACAAAAATTATTATTAAATTCAAGTAAAATTAGACGGGTGTTACATTCTCACTCTGAGAAGTCTCTCCAATCGGATTGTTGTCCGATCGAACGGCCGTTCGATCGACCGACCTGAAAGGTAGAGATACTTCTCTATTTTTAAAATGCTACAACGAAAGCTTCAAAAGTCAAACCATCATACACAAACACATCCTCACCAAGCGAGGTGACAATCCAATCGAATGGCCATCTGATCGGATGACCATCCGAATGAATTGTCACCCGATCGACTGGCCATCCGATCGGATTGCCATCCGATCAGATTACCATCTGATCCTCGGTACACTTGTATCATTTTACGCGCCGCTTATCGTTTATGCTATCGTTAACTGTTCAGGCTAACCTCCCTCTAAGAGCTCCCTTCAATCCACACTTCCATCGCAATGATTATACTCGAACCCTTTTTGCTTTATGCACTTTTGGGTGTTACATACGTTACTTATTCTAAATCACATTAAAAACACACTACTGTATGTTATACGTGATTCGATGAATGCTTGTTTGTTATGTTTACACATAGATTGTTGTCTACCTGCCTTAGCAATGATAGTACTATTTGTTTGGACTCAGCACATGTTCACTCAGGGGTTGTTAAGGACAATTAATTACATGGTTCATAGTGGTGAATATTTATTACGAACTATCTTGGGCAGTCTACCCGTAGTCATTGGTATCGATAGGATCATGTCGATAACTAACGTGCTTCACGTCACACGTTGTACATACTGGTTATGCGTAATCGATTTCGAACTCTACTATGCTATTATTAAACTTGTATGCCCACATTTACACTATGTGTACTGACTGTTACTTTAACGTATGTGGCAGGTGCATAAGATGCTAGGACGCCTTGTTTGCTGTGTGATGAAATCGAGGCTAGGAAAGAGTCCTAGAAACAAATAAGTAAATTGTCTATTGTGAAATCTGAGTTGTCGGAACAGAACTACTTGTCTTGATTTTTGTCTCTAATAACTATGCTACTTATTATGTCATGGTATGGGACGTGATGCTTTTAAATAATTGGTAATCGTAGTTGTTATGGAAACTTCTGGACAATCTATTTCGCTCAGTGCCACGCCCCGATGTTTCCGCCATCGGTTGGGGTGTGACATATGTGATACATCATGCTTACATACTTATACTTGCAAATTTATTTTGAATTTATGATCAAGTCTCATCCTTTCCTTCTCTTTCAATCCTATAGATATCGTCAAGCGCATCCAAAAATCTCCAATCAAAGAAGGGTTCTAGTTCCAACTCAATGTCGCAAAAGGATTGTATGAAATTCATGGCCAAGTAAATGGCTAAGGTCATACCTGACATTGTTAGCAAGATTCAGCCGAACCCTGATTCACCGCATGGATCTGTCGACTTTAAGGCATACAAACCCAAATCAACCTTTCAATTCAAGCAATTCATGGCTTGTAGACCCTTGGAGTTTACAGGCAAGGATGGCGCCACCGCCATGATGAATTGGTTTGACGCGATTGAGCTTACTTTCTTGCAAAGTGGTTACCCTAATGAGCTACGAACTTTGAATGCAACGGGAGTTTTTCGTTCGAGGGCACTCGAATGGTGGACTACCGAACGCAACAAGAGAGGAAACAATGCTGCACATGCTATGCCTTGGGACGAACTTAAGCAGCTTATGAAGGACCATTTCTGCCCCCTCATGAACTCCAAAAATTGGAGAACGACTTTTGGAACCTAACGCAAAAGGGGAGCGACATGGATGGTCTGATCACGCGCTTTAAACAACTAAGTGTCCTATGTCCTGGACAAGTCGACTCCGTCCCCAAGACCATAGCCAAATTCATTTGTTGTGTTGCACCTGCCTTGACCAACCACGTTGCCTCTGCTAATCCCCAAACCATCGAAGATGCTTTTCGTATAGCCACCGAACTTAACAACAACTGCATTCTTCATGGAACCTACGACAAGGTTTCGACAAAGAGTGCACATCAAGCCGTCACTGATACCACCAATACTACCACCACTGTTGAACCTTCATCCTCCCAATCCAAGAAAAACAAAGGCAAGAAGCGGAAGGCTTCAAGCCAGAATTATTCGGTCGTCACTCCGCCAAACCCTCAACCTTTACAAGCAGTAGCCGACGTTAACCTCGCAAGCACCGAACCACCAAAACGAGCCTGCATTGGGTCTCATCCCTAGTGTACTACCTGTTTGTACCACCAGCCTACCAACACACCGTGCCGCAAATGCATCCGTTGTCATAGGTTTGGGCATTTTGCCGACCGATGCCGCAACATCCCCCAAACTCAAAACAACCAGAATCAAGCCCTCATTGCAAACCATGTTCCTAACCAGGCTCAACCTCAAGCTGCTCCTGTACAAGCATGCTTCAAGTGTGGCGATCTCAATCATCTTGCCAATGTTTGCCCTTAAAGGTATCAACCCCAACAGTAGCAACAGCCGCCACAACAACAGCAACAAGCTCAACAACCTGCTAGAGGCCGAGCTTTTGTCATCACTGCCGCTCAGCCTCAGAATGCAAACGATGTCATTACTGGTATGTTTCTTATGAACCATATTTATGCTTCTTGTCTGTTTGATACTGGCACCGATAGAAGTTTTGTTTTGTTAAAATTCGAACAATTCCTTATGTGTAAACGCTCTAAGTTGCCAAGATCTTTCGCCGTCGAAGTCGTTAATCGTAAATCCGTCGCTGTCGATTCCATTCTTTCCAATTGTTCCTTGATTCTTAACGATCATACTTTCTCAATCGATCTTATACCTATGCAAATGGGTAGCTTTGACATCATAGCAGGCATGGACTGGCTTAGGCGAGTTCGTGCTGAAGTTGTTTGTTCTGAAAAGTTTATCCGCCTCCCTCTTCCAAATGGTGATTCTCTACACGTGTATGGCTAGAAACCTTCTCAAGGTCTCAAGCTTATGTCGTGTATCCAAGCAAACAAATGCTTACGTAAGGGTACTTTCGCATTTCTTACCCACATTGTGGAAAGGAAGGACAAAGGCCCACGCATAAGTGACGTCCCCGTAGTACGTGATTTCCCCGATGTGTTTCCTGACGATCTTCCTGGTCTGCCTCCTGCTCGTCCTGTCGACTTTCGTATCGATTTAGTGTCTGGCGCTACGCCCGTCGCTAAGTCTCCTTACCATTTAGCACCCTCTGAGATGCAAGAGCTCTCAAGTCAACTTCAAGAGCTTCTTGATAAAGGCTTTATACTCCCTAGTACATCTCCTTGGGGCGCTCCTGTTTTGTTCGTCAAAAAGAAAGATGGGTCATTCCGAATGTGTATCGATTATCGTGAGCTCAACAAGCTTACTGTCAAGAACCGATACCCCCTTCCTCGCATCGATGACCTCTTCGATCAATTGCAAGGCGCGACTTGCTTTTCAAAAATCGATCTTCATTCTGGGTACCATCAACATCGAGTCCTTGAAGAAGATGTACCTAAAACCGCCTTTCGTATGCGTTATGGTCATTATGAGTTCGTGGTCATGCCCTTTGGTTTGACCAACGCACCTTCTGTTTTCATGGATTTAATGAACCGCGTGTGCAAAGCGTACTTGGACCGTTTCGTGATCGTTTTCATCGACGATATTCTCATCTATTCCAAGACACAAGAAGAGCATGAGCGACAACGGCGTCTTATTCTTCAACTTCTTCGTACTGAACGTCTATATGCCAAATTCTCCAAGTTTGAATTTTGGTTAAAAGAGGTTCAATTCCTTGGTCATACCGTCAACGAACTTGGTATTCATGTTGACCCCGCTAAAATCAAAGTTGTGAAGAACTGGATCGCACCTAAATCTCCGTATGAAATTCGTTCTTTTCTTGGTCTTGCTGGTTATTATCGTCGTTTTATCTCTAACTTCTCGAAGATCGCTGTTCCTTTGACCTCTTTGACTCAAAAAGAGAAACCTTTTGTTTGGGGTCCCGAACAAGTGGAATCTTTTCAAACGCTCAAGGAGATGCTTTTTAATGCTCCTATACTCGCGCTTACTGATGGTAACGACGACTTCATCGTATATTGCGATGCTTCAAACCTTGGACTTGGTTGTGTGCTTATGCAACGAGACAAGGTCATCGCATATGCATCAAGACAACTCAAAATACATGAAAAGAACTATACTAATCACGATCTTGAACTTGGCGCAGTTGTTTTTGCATTGAAGATTTGGCGACACTACTTTATGGTACGAAGTGTGTGGTCTTCACCGACCATAAGAGCCTTCAACGTATCTTCGACCAAAAGGAACTGAACATGCGTCAACGTCGTTGGGTGGAACTGTTAAACGACTACGACTGCGAAATCAAATACCATCCAGGTAAAACGAATGTAGTAGCCGATGCTCTTAGTCGTAAAACTCATGTCAAGAGTATCCGTTGTTTCCAACTCGTCCACGACCTTCAAAACCGCATACGTGACGCTCAATATTCATCTATTAACGAGGGTAACCTCTACAATGAGATGCGATGTGGTACTGAAGAAAGCCTCGTAACCAAATCTGATGGTATTAAATACTATCTCGATCGAATCTGGATTCCCAATCGTGATAACCTTCTAGAGTTCCTGATGAAGAAGGCACATCAGACGAAATATTCTATTCACCCTTGTGCTGATAAGATGTACCATGATATGCGTGCATCCTCTTGGTGGTCTGGAATGAAGAAGGATATAGCCACTTTCGTCTCGAAATGTCTCACATGTTCAAAAGTGAAAGCTGAGCATCAACGTCCCTCTGGTCTACTCGAACAGCCAGAAATCCTTGTCTGGAAATGGGAGAGCATCGTTATGGATTTCATCACTAAACTCCCTCGTACTTATTCTGGTCATGACAGTATTTGGGTGATCGTTGATCGATTGACCAAATCAGCTCATTTTCTTCCCATTCGTGAAGATTTCAAGGTCGAGAAATTGGCTAGAATCTACACTGATGAGATCATCTGTCGTCATGGTATCCCCATTGACATCATTTCCGATCGTGATGCTCGTTTTACGTCTCTTCTTTGGCAAACCTTTCAATCTGCTATGGGTACTGTTCTTAACCTTAGCACCACTTTCCATCCTCAGATAGACGGTCAAACTAAGCGTACTATCCAAACATTAGAGGATATGCTTCGTTCATGCGTCATAGATTTTGGTGGCAACTGGGATTTACACTTGTCGTTGATCGAATTCTCGTACAACAGTTATCACGCGAGTATTCAAATGGAACCTTTCAAAGCATTGTATGGTTGCAAGTGTCATTCACCTATTTATTGGCACGAGATTGGTGAAGTCCAAATCACTGGACCCGAGCTCATACAAGAGACGACGGACAAGATATTACAGGTTCGAGATAACTTATTGAAAGCCAGGAGCCGAAAAAAGAGTTACGCCGACAAGCGTCGCAAGCCTTTGGAATTCGAGATAGGTGACTTCGTACTTCTCAAGGTATCCCCCTGGAAGGGCGTGGTTCGATTTGGCAAGAAAGGGAAACTCGCACCTCGCTACGTTGGTCCTTTCAAGATCCTCGAAAGGATTGGCAAGGTTGCGTATAGACTGGACCTGCCAGAAGAACTCAACAATTTACACCCTGTCTTTCACGTATCCAACTTGAAGAAGTGTGATATGCACAAAATACAACATATAAATTACATCAATTGTGGCATAAAACTAACCCCTTTTTAGTACTAATGTTGGAAAAAGTGTGTCTTTTTCTTCCTTTTGTATTTTCAGGATTAAATGAGCTCAAATTAACAAAAGAAGCAAAAAGGCAGCTAAATCTAACATAAATACAAGAAAAGGAACAAACGTGGTATGCCCGACCTCCTCGACAACATCTTCTCAAGCAAAACAAGAAAACAGAAGGCTGAACACGCCCCGTGCTCAGTGAACACGGGGGGCGTGCCCAAGTGTCAGCATAAAAGCCAAAGCTGTAGAAGCTTCTATCGCCCACCACGGGGCCGTGCTAAGCGGACACGGGGCCGTGGTCAACTATAAGATTCGCAGAATCCAGGCAAATCTTGATAGTACAGATATGCTTCTCCGCACGGGGGCGTGCCCAGCGGACACGGGGTCGTGGTCAACTAATGCAGACAAGAGTAATTAATGAAGACAGAGAAGCATGATGGACACGGGGCCGTGCCCGAGCTTCTGTTCAGCCTATAAATAGGGGTGCTTGGCTCAATTGCAAACCATCCCTTGGCACACCACCTCTCTCACACTTCACCCACCACCCACCACCATCACAACACCATCATCCACCACCATCATCCATTGTCCATCATAGAGTGTGTGAGTCGTCTCGGGATCCAAGATTGATCGTAAGAGTTCTTGACAATCAAAGGCCATGTTTGCCTAAGTCTCTTACATCACTTGGTGAAGACAAGTGTCTAGTGTAATACTTTTTATTTTTAATCTTTTCGCACTTTTTACTTTGTTATGTATTAATGACTTTAATAACTAGTTTCTTATGTTGAAGGTGATTCTTCCTTATCGTTTGTCCGTGGTGTCTTGGCATTATTTTACTGTCTATATAAAATAAAAGATTTTCACCATTCATATCTCCACGGTCTATATGGAGGTATGTTGGCTACCTGGTCGGGGGTTAAGGGAACGGTTTGGTAAGAGTCTTGCCTTGTTCAGTGTATAGATCCTGCAAGGACCTGGGTCAAATTTAGTAGGACCTCCTTCAATACTTACCGGTATTGGATGGCGGGGGTCCAAACTCTTTGATCCCCTCATACGTAAGCTACTATTAATCCTATAACCCGGCTACTTAGGACTGTATCCCTGTTGACTCAGACTACTTAGCCGAGGGTAACGTCACCTTCAAAAGAGGGGCCTACCATAATATGCATTAATAACTTAATTAATTATCTTTCAATAATCCGACCCTTTAGGATTGTATCCTTGCTGACTCAAACTACTGGGTTGAGGGTAACGTCACCTTCAAAAGAGGGGCCTACTACAATAACTAAGATAATCTCTTAAAAAGTGCAAAAGTGTGGAAATAATCAAAGGTTACACTATACACGAGTCGGAGCCAAGTGATTCATCTTATCTATCTGTTTTTCTTTTATTTTATTTTTCAGCATTTTAGTTAGTTTTTATTTTTCTAGTTTAAAACATTTTTCTAACTTTTGATTTGATTAGACGTTGAGGATAAACCAGTACTAAAAGCTCTTGTGTCCTTGGACGACCTCGGTATCTTACCAACACTATACTACGCTCACGATGGGTGCACTTGCCCATATGTGTGTTTAGTGTTAGTAAATATCGTGTTTTATAAATTTAAAACTTGACTAAAAAGTGTAAAAGGGCTTAAAATAAACATTAAAACCATAACACACTACACACGCATCAAGTTTTTTGCGCCGTTGTCGGGGACACAAGGATTTTAAGAAAGCTTAAAATCGACGGCCTAATCAGTTTTTCAAAACCTTTTTAAAACGCGCGCACATTTTTCTGCATTTTAGTTTAGTTTTGCATTTACAGTAGGTTGAACACGGGTCGTGCTCACTGAACACGGGGCCGTGTTGCATATTTTTCATAAAACACCCAGTAACAGAAACTGAACACGTGGCCATGCTCACTGAACACGCCCCGTGCTCAACGAAATCAGTAACTTTAATTAAAATGCCCAGATATAGAACCTGAACACGGGGCCGTGTCCACTAAACACGGGGCCGTGTCCAGCCTCTGTTTCCGTTTTTATTTTTGTTTTCTGGTCTCGAGACTTGGTTGTGGTCTGCTGAGTGATTCTTATGGATCAATACTCAGGAGGTTACAACTACACCTATGAGGAGGATGATTATAGGAGTAACTATTGCACTAATTATGGTGATCCCACTCGGTCCAATATTGAAACTTATATCAACCATCCACTTCATACACCTACTATGAGGAGCCCAGGTAGGAGCCATCAACTTCATACACATCCTATGAAGACCAAAGGTATGAACCTTCTCCCTCATACTCATATTTTGATGAACCACGGTATGAGCCTTCTTACTCATACTTTGAGGAACCAAGATATGAGCCATCACCTTCATATGCTTACTATGAGGAGCCATGGCGTGAACAACCCACCTCATATGAGTATTATGAAGAACAAAATTACGACCCTTATCCATCATATGCTTACAATGAAGAACAATGGTGTGAACCATCTACTTCATATGGGTATTATGAGGAACAAAGGATCGAACAACCGGATTCAAGCTTTGAAAATCCCGATCCTTTTTCTATAACCGAAGTGACCAATAGGATATTAGAACACCTTAAAGTTATCGAACGCAATATAAAAGAATCTCGCGCAAGGGAAGAGGAGTCCCGCGCAAGAGAAGAATTAAATAAAGAAGAGATAACTGAAAGTGTAAAAATGGAAGAACAAATAAGTGAAGAACCGACACATGAGTTAAACAATGAAAAAGGTGAGTCCGACAACGTTAAAATTCAAGAAGAGTCTAATTTTGAAGAAATTAATCTCTTGTCACCTTCTTTTGAAAATCATTGTTTAGTTCCAACTCATGCTAAGTTTTTAAAAGAGTTAAACACTAACACTAAAATTGACGAAACGGTAAGTGTTAAGTTAACTAATGATCAAACCTCGCTAATAAAAGAAGACCCATTTGAAATCAACATTACACCGGTTCCATGTTTTTTTCAAAATTCGTTTATTAGTAACATCACAATTGATAAAGATCTTTGTGTTAACATAATGCCCAACTACATTTTCGAAAAAATAAGTATTAGTGATTTTTCTCCACTTCAAATAACCATTTTTCTATCTAATCGGAAAATAATAAAATCAATCGGTGTAGTTGGGGATGTCTTGGTTCAAACAAATCAAATGGTAATCCCAACCGACTTTTTCATCCTCGATGACGCTCCTCTAGTGTTGGGACGATCCTTTGTAAAAACTCACCAAGCTTTGAAAAACCGGAAGTTCAACAATCTACCTATTCAATTAGGGGCATTCAAAAAAAGTGTCGACCTTGAGCGATCAATAAAATATCCATTCGGCAATGACGACCCCCTAATTGAAGATGAGCTAGAACCACCCGATAAGGTGTGTCTAGCCAAGGACCCTTATAAACGTGGCGCACCACGGAGGCATTCCGCGGAACTATCCGTAGTTTAGTTTAGATTAACCTTTATGTTTTCTAGTTTAGTTTTTAATTTTCAGGAATAAAACACACTCGGGATGGTGAAGGATGCTAAGGGAACCTTGAACCAACACCCCATACACAAAAACAGAGCCTCCCGACGATTTTTCTTCATTACAGCAAGTTCAGCACGGGGCCGTGCTCACCCCAACACGCCCTGTGCCCGAGGTTCTGCAAAAAATGCCCAGTTCAGGTAACTGGACAGCCGTGCTCACTGAACACGCCCCCGTGCCCAGCCTTCTGTTTAAATTTGATACTGGCAGTCTGACCACGGGGCCGTGCTCAGCCCAACACACCCCGTGTTCAGCTACCCAGTAACATAAAATCTTGTTTTTAACCCACTTTTACACATTTTAATCAACCGAAAAACTTATTTTTGGGACACATTGAAGACAATGTGTAATTTAAATGTGGGGGGATGCTAAAACCTTGAATCTTGCAAGTCCTAATTACAAGCCTTACACAAAACTCTATTGGAACCGCTAATCACCCCATTTTTTTTCAAAAAAATTTCATATTTTTTTACTTGTCTAGGTTTAACTTGGGAATTTCAAGTTCTAAAAATGTTATATTTTTACAAATTTACAACCGATAGCGTCGTGATAAAAAGAACCAACATAAGAAAATTATGAAACGGCATGACAAGCTTAGTTAAAATTTGATTATATATACTTGATCACATAAAAACCCATTCCCACAAAAGTGAGTTTTGAGCCTTTATTGAGCATACAAATATATATCTTTAAACTAAAAATGCTCATTTTTCGTTTCTTGTGTGAATAGCCGCTTGGTTCTTACGACTCTAGAACTTGCCACGACGATACAGTCCCGGTCCTTACCAACTTAAACCCGAGTAAGTAAATGATGGAGGCATTAGGACTAACCTTTTTTTATTTCTACACCATTATTTTTCTTTTTTACCACCTACCCAAAATCCCCCTAGTTAACCCCTTTGAGCCTAAACCTTTTCATTTCTTAACCCAAAAACCAAACACCCTTTCACCCACCAAAACCTTTTTTTTTATTTTTAACCCTTTGTTTTAGTAACAAGCTCGGATTTTCGTATGACTTTGCAAAAAAAATGATGATGAAGCAAAAGAAAAACAAACAAGTTCATCAAAAATAACTTTGTTTGAATAATAGCTTCATCAAAATAAAAATATGCAAAAATAAAAAGTCTTACGAAAACCGACGCTTTTTACGCCTTTCGCCCTTTTACTAACCACTAACCCAACCACCTACCTTTAACCCAAGCCTAACCCTTCACCCAAAAAGTCCTCTTGATATTTACAAAGGTATATAGTTAAAAAGGAGGAGGATTGATTGCTTGGCAAGCCTATGGTAGGAGTAAGTTCCATGCCGCTCTCGAGTGATTCACTAAAATACATCTTCGGCCGAGTGTTGAGTGATCCCCCGTGAGGTATGTGAACTTGTATATAAATAGAATTTTAAAAGAGGCATTTTATGCCCTAATAAGTAATTTATCTTATGAAAAGTTTTAAATAAATCATGACGAATAGGATTGTAAATAAATAAAAATAAAACTTAATAAAGAATCTTGGAAATCCCGACACTCTATGACAAGCCCAAAAACCTTCTCTTCTACCCATTCCATTTGGGAGTGTAAAGCCACATTATAAAGAGTTTTGCTTGAGGACAAGCAAAGATTCAAGTGTAGGGGTATTTGATATGCACAAAATGCAACATATAAATTACATCAATTGTGGCATAAAACTAACCATTTTTTAGTACTAATGTTGGAAAAAGTGTGTCTTTGTCTTCCTTTTGTATTTTCAGGATTAAATGAGCTCAAATTAACAAAAGAAGCAAAAAGGCAGCTAAATCTAACATAAATACAAGAAAAGGAACAAATGTGGCATGCCCGACCTCCTCGACAGCATCTTCCCAAGCAAAACAAGAAAACAGAAGGCTGAACACGCCTCGTGCTCAGTGAACACTGGGGAGTGCCCAAGTGTCAGCATAAAAGACAAAGCTGTAGAAGCTTCTATCGCCCACCATGGGGCCGTGCTCAGCGGACACGGGGCCGTGGTCAACTATAAGATTCACAGAATCCAGGCAAATCTTGATAGTACAGATATGCTTCTGCACATGAGAGCGTGCCCAGCGGACACGGGGTTGATGTGCGATAAAGTGTCGTATATTTTAGGTGTATATTTTAAGCCCTTTTTAACACTTATTTTAGCCAAGTTTTAAATTTATAAAACACGATATTTCACTAACACTAAACACACATATGGGCAAGTGCACCCATCGTTGAGTGTAGTATAGCGTTGGTAAGATACCGAGGTCGTCCAAGGACACAAGAGCTTTTAATACCGGTTTATCCTCAACGTCTAACCAAAATAAAAGTTTAGAAAAATATTTTAAGCTAAGAAAAATAAAAACTAACTAAAATGCTGAAAAATAAAATAAAAATAAAAACAGATAGACAAGATGAATCACTTGGTTCCGACTCGTATCTAGTATAACCTTTGATTATTTCCGCACTTTTGCACATAATTAAGAGATTATCTTAGTTATTGTAGTAGGCCCCTCTTTTGAAGGTGACGTTACCCTCACCCCAGTAGTTTGAGTCAGCAAGGATACAATCCTAAAAGGGTGGATTATTGGAAGATAATGAATTAAGTTATTAATGCAGTATTGTGGTAGGCCCCGCTTTTGGCGGTGACGTTACCCTCGGCTAAGTAGTCTGAGTCAGCAGGGATACAGTCCTAAATAGCCGGGTTATAGTATTAATAGTAGTTAACTTATGAGGGGGTCAAAGAGTTTGGACCCCCGCCATCCAATACCGTGAAGTATTGAAGGAGGTCCTACTAAATTTGACCCAGGTCCATTGCAGGACCTCTAAACGCTGAACAATGGCAAGACCTTTACCAAACCATTCCCTTAACCCCCGACCAGGTAGCCAACATACCTCCATATAGACCGTGGAGATATGAATGGTGAAAATCCTTTATTTTATATAGACAGTAAAATAATGCCAAGACACCACGGACAAATGATAAGGAAAGATCACCTTCAACATAAGTAACTAGTTATTAAAGTCATTAATACAAAACCAAATAAAAAGTGCAAAAGATTAGAAATAAAAAGTATTATACTAGACACTTTGTCTCCACCAAGTGATGTAAGAGACTTAGGCAAACATGGCCTTGATTGTCAAGAACTCTTACGATCAATCTTGGATCCCGAGACGACTCACACACTCTACGATGGACAATGGATGATGGTGTTGTGATGGTGGTGGGTGGTGGATGAAGTGTGAGAGAGGTGGTGTGCCAAGGGATGAGATGAAATGAATCCAAGCACTCCTATTTATAGGCTGAACAGAGAGCTGGACACGGCCCCGTGTCCGCTGGGCACGGCCCCGTGCCTGTCTGACACTCTCTCTCCTCATTAATTGTAATTCGCAATTACAATAAATGTGCCTGCTGTACTTTCGACACGCCCCCGTGTCCGCTGGGCACGGCCCCGTGGTGGGCAATAGAAGCTTCTATGGATTTGTCTTTTCTGCTGCTTCTTGGGCACGCCCCCGTGCTGGCTGAGCACGGGGCGTGTTCAGACTTCTGCCTTCTCTATTTTGCTTTGGAAGGTGCCGTTGAGGGGTCGGGCATTCCACTAATGTTCTTTTCCTTGTATTTATGTTGGATTTAGCTGTCTTTTTGCTTCTTTTGCGTTTTTGAGCTCATTTAATCCTGAAAATACAAAAGGAAGACAAAAACACTCTTTTTCCAATATTAGTACTTAAAAAGGGTTAGTTTTATGCCTTATTTGATGTAATTTATATGTTGCATTTTGCACACATCAGGGTCATGGTCAACTAATGCAGACAAGAGCAATTAATGAAGACAGAGAAGGATGATGGACACGGGGCCATGCCCAATGGACACGGGGCTGTGCCCAATGGACACGGGGTCGTGCCCGAGCTTCTGCTCAGCCTATAAATAGGGGTGCTTGGCTCAATTGCAAACCATCCCTTGGCACACCACCTCTCTCACACTTCACCCACCACCCACCACCATCACAACATCATTATCCACCACCATCATCCATTGTCCATCATAGAGTGTGTGAGTCGTCTCGGGATCCAAGATTGATCGTAAGAGTTCTTGACAATCAAAGGCCATGTTTGCCTAAGTCTCTTACATCACTTGGTGAAGACAAGTGTCTAGTGTAATAATTTTTATTTTTAATCTTTTCGCACTTTTTACTTGGTTATGTATTAATGACTTTAATAACTAGTTTCTTATGTTGAAGGTGATTCTTCCTTATCATTTGTCTGTGGTGTCTTGGCATTATTTTACTATCAATATAAAATAAAAGATTTTCACCATTCATATCTCCACGGTCTATATGGAGGTATGTTGGCTACCTGGTCGGGGGTTAAGGGAACGGTTTGGTAAGAGTCTTACCTTGTTCAGTGTATAGATCCTGCAAGGACCTGGGTCAAATTTAGTAGGACCTCCTTCAATACTTACCGATATTGGATGGCGGGGGTCCAAACTCTTTGATCCCCTCATACGTAAGCTACTATTAATACTATAACCCGGCTACTTAGGATTGTATCCCTGCTGACTCAGACTACTTAGCCGAGGGTAACGTCACCTTCAAAAGAGGGGTCTACCATAATATGCATTAATAACTTAATTAATTATCTTTCAATAATCCGACCCTTTAGGATTGTATCCTTGCTGACTCAAACTACTAGGTTGAGGGTAACGTCACCTTTAAAAGAGGGGCCTACTACAATAACTAAGATAATCTCTTAAAAAGTGCAAAAGTGCGGAAATAATCAAAGGTTACACTATGCACGAGTCGGAGCCAAGTGATTCATCTTGTCTATCTGTTTTTCTTTTATTTTATTTTTCAGCATTTTAGTTAGTTTTTATTTTTCTAGTTTAAAACTTTTTTCTAACTTTTGATTTGATTAGACGTTGAGGATAAACCGGTACTAAAAGCTCTTGTGTCCTTGGACGACCTCGGTATCTTACCAACACTATACTACGCTCACGATGGGTGCACTTGCCCATATGTGTGTTTAGTGTTAGTAAATATCGTGTTTTATAAATTTAAAACTTGGCTAATAAGTGTAAAAGGGCTTAAAATAAACATTAAAACCATAACACACTACACACGCATCAAAGTGTCTAGCTGGCGAAGGACTACAAGTTCCTCTCGAAGACTTGCAAGTCAACGAAATGCTTCATTTCGTGGAAAACCGGTCGAAATCATGGACTGAGGAGTCAAGCAACTGAGGCGCAGTCGAATTCTTATCGTCATGGTTCGATGGGAAGGAAAACGTGGCGCTGAATTTACTTGGGAACTCGAGACTGATATGAAGACCAAATATCCATACCTATTTGACGTTGCATCTACCTAAATTTCGGGACGAAATTCCCTAAAGGAGGGGAGACTGTAACGCCCTGCTACTTCATACTTTCCATAAATAGAATGTCTTGTTTGTATTTCTTTTTTGGAAGTCTTGCGTTCTTGTAATCGTTCTTTCTTTGTAACCGTTGTAAAATCCGAGACTTGGATCATAAATAAAACTTGTATTTTGTTAAATTCATGTTGTATATACTTTATACATGCTCATACATTCAATTTCGTAAAACAATTGATGCTAAATCGTAATTCTTGGAAACTATGTGCTAAACTTGCAAATATGTGAAACTTATGCATAAAACGTGTTTTGATCGTAACCGATACTTAAAAACGACATTCATACGCTTAATTATATTTGGGTTATGTTCTCCATACTTGATTTGCCCTTAAACTATGCTTTTATGGTGAAAACAGCCCCTAAAACACCTAAAAAACCCTAATTTAGAAACTTCAGGGGCCAAACTGCAAATAAACAAAACTTGGTCTCCAGCCTTCCCCCTTGTCACGGCCCGAGAACATCCCCTTGTCATCCTTCGCGGCCCGCGAGAACTAGGAATCCGAGTCCAGCTCGTTTCAGCTTACGGGATTAGGCCATTTTGGTGTGTTTGTTGCTTCCAATGTGTGTTTCTTGCATTAAAAACCCACAACCACTAACCCTAACCCCAACCCTTCCCCTATAAAAACCACACCACTCCAAGTCATTTTCACTTTACAAACCTCCTCACAACTCTCTCTAACACTCAAAATCGTTGCTGCAATCTGAAGTTCGGACAGAAGCACTACTCTTCAGTAAAGTGAGCATAACTCACTCATTTCTTGTCCATTTGAGCTCATTCTTTTTCCTATGCACTTGGATCGACCTTAGCTTCGATTCCATGGGTATTTCACAGTAAATAAGTCCCTGGAACTCCGGCAAATAGGCTCCAAAGTTCACTGTTTGAATCTGATTTCATTAATCTTTGCTAATACTTGTTTAACTTGAGTCTAACTCAACTCAAACCCACGTCCTTATGCGCATAACCACTTGTATGGTTAGTTGGGCTTAAAAACGGGGCTGAGACATTCAAAAATCAGAGGTTAAACCTCATATGAATTCTGTTTTACTTAGCATTTTTAACCCACAAGTGATGTTCAAGCTTCATGCTTGATGAAGGTGTGATTATGGACTAACTTGGGTTGTCCAACATAAAATCCTCACATTACTTGATGATTTCTCATAGTGTAGTTGTTTATATTCTTGTATTATTCATAGTTCATGACCCTCCTTGTATGTTTTTACGTAAGTGTAGTGGTGAACCATAAGAGGTACCTAAATGGATGCTTGTTCTTCTTACCTCCTACATGATTTCCATGATACTTAGAGGTACCTAAATGAAGATGTAATCTTCTACCTCATGCTTGAAATATTGGACATAATGATATATAACCTAAATAATACTTATATGTATGTAATATTCAATATTCGAACATTGATGGTGAACTTGTGTTCATTCGTCAAAGTGTTGGAATAACATCATCTAAGACATAAGACTTGTACGATTCTAATGAGTATACCACTCATGAAAACATTAACCCTTGAGGTTTCATAATGTCAAAACAAGTAATTTGTGTTCAAGGATGATTACTTTCGTATACATATGTTCTTGTGTTTTAAATTCCTAAATCCCTAATATGCCGTTAATCTCCGAAACTCATACACTTCGTTTCTTCGTGTAGAAGGACTTGGTGTTCCTACCTCCAACAAATAACTCGTGGATTCACAAATGAAGACTTGCAAAACCGTGAGTATACTCGTAAACCCCCTTTTTTATGTTTACCACTTTTGGGGTGTAACATGTTAACTTATTAAACCACACTTAAACTTATTCTTTATACTTGCACGAAAACAATCCTTATACATGAATGCTATGTTGTTATATTTTGATGCTTATACTTGGGTGATTCTTATGTGATACTTTAGTCATTAGCTTGTATGAGCCTCCATTTGACATGTATAGCGCTATTGGAGTAACGCACCACCCGTGAACGAGAGGTCATGTTGAATTATATCATTTTTGCGTAAACAGAGGGTTGACTAGAAATATTGCATGCCTTGTATTATGCTCATGTATAAGCTAAGTTGCCATGTGGATTCGTTTTTAAAGTTTTAAACTTATACTTATACTTATTCTTAAACTTGTATACTCGTCTTTGCTTGTGCATTGAATTGTATTTTAAACATGTTACAGGTTGATGATTGATGATGCTATGAAATGGATTAGCAAAGATGCCTAGATACTCACTTAGACGTTAGGTTTAAAGTGTTGTATCAATTTTGTCATGTTATGATTTGAACAATGTTGTTATTTGAATTTCCTTGTAATGTTTTGACAATTTGATTATGAAATGAAATCGGTTGAATTAAATATTGTCACAAATAGTGTTATGAAATCTCTTGCAATCTTGAACAAGTCCCACTCCGATGATTCCGCCATTGGTTGGGGTGTGACACGCCAGGCCACTATCTCCCGCTCTAGCGTAGAGGCTGAATATAGAGGTGTTGCTAACGTTGTCGCGGAAATTTGCTGGCTTCGGAAATTACCTAGTCACTCGAGCAACTCTGGTTTATTGTGACAATGTGAGTGCCATCTATCTCTCGGGCAACCCTGTGCAACATCAGCGAACGAAGCATATCGAGCTAGACATTCACTTTGTTCGTGAACAGGTTCAACGTGGTGATGTTCGCGTTCTTCATGTTCCTTCTCGTCACCAGATTGCGGACATTTTCACCAAAGGGCTACCTAGAGTTTTATTCGATGACTTCAGATCCAGTCTCAGCATTCGGCCACCCTACGCTTCGACTACGGGGGTGTATTAGCACTATTGTAAATAGGAAAGGATCTTGTGCATTTGCTGTGTATATATCACCGAAAATAGGAGATTGAGTTGGGTCCTTTATATTCAGTTTGTATCATTGTGAATAGAGGCATAGAAAATATATTCCTTTAACGCTGATTGTCCATACATCATTGTCCTTTTGTACTGTTTGTCTCCTGCACGATTGATCATTGTGGGAATTGTGCGGGCAAAGCGTGGCGCACGCCGATTGATTGCATGCTCCTGCCACTTGTACTGGCTATACTATTTATGAACTATTACGTTGCGCATGCGCGAAACATATCCGCACAGGATTGTTGTAAGAAGTTAAATGTTGATGTGATCAAGTTTGGGTGTGGTCTTTTGTACGCATGCATTGCGTAGGATTTAGAACCATACCCCTTTAGGATGGAGTAACTCCCAAATACCGAGTTCGAGATGCACGTTGGAACATATTTTCTATCACATATGAGTATACAAGAGTTCAAAATCTTAGATATTTTAGCTCGGTGACAGAAGAATTTTCTTTTAATTTGTGATTCTAGTAGCTATGGCTTGTGATCTACTAATTTTCCAAACTTTTAAAGTACCTTCAAAATCCCTTTATTATGCTAGTGACATGGTAATATCTTTAAAGAAAAAAACAAACAAAGCTTACCCAGTATGTGTGCATTAAGCAAGCTTGAGGACATATTGCAATCTCTTTGTTTTTCTTTGAATAAAAATTTACTGTTTTTTCATGCATTTTCCCCTCAGACCGGTCCTACTCTGATCTGGGTTAGATTCTATAGGTTTAGATTATTTATCCTAAGAACCATATTCAAACTGATCCGGTTTGAGCCCAATCCAACTTTGACTTCCTTTCACCAAATTCGAACACGTTTAAAAACTGATATGGTTTGGTAACGAATTTGATTTGTGCACCTCCAACTCTTCAGACCTAATGTGAGATCCAGTCATCGATGTATATTCTTATGTCTTGAATTTAACCTCCATTTCTTAACTTGCATTGGAGGCGAGAACAATTTGTAAATTGAACTGCATATAGAGAGTTACGTGAACTTGGATAAAATATTTTCATTTCCATTTCCATTTCCATTTCCATTTCCATTTTCCAATACATACAAAAGAAAGTGCTTGGCGGGGAATAGGAATAGTGAAAGCATGTGGTTGGCTAAAAGTGGCGGCCAACTTTCCTTTCATTTTTTCTGTTTTCATAAAATAGTTATTTATAAGTCCTGCTAAATTACGATTTTATTCCCTGTTTAAAATTACGATCTTCCCCCGGTTCGAAACTAAATTAAACTAAATTTATGCTTTGCCCCTAGCTTAAATTTACAATTTTGCCTTGGGTAAAAAAAAAATTATATTTTTGCACCCAGCTACAGTCTTGCCAAATTACAATTTGGTTCCCAGTTTAAAATTACAATTTCACACGCAGTTCAAAATAAAAATTTTCTTTTGCCCCCAGCTAAAAATTACGATTTTGCCATCAGTAAAAAAATTACGATTTTGCCACCATTTCAAAATAAAAAAATGGTTTTGCCCTCAATTCAAAATATTATTTTACTTCCATTTTAAAATTACGATTTTACCCCAGCTAAAAATTGCAATGTTGCCATCGTATTTTTTGGGCAAAACTATGGTAGTGTTTTATTTTACTTGGTTTACTTAATTTAGTTTTTATTCGTGCCAAACAGCTGTCTAGCACTCGCTAATTGGTCCTGACAAATTATTGTTTTGCCCCCAACTCTAAATTACACGTTTGTCATCGTTTTAGTTATTTTTTTATCACAACTATGATAGTATTTTTCTTTACTTGGTTAACTCGATGTATTTTTTTTTGATATCGTGTATAAATAGCAAGTATAACTAACCGAAATAAATGTGTACATGTTATTAACTAAGAAATATTCGGTTTAGAGCCCCGCAACGCGGAAGTTAACTACAAACAGCAACTGCTAAAATTGTTTGATTTCTGCTTTTATATATGTATGTGTGCGTATGTGTGCACACGCACTTTTAGATATATTTATAAATCAAATAAAACTGGAAAAAAATAAAAAAAAAAATTAAATCAATAGGAATTAGAATCTTTGATCTTTCTAAATTAATATCTACTAGTGAAATTTCCCGCGCTACACGGCGGGGATTTCGAACGTAAATACAGGTACCGTAACGGTATCGAAAAACGGGGAGAACGGGAACCGGTACCAGTACCGAATATACCCGGTACGGTTCGGTACCCGGTACCAAATGTTCATCCCTAATCTGTGCTACACTGTAGGAAGAAGAAGGTATGTTAAAAAGGTTTTTGTTTTAAAAGATTTGGCAACAGGTAATAAAAAATTTCCTTTCCCATAAAGGGCTTCGAACCCGAGACACTCACTATATTTGAATGTTCATACAATCAACTGAATTGCGAAAGTTTTTCTTAATAGTTTTGCGCAATAATAACTATAATATATACATAAAGCGGAAAATAACAAAAAACGTAGATTTAAAAGGGTAAAAAGCGTAATTTTTAACTGAGGGGAAAATTGTAATTTTCTTTTGTGGGCAAAAGTATAATTTTATTTTGAACTGGGCGTAAAAACGTAATTTTGAACTGATGGCAAAATCGTAATTTTAAAACGGTGATAAAATCGCAAATTAGTTAGGCCAATGGGGGAGTTCCAGGCAGCTGCCTGGCACTACTCCTCCATCTTGTGTCTGTAGTTATACATTGGGGGCAAAAGCGTAATTTGTCTGAAAAAGCAAACAAAAACGATGATAAAAGTGTAAATTTCAATTAAGGGTAAAATCGTAATTTGTCTGATAGGAATAAAACAAAACTAATGGCGAAACTGTAAATTTAAACAGATAGATAAAAATGTAATTTTAAACTGATAGCAAAATCGTAATTTTAAAGCGGTACAAAATCATAAATTGGTTTGGCCCAAGAAGGCAAAAAAGTCAAAAATCAAAAAAAAAAATAGAGTAAACTTCCGTTTTGCTCTGCTCGCTGTGGTTTGGTAATTTTAACGGTTTCGCTCCAATAGTTTAAAAATAGTCATTTTCCTCCCTGATCTTTCGAGTTTGTCGCCAGTTAGAAAAATCAGGGAGAAAATGATAATAGAGTAAACTTCCGTTTTGCTCTGAGAGCAAAACGGAAGTTTACTCAAAATAATAATAATATTGCACTTTTCATCCATTTTCCTAAATGTAATAGAGTTAATATTCGTGCTAAAATTTCCTCTAATAGAGTTAAATATCCTCAAACCCACTTTTCACACGGAGCACCACCCAAGGATTACCAATGAATGCTATATTCACCAACGAATTTTTTTTATCACCGAAAGTTTTCTCACTTGCAGTGAGATCGAAACATTGTAACACCAGAAATAAAATATTTGGATTTTAAGTGCCTATGATTGTTTATAAAAAAATATTCTGATACTATATTTTGTCAATAGATTGTGATGATGCGAATATCAAACACATTTCTATAACCATAAGACCGTAGGGTATGGTGGGGCGGGGGTTTGAGGCATGGGTTGACACGTATAACTTTGAAAACTCAATTCACAAACCCATTTTGTATGGGGTATGGTTGGCTTGGCTGGCGTGGCCAAGCCACATCAGGTTTTTTTTAATATATATATATATATATAGGAAGGTTTATTTGAGAAGAAAATTTTATTGAGAAGAAAAAGAATAAAATGGTATAATTGTAAAACATTAAATAGTTTTTTTTTCTCATCTCATTTATTATTATGTTTGACTAATTAATTAGTCATTAAGACTATAATCCTCCACACTAAATATTTTTGCCTACACACATCAAAAGTTATTCTACACATTTCAAAATTTATCCTACACATATTGAAATTTATCCTACACAACTCGTAATTTATCTACACGCCTCGTATTTATCCTACACTTTAAATGAATTTTTATTTTTATTTTTTGTGAAAAATATATATCTTAAAAATAAGTTACAAATTTAATATAGTTAGTTATTAAAGATGAAACTACCAATTAATGATTTATGTAAGTTTACTAATATACCCTTATAGTTACATTAAGTATAAATATTAAATGAAGTCTAATGAAGCATTCCTATTGGTTGAAATTTCTTCTTTTTTCTTCATATATATATATATATATATATATATGTATTTATAACCATTAAAAGCTACATAAACATACAAAATAATTATTAAAATAAAAAACTATCATTCTTCGTCGTCTTCTGCGGTTTCGAACCTAGGAATCGTTGAAACATGATCCACCAAATCAGATCGAAGGTTGTGATGTATATCCCTTGACTTGATCAAAAATTCATTTGCCGCTTTATCTTCGTCTGTTACGTTACCTGGTTGAGGGTCATCGTCATCATAGTTGGTAACGACCGCTCTACCTTCATCCTCCAAAATCATGTTGTGAAGAATGATACATGCATACATCATGTTTCCAATCTGATCCTTGTCCCATAGTCGACAAGGCGTTGCCAATATTCGCCACCTTTTCTTCAAAACACCGAATGCTCGCTCGATGTCTTTACGTGCAGCCATTTGGACCCTGTTAAACTTTAATCTCTTTGGATCTATGGTACCGTGTTTTGTGAACGATTTTACGAAAACCCCCCACTCTGGGTAAATCCCATCAACTAGGTAGTACCCATACACGTACTCAACCTCGTTTACAAAGAAAGTTTCTTTGGGTCCTATACCATTTACCCGATCATTGAAAAGAGGCGAGTGGTTTATGATGGTAATATCATTATGTGAACCTGGCATACCGAAGAACGCATGCCATATCCAAAGATCTTGGGACGCAACCGCTTCAAGCATGATGGTTGGCATCCCGTGAAATCCACTCGTGTGAGCGCCTTGCCATGCGGTAGGACAAAGTTCCCAAGGCCATTTCATACAATCTAAACTACCTAGCATCCCGGGTAGCCCATGATAATCTGCGTGATGTTCCAATATTTGTTGCATGTCATTAAACGAGAGCTTTCTCAAATATCTTTTCCTATAAAGTTCTAGAATACACGAACAAAAGTTGTGAAGATTTTCTCTAACTACACGTGCAGACATTTTTAAATAGTCATCCATAATGTCCGAACTATTGCCGTACGCTAACTGCCCTAGTGCGGCCGTGACCTTTTGCCACGTACTAAATCCTAATTGCCCGGTTACATCCGGTTTTTGTTGGAAATAAACATACTTCTCCTCAAGATCTCTAGATATCCTTAAAAATAAGTTTCTACTCATACGAAAACGATGCCTAAAATTTTTTTCATCATACTTAGGTTCCGCTGAGAAGTAATCGCTTACCAACAAATTGTTAGCGGTGTTCCGTTCACGAGCGATGTACCTTCTCATCCGTTTAGGTTGCGGATTCTCTTCCTCATCGTCTTCGTCTTCCACGATAGCTTTCACCACCACCGCGGTTGTTTGTAGAAATATTCCCGCACCATCGTCAGATGATGATGACGATACACTTGAACTTGAAGAACTCATGGCAAGATTGTGTTTTATGTGTTTGATATTGTGTGAGAAAAATGTTAAATATGGTAAGGTATTTATAAAGGAAAATATTTTTTTTTAAATGCCCATAACGGCTAGGCCAACGGCTAGTTTGAATTGGCCATTGAGAGCCCGCCATGTCACCTTGCTAGACCCGCCCCACGCCCGGCTTCAAACCCAAGCCCCAAGGGCCACGCCTCAACCCAAGCCCACCCGGGGTGGTGGCTTGGGCGTTTTCCCCCAACCCACGCCCCAACCCAAGCCCCATACCCCATAGTCTAACAATTTGTCATTATTATTAATTTAATTCATTAAAACCTAAATCGAATTATAATAATTTTTAATGATAAATATGACCATGTTAGGTGTAGAATGACATTTCATTATTCGGTTATTCCTACAGAATGTAGTTGGTGAACAACTGAACCTGGACGTACCTAGGTTTTCTTTATTAAATAGAATATATATAGATATAAGTTATAAAATGTATGTTTTTTTTTAAGGGTGATTTTCTATGTACAGGACCTATAGGTCATCGGGTTCTTGTCAAAGACAATCCTCCGTCAGTCTGTGTTGCGGACGCGATGTTCTATCGGGCCTCAGCCGCTTACGGGAACTGACCTTCGCCCGGAAACCATACTGCTCCCACACGGGTAAAGCCGCTGGGGTAACAGCTGGGTGAAAACCGGTTGCCCTCCGGATCGAACCATGCCTCGGTAGGAGCGATCCATCATAGGGACATCCCCCCCCCCCAAAGTGCCACAGCCGGGAGTCGAACCGGCGACCTCACAAGGAGGAAGCCGGCCCAACCCAACCACATGGGACCACTGGGCTAGGAAGGGGATTTTCTAATATCTAATGAGTTGGTGGTGGAGTGGTAAAGGATAGATCTAATGAGTTATATAATGTATGTAATAAAATTTTTCTAATATCTAAAAAATAGTGACTAATATCTAATGAGTTGGTGGTGGAGTGGTAAGGGATAGATCTAATGTTCCAAGTGACCCAGGTTCGATTCTTGTTATCCCCATTGGTTATTGCGGCACCTGGTGATGATGGGAGACTTAACGGGATCGCTAGTTCAGTCATTGAACTGAGCGAGTTTTACCTCACTACACTGTCGTGCCTTGGGTGAGTGTTCACGGGCTTCGGCCTTAGGTGAGGGTTTCCCCGATTCGAATGCGAGTGTATCCCATTTGAAAGATTTGTTGGCCGTTAAAAAAATTTAATACATAACTAAAATAACCTAAATATACTATATGTTTTAAAAGAAGGTTACCAACAATTGAAGAATGTAATGACGTTTTATAATGAGTAAATTGCTATTTTAGTCCCTGAGGTTTGATCCAAATTTCCATTTTAGTTCAAAAAGTTTTTTTCTCCTCTGTGTCTCTGACTTTTTCATTTTTTTTTTTTTTGCCATTTTGATCACATTGCCTAACTCAGTCTAAAAATCTGGTTATAAACAAGGGTATTTTTTGCATAACTGTTGTGTAGTGATAACTAGAAGGGTAGTTTACAACATAATTTATAAACCACATAATAATTTAATGCCAAAAATACCCCTGATTATAACCTGGTTTTTAGACAAAGTTAGGTAATGTGATCAAAATGACAAGAAAAAGGAAAAGTCAGGGACTCAGAGGAGAAAAAAAAAACTATTTTGACTAAAATAACAATTTGAACAAAAACTCAGGGACTAAAATGGCAATTTACTCTTTTATAATTTATAAAACCGCCTTTTGCACTGGGTGGCAAGTCGTTTTAAAAGATGGTTTATTATTCCATTCGTTTGTTTAAAAAATTGGATATAATTTTATATTTAATTTAATAGATATTAAGATCAAATCCGGATAATGAAAATGATTAGTTTTTTATTTATTTATTTTTATTTTTATTTTTATTTTATTTTTAAAGGATGAAAATGATTAGTTAGCTCTCTTCATAGGTCATTAGACTAGTGGGTATGGAGAGGCTCATCCTCAAGGGGATGGGCCGCCACGTCGGCGCCACGTAGGAGTGGCTTGGAGGGGATGAACCTAGGAGGGCGGGGGATGAACTCCTTTATGTATATATATATATATATATATATATATATATATATATATACAACAACAACAACCTTACCCAGTAAGTCCCACAAATCGCAGATTTATAGGGTCTGGGGAGGGTGGGATGTAGACAGACCTTGCCTCTATCCATATGGATAGAGAGGCTGCTTCCAGAGAGACCCCCGGCTCGAAAACGAACAGCAAACCGACACATCAAGTCAAAGAATATAGAAATGATACGGAAAAAGGAAGTCACCCATATCATGAAAGTGATCTGAGTGGCACATTATAATGTAATTTAAATTATGTTTAATAGCATGCAACATCAATTAGGCATAGACACAATGTACATCAAGTATAACAGCATACACCGTCATTTGGGCATAAACATAAGAAGGCAATCACCGGAAAAGTCCCTTAAAAAATAAGAAAAACCTACCTCTCTGAAAAACACCTAAGACCTTACTGCAATATCCTCTAGAAGTCCTTAACTCTAATCCTACGCCTCCACGAAGTCCTATCATGGACCATGTCCTCCGCAAGGTGCAACTCTAGTAAATCATGCCTAATCTGCTCATCCCAAGTCAGTTTCGGTCTGCCTCTTCCTCTCCTCCCCTCCACATTAAGAGTTTCCACTACTCTAACTGGTGCCGTCGCTTCCCTCCGCTTCACATGCCCAAACCATCTCAATCTCCCCTCCTTAATCTTCTCCGATATACTAGCCACTCCTAGTCTTTCCCTAAAAACCTCATTTCTTATCCGATCTAACCTCGTGTGTCCACACATCCACCTCAACATCCTCATCTCTGCTACCTCCATCTTGCGCGCTTGTGTCTTCTTGATAGCCCAACAGTCTGTTCCATATAGCATAGCTGGCCTAACTGCTACCCTGTAAAATTTCCCCTTTAGTTTAGTTGGGAACCTCCTATCGCACAATACCCCACTGGCTGCCCTCCATCTACACCAACCAGCCTGTATGCGGTGGGTTACATCACTATCTATGCCACCATCTCTTTGCACAAACGCCCCCAGATACTTAAATCTAGTTACCTGCGGGACCAATTGGTCCTCAATGGTGATTTGGGTTTCATCATCCAAGGCTACACCGCTGAAATCACAATGTAGATACTCAGTCTTAGATCGACTAATCCTTAGGCCCTTGCCCTCTAAAGCTACTCGCCACTCCTCTATCCTCGCGTTTAGGCACTGTTTAGTCTCTGCAATCAACACGATATCGTCTGCAAAAAGCATGCACCACGGAACTGTCTCCTGAATCAACTTGGACAACTCATCCAAGACAACCGCAAAAAGAAAAGGGCTCAACGCAGACCCCTGGTGGAGTCCTACCTCCACCGGGAAGAAGTTCGTATCTCCTACAGGCGCGCAGACAGCAGTTTCCGTTCTATCGTACGTATCCTTAATTATGTCTATATACTTTCCCGGTAGCCCTCGACCCTCCAAACTATCCCAAATCAGTTGTCGTGGGACAGTGTCATATGCCTTTTCCAGGTCAATAAACACCATATGTAAATCTTGCTTCTTCGCTCTATATTTTTCCATCAGCCTCCTTAGAATATGTATTGCTTCTGTAGTTGACCTCCCTTTCATGAATCCAAATTGGTTTTCTGAAACCTGAGTTTCTCTTCTAATTCTAGTTTCTATTACCCTTTCCCAGAGCTTCATAGTGTGACTTAACAGTTTGATTCCTCTGTAGTTCCCACAACATTGAGCGTCTCCTTTATTCTTGTATAAAGGCACCACGACGCTACTCCTCCAATGATCAGGCATTTTTCCAGTCTTGAAAATACAATTGAACAAAAGTGTTAACCATCGGACTCCTTCTTCTCCCAAACACTTCCACACCTCAATCGGTATGTTGTCCAAACCCACTGCCTTGCCTCTTCCCATCTTCCTAAGTGCCATCCTCACCTCTTCATGTGTGATCCTCCTGCAGTAGCAATTATTCTGTTGTCGCCTATGGATCCTGGGATTGCTGCTAACTTGTTGGTAAGCCCTACCGTCGTTGAAAAGATTATGGAAGTAGGTTTGCCATCTCGACTTAATGTCTTGTGCCTTGACTAAAACACGTCCATCCTCTCCTTTGATAAACTTTACTACTCCTAGATCTTGTCTTCTTCGCTCCCTAGCTTTGGAAATCTTGAACATATCATGCTCCCCCTCTTTCTTTTCCAAACGTTCATACATTTGTTTATATGCTGTGTTTTTTGCCTCGGTCACCGCCTTTTTCGCTTCCCTTTTTGCCTTCTTGTATATCTCCCTTACCCTAAGCCGCTCGTGCTCATCTGTGCACATCAAAAGATCTCTAAAACTCTGTTGCTTATCCTTTATTTTGGTATGCACGTCTTCATTCCACCACCAAGACTCCTTATGCCCAAAAGTTTTTCCTGTTGTGACCCCTAGCGTCTCATTCGCCACCATAGTGATCGTAGTCGCCATAGCCTCCCACATCCGGTTTGCGTCATCACCTAGTTGCATCGATGTCATTGAGTTAACTTTATCGCTAAACATCACAATTTTTTCTCCCTTCAAGTTACCCAACGGATCCTAGGTCGGGTTTTCCTCTCCCCCTCAGCTAACCTTACTTTTAGGGCTATATCTGCTACTAGCAAACGGTGTTGAGCCGCTGCAGTCTCCCTTGGTATAACCTTGCAGTCCATCCACATCCGTCGATCTTCCTGCCTCATCAAAAGATAGTCGATTTGCGTGTTGCGTCCTCCGCTACTAAAAGTGATCAAATGAGATTCTCTCTTCCTAAAGAAGGAGTTTATAATACCTAGGCCGTTGGCTGCCGCAAAATCTAGAAGGTATATGTATGTATGTATAGGTATATATAGGAGTTTATAAAGACGAATGTCACATATACCTATACATACATACATATATATATATATATATATGTATGTATAGGTATATGTGAGAGTCAAGAGGAGAAAGGAGGCCCGTCACAATCGGCGTCTGGGAGCCGGAAATGACGGGACGGGGCGAGGGGGGCGGTGTGGGGGACTGACGCTGGGCCTAAGCCGGCACCCATACCGCTTGGTCTTACAATTTACACGAGTAATCAAGTGCTTAAACAGTTAAACGTACCTTGGACCATTCGACATTCGTCTTAGGTCTTAGGTTGTACTTTCTGTTAGCATATGATGTGATATGTTATCATGTCATAATAGTAAATTATTCCATATTGTAGGGGTTAACTTTTAGAGATTATTATTGTTTAAAAGAATATTTTTGGTATATTTTCAATTTTCTTTTATAGATTATAACTTGCTTTTTTAATATAACTTCCAAAATATTCTGAAAGAATGCAAACTAGTAAAAAGATAAAAGTACTAAAACAAAATTAAATTGACTTAACATGAGGAAGAAAACAAGGACTAGTAAATCACAAAAATGCCCCCAAGGACTAGGGTTTTCAAGGGGCAAAACTGTCTTTCCTTTTCAGTTAATATAACTAAGATGGGCTGTGGTTGGAACCCTTTTGTGAAACTGATAGGTAAATCCTAGCCGTGGTGAAGAAATGGTTAGCCATTCCTCTTGCCTCTATTTGAACATGCATAAAACTAAGGCTGGCAAATCGTGTCTTAGCAGGTTTAACAGGTTTCTGACGGCGCGCACAACATAAGTTTCAAACATGATTACGACTCGTTTAACTACTTTCTACCTCATGTTTATAAAACAGTTTTATGTTTTATGTACAAAGATGAATAAATGATAGATCCTAACATTGTAATTTTAATTATTTTAAAAATTAAAAAAGTCAAATGATGTATTTTTCAGTCAAACAGGTCTAATCGTGTCTTACAGGTACCCAATCCAGCCCTACATAAAACCATAGAGGGCAAATTTGTCTCTTTTTTTTTTTTTTTTCTAAATACGATAAAAAAAAATCATCTTACACTTTGTTATATATAATAAACCAATAAGTATTGTACTATTATATACCAATCCTTTATGAAAAGGTACCAACTCCACTTGAACAAACTTCACATGCTTCTCATATTTCTTTTGGAAAAAGAAACATCTTTTGGTCTTCTTTTTTTTGTTTTGTTGAGGGTCCATTTGTATCATCTAATTTGCTACAATCATACGGTTCTTTAGATGGGATCCAAAGTTGTTACTTCTCATGATTTTGTGTCCAAAAAGAAGGGAAAAATGCAAATTGATTTTCGAAATTCTCTTTTGAAATTTGAAGTCTTATACATTGATGTTATAAAGTAGCCCAACATACTCATATGGTTTCTTTACCTTTCTTTCTTTGGTCGGTGATAGGTAAGAAACTATCAGTCCGGATTATACGTGGTAATATGGATCAAAACAAATTAATTTTGGGTTAGTTTAGTTGCTTCTTAACTCTTAAATATAACTTTTGGGTAAAATTGGGCCGTGTGTATTTTTTTCACAAGTATATACTAGCTTAAAAAGGATTGTATAATTCAAGTATGGTTTTTGAACGGGTGGGAGAGTATAACTGTCTTACCACCCCCTACCGGTTGTCGCATGCATTCCCACCTGTACAACCTCACCCACTATCGCCTATTAGTCGCCATCGAAACCACCACTACATCCATCAAAGTGTAGTTTGTATCGCGGACCAGGGATGTTGCCACAGTAGGCCTTCGGACAGTGTGTTTCCTTTGGAATTGGTGACGGGCTAGGTCACCATCGTTGTTCGCTATCACGGGCTTGAGTGGCCTTTTGCCTATGAGTGTACCCAGATGGCTGGGCTTTGTTGGACGCTCAAAAAAATCAAAAGGGCCGTTTAGAAATCCTATTTAACCCATTAATTTGAGAATCTAGAAACTAAAGGTCTAGTTTGGCTACTGGTTTGTATCGTGGAAAAATATATATATATATATATATATATATATATATATATATATATAGAGAGAGAGAGAGAGAGAGAGAGAGAGACGGAGAAATTGTACTGTACAATAGGGCTTATCGCATGTGAAAAAATGGTTAGCATGGGGTAATGTGAAAAATGGCATGGGGTGTGTAGATGGACAAAATCGCATGTGGAAGATTGAATATCGCATGTGAAAAAATGGCTAGCATGGGGTAATGTGAAAAATGGCATGGGGTGTGTAGAATCGCATGTGGAAGATTGAATATCGCATGCAGTGGCGGATCTAGAAAAGACGTTAAGGGGTAACGTTTCAAAATTTTCTTTTATATAGGGGAAGCGAAATCGAAAAAAACGTCAAATTTTTCTAAAATTTACACCACCGCGGGAGCGTCAAGGGGTAGCGGGGGCTACCCCTAGCATAAAGCTACATCCGCCCCTGATCGCATGTGAAAAAATGATTAGCATGGGGTAATGTGAAAAATGGCATGGGGTGTGTAGATGGACAAAATCGCATATGGAAGATTGAATTCGCACAGTTCGTACAGTTCGCATGGAGATATGAAATCGCATGGGAGATGAAGATCTAACGGCTAGGGTTATCGCGTACGTACGTAATGTACGATACGCCCTATTGTACGTTAACTGGCCTCTCTCTCTCTCTCTCTCTCTTTATATATATATATATATAGGGTGAGGTTCATTGGGGAACAGTGGGGAACCTACTCAAACGAACTCCGATTGGACTCATTCCAGCGGCGTTGGAACCGGCTCGTCGAACCCTAACTAGGATCTCTTAACCCTAAACCCTAAATCATAACCCCTAAACCCTAAATATATTAGGGTTTGGCTTTTAGGGTTTAGGGTTTAGCTTTTAGGGTTTATAGTTTAAATTTTACGGTTTAGCTTAGTTTTAGCCTTATTTTTTAGCTTTAGGGTTTAGAGTTTAGGAGTTAGGATTTCGGGTTTAGGGTTAAGAGATCTTAGTTAGGGTTCGACGAGCCGGTTCCAACGCCACTGGAATGAGTCCAATCGGAGTTCGTTTGAATTGGTTTCCCGTTGTTCCCCACTTTTTTAGTGTTCCCCACTGAACCTTCCCATATATATATATATATATATATATATATGGGACTGCAAAAATGAAAACCACCTCCAGTTGTAATAACCATGAGAACCACTTTCTGGCCATTAGATCAAGAAGATGGATGGATGAGATTAAAAGTAGTTAAAATTAATATTAAAAACTTTTTGTCTTATTATGTTTTTAATATTTTATTGTTAAAGGGTATATAAGTAAAATTGTTTTTTTGTCTTTTAATATATATTATTTTTAATTGCCTTTTTGTCCTATTTATAAATTACTCTTTGTCTTAATTATTATTTATTAAGAAACTGGTTTTTTTGTTAAAGAATTTTTTCAAATCAGATTTGTATGATAATTTTTTTAAGATTTGTTTAAAAAAACGTTTTGAAGAGCCTTTTTTTTACGCCCCGTTTTTTCGCCCGGCTTCTTCAGGCGTCGTTTTTTTAACGCGCCATCATTTACGTTAAAAACTTTACGTTTTGCGTTAACGTTTCGCGTTAAAAAATTTACGTTTTTCGTTTTATGTTAAAAAATTACGTTTTCCGTTTTTACGTCCGGCTTTTTCACGCATCGTTTTTTAACTGGTCGTTTTTTAAACGCCGTTTTTACGCTCGGCTTTTTCAAGCGTCGTTTTTTAACGCGCCGTTTTTTACGTCCCGTTTTTATGCGCCACATTCACGCCCCTTGTTTAGGCGCTGTTTTATCACACGGTTTTTTACGTTTTATGTTTTACTTTAAAATTTTTACGATTTACGTTAAACTTTTTACGTTTTACGTTAAACTTTTTAAAATTTTTACGTTTTACGTAAAACTTTTTACGTTTTATGATTTACGTAAAACTTTTTACGTTTTACGTTAAACTTTTTACGTTTTTACGTTTTACGTAAAACTGTTTGCGTTTTACGTTTTACGTAAAACTTTTTACGTTTTACATTAAACTTTTTATGTTTTACGTTTTTACGTTAAAAAGTTTACTGTTTAACTTTTTTTTACAAAAACGAACGCACCTAGAAATCGCATTCGGGAGGTGTCTCAGATATATCGTTATCATCATCGACTAGGGGGAAAAAATAAAAAACAAACAAGTCGTACATTCCCGAATCAACAAACAGATTCACATAAACAATAATCATCTTTCATCAATCAGGATCACAAACAATTCAACCCGGTTAAGCATCTCGACACCATTCATCTAGCATTTATCATCCTTTGAACATGATCCATATACCTTATTTTGATCCTAAATTACCATTCATCTTGAACAGGAACAATACCACCTCATTTTAATTAAATACAACAATTGTTTAACAACTTCCAAAACAAACAAGCGGTCAAGTATGATGCAAGATCAAAAACACAAAAACACAAACAGTGGCATAAAGACTGACCAAAGGGTCTTGAACGGGCGAGTGTGCGGCACTCGTCGGAGCTGACCGCTGCCGCTGCCTTTCCGAACCGAGACCCGAACGAAACTGAGTCGATCGGTTTAAACCCTGAACTCGAGCCGAAACTAATTCATGAACCGAACATAACTCATATTTGAGCTAAACAACAAGATCAACATCACTTTCATTCTTCAGGAAAATAAAAGGAACCGGAGGGGGGTTGTTTACCGGGAAATTTGTCTGACCAAAATACAGACCGCCGCCGTGAGCGGCGTCTCCGGTCGTCGGCTCCTCGAACCATCATCCTCTTCATCTAACCTTGTCACCATCATCGGAAAAACGAGTAAAGGGAAGGGGGCCGTTGTTTCCGTTGTTCAGATTCACCACAGCCGCCGCCGTTAGCGGCGGCGCCGTCTTCATCCGTCGGCGGCCCATGCTCTGCTGGTCACCGGATATGCCGCCTGTTTTAAATGATAAAGGGGGAGCTGATGTGGTGTGGTTGTCGGATCAACCCGGCGCCGGAGTTGGAGTCTGGTCGTCGGCCAAGCCATCGAGAGGGAACAGGGTAACATGTTGTGGGTGTCTGTGTTGTGTGTTTGAGAGGATGAAGCTCCTTATTTGTGGGTGAAAGATAATGGAAGAAGAAGGGTTGAGGGAGTGAAGGTCTGCAACTTATAATGGACATTTAAAGAGGAGAGATGATAGATGATAGGTTAGACTTTTAAGGGAAATGACCAAACTACCCCTTTTTCTGATTGGTTGAGAGTGGTTCTCACGGTTCTTACAACTGGGGATGGTTCCTATTTTAGCGGCTCCCTATATATATATATATAGGGTAGGGTTCCAGCGTGAACCTAATCCCATGCGTGAACTGCGTGAACTGATCTGGACCATTGATTTCCTTTTTAGTTGTTAAAGGTATGATTGTAATTATATAAAAAATTATATTTAAATCATTATTTTAATAATTGAATGAAGTTACATCTTTCCTATTTTAAATTCATTATCCACATTATCTTTTATTTCATTTTTATTTTTTAGATTTCGCCACCAGAATTCGGATTATGATTTTTAAGATTCACGTAACCTTCATATTTCAACGGTATACACATGTGTACTTTGATATGAATTGAACAGTACACATGTGTACTCAGCATGGTACATATGTGTAATTAGCTACATAATACATACATATAAACAAACAAAACTTGTAAACCTATTTTATATTAAGCAAATAACAATTTCCATAATGTTTGCCAAACCAAAAAAACATACAATTACAAGTTCCAGTTTCGTGAAAACAATAAACGCAACATAATCGGAAAAATAAAAAAGACATAGTCTTTTACAACTATTTGCCGCGTTGTATGCTGAATCATCCTTATCGACCAAGCAAACAAACATACGTGAATCATCCTTATCGACCTCATACGTGAATCATCCTTATCGACCTTCCATCTCCACTTTCCTCGTTTACGACGTCTCCTATAATAACACAAAAAACTCAGCAATTAGTACTTTGCATAATTCACAAGTGTACATCAACAACTTTACACATTCAATACACAAAAAAAATGAGATATCACAAAAACAGACGCTATACACATGTGTACATCGCATTAAAAACATAGCAAAACCAGAATACACATGTGTACAGCGCCTTAAAAACAGATCAAAATCATAATACACATGTGTACAGCGCCTTAAAACCAGAGTAAAAATCAGATTACACATGTGTACAGCGCCTTAAAACCAGAGCAAAAATCAGAATACACATGTGTACAGCGCCTTAAAAAACAAGCAAAATCAGAATACACATGTGTACATCGCCTTAAAAACAGAGCAAAATCAAAGAATTGAACAAAAAAACTCAGCAACTCATACTTTACATAATTTACAAGTGTACATCAACAACTTTATACATTCAATACACACAAAAAAAAAACTGAGATATTAAACAGACGCTATACACATGTGTACCTCTTGGAGACGGGCACCATTTTACACACCTAAATACCGTCGTTCCGCTAGGCCAAAAACCCTTTAATGTGAATTCTGTTTAAACCAAAAAATAAAGAAACCTAACCAAATCTGAATTTTGTTACCTCGGTTTGTAATCGTAACAAATTCGATTCTGGATTTGGTTTTACCCGAATATTAAACATCCCTACCCCTAGTTGGTTACAAAAGATCACGGCGAAATTCGTCCAATTGTACTCGTAATGCAAAAAACCACATAAATCACTTTATAAAAAAAATAATATAATTTCTGTAATCAAACCATATATGTGGCACATTAATTAGTGATAAATACATATGGATCAAAAATGTTCTGGGCATGTTGCCACCTCTGCATAGAATCAAACCACACATTACCTGAATCCGTGCTTGTATTGAATTCCTCAAATTGACATTGCTTTTAGCATCAAAGAACAACCGTGAAATCAACAAATTACAGCATAAAGTTCCTTCATCACTAACCTGATTCTATCACAAAGATCATCAAAAACAGTGAAACCCAATATACAATCATGACAAACCATTGAACATACCTGTGGTAGGCCGCGACTGTTGATCTCCAGAAGAACCAACGGCGGCGCTAGGGTTCCGGTAAAACATGAAGATGGTGGTGGCCGACGGTGATGAAGATGGAAGTGGCCGGCGGCGCTGATATGTCGGCGGCGCTAGGGTTCCGGTAAAACATGTGTGTGCGGCGTATGTGTGTGTTTGTTGAATATATCCACGTCCCACGTTGTGCCGTCGCCGGACCACCATCCAGTGTAAGCTTTCGTCGGACCACCATCCACGGTGGCCGGCCGCCGTGCCGTCACCGGCTCTGCTGCCGTCGTCTGGGGGATATGTGTGTGTGCGGTGTATGTGTGTGTTTGTTAGAATATATTGAAACTGATATAGGGATTTTAGGGGATTACAATTTAATTAGTTTCCATATCTTTAATATGAAAGTTCCCTATTTTACCCTTTTGATTAAAATTTAAATTAAATTTATTAAACCTTTAATTACAATTCTGCCATTGATCTAAGATCTATCATCTACAAAATCAAGGGCCCAGATAAGTTCACGCAGTTCACGCTGGAGAAAATGTTCACGTTTGAACCTAATCCTATATATATATATATATATATATATATATATATATAGTGGAGAGTTCAAATGAGAAGAAATTTTTTGTAAGAAGAAAAAGAAGAAATTTCAACCAATAAGAATGCTTTATTTTACTTCATTTAATAGAAGTATTTAATGTTACTATAAGGGTACATTTGTAAATCTACATAGTTCATTAATTTGTAGTCTTCCTCTTTAATAGCTAAATAAATTAAATAATTTGTAACTTATCTTCAAAATATATATTTTTTCAAAAAAATAAAATAAAATAATTTAAAGTGTAGGATAAATTACGAGTTGTGTAGGATAAATTTTTACGTGTAGGATGAATTTTGAAATATGTAGGATAACTTTTGATGTGTGTAGGCAAAAAAAGTTAGTGTGGAGGATAATAGTCTTTATGACTAATTAATTAGTCAAAAATGATAATAAATGAGATAAGTGAAAAAACTATTTAATGTTTTACAAAATTACCCTTTGTTCTTTTTCTTCTCAATTAAATTTTCTTCTCAAATGAACCTTCCCATATATATATATATATATAGTTCCCATTAAGTCTAACCGCTTTCTAAATCGATATCCACCGTCGGATCATCCTGAGATGAAATCTCAGCCTTTTAAACTCTCAAAAATAACCGTTGTAGTGGCGGTTTAGAGCGGTTTAGGACAGTTTTCTTAGCTGGTGCTTACATCCTAAATCCTAATTTCCCTGCCCATTATCTCCACAACTGCCCATGATCTCCACAACTTTAACCATTTCAGTTGAGAATATATTCTTATATGATGTACATAACAGAGGCTCACAAACAAAAAATTCTTATTCTACAAATTACTGTTAAGGATTGTCATTCTACTCTTCATATAGCAGCTCAATTCTAGGTTAGTTATTTACGATTTCCCAATTTATGTGTTCCATTTTGGTGCTTAAATGTATATAATTTGCAATATTTGTAATTAGATAGGGTTGATTGATGTGCCATTATAATTTTGTTTTTTCTTTAATCCAAATTCCTTGTATGCTTTTGGAGAATCGATCAGTCAATCCAGATTGTTTGAATCGGCATACAAGTGTGTTCAGTTGTATCGTCGCATGTGCTCTAACTAGCCTCCCACTACCATTCTCCGACCACCCACCAGAGTTTGTCAATGATTACACAACGACCACCCACCAGCATGAAAGCTACAATCACTGGCGTTGAATGCTTTTTCCCAACTTGTGGTTACTCTCCAATCAGTGACTCTTTCATCTCTGCAAGATCGAAAGATCTAGGGTTATTGAAGACGAATAATTGAAGGAGACGTTTGTGCTGAGAGATCGATTAGGTCTCTTTTTAGGCGGTATGAATCCTTAATTCCTCTGCCATCACAAGTAATCTCAAGTGCTTATTACAAATTCTGGTTTGAGAAATCATGTCTATTCGGTGTGTTTTTTTATTACACGAAACTTGTGTACACGTATTTTTGTTTGCCAATTCGTGTTTTAATTAGGTTTTAAGGAGTTTAATATATGATAGATCTAGAATCTAGGGCTAATTGTTATATTTTCCAGATATGAGGTTTTACCCAGATTGTCATACTCACTCATTATTGTGATTCCAATAGCTTCATCCACAGCTTTAGAGGTATCAATATTTAAAAACGTAATTTGCTTAAAATTCAAGTTTGGTTTTTTATAAGTTTACTTAATTCTCTCTTTATCTTCATTTGCAGGTTGAAATTTATTAGTAAACTAAACTGATGAAATCCCAGTGCCAAAGGTGATTATAAATCAGGACTCAGATCTAGATCTTGGTACAAGTGTGGTAGAAATTACATTTGGAGATCGCATTGGTGCTCTTCTTGACACTGTATGAGTTCTTCAAAATCTGTAACAAAAATACAGATGGGATCACTTACAAATCTTAGAATGAATGTTGTCAAGGGAAATGATCATCTGAATTCTTCCGGGAAGCACACCAAGTTTTCAATAATTGAAGCGTAAGAATTTAGCTGGATCTTTATTTTATTGATTTACATCGACATTTTGTTATATTATGCTATATAAATAAAAATTAGTTTGCACCCCGTTTCTTGTACTTTATCGGCTAACATCGAAAACTTACCTCCAACCTTACTTTAATAGATTTTTAGGCATAAATTACATTTTAATATGAACATTATAAAGAAACATTCCACACGTTTTGCTCTTTTCTAAACAAATAATGTTTTTGTTTAGAATTCAACTAAAAAATATGTATGCCATGATGCCCTTAGAATACTCGTCCACCAAAAAACAAATGACTGCTTAAACCCTAGGTTTTTTTGTATTTTATTTGTTTTCTTAAGTTGCGTTTTTAGATTAAACATAAGTAAACGTACCTTGTATATTAGCGAAAAAGAATGGTGCCAATCATCACAGGCCATTTTTCACTTGGGTGGTGTTTTTCGTTTACTCACTTTCAAGTTAAGAATTTCAAGTATCAAAAGTACCCAAAGTACAGAAACTAAAAAATTAATTTGTCACAAATTAAAGATTCTTATAAAGGAAGACACAAAATTGATTCGCGGGATTTTAAAACAACTGATGTTATTCCTATTGGTACCTCCCATTAATATTCTTATGCACGACAAGGGGTCTCAAAAGAATATTATTGGTACATAAATACTTATTATTTCGTGAAATCTTCTATTTATAGTATGAAATATATAGAAAATAAATTATAAAATGTTGTTATCTCTGTTGTAGACGTTAATCATCAACGAATAAAGTACGTGTCTACTTTTAAAGTAACCCGTCCATCGGACGGGTATTAAACTAGTTTATTTTGGTTGAACTAAATCATATGTTTTAGTTCCGTATTAAAACTTATTACAAATTAATGTTGGCATGTCTCAATAGTTAGCTTCATTCATGCAGTTTTGAAAACAAGATGCCGAAAACTTATGAGTGTGTTTGGGTCAAAATGGGCAAGTTGACGCGTTAAATATGATTAAAAAACTATAAAACGTTAAACTTAACCACAAGTTAATGTTACATTAAAAACATGTACTTTTTATATGTGTTGATATAATGATCACAAGTTGATTGAAATGCTGTCCTATCAAGTGTTGCAACATTTGTTGTCTTGTTGTTTCTTGTCCATATTCCAACAACCCTAATCAACATCCCTTCGAAAAGTGTTGGCAAATAGGATCAAGAAGGTAGTGGGGTCGGTTGTATCCGACTTCCAATCCGGGTTTCTATCTTGTAGAAACATCCTTGATGGTCCTTTGATCTTAAATGAGGTAGTCTCGTGGGTGAAGAAAAATAAATCTGTAGCTTTCCTTTTAAAAATTGATATAGAGAAAGCGTACGACTCAATTAGTTGGGATTTCATTGATACCGTTTTCCACCAAATGGAATTCCCGCCTACTTGGAGGATGTGGATTCAGGGTATTTTAGAATCTTCTAGAGCTTCGGTCTTAATAAACGGGTCCCCGACGTTGGAGTTTCAATGCTACCGCGGAGTGCGCCAAGGTGACCCTTTATCCCCCTTCATTTTTATTATTGCAATGGAGGCTTTGACCGGTTTTATCGAAAAAGCTAAAGGTTTGGGTTTGTTGAGGGGTATCCGTTTACCGAATAATGGACCTTCCTTGACCCATTTGATGTACGCGGACGATGTTGTTTTCATGGGGGAGTGGGGCGAAAACAATATTCACAATATTATTCGCCTTATGAGATGTTTTCATTTGGTTTCCGGCCTAAAAATCAACTATAAAAAATCCAATCTTTTCGGTATTGGAGTTGCCGAATCGACGGTGGAAAGGGTGGCTAGTCTAATAAATTGCAACGTTGGCAAGTTCCCTTTCAAGTATTTGGGATTACTAGTGGGTGCCAATATGAATCAATTGAAATACTGGAAAGGGGTGGTGGATTGTTTCAAGGCAAAATTATCAAAATGGAAGTCTAAGACACTATCTTTTGGCGGGAGAGTGGTTATGTTAAAATCGGTCTTAGATAGCTTGTCGTTGTACTACTTTTCACTTTATAAAGCTCCAAAGGGCGTCTTGGACACTCTTGAAGCACTTAGACGACGCTTCTTTTGGGGAGGGGATGATGACAAAGCAAAAATGAATTGGGTTTGTTGGGAGCGGGTAATCGGTCCATGTGAAAAGGGCGGTTTGGGGTTGGGTCTCTCTTAAAGTGATGAATATAAGTTTACTTTTGAAGTGGTGGTGGCGGCATAAGCAAGAAAAAAATGCCCTGTGGAATAAAGTTATTTCAGCCATCCATAGCCAAGAAAACTCGTGGTCTTTCCTCCCGATAAAGTCGGGGATGTCCGGTATTTGGAATGGGATATGCAAGCTGGGGAAGGATTTATGGGATATGAATGTGAATGCTTGTTGTTTAATAAAGGGTGTGGTACGTAATGGCGAAGCAATACGATTTTGGTTAGACAGATGGTATGGAGATGCTCCTCTCAAGGATAGTTTCCCTGCGCTATTCGCTCTAGAAAATGTCAAGCAAGTCTCTATTTCAAATAGGGCAGGAGGGTGGGAGTGGAAACGTGAACCAAACTCTCAGGCGGAGCAGGCTGAATTTCAAAGGTTGTGCGATGTTGTTAATGGTTTAGCGTTTTCGGATACACAAGATAAGTGGGAATGGGTCCTAAATTCTGATGGGTTTTTTTCTGTTGCGTCATGCCAAGATCTGCTAACAAAAAATCTGGTCCCGTTTTTCCCGTTCGAATGGGTCAAATGGTTACCGAAAAAAGTCAGCGTTTTCGGTTGGCGTGCGGAGCAAGACCGGCTTCCAACGCTCAAGGGTCTTCATAAAAGAAATGTTCATCGAGGCTCAGTTTGCTGCAGATTATGTGGATCCCAAGACGAGGATGCCGATCATCTTTTCACGTCTTGTTATGTGTCCGCGGTTTTATGGCAAAAGGTCTCTACATGGTGCAACATCCCTCAAATTTTTGCTTTCAATGTTAGGGATCTGCTGCAAATCCATAACACTCTTAATGCATCAGAAGACAAAAAGAGAATGGTTCGGGCGGTGATGTTAACTACATGCTGGATGATCTGGAAGGCTCGTAATGAAGTTATTTTTGCTGGTAAAAGGGTCAACATTGACGGGATTTTTGGTGAAGTGCAAGCTATGTCATACCTATGGGTGAAGAATCGGGCAAGGCGTAACGATTTAGAGTGGGCGAATTGGGTGTCTTTTAACTGTTTTGGCAATGTAATTTAAGTTGTTTTTGGTAGGTTAGATCTGGGTGATGTTTTGTTGTGTCTCCAGTATCTTGCTTGGGACAATATTCTGTACATATTTGGGTGCTGTGGAATGAAAGTTGTTTGCTGGTCAAAAAAAAAAAGTTACACATGTTTGGTCATATTCATTGTGGTTTGCTTATCGACACGTCCTTTTCAAGCCATCCATCGATCCACCAGAATGTGGCACCATCGTTGCGTCATTTTCTATGCTCGCCAAGACTTATTCAAGAAATATAATACAATAGATAACAACGTATAAATATTATAGCAGGACGGGTGTCGAACACCCCAATACTGCTTTTTAAATTTATTAGAACAAATTTACGAGCTTGAGTACATCAAGATTCTCTTTTTGTTCGAGTGTATATAAAAATAAACCAAAATAAAATAAAATACAAAAAAATGGTAAAATTAATTGAATAGATAGTTATGATGGTTGATGAAATGGTCCCTAGAGGTTCATTTGTTCATGCCAGTTGCATCTTTGGCTGCATCTACTGCTCCTTGTGCACCTGCCTTCATCTGTTGTCCAGCCTGCTCAATTTAAATATTTTTCTATTTTTTAGTCTATTAAAATTGGTTTTTTAACATCAACTTATGTAAAACATTTTTATTAAATCAATATTATTTGGATTTGAATTATGAATGGGACCTGCTGGGCTGAGTCCTGGGCTGACTGGGCAGCTTGGCTTGCTTTGTCCATCAGCTGGTTGCCCTTCTCCTGAAAATATACCAAATGTTATATACGTGCATATATATATGTATATATATTTGTGTGTGTGTTTTGATGTATAAAACAATGAATATGAAGGTGGTGATCAAGAAAAGTGACCTCAGCTTGGCCCTTGGCTTGGCCGGCTTGAAACCCTGCGCTTTGGTCGTTGTTCATGGTTCTTGTTTTGAGATTAAAATGTGTGAATGCAAATGGATTCTTTTATGAAAAGATAAGAGGGGAGATTGAATGTTATATAACATGTAAATACTTGTATTTCCATGTATTTCTGCATGTTATTTGGGGCGTTTGAATAGGAAGACTTTTGTGTTTGAGGAAGAGAAGTTTACACTTGGTATCATATTATATGGTTTCTATTTTGATCAAAGGGTTAAATTGGTGGGATGGGTATAATTGTTTCCTTTCTTTTCATATTATCGAATTCATCAGATTTTTAAGACTCAAATAGATACATATACTATTATACTCTATTGTAAAAAAAAAAAAAAGATACACCACAAAATGGAGAAATTTTATTCTGTAGCTTGAATATATTATTGCTTGTATCTTTTAAGTGTAGCACATCCAGGGGCGGACCTATAGGTAGTTAAGGGGTGGCGTCCGCCACCCCTTGGTCGGAAAAAAATTGGAAAAAATAGTGTAAATTTTGGAAAAATTTGACGTTTTTTCGATTTCGTTACCGCTTGGTCGGAATCCTAGATCCGCCACTGAGCACATCGTGTGACAAACGCCAAGTCCAGACCCGACACAACGATATGTTCATACCATTTACATGGTGCGTCCAGCCATCCAGGTGTCTGGGTTCACAATTTTGATCACGTGTTACATGGTTTGTCTAACCCATTTACATGACAGTGTGTCCAACCTTGCATGAGTGTTTGCAAGAAATTTGTGTGTCCAACCTGCATGAGTGTTTGCCATAAATTTGTGTACATTGATGGATGCAACCCTCCCCCCTCCCCAACACACACATACAAGCAGGGGCGGCCCGGAGTAGGGGTGCAAACGAGCCGAGCTACTCGCGAGCTACTCGAGCTCGGCTCGAAAAAAAGCTCGAACGAGCCGAGCTTAAACGAGCTCGAGCTCGAGCCCGAGCCTAAAAACAAGCTCGTTTAGTAAACGAGCCCGAGCTTCGCTTATCGAGCTCGAGCCGGCTCGCGAGCCTAATCGAGCTTTCTGTTTATATATTTTTTATTAATATATTAAACATATATATATATAATAATAATTACCATTTATATAAATATTAAAAAAATAACTAAATTATATGTATAATAATAGTTATAATTAATATAAATTAATTAATAAATGCTAAACGAGTCGAGCCCGAGCCGAGCTCGAGCTTGAAAAAATAACTTCGAGTCGAGCTCGAGCTTCAGAAATAAAGCTCGAATCGAGCCGAGCTCGAGCTCGAGCTTTCATGTGTTAAACGAGCTCGAGCTCGAGCCTGGTCGAGCTTGGGCTCGGCTCGGCTCGTTTGCACCCCTAGCCCGGAGGGGTATGGGGTGGGCGCGGCTCAGGGCCCGAATTTTTTTTTCTTAAATAAAGTTACGCTGTAGAACTTAAAATATATAAGTACTAATTTTATGTTACATTAAATCAAAATGGGAATCATAGTTACGGAGTACTTCTCAAATCTAGTTTAAAAATGATTATTTATGTTAATTTCTTAAAATATTATTCAATCTACGATTAGTTTTATGTGTTCCATTTTTTTATGAAAAAAGTCTTATTTGGTTTTTTTTTTCTTTTAACTCTGTGTATTTTCTAAATAAATTTCGATAGGTTACGATGGTTTTACATGATCGTAAATCACGATTTTTAAAGCTACGACGTAACTATTCCGTATTTTCTGAATTTACCCTTACAACGTGTTTTCTTTCTACATTCCATTGTCCAAATGCACGTGTGATATGCTTTTTATCTACGTTTTCACGTAAAAAAACAGACTGCCGCAACATGCGGGTAATTCCATAAATTTTTAATTCATTTTTATATGTTTAAAACTTTTTGTATATTCTTTTTGAAAATTTATATTTTAGGGGCTCGTATTTTATCTTTGCAACAAGGCCCAGAAATTCTCAAAGATTTTCGGAGACGGCCCTTCATACAAGTGTTGCCTCCTCATGCCTTCTTAGCATTAAAAAGCGAGTACTGTGCGATCAAAATGACCGAGCCAATTAAGAAACAGATAATTCAAATATTGGTGATATAGGGTTTATTTATGGTTATATGTAAATAAATAGTTCGCTTTGTGCTCATTCGCTTTGTGCTCATTGTGCAGCTGGGAAAGGGGTCGAATCTCAAGCTTTCAGATGTACAAAACAGGCTGGAAGTGAAAATGGGTTGTGGGGATAAGATCTTCTTTTGGTTAGATAAGTGGGTAGGCGACTACTCGCTAAAGGACCGATTTCCCGGTCTTTTTGCAGTACAAACAGATAAATTCTGCCTGGTTCAGCAAAGATACAGCCTTACAAACGGGGAAATAGTGTGGAGTTGGGGTGGTGAGTCTCCGGCTACGCATACAGACACGGCTGAAACATGGGCCGAGTGTGTAAAATTGCTAGAAGGTGTAAAAATAGGAAAGAAATCAGACATGTGGCTGTGGAAACAAGAGGATAAACAAGAAGTATTCAAAGTTAGCGACTTGCGGTCAGAATTGGATGGAATGGATTTGATCCCGGAGACACAGGTTCTTAAATGGCTTAGCTGGATACCGAAGAAAATAAATTGCTTCCTATGGAGAGCGGTGTTGGATCGAGTACCGACTAGAGATGCCTTGGCATTAAGAAACATTCATATTCCTTCGGTCGTATGTGCATTATGTTGTTCGGCTACTGAATCGATTGATCACTTATTGGTTTCATGTCAATATGCTCATTTAGTCTGGACGGCGATCTCGTTATGGGTCAAAATACCCCTTTCGAGATATCTTTTGAGCGTAGTGGGTTTAATGGAGTATATTGAGACTCATAGTTCGTCACAAGATAAAAAGAAGGCGGTCTACCTTATTATTGCGGCAACATGTTGGAGTCTATGGCGGATCAGAAATAATTTGATTTTTAACGGGAGGACAACACACGTTTCAAGGGCGGTCGGTGACATTAAAGCAATATCGTTCTTATGGGTCAAAGCTAGAGCTGGAAAATCGGAGCTGGAGTGGAAAGAATGGTGTAGATTCAGTTGTTTTAAATAATTTTACTAAGTTCTGTAGGTGTATTTTGGTTTGATTTATGTTGTACCTGTACTAATGCCTTAGCATCTTGCTAAGGCTGCCTCTGTTGTTTTTCTATCAATAAATCCGCCTATTTCAAAAAAAAATGTAAATAAATAACTAAACTAACCGAATCGGAGTGCCAATACAATTTTTTTTGTTTTTTTTTTTTGTTTTCTTTTGTCTTTATAAATAATATATTATATATCCTATATGTTTGGTTACACTTTAATACTTCCAGGGGCGGACCTACCTCTTTGGTAGGGGTAACCCCCGCTACCCCTTGTTCGGAAAAAAATTGGAAAAATTAGTGTAAATTTTGGAAAATTTTGACGTTTTTTCGATTTCGTTACGGCTTATTTATAACACGTTACCCCTTGGTCGGAATCCTAGATCCGCCACTGAATACTTCCCCTCATAATTAACATGTCATGGCATGATAGTCATAATTATAACCTTGTTATTTGTAAGAGTGAAAGGACCTTCTTAAATACATGATTTTTTAGGGTTGGGTTTGTCATGGGAATAGGAATCGATTGAATGTGATGTCTTATGTATATGATGTGTGTTCATGATGTATGATGTATGAGTGTATGCATTATGCATGGAAGGGTAAATGAGATCATATGTAATGGGTATGACAATATGAAAAATGGTAAGGTTTAGGACGTAAAGCCACGGTCATGTAAAATTGCATGAAATTATATGTTTGGTTTGATCCGACCCAACTTGTTGCTACAACAAATACAAGACCAATGTCTGTAGCGATATCTCCGGGGTAAAAGGCTTCAAGGTTTCGATTAACCTAACGCACGTCGTGGGGTCCCCCACGTTTGCAAGACGTGGTGAGAGGTTCACTAGTATTGTTGTTATTCTCCTTAGATCCTGAACTGATTAGAAATCAGCCCAGAAAGCAATCGTTGGAGAAAATGAATTATTTAGTGTAAAGAAGAGAAGCAAGCATGAAGCTAGTTCTCGAGAGGGAGAAGAAGAACCAGAGAGTTAAGATAATTTCTGTTGATTCTGGAATGTTTCGCATGCTTGTCATGGCCTGCATTTTATAGGGAAAGAGGTTTCTCAAAGGAGAAACCTTTGACTAGTGAATCTAGCTTGCAGTGAGGGACTTACCCTTTTAGGGGTTAAATGGTTCGGACCTGCGGATAAAAAAGAGTTCCCTGTGCACATGCTTGCTTTTGCGGCTGTGGGAGAGTTGTATAAGCAATCAGTGAAGTGACTGATTACTGTACACGTTCTTTTTGCTGTTCACCTTAGTTCCCGGGTTTTAAACCCTTTAACCTTTTAACCCTTCAAGCTGTTATGTATTCTTAGTCATTTTATTGAGGCTTGAGCTACCCCCGTCGTCACATACCAAACGAGAGAACTCATCCCAAAAGACTAGTCTCTTTTGGGATGAGTTATCTTGTTTGGTATGTAACATTGATATCAGAGCCAAACTCGGAGTGGTGGCCTGAAGAGAGCCAACCGTGACCAACGAGTACGTTGGCCCTTAAGGAGGGTTGATTGTTATGGATCGAAACCATTGCAATGTATGAGACTTGTCCCACATCGGTTGTATGGGCAATCAATGTGAGGTTTATATACCAAATGGTCTCTCTCACCCATCAGACTAGTCTTTTGGGATGAGTTCTCTCGTTTGGTATAGTGAGGCTTTACATGAAAGTCTGCATGTTTAAACTCATTAGTATAAACTAAGAATAACCTTTAATGCTTATCATTAAACATTTAATAATATTTAAATGGAAAATACGTCAAAGTTTAATGAGTGTTTAGCCAAACGGGGTAGCCCTTTTAACGAGCCTTTGAACCGAAATTTTTAGAAATCTATATCTAAATTCGAATCCGAAAACTCGGATTATCTGAATTCATATCCGAATCCGAAAATTTGGAATTTTGGAATTTTGAATACGGATTTTTGGATATTTCGAAAATGGTTTCGGATACGGATTTTTTTGAACACCCTTACCTCCCCAACCATATAATTTATATAGATACATCTATGTAATTATGTAATACATCTGATTATCATGTTCTTCAACTTTGGGTGTTGATTTTATTTATATGGATTTGATTTAATAACTAATAAGTCATTTAATACATTACAAAATATTTTTAAATTCATAATCAGATGTTTATTAAAAGACAAATTCATTAAGCTTTTGAATTCATTGATTTTTAGTATCTTAATTATATGTCAAACTTTTTGTTATCTTAATTAAAAAAAACTATTCTAATTAAATGAATATCGTTTTTTCAAGTTATTGAAAGATGTACAAGTTTAGTCTAAACTGTTTAGAACATCGAACTTTTTTTTAATCAACTATATTGGTGAAAATACTTTTTTATAGTATTCTATGTTTAAAAACAAAATACTTGATCTATTGGATATTTGGATGTTTCAAATACTGGGCTTAAGCCCAAGTAAAAACAGGCCGAATGAACATATGGTTCTGCGCTTAATAACAACCTGTTGGGGAGAAAGAAAGGTCCAAATGCAAAACTAGACTTGGAGATTAGATTATTAGAATGCTTCAAGTTATAACCATCACCGCTGCTCTACTGATGGTCACAGGTATTTAAATTCTACTTATGGTGGGTCTGGATGAGTTTTCCCTTCTAGGTCTTGGGTTAAAGTAGGGGTTTGAATTGGGGATCTATTGTTCGAGGGTGCTCTCTAGCGCGGACCCGATAAAGACAACGTGTGCTAGACCTCCCAACATTCATGAATAATTCACATCTTAAAAAAAAAGGCTTCTAAGTTCTAATTTTTGTATGATAAAAAAACTTTTGAGCTAATTGTTCAACATTTAAGTATTGTAGGCTTCAATATGTCTAATCTTACATTTATTGTTTTGTAACTTTATATTACTTTTTTGAGTCTAGTTCGTATGGAATTTTAGGACCATAGTCGGTTAAGTATTTATATGTTGATACAAAACAAATAAATCAATGAGCAGTGTGTAACACAAAATCGTATTAGTTTAAAATGTGTGTGCATGTCAGCGTGTATATATATATCTATACTATATTATAATGCATGAGACAGAGAAATTTCAAGATACCCAAAAAATATTTTTTTTCTCTTTTAATTTATAAAAGCACCCCTAAAATAAGGGTAAATTGGTCTTTTAAACAATAATTATATTTTAGTCCTCCATTACACTTAAATCTCTGAGTTTTAACATAATTATAGGTAATTAGTTACACTTTTCTCCATCTACAACAAACTTATCATTCTTTTACGTATTCTTTTCATATCTTAAAAATTATAATGTTTAAAAAAAATCCAAAAGTACTTTGACGACCTACTCATTTTTGTCAACGTTTCGATAGTTGTCTTGGCAGGTATTGACATGTGGATTAAAATGTACAAGTAGATGACCTACTTTGACAACCTACTCATTTTTGTCAACGTATCGATAGTTGTCTTGGCAGGTATTGACATGTGGATTAAAATGTACAGTTAATTTAATCATTTCATCTAGATTACACTTTAATCACTCATCTTTAACAAAATTATAGATAATTAGTTAGTAGTCACAATTTATCTCCTTATAAAAAAAACTAACCCCCCCCCCCCCCCCATTTTTAAACAGTAATGACTTTTTGGTACGTTAATATTTTTTTGTAAAATTACACAATTTAAACGATTATTTTATTCTCTTTAATTTGAGTATAGTATTACTATAGTTTTTTTTAATTAAAAAATTGATATGTTACGTGATTAACAATGTCTATGGGTGAGTAATAACTGAATCATTAACTGAAATCGAACCAAAATCACCCAAAATTGATTTACCGAAACCCGAATTAACCAAAAACGGTTATCGATTTTTTGTACTCTCATTTAACCAAAATTAACTAAACGAAACCATTCATATTTTCATATATTTCTAGTTTTTATACTTTTTCATGTATTTTATGTTTATACACCCCCCCCCCCCCCCCGTTTTATGTATTAATACCTCCATTTCATGTACCTATACATCCATTTCATGTATTTATACCTAAATTTCATGTATTTCTAATAAAAGTTTTAGCTCAAGTTTGGTTTTAGCTATTAACCGAAATTAAATGAATCAAACGAAAAATCATCAATCTAACTGAATAAACCAAACCGATTAACTGAAAACAGATTGGTTAATAAAATAGACTAATCGATGACCTAGATTTTGATTGAAGATAATAATCTAACCAACCGAACAATGGACACCGTGGCAATGTCTGTCTTTCCAGCCACATCACGCGTTATTATTAGTGATTAACCAAAACCGGTTATCGGTGAGTAATAACTAAATCGTTAACCGAAACGAAACCAAAAACAGACGAAACCGAACTGAAATCAACCAAAAACTGAATTAACTAAAAACTGAAAAGCGAATTAACCAAAAACCGGTTATCAATTTTTTTGTGCTCCCGTTTAACCAAAATTAGCTTAACCGAACTGAATCATTTATATTATCATATATTTCATATTTTATATCTCCATTTCATATATTTATATTTTCATTTCATGTATTTATATCTCAATTTCATATATTTCTAAGCAAAAGTTTTAGCTGAAGTTTCGTTTTTGTTATTAACTAAAATTAAATAAACCGAATAAAAAACCGTTAATCTAACCGAATAAGTCTAAGTGATTATACGAAAACCGATTGGTTAATAAAATAGACTAACAATTGACTTCGGTTGAGGATAATAACCGAACTGACCGAACCGTGCACAACACAATGAATTGGATTACCCGATTACTTCGCTTTTGATTTATATATGTCACAATGATGCTACAATAGATATTATATGAATAAGAAAGCTACCAAAAACAAGTATCGCAATGCGATGTGTCGCTCGCGCCGCATCGCGTGCGCATTCTGCTAGTGTGTGTGTGTCTGTGTGTACATATTATATATATATATATATATATATATATATATATATATAGCGGTTAACATACAAAAGCCCTTATCATACTTCACGTACGTGACAATCGTAACCATCAGATCAGGGCTATAATTACGCATGGAACAGTTAATAACGCATGGATCAGTTTGTTTTGTGATAATCACGCATGGGAGCATAATCACGCATGGAACATTGATCAAAATGTAATCACGCATGTTATCTATATTAATCACGCATGTTGTGTTTTGGTCGCGTACGTTAACGTACATTAAGCCGTGAAGTACATTATACTTTCTCTCTCTCTATCTCTTTCTCTCTCTCTCTCTCTCTATATATATATATAGGAGGGTTTAAATGAAAACGCTAAATATTGTGAGAACCGTAAGAAGGAATGAAAAAACCACGAGAACTATGTCAAAAACAATTCAAATTTAGAAAGTCTTTTTACATTTATCATTATTATTCGAATACAATACTAGAAATTAAATTTACACATTTAAATTTACGTGAATTTGTAAATAAAGAAAATTCACACATGTGTAAAAAATCTAACAAGAGTGATTTTGAGAGAAAATGAACTTTTTGATCTTGTAAATTCTTTTTTTGATGTATTTTAATGACAACAAGGTTTGTATTAAAAAAAATTGGTTTGGATTGGTTTTTCATTCGTTTTAAGGGTTCTCACAATATTTAGCGTTCTCAAGATAACATTTCGTTATATATATATTAAAACTAAACCCCCAAAAAATCAAAAAAACACAAAAAAAAAAATTAATATTTTTTTACATTAAAATCGCTACTTTTAGTAGCAAAAAAAAAATTTTTTTTTTGGCTACTAAAAGTAGCGATTTTTTATAAAAAAACAATTTTTTGTGTGTTTTTTAGCTATTTTTAGGTATTTTTGTTTGTGTTCACATTGGTTCTCGCGATTCTCGCAATAAAGGGTGGTTCCTAACGGATCCTTCTCCTATATATATATATGTGTGTGTGTGTGTGTGTGTGTGTGTGTGTGTGTGTGTGTGTAGGGTGGGGTTCTAGAGTGAACACTAGTGTATTTGCGAACTGGGTGAACAAATCATAGCCGTTGATTTACACACGTGTATGGCTAGGATTTCATAATCAAATCGTAAAATACACTTGTGTATTACATCATCAAATCCTGGCCATTAATTTACACACGTCTATGGTCAGGATTAGTTCGCTCAGTTCGCAAATACACTATTGTTCACTCTTGAACATAATCCTATGTGTGTGTGTATAGGGGAGAGTTTATTGGGGAACACTAAAAAATAGGGAACCGGGGAACATTCTTTAAAATTCAACTTAACATGTCAAAATCATTTTTTTTAAATTTTCGATGTAGAATCATTTTTAATAAAAAAAAGGGTAAATTATTTTTTGAGTCCCTGTGTTTTAGTGGTTTAACTAATTGAGTCCAAAAGCAAAAAGTTTAATTACCTGAGTCCCTATAAGCATTTTCATTAACCATTTGAGTCCTTTTGAGTCCAAATTTTGACCTTTTGAGTCCAATTTTTTGGACTCAAATCGTTAAAAACTGAACAAAATTGGACTCAAAACGTTATAAAATAAATGGCTAGGGACTCAGAGCGTTAAACTTTTTGATTTTGTACTCAAGTGGTTAAAACCACTAAAACACAGGGACTCAAAAAGTAATTTACTCTAAAAAAATAAAAACTAAAAATATAAAAAAAAGTCTAAAAACAATTAAAAAAGGCTATTTTTTCTTACAAAAATGATTTTTTATTGGAATAGTTTTACCTATTTTTATAAGGAAAACGCTGATTTTTTTTAAAACAATTGATTTTTAACTTGTTAAGTTATTTTTATAAGATATTATTATTTTAACTATTTTTAAACATTGTTATACATTTATATTTTTTTTTTATTTTTGATATTTTTATTAAAAATGCTTCTACATGTATTTATAAGGAAAAACGTCAAAAAAAATTTTGTGAAAATGTCGACTAATCCGTCGTCGGGGACGAATTATAGTAATTTGTTCCAACCCAAGACATAAACAAAGACAAGAATAATAAGACTCATTAAAGACCCAATATACAAATAAGAAGGGGGGGTTTTTGACATGAAATGGATATATCCATATATCTCCAACCATAAATTCTTCTAATATAAAAAAATGATTTTTAACATGTTAAGTTGAATTTTTAAAAGTGTTCTCCGATTCCCTATTTTTTTAGTGTTCCCCAATGAACCTCACACGCAATATATATATATATATATATTTAGAAGAAGGATCATTTTGGAACCACCATTTATTGCGAGAACCAATGTGAACACAACCAACAATACCTAAAAATAGCTAAAAAAACACACAAAAAAAAATTTTTTGATGAAAAATTACTGAATTTCGTTATTAAAATTTTTTTTGCTACTAAAAGTAGCGATTTTTACATAAAAAATATTTAAAAAAATTGTTTGTGTGTTTTTTAGATTTTTTAGGGTTTTGGGGGGTTTAGTTTTTATCATTTAGCTTTGGGGGGGGGGGGGGGGGAGGGGGTTTAGGTTTTTTTTTGGGGGGGTGGGGGGGTTAGTTTTTAGTAGGGATGAGCACGGTACCGATACCGATCCCGACAATCCCGATCCCGATTTTCCTCAAAAATTGATCCCGATCCCGAATACATGCGGTATGGTATCGGTATGGAACCGGTACCGGTTTTCCGGTATGATACCGAAAAATACCGAATTCTTATATTCATATGTTTGACATTCAAAATCATCACCTTCCTTTTCACCAACCTTCTTTTATCTCTGAATCTCCTGTTAAAATACCTGAAGAACCCAACATAATACTCAAAGGTGTTTTTCTCTTTCTATACTCTCTCTCTCTCTCTCTCTCTCACACACACACAAGATTTGGATAATATTTATATGGTTTATGAAGCATTTGTTTGTGTAAAACAGGTGTAGAAGCACCCAGGAACAACTTGTAAATGGAGGAAGAAGAACAAATGGTTGAACAAGTTGCTTCATCTTCATCATCATCATTAAAACTTAAACAAGAAACAAACTTTAAAAAATAATGATAATGGTGTTGGTACTAGGTAAGGCAAGTTCAAAACATTGCACTAAAATAACATCAGCCAAACAAGTTCAAAACATTCACTTCATTAAGAAATAACATCAGCCAAAAAAGTTAGAGTCATATAAAAGACATACTAGAGACATCATTCCTTCATCACACAGTAGAGTAGTAGAATGATAAAAAACAAGTTCAAAACATTGCACTAAAATACTAAATTACCATCCTTCATCAGTCATCATAGTAACTTCTGGACCAAAAATGTCAAAACATTTCACTACATTCCATTCGAGTTTTCTTAAGCCTTGTCATGCACCATCCCTTTCCCTTTTCCATTTTGTTGTTGTATTGCATCTTCAATTTCTAAAAAAAAAAATGAAACCGAACGAGGTTAACACTTAACACCCATTATACATGTAAAGAACTAGTAGTCTACTTCTACAATAGTACAATTTACCTAGGGCAATGTCGTCGTCCTTTAATATGTCGTCCACGTCATCCAAAATCGGTTTTCTTGACTTTCTCACCCAATCTTGGGTGCAAATCAAAGCTTCAACTATGTTAGTTGACAAGCGTGTTCTGTAAGCATCTAGTACACGACCACTAGTGCTAAAGGCTGATTCGGATGCAACCGTAGAAATTTGAATTGCCAAAAAATCTAACAATTATACAAATTATTAATAAACAACAATAATGTAACAAGTAATGAAAAAAACACAATTAAAGGCAAGTCAATTTACCTCTAGCCATGCGAGATACAACTGGAAATCTAATTGCGTTTTGTTTCCACCACTTAAGTATATCAAATCGGATATCAAAATTCATTATTGGCTCATCTAAGTACCTCTTTAACTCAGAATCTATACCAACCGATTTGCTTTCTTCTTTACTCAGAAACTCCGTGAAGAAGTCATTGCCCTCGTCACTTCCAACGACGTCATCGTTACGTGCTTCTTGGGATGCCGAATTGTAATCAACAGTGTCAAATTTTTCCATGTATATTTGAAATAGCTCATGTAACCTACTCTTAAGATCAAACAACTTCAACGATACCATCTTTTTAACGTCTTCTTTAGTCACATGGTCATTCTCGGTTATTTCAGAGGTAATCATCTTCGTAAAACAATGCTCAACAAAATATAACTTCATGGTAGGATCCAAAATAACAGCAAAATACATGAATTCGTTAAGTTTGTCAAACTCCCCCCAATACTTGTCGTATTTCCCACGCATCGACCTAACCATTGTAGCAAAATATGGATCGCAGTCCCACACCCGTAGATGTTTATCCACATCTAGGATTTCTCTAAAAAATAAGTGAGCCAAGGGCTTTGATGTGGCTGATACAATTTCTGTTTTCGTCTTGAACTTTTCTAGAAATTTAACCAACTTTTGGCAAGCACCAAAGTCTGAATGTTCAGGTAGCCTTTCTAAATCATGAATATAACTATTATCTTCTAGTTCATAAGAGAAAAACGCCTCCCTCAAATCCACTGCCATTTTCAACATTTCATAAGTGGAATTCAGCCTAGTAGGCATATCTCTACACAAAAACTTAGTTGATTCAACCTTTGATTCTTGGATGCACTTTTTGAACTTGGTTATTCTTTGTGATGAGTGCCGAATATATCTAATTGCTTTTCGCAAACAATCAACATGATACCTGTTTTCTGATAAACCATCTTTGACAATTAAGTTTAGTATGTGTGCCATACACCTGATATGAAAATGCTTCCCCTCAGCATACAAATTAGGCAACTTTCTCAACAGATAATCAATCGCCTTGTCATTACTAGATGCGTTGTCTACCGTCATGGTCATAACATTTTTAATACCCCAACCATGAATACAGTGCAATAACTCTTGACCAATATCCTCCCCCTTATGACTATGAATGGGTCTAAAATTAATAATGCGTTTATGCATTACCCAATCATCATCAATGAAATGTGCCGTTACAACCATATAGTTAACCCGTTGACATGAGGATGTCCAAGTGCCGGTAGTTAAGTGAACTGTGTTGGTTGGTTTACTTATATATGCTAACAGTTTATTCCTTTCCTCGATATAGTACTTTCCAATATCTCTAGACAATTTATGTCGTGATGGCAAATTGAATCTTCCATTCAAAGCATTGGTGTACTCAATAAAAACCGGATTTTCCACAAGCTTAAACGGTAATTCGGCGACAATAATCAAATCTAGTAATGCTTTCTTGATTCTAGCCTCATCGTATGTAAAAATTTACACATTTAAATTTACGTGAATTTGTAAATAAAGAAAATTCACACATATGTAAAAAATCTAACAAGAGTGATTTTGAGAGAAAATGAACTTTTTGATCTTGTAAATTATTTTTTTGATGTATTTTAATGACAACAAGGTTTGTATTAAAAAAATTGGTTTGGATTGGTTTTTCATTCGTTTTAAGGGTTCTCACAATATTTAGCGTTCTCAAGATAACATTTTGTTATATATATATATATATTAAAGCTAAACCCCCAAAAAATAAAAAAAAACACAAATTTTTTTTTAATATTTTTTACATTAAAATCGCTACTTTTAGTAGCAAAAAAAATAAATTTTTTTTGGCTACTAAAAGTAGCGATTTTTTATAAAAAATATAAAAAAAACAATTTTTTGTGTGTTTTTTAGCTATTTTTAGGTATTTTTGGTTGTGTTCACATTGGTTCTCGCGATTCTCACAATAAAGGGTGGTTCCTAACAGATCCTTCTCCTAGTATATATATATATATGTGTGTGTGTGTAGGGTGGGCTTCTAGAGTGAACACTAGTGTATTTGCGAACTGAGTGAACAAATCATAGCCGTTGATTTACACACGTGTATGGCTAGGATTTCATAATCAAATCATAAAATACACTTGTGTATTACATCATAAAATCTTAGCCATTAATTTACACACGTCTATGGTCAGGATTAGTTCGCTCAGTTCGCAAATACACTATTGTTCACTCTTGAACATAATCCTATGTGTGTGTGTGTGTGTGTGTATATAGGAGAGAGTTTATTGGGGAACACTAAAAAATAGGGAATCGGGGAACATTCTTTAAAATTCAACTTAACATGTCAAAATCATTTTTTTAAATTTTCGATGTAGAATCATTTTTAATAAAAAAATAAAAAAATAAAAACTAAAAATATAAAAAAAGTCTAAAAACAGATAAAAAGGGCTATTTTTTCTTAGAAAAATGATTTTTTTATTGGAATAGTTTTACCTATTTTTATAAGGAAAACGCTGATTTTTTTAAAACAATTGATTTTTAACATGTTAAGTTATTTTTATAAGATATTATTATTTTAACTATTTTTAAACATTATTATACATTTATATTTTTTTTATTTTTGATATTTTTATTAAAAATGCTTCAACATGTATTTATAAGGAAAAACGTCAAAAAAAATTTGTGAAAATGTCGACTAATCCGTCGTCGGGGACGAATTATAGTAATTTGTTCCAACCCAAGACATAAACAAAGACAAGAATAATAAGACTCATTAAAGACCCAATATACAAATAAGAAGGGGGATTTTTTGACATGAAATGGATATATCCATATATCTCCAACCATAAATTCTTCTAATATAAAAAAAATGATTTTTAACATGTTAAGTTGAATTTTTAAAAGTGTTCTCCGATTCCCTATTTTTTTAGTGTTCCCCAATGAACCTCACACACAATATATATATATATATATATGGGGTGGTTCATTTGAGAAGAAAATTAAATTGAGAAGAAAAAGAATAAAGGGTACAATTGTAAAACATTAAATAGTTTTTCTTTCATCTCATTTATTATTATTATTTTTGACTAATTAATTAGTCATAAAGAGTATCATCCTACACACTAAAATTTTTGCCTAGACACAACAAAATTTATCCTACACGTTTTTTAAATTTATCCTACACATACTGAAATTTATCCTACACAACTCGTAATTCATCCTACACACCTCATAATTTATCCTACACTTTAAATTAATTTTTTTCTTCTTTGAAAAAATATATTTTTTTAAATAAATTACAAATTTAATTTAATTAGCTATTAAAAAGGAAGACTAACAATTAATGATCTATTTAATTTTACCAATATACCCTTACACCCATATTAAATACAAAAATTAAATGAAGTAAAATGAAGCATTATTATTGGTTGAAGTTTGTTCTTTTTTATTCTTACAAAAAATTTCTTCTCATTTGAACCCTCCACTATATATATATATATATATATATATATATATAAGAAGGATCATTTTGGAACCACCATTTATTGCGAGAACCGCGAGAACCAATGTGAACACAACCAAAAATACCTAAAAATAGCTAAAAAACACTCAAAAATTTTTTTTGATGAAAAATTACTGAATTTCGTTATTAAAAAAAAATTTGCTACTGAAAGTAGCGATTTTTACATAAAAAATATTTAAAAAAAATTGTTTGTGTGTTTTTTTAGATTTTTTAGGGTTTTGGGGGGTTTAGTTTTTATCATTTAGCTTTGGGGGGGGGGGGGAGGGGTTAGTTTTTAGTATTTAGCTTGGTGGGGGGGGGGTTAAATTTTTTTTTTAGGGGGGGGGGGGGGTTGGGTTTTTTTAGGTTATTTTTTGTTTGTTAACTTCGCGATTCTCGCAATAAAGGTGATTTTCGCATGAATCCTACCCTATATATATAAAGAGAAAGGTTATTGTACTTGTACGAAGTGTAAGAGAAGAGTTTGACCCTTGATTTGCAAAATCAATGGCTAACATTAAGTGGTCCCAAATTTAAAATTCAAGTAACTAAAAACAAGGAGAAAGACTAAACAGGAAAATCTATTATTGTTGCTTCATAAACTCAACTAGGATTACGACCCGCCGCAATGCGGCAGGGATTCTTTATTTATAACTAAGTCGATTTACGACCCACACGTTATGTTAAACCTGTCAAACGGGGTAAAAATAGACGATGTAAAAACGTTCACCCACACACGCACGTTGCGTCGTGTTAACTCATAACATTTAGAACGAAACGTAAAAACGTTAAGCCAAAGACACAGTTGTGATGTGTTAAGTCACAAAATTTAGAACCAAGCATAGAGCGAAAAATTTGTGAAAAATAGAAACTATAAATGACCAAAGTTGAAAGTAAAAAAAGTTATGAGGATAGATTGCAAAAGATAAAAAGTTTTGGGTTAAAAGTAAAAAAACAAATAGTTTTGGGTTAAAAGTAATTTTTGAAATACTTTCGGGTGAAAAGTAAAAAAAAACATTTTTTTAAACCCCCCAAAGCCAACGTTACGACAACAATATGCATAACAATTTTTTCTTTGAAAACCCCCAAAGCACACCCCGCGTTGCGGCGAGGCGTAAAACGGTGTCAAATATTACTAATGTCACACAACCGTCATCGACAACCAACACTTACTTGACCTATAATATGCGTATTGCGACGAACCTGTTAAACATGGAAAAATAAAGGTAAAAACGTTGAACCACACATGCACGTTGCGTCGTATTAACTCGAAAAATTTAGAACTATACGTAAAACGAAAATTTGCGAAAGAAGAAAAGTATAAGTGACAAAAGTTGTGAAGTTAAATTGCAAATAATGAAAAGTTTTGGGTTAATGTTAAAAAAACAAATTATGTAGGGTTAAAATTGGAAAGGGTACAAACCTTTGGGTTAAAACTAAAAAATCAAGTTTTATTTTTTTAAAAACTCATAAAGCACAACTTACAACTAATAATGCACAAAAAGTTTGCAAACTTATATAGGTTTTAATTCCCCCTTGATTTTCAAACGGTTATAATTTTTTTCATACGATATTTTTTTAATAAAAATTATACTGTATTAACGAATATTCCATTCTCTTTAATTCGAGCAGCCTATTGCTATAGTTTCCTACAAAAATCTAGAGGATAAGGTACTATTGTATTATACACTTTCTCTTATTATTATTATTATTATTATTATTGTATATACACACACAGAGTCTCTTTCACTCCGTCCTCTCTCTACATCACCACCATCATAGCCACCACCCACTACCACCAGACAACCACCACCTGCTAAATAGGTTATGAAACATCAAAACATTAGGGTTGATCATGTGTATTCACCGTGTAAAACCCTTAATAGCCGTCTAAAGAACCACCAATGCCACAGAAACAGATGAATCCATGCTCAAATCCCAATAGATCGTAGAGATTTATGTTTGTCAATACCTTTGGAGCATGCAACAGATCTGATAAATTGTTTTCAGACGACAACTGGTGGTGTACGTTGTTGGTGTTAGACCTAGTAGAGGACGGGGGTGCAGGGGTTCGAGTGGTGAACCGAGAAAGCGATGGCAAAAGGGTTCCGTGGTCGTCCAGGTTTTCGGAGGTGGTTATTGTGATGGTGTGAGCGGCTAGTGATGGTGGGGGTGTTTGTCAGAGGTATAATAGTGGTGATATAGAGAGGGGGCATGATAATGATGATGAGTTTAGAAAAAAAAATCTAGAGTAAAATGTCATTTGTTTCTAATCTAATTAAGTTTTAACTGGATTGGTTTTTTGGACTGAAATGATATGTTTTAAGAATGTTAAGAAGAAAAATAATACAATTTTAAAATTTAATCTGAAATAAAAAAAAATAGACAAATCACATGAGGTAAACTGCACTTAACTCTATTATTAATTAAAAAATATATTGTGTACATTTATTTTCAATTTCTCTTGGAATTTGGATCCACATTTGATTTTGATGAGTTTTTTCCCAAATTAGTGTTAGTGGATAAAATATTTACCGTTTTGGTGTTCTTTAAAAACTATTTACCAAAATAGTATTTTCATCTATTTAACTTTTACCTTTTCTATTAATTAACATATTAGACTTACCTTTTTTTTTTCATTCAATAAGCCATTTACTATTTTTCGTATTTTTCCTTTTTTATCCATTCAATTCATTTTTTAATCGACCAACACATTATAATGTTTTTTACCAACTTATTATAATTCTCTCTCTCTCTCTTTTTTGTCAACCCATGTCAAAAATGAGAACTATAAGATTATCCCAAATAAATTTAAACAACAAACAAATATATGACTAATAATCAAACATTAAAACTTGACTTGCTAGGTTCGAATCTAGGTTAAGGTGTAATTTAGATTTATTGGTGTAATTAGTAGGAGTAAGATTTGCCATTCAAAAAATAAATAAATAAAACTTGACTTGCTACCGGTCTCAATATCACATAAAAACGAAAATAAAAATATCAAACAAATCTGGTCGCTACCAGTGTCGATATCCTAAACAACCAAAATAAAAATGTGAAATAAAAGTGAGTCGTTACCGGTCTTAATATTAAACAAAATAAAATTTTTAATCCGGTTGGTATTAGAAACACGTTTGTTGAGCGACTACCCTTTTAACATGTTTTTAGTATATGAATAATGGATTTTAATAATCCAAACTATTAGCCATTGGCCGGCAATGGTTCCAACTTAAAAAATAACCAGTGGTGGTCCGACCTTTTCACATATTGTAAACTAATGGACTTTTACTAAAGAACCTTAATTTCTTTTAATCCCCTTATCATTTTCGGTTTAGTAAAGGTCTATTGGTTTACAATATATGAAAAGGTAGAACCACCACTGGTTATTTTTTACGTTGGGACTGTTGTCAGCCAACGACTAATAGTTAGGATTATTAAAATCCATTATTCCTTTAATATAATGTAATACTAGATATATTAATTTCTGTTCATTATGTAAATAACACAAACCCAAATATGAAAGTTCTAGTTTATTCTAAAAAACTATGAAACCCACCATACAATCTTTCAGGGTCTGTTTGGTATGAGGTAATGAAATGGACGAAGTAATGGAATGGACGAGGTAATGGAATGGACGAGGGAATGCAATGGATCATTACCATTCCATGTCTTGTTTGGTTACCATGTGTGAATGGAATGAATTATTATTGTGTATTGTTCGGTATGCAAGAAAAACGGAGTATTAAAATCAGCAGTGAGTGGTGGTGGTGGTCGGTGGTAGTGATTGTGGGTGGTTATAGGTGGCGGTGGTGGGTGTCGGCGGCGGGGATGGGTGGTGGTGGTGGCGGCGAGTGGCGGTGCGGCGGTGACGACTAGTGGTGGTGGCAGTAAGGTGGCCGTTGGTGGTGGCTGGCAGTAGAGGTGGCGGTTGATGGCGGCGGCAGTTGGTGGTGGCGGTGGTGGTGGCGGTGGTGGTGGCGTCGACGATGGTGGTGTGCGGCAGCGGCGAGTGGCGTTGACGGTTGGTCGCAAATGTGGGTGATAACGGTGGCGAGTGGGTGGTGGCGGCGGCTGTCGGGGTGAGGTGGTGGCGGGTGGCGGCGATAGCGTTGGTGGTGGGTGGTGGTGGGTTGTGGCGAAGGTGGTGGGTTGTGATGTTGTTGATGAATGGTGCAAAAAGGGATGGAATGAAAAAAAACATGGGGGTTGGAAGGAATGATTTTGAGGGAATGAAATGTCTTTTGGAATGGGTGATTCAATTCCATTGACCAACCAAACACCCTTTTCTTCATTCACTCGTAATCATCCGTTCCATTCCACCTCTAATTCCTGCATACCAAACACTACCTCAGTTTGAGATTGTTGTTCCATCATAGAAAATTATGAAATCGTAAATAAGGTGAACGTTATAATCCTAGTGCTCCATATATTACAAATTAATATAAGGATTTCAGTCTTTCTATTCACTAAAAAATATGATATTCACTAAAAAATATGATATAACAAACTAAGTCAACAAGTTAAACCAACAAGAATGCAAAATGTGATTCGAATATTCAGCTATATTGATAAAAAATGGATTGAATGCATAGAAACCAATAAAAAAAAGAATACAAAAAATAGTAAATGGATTGATTGGATGAAAAAAAAGTAAGCTGATATGTCATTTATAAAAAAAGTAAGTCTAATATGTTGATTAAAAAAAGGTAAAAATCAAATAGAAAAACACTATTTTGATAAATAATTTTTAAAAAACACCAAAATGGTAAATATTTTTTTCCACCAACACTAGTTTGGAAAAAAAAACTCTGATTTTGATTGTATTATAGTTTAGCCTTTTAAATCGTTGCACTCGATTGATGTAAATAAAAAATTTATATAAGGTTTATCACTATATGGAACTAAAATTTTAATTTCCTGATCTTGAAGTTTACTTGCAATGAAATGGTCTTATGGTCGAACTTCCTAATTAACAATTAACACCGCCTAAGTTTATTAATTGCATTCCGATTCCATATTTCCTATATCAGAGCTATCTCAGGTTGTACCGTAAGACCATGTGTTGTGGTATCTTTGGGAGTTTTGCGCCATGTAGCAGCCTAGTCAGCAATGAGCATTATGTGACGTTTTCTAAAATGAGTGTAGTGGGGATGTGGACGTTATGGTGTAATAGAATTAAATAAAAAAAAAGCCATAAAAAATGTTATTGGACTAATGGAGCATGAAAACAGGTGATTGGCCAAAAGAATTGAAGCAGGGCGTTGAAAATAAAACGCCAAAACTAATTTTTTGTTCAAAAACGCCCTGGGGGCGGTTAGGTGGGCGTTCTTGGGCATGCTTTTATAAAAAAAAAAGGCCCCAAATTGAAACGACTACGAGTGATCTAATATGAAGCGTCTTTTTTAGGCGTTTGTAAACTATCTTTAAACTCGTGCTTGATGTCTTCCATTGGGCTTTGAAGCAACCCGGTGTCTTCCATTTTCCATTATACTATTGATTCAACATGCTTCTTTCTTTGGTGATTACTTTTGTTTCATAGATGTTTTATATTCAAACATGCTTTTATTGTTTTGCTTTTGACATGAATTATCTATAAGAGGCTGTTTGTTTAGCTTTTAACGGGGCTTTTAATGGTTCAGACCTCTTACTGGTTGTTTCGCGAGTAGATGTTTGAATGGTTCAGACATTTGCCTCTGAATGGTTAAGCATTATACTGAGTCTGAATGGTTAAAACCTCTAATCTGAATTGGTCAGACATTTGCCTCTGAACGGTTAAGTATTATACTGACTCTTAACGATCCAGACCTCTTACTGGTTCAGCAATTAACCATTCAGAAGTTGCCGCCTAACTAATGTAAGGCCCCCAGGGGCGGACCCATATAGTGTGGGTCGGGGTCCCCGGACCCCAATGTTTTTAAAAAAAATATTAGAACCGGTATGTTAAATTTTTTAAGGACCCCATAAAAATAATTAGTTGGACCCCATAATATTGAACGTGAAGTTGTTGCAGCGGGAAATTCCTTGTTTTCTAACAATCAGGTCACGAGTTCGATTCCTAAATGTCCCGTCTTTTGTTTTCTACAACTCCTTCCGACATGATTTTGTATTTTTTAACAATCCTAAGAGGTTTAATGCTGCCATAATTGCTTATGGTATTGGGAACCCACATATATATATAGTAATACTATTTAATCCTTGTTTAATTTATACTTGTTATTTGTTAAGATTTACACCTTGGAAAGTGGTAATTCTAATTTATTTACTTAGTTATAAGATGTGCTATCATTTTGTGAAAAAAAAAAAAAAATAGATTGGAATTCTGACATGGAATATGAATACAATAAAATAAATATAGAAGAAGAAAAAAGACTAATATTACATGTCCTCATTATTATGAGGTTGAAAATTTTAACACAATGTTAGATATGCAAATACAAGAGATTTTAAGGTTGGTATCGTTGTATTTATTTGATTTTCGTAAGGGACAACTTTGAATATTTGTAATCTTTTTCATTTCGTATGACATCACATTTTTATTGTGTGTTCTCTAATGAGTAATGATCATATAGTATTATTTGATATTGTATTTTATTATGTTTCTCGACCGACCCGCCCCGAATGATGACCGACCCAAAAATTATAACGTTTGGTTGTGAAATATGTTAACACAGAAAAAGTGGACCCCATTGGAAAAAAATCCTGGGTCGAGGCCCCTCTTATTAATAAGTCACATTTCACAAGGCCCCTCTTTTTATTATATGAATCCATCCATGTGCCTATTTTCTTTAAAAAAATCCAACAAGGCCCATCTTATTAATAAGTCACAAACTCCCAAGGCCCATCTTATTATTATATCACAAGCCCATTATTACGCAGAAGTCTATAAATATCCCTAGGGGCTAGGGTTGTGTTTAATTCACAAAGCGGCAAAAAAAAATATCATGATTCACATTAAAGGGGTTGTGCAATTTGATTGCTTGATAGGAAGTCTCTAATACTTCATGTTCATGCATGCTATTCGAGCACTTTGAAAGGTTAGTAAAAAAAATTGTTGATGTTCTATTTAAAAAAAAAAAATTGTTGATGTTCTTGGTGTTTATAATTCCATTAGTGTTGAGACTTGTGTTAAGTCATTGGTTGAATGATGGTATAATTGTGGTTTTGTACCGTAAATTTAAAGAATAAAAATAAAACTTAATTCTGAACTTATAACAAAATCAAGAAGCACAATATGTACAATGTCTATGTGATTTTTCTGCTTTTTGAAACAATCTACATGTTTATTTTTTTTTATTTGTTATAGTTTTTTATAGTATTAGTGTAATTATGTTGATCGATTTATAAATCCAAAAACTGGAGTTTGATGAGCAAAATCGGGTATTCCTCATTAGGACCAAAAAACCGACCCGAAATTACCCGATCCCTGACCGACCCTATAGTTACATGCTGGTCTTCCTTTATTTTATTTTTTGACATATTCGGTCTCGAGTAGGGTTCGGGCATATCCTCGAGCAAACCCACAGATCGCATACTGCATATTACAAATTGTCAACCAAAAGATCTGTGCTGGTCATAACTAAAAGGGTAGAATTAGAATTGCAAATTCTATGTGTAGGTTGATTGGTGTCGAAGCCCCGATCAAAAATAGAGAGAATGTGTACCTACTCACCTAAGACTAACTAGCAAGGGTAAGGAGGGTGTCGAGACCACGAGGATTTAGTGGATGGTATATGGTAAGAAATTTGTATTGAAGTTGAAACATAAAATCATTTTTTAATCCGTTGGTAATTAATTCTAAAACTTAATTAAACAGGACTAAAGAACAAGTTGTCACGTATATGAGGAAATGTAGTCACAGGACATAAGTGATCTTATACCCTAGTCGACAAATATTATTTCAAGTTCGTAAGTCTTTTTTTTTCTATGCAAGCTTAGAGCATCATTCCTCTTTTTGCAAGTACGTCTATTATGCCCGTACCTAAAACAGTTTTGACACTGACGTCTCTTTTTGCCCAATTGGCTTATAGCAATTTCACGTTTAGACTTCATCCGTTTAGGCTTACCCATACCTTTGTATCTAGTTCCCACAGGAACACGAACGGTTACAGTGGATGGTTATGTGTTACTGGTAATTTCAGCAAACCTTTCACGACGGCTCTTACGTGGGGCATTGACCACTGCCTCATCAGCTGTTTTGAAAAAGTTAACTACATGATCCCTGAATGAACACAACACATCAAAGTTGGTGACAAGCTTGTTAATAACCGACTCCGTAGAGTATGTGATCTCACGTACAACGCGGTTAACTTCATTATAACGATCATCATTCTCGTTCATACCTAGAATAGCACCAGGGACACTATTGGGAACAGCCTCCCGAGTCCAGCGTCGTAAAATATAACGTTGTGGAAACTCCCTAATATCAAGCATCCTAAGCACACAAAAGATGTATGAGCACAACAACCCAAACTATTCGAATCTTTTGCATATAAGACACCATTAAAAAGTTGGAATTTTCTCAGATACATAACAACATAAAAACACCACAAAAGATACCATATGAAGCAAATAACTATATTTTAGATACATAACACCATATGTAACCGTAAATCGGCAAGTACTATACGTTTTGACACATAACACTACAAAAACACCATGTGTAAACTCGAAGAAAGTATATTTAAACTTAGATACTTAAGTCTTTGTATATACCTCGAAGAAAGTAGTGCATGGTTGTTCCCAATCCTTCACAAAAAGTTAACGAAGTCACCCATCGTTTCCCACTTTTCAATAGCACATCTGTGTAGACCATTTTGTATCTCCAGCTGGACGTCAAAAAATATAGTGCGTGTGTATATACTGGCCGCTTGATCCTCCAAAACAAAGTCTACCGCCCATATGTTAGCGTTCGTGTTTCTGGTGTCAAGGTCGTTCTTCCTATGTCTTTGAGCTTCAATAGCATAATCAAAATGCCCCAGAAATTCGATAAGAGTACACTCCGGGTTACAAAACTGTCCAAAGAAAAGGTTCTAACTCTCTAAACGAGCTGAGATACGCATAAGCACGGACATGTACTCCTCGCGATAATAAGTCGGTATCCAAGTATCCCTGATCTGATAAATTGACTGCAGCCACTCATGATCAACCAAGTTAAAATCGTTCAGTATGGTAGCCCAATCACTTTCAAACTGCTCAGGTAGAATTGAATCGGTCCACACAATGGCACACAACGTCTTTTTGAAATCTATACTATTGCAGATTGTAGCACCAACCTAAGACACCATTGAACAACATATAACACAATAATCACCAGAAAGTATGTAAAAAGATTTAAAAAAACTTAAAAGTCGAATAAGTAAACACCTTAGCAGTAAGCTTGTCCATAATGTGCCACATGCATAGCCTGAGTCCATGTATCTTCAATAGCCTTCTTCATGGCTGGGTCTTGGTCGGTAACAATCACCGGAGAGGCACGACCAAATGCTTCACGAAACACCTTAAGCAACCAACTATAAGTTTCAGCCGTTTCGTTGCCAATTATAGCGGCACCAAGAGAAACGTTACAATTGTGGTTATCCATACCAGTAAATAGTACAAACATCATTTTGTACCAAACAAAAAATTTGCATTAAAAACACCATACAACTAAATGATATATGATTAACGAAAAATTTGTAAAAATCCAAATGCGGAAGATAATTATTAAACTTACTTGTTACGCCGATATGTCACGTCAAATGAAACAACGTCACCAAACACCGAAAAATTCCTCTTGGCATCCTCATCAGCCCAAAACAACAGCCTTAAACTACCATCTTTTGTGGTTATATACTCCATTGAAAATTTTGGCATGTACTCTTTCTTCCTCAATAGCCGTTTAATCATCATATCAGCGTCAAACTCAGATATATACCTGTTCAGATCTCGCTTAAAATTTTTAAAATCGGTTTTGGTTGCCCCAACCTTGTCAAATCCACCATAGAGTGTCCTCATGATATTAAACGCTTTGACGGGTCCAATATTCAAGGCACTCAACGCGTTAACGGCTTGCTCTTGCATATAGTTCATACCTCGGTTCGAGGGGAGTAAATGCCTATCTTCCTCAGCAACAAAATTGTGATTATGATCCTCCTTGAAAGAATATACCTCGTATAGATTCGAAGCGTTTAACTTTACACACTTACGTGCTTCGCAACAAGTCCTTATAGAAGGAACACGTCGAATAGTTTTCCTTTTGATCCATTATTTGAGGTGTTAATTTCTTTAGATGTATCGATCGCTTTGAAAGGTTTAGTTCTCTCTTTTGAGCAAACAAAATATTTAGATTTAATAACACCATAAGGCGTGTATTGAGAAGACTTCCTGTCAGTGAAGCCTGCAGCCATTACATACCTTTGATAAAAGAGGAATGCATTATTCATTGTATCAAACGTCATCTTAACCTTCGGCTTAAGCAAGTCATCCACCTCAGGTAAATAAGTCCTTTTACCGGAGTTTGGAGACAGATGTAGTTGCCCAACCGGCTGGCAAGTTTGAAAACCTACAAAAAAAATTAATTAAATAATAGCTTCGTTAAATTCAGTTAACCAAAAATTGAAAAATATGACAATATAAAATATACAGAAAACATCATTAAACAACCAATGTATATATTAAAGACAACATAAACGAAAATAAGACACCACGGATATCATGTACAATATAACACCATATGCAAATAACAACTTGTGGAAAAGACACCACATTAAATACAACATAAAAAGAAAATAATACACTACAAATGACATGTACAAAAAAACACCATATGGAAATATACAACTAGTGCAGAAAACACAATTCAACTAATGATGTGGAAATAAGACACTGCAACATAATATGTACAACATAACACCATACGCAAATAATCAACATGTGGAAAAGAAACAACTAGTATAAAAAACACCATTCAACTTCAATACTATACATCAAAACACCATGTTCATATAAAACACCATGGAAGGATGACACATCGTGTCATTAAATAAACTCGTATACTGTATGAAAATCAACCATGCAAAAAACACCATACTCTGTAACATCAAAGGATCAAAAACCATATTCATCAGAACCAAATCAGATTGTATAAAGCAAAAATATGAACACAAACAGATGATTAAAAATTGAAAATTTTATTTAGCGAAGATTAAATACCTCTAACATTCACATAATAACGAAAAAACACCATAATATGATTACCTGGATCGTCATTGTCCATGAAGCAATATGTTAATCAAGAGCAAAATATGACAAAGAATAAACCTGATGTTCTCGAATAGATTTTATCTGATCTTATACCTTAGTTGACAATATTATTTCATGTTCGCAAACTCCGGTAAGAGGACTTATTTACCTGATGTGGATGACTCGCTTAAGCCGAAGGTTAAGATGACGTTTGATACAGTGAATAATGCATTCGTCTTTTATCAAAAGTATGCAATGGCTGCAGGCTTCACTGCCACGAAGTCTTCTCAATACACGCCTCATGGTGTCATTAAATCTAAATATTTTGTTTGCTCAAAGGAGAGAACTAAACCTTTCAAGGCGATCGATACATCTAAGGAAATTGACACCTCAAATAATGGGTCAAAAAGGAAAACTATTTGACGTGTTCCTTCTATAAGGACTGGTTGCGAAACACATATGTGTGTAAAGTTAAACGCTTTGAATGTATACGAGGTATATTATTTCAAGGAGGATCATAATCACTATTTTGTTGCTGAGGACGATAGGCATTTACTCCCTTCGAACCGAGGTATGAACTATATGCAAGAGCAAGCCATTAACGCGTTGAGTGCCTTGAATATTGGACAAGTCAAAGCGTTTAATATCGTGAGGACACTCTATGGTGGGTTTGACAAGGTTGGGGCAACCAAAACCGATTTTAAAATTTTTAAACGAGATCTGAACAGGTATATATCTGAGTTTGACGTTGATATGATGATTAAACGACTATTGAGGAAGAAAGAGTACATGCCAAACTTTTCAATGGAGTATATAACCACATAAGATGGTAGTTTAAGGGCGTTGTATTGGGCTGATGAGGATGCCAAGAGGAGTTTTTCGGTGTTTGGTGATGTTGTTTCATTTGATGCGACATATCAGCGTAACAAGTAAGTTTAATAATTATCTCCCGCATTTGGATTTTTACAATTTTTTTGTTAATCATGTATCATTTAGTTGTATGGTGTTTTTAATGCATATTTTTGTTAGGTACAAAATGATGTTTGTTCCATTTACTAGTATGGATAAGCACAATCGTAACGTTTCTCTTGGTGCCACTATAATTGGCAACGAAACGGCTGAAACTTATAGTTGGCTGCTTAAGGTGTTTTGTGAAGCATTTGGTCGTGCCCCTCCGGTGATTGTTACCGACCAAGACCCAGCCATGAAGAAGGCTATTGAAGATACATGGACTGAGAGTAGGCATAGGCTATGCATGTGGCACATTATGGACAAGCTTACTGCTAAGGTGTTTACTTATTCGACTTCTTAAGTTTTTTTTTTAATCTTTTTACATACTTTCTGGTGATTATTGTGTTATATGTTGTTCAATGGTGTCTTAGGTTTGTGCTACAATCAGTAACAGTAAAGATTTCAAAAAGAGGTTGTGTGCCATTGTGTGGACCGATTCAATTCTACCTGAGCAGTTTGAAAGTGATTGGGCTACCATACTAAACGATTTTAACTTTGTTAGAAAGTGAGAACCATTTCTTTGGACAGTTTTGTAACTCAGAGTGTACTCTTGTCAAATTTCTGGGGCATTTTGATTCTTCTATTGAAGCTCAAAGACATGAGCATAGGAAGAACGACCATGACACCATAAACATGAACGCTGACATATGGGCGGTAGACTATGTTTTGGAGGATCAAGCAGCCAGTAGATACACACGCACTATATTTTTTACGTCCAGCTGGAGATACAAAGTGGTCTACACAGATGTGCTATCGGAAAGTGGGAAACGATGGGTGACTTCGTTAACTTTTTTGTGAAGGACTGGGAACAACCATGCACTATTTCTTCGAGTTATATACAAAGACTTAAATATGTAAGTTTAAATATACTTTCTTCGAGTTTACACATGGTGTTTTGCAGTGTTATGTGTCAAAACATTTAGTACTTGCCGATTTACGATTCGAGTAGAAGAGTGTGGAAATCCTTTAGATCTGAACCAGTCTTGATGAGATGATGTCACACAACAGTTTGCACAAGAAACCGAGTGAGAACCACCTTCAAGAAGCCCAAATCAGGCGATTTCGAGGAGAAAACTAGTGTTTGTGTGTAATTCTGATGAAGAAGATGATGTAGAAGTGATTAGAGATGATGATTGTACTAGATTTGAGGATAAATACTTACGAAATAGCCTTGGATCTCGATTAGAAGTGACTAAGAGTGACTTGAGTGCGTGTGGTCGGATGGAGATGTTAAATCAGTGAAAGGGAGGTGTACGGTGGTATTTATAGTGTGAGAGGAGGGTTAAGTCGGTGGAGAGTGGTTGTGCGTTTAAGCGAGCTGTGCGAGTCAGTTTTCCAGCTTTTGTTTCGTGTGTTAAGCGTTGCGTTGCGTTTAAGCGAGTTGCGAGTGAGCATTGAGCGTATAAGCGTTGCATTGATAACCACATAACATTAAACAATAAATCACACAATTAACAAAAATAAGTAAATGCATGAAAATAAATCCGTGTTTCAAGTTTGCGTTGAGTTTGCGTTGCGATAGCGTTTAGTCTAAACAAGCGATATAACATGCGTTTAAGTAGTAAGCGTTGTAAAGGGCGTTAAATGCGATAACTGTGTTTGAAATAAGCGTTTAAAATGCGTTGTAAAATATAGTTTGAACCCATAGCGGTAATCGAGATCTCGGGAGTGTAAGCGATACAAAAGAAGTGACGGTGACAAGTAATGACCCGGAGAGTCGGGTTGTTACATCTCGCCTTCGTACTCGCTTATCGCGCTAAAATCGTTGAATCACAAACGTTGTTAATAGTAGTAATGTTATGTTGTGTGTCCTTATATTCTTTACCTGTGTGTGCTTTATATGTTTATGGATTTTATTCACAACCCGATTTATCGCACTCGAAACGCAATGCAACGCAACACTTGATACCACGCTAAAATACTTAATATACTAGTACTAACTAACGCAACAAAACGCATTAAACGAGAAATTTACACGCGAAACGAAGGGTTTCCACACCAAACGGGCACCTTCGAACGAAGCCAGCAGCTTCGTACGAAGGCAACTAGCTTCGAACAAAGGCTGTCAGCCTCCTCTATAAATACCCAGCCACACTCCTCTCTTTCTAACTTGCTGAAATCGCATCGAAACTCTGCCGAATTGCTATCCGACCATTTTCAAGTAAGATTTATTAGTTTTATGTGATTACACAACGTTTTCCACTACGATTTTCCACAAGATTCACTTCGATTACATCAAAACTCTTCAATTCTTCCACCAAACTTCATCTTTTTCACCCTTTTTACAAAGAACTTCATCTTTTTCATAGAAAACCCTCATTCTTTTTTACAAAATCTTCATCTTTTTTATCAAACTTTCTTATTTCACCACGGACCTACACTCAACTGAGTGTATTGGGCTTAGCTACGGCTTCCCAAGTTAGAAATCAGTTGATTTCACACTCACCAAGTGTTAGATCTAGGTGAAACCCTTTTGAAACCTTCTAAAATTCATTTTCTTGCTAAAACGAACCTAAAACTACGTGCATCTCGTTCACTAGATAGTGGGAAGAGGTAGTGTCAAAATCGGCTTGAATAGGACTCGAAATTACATCCGATTAATGTGAAAACGCAGCTCCGAACGCCAAGAACAGCCACGAATGCGAGCTGGACTGTTCTGTGCGAAACCCAGCTTCGTACGAAGGCACTGCTTTTGTACGAAGGCACCCATGGCTTCGTACAAAGGCACTGCCTTTGTACGAAGGCACTGACTTCACACATAATAGCCTGATTCTCATCCGTGACTCAGACAAAGACCTCTCTGACTCTAAGTTTAATCAGTAACTTAAGGTTGGAGGGATGAACACTCGATTTTTCAAAGAAGACGTGAAGAACACTCGATTTTGGACAACGGAAGCAACACGTGTATGTAGACTCCATCTTCATATGAAGGCACGCCTTCGTACGAAGGCACCAGCTTCGTACGAAGCTTCTGTATCCCACTCGACACTCCGATTTCGACCGTTTCAACACTTTGGAGGACTTACGCTTCTGTTCCCGTACGCAGGCTGATCCGGCGCTCCCTTCAGTCCATTCCAGATCGTGTTTACTTCCTAGACACGCACTGTGAGTATACTCGAACCCTTTTTCGCTTAACGCGCTTTTGTGTGTTACATACGTTCTCTATAAAAAACACAACACACAACGCAAACACTTTTATAAACGATAACCGCTTCCGCATGCTATACGTGATTAGTTGAATGCTTGTTGCTATGCTTATACAGTGATTACTTGTCCGACCGCCTTTAGCAACGATAGTACTATAGTTTGGACTCAGCACCTGTTTGTTCAGGGGTTGCTAAGGATCACATACTTTACTTCACATGTTCGCTTCGGTGAACATGTGTCGCGCATACTCTACTCATAGTCATGTGGTTAGGTTGTATCATTGTTGGTAGTTTACATGCTTCGCCCGTTACATGTTACATGCTGGTTATACTATATCTATGCAAACTTGTGCATTCACTTTTACATTATTGTATTGACTTTTATTTTAACGTATGTGACAGGTTAATGAATATCGCAAATGGATAGGAAGTCTAGAAACTCACCAAATAAAATCTAGGTTGTCGGATCTGTTTTTGTTTGAGAGATTTTGATATATGTTATGACTGTTTGTGGATTATTTGTTTGATAGTATGGGATCTTAAACGTATTAAAAATATTGTCATGAATAGTTGTTATGGATTCTCTTGAGCAATCTGATTCCTCTAGTGTCGCACCCCGATGATTCCGTTATCGGTTGGGTGTGACAGTTTCTTTTTGCGGTTGTCCTAAATGAGTTATCAAAGTTTATTCATGAGACAGTTCCGTGGTGCTTGCTTTTGCGGATAATATTGTGTTAGTAGCAGAGTGTAAACAAAGCCTGAATGCAAGGTTAAAGGAGTGGCGTGCAGCTTTAGAGGGTAAGTGTCTAAGTATAACAACCCTCCTAAAAATAATCCGACACCCTAAAAATAATTAGAGTACCCCGATATGTCCTAAAATACACCCCGTATGCGAAAACGGGCCCCGAATACCTCTATTTTTTATTAAAATTAAACAAAAACAAAAATAAAGGGGCCCTGGCGGGCCGCGTAAGACCTCTCCTTGGTCTACGCGGGGCGCGGGCGATAGGCCAAACGGCAAGACCCTGAGCTGCCACGTGGCAGCCACACATCGAAGCTAGAGTGGTGACCCGGATCAGCTAGGGCCTACGGACCCTAGGTCGCGGGCCGATTAAACCCCGCCTCATCTTACGCGGGGCGCGACGAAGTTCGAATCAGGACCTATAAATAGAGACCTTTGGCCTTCAGTCCCAATTCGCACCAAAACTTTTCTCTCTCGATTTCTGAAGAATAAACATAATTTATGGGTATTATACCCCCTAAATAACAAAGTTCTGCCTCGTTGTAAGTATCATAACCCCGGTTACGTATTAGATACGCTGCCCAATTGATCCAGGGTTCCATAAAGGCTGTCGTGGTTCTGCCCGACGTAGTCGTTGGAATGCCGTCTCGGGAGGGTATTACTAATGTACATATTGGGTTATTATACTAACACGTGTGCATTTATGTAAATTATAGATAATCACCAGGAAATCCTTAAAGGAAACCCTAAGATAGCAATGTGAGTAATCTCCTTTTTGTTAACTGTTCTTACAAAACATCACTTAATTAAATTACATTAAACAGTGATTGAGTATTTGTATTCTACAATTATCGTCGGTATGTGGGGTTTTGTATACAAAATTTGTTACTACATTGTGAGTAGTAACATGACCACAAGTCGGGTTGACAGTACCGTGGGTGGTAATTAAAGTAGATGAAAACAAATGTAATTGCGCGACCGCCCTCAATACTGTACAATGGTTTTTACTAAACTTGATTAAACTGGGATTCACTCACCAGTATTTCCCACTGACAAAATGTTTTTAAACGCGTTTCAGGTAACAAAATGTGAAAGCCAAATAGAAGCCAGCTGGACAGCACTGAAGGCTTGGAAAAGTGGCTATAAAGTTACCTAAAATAAAGAGATGTTTTATTTAAATAAATAGGGTTTATCCCTATGAAAATGTGTGTACTTGAAACTTGGGATTTTCCCATATGTTAAATATATTAAAAGCGTGGTATTTTAATCTGATAAAATATTTCCTAACTACGATCCTGAGGTAAATTCCGCTGCCAAAATGATAAACACCGATACCACCGAAAATGGCCGTTGCCACCCGTTCCCGGGTAATTAGGGGACGGGGGTTGCGACAGAAGGTGGTACCAGAGCTAAGCCACTGATTCAGCCACAGAAGTGTTCTGCTGACACCAAGATATTATTCAATATGTTAGGAAATTTTCTACGTAAATACGTGCATATTTGTATTTTATTGTTGTGTGTTATTTTACTATTTGTTAGTTTATAGTATGAGCGACCAAGGACCTTCCGATGCCTACCGTCATTTGTCCACCTCACCTAGGAGCGAAGGCACCTCTTCACAGCCTGCCCTCTCAGGGTATTCAGCTGACACTGAAGATGTGATATTCGTGTTTAAGGCTCAGTCTGAAGAGCCATTCCCTCCTAAAAAGAGAGGATGGTTCAGTAGAGGAGCGCATGAACGTAGGAAAAGAATGAAAAAGTTACAACAGCAGCGAGCGCTAGCAGCCACTAAAAGAGAGACAGATGCCCACACACAAGATATGCTCAATAGGAGTCTAGCAAACTTCCATATCCTAGCAACCACAGCTGCCGACCCTAACCTGGAGCAACTCATAACACCCCAACCATTACCACTATTTCCCACCCAGCCAATAGAAATTGAAAACAATCCAGAAAATTAAATCCAAATGCCTGATTTTAACCCAGAAGAGATACCTAGGATACCAGCACCCAATCCTTTAGACCCAGACTACGACCCGTGGTTAGACGAACATAGGGATTACCAGTAACGTTACCCAATACCAGAAGACGAACCCATGCCAAATCTAGCAGCCTACCCAGGTTTGGACCCTCTAGATCCCTACTATGATAACGATGAATACATCAGGGAATTTTTAGAGAATCCATACCCATACCAGGAGCCCATGCCCTAGTTCCCAAACCCAGTCCCAGCACCTGCACCCCCAATGAGTGCAGAAAATGTGCAAGAGCTCCGAACCTTCGGAGAGGAGATTTTAGAAAGTAGCGAGATGATGAGGCAGGTCGGAGAACGACTCGTCTAGAAGTATGACGAGCGTAATATGGAGTTCTGGATGAACCCATATCAGTGATGGTGGTGGTAGTTGTCACATCCCGACCACGTAAAACAACAAATCGTGGCGGAAACGTCGAGGAGTGTTGTAACAGAATTATTGTTTCATACCATGGATACAAAGAGTTTCGTTTTATTACATATTAAACATTGTTTTAAAGTTAAACAAACAAGTCAACCATAGTCTATCATCGTTATTAAATCACTAAGGCCTCGTCCAGATCCTATGTGACTTATGCATCCTAGCAATCAACATCAAGCAACTTCACCTGAAACATATGTAAAAACAAAGTCAGCAAAGAAATGCTGGCGAGTACATAGTTTTTGTGTGAGTATCAGATTCATGGCTCGTTGAAATATCTTGTACAACATTGTTATTGATATTTGAAACCTTGTTCTGAAAAATGTTTGTATTGTAAAATGAATAACCAAGTCAAAATAGATTGGTCATAATTTATAAACCTCGATGCCATGAATCTTAACCCAAAACATTTGTTTATGTAAACCAAATCATAAATCGTTCTTGTAATAGAACTCGTATGGTTTATATAATTTTGTAAACATCGTTGTGTAATATTGCTTAACTCGTTCTCGTTATAGAACAACGTTCATTCGTTTAAATCGTTCCAAATCGTTCAATTCATTCACTCGTTCAAATCGTTCTTGTTTTAATTGTGAAAACTACTTTTGGTCGTCTCGCTAATAACTTTCAAACCTTTGTGACTCGTCCATCGTTCAACTCGTTCTTGCATTAACAAACCTCCAAAGGGTAAGTTAACAATCATCAGATTCAGTCGTTATCCACCTAACCCACACATAACCATGGGTGCGGTCGGATAACGGGATTTGTCGGATCCTATGGTACCATAACCTAATACTGGTCGGCTTGATCAATGCTAATGAATGTCATTCGTTATGTAACTACCACCAACAAGTTTGTTCACATTATCGAAATCATCATTAGTTTAGTATAAACCATCTCAATCGTTTTGAAACCATCGTTAGAATATCGAAATCTTTTTGATACATATGAATCACCCCAAAACAATCGAAAATAGTAAAAAGAGGGGATCTATGTACTCACCTTCGGGTGCGTTTTTAAACGTTAACACAATCCCTCAATTTATTCGTCCTAAATTAAATAAGAATGATTTAATAATAAAAAACTCACAAAAATACCGAAGTTTCTTCGATACTTAGAATTTTCACATAACTTTGAGGTTTCTCGAAAAGTTATTATTTTTGATTATTTTGGTGTATTTGTATATATGTACTCGAGCGTAACACACATAATCTTGTCAACACTAACACATGATCATACACATATTGTAAAACTCATAGCACATTGTAACACATAAATTAACCCATGAACAACCCATTCTAGTGTATGTTGAAAAACACTTATTTTAGCGTTTCGGTAACATTTTTGGGCGTCGGAAGTCACGTATGACTAACCAAACACCAAGTAAACTTAATATAAGTTAAAATACTTATTTTTATACCAAATATATCAGTTTGGTTACTGATCTAAAACAGTTTTGTAAAAATACCCCGAAAAGGCGATTTTTGACCGTTTTACCGCATAGTTTTGCACCAAACATTACCCGAACCTTCCCTAATCGAAACGACTTGAAATTTTAATACAACCCATGTTATTTACTGAATAAAATAATGGTTATACTCATGATAGTGCAGGTATTAAACAAAGCATATAAATCATGCAAATTTCACATAATTTACCACTTTTTAAGCTATATGTACAACATGCAAAGCTATCAAACCTATGTCAAAGTTTCATGCCACTATAATATATCAAATAATATTATTTTTAGTGTTTATAACCAGATCTAAAACAGTTTTTGTCATTTAACCATTTTTCATCATCTCTTGAGCTTTAAATCACCATATTTTCACATGTACAAGTGCCTAAAGCATACCATCATAGCAACATCATTTTTTATGAGTTTAAAAGCATCAAATATGAGATTTATTCAGATCTATTTGCTGAAGTACTTTGCATGTAACATATCATACATAAATCACCAAATACTTGCATTTTTACCATCCTTCAAGAACATGTAACAACATAGACAAGTATTTAACAAGAAATCGAACTTCAAGACTCGCACACACACACACACACACATATATATATATATATACGGTTTATACATACATATATACATCACCATTTTTTTGTAACAAGACCCATTTCACTTTTAGATTTCAAGTTTAGTGAAAATCCCAAGATTCAAGAGAAACTTCAAATCATCAAGAACAACTATGAACCAAAGGTATGATTTAAATACAAATGTTATACCTTCAAGATTCAAGTAGGTTGTGGGAAGAAATTTTGATGATAGGAAGCTTGTACTCACTTGACAACTCCTTGGGAACACCTTTAGATCTTCATACTAACTTAAAAATGGCTAGAAATGAGCTTGAATTCTCAAGAACAAGACTTGAAGGTAATGAATGTAGAGAGAGAGAGGTGGGAAGGTTGTAGGAGGGAGAGAGAGTGAGGGTTGAGTGAAGTGATGAGTGGTAGATTATATAAGGTCTTCCATAAAGCATATTCCTAGCATATTCCTAGCATATTCCTGGCATATTCCTAGCATATTCCTAGCATATTCCTGTCATATTCCTAGCATATTCCTGGCATATTCCTAGCATATTCCTGGCATATTCCTGGCATATTCCTAGCATATTCCTGGCATATTCCTAGATTTGCTGCGTTGTCTGCGTTTTGCTGTAGAAGCACTGTGTCGCGCAGAAACACACGGTACGCGCTTAAACTTGAAAAATAACGTTTTTAGGCGTTTTAATTTATTTTTCAACACGGACCTGATTAAAAATAAATTTTTAATCATAACGGAATATTTTCAGGATTCAGATATTATCCGGGCGGTCACCAGTGTTCGTTTCGCAGTTTTGTCGTAAATAGCTCTTTAGTTCAAATAAACATGTCTCTGCCATACCAAATCCTTCGAAACTTATTTCTAAGTTATGTAAAGGATATTTATGGTATGTTTAGCTTACGTCACAGTTCCAGAGTGTACGTCGCGTTAAAACAGATTGCGTTTATGCACCAGTTTGCGTATAACCTTCCAGAAAGTGATTTAAAGCTTGAAATCGAAATCGAATCAAATTTTAAAATCATTAAACACAATTGCACATATAATAACACCAAAACACATATAATAACACCAAGCACATTGTTTTATTGAAAACTGACATTGTTTTACATTATACGATGATTACAGAACACAGTTGTCACAGTAGTAATAATATATATATAATATGTGTGTATGTTTGAAAAAAAATCTAGACAGTAGCTGTAGATGCCTACTAGTATTGTAATTTTAAATTCCAGCTATAGCTTGTATTAGATGCATAATATAAGAAAGAGTAAGTCGCATTGTTTGACGCTTTTGATCAATATGTGTGTCATGTGATTGGTTGTATTAAATATTATCTTGTGATATTAATACGTGGTAAATGTTTAAAATTCAGATGGACAACGACGTGAATCCGGAAAACTAGAATAACGATAACCCGAATAACAACGATAACCCGAACAACAATAACAATGGAAACCAAGTGGATAACAGTGCCGTCCAACACATAGTGGCATATGGGATAATAGATGCAATGCCATATATTATCAAAACAGTTAGGGAAGTGGATAATAAAAGTAATCATAGCAGTAAACGACCAACTGAACCTGAACACAGCGTAAACAATGGACCCATACTTCAAGTGCCCATTCCCAAAAGAAGAAGAACCATGTCTTATGGTTGTTCTTATAAAGAATTCTGGTCTTGTAAACCAATGGAATTCTCGGGCAATGAAGGGGTCGTTGCAGCTCTACTCTGGATAGAAAAGACTGAGGTTGTCTTAAAAATAAGCAAGTGCGCGAAAGAGGATAAAATAATGTTTGCTTCCAATCTGTTTAAGAACTCAGCCTTAGAATGGTGGAACACTATCCTCCAGTCTAGGGGAAGTGACAGGGTTTACAATATGGAATGGGAAGAATTTAAGAACATGGTAGAAAGGAAATTCAGCCCTCCCAATGAAAAAGAACAAATAACAAATAAGTTCCTAAACCTTAGAATGACTGGAGTGGATAGTAAGGGTTACACTACGTTATTCTTTGAATATGCTAGAATAGTACCAACCCTTGCATCACCAGAACCAGCATTAATCTCCCGTTACATCTGGGGATTAATCAGTGAGATTAGGCATGTAGTCAAGGCAGCTAGACCTCAAACTATAGAAGAAGCTGTAGAACTAGCAAACACCTTGACTGATTAATTAGTACGTACACGAGAGGAGGACCAGAGAAGGCACCTTACTGCAAGGCCTGCAAGGAAAAGCATTAGGGAAAATGCTCTACTTACTACAATTTCTGCAAGATACCAGGGCACAAGGAAGAAGATTGCAGGAGGAAACCTAACAATGGGATGTTCTTCAACTGTGGAGAAAAGGGTCACATCAAACCAAACTGTCCGAAACTAGTTCCAGCCATGGGCAATAAGACTCCCAAAAATGCTAGAGCATTTGTTCTGACGACAGATGAAGCCAAGATGATTCCGGACGTGATAGCCGGTACGTTTTTAGTTAATGATGTTTTTGCTAAAGTATTATTTGACTCTGGTACGAACCAAAGTTTTATTAATACTTCATTTTGCAAATTTCTCAATCAACCATTAACTAAACTCCCACAAGAATGTCTAGTAGAGACAGCAAATGGGGAAACCGTTAGGATTTCTAAAATCTTGCAGGGAGCAATAATAGAATTTTTAAATCAAAAATTTATTGCAAAACTTTATCCAATGAATCTGGCAGGATTTGATGTTGTATTAGGAATGGATTGGTTAATAGCCAATAAAGCCAGTATTTTATGTGATCAAAAGTCAATCCAAGTAAATTCACCAAGGGGTGAAAAGATCATAATTAAAGGAGATAAGCCATCTAGATCCACGAAATTCATCTCTGTGATGAAAACAACAAGTTATATAAGAAAAGGATCATTAGTGTATTTGATTTCCATAATCACTAACACTAAAGGAAAAGAACTAAAAGATATTCTGGTAGTATCTCAGTTTTCAGATATATTTCCAGAAGAATTACCAGGACTACCTCCGGAAAGGGAAGTTGAATTCAGAATCCACCTGCTACCAAGAACAACACCAATCACCAAAACACCTTACCGTTTGGCACCCGTAGAAATGCAGGAACTAAAGAAACAGTTAGACGAATTGTTGGAGAAAGGATTCATACAGCCAAGTTCCTCGCCATAGGGAGCACCAATCTTATTCGTTAAGAAGAAAGACGGATCTATGCGTATGTGCATTGACTACCGTGAATTGAACAAGGTAACGATTAAAAATCGGTATCCATTACCGAGAATCGATGATCTGTTCGATCAACTGCAAGGAGCTCGATTTTTCTCTAAAATCGATTTACGGTCAAGATATCATCAATTAAAGGTACAGGAAGAGGACATTCCTAAGACCGCATTTAGAACAAGGTATGGCCATTATGAATTTACTGTCATGCCATTTTGTTTAACCAATGCCCTAGCTGCATTTATGGACATGATGAACCGAATATGTAAGCCATATTTGGATAAATTCATAATTGTCTATATAGATGATATTCTCATTTACTCTAAGAGTAAAGAGGAACATGCAAAGCATTTGCACGCACTTCTAAGTTTATTAAGGAAAGAAAAGCTTTATGCTAAGTTTTCAAAGTGTGAATTTTGGTTAGAACAGGTACAGTTTCTTGGACATCTAGTCAATCATGAAGGAATTCATGTGGATCCCACCAAGATCGAGGCAATTACCAAATGGAAAACCCCTGAGTCGTCAACTGAGGTTAGAAGTTTCTTAGGATTGGCCGGTTATTATAGGAGATTTATTCGAGAATTTTTCTAGAATAGCCATTCCCTTAACTAAGCTAACCTGTAAATCTGTTAAGTTTGAATGGGGACCAAAACAAGAAGAAGCCTTTAGAATACTTACCATAAGGAACTGAAGATTTTGTAGTTTATTGTGACGCTTCTAAGTCAGGTTATGGATGTGTATTAATGCAACGTCAAAAGGTTATTGCCTATGCGTCTAGACAACTTAAGAATCATGAAGAGAATTATTCAACTCATGACTTGGAATTAGGAGCCATAATTTTGCCCTTAAGATTTGGAGACATTACCTTTATAGCAATAAGTTTACCATTTTCACCGACCATAAGAGTTTAAGGTATGTCTTCAGGCAAAAGGAGTTGAATATGAGACAAAGACGCTGGATGGAGATTCTAAGTGATTATGATTGTAATATCCAGTATCATGAAAAGCCAAAAAAGTACGTTCTCTTAGATTAAATCTACAGGTAGATTTAAATGAACAGAATAGAAAAGCACAAGAATCAGTAATCAAGGATGATACTGAAAAATTGAAAGGAATGATTAGGGAATTAGAAGAAGGAACAGATGGAATTTGGAGATTCCATAAGAAAAGAATGTGGATACCCAAATTAGGAAACCTACATCACCGTATACTGGAAGAAGCCCATAAGTCTAAGTATACAATGCATCCTGGAAATGATAAGATGTATCAGGATTTAAGAAAAAAAAATTGGTGGATAGGAACGAAAAATGATATAGCAACTTATGTTTCTAAGTGTCTAACCTGTTCACAAGTTAAAGCTGAACATCAGAAACCCTCAGGTTTATTGCAACATTTAGAAATGCCAGTGTGAAAATGGGAATTGATAACAATGGATTTTTGTTACCAAATTACCCAAAACAAAGAAAGGTAATGATACAATCTGGGTGATTGTAGACAGGCTAACTAAGTCAGCTCATTTCCTACCAATGAAGGAAACTTTTAGTATGGAATTAGCTAAGCTGTATCTAAATGAAATAGTTTCATTACATGGAATTCCTTTATCAATTGTTTCTGATAGGGATAGCCGTTTTACCTCTCATTTTTGGACAAGTTTCCAAAAAGCCATAGGAACCAAGCTACATCTAAGCATAAATTATCATCCTTAAACCGACGGACAAAGCGAAAGGACAATTTAGACAATGGAGGACATGCTTAGAGCTTGTGTAATTGATTTCGGAGGTAATTAGGACGATCACTTACCATTAATAGAATTTTCTTACAATAACAGTTATCACACAAGTATCAATGAATGTTGCACCCTTCGAAGCACTATATGGACGAAAGTGCCGAACCCCAGTTTGTTGGGCAGAAATTGGAGAAAAGCAATTATCCGGACCTGAAATAGTGCAAGAAACAACTGACAAAATCATTCAAGTCAAGGAACGACTGAAAGCAGGACGTGACCGATAAAAGAGTTATGCTGATAACAGACGAAAACCGTTGGAATTTCAGGTAGGAGACAAAGTGTTATTGAAAGTCTCTCATTGGAAAGGAGTGGTAAGATTCATCAAAAGGGGAAAGCTAAGCCCCAGGTATGTTGGACCTTTTGAGATTATTAGAAGAATAGGACCTGTAGCCTATCAGCTACAACTGCCAGAGGAAATGGCAGGAATACATGATGTATTTCATGTATCTAATCTCAAGAAATGCTTAACCGATGAATCACTGGTGGTACCTCTTAAGGATATAGAGGTAAATGAAGAACTTAAATTCGTAGAGAAGCCTCTACAGATCGAAGACAACCAAGTTAAGAACCTCAAGTACAAGAGATTAGTTCTAGTCAAAGTAAAATGGGACTCCAAAAGAGGACCAGAATACACATGGGAGCTTGAATCAGAAATGCAAAGGAAATATCCACACTTAATTCAGTAGACCTCGAGGACGAGTTCTAAAACAAGGTGGGGAGGATATAACAACCCTCCTAAAAATAATCCGACACCCTAAAAATAATTAGAGTACCCCGATATGTCCTAAAATACACCCCGTATGCGAAAACGGGCCCCGAATACCTCTATTTTTATTAAAATTAAACAAAAACAAAAATAAAGGGGATCTGGCTGGCCGCGTAAGACCTCTCCTTGGTCTACGCGGGACGCGAGCGATAGGCCAAACAGCAAGACCCTGAGCTGCCACGTGCCAGCCACACGTCGAAGCTAGAGCGGTGACACGGATCAGCTAGGGCCTACGGACCCTAGGTCGCGGGCCGCGTAAACCCCCGCCTCATCTTACGCGGGGAGCGACGAAGTTCGAATCAGGCCCTATAAATAGAGACCTTTGGCCTTCAGTCCCAATTCGCACCAAAACTTTTCTCTCTCGAATTTCTGAAGAATAAATATAATTTCCGGGTATTATACCCCCTAAATAACGAAGTTCTGCCTCGTTGTAAGTATCATAATGTAACAACCCTCAATAAAACCGACACCCTCATAATTTTCTGACACCTTAGTATATTTTAAAATTTCCCAATATGTCTTTATATACACCCCATATGTGAAAACCGAGCCCAAAATATAGTATAACATTAAAAATAAATTAAAAATATGAAATTTTAAGTTGAGGCGGGCCGCGTAACCCCACCCCAACCTTTACGCGGGCCGCGAGTGTCTCAAAATGTGGCGTAGCCCGGTGCGGCCACGTGGCCTAACACCCGACGGACCTACATGCTGACCCAGCTAAGCTATTCGTTGACCCAGGGTTGACGCGGGCCGCGTAACCCTAAGGCTACTCTTACGCGGGCCGCTTGAGAGTCCAGTTCAGCAACTATAAATAGAATGCATCAGATTTCATTTCGAATTCGCTCACAACAATTTCTTTCTCTCAAATTCTGATAGTAGGCTTATAATACACGGGTATTATACCCCCTAATTAGCAAGGTTCTACTCCGTTGTAAGTATTATAACCCCAGTTTCATAGTAGATACGATGCCCGGTTGATTTAGGGTTCCGTAACAACTGTCGTGGTTCTGCCCAACGTAGTTGTTGGAATGCCGTCTCGGGGAGGGTATCATTAATATTTTCAAAGGGTTATGATACTAATCTATGTACGTTTGTATAAATTATAGATTATTCCCTGGAAACCCTTACGCGAAGTCTAAGATAGCAATGTGAGTTTATCCTCTTTTTGTTAACCTTTTTGGAATGTTTTACAAAACCTTAAATGTTTTACAATGCGATTAAGCGGTGATTGAGTCTTTGTAGTTCTTCAATTACTGTCGGTATGTTGGGGTTTTGTATACAAAATATACTACTGCGTGTAGTAAGTCGGGGATGACAGTACGTTACCATTGGACAACGAGTTAGCCAATGTGTAATATGACCCACAAGTCAGGATTGACAGTACTGAATGAGTAATTGTGTAGAAATAAACAATGTGATCGCTCTCAATACTGTTTTAATTAATAAAATATTTCGTGATTAAATTGGGATTCACTCACCAGTATTTCCCACTGACAAATATTTTTAAAACGCGTTTCAGGTAACACAATGTGACAGCCAATTAGTAAAAAGCCAGCTGGAAAGCACTGAAGGCTTGAAAAAATGTGGCTATAAAAGTTACCTAATAAACGATGTTTTAAATTCAATAAAATAGGGTTTATCCCTATAAATATATTGTAATAAGAAACTTGGGTTTTACCTATGTGATTATTAATATTAAATATGGTGGTTTTACTCTGATAAACATTTCCTAACTACGGTCCTGATGTAATTTCCGCTACCAAATTAACGCAAACTGATACCACCGAAACTCTGAGTTCGCGTCTGCCCGTTCCCGGGACAGATAAGGGATCGGGGGTTGTGACAGAAGGTGGTATCAGAGCCTAGCCACTGGTCTGAGCCAAAGAAGTGTTATGCTGACACTTAAATTCTAAATCTTTTTGTTAGGAAATAAATTACGGAAATACGTGCATAACTGTAATTATTTGTTATGTGTTATTTGACTATTTGTTAGTTTACAATATGAGTGATTAAGGACCCTCAGACATGAGTCGTCAGTTGTCTGATTCACCTTGGAGTGAAGGTACCTCTTCACAGCCTGCCCTTTCTGGGTGTTCTGCTGATCAGGAAGAAGGGATGTTTGCCTTTAAAGCTCAGTCTGAAGAGCCATTCCCTCATAAGAAACGAGGATGGTTCAGTAAGGAAGCCTTTGCACGTAGGAAAAGAATGCGAAAGTTGCAACAGCAAAGAGTTTTAGCAGCCGCTAAGCCAAAGACAGATGCCCATACACATGATATGCTTAATAGAAGCCTAGCCAATTTCCATATCCTAGCTACAACTGCTGCTGACCCAAGTCTGGAACAACTAGTAGCCCCACAACCACAAATCCCAGACCAACCCATGGAGATAGAAAACCATGAAAACCAAGTGGAAATGCATGATTTCAACCTAGAAGAAATCCCTAGGGTACTTGCACCAAACCCCCTAGACCCAAATTACGACCCCTGATGGGACGATAATAGGGACTTTGTGCAACGTTACCCGATACATGAAGACACACCCATACAGAACATAGGAGCCTACCCAGATATGGACCCTTTAGATCCCTATTACCACGATGAATATATTAGGGAGATCTTAGAAGACCCTTACCGATTTCAGGCACTTTCACCCCCATATCAGGAACCCGCACCCCAGATTCCGAACCCAGTCCTAGAACCTGCACCCCCAATAAGTGCAGAAAACGTCCAAGAACTTAGGACATTTGGTGAGGAAATTTTAGAAAGCAGTGAGAGAATGCGTCAGGTGGGAGAGCGTCTCGTATGGAAATACGATGAGCGTAATATGGATTTTTGGATAAATCCATATCTGTGATGTGATGGAGGAGATGGTAATAGTAATAAAATATGTGTGTATGGATGCATATTACTATTAGTGTGATTCTATTTATGTTGGTATTGTAATTTTATTTTAGTACTAGTGTGTAATAGATGCATAATAGTATATGGAAATAGAGAAAAAGTCGCAATAATCGATGTTTTTGGCTAGATTGCATGTCATGTGATTAACTATATTAAATATTATCTTGTGATATTAATATAGGGTAAATGTTTGAAATTCAGATGGCCGACGAAGGAAATCAAGGAAATCTGAATAATGATAACCAGAGTAACATTAACGTGGTTAATGAGAATCCAAGCATCAATAACAATGGAAACCAAATGGATAATAGTGCTGTTCAACACATAGTGGCACAAGGAATCATAGATGCAATGCCATTTATTATTCAAACTATTCAAGAAGCGAATAATAAAAGTAAGCATAGCAGTAAGCGACCAATTGAACCAGAAAACAGCGTGGACAATGGACCCGTACTTCAAATGCCTATTCCCAAAAGGAGAAGAACTATGTCTTACGGTTGTTCTTATAAAGAATTCTGGTCTTGTAAACCAATGGAATTCTCGGGCAACGAAGGGGTCATTGCAACCCTACGCTGGATAGAGAAAACTGAGGCAGTCTTAAGAATAAGTAAGTGTGCTGAAGAAGATAAGATATTGTTTGCTTCTAATCTGTTTAAGAATTCAGCACTAGAATGGTGGAACACTATCCTTCAATCAAGAGGAAGTGATAGAACCTACAATATGGAATGGGAAGAATTTAAGAACAAGGTAGAAAGGAAATTCTGCCCACCTAATGAGAAGAACAGATAGCAAACAAATTCTTAAATCTTAGGATGACTGGTGTAGATTGTTGGTGCATGCGTCTGTCGACTTCGTCTTGTATCGAGTCTTGTACTTAGATTTGTTAGATCAGGGCGCGTTGTTCGAGAAAATAGGTTGTTTTAGTGTGTATTAAAGGTAATTTCGCTTGAGAAGAGTGATTTCGCTTGAATGGAACTTTGACAGTTTCAAGCGAAATCATCCATAGTAATTTCGCTTGAACTGTGTCTTGTCATCTTCAAGCGAAATCTTGTGTTCTATAAATAGCTTTCAAGCGGATTCAGTTGTAACAGTTCTGGATTTGGATACCGTGGTGCTGCCGGTTTATCCTGTGATTGTAATCAGTGTTATATCAATCAGAACGAATTTTAAAGTGATTTGCAAGCTGTTTCGAAGTCTGTTTCTTAGTTTCCGCCGCTGAAACAGATTAAAACTCCTCTGAGCGACTCGTTTGGGTCATAACACGATCCTACAAGTGGCATTAGAGCTCAGGAGGAGGAGTTCTGCAGTTTTCAGCTTGATTTCATCCTGATTTCTTACTTCTACTCCTTCTTTTATCATTTGGACAACTTTTCATGGTTAAAATGGCCTGAGTTTTTCACAATATAAGCGAAACAGTGTTTTAACAAACCCTTGAGAAAATCAGCTTAAAATACGGACTAAATTTGATAAAAATGGACTAAAACCCAGATTCCGCTTGAACGAATCGTCAGATTTCGCTTGAAAAATTGTTGCTATTTCAAGCGAAATATCAGGTTTCGCTTGAAATATACCTGGTTTCGCTTGAGAAGGTTGTTCTTTTGATTCCGCTTGAAATTGCAAACCTGATTTCGCTTCAAACAGTAGTTTCGCTTGAATTGACTTTTTGGTTGAAATTTTTAATTTCGCTTAAAGGTTGTTTGCAGGTTATTTCGCTTGAAGGTGGTATCTCGCTTGAAAAATGCTGTTTTTGAAAAACGTGTTACCGAATCATGAGTGAAGAGTTTTACAACGCATTTGCAACATCCCCGACTACTCCGGCTACCATTGCTCAAAACATGAATTTAGAAAATGAGACCGTAACTACTCAAAAACCCCTGAAGCTAATGAGCATTGAGGAGTATTATGGTTGGAAAGATAGGTTTGAAAACTGGGTTCAAGCAAACCACTTGAGATCTTGGGAGTGTATTTTGAAGAAGTATGTTCTACCACGTACTGATCTGCATGTTGAAAAAGAAATCTCTGAATTCAATGACAAAGAACGAGACATGTACAGGGCTGAAAAAATGATGATTAGTCTACTTCAGCAAGCCATTAAAGAAGACATCTTTGTGTTGCTGCAACATGACAAAACTTCAAAATCAATATGGGATGCACTTAAAATCAAGTTTGAGGGAAGTGAAAATATGATCAAGAGTAAAAAATCACTACTTAAGAAAGAATTTGATCTATTCACAAGTCTGCCAGGAGAAGATACAAAGAAGTTGATTGAACGATACTGCCATTTAGTGTGTTCCATGTCGTTGTTAAGCATAACCAAAGATCGAGAAGAATGGGTAGACAAATTAGCTGATGCATTACCTCAAAAGGAATGGGGTACATTCTTGATGATCTTAAAGAACACTGGTGTTTATGATGGTTTGATGATATCTCAGTTCATTGAGAAGATTGAGGGACAAGATCTTGAACAGCAAAAGATTGCAAGGATGAATAATCCGAGTAATCAACAAGACGTGAAAATGTATTACAAAGGAAATGTTCAAGAAACTGAAAAGAGTCCGAAAATTCAAACTGCGTTTAGTGCTGGAAACTCATCAGAAAATGTTGAACAAAGTTCAAACAGTAGCAATGGATTTTCTTCATATCCGAGTGTTAATCCGAAGAGTTCAAATTCAAGTTTTCATTCTCAAAGCTCAAAAAGTGGAAATGGTTGTGTGATACAGTGCAACATTGCATTGAATCTTCCAGATGGTCAAGTTTTTCTGAAGAAATTGCAAAAGATCACATGGCATTACTTGCAACTGTGCTACAATCCTATGAAGGTTTGGTTGCAGGAAGGATCGGAAATCCTATGTTGACGAAAGAGGATTACGATCAGATAGATGCTGAGGAGATGGAGCTCATGGACATCAAATGGTGTCTAGCTAGTGTTTTACGAAGAGCAGAAAAGTTTAAAATGATCACAGGGAGAAATGATTTTCTGGATGCACATGTGTCTACTTTAGGTTTTGATAAATCTAAAGTTACTTGTTTTCGATGCAGGGAGAAAGGTCATTTCAAGAGAGAATGTAAAAATCAAGAGGCTAGTGGAGCAAATAATCCATTTGGAAAAGATGACTACTATCGGAAAGCCATATATCAACAAGTTGCTCATCAACCATATCAACAAAAAGAAACACAAACTGCTCATGGGAAAATGATAGAAGATGCTAACAAGAAAGCTTATTCTGGTATCATTGATCAAGACAATGAGAAAATGGATGCATGTTTCAATTGGAACAAATACATATCAGCTGATAGTAAAGCATGTTTAATAAACCAAGATGATGAAAAGTTACCTGAAAGGTTCAGCTGGGATCAGTTTGCGGATGAGCATGGGAATTTTAAAGCTTTCATTGCAAAGATAGTTCAAGAACCGGATTTGTTTACAGAGTGGATGAAAGCAATTGATGTTCATGAGAAGAATCAAGAAGAAAAATCTATTTCATCCGATGAAAGCTCAGAAGAAGCAACTGTTGTTGATCAAATATCATCAGATTCTGGTTCTTCAGATGACAGTTCTGAAAAAACATTAGATTTTGATCAAACACCATCTGATTCTGGTTTTTCAGATGATAGTTCTGAGAAGAAAATAGATTTGATGAATCACCAACTGATGACAGTGGTGATGATGAGGAAGAAAGACATATTAATGTTGCAAAAACTCATCTATCTCCTGAAAGTTTTCAATTCTATTTTGCATATCGATTGGAGAAGCTAAAGGAGAGATGTGCTGCAAAAGAGCAAAAGAAAATGAAGAATGAAAGTGTTGATAAAAAAGAAGAGACTGTTCAAAATGAAGAAGTTAAAGCTGAGAAGGTGACTGAATCTGAAACAATGATTGAAGTGGAGAAAATAATCGAAGTTGAAAAGATTGTGGAAGTCATCAAGCCTTGCTCAAAGTGTTCAGAATCTTGCAAGAAATGTGCAGAAAAAGATGAGAAATTGGTTGGTCTTGAAAAGAAGAAAGAACAATTATTGTTCAACCTCAACTATGTGAAAGAATCACATGATGTGTTAAACAGAACAGTAACTGGTCTTCAAAAGACAAATTCTGAAAGAGAAGATGCATTGACTATGATGAATTCTGTGATGATGACAAAGCAGAAGGCGATAAATCATTACATAGAAGAATGTGCAAAACTGCAGCGGGAGTTGGAGAATGAAAAGATTGAGAATGAGAGAATTAGACGTTTATTACAGAGTTATTCTAGTTCTGATTATCTCATTGATCGAATTTATCCAACTGTTGCAGGTTTTGAAGTCTTTAAAGATGATAAAAAGACTGACAAGAAGGATACTGGTAAGAAACAGAGTGTTAGTTATAACAAGTGTCCACCTCCGATTTGGGAAGGGTATTCGCCTAGAAAACCGAATGAGGAGCAAGTCGAAAAAGCCGTCAATATAAAGTTAAAGTCTGACATAACCGATGAATTACCAGAAAACATTGATGTGGTTTTACATCATCTGACACTGATCATGAGTCTGAGTTAATTAAAAAGGTGGTCGATCAGGTGTTGGATACAGATGAGGAGTCTGGATGTTCAAGTTCTTCAGTCAAAAGTTCGAGTTCGTCGGTCAACAATTCAAAATCGTCGGTTAAACGGGTGTACAATAAAGAATTCCTGTTATCAAAATCTAATTTGAATGACGAAGCAATCAAAGTGGCATATACATTGATTGATTCAGACAAATTATATTCTGATGAGGAATTTCCAATAAGAAGTGTTCAAATTGAAAAGATCAAAAAGGTTTTCAAAATGTCAGAAATTAATATTTATGAAATAAAAGATGTAAATCTTAATGAAAACCCTAAAAAGTACACTTCAAGATTTCAACAACGGTTAAACAAGAAAAAAGGTTACGGTTCTGGTTTTCAAAAGAAACCAAACCATAACGGTAATTTCTAAAAGAAAGGTCTTGGATTTATTCCACCAGAAAATTATAAAAATGAAAAATATGTCCGAGATTTTAAATAAAAAATGACATTTGTTTCAGGAGGAAGTGCTGAAGAAGAACAGAAGAAACCTTTCTGGAGACAATCAAACCAGGAGTTTCTTGCTGAGAAGAAGAGAATAGGAACTGTAGTTTTTCATAGAAAAGAGACAAGAACCTGTTACAAGTGCAATGAAGTTGGTCACATTGCATGGAACTGTTCTCAAGCATCAAAAACAAAACAGGAAGTCTCTAAGAAACTTAAAGAAAAAGTTGTTGAGAAAAATGAACCACCAACTGAAAAATTCAAAATTTTTGAAAATTCAACATATGAAGTTGGTGAATGCTCAAAGACACATTTTTTTATAAAAAGAGAGCCAAAGACAACCAAATGTGGGTTGTTAACATTTTTTTTGAGAAATCTGGCGATGAATCTGAATTCACAAAATCAGAGGAGCCACAAATTGAGATAAAACTGGAAACATCAGTACCTCTAATGGATGATGTTCATTTTCCACCATTGAGGGCTGAAAATTTTAAATCAAAGATTGGGAAAGTTGAGATCTCGAATCAGTTCTATTATGAGAAGAAAGAATTTGATGTTGAGAAAGCTTTTAATGGTAAAGTTAAAAAGATTTTTGGGAAAATGGTGGAAGGTAAAGTGCAAGGGGTAAAAGAGTTTTATAAAACAAAGAAGGCAACTTACACCCCAAGTGCAGGCGAGGAGGAAACATCCAAGTTTGGTGAAGCTTGGATGTCTGTTTTTCATAAGTGATAAGTTTGACTTGCCGGAGCTTCCAGGTTGGTAAGCGTGGAGCAGGAATCAACATTATTCTTGAAAGGTTTGGTTGGTAAATCTACAGGTGATATCATTATATTGTTATATGTTGATTTACAAGTGGTTTTGGTTGACAAGTGAACCTACTAGTGATTAAGAAGGTTTTCACTGATAAGTGGTAAATCAAGGACATTAAGTTGTACTTGCATTTTCCTACAAGTGGTTGAAAAACAATGTGATGAATCAAACCCCTAATCTACAAATGGTAAAATTAATCAACACAACTTATATTCCGAAAAAATCATTTTGATTAAAACAAACTTAAGTGTTTTGAAATCATAATGAGAAAATAGTTTGTTGTAAGGGGGGGTTCTGATTGTTTATGCCAAGTGGATGGCGAATTGAAGCATTTTGATATCAGTTGTCACGTTTATTGTATAGTTTGTTTTCAAATTTCCTTTAAATGTGTTTGAATTTTAGGAGGAGTAAGAATTTCTGAAAATCCAAAAACATTAGAAAATTTGAAAAAGTAAAAAACATGATAAAATTCAAAATGAGTTTTGTGTCAAAGAAGAGGAAATGATAGTACATCAGTAGACAGTTACAGTATGCTAAATAAATATACTGTTTAAATAGCGTTAAACAGTCTCACTGATGATATGCCGATAGGTTTTTACACATTTAGTAAGCTTTTTCGGGATATAAACTTAAATTCAAACTTGCTTATTTCGTGGGGAACACTACTTGGATATATAGGTAACCCCTGAAATTTCGTTTGAAAGATCCCTCTTTCTGAGATACTAGGTCTTTATGCTCAGTCATATCTGGGGTATTATCCCGGGACTTCTGATTTTGCGGAAGCAATGGCCTAGTCCCCGGAGAATACTTTACTGCTTGCTTGAAATATAGCGCCGCCCTCAGCATAAAATGATGAGACAATAAAATTGCTAATCTATGCTGTTATAAAAAAGATCCTCTAAAGGGGACCCACCAAAAGTCGAGTCGTCATCTCTCTGCTGAACGGAAGTTCTGACCTGAGCTCTCACGGTTTCGCAATTAACCCCTTACAGATATCATCTGTGGTATATTCACCTGTAAGACTGAATATTGGGATCTGGATACGGGAGTATATTCAAGAGGTGGGACACATGAATGAGTTTAAGTTCTTAAAGCACCTAACTCATATCCTGAATCAGTTGAAATGTGTGTGAGAATTTAAGTGGATCAGTATATCGGCAATCTAAGTGAATTGTTTAATTCTTAATGTGTAATTAAGTTCAACGCTACTTGTGATTTGTCAAGAACTGATATGATCCTCTAACACAAACTCACAAAAATAGTGTCTGTAAATATTTCTTTACTGCATTTCATTTCATTCAATAAATTCAAAAAGATTTTCAGTGTGTTTTAGCATAAATTTTGAAAAATCCAAAAAGATTTTCGACTACTGATGTTGGAGAGCTGATTTTCAAAATTCCAAGTGCTAAACATGATGAGCATGTGGTGAGGGGGAGAGTGTGTTTAAATAAAGAAAAATTTTCATATATACAAGTGTTCATCTGAGGTTTCTATCTTTGATAAATCATTCTGGTTAATTTGAGATGAAATTTGTATAGATAAATTTGTCAAAATGTTAAATTTTGTGAAATTTATTTCTGGGTTAAGAATGTGCAGGTATAGCCAGGTTTTGATCCTGAACCTGAAGATAGAGTGCTAGGTTCTGATACCTGAGGAGTACGTGATTTCAAAAGCCAGACTGCGATCTCAGCATATTGAAAGGGGGAGTCTGAAGACATTCGAGAAAAGGATTAGTTCGAAAGAAGCATGTTGGTGCTGATAGAAAGAGTAAAGCCCGAAGACTGATAAAGACTGAAGACGTTGAAGACTCGACACTGAAGACTCGTCAACATTCGAGGGGGAGTCTGTTGGTGCATGCGTCTGTCGACTTCGTCTTGTATCGAGTCTTGTACTTAGATTTGTTAGATCAGGGCGCATTGTTCGAGAAAATAGGTTGTTTTAGTGTGTATTAAAGGTAATTTCGCTTGAGAAGAGTGATTTCGCTTGAATGGAACTTTGACAGTTTCAAGCGAAATCATCCATAGTAATTTCGCTTGAACTGTGTCTTGTCATCTTCAAGCGAAATCTTGTGTTCTATAAATAGCTTTCAAGCGGATTCAGTTGTAACAGTTCTGGATTTGGATACCGAGGTGCTGCCGGTTTATCCTGTGATTGTAATCAGTGTTATATCAATCAGAAAGAAGTTTAAAGTGATTTGCAAGCTGTTTCGAAGTCTGTTTCTTAGTTTCCGCCTCTGAAACAGATTAAAACTCCTCTGAACGACTCGTTTGGGTCACAACACGATCCTACATAGATAGTAAGGGATACACTAAAATATTCTTCGAATATGCTAGAATAGTGCCAAATCTTGCTTCAACAGAACCAGTGTTAATCTCCCGTTATATTTGGGGATTAATTGGGGAGATAAGACACGTAGTCAAGGCAGCTAGACCTCAAACCATAGAAGAAGCTGTAGAACTAGCAAATACCTTGACAAATGAATTAGTGCGTACCCGAGAAGAGGATCAAAGGAGGAACCTAACCCAGAAGCTCACCCAAGAATTTCGTTCTGGAAATTTTAATAGTGGGAAAAATATAGGTTCTACCTCTACACCTTACTGTAAGAATTTCAAAAGAAAGTATTCAGGAATATGCTCCATATACTGTGACTTTTGCAAAATATCGGGACACAAAGAAGAAAACTGCAGGAAGAAAGGTAACAATAGGATATGTTACAACTGCGGAGAACAAGGTCATATCAAGCTTAATTGTCCAAAACTAGCCCCAGCTGCAAACAACAAGAATACTCAAAATGCTATAGCATTTGTTCTGACTGCAGATGAAGCCAAGATGATTCCAGATGTCATAGCTGGTACGTTTTTAGTTAATGATGTTTTTGCTAAAGTATTATTTGACTCTGGTGCAAACCAAAGTTTTATTAATACATCATTTTGCAAATTTCTAAATCAGTCATTAACTAAACTACCACTAGAATGCTTAGTAGAGACATCTAATGGAGAAACCGTTAGGATTTCTGAAATCTTGCAAGGAGCAAGAATAGAAATTTTAAATCAGAAATTTATTGCAAACCTTTATCCCATGAATCTGGAAGGATTCGATGTTGTTTTAGGAATGGATTGGTTAATAGCCAATAAAGCCAGTATTTTATGTGATCAAAAGTCAATCCAAGTAAACTCACCAAAAGGAAAAACGATCACAATTAAAGGAGATAAGCTATCTAGAACTACAAAATTCATCTCTGTGATGAAAACTGCAAGTTATATAAGAAAAGGTTCTATAGTGTATTTGATTTCCATAATCACTAACACTAAAGAAAAGGATTTAAAAGATATTCCAGTAGTATCTCAGTTTTCAGATGTATTTCCAGAAGAATTGCCAGGGCAACCTCCAAATAGAGAAGTTGAATTTAGAATCCATTTAATACCAGGAACAGCACCAATTGCCAAAGCACCTTACCGTTTGGCACCTGCAGAAATGCAAGAATTGAAGAAACAATTAGACGAATTGTTAGAAAAAGGATTTATACAACCTAGTTCGTCACCATGGGGAGCGCCGATATTGTTTGTTAAAAAGAAGGACGGATCAATGCGTATGTGCATTGACTACCGTGAATTAAACAAAGTTACGATTAAGAATCGGTACCCATTACCGAGAATCGATTATCTGTTTGATCAACTACAAGGAGCTCGATTTTTCTCTAAAATCGATTTAAGGTCAGGATATCATCAATTAAAGGTACAGGAAGAGGACATTCCTAAGACCGCATTTAGAACGAGGTATGGCTATTATGAATTTACTGTCATGTCATTTGGTTTAACCAATGCCCCAGCTGCATTTATGGACATGATGAACCGAATATGTAACCCATATTTGGATAAATTCATAATTGTTTTCATAGATGATATTTGTAACACCCTTTGATTTATACTTGAATTTAATAATATTTCATACTATTTTTATATTAAAATACCAGTTTAACACTAATTTCATAACTGACATAAACCCTAGTCAACTAGAAATCAAGTTCAAACATGCCAAAATATTATCTATTTGTTTACAACCCATAAACATAGTCTTTAGAAAGTTTAAATACTGTGGAAGCTTCAAAAGTTGTGTTCGGTTCTTCTAATATTTATGCTTGATCGTCATCCATAATCCCCGAGTACCTAGAAACTGAAATGTTTAACACGAAACATTAATAATGGAGTTCTTAGAAATATTACATAACCGAAACTACGTTCGATGCGGGTTTGATTAATTGTAAAATAAAAAAAAAATCAAAACATTTCTGACTCTACCGTAACTTACGGTATTACCATAAGTTACGGTGATGTCTTTTGGGTCCTGGTCCACCGTAAATCAGGAAAGAACCACCGTAAGTCTTTCATCTCTACCGTAAGTTACGGTACCACTGTAACTTACGGTAGTACCTGGAAATCTCTATTTTGTTTGATTTGTTTATTACACTCAAACCCAAATCTCGGATTTCACTTTTCTAGCACACCAAAACATTAAATCTTCGTATTTCTAATATGTTATATAATCACCAACATCAACAATCAATCTATCATGTTCCGGAGCATTAACCATGCCTTATATGATTATTCGACCCATTTGGCTAGTCTAAGGAAATCCTCCTTTGTGACTACTACCAACGAGTTTCAACCAAGTTTGACTTATCATTCAATGTAGCGACATCACCGCTTAAATTCAAACAACTCTTATTCAAAGATTCAATTACACATTTTATAATCATCAAAATCTACTTAATGTAACGGGTCAAGTTACATACCTTAGTGTACGCCCTTCAACCGCGAATCGCCACCGGCTTGTCCACTTGACGTTCCGGTATCCTTTCCTATAGAGTTCAATTTTATCATATTTAGAACTTTTTGTAATCACATTTCGCATAATAGTCAAAACATCACAATTAGGTGTTTTAACTACAAAATTCTAGTTTCAAGCCTTCTTTGAGGCATTTCAACAAACACTTCATAGGCAGAATTTTTTTTATATCTTTCGTATTCAATTTCACAGCTTGCTAATTAGCTAACTTGACAACAATAAAGCCCTCATATAGTATTTAAACATCATATCTTTCTGGAATCACTTTCTATAATCAAATTACACTAGGATAATCATTCTAAACCCTAATGTTCATCATTATCTTGTAAAACCCACAACCCACCTTCAAGGTGTTCATGGAATTCCCTGAATTTGAACATGATTTCACAAGTAGTTGTCTAAGTTTCACTCCTAGACACTATATCATCCTTAATCTAACCACATAACACACATGCAACATCTGATTTCGGATTTACCAAAATCGTGAGAATTTCAAGTTTAGAGATTTCATCAGATTTTACATACCTTATAATCCTCTTGCAATGAGGATCACGATTCTATGCTTTAAATTCGATTCCGACTTGGATTGAGCCTTCAATTTACTGATTTTGTGTGTGTGATAGTGTTTTAGAATGGGGGTGTCGCCCCCTTCTGCTTGTTCTTGATCGACCAGCCCCCTAGTGGGGTGTTTGGTTTTTATTTTTATCAAATTCTACAACACAAGTTTCCCTTTTATCATCTTTGGTCCCTTCACTTGTTAAATAACATAAAGTTTTGGTTATTTAACCCTATTTCATGTTATTTCTAGACTTTTTGTTAACTAGGTTAAATTCCTAGTTGGTAAATTCTCATTTATTTATACTTTAAAATTTTAGTATAAAGTTTGATATTTTCGGGGTGTTACAAGTCCACCCCCCTTAAAAAGGGTTTCGTCCCCGAAACCGAGGTACGTACCAAATAATGTAGGGTGAAGACGTCGCATCTCCTCTTCGGACTCCCACGTAGTGTCCGAACCTTTCCTATGCTCCCATTTGACTTTGACTTGGTCAATTTGTTTATTTCGTAAATGTTTGACCTTTCGATCTAAAATCTCTACCGGTCTCACCACATAATTCAGACTATTATCCACTTCGATATCATCGTAATGGATATAGGTCGTTTCGTCTGCGAGGCACTTCCTTAATTGTGACACGTGAAACGTGCCATGAATCCCACTTAGTTCCTCCGGTAGCTCAAGGCGGTAAGCTACCTTACCAACCTTTCCGATAATTTTAAATGGTCCAATAAACCTTGGGCTTAGCTTCCCCCTTTTTCTGAATCTAATAACGCCCTTCCATGGGGAAACTTTTAGCATGACCATGTCACCAACTTGGAATTCGATTGGCCTTTTCCTTTTATCAGCATACGCCTTTTGCCTGTCTTGAGCCGCTTTCAAGTGTGCCCGAACTATATCGATCTTTTCATTCGTGGCTCGTACTATATCTTGGTGGGCGAGTTCACGTGGACCCACTTCACCCCAACATACCGGGGTTCGACACTTCCTACCGTAAAGCATTTCGTATGGTTCCATCTTAATACTAGATTGGTAACTGTTGTTATACGAAAACTCGACTAACGGTAGGTGAACATCCCAACTGCCTCCAAAGTCGATTATACACGCCCGTAGCATGTCCCCCAATGTTTGTATCGTTCTTTCACTTTGTCCATCCGTTTGAGGATGGTACGCAGTGCTAATGAACAATTTGGTCCCCATTTGCTCTTGGAAATCTCGCCAGAAATTCGAAGTAAACCGGGTATCCCTATCAGACACGATGGACACCGGCACCCCATGACGTGCTATGATTTCATTGGTATAAACTTCTGACATCTTTTCTGACGTATAAGTCTCACGAATCGGAATGAAGTGAGCACTTTTCGTCAATCTATCCACCACTACCCATATGGCATCAAAACCACGATTCGTCTTAGGCAACTTGGTTAACAGGTCCATTGTAATATGTTCCCATTTCCAAACCGGAATTTCTAATGGTTAGAGTTTTCCGTATGGTTTCTCGTGCTCCGCCTTGACTTGTAAACATGTCAAGCATTTTTCCACATACTTCGCCACGTCCCTCTTCATTCCGGGCCACCAATAATTTTGTTTCAAATCATTGTACATCTTGGTCGCACCCGGATGAATTGAATAACGGGATTTATGAGCTTCATTAAGTAGAAGCGCCTTCACTCCACAGGTATGTGGGACCCATATCCTTCCGGATCGATTCTTCAACCCGTGATTCCCATCCGTCAAATCTTTCAATTGACCAATTATTCTTTCTTTCTTCCAATTCTCTTCTTTTACTGCTTCTAACTGCGCCTCTCGAATACGTTCAAGTATACCCGAGGTCACCACGAGTTGCATCGACCTTACTCGTATCGGGACGTAGTCCGCTTTTCTACTTAGAGCATCCGCCACTACATTAGCCTTTCCGGGGTGGTAATGTATTTCACAATCGAAGTCTTTCACCGTTTCTAGCCATCTTCTTTGTCGCATATTTAACTCCTTCTGATCGAAGAAGTATTTTAAGCTCTTGTGATCGGTGAATATGGTGCACTTTACCCCATATAAGTAATGCCTCCATATTTTTAAGGCAAATACCACCGCAGCCAACTCAAGATCATGCGTGGGGTATTTCTTCTCGTGTATCTTCAGTTGTCTCGAGGCATAAGCTATAACTTTTCCCCGTTGCATCAAAACACAACCGAGCCCCGATAGTGAAGCATCAGAATAAACCACCATGTCTTCGACTCCGTCCGGCAATGTCAGTACCGGAGCTTGAGTTAACTTCGCTTTTAGTGTTTGAAACGCCTTTTCTTGATCTACACCCCAAATAAACTTTTCTTTCTTCCGGGTTAATTTTGTTAGTGGTGACGCAATCTTGGAGAAATCTTGAATGAATCTCCTATAGTATCCCGCAAGTCCCAAAAAGCTTCTAATTTCAGAAGGGTTCTTTGGGGGATTCCATTTTGACACGGCCTCTATCTTTGACGGATCCACCAATACTCCGTCGGCACTTATGACATGGCCAAGAAATTGTACCTCTCGTAACCAAAAGGCACATTTAGAGAATTTTGCATATAACTTCTCTCGTCTAAGGGTCTCTAACACTTCTTGTAAGTGATGTGCGTGTTCAGCTTCACTTTTCGAATACACCAAGATATCATCGATAAAAACGATGACCGACTTATCCAGCATTGGCTTGCAAACCCGGTTCATGAGGTCCATGAAAGCCGCGGGTGCGTTTGTTAGCCCAAATGACATCACGAGGAATTCGTAATGTCCGTATCTCATGCGGAAAGCCGTCTTCGGCACATCTTCTTCTTTGACCTTTAGTTGGTGATACTCCGATCTAAGGTCAATTTTTGAAAACCAGTTCGCACCTTGTAGTTGGTCGAATAAATCATCTATCCTCGGGAGCGGGTATCGGTTCTTTACCGTGAGTTTGTTTAACTCCCGGTAATCGATACACATGCGCATGCTCCCGTCTTTCTTTCTTACGAACAACACCGATGCGCCCCAAGGAGACACACTCGGCCTTATAAATCCCTTGTCAAGCAGGTCTTGAATTTGAGACATCAACTCTTGTAATTCCGATGGTGCAAGTCGGTACGGGGCTTTTGCTACGGGTTTCGCGCCCGGAATCAATTCGATCCCAAACTCTATTTCCCGTTCAGGCGGTATCCCCGGTAAATCCTCCGGAAACACATCTTCATAATCTCGTACTACCGGTACATCTCCAATCTTTCGTGATTCTTTTTCGGGCTCATTAGCGTATATCATGAATGCCTTGCATCCTCGCTTCATAAGCTTGTGAGCTTTCAACATTGAGCATACTATGGGGTTGCCTCCTTTTTCGCCATAAATGGTGACGTGTTTCCCGCTCGGAGATGTTAGTTTTATCTCTTTACGAAAACACACGATCTTTGCATGGTGTTGAGATAGCCAATCCATCCCAACGACTACTTGAAATTCTCCCATTGACATCGGGATTAGGTTTATCAAATATTCTTCGTCGTCAATGCTCAGTTTACAGTTTTTACATACATCACAAACAATAAAGCTCTTGTTATTACCTATCTCTACTTCTCAGGGCACAGGTAATTTTGTTAGAACAAATGAAGGATGTCGAATAAATCCATATGAAACAAAGGATTTATTCGCACCCGTATCAAATAACACGCATGCAGGAATCGAATTTACAGCAAATATACCTGAGACCACGTCAGGTTCAACCTTTGCTTCTGCGGCGGTTAGTTGAAAAGATCTTGCCTTTGCTTTCGGGGCTTCACCTTTCGGTTCCTGCCCATCTTTCTTTCCAACCAGTTCCGGGCATTCCGACTTCTTGTGACCCGTTCGATAACAATTGTAACAAACCGTCACTTTCTCCGGGCACGATATAGCCATATGTCCCGTTTTCTTGCATATGGGACAAGGCTTATCCTTGTAACGGCATTCGCCTTTATGACCCTTCCCGCAGATTCTGCAACTTGGCGATCCGCCTTTCGTATCAAATTTCTTTGCGCTTTCGTTTGTTCGTGCCTTCTTAGCAGGGCTTGGGTTTACATCTTGTACTTTCCGTTCACCCCGTTCAATGCTCTTTTTCAATTCGATCTCCCTTTCCCGAGCAGCATTTATGATCTCGGTAAGGGTCTCGTATTTTGAAGGGGTGATAAATTCCCTATACTCAGCACTCAACATGTTATGGTAGTAGTATATCTTTTGTTCTTCATTTGTCACTAGATCATCACAAAATTTCATCTTATCCATAAACGTTGCCGTAATCCTGTCTATGGTCTCATTTTTGTGCCTAAGTTGCATGAACTCCTCCTTGATTTTATTCATAACCGCCTTGGGGCTATGATGCTTAAGAAATGGCGTCTTGAATTCTTCCCAAGTCATGACCTTAGCAGCTTTAATACCGATCTCTCTCTTTTTGTTATCCCACCAATCTTTCGCTTGACTCCTTAGTTGACCCGTACCATAGGCTACGTAGTCATCTTCGTCACAATGGGTTCTCTCGAATACCCCTTCGATATCACTTAGCCATCGTTGGCACACTATTGGGTCAACCTCCCCATTATATATTGGTGGTTTACAGGCCATGAATTCCTTGTATGAACAAGGCTTTCGTCCACCATGCTTTTCCTTTGCTGAATTTGAATCATCTTCCAATTTCTTGATTCTCTCTTCTACTATTGATAAAACTGTGTTTTGAATTTTATCAATAAAGCCCGACAAACTGTTTTCGATCGCCTTTCCAACCTCTTCGGCAATCACTTTCGCATTTGTTCCAGTAGATCTCGAGGACGAGCTCTAAAATAAGGTGGGGATAATGTAACAACCCTCAATAAAACCGACACCCTCATAATTTTCCGACACCTTAGTATATTTTAAAATATCCCAATATGTCTTTATATACACCCCGTATGTGAAAACCGAGCCCAAAATATAGTATAACATTAAAAATAAATTAAAAATCTGAAATTTTAAGTTGAGGTGGGCCACGTAACACCACCCCAACCTTTACGCGGGCCGCGAGTGTCTCAAAATGTGGAGCAGCCCGGTGCGGCCACGTGGCCTAACACCCGGCGGACCTACATGCTGACCCAGCTAAGCTATTCGTTGACCCAGGGTTGACGCGGGCCGCGTAACCCTAAGGCTACTCTTACGCGGGCCGCGTGAGAGTCCAGTTCAGCAACTATAAATAGAATGCATCAGATTTCATTTCAAATTCGCTCACAACGATTTCTTTCTCTCAAATTCTGATAGTAGGCTTATAATACACGGGTATTATACCCCCTAATTAGCAAGGTTCTGCTCTGTTGTAAGTATTATAACCCCAGTTTCGTAGTAGATACGATGCTCGATTGATTTAGGGTTCCGTAACAACTGTCGTGGTTCTGCCCGACGTAGTTGTTGGAATGCCGTCTCGGGGAGGGTATCATTAATATTTTCAAAGGGTTATGATACTAATCTATGTACGTTTGTATAAATTATAGATTATTCCTAGGAAACCCTTACGCGAAGTCTAAGATAGCAATGTGAGTTTATCCTCTTTTTGTTAACCTTTTTGGAATGTTTTACAAAACCTTAAATGTTTTACAATGCGATTAAGCAGTGATTGAGTCTTTGTAGTTCTTCAATTACTGCCGGTATGTTGGGGTTTTGTATACAAAATATACTACTGCGTGTAGTAAGTCGGGGATGACAGTACGTTACCATTGGACAACGAGTTAGCCAATGTGTAATATGACCCACAAGTCAGGATTGACAGTACTGAATGAGTAATTGTGTAGAAATAAACAATGTGATCGCTCTCAATACTGTTTTAATTAATAAAATATTTCGTGATTAAATTGGGATTCACTCACCAGTATTTCCCACTGACAAATGTTTTTAAAACGCATTTCAGGTAACACAATGTGACAGCCAATTAGTAAAAAGCCAGCTGGAAAGCACTGAAGGCTTGGGAAAAATGTGGCTATAAAAGTTACCTAATAAACGATGTTCTAAATTCAATAAAATAGGGTTTATCCCTATAAATATATTGTAATAAGAAACTTGGGTTTTACCCATGTGATTATTAATATTAAATATGGTGGTTTTACTCTGATAAACATTTCCTAACTACGGTCTTGATGTAATTTCCGCTGCCAAATTAACGCAAACTGATACCGTCGAAACTCTGAGTTCGCGTCCGCCCGTTCCCGGGACAGATAAGGGATCGGGGGTTGCGACACATAACCCCGGTTACGTGTTAGATACGCTGCCCGATTGATTCAGGGTTCCGTAACGGCTGTCGTGGTTCTGCCCGACGTAGTCATTGGAATGCCGTCTCGGGAGGGTATTACTAATGTAAATATTGGGTTATTATACTAACACGTGTGCATTTGTGTAAATTATAGATAATCACCAGGAAATCCTTAAAGGAAACCCTAAGACAGCAATGTGAGTAATCTCCTTTTTGTTAACTGTTCTTACAAAACCTCACTTAATTAAATTACATTAAACAGTGATTGAGTATTTGTATTCTACAATTATCGTCGGTATGTTGGGGTTTTGTATACAAAATTTGTTACTACATTGTGAGTAGTAACATGACCACAAGTCGGGTTTACAGTACCGTGGGTGGTAATTAAAGTAGATGGAAACAAATGTAATTGCGCGACTGCCCTCAATACTGTACAATGGTTTTTACTAAACTTGATTAAATTGGGATTCACTCACCAGTATTTCCCACTGACAAAATGTTTTTAAACGCGTTTCAGGTAACAAAATGTGAAAGCCAAATAGAAGCCAGTTGGACAGCACTGAAGGCTTAGAAAAGTGGCTATAAAGTTACCTAAAATAAAGTGATGTTTTATTTAAATAAATAGGGTTTATCCCTATGAAAATGTGTGTACTTGAAACTTGGGATTTTCCCATATGTTAAATATATTAAAAGCGTGGTATTTTACTCTGATAAAATATTTCCTAACTACGATCCTGAGGTAAATTCCGCTACCAAAATGATAAACACCGATACCACCGAATATGGCCGCGGCCGCCCGTTCCCGAGTAATTAGGGGACGTGGGTTGCGACACTAAAGATTAGTCGCGCCAAGACTGAGTATCTTTATTGTGATTTTAGCGGTGTAGGCGATGACCATGACACTCAGATCACCATTGAGGGGCAAGTGGTTCCAAAGGTAACTAAATTCAAGTACCTAGGATCGTTTGTACAAAATGATGGGGAGATAGATAGTGACGTAGCCCATCGCATTCAGGCTGGATGGTATAGATGGAGAGCAGCTTCTGGGGTATTGTGTGGCAAGAGATTCCCAACTAAATTAAAGGGGAAATTTTATAGGGTTGCAGTTAGACCTGCTATGTTATACGGTACAGATTGTTAGGCCATAAAGAAGACACAAGCGCGTAAGTTGGAGGTAGCAGAGATGAGGATGCTAAGGTGGATGTGTGGGCACACTAGGTTGGATAGGATAAGAAGTGAGATTTTTAAGGAATGATTGGGAGTGACTAGCATTTCAGATAAGATAAGAGATAGGAGATTGAGATGGTTTGGCCATGTAAGGAGGAGACAAATGACAACTACTATTAGATCAGTAGAAACTCTCACCATGGATGGGAGGAGGAGTAGAGGCAGGCCGAAACTAACTTGGAAAGAGCGAGTTAGAAAGGATTTATTAGACAGACTTACACCTCTCTGAGGACATGGTCGAGGATAGGAGTTTGTGAAGACGTAGGATTAAGGTTAAAGATTTGTAGGGGGGGTTCTTGGTTTAGGAGCTTTAGATTTTGTAGTAGTTTTTTTTTTCTGGGTGTGATTCTAAACAAAGTATGTTTTTCTGCTTTTTATGCGTAGATGTGTGCATATGTATACTGTTATGACGCTTACATCTTGATCTGTATTTGGAGCCGGGGGTCTCACAGGAAGTAGTCTCTTTATATATTAAGGTGTGCCTACATCTCATCCTCCCCAGACCCTACTAATAGCTTTATAGCTATAGGTGGGAATAGCTGGGTAAGGTTGTTATTGTTGTTGTAATCATATCCATAGTTATATTCAACTAATTAATCGTGGTTATGAATAATGTGAATCGATACCAAGGATTGTTTGGTAGGCTATATATGAATCAGTCAGCATTAACTGTTTTTGGTTCATTAGAAGGGCATATCTAAATCAGGCAGTAAACCTCTTACCAATTAAGTTTCAAAATAATGCCGAATGAAAATCTTACCCATTTGTCTCTTCATAAGTGTTCATAACCCTCATCCAACCACTAACGCACCACCTCCTTGACCCACCACCAACTACCACCATATCAGCGTACCCTACTGGTTTAAAGTCTCTTACCTAATAGGGCCTCTTACTAACTGGACACTTAATGGTGCAGAGCTTGTGAAACAACCCCTAATCCTCTTATACCACTACACAGAGTATTTAGAGATGATGGTGACAACCGCACTAAATATTGTCTTACAATTAACTAAATAAAATGAATTAATGAAAAAGAGATAGAAACAAATAAATCACTTCTCAATCTTTTACAAATCTTATATACTAAAACATATAAAAGAAAGTTAAACCCTGCTTTCAGTTGAGATCATGGAGGAAACCAAACAGTATATGATACATGTAAGAACCATTGTTGTCAATAGCTCAACCATCTTCATAACGTTGTAAGCTTGGTAGAATAAGGTTTAATTGTTATTGAGGATGGCTAGGGTCTAGGATAAAGATTAAAAAAGAAGAGGAGTTTGGGTGTGTTTTAAGAAAATCGTAGCTTTAGATGACGAAAAACTGTATATATTATGAATGAGTTTTTGTAAGAAAAAACTTTAAAATCCCGTTACAAAAGTTGGCCACAACTACAACAATCGTGTTTGGTTATAGCGCATATGACCCTTTTTATCTATACCGGATCATGTGGACACATTTGTGTTACACTATCTTCTTTCCTTTCTCCCGAAAATAACTTGTTTGAACGAAACTTGTTTCTTTGACGTAAAGTTACATCATATATAGCATTCACACATTACACGATGACAAATTTGTAATGTGTGGTTTAAATGTGGCATACGACCATCTTTGAATTTTACATCAGTGTCATGAAAACATCGAATATCTTTTTTGCATCATCAATGATCTAAGGGGTGTTTGACGGGGCGGACCTAGAAATTTTTCCTAAAGGTGCACAATATTTTTAAAGATTTTAGGTCCCTGGGTATATAACAAAATGTTCATAACGGGTCAGATCGGGTCATGTAAGACAAAAGAACATCAAACTAAAACTTATATAATCATCAAAAACGCATCAAACAAAATTACAAACGTATTTAAAATTGTGCCATACAGGTTTACATTTTTTGAAATCTATCCAAAACATCATCTTGAGATACTAAACACTCCATCAGTTCATTACATTGTTACTCATGTTTCCTATCACATATACATCGTTACATAAGTTCATAAAACAACACTAAACAGTTAAACAAAATAAACAATCATGTTCAACCATAGTCCATAATTTTCAATTTTATTTTTAAACATTCAAGCCCTAGTATTAAATGTTGGTTACTTGTAACTAATCATTTAAAAAAACAAAGCTATAAATAAAATGACAAAATCATTTAACTACAAGTCTAGAACAACCAAAAAAACATAAAAAAATCAAACCCTTATACATCTATATTTTCTCCTAATCATCATATAAAACAACAACAAAATAAATCAATAAAGAAACCATACTAGTTATATATCGGAATTATGGCGTAACATGGGTCGGTCCTGCCGGAATTTTGGTTTTTCCGGCAAAAAAAGTCATCCGGTCGTGAGTAGTGGCGTCAGGTTGTTGGAGTTTTTTTGGGTGGGATTTGGAATTGGAATGTGTGAATGTGTGGATGGGTGGATCATGGATGGGTTTGGCCGTTTGGGTTATTTTATTTTGTTCAAATTTCTTTAGGTTGGGTTTGGGCTTGGGGTTAATAAAAACATATAGTAAATTGGGCTTTGATTGGGTTAAATAATTAAATGAATACGTGGTTAAAGAATAATTATATAAATTGTGTTATATAATTGTATATTAAATAATAATCAGTGTTTATTTTCTTTTATAAATTCATAATATTCTAAATGGGGCGGTTGAAAATTTTCAAGGGGTGCGGTTGGGATTTCCGGTAAAAAATAACACTAAAAATTATTTTCTCAAAGGGTTCGCGCCCACCCACGGCTTGGGGGTGGATACGCCCCTGTTTGACTCCTAAGTTTTTTAGGTTAATATCTTAATTCCAAGAGTCTAAAAGAAATAGTTATTATATAGTTATATTGATTTCCGTTTAACAACTTATTAAGATCAACTTATGAATATCACGTTGGAGACAGTCTTAATATTTGTTTTGCAAAATTTTATTAAAAAAGCCTCGAAATTATGATCAACTTTACCATCAGACTAAAGGGTATGGTGAGGCTCATCTCCACGGGGATGAGCCTCCACGTAGGCGGCTCGTGGGGGATGGGCCTCCTTCACATTTGAGGGGGATGGAGGATGGGGCTACCCCACTTCATTATTTTATAATTTTCTAAGTGTTTTTTTTTATTAACTTAATATAAAATTTATAAAAGTTAAAAAATACAACATAAATAAAGTCATTTCATAACATAAAAAAATTACATTTCCTAAAAATAAAAAAATAAAAAAACATTTCCGAAAAATAAAAAAAAATTACATTTCATAAAAACAAAAAAAAATTACGATACGATTAAAAACTAAACAACCTACGACGTCCATATTTGGAGTGTAAGCGGGAGTCGAAAAAAAGTTAGGTTGGTTCGGGTTGTGATTATTCGGGTTGGGGTTGTTTGGGTTGAAAGGATTCATGATTAGAGAAAATGGTATAAAAATATGGAGTGTTTTTTATAAAAAAGGAAGAGAATTGGAGAAGAATGAGAGTAGAATGGGATAGAATTGTATAAAAATGGATGAGATATAGGGTATTTAAATTGAAAAATGAATTTTTTTTTTTAATATAAAAGAGCCGTTCATCAACGGCTATATCATTCAAACTTGGCCCGGCTTACCCGGCTGTGGGGCGCCGGTTGTGCCGAGCCGAACCGGAGGGGGGCGGTGTGGGGGACCGGCGCCGGTCCTAGCCGGGGCTAGCCGGCCCCCATACCCTTTAGTGTCAGTGGAGTAGACACAAATGAAGAGTGTTTGACAGCTATTTTTGGACACAATCAGAGGTGAATCTATTTTGCTAGAAAAAATAAAAAATTTCCAACCTGAGTTAAGAGGTTAAAAAAATAAAATAACGTGTTTATTTAATGTTGAGTTTTTTTTTTTTTTGAACGGCAAACCACTATTTATCTATATAAATAGAGCCAGCAAGCCGCTGGAAAGCACATACACGAGCCAAACGGCTGACCAATTACAACAAATTCAAAACATTAAATTCAGACCAACATTCCCAAGACGTAGCTGGGCGTTTGGATCTATAACTAACCCAAACCATAGAATCTTCCTTAATTCGCTGCACAATCTCCTGAACCGAAATAAATTTATCTTCAAACACTTTCGCATTCCTGGCGTACCAGATTCTCCAAAACGTGGCCAACATAGCAGTGTTCACGAGTTTCTTCCAGACCTTAGACCCTGGCGCTTTATTCAGCTCTTCGATAATATCCGAAACCGTTGACAAGTTGTTCGGCATAGGTACCCGGATCCACGCAAAGAAGTTCCACCAGACACCTCTAGCTAAGAGACAATTGACGAAGCAATGGTTTGCGTCCTCGATCCCGTACCCGCATCTATCACAATTAAGATTAGGCAAATTCACACCTCTATTGCTTAATTCTTTTTTAGTAGGCACTTTCCCAAGGCTGGCTCTCCATGCTAAGAAATTACTCTTAGACGTTGCCCAAGAGTTCCAATAGAAAGGAGTGTGTTGCTGGTTTTGTACCCCCAACATGTCGATTTGCTTCCTGATGCTTTTCACAGAATAGTCAACCCCTTGGTCATTATCCCAAAACCACCTGTCCCTGCACTTATTAATTTTTTTCTGCTGCAACAATCTTATCAAGTCACTTAGATGTTCCCACTCACTAATACTTTGAGGATTCTTTTCCCATTCCCAACCCCAGCGCACTTAATGTTGAGTTAAATGTCATTTTAGTTCCTATGGTTTAGGTTATTTTGACATTGTTTGCCAGCTATTTTTGGACACCCCTAGTTTCTACAATGTCAAAGCTTTTAATATTGTTTTCTTTGTTTGAATATTTTTAAAACGTGACTAATTTTAATTGATACATACCTCAAAATGCAACTACAACTTGGGATTATTATAATAACCGATTATAATGATTATAAAGTCTCATGAATCATGTTTTAGAATTCAGGTATACGAGATAAGTCAAAATTTCACTTTTAATCTCTACTTGTGATTGCATATATAGTCTTAATTGCTTTTGAGAAACTTCATATATAGTCTTAAGGGGGGAGGGGGTGGTCACTAGTGACCATTTTTCCATCACTCACAATATCCAATCATGTTACGCCATGTCAGCAACCTTTTTTTCATCACTCACAACCTTTTTTAGTGGGGGTGGTCATCACTCACCACCACACCCAACAATTTTCCCCCAACCAACAATTATACTCACAAAAAAAAAAAACCATCACGCGTTGTAAAAATAAGGAAAATGGATTTCGTGGAAAATATAACGCGTTATACTATTAGGTGGGGGTGGGAATATGGAAGTTCAACGCGTGATAGAATGTTCCGTGATAAAAATAACGGGAGTGCCCCCTGTGACCTAATTGGCTTTTTTAGAACGACGAATTTCTATAATTGTTCTGTTCATAAGACTTAAAGGCAAGATCTCCAAATCTAAATGTTTCTAAAGGTTTTGTCTTGATCAACAGGTCACCAACCTCATTATTAACTTATTTGTCAAATCATATTAGTTAATAGTTTTCCCAATAACTAATTTTAAGGTTATTTTTAAATAATCATTTTACCAATTACAAAAGTACACTATTTTTAGAGACTAATTTTTATTTTTGTTTTCTACTACCACGACAAAAATAGTAATTTTATACTACAAAGTTTGTTTCTAAGCATCCATCCAATTTTGTTTCTAAACATCCATCCATTTTAGTGATAGAAAAACGTGATGGTAATGTAATAATTTAAAAGTCGAATAAAATATGAAATGATTGCATACCACTGGACCAATTGGTGCTTTAAAAATTATAAACCGAGTTTTACGATTTAAATAATACGATGAATGTTTCCGACCACATTTAAAAACATTATCGTTGAAGGAAAAATGATGATTTAAATTAAATTGTCAAGGATATAATATATTGTGCACTATTTACTATTACAATAAATATTTTATAATTTATATTTATAACTAGAATTACAACCCGCCGCAATGCGGCGGGGATTCTTTAGTTATAACTAAGTCGATTTAGGACCTGCACGTTATGTTGAGGTTGAGCCTGTCGAATGGGAAAAAAATAGACGATGTAAAAACGTTCACCCACACACGCACGTTGCGTCATGTTAACTCGCAAAATTTAGAACGAAACGTAAAAACGTTAAACCAAAGACGCACGTTGCAATGTGTTAAGTCACAAAATTTAAAACGAAGCATAAAGCGAAAAATTTGCGGAAAACGAAAACTATAAAGGACCAAAGTTGAAAGTAAAAGAAGTTGTGAGTATAGATTGCAAAAGTTAAAAAGTTTTGGGTTAAAAGTAAAAAAAACAAATAGTTTTGGGTTAAAAGTAATTTATGAAATACTTTTGGATGAAAAGTAAAAAAAAATCTTTTTTCTTTGGAAAACAGCGGGGGGCATAAACCGTGTCATAGCATCAATGTCATACCATCGCCAACGGCCACCAACACTTAATTTGCAGTGAAAAAATTAGACTGAAACGTAAAATATAGAAAATAATAACTAAAGGTGAACGGGGCACCATGCGGGGAGGCAAGCGGTGACCCTAGTCCCCGAGCGGGAACACCGCCGCCATCCCCGCGGGGAGGGTAATCGGTGAGTGAAAGCGGTGTGTGTTCACCACACAAAGTGAGGGTGTGATATTTTCAAGTGTGTCAGACATTTATTGAAAAAATGGAATGTGCATGTGATATTTTCTTAATTAAAAATATATAAAACCCAATTCCCCTAAAGAGGGGAGTGCCGCCATCAAAATGGGGTGTTAGGGGAGTTTAAGAGAGGAGTTGACGTGGCACTATCTGATTGGAGGTGCGTAAGAGAGGGGACTCACCTCTTAGGGGAGTGCCCCTCTCACCCTAAGTCGATTTAGGACCAGCACGTTATGACGAACTTGTCAAACAGGAAAAAAATAGACGACGTAAAAACGTTGAATTACACACGTACATTGCATCTTAGAACGAAGCGTAAAACGGAACGTAAAAATGTTGAACCACACACGCACATTGCTCTGTGTTAACTTACAAAATTTAGAATGAAGCGTAAAACGAAAAATTTGCGGAATATAAAAAGTACATGAGACCAAAGTTGAAAGTAAAAAAAGTTATTAGGTTAAATTGAAAAGATATAAAGTTTTGGGTTAAAAATTATAACCCAAATAGTTTTGGGTTTAAAATAATACATCAAATACTTTTAGACTACAAGTATAAAACCAACATTTTTTTTTGAAAAACACCCCAAACATGATGTACAACCCATAATGCACAAAAAAAGTTGATAATTTATAGTGTATAAATATCAAATTTGCAAAGTTTATACATTTGATTTTTATTTCTTTGCTAAAAGTAGAAATGTAATCAGTTTACTTATACATCAACGTCCTTTTATATAATTTAAAAGCGATATAAATTGTCGCATTATTTGAAGTTTAGCTACCACTTGCTTAGTTGCTTTGTTATCCAAACCATCTCGCTATTTCGATACCCCACTTTCGCTATCAACGAATTTGCTACCCCAACAAGTTCGCTATCAGCCTGTCATGGTTAAAAAGGTTATATAAATTTATTGTAATGAGTATTACTGTATAATGCGTGGTTTATTTTAAGGGCCATGATCTAATCTTTGTCTTCTCCATCCTAAATCTACTCGACGTCACAAATATGAGACTAGAATCCAACACCTAAAAGAACTGAGGAACATATATATTTGCCACTAGAATACCGCTTGTAGATGATGTATTATACGTAGTATCATTTATGGTGACTAGTCTGAAATAACAAAATGAATAGTGTCATCTAAAACAATATAACATTTGATGTTTTGATTAAGAATATCTTTTATTCTTTTGCACCTCCATATCAACTTTTATGTCGTGATGCATACGTTGAGGGTTGTTGAAGTTACTTCTGACTCGTGTCTTATAATTTACTCGTAAAAAATTTAATCCAAGTTTCAGTTGGTTTTGACTTTTGAAGGCCGATGCTTTTGTAATACCTTAGTTTCTACCTTGTTTTTTTAGAGCAATAGTTTTGAGGAATTTATATCTTTTTTCTATTAATATTTAATAGTATATATTTAGACATTATATATTTACCCTCACCTTCAGCCCACGTCATCGATACTGCTCCCACTCTCACTAACGATCCACCGCCGGCTCACACAATGCACACTAGAGCCATGGATGGCATCGTAAAACAAAAACAACACTTTAACCTAAACACCTCCGTCATCATTCCTATTCCCAAAACCCAACTGCTGCCTTATCCATACCTGAATGGTACCATGCCATGACTAACGAATATCATGCTCTTATTAAAAATGGGATATGGGAACTTTTTCCACGTCAACCCAACATGAACATCATTCATAGTATGTGGTTGTTCAAACATAGTTTAAATCTGACGAGAGTTTGGAAAGGTACAAAGCACGGCTGGTGTGTGACGTCCGGTCACAACAAGTAGGTGTTGATTGTGTGGAAACGTTTAGCCCAGTGGTTAAACCTGCTACGATACGGATGGTTCTTTCTCTCGCTCTATCACAATCTTGGTCGGTTCATCAACTTGATGTAACCAATGCATTTTTACATGGCAACCTTCAAGAGATAGTTTCATGTATCAGCCAATGGGGTTTCGTGACACCAACTTTCCTGATCACGTGTGTCGTCTCAAAAGGTCATAATACGGTCCGCAATAAGCCCCACGGGCATGGTATCGAAGATTCACTGATTTCGTTCTTACCTTAGGGTTTAATCAAAGTAAATGCGATGCCTCACTTTTCACACTCCAACATGGTAAGGACACGACCTTCCTTCTTCTATATGTTGAAGACATACTACTTATCACTTCTTTAGATCTTCTACGAGAAAACCTAATGACACATCTTTCACATGAGTTCGCAATGAAAGATTTAGGTCCGCTAAGCTACTTTCTTAGGCATCTCGGGTTCACGCGACAAAAACAACATGTTTCTCTCACAGCAAACATATGCGAGCGAAATCATTGAACGGGTTGGCATGCAATCTTGCAAACCTGTTGCCACACCGGTAAACACCAATTCCAAACTGAGTGCAACTTCCAGTGATGACTTCCACGACCCAACTCTATACCGAAGTTTTGCCAGAGCACTACAATACCTCACCTTCACAAGGCCAAACATAAGTTATGTCGTAAAAACAAATATGCATTCGCATGCATGCCCCCAAAACAGATCATTGGAACGCATTGAAGCGAATAATCCGCTACATCCAAGGTACCATATGCTACGGTCTTCATCTGGATCTCACTTCAGTTCATTCGCTTCTTGCCTACACGAATGCAGATTGGGCAGGATGCCCGGATACACGGCGATCGGCAGTGGCTATTGCATCTACTATGGTGAAAATCTTATTTCATGGTCTTCAAAATGGCAAGCTACGATCTCATGTTCAAGCATTGAATCGGAATATCAAGGGGTTGCCTATGTTGTGGCTGAAATATGTTGGTTACGAAATCTTTTGCTAGAACTGCATCATTCGCTAACACGTACAACACTGGTTTATTGTGACAACGTTAGCGCCATCTACTTATCCGGCAATCACGTGCAACATCAACAGATGAAGCACATTGAGCTTGATATCCACTTCGTTCATGAAAAGGTTCAGCGGGGACAGGTTCGCGTGCTACATGTTCCCTCTCGTTACCAAATCGCCAACATCTTCACCAAAGGTCTTCCATGAGTTCTTTTTTATGCTTTCCGATTCAGTCTCTGTCACACCCCCAAAATCCACACGCGGAGTACCACCGCTTGGAGGCGTGACATGACCAGGATCAAGCCACCAATCATATTGAACATATAAGTAATAAGTAAAAGTAAAAGTAAATGTAATCCATCACAATACAATTGGTGCTAAATCAAAAGCATAGCATAGGTAGCGGAAGCATAGTTATGAACATCCAACACAAGTGTTTAGTTTAAAGAGTCATAATGTTTTCCAACAAAACATCCACATCCGTGCCCACAACGACTGCGCCTCCCGTGCAAGCTCCAAGAGTACCTATGGTCCTGCAAGGCATGTAACAGAGAGTCAACAACTAGTTGAGCGAGTTCACAGTTGGTTGTTCAGTTATAGAATTCGTTTCGTAAATCAGTTGTTCGTTTTGTAAACCATGTTTCTTATTAATTCCCATCGCGGTCCTCCAGACATCTGTGCGAAGATTAGTGGCCGTATCGCGGCCTTTTCAGGCATCTGTGCGAAGATTAGTGGCCGTATCGCGGCCTTTTCAGGCATCTGTGCGAAGATTAGTGGCCGTATCGCGGCCTTTTCAGGCATCTGTGCGAAGATTAGTGGGGGCTTCCCCATGTGTTAGACTAGTCGTGTTTGTACGTGCCCTTCTTGATCCAAGGACCGTAGCGAGTGTGATTGTCCTACCCAAGGAGGACGAGCATGCATTAAGGTTTGTTGTCCTACCCAAGGAGGACGAACGTATGTATTCTACCCAAGGAGAATACGCAGGATTAATATTGGCATCCTACCCATGGAGGATGGCGGTACATATCCTACCCAAGGAGGATATGTAGGTTCCATTTTTAATTTCTTAACCCATTCCCAAACCACCGGGGAATCCCATGCCTTGGCTGTGTGAACTCACCTTGGTTTGCTCGGTATGCTAAGTGTATGCTCGCAAGTAATCAATCACGTCCTAAAGTATGCACGTATGTGAAATCAGTTTGTGTTCAAGTTGTGCATGTATAAACATGTAGCACGTAATCACAATCATATACAAGATGGTTACACTTAACAGCAGTTAAATATTCCAGTTAACACTTAACAGAATTAACCCAAGTTACTGTGCAGATTAACTGTTCGGCGAAACACACATAATGGCGAAACACATAAGTTGGCGAAACAGGATTCTAATTCGTCGATGACTCTTGGCGAAACACATATAATGGCGAAACACATAAGTTGGCGAAACAGGATTCTAATTCGTCGATGACTCTTGGCGAAACACATTCTGTTTCGCCGAGAGTCCTGTTTCGTCGGATGTCTGTTTCGCAGACATCAGTTACAGCAGATGCGGATAACACATAAACCCTAATCATTCTAACAGCCGTCATCAATAACAGAAATCATACGAAGATCAATGTGCATATCGAATCATCATAAATCAATCATCCAAGAGTCATTGTCTAACATAAACCCTAGTTTATGTGTATAACATATCAACATACAACATCATATCATTGTACCCTATCAAGATACTAACTTGTATTCAGAATCAGAACATAATAACAATATCCAGAACCGAGCATTCGATTGTATTAAGTTTCGTATAGGATGATTTATATCCAACTACATCATACATATCAAAATCTATAACATCAACATATTCTTATAATCACAGCAGTAACACACATCAACTATAAGCACAAGCATGGATCGAGATATCACAGAAACATGAACCGATTAACGAACACATACTAACCGAGATATGAGAAAACACAATCGATCGCTAGGGATATCTCCGAGAAGCTCCTACTGCCGTCACAAAGGAGAGGAGGGCTCTAGGGTTTCGGTTGTTATGATAAATGGGTGAAACTAAGGCTGTTACACGTTTTAAAACCCGAAATAACAAGTTGGGCCCGAACTGGGCTTTTGGCGAAACTGGGCTCGGTGAAACAGACTTCTGTTTCGTCGAGATGCTTTTGGCGAAACAGTCTGTTTCGTCGGGTCCAGTCTGTTTCGTCGAGATGCTTTTCATGTGTTAACAGTTCAAGTGTTTTTCCTAAAATGCCAAGTCTCATGTTTTAATTTTAATCACATACATGCAAAAATTCACAATACCATACATTTCATGTTATAATCTAAATCACATAAACATGTAACAATCATAGTGCCTTTCATTATAACATAACGTGTATAGCTACAAGTCAAACAACAAAACAATCAAAGTCAACGTGCATTCAATGCGAAAGTGAAAGTCGGAAAAATCGAGTTGTCACATTATCCCCAACTTGAAAGAAATTTCGTCCCGAAATTTAGCATGCGGTTACTGAGGAAGCTAGGTAAGTTATCGTTTACTGGTTCTCCTGGGGTGTCACATCATCCCCCCGTTGATTTGGAATTTCTTCCCGAAATTCCGTAGTAGCTTCAGCCTCAGTAGTAGTTGCATTGTTTTCGAACAACTGGGGATATTTGAGTTCCATTTGGTCTTCGCGTTCCCAGGTAAACTCTGGGCCACGACGGGAGTTCCAACGAACTCGTACAAGAGGTATTCTAGTGTTCTTGAGGACCTTAACATCCCGGTCCGTGATTTCAACTGGTTCTTCGACGAAATGCAACCGTTCGTCGATAGTGAGCTCCTTCAAAGGAACTATGAAGGTCTCATCTGACTGCCACTTCTTCAGATTCGACACATGAAAAACGTTGTGAACTGCACTGAGTTCAGCTGGTAAGTTCAGTCTGTAGGCCACTTTGCCTATCTTTTCTGTGACTTCAAATGGTCCAACGTATCGTGGATTGAGCTTGCCTCGTTTGCCAAAACGAACAACACCCTTCCAAGGTGAAACTTTGAGTAGTGCTCGATCCCCAACCTGGAATTCGAGTAGTTTCCTGTCTTTATCGGCGTATACTTTCTGACGGTCACGAGCTGCCGCCATGCGTTGTCGTATTTGAGCAATCTTTTCAGTAGTATCAACTACCATTTCTGGACCTGTGATCTGACTGTCACCCACCTCTGCCCAACAAAGAGGTGATCGGCATTTACGCCCGTACAATGCCTCAAATGGAGCAGCTTTAATGCTGGTGTGGTAACTGTTGTTGTATGAAAATTCCACAAGTGGCAGATGTTTTTCCCAGCCTTTGCCAAAGTCAATTACGCACGCCCGAAGCATGTCTTCTAGAGTTTGAATAGTACGCTCAGACTGCCCATCGGTCTGAGGGTGATAAGCTGTGCTCATATCTAGACGAGAGCCAAAAGATTTGTGCATTGCTTGCCACAATTCTGAAGTAAAACATGCGTCACGATCAGAGAAAATAGATGTGGGCACCCCGTGCCTCGAGACAACTTCCTTAAGGTATACGTCTGCTAGAGTGGAGAACTTATCCGTTTCCTTGATAGCCAAGAAGTGAGCAGACTTTGTGAGTCGATCCACGATCACCCAAATAGTATCATTCCCACGCTGAGACCTAGGTAGGCCAGTAACAAAATCCATGGAAATTTGTTCCCATTTCCATTGTGGTATCTCAGGTTGCTGGAGTGGGCCTGATGGTTTCTGATATTCTGCTTTGACTCGCGCACAAGTCAAACACTTGCTAACGTAAGTTGCTATGTGAGCTTTCATGCTAGGCCACCAATATGTAGTTCTGAGGTCGTGGTACATCTTATCCGAACCAGGATGTACTGAGTAGCGAGACTTATGAGCTTCATCCATTACAAGCTCGCGTAAATTGCCATAGAGTGGGACCCAGATGCGTCCTGTTACATAGTAGGCTCCGTCTGCCCTTTGTTCTAACCGTTGCCTTGAGCCGCGTAGGGCTTCAGCCCTGACGTTTTCTGGTTTCAATGCTTCTACCTGAGCATCTCGTATCTGTGAAGGAAGACTAGACTGAATAGTGAGTTGCAACGCTCGTACACGCCTAGGTGTAGTATCCTTTCGACTGAGGGCGTCGGCCACCACATTGGCTTTGCCCGGATGGTATTTTATAGCACATTCGTAATCGTTCAGTAACTCGACCCATCGACGTTGTCGCATGTTCAATTCTTTCTGCTTGAAGATATGCTCAAGACTCCTGTGATCGGTGTAGATGGTGCACTTGGTGCCATACAGATAATGTCGCCATATCTTGAGCGCAAAAACAACAGCTCCAAGCTCTAAATCGTGCGTAGTGTAATTCCGTTCGTGAATCTTAAGTTGGCGTGAAGCATAAGCAATAACTTTATCCCGTTGCATCAATACACATCCAAGACCTTGGATAGATGCGTCGCAGTAGACTACAAAATCATCCGTGCCTTCAGGCAATGAGAGGATAGGTGCGCTACAAAGTCTATCCTTTAAGTGCTGAAACGCTGTTTCCTGTGTATCACTCCAACGGTAAGCAACACCTTTCTGTGTCAGCAATGTAAGCGGCTGTGCAATCTTTGAGAAGTCTTTGATAAACCGTCTGTAATAACCCGCCAAACCCAAGAATTGGCGTGTTTCTGTTGGTGTGCGAGGTGCAGGCCAGTTCTTGATCGAATCCACCTTGGATGGATCGACATGAATCCCATCCTTGGTTACCACGTGGCCTAGAAAGTGGACTTCACGAAGCCAGAAGTCGCATTTTGAAAACTTAGCATACAGCTGTTCCGTTCAAAAGAGTTCCAAAATAAGTCGTAAATGCTGCTCATGTTCCTCCCGATTCTTCGAATAGATCAGGATGTCATCAATAAAAACAATAACAAACTTGTCAAGGTAAGGTTTGCACACCCTGTTCATAAGATCCATGAAAACCGCAGGCGCGTTCGTTAGCCCGAATGGCATGACCATAAACTCGTAGTGGCCGTAGCGAGTTCTAAATGCTGTTTTAGAGACGTCCTCATCCCGGACTCTCAGTTGATGGTAACCTGACCTCAGGTCAATCTTCGAGTAATAGCTCGACCCTTGCAACTGGTCGAATAAGTCGTCGATGCGTGGGAGTGGATAACGATTCTTCACAGTCACCTTGTTTAGTTCGCGGTAATCTATGCACATACGAAAGGTACCGTCTTTCTTCTTCACAAATAATACTGGAGCTCCCCAGGGCGAAGAGCTAGGACGTATGAAACCCTTTTCCAAGAGTTCTTGCAATTGCTTAGACAGTTCTTCCAGTTCATTTGGAGCTAAGCGATAAGGCGCTCGAGCTATAGGTGCTGCTCCTGGAGCTAGCTCGATCTGAAATTCGACCTGGCGATGGGGCGGTAACCCAGGTAACTCTTCAGGAAACACTTGAGGAAAATTGCGTACTACAGGAATATCCTCTAACTTCTTATCTTTCGTCGATGTATCAGTAACGAGTGCTAAGATAGCTATGTGGCCCTTTCGCAGACACTTCTGCGCCTTCAAGAAAGAGATGATGCCACTCACGACACCACACTTATCGCCTTGAACTTCGAGAGGTTCTTTGCCAGAACGAGGAATACGAATGATCTTCTCCTTGCATAGGATCTCTGCTTGCTGTTGGGATAACCAATCCATACCAATGACGATATCAAAGCTACTCAGAGTTATAGGAATGAGATCGATAGAGAAAGTCTGACCAGCGAGGATAAGATTACAACCCTGAACTATGTGTGTGGCTTCTAAACTTTTACCGTTAGCTAACTCTACGACATGTTTGGTGTTCAAAAGTGTTGGTGCGCGTTTAAGCATTTGACTAGCGTTCAGAGACATATAACTGGTATCCGCACCCGAATCAAATAATACGGTAACATAAAAGTCATCGAGAAGAAACTTACCCATAACCACGTTAGGATCGTTCCTTGCGTCACTCTGACCAATCACAAACATACGGCCTCTAGCACCATTGTTGTTGTTGTTTCCCCCATTGTTGTTCCCAGTGCCCTGATTATTGTTGTTGTTCTGATTTAACTGGGGGCAGTTTCGCTTGAAGTGACCTTCAGCCCCACACTGAAAGCATGCCTTATTTCCTTGTTGTTGTTGCTGTGACTGGTTTCGTGGAATTGATGGCTGTTGTTGCTGGTTCTGATTCGCAGGCCTTGAGCTCCTGCAATCTTTAGCTTCATGACCTACCCTTAGACATCTCTGACAGCGGCCTCTACGACACTGACCACTGTGGTGTTTGTTACACCTGTTACACAGTGGATGAGTTCCCCGATATCCACTCTGCCCCTGACCACCAGGCGATTGCTGACTCGAACTCTGGTAATCACTAGTCTTGCGCTGTTGCTGTGCTTGAGATTGTACAATAGCTGAACCCTTGCTGGAATCCCCTTCCCATTTCCGTTTGTTGTCACTGGGATTAGCAGGAGTAGCTGGAGTGGTAGCGATAGTAGTAGCGCTGATACGTTTAGGCAGCCTGTTCTGTTCCACTGCCTGATCGGTGAGGCGATGAGCCAACTTGACGATCTGTTGAATAGTGCCAAGATTCGCTGAGGTTACGTGACTTTGAATTTCCGGCACCAGACCATTGAGATACAGTTCGATACGCTTAATGGGAGGGTCCACCATAGTAGGACACAGAATAGCCAACTCATTCGATCTTCTGGTGTACGCTTCAATTTCTGACCCCGTCATTTTCAAGTGGTAAAACTCTACCTCCAGCTTATGAATGTCATCACGGCTACAGTATTCCTCTTTGATTAACTCCTTGAAATCATTCCAGGGTGTGGCGTTAGCAACAGCCAACCCTAACATCTGAATTTGCACATTCCACCAAGTCAACGCAATGCCTTCTAGAGTACCAGTGGCGTACTTCACCCTGCGAGCCTCAGGGCATTCGCACATTTCAAATACGGACTCGAGCTTTTCAAACCAATGGAGGAGTCCAACCGCTCCTTCCGTGCCACTAAAAGTAGTAGGACGACAGTCCATGAAAGTCTTGAAGGTGCAAACAGGTGGCTGAGCGTGCTGACCTGTTGTGTATAAGAATCCAGGACAAGATTAAACACAAGAGTTGGTTTAGGAGTGTAGGATCTAAAGATCCTAGTGTGAGTTTACAACTGCAGGGTATACCTCCTGCTTGTGCGGCTGCAAGTGCCGCAGCAACTCGCTCGTTAATGAGAGCCGTCAATTGGGCTTGCGTCATGTTAATGCGTCCAGACATGATCTTCATAACAAATATGACATAAGTGAGAGAGGTTCGCGAGTAGTGCGAGGACAGAAGAGAGTAAGCACACAAATGTTCTCATGCAATAGTGTTACGTTAATCTAAGCATACCCTGAGCAAAGTTCTATGCAATTATAGCAAGTAGGCAATAAAACATGTACCATATTACCTAGAGTGATGAGTCTTGCACGTGGAGCGAGGCGTCGTTGTGGATCGTTGAGCACTGTTCTGGTTATAGTCTGGTTTTAATAAAAATGTTTTCCCCTTATTAAAACCGAGTTCTCTATAACCAATGGCTCTGATACCAATCTGTCACACCCCCAAAATCCACACGCGGAGTACCACCGCTTGGAGGCGTGACATGACCAGGATCAAGCCACCAATCATATTGAACATATAAGTAATAAGTAAAAGTAAAAGTAAATGTAATCCATCACAATACAATTGGTGCTAAATCAAAAGCATAGCATAGGTAGCGGAAGCATAGTTATGAACATCCAACACAAGTGTTTAGTTTAAAGAGTCATAATGTTTTCCAACAAAACATCCACATCCGTGCCCACAACGACTGCGCCTCCCGTGCAAGCTCCAAGAGTACCTATGGTCCTGCAAGGCATGTAACAGAGAGTCAACAACTAGTTGAGCGAGTTCACAGTTGGTTGTTCAGTTATAGAATTCGTTTCGTAAATCAGTTGTTCGTTTTGTAAACCATGTTTCTTATTAATTCCCATCACGGTCCTCCAGACATCTGTGCGAAGATTAGTGGCCGTATCGCGGCCTTTTCAGGCATCTGTGCGAAGATTAGTGGCCGTATCGCGGCCTTTTCAGGCATCTGTGCGAAGATTAGTGGCCGTATCGCGGCCTTTTCAGGCATCTGTGCGAAGATTAGTGGGGGCTTCCCCATGTGTTAGACTAGTCGTGTTTGTACGTGCCCTTCTTGATCCAAGGACCGTAGCGAGTGTGATTGTCCTACCCAAGGAGGACGAGCATGCATTAAGGTTTGTTGTCCTACCCAAGGAGGACGAACGTATGTATTCTACCCAAGGAGAATACGCAGGATTAATATTGGCATCCTACCCATGGAGGATGGCGGTACATATCCTACCCAAGGAGGATATGTAGGTTCCATTTTTAATTTCTTAACCCATTCCCAAACCACCGGGGAATCCCATGCCTTGGCTGTGTGAACTCACCTTGGTTTGCTCGGTATGCTAAGTGTATGCTCGCAAGTAATCAATCACGTCCTAAAGTATGCACGTATGTGAAATCAGTTTGTGTTCAAGTTGTGCATGTATAAACATGTAGCACGTAATCACAATCATATACAAGATGGTTACACTTAACAGCAGTTAAATATTCCAGTTAACACTTAACAGAATTAACCCAAGTTACTGTGCAGATTAACTGTTCGGCGAAACACACATAATGGCGAAACACATAAGTTGGCGAAACAGGATTCTAATTCGTCGATGACTCTTGGCGAAACACATATAATGGCGAAACACATAAGTTGGCGAAACAGGATTCTAATTCGTCGATGACTCTTGGCGAAACACATTCTGTTTCGCCGAGAGTCCTGTTTCGTCGGATGTCTGTTTCGCAGACATCAGTTACAGCAGATGCGGATAACACATAAACCCTAATCATTCTAACAGCCGTCATCAATAACAGAAATCATACGAAGATCAATGTGCATATCGAATCATCATAAATCAATCATCCAAGAGTCATTGTCTAACATAAACCCTAGTTTATGTGTATAACATATCAACATACAACATCATATCATTGTACCCTATCAAGATACTAACTTGTATTCAGAATCAGAACATAATAACAATATCCAGAACCGAGCATTCGATTGTATTAAGTTTCGTATAGGATGATTTATATCCAACTACATCATACATATCAAAATCTATAACATCAACATATTCTTATAATCACAGCAGTAACACACATCAACTATAAGCACAAGCATGGATCGAGATATCACAGAAACATGAACCGATTAACGAACACATACTAACCGAGATATGAGAAAACACAATCGATCGCTAGGGATATCTCCGAGAAGCTCCTACTGCCGTCACAAAGGAGAGGAGGGCTCTAGGGTTTCGGTTGTTATGATAAATGGGTGAAACTAAGGCTGTTACACGTTTTAAAACCCGAAATAACAAGTTGGGCCCGAACTGGGCTTTTGGCGAAACTGGGCTCGGTGAAACAGACTTCTGTTTCGTCGAGATGCTTTTGGTGAAACAGTCTGTTTCGTCGGGTCCAGTCTGTTTCGTCGAGATGCTTTTCATGTGTTAACAGTTCAAGTGTTTTTCCTAAAATGCCAAGTCTCATGTTTTAATTTTAATCACATACATGCAAAAATTCACAATACCATACATTTCATGTTATAATCTAAATCACATAAACATGTAACAATCATAGTGCCTTTCATTATAACATAACGTGTATAGCTACAAGTCAAACAACAAAACAATCAAAGTCAACGTGCATTCAATGCGAAAGTGAAAGTCGGAAAAATCGAGTTGTCACAGTCTCGGCATTTGACCACCTCTCGCTTCGACTATGGGAGTGTAATAGTATACATATTAGACATTATATATTTACCATGTATGTAGAGCAATTAGTTAGGATTAGCTCCTAAATTAGTGGTTGTACTCTTGATATTATATTTCGTAAATATAACAGAGGGGACAATCAATCCCTTTACATCTTTCAGCTATAATATTTTGTTTCTTCGAGTTTTTATATTTGTATATAGAGTTTGACACTTTTTAGGTTATACGTATAACTTTTTAGGTTGTACACATATGACAAATGCTTTTGGCATATTTTGTGTTTCGGTTTGATGGTTCTATTGGTTGTCTATAGATTCTTAGGTTGTACATGAAGATTATTTACATGTAAAATAGTATGTATTTTTTTTTTCTAAGTTTTAGATGTTTAAAGTTAAAAAACGTAGTAAACATTACTATAACTAATTGGTGGACATAATTCCCTACTCAAGCGAATGAGGAGGGTTGAGCCGATCTCGAGTAATGAGCGGTTCAGGTTGGATCTACTAATTAGTAGGTTATTTGGTTAAGTTAATTAGAGATAAATTAAATGGTTTATATTTAATATATAATAGATAGATTAGATAAACATGGGGTTTATACTATTACTATCTAAATAAGAAGTTAAATCCTACTCTAATTGTAACTAAGTAATGTCTTATATAACCTAATCAAAGTTGTGATTTAGGTTAAGAGAAGAGTAATGACTTTTGAGTTATTTTCTAATTATATAGATTGAGAGTTATTCAATATAAATTCTTTTCTTCTACTTTTCTATTCAGTTTGATTGTCCATTGTGACTTGATAAATTTCTGAATATTATATGAATACATGGTGTCTTGCAGACGTAAGATCTCACCTCGTGCCTCAATCCTGACAAAAAGTATGACTATTGTATTAGGGTTGTGTTATTTGTTCTTGAAACTGACTGCAATGCCAACTCATAAATTTATTACATACTCAAACATGATAACGAGTCTTGAGAGAGGTCCGTGGTGAAAGTTTTGTTATAGGATTGTGTTCACAAATAATGTACCATGATACTGCTTCATTCGGTATAGAAAATACTCAAAAATTAGAAAATAATGAAATGAGGGTCGACTATAGTGACAGAAATTTGGTTGAGAGTAATAAGGTGAAGAGTAATTAGATTACAAGAACATTGATGCATAGATGGCAATACTCCATAAGAAATATTGATCGTGATGAAAGCTATCGCCTAGGTTTGATGAGAAAGAAAAGGGTTACATATAGTTCATCTCCACAGTTAGTGTTAATGCCATTGAGACATGCACTTATTACAATTCTACTTTGTATACCCTTAACACCATTGACGTGGCTTCTTTACCGCCATTTTTCTGCTGCTAAAAGCCATGCAAATAAGCGACAAACAAGCAACCAACTAGCTACTTTTGAAGATGTTGTAGGTGTTGATGCTGCAAAAGTAGAGCTAATGGAGGTATGCAATTATGTTTTGTGTATTTTGTGTTATTTCTTTGGTATCGTTTGTAACTTATGTTTGTATGGGAAGATTAAAAATAGATTATTTTATACTCTGGGCATATATCAAAAACAATTTTGATTTTCTTGATGGCACAAAACTTAATCTTGATGACATAAAACATTATCTTTATGGTATGTATGTATGTTACTTTTTTTTTTTTGCTTGTTTATAGGTTGTGGTGTGTAAAGATAGAATATATATTTGTTTATATTTTTCTAAATGTTTGTTGGTAAAGGAGCAGCTCGTATTAGGGACCTTTTAAATGTTGCAAGACATAATACACCGTCAATTATTTTTATTGATGAGCTTGATGTTGTCAATGGGAAAATGTTGTAGAAGTTTTAATGTTGAAAGAGACCAACACTAAACTAGGTAAGTAAACTTCATCTCCTACATTTCATATGTGATTCTTATTAATCGGTTTATGTTTTTTGTTCTTTCTCTAAGCATCGGTATGCATTTGCTTCATGTGTCTAGCAGTTCACTTTCGGCCACTTGACCAATTTCCTTTTAGTCAACTTATTTGGTTTTACCTACTGACCCATCAGAGATAAACATAACTGTAACACCCCAAAAATATTAAATATATACACACACACACTTGTATATATATTTGATTAAAATTTTAAGTGTGATAACTAGGAATATCTAGCCTAGTTAGTAATATGTAATTGGTTAATAAACCAATGAATGGTAGCTCTTTTATAATAAAATCAAAACATGAGGGACTAAAATAGGGCAATTGGAAACTAAATTTAATAAAATGAAATTAAAAACAAAACACACATACATATGTGTGTGTGAGATATACAAAGATAGAGAGAAAGAGGAGCTAAAATCTCAAAACCTAGTTCATCTAATTCTTCTAAATTGAAATGTGAATTGAGACTAAATCATATGCATGAGCCTAGATTATTGATCACCTAAGCTAGGAGATCATAAGGTATGATGAAATTTCTTGTTTGGTAAAGTAGTGAAAGTGGATGAACACCATGAATTGCAATTCTTGAATGGGTTGTAGAGTTTATGGTGAAATTGATAGTGTATACATGCTTAGAGACAAATCATTTAATGAAATTGTGAAAACAAATGTTATGAATTGAGTGATTGGATTATTAGCCATGTATATGTAAGTGAGTTTTAGTGAAAGAATGGAATACATAAATTATGATGGTTAATTTATGCTTATGAGGTACGATAAACTGAAATTTAGATATTAATTCAATCATATTGAGCATATTGACTTGATGAGTTGAAAATTTATGGTTTAATAATGTTTACTTGAGTTGATAGAAGTAGTATAAAATTCATGCCCATAAGGTGTTGACAAAATGCTTAAGTGAAAATTTGATGTTGATAATGTACATAAAATATATGAAAAGAACCTTGTGATTGATTGTTGGCAAGTTTAAATGCCATAGAATCGAGTTCTGAGTTCTTAATGATAATTGGGTTGAACTCTATAAGCGAATTGAGTGAAAGTTTGGAGAAGTCAAGCCGGGGCGAATAGACATTTGAAGGGAAAGCTTTAAGGTGTGTGGCTATATGCTTCGTTAATTATTTTAGTTAGTTAATGTTTTTTATTCAAAAGAATGGTTGTGAAAATGTTTATAACTGGAAGTTGTTACTCACAAATGATGGTATTCACAAGAGCAAGCCAAACGGGTCAAATAAACGTAAACGCAAACCGGATAACGAGAGCTTGAAACACTAGAATAACGAGCCCGGGTAATGGGTTGTAGTTTAAAATAAACATAAACGCAAACCGAGTAACGAGAGCGTAAACACGAGAATAATAAGCCTAGGTAATGGCTTGTAGTTGAAAGGGAATACTCTCATGAAAAGAATGCGGATGGTTTAAGCTTTAGTGCTTAAACCTCATAACGGGTCAAATAAATATAAGCGCAAACCGGGTAACGGGAACGGAAAACATATGAATTATGGATCCGGGTAATGGATTACAATTTAGATATGTTAAAAAATGAACACCAAGCAATTGAAATGAGTTTGGATAGATTTAGATGTAACTTGGGTGAAAATAAAACATGTTCCGCTGACACGGCCAGGTGGAAACCTGACCCAGCCGGGGAAGGGTTCTGAGAAGAAAACATGTTCAGTTGACCCGACCGGGTAGAAATCTGACTCGGCCAAGGGATGGGCTGAAAATATATATATACTTTCTCATGTTTATTTCTTTTGTTCAAATACTTTGATTTCTAATCGTCTAAATGAAATTGTATGATAGGTAACTATGCACTTTAGACCTCGGATGATGATCGAGCCATATCAAGAACCGAACACTTCCCGAAATTCGTTAGCTTCCGTTGTTGTTTTAGTCTTTAAAACAAAATACTAGTAGGCTTGTATTTCGGATAAGGATTAATCCTAACTTTTAGTAGTTTACGTTTTTAATACTATCACACACGTAACCTTTTGTTTAAAATCGCTCGTTAAAACGTTATATTCATATGTATATGAGGAGGGTCTTACAATAACCCAAATCAACCCATCATATATCTTCTGATCAGATTGGTGTCATTTCTTATATGGACCACTTAGCTGCTAACTAAAATGGTTGGGTTCGAATCGGATGCAAATGTGTTGTTATAGCAGCAACCAATAGGCCCGAAGCACTGGACCACTCTTTGTAAGCACGGTGGTTTTCAAGGAAAGTTTCTGTGGGAAAACCAAATGAAGGTGGAACCCGAAAGATCCTGACCATACACATAGGAGAAATCGCTTTTTAAGAAGACACTGTCCTTATCTGCAAATTAGGTGCTTCTGTTACTCAAGGCTTTGTAGGTGTTGTTCTGGCCAACATTGTTAATGAAGTCGCTTTGCTCGCTGCTAGACGAGATTATTTTCTTAGGGTAAAGATTCTGTACAAATAGCCTTATCATACAAAACGTACGAAAGGCATGAAAAGGTAAAAAAAACACACTGGCATTTTCTTAATTACTTTACTCTTAATTACCCTACAGGATCAAAATCACCCTATAAGATAATTTGTAAACTAATTATGATGATCTACAAAATTACCCTACAAGATCATTTGTAGAGTAATTATGATACTCTACAAAATTATCCTAAAAGATCAAAATTACCCTACAAGGTCATTTTACAAAATTACCCTATAAGATCATTTGTACGGTAATTTTGATAATTACTCTACGAGTAAATAATTACGAAAAATGTCACCGCGTTTTTTACCTTTTCATGCCTTTCGTACGTTTTGTACGACAAGGCTATTTGTATTTGATCTTTTGCCTATTTTCTTGATCCAGTTTGCATTTTAAGGTTATCCACCACTGTACAATCATATGTAAAATTATATTTAATAAGAAGAGAAAAATGCTCGGATAGTCCCTATGGTTTGCTCCATTTTCACTTTTGTCCCTAACTTTCTAAAATTACAGGTATAGTTCCCAACTTTTGCAATTTCGTTCCCAGATAATCCCTAGCGTGGATGAGGGTTAGTTTTTGATGTTAAGAGGGTGTGAAATGACGAGATTTCCCTTACTGTCAAATTAATAACTAAAAATTTAAAAGAAATATAATTAATATTTTAGAATTTATGTGGGACCCACCCCACCCACTTCATCTTCCCCACTCCTCACCACCACCACCACCACCATCTCCACATTTCACCACCACCATCACCACCATCTCCACCTTTCACCATCGTTTAAGAAACATTTAAGAAATTTGGTGGTGAATCATATATCCAACATTCATAATCATCATCATCGTTACTGGAACTGGGAAACTATCTTTATATTCCCCAAACAAATCATTTACTCGGGAATCGCCACAAGCATCGGCCTCCACGCCCGTCTCAGTAACCGTTGTCGTGACGTCCCTGATAACACCGACCTTATCCCTCTCCCACCGCCACCACGCCGTGCAGCCAAACTGCCACCAGCACTCCATCGCTTCACCTCATCTCCACCGTCTTCAAGCAATCCACGCGCCGCCGAAGCCACAAGCAAATCCTTTAACTTCTGCCTCACACCGGCCATCGACAAACCCCAAACACATCACCGGATCACTCACTTCCACCATCGAGTTCCACCCCTAATTTCTGACTTAGACTTTGAACTTTTGGTTGAACTTGAGGTGTTACAGACAAAGAACCATGGGGCCAACCATCTGATTTGGACTTTGAATCTTGGTAATTTTTTGTTTGAACTTATGGATTTTTATGGTTGTGGTGGTGGTGGCTTAATTGGTGTTGTAGACAAAAAACGAGAAAGAGGAAGAAAGAAAGGGAAAAGAGGGGGTGGGTGTGGGGGATAGGATAAGGTGGGGCCCACTATTGTTTTAATATTATAATTGGTTGAGATTTTTAATTATTTTTATTGATAGTAAGGGCAATGTCGTCCTTTCACACCAACTTAACACCAAAAACTAACCCCATCCACGGTAGGGACTATCCGTGAATGAAATTACAAAAGTTGGGGACTATAGTTGTAATTTTAGAAAGTTGGGGACCAAAGGTGAAAATGGAGCAAACCACAGGGACTATCCGAACATTTTTTGCTAATAAGACTATAATATATGGCCCGTTATATCATTTATCTAATATATTGGTCATTAATTTTATTACCCTTGTATCATTAATTGGTAGATATTCGATGGACGTATTTACCCTTACTAGATAATCATAGGATTTCCCCTTGAGTGTAAGAATAGAGGTTACTAGAGAGAATTTAAGAATTGCACAATCACAATAACATCATCATTCATGCCATCATGATGATCATATTAGGCATCATAACTGTTGATACAACAAATTCAAGACCAAGGCCTGTAGCGATATCTCCGGGTAAAAGGGTTCAAGGGTTTCGATTAGCCTAACGCAGGTCGTGGGGTCCTCCCACGTTTGTAGCACGTGGGGTTGTATCACTTGTTTATTGATCGCTTTTGATTCCAGATTGAAGGGAATTCAAGCCGGAATGAAGTTGTTAGCGAAGCAATGCTGTTTGAAGTGAAGAAGAGAAGCAAGTATGAAACTTGTTCTCAAGAGAGGAGAGAAGATCAGAGAGTATGTGTTAGCTCAACTGATCTGGTGTCCTTGATATGGTTGTTGGAGCTGGTACTTATAGATAAGATGCATTCTATAAGAGGAAGCTCGTGACCATGGATCCAAGGCTACAGTGGAGGAATTACCCGTTTGGGGGTTGGAGGCTTTAGACCTGCGGATAAAAAGTTGTTCTCTGTGCACATGTTCTGTCTGTGCAGAAATGGTTCACACGTTAAGTGTTGATGTGACTGGACACTGTGCTTGTCCTTTTTACTGTTCACCTGAGTTCGTGCGTATTGAACCTCTCAACCTTTTAACCTTTTAAGCTGTTATGTATATTAGTCATTTTATTGAGATTTGGGCTACCCCGTCATCAGCCCCCCAAGTCAGAGGTGTTTGGGATGTAAGCTCAAATGCTTCTAACTTTTACACATTATTTTTATTGCTTAAAGGCTTCAAGGCTTTAAGGCTTCAACTTGTCTCACTCAAGAGGAAGTTGAGGCTTTTTGTAAAGAATGGGGGATCGACCTAAAGTTTAATCCGGTGGCTCTGGGTTTTGGCAAATCGATCGATTAGTGTCCCGTTGGTTCGATTGCTCTTTATTGCTGAGTTTTCCAACTTGCGTCATCCGTTTTCGATCTTTGTTCTAAATGTTTTAAAGTATTATCGTGTGTCGTTTGGTCAGTTACACCCTTAAGGTCTTGCTAGGGTTTTACACTTTGATGTTTTGTGTCCAACGATAGGGTATGACCCATCGTTGTTGTTGTTCCGCCGTTTCTTCCAGTTAGCCAAGAACGGCGATTGTTTTACCATTGAAACATCTCAGGTTGATGTGTGTTTAATTTCGTCTATGGTTACTACCCTTGGTTCTTGGAAGGGCCGATTTTCCTGGATTTCTGAGTCCATTGTTCCTTTCAGGCTTGTTTGGAGGCATCCTTATGCTGTTTTGAATGAGCTTGAACCTTTCAAACACGAGATAGATGGTTGTTGAAGTTTATTAGGGGGTGTCCTTCAAGGCTTTGTCCCTTTCCCGAACATCTTTTAGGGCTGATGGATGTTAGAAAGTTGTGGGACAAGCCGGATCGTGACCCTGTGCTCGTGAGAGATGATCAAGATATGATATTTTGTATTTTCTGCTTATGTTATATTTTATTTGTTATGTTTGCCTTAGACTTTATCAAGAGTGATGACACATCTGATGTTGTGTTTGGAGATGCCGAGGCTACATCCGGCGAAGATGTAGTTGTTAGGGGCACTGAATATAGGTTCGGGGGTTCAGGTTATGTGAACGTTCCCAATGTCAAGGGTTTCACCAAAGTTGTTGCTTGCAAATTCTCTACTCATCGTTCGAGCTGTTGTTTGATAAAGACTACTGACCAACCATCGGCTTCTGAGCCGGTGGAACTAAGTAATGACATAGAGGCTTCAGATGATTTAGAAGTTGGGGTTGGGGAAAATAAAAAAAAAGGACAAGGGACGGCCCTTGGTGGTTTGGCAGGTAAAAAGGTTGTGAGCTTGAAGGGTTCCGGGAAGGGTGGTGACGGTTCCACCAATGTTAATCCAGGGGAGGTTTATGTGCCGGATTGGAAGGTCACAGTTGGTGACAGCTTCAAGCCTTCATACGTTTGTGAGGATGTTCTTAGCCACTTTGATTCTCCTGTTGTTCAAGGTTCTTGCTCATCTATGGATGATGACCTGATGATTTCGAAAAATGGTAATGGGTGCTTGTAACCTTGTTGGCTTGCTTCCAGAGGGTGTATCCTGATTTCGCAAGAGGATGCGAGAATATGATGTCTTCTCGAAGAAGAGGGATGAGATGAAGGCTTCACTAGCTACTCTAAAGAAGGAGGCAAAGGGTTATGCTGGGAGGGAGAAAAGCTGTTGTTGAGGATTGATGAGCTTTCTTCCCAGCACAAGACTGAGATGGTTGAGTTGGAAAAACGCTTGGAAGCTGACAGGGTTCAAGTCAGGGTTGATAGGGCTGCTTTGGAGGTTCAAAAGTATCCTCCTTGGTGGAGAAAGAAGGGTTAAAGGCTTCACTTTCCCTGGAAACTGGTGATAATAAACGGCTCATTGAGCATGGATTCCAGCAAGTGGTTACATATCTTCTCCATTCGTCGGAGTTCAACAAAGTCTTGGGTGATGTGTACACCAAGCTTCTTGCTCATGTGAGACACCAAGGTTTGTTTGTTGGTTACAAAGCTTTGTGAACCTGGGGAGCCTTAGGAAAAGTCTTCTCTTTTTCAACCCAAAGCCTTTAAAGTCTTCAAGGGAACAATTTTTAAGATTGAGCATATGGTTTACCCTTATGTGGGTGAAGTCTCCAAGTGTTTTGGTAAATCTTTGCCTGTCTTGCAGGAGCTAAAAACCCAGGGCCTTAATGAGGCTGTTTGTAATGAAGTGTTGAAGTCCTTCTCGAAGAAACGGCCTTGCTCCGGAGATAGCGAGGAAACGTGTTCTGAAGGTGGTGAGGGCTCAAAGGGTTCAAGCCTTGAAGCCTCCGAGACAGCGGGTGTCGTAGGGAGGAAAAAGAGGAAGGCTAAAAACACCCAAGATGATGAGGTTTCGAATAAGGATGATGCAGCAAAGTCTATCATCTCTGATGCTGCCAAATGAAGAAGAAACTTTAATTCATAGCTTTCTTAGCTTGTCGAACAATGTTACGGGTTGTTTGCTTAGACATCTTTTTGTTTTAAGGGAACTGCTTAGGTCCTTTGGTGGTTAAATCCTGTAAGGCTTGTGGACCATGTTTCATGTTTGATGGCCAGTATGGCCCTTGCTATCTTTAACTTATCTTGCTATGTTTATTGTGTTGTTCTGTTTACTCCCTTGTGTTTTCATTGGTTTTGTATGTTGTCTTTGTTTTGGGTGGTGCATCTTGTGTTATTTATACCTTAAAGGGTTCAGTGCTGCAGTCACTTAGCCTTAGGATATTTTTAACAAGAAGATACAACCTCTATCCTATGTATGACATTCACTTAGAGTCTTTTTGGTTCGTAAGCCAATGTTGGGGCTTAAGGAACATTTGGTGTAGGCTGTTCAAACCCGTCTATGAGACATGTTTTTTAAGATTTCTATGAGTCTCATGGAGTTGTATTGATTTAGGAACTCACCCCTTATATAGGTCCATTCAACCCTTGAACCTATTGAGCGATGTGGCCTGGGAGCTCATCCCCTTACATGGCCCTTTCCATGGAGTTTCTTGCTAGGTTCTCAACCTGATTATAGGATAGAAAGACAAATTCATTGTTCATTCATTTCAAAGTACTTTGATTACTAGGGGAATAGAACAACTTTTTGGAACTATTTGTAACACGTTTTGGTTAAACATGGAACATTTTAAGGTTTTTGCCATCCCAATGGCGGGGAAGCTTTTTGCCTTGCAGGCCTGCCAGCTTGTATGATCCCCCTTTGTAGGCTTTAAGGATAGTGTATGGCCCTTCCTACTTAGGGCCAAGCTTTTCTTGGCTTTCTTTCTTGCAGGCCTCATTATTTCGAAGCACAAGGTCCTCAGGCTTGAAGCGTTCATGCTTCACCCGTGTATTGTAATACAATTCCATGTTTTGCTTGTACCTTGCTTTTTGTATGGCTGCTTGATCACAAGTTTCTTCGAGGAGTTCCAAATTCAACATCGTCTCTTTCTTATTTGGCTTGAGGTCGATGTTAATTGTTCTTTGTGTTGTTGCTCCGATTTCAGCTAGGATTACAGCCTCTGATCCAAACATTGGGAAGCTATTCGAGCCAGTTGTTGTCGTATCTTCCCAATCGAGATTTAATCCCTTCAACAATGTTGTGGTTTGTCCTATAAACCTGGCCATTGGATTGTGGGTAAGCTACCGAGCTGAATACTTGAGTTATTCTGAACTCCTTGCACCAGGAGCTAGAAGGTTTCTCGGCAAACTATTTTCCGTTATCCGTGACTAGTGTCCCTGGGAGCCCATAACGACAGATTATGTTTTTGTAAACGAAATCAATGTCCTGTTTCCCTGAGATTTTTGCCAATAGTTTTATTTTTGGCCACTTGGTGAAGTAGCCCACGGCTACCAATAAGAACTTGACTCCTCATTTGGCTGGTGGAAATGATCCAACAATGTCCATTCTCCGCTTAAGAAATGGCCAAGTCGAGGAGGTGGGAATGGGGTCATGTTTGGGGCTTTTGGGTACCGGAGCATGTAACTGACAAGCTTCACATTTTCGCAGTTGTTCGAAGGTATCTCAATGCATGGAAGGCCAAAAGTGTTCGAGGTTCATCAACTTTAACACTACTGATTTTGGGCCACAATGAGCTCCACATATCCCTTCGTGAACCTCTTTGATCAGATATTGGCTTTGTTTTGGGCCAACGCATCGAAGTAGTGGTGCAAGGTATCCTTTTTTGTAAAGGATATCTCCTTGTAACACATATTGCCTTGACTTGATACGAAACCTTTTAGCCTCAGTCTGGTCATTAGGTAATTCACCATTTTGAGGAACCTTTCAATGGGAGTCATCCAATTTGGCCCTTTTTTGGTGATCACTTCTTGAACCTCAAGTTTTTGGATGGATGAGGTTTTTAATACCCCAACTAGTACCTTCTTGGTGAGGTGGATAAACGTAAGAGATGCAAGCTTGCTTAGTGCATCAACTCTCTTGTTTTGAGATCTTGGAATTTATATGATGGCACATGTTTGAAATGCGTTCATTGATTTCTCTCAGTACTTATTCATGTTGGGTTCTTTTGCTAGGTAGCAGTTATTGTCTTGGCTTGAGAGAGTTTGTGAGGACTTGAAGCTTTTGAACCCCCATTTCTTTGGCTATGTAGTTGTCACTTACTTGATTTGAAACAAGCAACGAGTCTGTGAAGACTTGAAGCCTCTTGACACCAATATTTTTGCAAGCTTGAGCCCAGCAATCAATGCTTTATCAGCCTCGTTGTTTGTATTCTGAAAAATGAATGGCCATGAATTCCAATTCGTTAGGATCGATTAGAACTAACCCTGCTCCTGACCCTTCAATGCTGGAAGCTTCGTCGGTAAAGAGCTTCTAGGTATGGGGGTTGGAGGGTTCAGTGGAGGCTGTATTGACTTCCGTTGTGACTTATTTAGGGACTTCTATGATGAAGTCAGTTGAGACTTGGGCTTTGACAGCTTTTCTCGGGACATAGGTGATTTTTCAAGCACATTCTTAATAGGTTAGTTAGTGACCACTTGTATCGGGTGTGACTGAAAGTACCTTCGAAGCCTTCTAGCCGTTTGGACTAGGGCTATAGCAAGTTTTTCCGAAGAAGAATATTTGATTTCTGCTAATTTTGAAGTTTTGAAAAAGTAAACGGGTATCTGAACTTTGTTTCGTTCAATGATCAGAGCCGTACTTGTAGCCTTTTCAGCAATCGAAAGGTAGATAGAGATCGTTCCTCCTGTTTCCGGAGCCAAAATGGCTGGGAGTGAGGCCAAGTGTTGCTTCATTTGGTTGAAGGATTCCTTTTGAGGTAAAACGCTTCAAAGCTGTAAGCTTTCCATCGAAAGTATTTCTTGTTAGCACATCCCTTAAGGGTTGGCTTTTATGCTTTGTTTCCCCATGATATGCCCTACAAACGAGCATTTGACTAGATTAAGCTTCTTGTTGATCTTTCTTGAGTTTTGGAAGGTTTTTTGTATGTTATCGGGCATTTGGTATTCCGTTTTGCTCTTGATCACCAAATCGTCAACATAAGCTTTAATGTTCTTGCCGATTTATCCGGCAAACGCTTTGTCAAGCAGACGTTGATAAGTGGCACCTGCATTTCTTAAACCAAAAGGCATTTTTTGATAGCAAGATATATCTTTATCAGTGTGGAATGTGGTTTTTTCTTCATATTCTTTTTTCATTAGGATCTGATGGTAATCCTTTTAGGCGTCAAGCAAACACTTGAACGGGAAGCCTGTGAGCGATTTATCCTTGAGGTCTATCTGGGGCAGCGGGTTGCAATCCTTTGGGCATGCTTTGTTCAAGTCTTTAAAATCTATATACATTCTCCAAGACTTGTCGAGTTTTCGAACCATTACGGGATTGGCCACCTATGATTGATACTTGACCTCTCGAAGGATTCCAGCTAGAACAAGCTTTTCCATCTTTTGTATACTACGAGGGATGCCGGTCAAATCTTTTGGGCACCAAGCAAAGACATAGTGCAAGAGCAACCTTTTAAGGTATGAGATGGTTTCTTTGGAAAGGTTAGTGTCCTTTGTCCTTTCTTAAGCTTTCCCCTTCAACCACAAAAGCCTCTTGGGTAGGTTGAAGGGTTGCTATCCCTTTTTCAGTGGGAAACTTCACAGTGCATTGACCAACTGAAACTGCCATTCTGAACACACTTTACCCTGGCCTTCCTGTGATGATATCATAGTCGGAAGGGGTATTGATCACCGCAAAAGTGAGTTGTTCGGTTCGTCCTTTTGTTCTCTCGTTGAACAACCATTATGGGTTATTTGGCCTAAAGGCATGATAGGTATGTATGCGATACCTTCGATGGAGGATTCAGACTGTTGAAGCTTTGAACGTTCATCGTCACTGAGAGGGTTAAAGCATTTCTAAAGTATGACTTTGGTGGTTGCACCGGTGTCAATTTAAGCCTTTTGTGTCTTGATGGTTCCTATGTTGGCTTCCATCACCAGAGGGTTTGAAAGCAACTCTCCTTTTGGTGGTGGGAAGCAAACATATTGACGTTCCCATGCCTTGAAATGATGGCGCTTGTGGGAAGCTTTGTTTTCAAGGTCGACCATGTTCACTTCCTAATTTTTTTTCAACCATCTTGTCCTTGACCCCTTTAACCAAGTGAGCCAGTTCGGACTTGACGGCTTTTTCGATTCTCTTTTTGAATTGGGAGCAATCATTAGTATGGTGACCTTTCTATTCGTGAAGCTCACAATACTGGTTTGATTTTTCCAATCTTTTGTTTTTTGGCAAAGGTTGAGGAGAGCGGAAGCTGTGTTTTACCTCTTCGGTTGCCAAGATCTCTTATGGAGCCTGGTTAAGGCTGTAAAGTTTATGGTTTTTTCTCGGCTTGGAGGGTTCCAGCCTTCAGGAATCCGAACCTTTGAACCATTTGTCATAAGAGCCATACTGGAAGCTCCAGTTAAGAGTTCTCTCTTTTTTTTGATGTCTTCAGCTTATTCTCCTCGAATTTGGGCTTCAGCCGTTTCGAGTGTTTCTTCAAGGGTTTTGGGCAGGCATTTATTGAAGTCTCTTGTGAGATATTTGGAATTTATAGCATTCATGAACCCTGCAACCCTAATCTTTTCATCGGCGTAAGTTAAACCTTCTTTCTTGTAACTTTCGATGAAGTCTCTGAGACTTTCATCATCATGTTGTTTGATCTGGAAGATTATCATGGCGTCCTTGACATACCTATGTTTTTATAGGGAACTTTTGCTAAGATCGTCAAAGATCTGAACGCTTCGTCCAGGAAGGTCATTGAACCATATGCGCGAAGATCCTTCTAGGGTTTGCCTGAACATGAGACAATATTCGGAGTTGGGTCATTTTTTAATTCTTGTAGTCCCGGCGAAGATTTGGAAGTGGTCTTCAGTACCGTGATGGCATCTTTATCTGGGTTTGAAACTTGTACTCAACAATTTGTTGGGAGAAGCAAGATAAGTCATTGGGCTTGTAAGATTTTAAGAGGTATTTTATTACCCTTGAAGCTGGGGTACCGCTTGAGGTACCCTGGTGAGTGGTTGGCACTTGGTTGATGAAATTAAGGTTAAAGCCTTGAAGGCTTTCTGTGTCATCATCCAGCTTTCACGTGTTGCAAAGGAAATGGTGCCATCATCTGTGTAATCAGCTAGGGCATAAGGTTAAAGCCTTAAAGGCTTTCTGATGGTACTCATAAAAGATGGCATCATCTATATCATCAGCTGGGGAATAAGGTTAAAGCCTTGAATGCCTTCTGATGGTACTGTATAAGGCAAGGTGGCCATGACTTATTCCCACGAAATAACAAAGAGAGGAAGAACACTTGAAGCTGGTGAGTGCCATAATTGATCAATAGTGGTTTCATTCCCAATAGTTGTACCGCTTGTCACGGGTTGGGAGGTAAATAAACGAAAAGCGGTTGGACTTGTCCTCCCCAAAAGCTCAAGGGCTTGAGTGGTTGGTCTGTCACACTAGGACCAACTTCAATGTAAGATGTGGCTGGACATGAGCTGCTAAAAGGAAGAGATGGAGGGCCAGGTGATAATGAGGGTTCAGATTCCTCATAATTTAGTCTTATTCTCATCTCTTTTTTCCTTTCTAGACTCACATGCTAGTTGAGAAAAGATCTCAGTTATAAGAAATTTCTAGCTACTCCCTCGGGTGTTAGATCTTATGTGTTTCGATGTACGCATTGCATCGATTTGAGGAGATGCAACCCCTGATCGAGATGGGGTTGGTGTTTGAAAAGAAGAGAACTCCGGGAACATAGTTCCCGTTGGAGTACTTCCGGGAGTAGAAAGAGGTGTAGATCTGACCGGTGAGATCCGACCGGAACTTGGTGTTAAATCGGTGTTGTTAGGCACCTGATTTACCTGACCGAGAGACTCGCTTTCAGACATGATGTAAAGAGAAAATGGAGCTACACAACTGGTCTTTAAGATAAAGTTAGCGACGTAGCCCCACGGTGGGCGCCAACTTGTTGATACAACAAATTCAAGACCAAAGCCTATAGTGATATATCCGGGTAAAAGGGTTCAAGGGTTTCGATTAGCATAACGCAGGTCGTGGGGTCCTCCCACGTTTGTAGCACGTGGGGTTGGATCACTTGTTTATTGATCGCTTTTGATTCCAGCTTGAAGGAAATTCAAGCCGGAATGAAGTTGTTAGCGAAGCAATGCTATTTGAAGTGAAGAAAAGAAGCAAGTATGAAACTTGTTCTCAAGAGAGGAGATAAGATCAGAGAGTATGTGTTAGCTCAACTGATCTGGTGTCCCTGATATGGTTGTTGGAGCTGGTACTTATAGATAAGATGCATTCTATAAGAGGAAGCTCGTGACTATGGATTCAAGGCTACAGTGGAGGAATTACCTGTTTGGGGGTTGGAGGCTTTAGACCTGTAGATAAAAGGTTGTTTCCTGTGCAGAAATGGTTCACACGTTAAGCGTTGATGTGACCGGACACTGTGCTTGTCTTTTTTACTGTTCACCTGAGTTCGCGCGTATTGAACCTCTCAACCTTTTAACCTTTTAAGCTGTTATGTATATTAGTCATTTTATTGAGATTTGGGCTACCCCGTCATCAATAACCATACACCCTAATCTAGAATTCGATGAGTAAAGAACATGTCTTCATTCATCTCTGCGATTTTTCTTCTTGTTTCTATCATTCATCTCTGTGAAACTTATGCCTTTGTCCCTGCTTGAAAGGTTCCGACCTTCAGACCTTTGAGGGTCTGAACCCTTTGACCGCCTGTCATAGGAGTTGAAGTTTCCTCTTTTTCTGGCTGGACTGTTGCTTCTCCAGCCTGGCCCTCTTTTTCTTTGTTCCTTGATATCTACTGCCTCCTCTCCCCGGATGTGGGCTTCAGCCCTTTCAAGAGCTTCTTCTAAGGTCTTGGGTAGAGATTTGTTGAAATCCCTTGTAAGGTACTTAGAGGTGATGGCATTCATGAAGCCAGCCACCCTCATTTTCTCGTCGGCCCCTACATAAGTCAGACCTTCCTTCTTGTATCGTTCAATGAAAGCACGGAGACTTTCATCATCACGCTGTTTTATCTGAAAGATCACGGTTGCGTCCTTGACATATCGTCTTTGTTGGGAGAAATTGGCCAGGAAACCCTTGCTGAGATCGTCGAAGCTTCGAACGCTTTGAGCAGGTAAATCGTTGAACCAGATCCTGGCGGATCCAACAAGAGTTTGCATGAACATTAGGCAACACTCAGCGTTGGACCATTTCTCTATCCGAGCTGCACCTGTGAAGATCTGAAGGTGGTCCTCAGGATCTTCAGTCCCATCATATGTTCTGATGTGGGCTGGCATTTTGATCTTTGACTGGAAATCATAATCGGCTATCTGCCTTGAAAAGCATGAAAGGTTACTTGGCTTGTATGGTTTAGCCAAGTCTTCTTCAGTCCTTGCATCCACATTACTGCTATTGCCGTTGTTTCCCTGAGTGGCAAGCACTTGATTGATGAAGTGTTGCCATGGGAAGTTGGCCATCATCTGGGTCATCATGTTGGGCATAGGGTTGAAGCCTTGAAGGCTTCCTGGGCCAGCGGAGCAGTTTATCCCGAGGGGAGCACTCATAACAGCACTTCGTGCTAAGGGGAGCACGGACAGAGCTTGTTCCCATGTGGTTGTAGTAGAAGCTGGATGGCTTGTCACCGGGGATTGCAGGAGCTGGTCAAGAGTTAGCTCATGTCCCAGAGGAGCACCACTAGTAATTGGTTGGGAAGAGAAGATTGGATGCACCGTAGGATTTGTCATAGTGGACAGATAAGGGTGAGGGTTTGAAAGGTTACTGGGACCGGCCTCACTTCTTGTTGCAAAAAGAGGAGGAGGTGGCCCAGGAGACAATGTTGGCTCAGGTTCGTCATAGTCTAAACGAATCCTCACTCCCTTTTCTCTTTCTTTACTCACATGTTGGTTGAGAAGGGTCCTCAGCACAAGGAAATTGTTAGCAACCCCTTCGGGGGTGAGTTCAACACACGATGGGGCATCAGAAACACCGATATTGGGAGATGGAACTCCGGATCTGGACGGAGTTGGTGTGTTGAAGTTGAGGAACTCGGGTGTGCTCCCCGGAGTTGAGAAAGAAGTTGGTATAGCCACGTGAGCTTGGCTACTACCCGGAGTAGAAGCGTTTGGGATCTGATTTACTTCTTCCGGGGATCCACTTTCAGACATGGTGATTTTAAATGAATAGAGCTACACTACTAGGTATTTAGAAGAAATAGCGGCGTAGCCCCACGGTGGGCGCCAACTTGTTGATACAACAAATACAAGACCAACGGTGGTAGCTGGACTGGCTAGGCAGAACAGTTGAAGGGTTCAACCTTGCCTAACGCAGGTCGTGGGGTCCCCCCACGTTTGCGAGACGTGGAAGGAGGTTTACTAGTTTATTGTTGTTCTTTGCTATAGATCCTCCTCTGAATCGTATCCAGATTTGGAAGTGGTAGCAAAGGGAATGTGTGTGTTGGATGTGAAAGGGAATGACTTGTGCGAGACAAGTATTCGATGTGAATGACCAGAGATTGAAGAATCAGAGCTGGTCCGGATGTCTTTCTCTGAAGTAAATGAAGTGTCATTTTATAAGAGAGGGTATCTCCCGAAGTGGAATGGGTTAGACTAGCAACCTCGCTTGCAGTGGAGGGTTTCCCCTTTCGGGGGTTGAAGGCTTTTGTCCCCCGGATAATAGTGTGCATTGGCAGACCTGCTTTGCTTTTGCGGCCGTGGTTGGTGAAGCGATCTTCAGATGTGACCGGCTACTGTTTCTGCATTGCTTTTCCCAACTCACAGCTTTTCAACCGTTGAACCGTTTAACCTTTTAAGCGCTTACATATTTAATCATTTTATTTAGTCTTGAGCTACCCCCGTCATCAGCCCCCCAAGTCAGAGGCTTTTGGGTGATAAGCTTAAAGACTTCTGACTTTTATGTACGTATTTTATTGCTTGAAGGTTTCGAGGGTTCGTTGTTTGAAGGCTTGAAAGGTTGAAGGCAGTTAATGTTTTGAATTTGAATTTCAAATAACTGACAATTGATTTGATTGATGTATGGCAGTTGATAAGGTGGCGGTTTTCGCAGGAGTTACTGTTTTGCCATTATTACCCCTATTGTAGACTTATATTTATTTTATATTTCCAAACTTATCCATTTGTTTCCAAAATTTATTCCAAGTTCCTGCCATTTTCTCTCATTCTCTAAGGTTAGTTTCGGTTTCCTTTTCTTCCATTCTGCATTTTCCGATTTCAAAAAATGGGTGCTCATAAGGACTTAGCAAAATCTTTTTCCCGGTTAACACAAGAGGAGATAGATTTATTTTGTATGGGATATGGTATTGATAGGAAGTTTGATCCCATAGCCCCTGCTTGTGATGTTCCCGTTGATAAACCACCTTCTGGTTCGATTGCCCTTTATTGTAGTCATTTTGAGTTCTCAAACCTTCGTTATCCCTTTTCGTTTTTTGTTTTGAACTTGTTGGAGTATTATCGGGTTTCTTTTGGGCAAGTTCATCCAAAGGGGATGGCTAGGGTTTTACATTTTGAGGTTTTATGTCGTGCTCTTGGGTATGATCCTTCCCTTTTACTCTTTCGCCGGTTTTTCCGTTTGGCTAAGAATGGCGATTGGTTTACTTTTGAAACAACCAAGGTTGATACCTGCCTTATTTCGTCGATGGTTACTTCGCTTGGGGCTTGGAAAGACCGCTTTTTCTGGGTTTCCGATACTATTCTCCCATTTAAAATGGTGTGGAGGAATCCGGATGCTGTTCTCAATGATCCGGAACCTTCCGAGTCTGAATTGAATGCTGTTTTTCTCAATGCCATCCGGGGGTGCCCTTCGAGGGTTCGTCCCTTTCCTGAACACTTACTTGTTCTATTAGGGGTTAGTAAAATTTGGGGGAATGTTGATCGGGACCCGGTTCTTATGAGGAGTGGCATGGGTATGCATTTTCCTTTTTTGTCCTTTTTATGTTTTTCTTAATCTATGACTGATGTGTTGTTGTTTTTTGCAGTCATGTCTGCTTTGGATTTTATTAAGAGCGACGACACTTCTGATGTTGTTTTTGAGGATGCTCCGTCTGTTCCTGGTGAGAATGTTGTGGTTAGGACTGCTGATCAAAGGTTTGAGGGCTCAGGCTATGTTAGTGCTGCTACTGCCAAGGGTTTTTCTAAGTCTAATGCTCCTAAGTCTTCAACCCGCCGATCTTCTCGTCGTTTGTTGAAAGCTGGTCCTCAATCCACTTCTACTGAACCAGTGGACTTGAGTGACGATATTGAAGTTTCGGAAGATCAAGATGTTGAAGCAGGTGCTGAGAAGGCTAAGGAATTGGTTGTTCATGGCAAAAAGGTTTCAAGCAAGAAGGTTGTTGCCACTCCTGTTCAGGAGTCTTCGAGCAGGGACGTTGAAGGGTTGGACCCGGAAGGGATTTATGTGCCTACTTGGTTGGTGAAGAATGATGACAGTTTCAAAGATGCTACTGTTTGTGAGGATGCTCTGAGTCACATTGCTCCTCCCTCAGTGCACCAGACTATTGCTGGGATGGATGATGACCTGATGCTGTCTCGTATGATTTTGAGTACATGCAACCTAGCTGCCATGCTTCCTCAAGGCATTGCCCGTTTTCGTCAGAGAATGCGGAAATATGAAGAATTCTCCAAGAAGAAGGATAAAATGAAATCCTCCATGGCTGGGATGAAGAAGGAGATAGCTGGTTTTGCCGAGAAGGAAGCAGCATGGGAGAAGAAGGTTAGTGATCTGAAAAAGACGCACGAGATTGAGATGGGTGATTTGAAGAAGAGCTTCGAGGCTGATAGGTTGAAACTTAGGGCTGACCGGGAAGCTTTGTTTGTTCAGCAACAGGCTTTTGGTAAGGAGAAAGAAGGGTTGAAGGCTTCAGTTGCTCAGGCTACTGCCTATAACCAATGGCTCATTGAGCAGGGTTTCCATCAAGTGGTTACCTATCTGCTGCACTCCAAAGAGTTTAACTCTGCCCTCGGTGATGTTTATACTAAGCTGCTCAATTTAGGAAAACACCAAGGTCTTATTGCAGGTTATAAGCTTCATGAGTCCGGTCATCCTTTGGAGAAATCACCTCTGTTTCGGCCCGAGGCGTCTGATGTTTTTAAAGGCTCCGTTGAGCAAATGGAGAAGCTGACTTATCCTTACATCCATCAAGTTTCTGGTTGCTTTGGTAAGCCTCTTGCTGTGCTGCAGGGTTTGAAGCCGGAGGGCTTGAATGAGAAGGTCTGTGCTGAAGTCCTGGGATCTCTTTCAAGGAAGAGGTCTTATTCAGGTGATAGTGACGATACCCTTTTGGGTCAGCCGGATGTTCCTAAGGATGCAAGCTTGGAGGCTTCGGCGGTTGGTGGTGATGGAGGTGTGAAGACTAAAAAGTTGAAGAAAACAAAGAAGGCCAAGGGTGAAGGTTCTGGAGTTTCCAAATCTGTTGATGCTTGATTCGTAGCTTTCTTAGCACTGAAACAATTTATGTTTTGTAATGTTAACTTGAACAATATTAGGTTATTAGGAACCCTTAAGGTTCCTGTTGGTTGTGTTTTAAGGCCTTTGTGGCCGCTAGAACAGTAGTTTAAGTTTGCAAGTTATTAGGACTTGTTTCTAACTTATGTTTGAAAGTCTTTTTAGGGCTTTCTTTTATATGATGTTATGTTTTAACCATTTTCCTTTTATTATGGTTTTATGCTTGTGCCTTTTGGACAAGGCAGTTCATTTGGTTTTTAACCGTCCAAGCCTTTTGGCTGTCTGTCAATAGGTTGAAGCCTTTAAGGTTTCAAGGTATTGCCCGGGTGGCTTGAAGCCTTGAAGGCTTTTTAGTTTTGTGTCCTGGCTTGGTTTGTACCTTTGTGATTTTGTCCAATTGACTTTGTTCTTTTTGGATTTGCTTTGTTCTTTTTGTAACTTTGTCTTTGTCGGGTTTGTGCTGTCCTTATGTTTTTATACCTAAAAGGGGTCAGTGCTGCAGACACTTAGCCTTGGCATTTTTAACAAGAAGAGATGGCACCTATCCTTTTAATCATTTCCTTTGGTTTTTTAGCCTTTTTGTAGACTGTATTTCTAAGACTTAGGGAACATTTGGTGTAGGCTGTTTATACCCGTCTATGAGACAATTTTATTTTTTCTTAACAAGTCTCATGGAGTTGTATTGATTTAGGAACTCACCCCTTATATAGGCTCATTCAACCCTTGAACCTATTGAGCGATGTGGCCTGGGAGCTCATCCCCTTACATGGCCCTTGCCATGGAGTTTTTTGCTAGGTTCTCAACCTGATTTTGGGATAGAAAGACAAGTTTGATAAAAACAACTTCATTCATTAAAGCAATACTTGCTTTTTACAAAAGGTATTCATAATCCTGCTTGAAATACATTTTGATACAAACCAAACTTTCCGTTTAAACATGGAACCTTTTCAGTGTTTTGCCGTTCCAATGCCTTGGAAGCCTTTTGCCTTCTGAATCAGCCAGCTTGTAGGATCCACCTTTGTGTGCTTCAAGGATGGTGTATGGGCCCTCCCATTTTGGGCCAAGCTTTCCTTGATTTTCTTTCTTGCTGGCGTCGTTGTTTCTGAGGACCAGATCCCCTGGCTTGAAACGTTCGTTTTTGACTTTTTTGTTGTAGTAAGCTTCCATTTGTTGCTTGTATTTGGCTTCTTGAAATGCGGCTTGATCTCTTGCTTCCTCTAGGAGTTGTAAATTCAACATGGTCTCTTTTTGGTTTGTTTCGGGATCCATGTTGACAATTCTTTGGGTTACAACTCCTATTTCGGCAGGGATCACAGCTTCAGATCCAAATACCAAGCTGTAAGGTGTTTTCTTATGGCTTGTTTTTTCTGTTGTTCTAATTGCCCATAGAACACTAGGCAATTCTTCAAGCCAGTTGCTTTCGTACCTTCCCAATCTTGTCTTTATGCCTTCCACTATGCTTCTATTTGTTCTCTCAACCTACCCGTTTGATTGCGGATAAGCCACTGAGCTGAAAACCTGATCGATTTTGTATTCTTTGCACCAAACGTTGAAGGGCTTCTCAGCAAATTGCCTTCCGTTATCGGTGACAAGTACTCCTGGCAATCCATAACGGCAAATGATGTTTTCCCAGACAAAGTCAATGACTTGCTTTCCTGTGATCTTGGCAAGTGGCTTGACCTCGGGCCACTTGGTGAAATAGTCTACCGCCACCAGTAGGAATTTCACTCCCCCTCTGCTTGGGGGAAATGGACCAACAATGTCCATTCCCCACTTATGGAATGGCCAAGCCGAGGTTATTGGGACTAAATCATGCTTGGGACTTTTTGGGACTGGTGCGTGGATCTGACAGGCATCACATTTCTTCAATTCTTCGGCTGTGTCATGATGCATTGAAGGCCAGAAATATCCGAGGTTCATGAGCTTTGCAACTACCGACCTAGCTCCAAAGTGAGCTCCACACACGCCCTCATGAATTTCCTTGATCAAGTACTTACTTTGCTCAGGACCGACACATCTTAGCAAGGGAGCAAGGTAACCCTTTTTGTAAAGGGTTTCTCCTTGTAGTATGTATTGTCTTGCCTTGATTTCAACCCTTTTGGCTTCCACTTGATCATTGGGTAATTCACCATTTTTGAGGAACTTTCTTATGGGAGTCATCCAGTTTGGTTCTTCTTCGGTAACCACGTCTTGAACCTCCAATTCATCAATGGATGGGGCCTTCAACACTTCTACCAGTACCTTCTTGGTGAGATGGGCAAAAGTGAGGGATGCAAGCTTACTTAGGGCATCGGCCTTCTTGTTTTGAGATCTTGGGATCTGTTTGATGTTGCATGCTTGGAAGGTACTCATCAGTTCCTTGGATTTTTCTCTGTATTTTTTCATGTTGGGCTCTTTAGCTATGTAGCTGTCATTGACTTGACTTGAGACCAGCAACGAATCCGTGAACACTTCAAGCTTTTCAACTTTCATTTCTTTGGCCAACCTTAGGCCGGCTATTAGTGCTTCGTATTCAGCCTCGTTATTGGTGGTCTGAAAATCAAAACGAAGAGCATATGTGAATTCCAAACCTTTTGGGTTGATCAAAATTAATCCAGCCCCTGACCCTTCAACGCTTGAAGCCCCGTCGGTAAAAAGCTTCCAGGCTTCAGGGTTGGAAGGTTCAGTGGTGGCAATGTTTACTTCAGTGACTGTTTGGTTTGGGATTTCCACAATGAAATCGGCCAAGACTTGGGCCTTGATAGCTTTCCTTGGGACATAGGTGATGTTATGTTCGCCTAGTTCTATGGCCCATTTGGCTAATCGCCCCGAGTTTTCAGGTTTTTCAAGCACACTCTTAATAGGTTGGTCGGTGACCACTTGTATGGGGTGTGCTTGGAAATACCTTCGAAGCCTTCTAGCTGTTTGAACTAATGCTAGGGCAAGTTTTTCAAGGGGAGGGTATTTCGTTTCAGCTAATTTTAAAGTTTTGCTGAAAAAATAAACGGGTACCTGGGCCTTGTCTCGCTCAATGGTGAGGACTGCACTGATGGCCTCGTCCGTGATTGAGAGGTACACCGATATTAACTCCCCGGTTTTTGGTGCCGCAATGTCTGGTAGGGAAGCTAGATGTTGCTTCATCTGGTTGAAAGCTTCTTCAGCTTCTTCAGTCCATTTGAAATCCTTTTTATCTGAGCAGTTCTTGAGCGTTTTGTAGAAGGGCAGAGATCTTTCGGCTAACTTTGAGGTAAAACGCTTCAAGGCTGCAAGCTTCCCGTTCAAGCTTTCAACTTCCTTCTTGGTCTTAGGTGGCTTGGCTTCAAGGACGGCTTTTACTTTGTTAGGGTTGGCTTTGATGCTTTGTTTTCCAACAATGTGGCCCAAGTATTTTCCTTCTTCGAATCCAAATTAACACTTTTCCGGATTAAGCTTCATGTTAACCTTTCTGAGGTTCTTGAAAGTTTCTTGAATATCATCGAGCATTTGGTATTCCGTCTTGCTTTTAATGACCAAGTCATCGACATATGCCTCCATGTTCTTGCCGATTTGGCTTTCGAAGGCTTTGTCAACGAGCCGTTGATAGGTTGCTCCTGCATTTTTGAGACCGAAAGGCATCTTTTGATAGCAAAAGATTCCTTTGTCCGTGTGGAAGGCTGTCTTTTCTTCATCCTCTTTTTTCATGAGGATTTGGTGATAGCCTTTGTATGCATCAAGAAAGCATTTGAACGAGTAGCCTGTGAGGGAGTCAACTTTGAGATCAATTTCTGGTAGTGGATAGCAATCCTTAGGACAAGCTTTGTTAAGATCTTTAAAGTCTATGCACATCCTCCAAGAGTTGTCTGGTTTCTTGACCATAACCGGGTTTGCAACCCATGACTGGTACTTGACTTCTCGGAGAATACCGGCTGACACAAGCTTTTCAACCTCTTGGCAGGCTGCCAGACTTCTCTCTGGTGCCAAGCTTCTTTTCTTCTGGACTACAGGCTTGACCTCTGGTGGTATTCTCAACTCATGCTCGGCAATGTCCCGGGGGATCCCGGTCATATCTTCAGGACACCAAGCGAATACATCGTTGTAGTGTGTTAGCAGTTTTTCAAGGTATGAAAGGGTCTCTTGAGAAAGGTCTGGGTTGACCCTTATTCTTTGTTCAGGGTATTTAGGATTTATGACCAACCTTTGCCTGTCTTCTTCACTGTTTGAACTTTCACCTTCAACCATGTAGGCTTCCTGAGACAGTTGAAGGGTTGCTATGCCCCTCTCGGTGGGAAATTTGACTGTGCCATGGCCAACAGACACGGCCATGTAAAATGCACACTGTCCAGGTCTTCCGATGATCACATCATAGCTTGAGGGGATGTTGATAACCACAAAGGTGAGTGGTTGGGTTCTTTCTTTTAAACCCTCACTGAAACGAACATTAAGTGTCAGTTGCCCTAAAGGCTTGAGGGGTATGTCAGCGATACCTTTTATGGAGGTCCCAGAGGGTTGAAGCCTTGAACGTTCTTCATTGCTCAATCGGTTGAAGAATTTTTCGAACATGATTTCAGTGGCTGCCCCCGTGTCTATGTATGCCTTGCATGTTTGCAACGTTCCCACGGTGGCTTCTACCATGAGAGGGCTAGAGAGAGGGTCATTCTCCGTAGGGGGAAACAGACACACTGAAGCTCCCAAGCTTCCAACCTCTGCCTCTTATGAGGAACCTTTCCATCGAAATCTACCATGTTGACTTCCTTACCCTTTCCTTCAGCCATTTTGTCCCTGACTCCCTTTACCAAATGAGCGAGTTCTCCGGACTTAACAGCTTCTTCTATTCTTTTCTTGAGTTGGAAGCAATCATTGGTGTGGTGACCTTTTTCTTCATGAAACTCGCAGTATTGGGTGGAGTTCTCGTTTTTCCTGCTTTTGGGGAGAGGTCTAGGAGGCCGAAAGTTTTGTTTGACTTCTTCTGTTGCAAGGATTTCTTGAGGGGTCTTTGTGAGGGGTGTGAAACTTATGCCTTTGTCCCTGCTTGAAAGGTTCCGACCTTCAGACCTTCGAGGGTCTGAACCCTTTGACCGCCTGTCATAGGAGTTGAAGTTTCCTCTTTTTCTGGCTAGACTGTTGCTTCTCCAGCCTGGCCCTCTTTTTCTTTGTTCCTTGATATCTACTGCCTCCTCTCCCCGGATGTGGGCTTCAGCCCTTTCAAGAGCTTCTTCTAAGGTCTTGGGTAGAGATTTGTTGAAATCCCTTGTAAGGTACTTAGAGGTGATGGCATTCATGAAGCCAGCCACCCTCATTTTCTCGTCGGCCCCTACATAAGTCAGACCTTCCTTCTTGTATCGTTCAATGAAAGCACGAAGACTTTCATCATCACGCTGTTTTATCTGAAAGATCACGGTTGCGTCCTTGACATATCGTCTTTGTTGGGAGAAATTGGCCAGGAAACCCTTGCTGAGATCGTCGAAGCTTCGAACGCTTTGAGCAGGTAAATCGTTGAACCAGATCCTGGCGGATCCAACAAGAGTTTGCATGAACATTAGGCAACACTCAGCGTTGGACCATTTCTCTATCCGAGCTGCACCTGTGAAGATCTGAAGGTGGTCCTCAGGATCTTCAGTCCCATCATATGTTCTGATGTGGGCTTGCATTTTGATCTTTGACTGGAAATCATAATCGGCTATCTGCCTTGAAAAGCATGAAAGGTTACTTGGCTTGTATGGTTTAGCCAAGTCTTCTTCAGTCCTTGCATCCACATTACTGCTATTGCCGTTGTTTCCCTGAGTGGCAAGCACTTGATTGATGAAGTGTTGCCATGGGAAGTTGGCCATCATCTGGGTCATCATGTTGGGCATAGGGTTGAAGCCTTGAAGGCTTCCTGGGCCAGCGGAGCAGTTTATCCCGAGGGGAGCACTCATAACAGCACTTCGTGCTAAGGGGAGCACGGACAGAGCTTGTTCCCATGTGGTTGTAGTAGAAGCTGGATGGCTTGTCACCGGGGATTGCAGGAGCTGGTCAAGAGTTAGCTCATGTCCCAGAGGAGCACCACTAGTAATTGGTTGGGAAGAGAAGATTGGATGCACCGTAGGATTTGTCATAGTGGACAGATAAGGGTGAGGGTTTGAAAGGTTACTGGGACCGGCCTCACTTCTTGTTGCAAAAAGAGGAGGAGGTGGCCCAGGAGACAATGTTGGCTCAGGTTCGTCATAGTCTAAACGAATCCTCACTCCCTTTTCTCTTTCTTTACTCACATGTTGGTTGAGAAGGGTCCTCAGCACAAGGAAATTGTTAGCAACCCCTTCGGGGGTGAGTTCAACACACGATGGGGCATCAGAAACACCGATATTGGGAGATGGAACTCCGGATCTGGACGGAGTTGGTGTGTTGAAGTTGAGGAACTCGGGTGTGCTCCCCGGAGTTGAGAAAGAAGTTGGTATAGCCACGTGAGCTTGGCTACTACCCGGAGTAGAAGCGTTTGGGATCTGATTTACTTCTTCCGGGGATCCACTTTCAGACATGGTGATTTTAAATGAATAGAGCTACACTACTAGGTCTTTAGAAGAAATAGCGGCGTAGCCCCACGGTGGGCGCCAACTTGTTGATACAACAAATACAAGACCAACGGTGGTAGCTGGACTGGCTAGGCAGAACGGTTGAAGGGTTCAACCTTGCCTAACGCAGGTCGTGGGGTCCCCCCACGTTTGCGAGACGTGGAAGGAGGTTTACTAGTTTATTGTTGTTCTTTGCTATAGATCCTCCTCTGAATCGTATCCAGATTTGGAAGTGGTAGCAAAGGGAATGTGTGTGTTGGATGTGAAAGGGAATGATTTGTGCGAGACAAGTATTCGATGTGAATGACCAGAGATTGAAGAATCAGAGCTGGTCCGGATGTCTTTCTCTGAAGTAAATGAAGTGTCATTTTATAAGAGAAGGTATCTCCCGAAGTGGAATGGGTTAGACTAGCAACCTCGCTTGCAGTGGAGGGTTTCCCCTTTCGGGGGTTGAAGGCTTTTGTCCCCCGGATAATAGTGTGCATTGGCAGACCTGCTTTGCTTTTGCGGCCGTGGTTGGTGAAGCGATCTTCAGATGTGACCGGCTACTGTTTCTGCATTGCTTTTCCCAACTCACAGCTTTTCAACCGTTGAACCGTTTAACCTTTTAAGCGCTTACATATTTAATCATTTTATTTAGTCTTGAGCTACCCCCGTCATCAAAGATTAAAGAAAAAGAAGAGGAATTTGGGTATGTTTTAAGAAAATTGGAGGTGATGAAAAAGTGTAGGTTGTGAATGAGTTTTTAAAATAAAAAAGTTCCTGTTACAAAAGTTAGCCACAAGTCACAACTACAATTGGTTTGGTTAAACTAAATACTGACCTCTGTTATCTATACCGGATCATGTGGTCGTATTTGTGTTATGCGATCTTCTTTCCTTTCTCCTAAATGTAACTTGTTAGAACGAAACTCTTTAATTTCTTTAACGTAAGTCACATCATATATAGCATTCGCACATTACATATGTCAAATTTTGTAACGTGTGGTTTATGTGTAGCAAAGAAACCTCTTTGACTTTTGCATGTGCGAGAAATCGGATATCTTTTTGCGTCATCAATAATCTAAGGGGTGTGTGGCTCATAAGTTTTTAAGTTAACTAGTATTAAGCACCCACGCGTTGCGGCGGGGGCGAGCACAAATGCCACACTACTGTCAGCGACCACCGACAATGAAGTTGCGGCGTGTTAATGCGAAGAAATTAAACCGAAAAGTAAAATATAGAATAAAATAACTAAGTTGATCCAGTACTCACGCGTTACGATGAACCCGCGTCTATTTTTTCACGTTAGACATGTTCATCGTAATCTATATATAATATATATCATTACTACTATACAAACCATAATGCAAACATTACAACAACCATTGCATCAATATGTTGCAAATTATAGTTATACAAAATTTTGGCTAAATTAATTAGAATAATAATAATTTACAAATAAAACAACACAACTTTGAATGGATCAAACCGATTGAATTTTGTAAGATGATCGAAACCATTATTTGATTAGGGTACAACCACTTAAGCACAATTTAGAACCATACATGCATACAAAACAGATTGAATATGGTTAGGTAATGAAACCATTATTTGATTAAGGTACAACCACTTGAACACAATTTACAACCAAACATGCATACAAATATTACAAATTAATAGTATATAAATATGATATAATATCTTAATTCCAAGAGTCTAAAATAAAAAGTTAGTATGTTAATAAATTGATTTCCTTTTTACAACTTATTATTAATATTTGTTTTGCAAAAATTTATCAATATTATTTGTTTTGCAAAATTTTATTAAAAATAATCGAAATTGAGATCAACTTTACCACAAGTGGAGTGTACAAAAATGAAGCATGCTTGACAGCTATTTTTGGTCACAATCAAAGTGAATCTATTTTGCTAGGAAAAAGGGACAAATTCCAACCTGGGGATACGAGGGTTAAAAATAAATATAACGTGTTTTATTTTAACTAGGTTTATAATCCATGAGCGCGTTGCGGCGCTCTAAACCGAATTGTTCTCGGTAGGATGATTTACGTACCGGTGTCGAAGTTGTTTGGAATGTATTTATTCAATTCTTCACAACACCGCCGTCACGATATCGGTACGATACCGAAAGTCGGTATATATCAACATAAATATAAAACCAGTTAGGTTTTCGTTCGAAAACATGTTACCGATCAGAAATATTAGATCGAATTTAAGAATCTAATGACTTCTTAGGGGTCGTAAACATGCAGAATCAGGCGGCGTTGCCGTGTTCCGCCGTGGCTCCGCTACCGGGGGAGGTGGCCAGCCGCCACTCCCTTAGGATTTTGTTCCCAGACTCTCCCGTCGTCTACACAACCTCTCTCTCTTAAACCCTCAGGCGTTGTTCCATCGGTTGGGGTCGTAAACATGCAGAATCGGGTGGCGTCGCCGTGTTCCGCCGTGGCTCCGCTACCGGGGGCGGTGGCCAGCCGCCACTCCCTCAGGATTCTGTTCCCAGACTCTCTTTGACTCTCTTTTCTATCAGTAGACATCTGCATCTCTTATTATATATGTCACATGCATAACAACATGAGCACACGTGTGAAGTGTGGGTGATGTGTCAAATAACCATCACTAGTGGTATGCAAAAAACCGAATAAACCGATAAAACCGAACCAAATTAAAAACCAGTGGGTCGGTTAAGGGTTTTTTTGAAAACCGAATGTAGCGGGTCAGTTATGGTTATCAATGTTTCCATACCCACCATAACCGAACCAAACCGACATGTAATAAATCTTTATAGGATTTTAGACTTTTCACCAGTTTTTTAAATATTTGATGTTTTTTTATTAATGATTTTTAGTGGGTTATTTTATATTGTTTTGCGATTTTGGTTGAATGTTTATTTGATTTTATGAAATATATCATATCACCTTATTTGAATATACAGTGTTAATATTATAGATTACATGTATTTTTAATACTATGTAATATACTAACATATACAAATATGCAATAACAATTTATTCCATGTTAAAAAATTAATATATTTTAAGCTAGGCTAAATACACGGTGAACCACCCACAACCAACCCGTTATAACCATCAAAACCGATTAACTATAACTGCCATAACCAATCGGTTATGGTTATCCATTAACCGACATAGCGGTTATGGTTATGGTTTAGAACAAAACCAACCCAAACCGATCCATGCACACCCCCCTAACCATCACCAAGCAAGGTCTAATGAATATGTGCCAGGCAAGTGCTGTCACTATTCATTCAGTTATATTATTATTAGATATAACTGGGGGCGGTGGCCAGCCGCCACTCCCTTAGGATTTTGTTCCCAGACTCTCCCGTCGTCTACACAACCTCTCTCTCTTAAACCCTCAGGCGTTGTTCCTTCGGTTAGGGTTGTTCCTTCGGTTGGGGTCGTAAACATGCAGAATCGGGTGGCGTCGCCGTGTTCCGCCGTGGCTCCGCTACCGGGGGCGGTGGCCAGCCGCCACTCCCTCAGGATTCTGTTCCCAGACTCTCTTTTCTATTAGTAGACATCTGGATCTCTCATTATGTATGTCACATGCATAACAACATGAGCACACGTGTGAAGTGTAGGTGATGTGTCAAATAACCATCACTAGTGGTGTGCAAAAAACCGAATTAACCGAAACATAACCGAATTAACCGATAAAACCGAACCAAAAAAACCGAACCAAATTAAAAACCAGTGGGTCGGTTAATGGTTTTTTTGAAAACCGAATGTAGCGGGTCGGTTATGGTTATCAATGTTTCTATACCCACCATAACCGAACCAAACCGACATGTAATAAATCTTTATAGGATTTTGGACTTTTCACCAGTTTTTTAAATATTTGATGTTTTTTATTAATGATTTTAGTGTGTTATTTTATATTGTTTTGCGATTTTGGTTGAATGTTTATTTGATTTTATGAAATATATCATATCACCTTATTTGAATATTCATTGTTAATATTATAGATTACATGTATTTTTAATACTATGTAATATACTAATATATACAAATATGCAATAACAATTTATTCCAGGTTAAAAAATTAATATATTTTAAGCTAGGCTAAATACACGGTTAACCACCCACAACCAACCCGCTATAACCATCAAAACCGATTAACTATAACTGCCATAACCAATCGGTTATGGTTATGGTTATCCATTAACCGACATAGCGGTTATGGTTATGGTTTAGAACAAAACCAACTCAAACCGATCCATGCACACCCCCTAACCATCACCAAGCAAGGTCTAATGTATATGTGTCAGGCAAGTGTTGGCACTATTCATACTATGTAATATACTAACATATACAAATATGCAATAACAATTTATTCCATGTTAAAAAATTAATATATTTTAAGCTAGGCTAAATACACGGTTAACCACCCACAACCAACCCGTTATAACCATCAAAACCGATTAACTATAACTGCCATAACCAATCGGTTATGGTTATGGTTATCCATTAACCGACATAGCGGTTATGGTTATGGTTTAGAACAAAACCAACCCAAACTGACCCATGCACACCCCCTAACCATCACCAAGCAAGGTCTAATGAATATGTGCCAGGCAAGTGCTGGCACTATTCATTCAGTTATATTATTATTAGATATAACTGGGGGCGGTGGCCAGCCGCCACTCCCTTAGGATTTTGTTCCCAGACTCTCTCGTCGTCTACACAACCTCTCTCTCTTAAACCCTCAGGCGTTGTTCCTTCGGTTGGGGTTGTTCCTTCGGTTGGGGTCGTAAACATGCAGAATCGGGTGGCGTCGTCGTGTTCCGCCATGGCTCCGCTACCGGGGGCGGTGGACAGCCGCCACTCCCTCAGGATTCTGTTCCCAGACTCTCTTTTCTATCAGTAGACATCAGCATCTCTCATTATATATGTCACATGCATAACAACATGAGCACACGTGTGAAGTGTGGGTGATGTGTCAAATAACCATCACTAGTGGTGTGTAAAAAACCGAATTAACCAAAACATAACCAATTAACCGATAAAACTGAACCAAAAAAAACCGAACCAAATTAAAAATCCAGTGGGTCGGTTAATGGTTTTTTTGAAAACCGAATGTAGCGGGTCGGTTATGGTTATCAATGTTTCCATACCCACCATAACCGAACCAAACCGACATGTAATAAATCTTTATAGTATTTTGGACTTTTCACCAGTTTTTTAAATATTTGATGTTTTTGATTAATGATTTTTAGTGGGTTATTTTATATTGTTTTGCGATTTTGGTTGAATGTTTATTTGATTTTATGAAATATATCATATCACCTTATTTGAATATTCAGTGTTAATATTATAGATTACATGTATTTTTAATACTATGTAATATACTAACATATACAAATATGCAATAACAATTTATTCCAAGTTAAAAAATTAATAAATTTTAAGCTAGGCTAAATACACGGTTAACCACCTACAACCAACCCGCTATAACCATCAAAACCGATTAACTATAACTGCCATAACCAATCGGTTATGGTTATGGTTATCCATTAACCGACATAGCGGTTATGGTTATGGTTTAGAACAAAACCAACTCAAACCGATCCATGCACACCCCCTAACCATCACCAAGCAAGGTGTAATGAATACGACATGCCAGGCAAGTGCTGGCACTATTCATTCAGTTATATTATTATTAGATATAGATGTTATTCCAATTTGTTTTTAGAGTAAAATTCCATTTTGCTCCCTGTGGTTTGGTCACTTTAACGGTTTTGCCTCAAACCTTTCAAAATAGCCATTTTACTCCCTGATCTATGAATGCCTTCATGATTTTGCTCCCCACCCTTAAACGTCATCCATTTTAACAGTTAGGGTTTTAAGCTGGAATTGTAAAGGGAGGGTTGGGAAAAGACATAATTGCCCCTCAGGTGTTTTGCACGTGACAGACTTTAACTGTTAAAGTGGATGACGTTTAGGGGAGGGGAGCAAAATCATGAAGGCCTTCATAGATCAGGGAGTAAAATGGCTATTTTGAAAGGTTTAAGGCAAAACCATTAAAGTGACCAAACCACATGGAGCAAAACGGAAGTTTACTCTTGTTTTTAACACTTTAATGTTATTCTAATTTGTTTTAACACAAAGAAAAATAGATATATCAATTTTAAAATGTGTGGTTTCTACAATGTCAAAACTTTTAATACTTTTTTTTTCTTTGCTTGAATTTTTTTAAATAGTGACAATTTTTAACTGATAAGTATCTCAAAGAGCAACTACAACTTGCTATTATTTTATAATTCACCGATTTTTAAGTCTCTTTGAATCTTGTTTTAAATTTAAGTATAGCTAGTTTGACGGTGAGTGAAAATTTTACCTTTTGTCTCAGATTTTGAGAAATTACTATATAATATTAACTGCTTAGTTATTCAGTTATTTGTCACGTCTCTGTTTGTATTATTTTTTCTAAGTTACGCTTAACTAATCATTTTACCACTTAGACAATAATCACTTTTTTCACATGATCAATTTTTTTTTTTCACTATTACGTTATATTAACTTAGGTTTTTAGTCTAAACGTCCATCCAATTTTAGTGATAGAAAAAACGTGATGGTTATGTAAGACCGTGGGGTATGGGGCTGGGGTTTGGGCGTGGGTTGGGGGAAAACGTCCAAGCCACCACCCCGGGTGGGTTTGGGTTGGGGCGTGGCCCTTGGGGCTTGGGTTTCAAGCCGGGCGTGGGGCGGTATGGCCATGCTAGTTGGCTGAATCTCATTGCCTCACCCGCCACGTCAGGCGGTGTTTTTAAATTTCGAATTTTAAAATTCAAACAGTCCCCCATCTTCTCGAACCGCCACCCGGGTCTCCCAAAGGCCTCTATATATTGTAACCCCAACCCACTGGTCCCCCCATCCCACGAACCCAACAACCCACCGGCTACCCACTTCTCTCGAACCCGCTACCCCACTGGTCCACCCCATCCCACGAACCCAACCCCGCTATGACATCCTGGATCCATGAAGAGGAAATTGCTCTCGTCACAAGCGTCGTTGACGCTATGAAGGGTCGGCCACCGGGCCAAACAAAATATTGGGTGGAAGCATTCGGAGCCTACCGACACAACGTCGGTAACGACCGCCACAACCTCAACGCGTGCCAACATAAATGGTGCGAGCTACGGCCCAAGCTCGAGCGTTTCAAGGCTTATTACGAAGCCGTTCCCGGTGGCGAGTTAAGCCACGAGGACCGGGTGGCGGTGGCTAACATAGTGTTTCGAGGCAAGGAAAAAAAGACGTTCGACAAGATCGACCTTTTTGAAATTTATTTAACGCTTTAGGTTTTTATTTTGTAATTTTTAGAAATTATGTAATTTTTAGTATTATGTAATTTTTAAAATTTTAATGAAGTTGTAGGTTTTTTTATAAATGTTGTGTGATTTTTTATAAAATTTTTGTATTTTTTTAATTATTCTGCCACGCGGTGCACCCAACCCAAGCCCAACCCACGCCCCGCCATACCCCGCGGCCACGTAACCAGGCGGTGGGGGGCTCCCATTCCACGTGTCAGCATATGCCCCAACCCAAACCCAAACCCAAACCCAAACTCAACCTAAGCCTTACCATACCCCACGGCCTAATATTTTAAAAGTCGAATAAATATGAAATGATTGCATACCATTAGACCAATTGGTGCTTTAAAATTTAAATATAATGTGAAGAAGCATGAACCCGAGCGGATCAGAACTTCTACGGTGATGAATACGAATATGGCCACACCTCGTCTTCTTCACTTCATCCTAGACCTGTAAACAATAAGAGAGAAACGTGGGCAATTGTAGAGACGGCCGGTAGAGGAAGAATCCCCTATTTCCAGCTACAAAAGTGTTGCCCTATATCTCATGCCCTAATGAGGAGGTGAAGACCTCCTTATATAGGAGATATGGGAAAACCCTAACCTCAATGGGCCAGGCCCAGTTAGGGGTTGTCTCTACGAGCCCACAGCCTAGTGTAGTATAAACTACAACGCGCTGGGCTTCGCGGGTTAGTACGCAATAATAATAATAATAATAATAATAATAATAATAATAATAATAATAATAATAATAATAATAATAATAATAATATATAATTAATATAAAAGTGATAAATAGTAGGAAAGTCCGACCGTTCGGGTCGGGTCCAGTACCATACCTCGTCATGTCCCCCCAGTCTAGTGTTGCTCCCGCGTGCAAGCGTGGGAGGAGCACTTAGACTTATTAGGAGCTCGGGAGTGAAGATCACTAATTTTAGGCTTACATGTCGTTCGGGTGCGAGAAAGTCGCCGCCACGTTTGTTGCGGTTGTCGTTGACTGTGAGTAGAGATAATGGAGCAGTGAATGGTATACGATTGTTCATCGTGGAAATTGGTTGGGTAAACATGGCGCATGCTGATTGGTTGTAGGCAGTTGCCATTTGTACTGGCGCATTACTATGAGCTGGTCCAGGTTGTGCGCACATGGTTAGGTCACATGCATGAGTCTTGGAACATGCCGAGTTTTGGCGGTTAAGTGCCTCGCCCTTGGATGACTTTTGCGGGTGTGGCTCTGCCTTAGCGGTGCGCACACAGTCATGTGGGCTACTGTAGAATATTCACCCCGTGGTATGACTTTTGTTGGTTAACATATGATGCGCTAACGGCGTTCAACTCATTGAAAGAGTTGATGTTGATGTGGCGATGATCCCTACCACGCGTCCGTGTTATCGGGATCTCCGTTGTCGTGATGTGCAGCCATTGGTGGTCGTAGATGCACATGCAGATGTTATGCCACCTTAGGCGAATGTAGAACTGCTGGCGATTGTACTAACCGTCGTTATTAATGATCCGACTATAGCAATCATCGTTGCAATCGGGAATAATGTTATACAATGCACCCCTGCAGAAGTGCTTGCTATACTCAGCGACCTCGGGAGGGTGCTTAGAGCGTTATTTATGTTCCCCACAATGTTGTTATAATTGTGGGACAAGTACTTGGTTTTTCATCAGCGGTTGTGCATCTATTACCAAGATACCCACTGGAGTAGTAGTGGTTGAATACATCTATTACCAAGATGCCCACTCTTAGCGCTGTATAATTTGATCATCTGACTTTGTTATTATGAAAAATATTTCGTGTCAGAGTTGTTTTTTACCGTGATATGCAGTTCAAATGCGGTGGTATGTTGTGTTTACAAATGTTTATATGAACACTTGTAAATATCAGAAAGTGCTTTATAACCCGCGAGACGTTAATGAACACTTGAATAACAAAGTGCTTTCTACGCGCTTGGCGTGAGTGAACACTCATTGAGGTAATAAAATGCTTTATACACGTTAGGCGTGAATGGGCACTTTATGTAAGCTACTACGTGCTTTTCCTGGACGCGCACTGGCATGTGGAATGCTTATAGTAGGTGGCATGTCTGTTTACCTCGCCGACTGTGGCGTGAGGGTTTTCTTTTATCCATGTCGAAGACTGGTGTGGAGAATACATATCCGAATAAGTATTTTTCCTGTCGCATAGCGTGTGGAATACTTATTCGAATAATCATGTATACTAGTTTTGTCGTGCGTTTGTCTTGACTACCAAATTGCATATGCGTGTCAAGTGGTATAGTCGTAGGCCAAATGATGTGAGAAGTATAAATATTGTCTGGCGTATTGCAACATCCACATTATATAAGAGCCGATGCGGGTTAATGTGCAGTGGATATCACCTTAATGGGCAGCCTGAGAAAAACTGATCACTTTAAGGCGTAATGGCGTTGTACCCTGCTAGTCCCCCAGTTCAGTGCTGCTAAAGTATGTTAGTAGCGTTGAACTTGATAAATACTAAAAAGAAATCGACAAGTAAACATGAAGTATAACATGCTAAGAAGACTCCGACATGCTTATTAGTCGATTTAAATGTATTGTAGATAAGTGTGCGTAAAATAGAGGTGAAACCTTTATCGACACTTTTTGTATAGTTGGCCATTCTAATAGGCACTCTTTTAATATATGAAAGCATTATCAGGTCATTTTGAAAAGCAAATAGATAACTTATGGAGTATTCCGTTAAGCTATCAGGTTATATGAGAGTACCATATTTAAGGATGAGATTAAGGACCTGTCACCCGTGAGCGTTGTGCGTAGGCGCCTAGCTAGGTCCGCGTGCTTGAATAAGGATTATCCGATGTATAGTTTAGCCTGCGTAAATATTATGACCATGTTCGCCCATAGCCATGTTGTTCCGAGCAGATTACCCAGTTTGACGATGCTAGGCATGTTAGGACTTAAGTATTAAAAGTAATTATATAGGCGCATGCAACATGTCAGATGGCCAATCGAGCGTGACCCAATGCATGTGTGGGCAATGAAATTTTCCACTTATGCGTTTAGAATTTTGTAATTTTGAGGTAGCATCGCCATGTCAGGTTATATACGGATCATCATATAGATATATGTATATAGTCAAGTGAACCAAGGGCGTGCAATGAGATGCGAAGCGCGTTTGAACAAATAAAAATGTGTCGCGCAACTAAATAAAGCAATAAAAGAGGGTTGTACCTGGAATTGCATTCCGAAATATATAGCTTAGCTTAGTGAACTCCAGCTTAGGTTTATCATTACCGGAGTATAGCTTGGTGAAGGAGTAAATGGCGACAAGAACCACCTTACCAGTAAGAAGGTTTGACAAGAAGCTGTCCAACCGAAATCTCGTTGTTGAAGAGGGGTTTTCAGGTGTGTAAATCGAATGTCCAAACCAAGGCCTTTGGTCTTGGTGACTACGTTCTATAGTGTTTATAGTGTTACACTGTCCCCGTCCCTTATTTCAATGTTGCTAGATAATGTTAGCAGGAGAGTCATGTGCTCAATGTGTCATGTTGGAGGTGACGAGACATTATTAAGAAGATTGTCTAGCTTGAGGATGTCAATTCCTACCGAGGTGCCGCTCGGTTTTACAAAATGTCAGCTATTAGGACTTAATTGTAGCTGGGGCGTGAGTGGTTAGCCAGTCGTGCTAGTCTCCTAGTCTATTGCTGCTTAAATAAACATTAGTAGCATTGAAATAACAAGGGAGAAAATTGCATTATTTGTATGTATACATAAGGTTTGCCAAAACGCGTCCTACTTAGGCAAGGACCATTCTATGTACAAGTCGAAATGATCGAGCTTGGTTGCTTTTTAACACATCCCGCCCATGGCGGTATTATACTGCGACGATAATATTTATGTAGTTTCGGTCGTTTTTAGTGGTATGGATGATCTATGCCACCAAATTTCAAGTACCGGCTCTATGAAAGTAAATGATCTCATGTTGGGTAAAATGCATGTCCACGATGTGGAAGATGATACGGATGCTGGGGCGGTTACATGACACCCCGTAGTCCTGGTGCAATGGATATATGCTCATATATGTTTAAGAGTGGTGCAATAGCGGTTGTACGATCTCGTGCTATAAAGCCCCGGCACATGTAAAATGTGTTGTAGTATAAAGAGGAAAGTATTAGACCGTTATAAGTGACATGGTTCCGTTAAAGGCTTTAGTGACACAAACTAAAGCGACTCGCCGATGTGTGTGCGACATACACGGGTGGAGGAGTGGTGACGTAGGCGCTACAACGGTGGCGTGACTAAATGCGCCACAACCCCCATTATAATAATAGGCAAGAAGGTTGGAAGATATATCTCTCTGCATGACAGCTGAGAATTTCCAATAGTTACTCTTGTGTTTTGTTCTATAATAACGTAAATTTATAAGCGTGACCAAAGGCGTGACTAAAGGCGTGCTCACCGGAGATGGCGCGAGCAAGGAGGATATCCGCCGGAGATGGTGGGAGTGAACGAAAAAGTCCGCCGGGGTGGCGGGTAGAATGAAAGTTGTCCGCTCGTGGCGGTGTGACGAATAATGGTGCCCGCCGGAGATGGTGCGACCAGGAAAGGTGTATGCCGGAGATGGTGTGACCTAGGAGGTTGTCCGCCAGGGGTGGCGCGACGAATAAAGTTGTCCGCCGGAGGTGGCGAAACGAATAAACGTGTCCGGAAGAGGTGTGGGTAGAAGAAAAGCGACCGCCTGAGTTGCGGGGTGGATAAAAGTTTCCACCGGCGGTGGCGAGTTGAATAAAAACTTCCGCTGGTGGTGGCGTGGGCAAGATTGACCACGCCACCGAACCGGTATGATGTCTAAGAGTGTGCTGGTTATACAACGAATCACGCTGGAGAGTGCCCTATAGTACGGCGTTTCGTGTTTCAACCAATGCTTAAGAGGGGATTATCAGGCCAAAAATGGCAAAAGAAATGTGCGCTAGGAATGGTGCAGCAAAGGGAGTCATCGCCGGAGTTGGCGTAATCATGAAAATTGTCCACTGCTGATTGTGGTGGTGTGGATAAAAGATTTCGCCTGAGTTTGGCACGTTGAAGAAGATCGTCCGCTAAAGGTGGCGCGACCAAGAAAGTTGTCCGCCCGGGGTGGCGCGACGAATAAAGCTGTCCGCCAGGGGTGGCGAGACGAATAAAGCTGTCCACCGGGGTGACGCGACCAAGAAAGTTGTCCCCTTAAAATACGAACATGGCCTTTCATTGGTGTGCGTGAGGAATGCTCGATGCATTTTCTCGATTGAATGTATGGCCAAACCTGTAAATTGCATTATCGAACGCGGGTGTGCTATGAGGTGCCACGCTTAATGCTGGTACAAGTTGACAAGATAAGCTGTGACGAAGTATACAAGTACTAGACGCCAACCACTATGAATATTAATGTTGATTGTAAGTGTGACATATAAATACACAGCACGTAATGTGTATATACGTGTGTCTGTCAAAAAGATGTATAAAAACGGTTTGCAAGTGGGCTTTTACTTGGCATAAATTTTTTATTGTGTTCAGGACAGGTGTCTCTCGAGAATGTGGCAGTGCATCATTGGTGAGCATGTTACTAAATTCAAAAATTATTAAATTTAGTTGTCTGCATGGTTGACTACATGCTTTGCTTAACTTTACTTCATTGCTATGTTCAAAATGAGACATTTGAAGTTTTAATCCACAGCTCAACGATGTTAATAATCCACAATTTCACAATAAATTTGCATTTAAAGAACAAGGCAGAATCATTTACACACGCAAAGTGTCCGCAGGCGCAGCTTTACCGGCGGGTGCGTAGTTGATTACAGGCAGTCGGAACTTTCCGGTGTGCGCGGGTGTCTCCGGCGCGCTCGAGCAACCGAGTATGCGTTCTGTCATTCATGAATCATTTGCCCCAAGTTGTGTTGAGCTGGTCGACTATGGTCACCATGTAGCGAACGGCGTTTTAGCGGAGAAAATATGTACGTATATACGTTTAATTCCATAAACAATTTTGCAAGTGTCATCTTAAAAATTACCCGCAGTAATTAATATCATACGGACAATTCGTACTAACACACCAAATGTCTGTGTGACGCAAAAAAGGAGTATGCACGGTAAAGTTGCACCTTAAGTCTCATGGAATGTACAAAGGTTAAAGACTAATTGGCCGAAAGAAAAAGATAAAATTGCTTCGAAATTGTTATGCGTCAAGTAAAGCACGCGGTTTGGGCCAAAGTTTTATAAAGATGTGTACCCGACGAGACGCGTGGCGTCACTGTCGCAGTTGTTTCCGACGGGATGCGTGACGCACGTAGAGATGCGTGCCGGTTAGACAAAAAGGTTACGCCAGAGTGCAGTGGCGAAGCTTGAAAAAAACATTCGAGGGGTCGGAAGGCATTAGACCTAAAAAAAATTCCTATGTTCGGTCGGGCAACGGTGATTCGATTCGGGTCGGGTCGGGTCGGGTAGGGTGTCGGTGATTCGGGTCGGGTCAAACATTAATATCAAATTAAAAGCCGTTCTCAAACATTAAAACGTAAACATTGTTTAACAAACAATTGAATAAAGATACCAAAACATTAAAAAGAAGAGGAAGGTGGGTACCCGGTTTAGTTGGATGAAGAATTATAGTTCTGCTCGTCTTCCTTTAAGATTTTTGAGCCCTAAATCAAACCTAAACATAGAAATTAATATAAATTGGAGCCCTAAATCAAACCTAAACATAAAAATTAATATAAATTGAAGCCCTAAATCAAACCTAAACATAAAAATTCAACAAGTTTAGGGCTAAAACTCACACCTTATTTCAACCTAATTCATATAAATTGGAGCCCTAAATCAAATCTAAACATAAAAATTTACATACCTGTGAGGATGAATGGATGATTGAACAAGTGAACAAGAAGTCTCGAACAAGGAATCTCGAATTGAAGTCTCGAACAAGCAGCAGCCCGTCGAACAAGCAGCAGCAGCCCAGTCGCCAGTTTCCCCCAGACCTGCGTTTTTTCTTCTGTTTCTTTTTCTGCACATATGAGTTTGATATGGGTTTAGTTAATTAGTTTCATATTGGGTCAAATTTCATAAATGGGCCATTACTTTTGATTTGGGTAGGGATGTTTGGGCTTATGATAACTGACATACATAATAAGTTAATAACACACTCTTTTATTTGGGGTATTTTGTTTGGGTTATATAATTTATTTTTTAGAAAACCGGAGGGGTCGAACACGTATATACATAATTTTTTTTTAGAAACCCGGGGGGTCTAACACGTATATACATAATTTTTTTTTTTTTAAACCGGGGGGTCTAACACGTATATCCCTAAAAATTTCTATACGAAAAACATATACGTAACACTACTAACCGAAAAGTTCGGAGGGTCGGGCGACCCCCCCCCGCCCCTCAAGAGCTGCGCCCCTGCCAGAGTGTGCGGCGCATGCAACGATGATGTGTGCCGGAGCGCGCTGATCAAACAAGACGGTACGCCGCAACGCCACCAGCGCAATCACTCTTGCAAGAGCGCCCAACGTGTGCAATGATGCGTGTTAGAGCGCAAAAAAGACACATGATGCGTGTTAGAGCATAAAAAGGCATGCTCGACAGGGGAGTTCAGTCCAAGAGATCCCCCGATAAAAGAGATGCGATTAAAAGTTACGAATCCGGTAAACCATGTTTATTTATTTGGATGCCAAAACACTAAAACTTTTACATGAAAGTGGCTTTCCCACGTTTACCGTTATCTTAATTTCACCTTTAATGTGTTAATTCTGCTTGTAAATATGTCCCAGATATACAAACAAACATCATAAATTCTTGGAGGGTGAAAAACTTACCTTATCCGTAGATCTGAAGGTATATTATCTGAAAGCATAAAAGCAAATAGGTATCCACCCACAATTGGATTTATTAAATGCTGCTATGGATTTTATGAAGAATGAGGTCCGGAAATCGGGCATAAAGAAACGAGATGTGATAAACAATAATCGGTCCCACGGATGGCGCCAATGAAGAAGCATGAACCCGAGCGGATCAGAACTTCTACGGTGATGAATACGAATATGGCCACACCTCGTCTTCTTCACTTCATCCTAGACCTGTAAACAATAAGAGAGAAACGTGGGCAATTGTAGAGACGGCCGGTAGAGGAAGAATCCCCTATTTCCAGCTACAAAAGTGTTGCCTTATATCTCATGCCCTAATGAGGAAGGGGAGACCTCCTTATATAGGAGATATGGGAAAACCCTAACCTCAATGGGCCAGGCCCAGTTAGGGGTTGTCTCTACGAGCCCACAGCCTAGTGTAGTATAAACTACAATGCGCTGGGCTTCGCGGGTTAGTACGCAATAATAATAATAATAATAATAATAATATATAATTAATATAAAAGTGATAAATAGCAGGAAAGTCCGACCGTTCGGGTCGGGTCCAGTACCATACCTCGTCATAATGTTTGTATCATTTAAGCTTTTAAAAAGGTTGTCCTTATAGCTAAATATTTTAATCATTAAGGTTAACCGAGTTTTATGATTAAAATAATACTAGAAATGTGCCCATCCACATTTAAAAACATTATCGTTAAAAGGAAAAAGTGTTAAATGCCATGATGGTCTCTAACATTTGATATTTTTGTTCAAAATTGAAACCTTTTAAATTTAGGTCAGTGTGTTTTCAATTTTTTTATTATTTTTATTCAAAATCTAAACTAGGTCTGATTTTTCAGTTAACTACATGCAATTTTGTTGTTTTACTCCCTTTTAACGAAGGACATAATGTTCTTTTAACGTATTATTATTATTACAAATTATAAAAAAATGGGAAAAAATAAAAATCACAAAATCACTTTGTAAAATCCTAACTCTCCCTTCTTCAACCCCACTCCCCACTAGGGATGAGCATTTGGTACCAGTACCGAACCGATACCGTACTGGTATATTCGGTACCGGTACCGGTATTTACGGGTAAAACACTGGTAAGTACCGGTATCGATATCGAACCGGTGTATTCGGTACCGGTACCACTTTTCCCCGTTTTTCGGTATCGAACGGTTATCGTGCTCATCCCTACTCCCCACCGTTCTTCTTCAACCCTAGCCACCTGCAACTGAAGATTAACACAATGGTGGTTTGCACCTGTGGAACTCCAACCCAACTTCGCACCTCGTGGATGACATAAAACCCGGGTCGTTGCTTCCATCGATGTAACAAACCTAAACCGGTATGTTATTCAATTACGAATTTGTTGACCTAATTTTCTTCTAAAAGTGATCTAAACTTCATTACATGGTCAGAGCTGCGGTTTTGTTGCTTGTGTTGAGCAACCCATGATCCAAAACCCTGGTGTTATGATTCCAGGGTTATTGGACACCATTAACAGGCATGAAGAGAATGCAATCATAATGGAAAACAGGAACAGGAATCTTGAAGAACAAGTAAAAAATGGCTAAGGAGAACAAGATGCTTAAAGTAATCCTAGGGTTCAGTTGGTTCTTATTCAGTTTACTATGTTAAGACTAGTCAGGATGTGGGTTTTGTTAGTTTGGTCTAGGTGAACAAGTATTAGGCTTTTGTAAGTGTTATGTATTGTATTTTGTATGTAATGGCAGTTAATCTAATGGAATGTATGGGGCTTTTGTAAGTTTGACAGTGTTGTATGTAATGATAGTATGATCAAGATGTAACCAATACCTGATATTTCGAGCAGTTTATGGTAACAACATACCAAATGACCAAATAATAATAAGTTAAAAGACCATTCTGCCCTTCATTAAAAAGAAGGAAATCGATAAAAAGTAATGTGGTTAACTGAAAAATCAGACCCAGTTTACATTTTGGATGAAAATGGCAACATAATTAAAACCACAGGAACCCAAATTCAAAATGTTTCAATATTGGACTGAAGTGACAAAAGTGACCAAACCTCAAGGACCATTTTGGCATTTAACTCAAGAAAAAAATATATTTTTAAATCTATTCTCACTGAAGTAACAAAAGTGACTAAACCTTAGGGATCATTTTGGCATTTAACTTAGGAATATATATATATATATATATATATATTTGAAATCTATTATCAGAAAATAAAATATTATGCACTATTTATTATTACATTTTCCCTATATTAGTTATCAAATTTTACTCTCCTCACAAATATACTGTTCAATTTGCTTTCTTTCCATTGGTCATTCTTCCACTCCATCTTTCTCCCTCTCTCTCTCACACACATTATCATTTTTTTCTCAGTTCCCATCCTTTCCCTTCTACTCTTCTACCACCTCCAAGGCTCCAACACCATCTCACAACTGTTGTCATTGTTGGGGCACAACCTCTATGATCTCACTTGGTTACCATACTCTCTTCCTCTTTCTAAATCTATTAATGTGTCATCTTATTTTGGCCAAAAGGTGTTTTCCGACGGTGATGGTTGTGGGGGTTTTACGGAGATGGTGGCAGTTAGTTGGTGAGAAGAAAGTGTATGTGTGTGTGTGTTTGGTTCGCCCAAAAATCAGAAACCCATGAGGTCCGATGTGATGCCAGATCATGCGGTGTGCGGTGGTGGGTGGCAATGATGATATGAAGATGAAGATCTCGGATGGAGGCTTGGATCTGGATATGTATGTGTAGGATAAAAAGGAAGCCGCCACAGGAATTAGAAGTTGGATAGTATGTTATCGTTAAGATTAAGAAAAACAAGAAAAATGCAGATGAAGATGGTGAAGAAGAGTAGCAACAATATGAAGCTTCGGTTGTGGTGGAGATGCCATGGTATTTGCATGCGGTGATGGTTTGAGGAGATATCCCTGTTGGGGGATGGTGGTGATGTAGAGGGAGAAAGAGTGTGTGGACAGATAGTGATAGAGCATGGTGAATGTGAAACCTTGAAAACCCAAGGGTTTTTGGTCTATTTTCTCCTTGATTTGACAATGTCTAGCTGTTTCATTACTTTGAAAAAGAGTGGGCTGGTTTAGTAAAAAAAGCGGTATGTAACACAAAAGCATTCTTAAAGAGCGTTTCTATTCATCACACCGTTTGCTTAATTAACATTGATGTTTATAAGATTTTTAATTTAATCAATTTGAATATTTATATGAGAAAATCTCAATAAAAGAAAACTTATCCATGTGACGACTAACTAATAAAAAGTTTAACTACACGATTACATTGCTAAGGTCATCCGTAGTCATAAAGTCTCTTTGGGGTGTTATACGACACGTGTCGAAATACGTAAGAGATGGGCTTTATGGGGCGTTATATCAATTATCAAAATATGGTGTAGTGGTAAGGGGGTTATATAAAGCCCTTCAATTATACATACATATGTATGTATATATATGTGTGTGAGTGGGAGGATTTGTGTTGGAGAACATCACGCCGCAAAGAGCATGGCGTCACAACCCATTTTGACCCCCATAGCGCCGCCCGTCATGGTGTGTGGGGCGCTATCCTTGAAAAAATGCCATACATGGCGCCCCACCACAGGGTGTCTAATAATTAATTATCTAAAATAAGAGAGTATAGTCATAAAAATTAATTACTGATGACACAATTTATCTGCCTCATTATTATCTATTTACGTAACACTCGATAACGTGCGCGTGCTTCAATGTTTTTACGTATATATTTTGTTCAGTTTAATGGACCCGTCGCAACGCACGGGTTCTAAAAACTCGTTAATATTTTATAATATCAAATTCGCAACAACTGTATTTTAGTTTGAGTTGCCAAACGTTGTGCATTTGATTTTATTTCTTTGCTGAAAGTAGAAATGTAATCAGTTCACTTATACATCAACATGCTTTCATATAATTTAAAAGCGATATAAACTCTCGCATTATATGAAGTTCCCTATTAGCCTATCAACTACCTTAATCTACTTAACGCAATAAATGAGGCTACAACACAACACCTCTTTGGAGGAGGCATACACCTTTGTTGGCTTGTTGCTATATATCACTAGTGGTTGTATCATATCGTATATGGTGACTAATGTGAAATGACAAAATAAATAGTGTACCATCTTAAACTATACAACATTCTATGTTTTGACTACGAATATCTATTGCACCTCCAAATCAACTTTTATGTGGTGATTGATAAGTTTAGGGTTGTTCAAATAACTCGTGATTCGTTGCTTATAACTTGCTTGATATAATTATGCTCGATCTGATATGGCTCAAGCTAGTTGGCTTGTAAAAAAAATTAATCCAATTTCGAGTCGATTTTGATTTTTGAGTGCCGATGCTTTTGTAATACTTAGTTTCTAATACCTTGTCTTGGTAGAGCTAGATTTGAGGAATTCATGTATTTTTTTTTATATAATTTATAGTTTCTTCGAGTTTTTATATATGTAACGTACATAGAGTGACAATTTTTTTAAAATAGCCATTTTACTCCCTGATGTTACTAGTTTTTCTCTAATTTGCTCCACGGGTCTAACTCCATCCAAATCCTTTGTTAACTAGAATGACATTTTAGTAATTTTTAGATAAAAATAAGGGCATGTTGGTAATTTAATTATAAAAATATCTCTATTTTATATAGGGCATGTTTGGCTTAGCTTATTTTCAACTTTTGAAAAGTCCTTTTAGCCAAAATAAGTCAGGAATTCCTGACTTTTGGCAAATCCCTCTCACATAAGACTAATGGGTATGGGGGTCGGCTAGCCCCGGCTTGGTCCGGCGCCGAGCCCCCACACCGCCCCCCTTAGCCCCGGCCCGGCCCAAACGTCTCCCCCACGCCGATTCAGTCGAGGCCCCACATATGCAACTAGCCGTTGCAAACGGCTATTTTAAAAAAAAAATCATTTTTCAATTTAAATACCCAATATCTCAACCATTTTTATACATTTCTATCCTTTCTACTCCCATTCTTCTCCAATTATCTTCCCTTTTATAAAAAAACACTCCATATTTTTTATACCTTTTTCTCTAAATCATGAATCCTTTCAACCCAAACAACCCCAACCCGAATAATCAAAACCCGAACCAACCTAACTTTTTTTCGACTCCCGCTTACAATCCGAGTATGGATAATTCGTGGGGTGCTCCGCAATTTCCTTTTTCGGGTTTCCAACAAACACCCAACGCATTCTCACAAATGTCTCAAGTTCAACAACTCCAACAATACCAAGCGCTACAACAAATGATGCAACGCAACTCGTTTGAACAACTCCAATCGCAACCGCCAATTTCCCAACCGGTTAACCTTGACGATGATGATGATGAAGTCGTCCCCGAATCGCCACCGCAAGAGCTCAACCGAAAAAAAAACAAGGGGAAGAAGGTTGAAAACGTACCCGAAACCGCGTCAAAAAGCGGTTCGAGAAAACAGGGGAGACCGTGGACGAAAGTAGAGGAGGAGGCGCTAGCAATGGCGTTTACTAAGTCCTCTACTAACCCGATAGTCGGTATGAACGAAAGTTTAATTTTTTTTTTAAATTTTTTAAAAGTTTATATTTTTTATTTTTACTAATGCATTGTTTTTTAAAATTTAGGAAACAATCAAAAGGGTGATAGTTTTTGGAGGAAGGCAACGGCTAGATTTCATGCGATTATGGAGCATAGCTCGGATCGTGATGTAGAAGCCGTCTCAGAAGATGAAGGAAGAAGTGATGAAAAAATGGTCGTCGTAGGTTGTTTTTTTTATTTTTAGGAAATCTAATTTTTTATTTTTATTTTTCGGTAATTTTTTTTTTAGGAAATGTAATTTTTTTTTATGTTATGAAATGAAATTATTTATGTTGTTTTATGTTGTATTTTTTAATTTTTATAAAGTTTTTATTAAGTTAATAAATTAAAACTTATAAAATTATAAAATAATGAGGTGGGGCCCCATCCCCCACGAGCCTCCATCCCCCTCAAATATGATGGAGGCTCATCCCCCACGAGCCGCCTACGTGGCGCCTACGTGACGGCTCAACCCATCCAAGCCTATCCTAACCATACCCATTAGTCTAAGAAGAAAAGCCAAACACTTTCAAAAGGACTTTTGCCCTTCAAAAGTCCTTTTACCCTCAAAATAAGGAACCCCAAACACCCTCATATACGCAGAAATCATTTCAAACACACTTTCTCCTATCTCTTCTCTCTCTCTATCTATCTATCTATCTATCTATCTACATATCTATCTCTCTCTTCTCCATCACCAACCACCACCCATCATCGGTCACCACCACCACCACCACCACCACCATAACCCTCACTTTCGGCAGCCGCTCACCTGAACCCACATCCTACAACTACCACCCTCCCCTTTTCCCTTGCCACTACAGCCACCTGCTACGGCCACAAACACCTCCTATGACCACCGAAACCACACAACCCCCACCACTACAGCATTGATCTGAATGTAAGGGCGGAACCCTAATCAAGGCTGAAGCTTTCGCCGGAACCCTAACGTCATCTAATCGAGGTCTGAAACCTTCACCGTCATCCAGCACCAGCCAGGACCGCCGCCGCTGACCACCGAGACTCTGCCATGGAAGGTGGTCGGCCGCCAGAACCTTAACGTCATCTGATTCGTCTCTCTCTCACTCTGCGTTCTTGTGTTTTCTTTCTTATATTTGGGGATTTTGATGATAAAAGTTAGGGTTAGTTTTGGTAGATGATCCTTTCGTTGGAGTTCATACAAAGAATTGGGTAAGGAACATTTCTTTAACGTAACTCCACTTCAAGTTTTGTTAATCACACTTTTTGATATTTGATTATGTTTCTTAGGTGCCAACAACTTGATTCCAATGAAAATTGCCCTTAAAATTGCTAGTAAAATTAAAGTACATCAAAGGTTTGCTGTATATGTTGTCATCCCTATGTGGCCCGGCATCTGCTACGCAACGTAACTACACATTTGAAGCTTGAACTCTGTAGTCAAACATATTTTTTTTGAAAGGAAGGTCAAACATATTACATGTAATCTTTTTGAGAATTAGGGATGATGAAGGTGTGGGGAATTGTGTGAAAATAAAAAAGGGAAATTAATAAGTTTAAGTGGGAAAAGACTAAAATGCCCCTCATGTGAGGGGCATGTGACTAAGATTTACCAGTTGAATTGGATGGAGTTAGGGGCGGGGAGTAAAAGAGAGAAACGCTTTATAGATCAGGGAGTAAAATGACTATTTTGAAAGGTTTGGGGCAAAACCGTTAAAGTGAACAAACCACAGGGAGCAAAACGGAAGTTTACTTTTTTTTTTTTATGTTATACACATAACTTTTTAGGTTGTGCACATACAAAGGATGCTTTTGAAAAATTTTGTGTTTAGCCTTTGATGGTTCTTTAGGTTTAGATTGTATATACTGTACATGAGGATTTATTTACATATAAAATCGTGTGTATGTTTGCTAGGTTTTTATGTTAAATGTATAAAAACATAGTGAACATTTTATTGAAGGAAATGATTTTCCTATCTTTTTGGTTTATTGTTTTTTTTTTTTTGATTGGGTTGCCTTCTGTCAAGGCTTTATATTAGGCGGAATATTTGCCTACTAGCAGTATATATATATGTCTTATGAGCCGTGAATAAAATCAAGAAAGAAATTTACAATACTCCAAATTTTATATGGTATCAGAGCGCTGTTTCTTAACACGCTAAACCAAAACCCCAAAACCCTAAAACAGTCGACTATATCACCCACATGGGCGGCGTCAAAGAAAAAGAATCGAACACGATCAACAGTGCTGCAGCAGATCACACCTCGCCCTATTACCTTCATCCATCAGATTATCTAAGGCAGTTACATGTGAATGAGGCCTTGAACAATAGCAATTATCTCGACTGGGTTCAAGAGATGGAGACCTTTTTGGCGCAACCCCCGACCCCTGCCCCGGGAGGCGGGCAGCTGCGAGCTCACAGATTTAGTGGTATCGGTGTCTATTAATTTGGCAGCGGAAATTTACATCAGGACCGTAGTTAGGAAATATTTTATCAGAGTAAAACACTTCAATTTATAAATAATAACACATGGGTAAAACCCAAGTTTCCATTTATAATATGTTTATAGGGATAAATCCTATTTTATTGAAATAAAATTTCTTTCTTGTTTTAGGTAACTTTTATAGTCACTTTTCCAAGCCTTCAGTGCTCTCCAGCTGGCTTCTATTTGGCTTTCACATTTTGTTACCTGAAACGTGCTTAAAAACATTTTGTCAGTGGGAAATACTGGTGAGTGCATCCCAATTTAATCAAAATCATTTTATATCTTTACAGTATTGAGGGCATCCGCAATTACATTTGTTTATATCTACCAAATTACCACCCACGGTACTCTCAATCCTGACTTGTGGTCATGTTACTATTCTCAGTATTAGTAACAAGTAATGTATACAAAACCCCAACATACCGACAGTAATTGTAGAATTACAAATACTCAATCACTGTTAAATTACACTTTAAAACAATTGAGGTTTTGTAAAAACAGTTTACAAAAAGTGAATGTACTCACATTGTTGTTTTAGATAACCATAAGGCTTTCTGGTAACTTCCTGGTTATAATCTATTAAATTAAACAATGCACACGTGTTAGTAAGATAACCTAATTTTACATTAGCTATACCCTCCCCTCGAGACAGAACTCCAACGACTGAGTCAGGCAGAGCCATGACATGCGTTACGGAGCTCTAAATCAACCGGGCAGAGTAACTAATACGTAACCGGGGGTTATAATACTTACAACGAGGCAGAGCTTCGCTTTTTAGTGAGTATTATGCCCGGGAATTATTTATACTATAAGAAAATTGAGAGAGAAATTCGAGGATTGAACGATTTGTGAACTGAAGCTCGAACTCTCTTTATATAGGGTGGTCGTCCACCCTGTCACGCCCCGCGAAGCCCCAGGCTAAGCCTTTCGCGGGCCGCGAGGAGCCGCGTGTCGATTATAGCTTTGACTAGTCACCATACTAGCCCTGCCGAGTCACGTGCCACGTGGCACTGTTCAGTGTCGACCAAGTAAAGGCTCTCGCACCCCGCTAAGGAATAGCCTTCGTCTGTCGCGGCCACGAGCGACACATAAATTTTGTTTTATTTGATTTTTGTTTATATAGAGGTATTCCGTGTCCGTTTTTCGCATATGAGGTATATTTTAGGACGTATAGGACGTGTTTAAGGGTTTCGGGAGAGTTGTTATATCTTCCCCACCTTGTTTTAGATCTCGTCCTCGAGGTCTACTGGAACAGGTGTGGATATTTCCTTTGCATCTCGGCTTCAAGCTCCCACGTGTATTTTGGTCCTCTCTTGGAATCCCATTTTACTTTGACCAGAACAAATATCTTGTGTTTGAGATTCTTGATTTTTCTGTCTTTAATCTGTAGGGGTTTCTCTACAAATTTAAGTTTCTCATTTACCTCTATGTCCTTAAGAGGTACCACTAATGATTCATCTGCTAAGCATTTCTTGAGATTACATACATGAAATACATCATGTATTCCTGCCATTTTCTCTGGCAGTTGTAGCTGGTAAGCTACAGGTCATATTCTTCTAATAATCTCAAAAGGTCCAACATACCTGGGGCTTAGCTTTCCCCTCTTGATGAATCTGACCACTCCTTTCCAAGGAGAAACTTTTAACAATACCTTGTCTCCTACCTGAAATTCCAATGGTTTTCACCTATTATCAGCATAATTCTTTTGACGATCGCGTGCTGTTTTCAGTCTTTCCTTTACTTGAGTAATCTTGTCTGTTGTTTCTTGTACTATCTCTGGTCCAGACGGTAGCTTTTCTTCAATTTCTGTCCAACAGACTGGAGTTCGGCACTTACGTCCATAGAGTGCTTCAAATGGTGCAGCATGGATGGTGGTATGGCTGTTATTGAAGGAAAATTCTATTAATGGTCAATGATCATCCCAATTTCCTCCGAAATCAATTACACAAGCTCTAAGCATATCCTCCATTGTTTGTATTGTCCTTTCGCTTTGTCCGTCCGTTTAAGGATGATAGGCTGTGCTTAGATTTAACTTGGGTCTCATTGCTTTTTGGAAACTAGTCCAAAAACGAGAAGTAAAACGGCTATCTCTATCAGAAAGAATAGACAAAGGAATTCCATGTAATGAAACTATTTCATTTACATATAACTTAGCTAATTGTTCCATACTGAAAGTTTCTTTCATAGGTAAGAAATGAGCAGATTTGGTTAATCTGTCTACAATCACCTAGATTGTATCATTACCTTTTCTTGTCTTGGGTAAGTTAGTAACAAAATCCATTGTTATTATTTCCCATTTCCATACATGCATTTCTAATTGCTGTAATAAAACTGAGGGTTTCTGATGTTCAGCTTTAACCTGTGAACAGGTTAGACACTTAGCAACATAGGCTGCTATATCCTTTTTCATTCCTATCCACCAGAAATTCTTTCTTAAGTCTTGATACATCTTATCACTACCAGGATGTATCGTATATTTAGACTTATGGGCTTCTTCTAGAATTCGGTGGCGTAGGTTTCCTTGTTTGGGTATCCAGATTCTTTTCTTATGGAATCTCCAAATTCCATCTATTCCTTGTTCTAATTCCTTAATCATTCCTTTAAATTTTTCAGCATCATCCTTGATTACTGATTCCTGTATTTCTCTAATTTACTCATTTAAATCTATCTGCAAATTTAATTTAAGAGAACGTACACTTCTTGGCTTTTAATGATACTTTTGACTTAAAGCATCAGCTACTACATTAGCTTTTCCTGCATGATACTAGATATTACAATCATAATCACTAAGAATCTACATCCAGCGTCTCTGTCTCATATTTAACTCCTTTTGCCCAAAAACATATCTTAGACTCTTATGATCAGTGAAAACAGTAAACTTACTACCATAAAGATAGTGTCTCAAAATTTTAAGGGAAAAATTATAGCTCCTAACTCTAAATCATGGGTTGTATAATTCTCATCATATTTCTTAAGTTGTCTAGAGGCATAGGCTATAACCTTTTGATGTTGCATCAACACACATCCATAACCTAATTTAGAAGCATCACAATAGACTATAAAGTCTTCAGTTCCTTCTGGTAATGATAGTATGGGTGCGTTGGTTAACTTTTGCTATAGAATCTTAAAAGCTTCCTCCTGTTTTGGTCCCCATTCAAACTTAATTAATTTGCAGGTCAATTTCGTTAATGGAATGACTATTCTAGAAAAATCTTGAATAAAACGTCTATAATAACCTGCTAGTCCGAGAAAACTTCTCACATCCGTTGGTGATTTAGGGACTTTCCACTTAGTAATCGCCTCGATCTTTGTGGGATCCACATGAATTCCTTCATGATTAACCAGATGTCCAAGGAATTGTACTTCTTGTAACCAAAATTCACATTTTGAAAATTTAGCGTAAAACTTTTCTTTTATCAGCAAATTTAAAAGCGTATGTAGATGCGCTGCATGTTCCTCTTTACTCTTAGAGTAAATAAGAATATCATCTATAAAGACAATTATGAATTTATCCAGATATGGTTTACATATTCTGTTCATCATGTCCATAAATGCGGCTGGGGCATTGGTTAAACCATATGGCATGACTGTAAATTCATAATGACCATAACTTGTTCTGAAAGCAGTCTTAGGAATATCCTCTTCCTGTACTTTCAGTTGGTGATATCCTGAGCGTAAATCGGTCTTAGAAAAAATCGAGCTCCTTGCAGTTGATCGAACAGATCATCGATTCTCGGTAATGGGTACCGATTTTTAATCGTAACCTTGTTCAATTCGCGGTAATCAATGCACATACGCATCGATCCGCCTTCTTCTTGACAAACAAGATTGGTGCTCCCCATGGCGATGAACTAGGCTGTATGAAACCTTTCTCCAGAAGTGCGTCCAACTGTTTCTTCAGTTCCTGCATCTCTGCTAGTGCTAAACGATAAGGTGCTTTAGCAATTGGTGCTGTCCCTGGCAATAGGTGAATTCTGAATTCAACCTCTCTATCTGGTGGTAATCCAGGTAATTCTTCTGGAAAAACATCTGAGAATTTAGATAATACGGGAATATCTTTTAATTCTTTTCCTGTAGTGTTAATGATTATGGAAATTATATACACTAGTGATCCTTTCCTCGCATAACTTGCTGTTTTCATCACAGAGATGAATTTTATAGACCTAGTTGGCTTATCTCCTTTAATTGTGATCTTTTCACCCTTTGGTGAACTTATTTGTATTAACTTTTGATCACATAGAATGCTGGCATGATTGGCTACCAACCAATCCATTCCTAATACTATATCAAATCCAGCCAGATTCATTGGATAAAGGTTAACAATAAAATTATGGTTTAAGATTTCTATTCTTGCTCCCTATAAGATTTCAGTAATCATAATGGATTCTCCATTTGCTGTTTCTACCAAACATTCTTGTTGAAGTTTAGTTAATGGTTGATTGAGAGTTTTGCAAAACGAAGTATTAATAAAACTTTGGTTTGCACAGAGTCAAATAATACTTTAGCAAAAATATCATTAACTAAAAACTTACCAGCAATCACATCCGGAATCATCTTGGCTTCTTCGGCTGTCAGAACAAATGCTCTGGCATTCTTAGTACCTTTGTTGTTTGTTGCTGGAGCTAGTTTCGGACAATTCGGCTTGATGTGCCCCATCTCTCCACAGTTGAAGCATAACTTGTTGCTGGGTTTCCTCCAGCAATCTTCTTCCTTGTGTCAAGACATTTTACAGAAGTTACAATATATGGAGCATTTTCCTGAATGCTTCTTCTTACAGGACTTACAGAAATGTGCAGAGGTAGAACCTATACTTTTCCCATGGTTATTATTTCCATAATGAAATTCTTGGATAAGTTTCTGGGCTAGGTTCTTTCTCTGATTTTCTTCTTGCGTACTACCAATTCATCAGTCAAGGTATTGGCTAATTCTGCTGCTTCTTCTATGGTTAGTGGCCTAGCTACCTTGACTACATGCCTGATCTCACTAATTCATCCCCAGAGGTAACGGGAGATTAATACGGGTTCTGGTGAGGCTAAGGTTGGCACTATTCTAGCATATTCGAAGAATATGGTAGTGTAACCCTTGCAGTCTATTCCAGTCATTCTAAGGTTTAAGAACTTATTAGCAATTTATTCTTTTTCATTAGGAGGACAAGATTTTCTTTCAACCATTTCCTTAAAGTTGATCCATTCCATATTATAAGCTCTGTCACTTCCCTTAGACTGGAGAATAGTATTCCACAATTTTAAGGCTGCATTCTTAAAAAGATTAGAAGCAAACATAATCGTATCTTCATCTGCACATTTGCTTATTTTTAAGACTGCCTTTGTCTTTTCTATCCAACGTAAAGCTGCAATGGCTCCTTCATTGCCAGAGAATTCTATTGGTTTGCAAGACCAGAATTCTTTGTAAGAACAACCATATGACATGGTTCTTCTTCTTTTTGGAATTGGTAATTGGAGTAGCGGTCCATTATATATGCTGTGACTTGGTTCACTAGGTGTTCGTTTACTTCCACTTTTATTATTTTCTGCTTCTTTAACATACTTAATAATATATGGCATAGCATCTCTAATTCCTTGTGCTACTATATGTTGGATGACACTGTTATCTATTTGGTTTTCATTATTATCATTATTTTGGATTTCCTGATTTTCTTCGTTGTCCATCTGGATTTACAAACATTTATCAGGTATTAATATCACAGAATAAGATTTAATGCAAACAATCAGACAAACAAATTGATCAAAATCATCGAGCATTGCGACATTTACTCTTTTTCATATATATATATATATATATATATATTGTTACAATCTAAAACTGAAATGTAAACACACTACTAGTTATGCATCAGTAGATATTAGGTTACCTATTTTAGTTGATTTGATTTTTTTTTCAAACTACACGCATTTATATATATATATATTATTATTATTATGGGTTGAACTGCATTTCCCGCTCGTCGTATTTCCACACGAGCTTCTCTCCTATCTCTCTCATCCTCTCTCCTCCTTCTATCAATTCCTCACCATAATTGCGGAGTTCCTGCAAATTCTCGTCACTCATGGGTGGTCGTGGTGCGGGTACTGGGTCAGGGTACAAAGGTAACGGTTCTCCATATGGGTACGAATTGTTTAAGATTTCCTGCACATACTGATCAACATTCCAATATGGATCTAGAGGGTTAAGGTTGGTATACTGGGCTATGGGGTTTGGTATTGGGTCTCCCTATGGATAGAGTTCATGGTAATCCCTATGGTCATCATTCCATGGATCATATGCTAGAGGATTGGGTGCTGGGATTCTAGGTATCTCGTCAGGGTCAAAGGCTGGTATTGGAAATTCGTTTCCTGGGTTATGCTCTATCTCCATTGGTTGAGTTGGGAACAGTGGCAATGGTTGTGGTGCGATTATTTGGTCAAGGTTTGGATCGGCTGCAGTGGTAGCTAATATGTGGAAGTTGGCCAAACGTCTATTAACTAAGTCTTGTGTCTGGGCATTAACTTCCCTATTAGCTGCTGCTAAAGCCCTTTGTTGCTGCAACTTTCTCATTCGCTTTCTCCTCTCGTGTGCTCCCCGACTGAACCATCCTCTTTTTTTCGAAGGGAATGGTTCTTCAGATTGCGCCTTAAATATGAAAATCCCCTCTTCTGTATCAGCAGAATACCCCAAAGGAGTAGGATGTGATGCGGTTCCTTCACTTTTGGGAGAACTATCTAGATGACGGTAGATGTCAAACGTACCTTGCTCACTCATACTGTAAACTAACAAATTGTCAAATAACACAAAACAATAATATACATGTATGCACATAGTCACATAGATTATTTCCTAACATAATTGACAAATTTTGGTTTCAGCAGAACACTTATGTGGCTTAAATCAGTGGCTGTAGCACTGATACCACTCTCTGTCGCAACCCTCGACCCCTGCCCCAGGAGGCGGGCGGCCTCGAGCTCACAGATTTAGTGCTACGTACTGACCAGGGTTTGACGCGGGCCGCGTAGCCCTTAGGTTACTCTTACGCGGGCCACGAGAAAGTCAGGTTTCAGCACTATAAGTAAAGGCCATCAGATCTTCAGTCGAACTCGCTCACAACTATTTTCTTTCTCTCAAATCTGAATTATAGGTATAATACTCGGGTATTATACCCCCCTAAATAGCGAAGTTCTGCTTCGTTGTAAGTATTATAACCCCTGGATACGTATTAGATACGCTGCCCGATTGATCTAGGGTTCCGTAATGGCTGTCGTGGTTCTGCCCGACGTAGTCGTTGGAATGCCGTCTCGGGGAGGGTATTACTAATGTTAAAATGAGTTATTATACTAACGCGTGTGCATTTGTGTAAATTATAGATTGTCACCAGGAAACCCTTACAGAAAATCTAAGACAGCAATGTGAGTTGATCCGCTTTTTGTTAACCTTTTTGTAAATTGTTTTTACAAAACCTCACATAATTAATTATATTCGAAGCAGTTATTGAGTATTTGTAAGAATACAATTATCATGAGTATGTTGGGGTTTTGTATACAAAATTTGTTACCACCTGGTCAAGGAGTAACATTTCCACAAGTCGGTCTGACAGTACCATGGATGTTAATTGGTATAACTTGGAAACAAATATAATTGCGAGATCGCGCTCAATACTGTATAATGGTTTTTATTTAAACTTAATTAAATTGGGATTCACTCACTAGTATTTCCCATTGACAAAATGTTTTTAAAACGCGCTTCAGGTAACAAATTGTGAAAGCCAAATAGAAGCCAGCTGGACAGCACCGAAGGCTTGGAAAAGTGGCAATAAAGTTACCTAAAAATAAAATAGATGTTTTTATTTAGAGTTAATAGCCAAAATGGTCCCTGAGGTTTGCTCACTTTTGCCACTTAGCCATCGTCATCCCAAAAAAAAAACCCTAACAGCAGGCTTGACAAAAAAGGGACTTGATTCTTAGCAGCCTTCATACAAGCTTCACACAACCTGGAAGTCTGCAATTAAATCAAATCGATCAAAAAAAACCCTAACATCGTCTTCAATCAAATCGATAAAAAAAAACCCTAACAGCAGCCTGCAACTCCTCCACAGCCTACAATTAAATCAAATCGATCAAAGTCATCTTCATCACTATAGCCGCTGCCGAAACTTCGAACCTCCTTCATCAGCATCAATCAATCAGCTGTTCATCTTCATCATCGACAACTTCAGCGATTCATCATCACAACTTCAGCGATTCATCATCGGAGTTCCTTTCTCTCTCCTCTCCTGAACATACGTGTGTGCAGGCCTGAAATCGGAGTGTCGGCTGTCACCGGAAAACGGAGATGGTCGCCGGTAAACGAGGAAGGAGGTGTGGGTGTGACTGTTGGATGGGATGACGCCGGAGTGGCGGTGGTGAGAAGGGGGAGGAGGTGGCGGTGGTGGTGGTGCTATAGAGAGAGAGAATAGAGAGAGCTGATCTGGTTCTTGATCTGCTTTGAGATCTGGGTTCTTGATCTGAGTTTTTATAATAATTCATAAAAATGACTAAAATACCCCTGCACAAAAGGACAAAATAGGTTGGTTTCAACACTAAAAAAGGGGGTTTTTGAATTTTGGACTAAAATTGCAACAAAATGCAAACCTCAGGGACCCAGATTTAAAATTTTTGGATTTTGGACTAAAGTGGCAAAATTGAGTAAACCTCAGGGACCATTTTGGCTATTAACTCTTTTATTTAATAAAATAGGATTTATTCCTATGAAAACGTGTGTACTACGAACTCGGGTTTTATCCCATATGTTTAATATTATGAAAATGTGGTATTTTACTCTGATCAAATATTTCCTAACTACGGTCCTGAAGAAAATTCTGCTGCCAAATTAGACAATAACACGATACCACCGAAACTGGCTCGCGGCCGCCCGTTCCCGAGGATTAGGGATCGGGGGTTGTGACAGAAGGTGGTATCAGAGCTAAGCCACTGATTCAGCCAGAGAAGCGTTCTGCTGACATCAAAATTCAATCTGTTAGGAAATAAATTGTGGGAATACGTGCATAATTGTATTTAATTGTTATGTGGGGGGGGGGGGGTAGTTGCACGGACCTCCCATCCGCCGGAGTATTGCAACTCCGCAAGCTAGCTTAGCCCCATAGCTGCCTGGCGGTGATTACCCACGGTATGAGTGACCAAGGACCATCTGACGCGAACCGTCAATTGTCTGGTTCTCCTAGAAGCGAAGGCACCTCCTCTTTTCAGCCTGCCCTCTCGGGGTACTCTGCAGATACAGAAGAAGGAATCTTTGTGTTTAAGGCTCAGTCAGAAGAGCCATTTCCTCAGAAAAAGAGGGGATGGTTCAGTAGAGGGGCACACGAGCGTAGAAAATGTATGAAAAAGCTACAAGACCAGAGAGCACTAGCAGCAGTCAAGAGAGAGACAGATGCCTATGCCCAGGACATGATCAATAGGGGAGTTGCCAACATCCACATCTTAGCAACCACTGCAGCTGACCCTAATCTGGAGCAAATAATAGCACCCAACCACAACCACCAATCCCTGACCAACCGATGGAGATAGAAAACCCTGAAAATCAAGTAGAGATGCATGATTTCAACCTGGAAGAAATACCTAGGGTACCATCACGAAATCCCTTAAACCCAAATTACGACCCCTGGTGGGATGACGTTAGGGACTATGTGCAACGCTACCCGATACATGAAGACACACCCATGCATAATTTAGGAGCCTACCCAGGTATGGATCATTTAGATCCCTATTACCACGATGAATACATTAGGGAGATTTTAGAAGATCCTTACCGATTCCAGGCACCTACACCTCCATACCAGGAACCCGCACCCCAGATTCTAAACCCAGTCCTAGAACCTGGACCCCCAATGAGTGCAGAAAACGTACAAGAACTTAGGACATTTGGTGAGGAAATTTTAGAAAGTAGTGAACGAATGAGACAGGTGGGAGAGCGACTCGTCTGGAAGTATGACGAGCGCAATACGGATTTCTGGATAAATCCATATCCGTGAATGTGAGAATGGAAACGGTAATAATAATAATAAAATAATATGATATGTGTGTATGTGTATGAAAAAAAAAACTACGGATGCCTATTATTAGTAGTGTAGTTTTAAATTTCAGTCGGTATTGTAATTTTTAATTCAGTACTAGTGTGTAATAGATGCATAATATATGAATAGAGTAAAGTCGCAATGATCGACGCTTTTGGATAAAATGCGTGTCATGTGATTGACTATATTAAATATTATTTGTGATATTAATATGTGGTAAATTTTTAAAAATTCAGATGGCCGATGAAGGAAATCAAGGAAATCTGAATAATGATAACCAGAGTAACATTAATTTGGTTAATGAGAATCCAAGCGTCAATAACAACGGAAACCAAGTGGATAATAGTGCCATCCAACACATAGTGGCACAAGGAATTATAGATGCAATGCCATTTATTATTCAAACGGTTCAAGAAGCGAATAATAAAAGTAAACATAGCAGTAAGCGACCAACTGAACCAGGACACAGCGTGAACAATGGACCTGTACTTCAAGCGCCCATTCCTAAAAGAAGAAGAACCATGCCTTATGGTTGTTCTTACAAAGAATTCTAGTCCTGCAGACCAATGGAATTCTCGGGCAATGAAGGACCCATTACAGCTCTACGGTGGATAGAAAAGACTGAGGCAGTTTTAAAAATAAGCAAGTGTGCTGAAGAAGATAAGATAATGTTTGCTTCTAATCTATTTAAGAACTCAGCCTTAGAATGGTGGAACACTATCCTCCAATCAAGAGGAAGTGATAAGGTATACAACATGGAATGGGAAGAATTTAAAAATACGGTAGAAAGGAAATTTTGCCCTCCCAATGAAAAGGAACAGATAGCAAATAAATTGCTGAACCTAAGAATGACCGGGGTAGATAGTAAGGGTTATACTACCACATTCTTTGAATATGCTAGAATAGTACCAACCCTTGCATCACCAGAGCCGGTATTAATCTCCCGTTACATCTGGGGATTAATTGGAGAAATCAGACATGTAGTCAAGGCAGCTAGACCCCAAACCATAGAAGAAGCTGTAGAACTAGCCAACACCTTGACAGATGAGCTAATCCGTACTAGGGAAGAAGACCAGAGGAGAAACCTAGCCCAAAGGCTTACTCAAGAATTCCGTTCTGGAAATTTCAACTGTAGGAATATAGGTTCCACCTCTGCACCATTCTGCAAGGTCTGCAAGAAAAAGCATTCAGGAAAATGCTCCACTCTGTGTAATTTCTGTAAGATGCCAGGACACAAGGAAGAAGATTGCAGGAGAAAATCCAGTAATGGACTATGCTTCAACTGTGGAGAAAAAGGTCATATCAAGCCGAATTGTCCAAAATTGGCTCCAGGTGTGAACAACAAGAACACTAAAAATGCTAGAGCATTTGTTCTGACTGCAGATGAAGCCAAGATGATTCCAGATGTGATAGCTGGTACGTTTTTAGTTAATGATGTTTTTGCTACAGTATTATTTGACTCTGGTGCAAACCAAAGTTTTATTAATACCTCATTTTGCAAACTTCTAAATCAGTCATTAACTAAACTACCACAAGAATGTCTAGTAGAGACAGCAAATGGAGAAACGGTTAAGATTTCTGAAATCTTGCAGGGAGCAAGAATAGAATTTTTAAACCAAAAGTTTATTGCAAACCTTTATCCCATGAATCTGGCAGGATTTGATGTCGTTTTAGGAATGGATTGGTTAATAGCCAATCAAGCCAGTATTTTATGTGATCAAAAATCAATTCAAGTAAATTCACCAAAGGGTGAAAAGATCACAATTAAAGGAGATAAACCATCTAGAGCCACTAAATTCATCTCTGTGATGAAAACTGCAAGCTATATAAGAAAAGGGTCTATAGTGTATTTGATTTCCATAATCACTAACACTAAAGGAAAAGAATTAAAAGACATTCCAGTAGTGTCTCAGTTTTCAGATGTATTTCCGGAAGAATTACCAGGGCTACCACCGGACAGAGAGAATCCATCTATTACCTGGAACAGCACCGATTGCTAAAGCACCTTACCGTTTGGCACCAGCCGAAATGCAGGAACTGAAGAAACAATTAGACGAATTATTGGAAAAAGGATTTATACAGCCGAGCTCATCACCGTGGGGAGCGCCGATTTTATTTGTTAAAAAGAAGGACGGATCAATGCGTATGTGCATTGATTACCGTGAATTGAACAAAGTCACGATTAAGAACCGGTACCCATTACCAAGAATCGATGATCTGTTCGATCAACTGCAAGGAGCTCGATTTTTCTCTAAAATCGATTTAAGGTCAGTATATCATCAATTAAAGGTACAGGAAGAGGACATTCCTAAAATTGCATTTAGAACAAGGTATGGTCATTATGAATTTACTGTCATGCCATTTGGTCTAACCAATGCCCCAGCCGCATTTATGGACATGATGAACTGAATATGTAAGCCATATTTGGATAAATTCATAATTGTCTTTATAGATGATATTCTAATTTACTCTAAATGTAAAGAGGAACATGCAAAGCATTTGCGCGCACTTTTTAGTCTATTAAGAAAGGAAACGCTTTATGCTAAGTTTTCAAAGTGTGAATTTTCGTTAGAACAAGTACAGTTTCTTGGACACCTAGTGAACCATGAAGGAATTCATGTGGATCCAACAAAGATCGAGGCAATTACTAAATGGAAAACCCCTGAGTCACCAACTGAAGTTAGAAGTTTCTTAGGATTGGCCGGTTATTATAGAAGATTTATTCAAGATTTTTCTAGAATAGCCATTCCTTTAACTAAGTTAACCTGTAAATCCATTAAGTTTGAATGGGGACCAAAACAAGAAGAAGCATTTAGACTTCTTAAGCAAAGACTAACCCATACACCCATACTAGCATTACCAGAAGGAACTGAAGACTTTGTAGTCTATTGTGACGCTTCTAAATTAGGTTATGGATGTGTGTTGATGCAACGCCAAAAGGCTATAGCTTATGCGTCTAGACAACTTAAGAATCATGAAGAAAATTATTCCACCCATGGTTTAGAGTTAGGAGCTATAATTTTTGCCCTTAAGATTTGGAGACATTACCTTTATGGTAGTAAGTTTACCATATTCACTGATCATAAAAGTTTAAGGTATGTTTTCGGGCAAAAGGAATTGAATATGAGACAAAGGCATTGGATGGAGATGCTTAGTGATTATGATTGTGATATCCAGTATCATGAAGGAAAAGCAAATGTAGTGGCAGATGCTTTAAGCCGAAAGTGTCACGAAAAGCCAAAAAGGGTACGTTCTCTTAAACTAAATCTACAAGTAGATTTAAATGATCAAATCAGAAAGGCACAAGAATCAGTAATCAAGGAGGATACTGAAAAATTGAAAGGTATGCTAAACGAATTAGAACAAGGAACAGATGGAATCTGGAGATTCCATAAGAAGAGAATGTGGATACCTAAATTAGGAAACCTACGTCATCGTATATTAGAAGAAGCCCAGAAGTCTAAGTATACGATGCATCCTGGAAGTGATAAGATGTACCAGGATTTAAGAAAGAATTTCTGGTGGATAGGAATGAAAAAGGACATAGCAGCCTATGTTTCTAAATGTTTAAGTTGTTCACAAGTTAAAGCTGAACACCAGAAACCCTCAGGTCTGTTGCAACAGTTAGAAATGCCAGTGTGGAAATGAGAATTAATAACAATGGATTTTGTTACTAAATTACCCAAAACAAAGAAAGGAAATGATACAATCTGGGTGATTTTAGATAGGCTAACCAAGTCAGCTCATTTCCTACCAATGAAAGAAACTTTCAGTATGGAACAGTTAGCTAAATTATATGTAAATGAAATAGTTTCATTACATGGAATACCTTTATAAATTGTTTCTGATAGAGATAGCTGTTTTACCTCTCATTTTTGGTCAAGTTTCCAAAAAGCAATGGGAACCAAGTTGAATCTAAGCACAGCTTATCATCCTCAAACAGACGGACAAAGTGAAAGGACAATCCAGACGATGGAAGACATGCTTAGAGCTTGTGTAATTGATTTCGGAGGTAATTGGGACGGTCACTTACCTTTAATAGATTTTTCTTGCAATAATAGTTATCACATAAGTATCAATGCTACACCATTCGAAGCACTTTATGGACGAAAGTGCCGAACCCCAGTCTGTTGGGTAGAAATTGGGGAAAAACAACTATCTAGACCCGAGATAGTACAAGAAACAACCGACAAGATCATTCAAGTCAAGGAACAACTGAAAGCAACACGAGATCAACAGAAGAGCTATGCTGATAACCGACGCAAACCATTGGAATTTCAAGTAGGAGATAAAGTATTGTTAAAAGTCTCTCCTTGGAAAGGAATGGTAAGATTCATCAAACAGGTAAAGCTAAGTCCCAGGTATGTTGGACCTTTTGAGATTATTAGAAGAACAGGACCTGTAGCCAATCAGCTACAACTGCCAAAGGAAATGGCAGGAATACATGATGTATTTCATGTATCAAATCTCAAGAAATGCTTAGCCGATGAACCACTAATGGTACCTCTCAAGGACATAGAGGTAAATGAACAACTCAAGTTTGTAGAAAGGCCTCTACAGATTGAAGACAGGAAAGTCAAGAACCTCAAGCATAAGAGACTAGTTCTGGTCAAAGTAAAGTGGGACTCCAAAAGAGGACCTGAGTACACATGGGAGCTTGAATCTGAAATGCAAAGAAAGTATCCACACTTATTCCAGTAGATCTCGAGGACGAGCTCTAAAACAAGGTGGGGAGGATATAACAATCCTCAAGAAAACGACACCCTTGAATTATTTCCGACACCCTAATATATTTTAAAATACCCCAATATGTCTTAAAATACACCCCATACGTGAAAACGGGCCCCGAATACCTTAAATATTATCAAAATTAATTAAAAATCTGATTTTTGGGTTTGAAGCGGGCCGCGTAAGCCTCACCTCAACTCTTACGCGGGCCGCGTAAGATCAAAAATGGTGGCGCAGCCCGGTGAAGACACGTGTCATCATCGTGGCGAGTCTAGTGCTGACTCAGATCAGCTACGCGCTGACCAGGGTTTGACGCGGGCCGCGTAGCCCTTAGGCTACTCTTACACGGGCCGCGAGAAAGTCAGGTTTCAGCACTATAAGTAAAGGCCATCAGATCTTCAGTCGAACTCGCTCACAACTATTTTCTTTCTCTCAAATCTGAATTATAGGCATAATACTCGGGTATTATACCCCCCTAAATAGCGAAGTTCTACTCCGTTGTAAGTATTATAACCCCTGGATACGTATTAAATACGCTGCCCGATTGATCTAGGGTTCCGTAACGGCTGTCGTGGTTCTGCCCGACGTAGTCGTTGGAATGTCGTCTCGGGGAGGGTATTACTAATGTTAAAATGGGTTATTATACTAACGCGTGTGCATTTGTGTAAATTATAGATTGTCACCCGGAAACCCTTAAAGAAAATCTAAGACAACAATGTGAGTTGATCCGCTTTTTGTTAACCTTTTTGTAAATTGTTTATACAAAACCTCACATAATTAATTATATCTGAAGCAGTTATTGAGTATTTGTAAGAATACAATTATCATGAGTATGTTGGGGTTTTGTATACAAAATTTGTTACCACCTGGTCAAGGTGTAACATTTCCACAAGTCGGTCTGACAGTACCATGGATGTTAATTGGTATAACTTGGAAACAAATATAATTGCGAGATCGCCCTCAATACTGTACAATGGTTTTTATTTAAACTTGATTAAATTGGGATTCGCTCACCAGTATTTCCCACTGACAAAATGTTTTTAAAACGCGTTTCAGGTAACAAATTGTGAAAGCCAAATAGAAGCCAGCTGGACAGCACTGAAGGCTTGGAAAAGTGGCAATAAAGTTACCTAAAAATAAAATAGATGTTTTTATTTAATAAAATAGGATTTATTCCTATGAAAACGTGTGTACTACGAACTAGGGTTTTATCTCATATGTTTAATATTATGAAAATGTTGTATTTTACTCTGATCAAATATTTCCTAACTACGGTCCTAAAGAAAATTCCGCTGCCAAATTATGTAGGATCGTTGTTAGAGCCGACTGAGTCGTTCAGAAGAGTTTTATATCCGGTTCAAAGGCGGAATCAGTGAACTGGACTTGAAAACAGCTTAATACTCTTAAATCTGTTACTTATATTGATTTTAACATCAATTACAACCTGAACAGATTTTGGCAGCACTTCGTTACAGATTCAGAAGTCGTACCAAATGAAACTACAAGTGCACTATATGTCTATATATAGGAGTCTGATTTCGCTCCTAATGACATTGAACACTTTCGGGCAAAATCAGATGTTTCTGATTTCGCTCGAAATGACTCTTTGCCATTTGGAGCGGAATCAACATCTTAAACTCTAAACTTTGATTCTCGAAACTCGTGCACTGGAAATCCTATCCAATCCTATTACATGATACAAGACGAAGTCAATAGACGTATTGCACTAACAGACTCCCCCTCGGATATTGACGAAGTCTTCAGTGTCTAGTCTCCAATATGACACATCTTCGGTCTTGATCATTCTGCCTTCTCATTCAAGTTGTAACATTATAAGCATCTAACAATCCTTTTCTTCTTCTATCAGCTTCAAGTTCCCCCTTTCGTCAAGCTTCCGTGCTTTGGGATCGACACCTAGCTATCCATCTACAAGCTCCTCCGTGATTCAAGCTTGTCTTCAGACTCCCCCTTAGACTCTGCTCTCGGGATCGTAATCTGGACTATCTGCAATCACTCAAACATCTATAAATACAATGTTTTTTATATCATCAATCAAATTCTCTAATTCACTCCCCTTATCAACAAACTAAAAAATTTAGCAGCATTAAAGAATCCAACTCCCTCACAGTTAATCATCCAAGTCCAAATTAATGACCTTGGAGATATCACAAACTGTTTTTGATTTTTGTTAAAAATTCAAGTTTCAAATTAATGAACTTGTTTTATTATTAGAAACACAATCAGCTTACTTAGATTTTGAAACTCAGTATTTCAGACATCGGTTGTCGAAAATAAAACAGAATCAAAATCTTTTTGTATTTTCTGAAATTTAAAGCAGTAAAGAAATATGTACAAACATATTTACAGACAATATTTTTGTTTGAGTATGCGTCAGAGAATCATATCAGTTTTTGACAAGTCACAAGTACCGTTGAGCTTAGTTACACATTAAGAATTAAACAATTCACTTAGATTGTCGATATACTTGTCCACTTAAATTTTCACACAAAGTTCAACTGATTCAGGATACGAATTAGGTGTTTTAAGAACTTAAACCCATTCATGTGTCCCACCTCTTGAATATACTCCCGTATCCAGATCCCAATATTCAGTCTTACAGGTGAGTATACCTAGATGATATATGTAAGGGGAATAAATTATAGTACGAAACCGTGAGAGCTCAGGTCAGAACTTCCGTTCAGCAGAGAGATGACGGCTCGACTTTTGGTGTGTCCCCTTTAGAGGATCTTTTGTTACAACAGCAAGGACTATCAATTTTGACCTTAGGCATTTCGACACAATAATTTTCATTCAATGCTGGAAACTCTTTGTCATTTTTCACAAAAATCTTTTCAACTTTTACTTTAACTTTTTCATCTTTTTCAAAAATCACTTGTTTCTTTGCACTCCATTTTTGACCTTTAGGAGTACCACGTTTGTAAAAATGTGAATCTTTTTGAACACTTTGTTTTTGAACAACTTTTGGTTTCCAAAATTCTTGTGATTTTGTCATATCAACAGATGTTTTCCAACTTTGTGTTGTTCTAAATCTGGGTGTATGAGAATTCCAGGTCTGTCTAGAATCGAACCTATACAGGTTTGACTTCCAATTTTGATTCGAAGCAAACTTGTTTGTGTTGTACCTCCAAGTTTGTTTTGAGTCAAATCTGGTTGACCTTTGTCTTACATTCTTAGATTTTTGTTTCTCAGCATCAATCTTCTTTAAGTCAACATCCACAGGTTTCAGATTTGGACACTTGCGAGCAAGATGTCCTTTTTGATCACATTTGAAACATGTTCTCATGGACACATCTTTGACCTGTGATTGTTGCTTTTTCTTTTTAGCAAAGAACTCATCATTAGTCTGTCTCAATTTGAGTTCTTTTTCTTCTGCTAAACTGTCTCCTTGAACAAAACTCATGTTTGCCTGAAAAATTTGAGTTTCATTTCTTTTCCAACCTTGTTTCTTCTTATAACCCAACCCAGCCTTCGTGTTTTTCTTCTTGAAACTAGGTTTGTTATACGAACCTCTATGACTCTTACCAGCAAACTTTGAAATCTCAGACTTCTCAATCTCAACCATTTTGAAAACTTTATCAACCTTTTCTGAAATCACATTCTGAATCGGGAATACAACATCTAAGAACAATTTGTCCGATCCAATCATGGTATAAACCAATCCTTTTGAATCATCATTCAAACTTTTCTCGGATTTTGTGTTTTTCAGATAACTATCATGAAGATTTCCTTCATCTTCATCCTGTGATTCAGATTTACCTGTATCAATCGACTTTTCTTTCAACACACTTTCAACAACTTTACCTACCACCTCTGAATCATGAGAATCATCAGATTTGGAATAGGTTATATCAATGTTGTCCGGCAATTGATCTACCATGTTGAAAGCTTTTTCGACCTTTTCATCATCGTAAAATGCAAATTTTCCCGGTGGTGGAACTTGATGAAACTCTGAGCCAATGCCTTTCTTGTTTTGCTCAGACTCACCATCTCCCGGTTTTATATTAAAAATTCGTTCAAGCACATATGACGACACGTGATAACTCTTCAACTTGTTGTTATCCTGTTCTAAATCAGCAATCTGTCGCTTTAGCTTAGCAACATCCTCAATATAAGAATTAACAACATCTTGTTTTATAGAATACATTCGTTTAAGTTCTTTAGTTGTTTCAGAAAGATAATTCATTCTTGATTGAGCATATTTCATTTCATCTTTCACTTTTTCGTATGACTCTTTCGTAATATGATATGCTAATTTCATTGAGTCATATTCTTTCTTCATTTCTTGACAAGCAATTTCTTTTTGTGAACATTCTTCTGTCATTTTAGAAACATTTTCTTTCAAAACTTCATTTTCTGTTCCTAATTTTTTACATTTTTCTGAAAGTTTTTCATCATTTTCTTTTAAAACTTTTTCTTTTTCTAGCATTTCTTTGCATTTTTCTTTAAAAATGTTTTCAATTTTAGTGAATTCAATATCTCTTGTTTTGAATTGCTCATCTTTTTCAGTACAAGCTCTGCACAGTTCCATGCATTTCTTGCACTGATCAATCGTTTTTAAGATTTTAGAATCAAACCTCAGTGATTGGCACTTCGGTGTTTGATACAGTTGCCTCAGTTTGCTTCTGATCAGCATCATCTTGCTTTTCTTCAACACCGACTTCATCACAAACATTACCAGCTTCCAAATTCTCATTCTTTACTTCTTCTTCGATCTGATGTTCTTCAGTACCAGCTTTCTCAACCTCTTCATTCACAACAACTTTTTCTTCAATCTTTTCTGTCTCACCAACTTTCAAAACTTCCTCTTTCACAACTTCAACTTCAACCTCAACCACTTCAACTTTAACCTCTTCAGCAGTTTTCTTCAGATTGTTCACCATTTCTTCAACACTCTTTTTCATTCTCTCTTCATCCCTTTTTCTCAGACACGATGTCATGGCATATCTGATTTCCTTTTCATGCCTTTTAGCATATGTGTAATCTTTCAACACATTTCTATAATATTCAGCTCTCAAAGGAATTATGAAAAGAACATCATCAAAGATTATATCTTTCTTTGGAACAACTGGTTCTCCTTCTCTGTTGAAGTAACACTCTCTCTTTTTATCCCATCTTCTGTTACTCACTGCACTCTCATACTCTTCTTGCATTTCATCCATTCTGTTCAACACAATGTTTCTTTCTCTGTAGGTCTTTTCTTCCAGAATCCCTTCTCTGGTTTTCTCCTTCATTTTAGCTTTATCTTTATCTTCATTGTTCTCTTCACGGATTTCAGCAACAAAAACAAACTTTCTTTCCTCTGTTATAGTTTTCCCATGAGCTGTTTTTCGAACATTCTCCAAACGATCTTCTTCTGGACATATCTCAGACCAATCAAAACCTTCATCATCTTGAATTACAAAACAAGCTCTCGATTTAGGTTTATCTTCAATCATCTTAGGCTCTTCTCTGCTTCGATGGTAGATTGCCTTTCGGTAGTAATCATCATTGAATGGATGTTCATTTCCACCAATTGCAGAATTAGTGCATTCTCTCTTGAAATAACCTTTTTGTTTACATTTGAAGCAGGTCACCTTGGATTTGTCGAATCCAAGTTTAGTTGACGGACCACCCAATGATTGCTTTCCTGTAATCTCCATATATCTCTGAGCTCTTCGGATGCAACTTGCTAAGCACCAACGAATGTCAATGAGCTCCATCTCTTTCGGATCAATCTGGTCGTAGTCTTCTTTGGTTAATTCAGAGTTTCCAATTTTTCCAGCTACAAGACCTTCATACGATTCCAAAACAGATGCAAGGAAACTCATTTGCTGCTTAGCTGCATTGATACTCATCGACGGAGAATTCTTCAGTTTGAGAGCAATGTTGCATAGAATCTCCTCAGCTTCATCAGGATTTGATTTTGAAGATGAATGATATCCAGAATGATGACTTGTTGAAGTTGTTTGAGGTTCTTTCATCTTCTCACCACTGAATGCTGTCTTTGGTGAACCAACACCTTTCTCCGAAGGTACACTGCCTTTGTAATACAATCCAACATTCTGTTGATGTGAAGAACCAGTCATTTTGCTTTGCTTTTGTAGCTGCAGATCATGACTCTCTATCTTTTCAAACAATGCATCAAGAGAAATTGTATCATATAAAGAATCATTTTTCAAAATAAACACAAACGTTTGCCACTGATCAGCTCGTGGTAACGCTTCAATCACTTTATCTATACGTTCCTCTCTTGTTTTCACTATCTCAAATCTCTCAAGTTCAATTTTAAGATGACAAAATCTCTCAATCATTTGTCTCACTGTCTCTCCTTTTAGACTATCAAACAGATCAAATTCTTTTTTAAGTAAAGCAATCTTGTTCTTTTTTATCTGTTTACCCCCCCTCAGCTTTAACACGTAAAGCTTCCAACACGTAAAGCTTCCCAAACCGATTTAGATGATCCATCATGATTCAGCAATGCAAAAATATCATTTCTGATTGCAGACTGGATCAAAGCAATCATTCTTTGTTCGACAGCAAACTCAGATTTATCTTCTCTTGATAACTTCTTGAATGGAAGTTCTTCGCCTTTATCATCTTTTGGCCTTTCGTATCCAAACTCTAAACAAAACCAGCTTTCGTGAGCATACGCTTTCGCCCAATTGAGAAAACGTTCTTTCCACCATGTATAATCTTCAATGCTCTCCAGAGTTGGTGGCTTTGAGTGTGTTCCATAGAAGTTATCATGCTTGATGTTCTCATTGATAGCTTTTGTAATGGTTTTTGGTGTAACATTTGCAATCTCGGACGATTCGAATGTGAATGCATTGAAAAATGTGTTGTAGAATTCTTCAGCCATGATGTAAACCTGAACAGATAATCAAACAAACACTTATCAGTACAAACAATATCAAATAAACTGAAACAGACTGACACTCGATTGTCGTGAAATAATCTTGACACGAAAAATCCTTTTTCAAGCGAAATAGGAAACTCAAACGAAATCACTTTGTTTGATAACACAAGCGAAATCACAAGTCGACTAGTTGAAGCGAAATCAGTTGATTAACACTTCGAGCAGAATCAGATGTGTAACACTTCGAGCGGAATCTGTTTAAAGACTGTTTGGAGCGAAATCTTAGATATTGTATCCAGGAGCGAAATCAGCAAGAAACAATTGGAGCGAAATCAGAATGTGGTAAACTGGAGCGGAATCAGACTTCTGTTTGGAGCGGAATCAGACTTCAGGGCTGACACAGACAACTTGGAGCGAAATTAGAAAAATGGTCTCCTGGAGCGGAATCAACCACTTATCACGAGCGAAATCAGAAATATGTTGAAGCTGAGACACTTTTTGGAGCGGAATCAGCAACTAAACATTTCGAGCGGAATCAGTTTGGAGGTCCATTTTGTCCATTTTTAGTCCGTATTTTAACATGAAACTTTCAAGGGTTTGTCTATGTCCAATATTAAACAGTTTGTGAAAATTTGAACCAGTTTTGACCGTTAAATCTCGTTCTGATGAAGAAAGAAGTGTAGAAAAGAGAAATTTCAATGAAATTCAGCTGTAAACTGCAAAACTCCTCCAACTAGCTCTGATACCACTTGTAGGATCGTTGTTAGACCCGACTGAGTCGTTCAGAAGAGTTTTATATCCGGTTCAAAGGCGGAATCAGTGAACTGGACTTGAAAACAGCTTAATACTCTTAAATCTGTTACTTATATTGATTTTAACACCAATTACAACCTGAACAGATTTTGGCAGCACTTCGTTACAGATTCAGAAGTCGTACCAAATGAAACTACAAGTGCACTATATATAGGAGTCTGATTTCGCTCCTAATGACATTGAACACTTTCGGGTGGAATCAGATGTTTCTGATTTCGCTCGAAATGACTCTTTGCCATTTGGAGCGGAATCAACATCTTAAACTCTAAACTTTGATTCTCGAAACTCGTGTACTGGAAATCCTATCCTATCCTATTACATGATACAAGACGAAGTCAATAGACGTATTGCACTAACAAATTAGACAATAACACGATACCACCGAAACTGGCTCGCGGCCACCCGTTCCCGAGGATTAGGGATCGGGGGTTGTGACAATGAAACTTGTGATTCATGTGCAAGAGCAAAATTTACTAGACTACCATTTCTTCCTAGTTATATCAAATCAAAAGAATGTTTTAACCTTTTACACTGTGACATATGGGGAAGATACCGTACGCCCTCTTTGAATGGAGAAAATTATTTTTTAACTAGGGTCGATGACTTTAGTCGATCAGTTTGGGTGTACCTTTTGAAACGGAAATCGGATGCCAGTGATCGTCTAATTAGCTGCCATAAAATGATCAAAACTCAATTTGATAAAAGTGTTAAACGGGTTCGATGTGATAATGGAGGTGAGTTCACGTCAAACCAAATGATGACCTTCTACAGTCAAGAAGGGATATTACTTGAAACCACATGTCCTCATACCCCGCAACAGAACACAGTTGTTGAGCGGAAGCATCGACACCTACTTGAAACTGCAAGGGCACTAAAATTTGAGGCAAAGTTGCCATCAACCTTTTGGGGGAGAATGCATCCTGACCGCCACTTATTTTATAAATAAGCTACCATCCACGACCATTGATAACAAGACGCCTTATGAGATAGTTTACATTCATAAACATGCTTATGACCACATGAGAGTTTTTGGCTGTCTTGCGTACTATCGAAGCACTGAAACGAGAGGCGACAAGTTTGAATAAAGAGGGAGACCTGGGATATTTTTAGGATATTCTTATGGGACAAAGGGGTGCAAAGTTTTCGACATTAAAAATAGCAAAATGATAGTTTCAAAAGATGTGAGATTTGTTGAGAACATCTTCCCGTATAACAAAGCCAACACTCGTCTGGAATAAGAGGAACCATAAATATATAAGGTCCCGCCTTGGTATTTCCACACACATGCTGAACCAATCACGAATGAAAGGAATGATGTGGAGGAAATCATCACAGAAGAAAACGATTCTCCCCAAAATGAGGTAAACATACCAAGGCAAGACCACTTTGATAATGAATTCGGTCATGAAACAGGCCCAATGGATGAGACATGCCCAACAGATAATCTCGGGCCAACTCATGAAGAGGGAATAGAGGCCAGTGGCATGCAAGTCCAAGAACCGGTTAGAGAAAAAAAAGCAGATCACAACCGCAACATCTCAATGACTATGTTGTCCATCTTCCATCATCCATAGATCCATCGCAACCCATGTCCGATCAAAGTTCCTCTACGGTACATCCAATTGCCAATTTCATTTCTTATAATAATAATTCTCACAAAGCCTTTTTGGCGGCCATCAGTTCTAACGATGAGCCAAAGACCTTTAAACAAGTTGTGCAGAATCCCAACTGGAAAGAAGCTATGAAACAGGAGATTCAAGCACTTGAACAAAATGGTACATGGACCCTTGAAGATTTGCCGAAAGGGAAACATGCCATAGGATCGAAATGGGTGTACAAGTTGAAGTACAAGCCGAAGGGCAAATTGAAAGATATAAGGCGAGATTGGTCGCAAAGGGGTTCACACAAATGGAAAGAATCGATTTTCATGATACCTTCGCACCTGTAGCCAAACTTGTCACCGTTCGAACTCTGCTTGCAGTAGCTATCAAAAGAAGTTGGGTTATTAATCAGCTTGACTTGAACAATGCCTTCTTGCATGGAGAATTAAAAAAAGATATATACATGAGGATACCACAAGGGTTCAAAAAGGGAAATGAAAACAAGGTGTGCCGACTTAGAAAATCCCTTTATGGTCTGAAACAAGCTTCGAGAAACTGGTACCAAAAATTCACCTCTTCCTTACAAAAAATCGGTTTTAAACAGTCTCAAGCCGATTATTCCTTGCTTATTTTCAAATCCAAAGAATCATTTGTCGCGGCACTCATATACGTTGATGACATGATCCTCACAGGAAACGACATTAAAAAGATTGAAGAAACAAAAGCATTCCTTGATGAAAAGTTCAGCATCAAAGACCTTGGCCCTTTCAAGTACTTCTTGGGCATAGAGGTAACACGTACGCGGGAAGGCCTAGTCTTGAGTCAACGAAAATATGTGCTCGACATCCTTGAAGATAGTGGGATGATGGGTTGTCGACCGAGTGCTTTCCCCATGGAGAAAACACGAAACTTGCAATAGATGATGAAGAAGTTAGAGCAGATGCCAATCAATAACGTAGACTTGTAGGCAGACTTTTATACCTACAAGCGTCTAGACCCGACATCACCTACTCAGTTAACGTTCTTAGTCAATTCGTAGGAGATCCACGGGAAAACCATATGGAGGCAGCGATAAGAGGATTAAGGTACTTGAAAGCCATCCCGGGTCAAGGTATACTTCTCCCCAAAGAAGGAGGAACAAACCTGGTTGGGTACACCGACTCGGATTGGCTTGGTTGCCCCGATATGAGAAAATCAAGAAGTGGTTATTTGCTACTGTTAGTGTGTACGTCTGTAGCTTCCGTCAGCATTTAGTCATGTTTTGTATATTTGTGTCCTTTGTAAACAATTATGTAATGTATGTATGCAAGATAGAACGATAACTCAGGAAACGGGACTGTTTTGTAAAGTGTTGACTTTGTTGACCAGTGTCACCCGATCGGATGGGCCATCCGATCGGACAGCTCTCATCTGCTCGGACAACATGTTGTTGGTGCATATGTCTGTCGACTTCGTCTTGTATCGAGTCTTGTTTTAGATTAGATGGATCAGGACACAATATACGAGAAAAATGCCAGAAATGAGTGTGAAGACTATTTCGCACGAAATGGACCAGAGTCTATTTCGCACGAAATGACCTTGTCATTTCGTACGAAATAGCAATGTTCATTTCGCACGAACCATTTCGTGCGAAATACCCTGCCTATAAATATGTGCCTTGTGATCTTCATTTGTAACTTTCTGGTTTCAGAGTTGAACTGCTGCCGAAGTGTCTACTCGCTGTAAAACGTTGTTATATCAATCAAAAGACAGTTTAAAGTGTATTTCAAGCTGAATCAACTTGATACTTTGTTTCCGCCTCTCGTATTGAGTAAAAACTCTTCTGATTTCTACACCTTCTTTTCAAAAAGTAAACAAAATTTCATGGTTAAAATTGCTTGAATTTCTCACATTATAAATGTAACACTGTTTTAACAAAGACTTGAAAGAATTGGATCAAAATTCTAACTAAAATCTGATCAAATTGACAAATATATGGCCGACATGATGACATCAGCAACATTTCGCACGGAATAGATTCATCATTTCGCACGAAATCACTTTGGTGATTCATTTCGCTTGAAATTGTAGTTTATTTCGTTTGAAGTCATCTTGCAGGTCATTTCGTACCAGTTGATCATTTCGCTTGAAGGATCATATTGCATAAAAGTGTATTTCATTTGAAAAGGCTGATTTCGCTTGAAAGTATCTGATTTTGTAAAGCTTGTTATCGAATCATGGAAGAAGAATTTTATAACGCGTTTGCTACTGCTCTGACTACTCCGGCTACCATTACTCAGAGCATGAACATGGAAAATGAAACAGGAACCTTACAAAAACCCCCGAAACTAATGGGAATTGAGGAGTATTATGGTTGGAAAGATCGATTTGAAAACTGGGTTCAAGAAAATCATTTGAGATCTTGGGAATGTATTGAGAAAAAGTATGTTAAACCTCTTACAGATTTGGGAGTCATCAAAGAAATTTCGGAAATGACGGATAAAGAACGAGACATGTACAAAACAGAAAAGATGATGATCAGTTTGTTACAGCAAGCTGTGAAAGAAGACATATTTATATTACTTCAACACGACAATACTTCACGTTCGATTTGGGAAGCACTTAGAATCAAGTTTGAAGGAAGTGAGAAGATGACCAGGAGTAAGAAATCATTGCTAAAGAAAGAATTTGGCTTGTTTACTAGTTTGCCGGGTGAATCTTCAAAGAAGCTGATTGAAAGATATTGCCACTTAGTGCGATCTATGTCTTTGTTAGAAATAGTTAAAGATCAAGAAGAATGGGTTGACAAACTAGCTGATGCTTTACCTCAGAAAGAATGGGGTACATATTTGATGATTTTGAAGAACACTGGAGAATATGACAAATTGACAATTTCCCAGTTCATTGAAAAAATTGAAGGACAAGATCTTGAACAGCAAAAGATTGCTAGAATGAACAATCCGAGTGGTCAACAAGACATTAAAATGTATTACAAAGGAAGTGTTCAGGATGTTGAAGCAAGTCCGAAAGTCCAAACTGCTTTCAGTGCAGAAAATTCATCTGGATCAGTCAATCAAAGTCCAAATAGAAGTAGTGGATTTTCTTCATATTCGAGTGTGAATCCAAAGAGTTCAACGTCAAGTCATCAGTTTCAAAGCTCAAACAGCAGTAATGGTCATGTTTTACATTGCAACATTGCATTACATCTTCAGAAAGGTCAAAATTTCTCTGAAGAGGTCGCTAAAGGTCACATGTCATTACTAGCTACAGTGTTGGAATCATATGAGGGATTGGTTGCAGGCAAGATCGGAAATCCTATGCTGACGAAAGAGGATTACGATCAGATCGATGCAGAAGAAATGGAACTTATGGATATTAAATGGTGTTTAGCTAGTGTTTTGAGAAGAGCTGAAAAATTTAAAATAATTACAGGAAGAGATGATTTCAGAGATGCTAATGTTTCTACTTTGGGTTTTGATAAATCTAAAGTTACTTGTTTTCGATGCAGGGAGAAAGGACATTTCAAGAGGGAATGTAAAAACCGAGAAGCAAGTGGAGCACATAATTCTTTTGGTAGTAATGATTATTATCGGAAAGCCATATATCAACAAGTTGCTCATCAGCCGTAACAACAAGAACCACAAACTGCACATGCCAAGAAAGCAATCGAAGAATCAAATAAGAAAGTTTACTTTGGTATAATTGATCAAGATGATGAAAAAGTGGCAGAAGGTTTTAGTTGGGACAAATATATTCCACCTAATTAAAAAACAGTAGCGTTAATTGCTCAGATAGTTCAAGAACCAGATTTGATGAAGGAATGGATGAAAGGGTTTGCTGATATTGAGAAGAATAAAGATGAATAGTTTGTTTCTTCAGATGATAGTTCAGAAAAGACAGCAGTCTTTGATCAATCATCATCTGATATCAGTGATGATGAAGAAGAAACTCAAATAAATATTGGAAAATCTGTATTATCTCCTGAAAGTTTTGAATTTTATTTTGCAGATGGATTAAAGAAGCTGAAGGAGAAACGAGCAGCAAAAGAAAAGAAAAAAGTGAAAAGTGAGAGTGTTGTTCAAGAAAAGATGATGTGCGATAAAGTGTCGTATATATTAGGTGTATATTTTAAGCCCTTTTAACACTTATTTTTAGCCAAGTTTTAAATTTATAAAACACGATATTTTACTAACACTAAACACACATATGGGCAAGTGCACCCATCGTGAGCGTAGTATAGCGTTGGTAAGATACCGAGGTCGTCCAAGGACACAAGAGCTTTTAGTACCGGTTTATCCTCAACGTCTAATCAAAATAAAAAGTTTTAGAAAAATGTTTTTAAACTAAGAAAAATAAAAACTAACTAAAATGCTGAAAATAAAATAAAAAGAAAAAGAGATAGACAAGATGAATCACTTGGTTCCGACTCGTATCTAGTATAACCTTTGATTATTTCCGCACTTTTGCACATAATTAAGAGATTATCTTAGTTATTGTAGTAGGCCCCTCTTTTGAAGGTGACGTTACCCTCACCCCAGTAGTTTGAGTCAGCAAGGATACAATCCTAAAAGGGTAGATTATTGGAAGATAATGAATTAAGTTATTAATGCAGTATTATGGTAGGCCCCGCTTTTGGCGGTGACGTTACCCTCGACTAAGTAGTCTGAGTCAGCAGGGATACAGTCCTAAATAGCCGGGTTATAGTATTAATAGTAGTTAACTTATGAGGGGATCAAAGAGTTTGGACCCCCGCCATCCAATACCGTGAAGCATTGAAGGAGGTCCTACTAAATTTGACCCAGGTCCATTGCAGGACCTCTAAACGCTGAACAATGGCAAGACCTTTACCAAACCATTCCCTTAACCCCCGACCAGGTAGCCAACATACCTCCATATAGACCGTGGAGATATGAATGGTGAAAATCCTTTATTTTATATAGACAGTAAAATAATGCCAAGACACCACGGACAAACGATAAGGAAAGATCACCTTCAACATAAGTAACTAGTTATTAAAGTCATTAATACAAAACCAAATAAAAAGTGCAAAAGATTAGAAATAAAAAGTATTATACTAGACACTTTGTCTTCACCAAGTGATGTAAGAGACTTAGGCAAACATGGCCTTGATTGTCAAGAACTCTTACGATCAATCTTGGATCCCGAGACGACTCACACACTCTACGATGGACAATGGATGATGGTGGTGGATGATGGTGTTGTGATGGTGGTGGGTGGTGGATGAAGTGTGAGAGAGGTGGTGTGCCAAGGGATGAGTTGAAATGAAACCAAGCACTCCTATTTATAGGCTGAACAGAGGGCTGGGCACGGCCCCGTGCCTGTCTGACACTCTCTCTCCTCATTAATTGTAATTCGCAATTACAATTAATGCGTCTGCTGTACTTTCGCCACGCCCCCGTGTTCACTGGGCACGACCCCGTGGTGGGCAATAGAAGCTTCTATAGGTTTGTCTTTTCTGCTGCTTCTTGGGCACGGCCCCGTGCTGGCTGAGCACGGGGCGTGTTCAGCCTTCTGCCTTCTCTATTTTGCTTGGGAAGATGCCGTTGAGGGGTCGGGCAGTCCACTTATGTTCCTTTCCTTGTATTTATGTTGGATTTAGCTGTCTTTTTGCTTCTTTTGTGTTTTTGAGCTCATTTAATCCTGAAAATACAAAAGGAAGACAAAAACACTCTTTTTCCAATATTAGTACTTAAAAAGGGTTAGTTTTATGCCTCATTTGATGTAATTTATATGTTGCATTTTACACACATCAAATACCCCCACACTTGAACTTTTGCTTGTCCTCAAGCAAAACTCTTTAATATGTGGCTTACACTCCCAAATGGAATGGGTAGAAGAGAAGGTTTTTGGCTTGTCGTAGAGTGTTGGGAATCCAAGATCCTTTTGGGTTTTATTTTTATCTATTTACAATCCTATTCGTAATGATTTATTTAGAACGTTTCATAGGAGAAATTACTTATTTGGGCATAACATGCCTTTTTAAAATTCCATTTATATACATGTTCACATACCTCACGGGAGAAATCACTCACACTCGGCCGAAGGTGTATTTTTAGTGAATCACTCGAGAGCGTCATGGAACTTATTCCTACCATAAGCTTGCCAAGCAATCAATCCTCCTCCTTTTTAACTTTTATACCTTTGTAAATATCAAGAGGACTTTGTGGGTTAAGGGTTAGGCTTGGGTTAAAGGTAGGTGGTTGGGATATTGGTTAGTAGAAAAAAAAAGCGAAAAGCGTAACAAGTGTCGGTTTTCGTAAGACTTTCTATTTTTGTAACTTTTTATTTTGATGAAGCTTTTATTCAAACAAAGTTATTTTTGATGAACTTGTTTGTTTATTTTCTTTTTGCTTCATCATCAACACATTTTTTTTTGAACGATCATACGAAAAAACCGAACTTGTTACTAAAACAAAGGGTTAAAAATAAAAAAAGGTTTTGGTGGGTAAAAGGGTTTTTTGTTTGGGTGATGAAATGAAAAGGTTTAGGCTCAAAGGGGTTAACTAGGGGGATTTTTGGGTAGGTGGTAAAAGAAAAAGAAAAATAATGGTGTAGAAATAAAAAGGGTTAGTCCTAATGCCTCCATCATTTACTTACTCGGGTTTAAGTTGATAAGGACCGGGAATGTATCGTCATGGCAAGTTCTAGAGTTGTAAGAACCAAGCGGCTATTCACACAAGAAACGAAAAATGAGCATTTAGTCTAAAGATGTAAATTTGTATGCTCAATAAAGGCTCAAAACTCACTTTTGTGGGAATGGGTTTTTATGTGATCAAGTATATATAATCAAATTTTAACTAAGTTTGCCATGCCTTTTCATAATTTTCTTATGTTGGTTCTTTTTATCACTACGCTATCGGTTGTAAATTCGTAAAAATATAACCTTTTTGAGAACTTGAATTTCCCGAGTTAAACCTAGACAAGTAAGAAAAATGAAATTTTTGAAAAAAGTTTGGGGTGATTAGCGGTTCCAATAGAGTTTTGTGTAAGGCTTGTATTTAGGACTTGCAAAATTCAAGGTTTTAGCATCCCCCCCACACTTAAATTACACATTGTCCTCAATGTGTCCCAAAAATAAATTTTTAGGTTGATTAGATGTGTAAAATGGTGTTAAAAAGCAAAAAATTTGTGTTATTGGGCGCTGAACACGGCCCCGTGTTGTCCGGGCACAACCCCGTGTTCAAGTGCCAGTAACAAAATTAAAAAAAGAGAAGCAGAAGTCTGGACACGGGGGCGTGTCGGGTGAACACGGCCCGTGTCCAGTTACCTGAACTGGGCGTTTTTCTGCAGGTGGTTCAGCACGGGGCCGTGTTGGTTGGGCACGGCCCGTGTTGAACCTTCTGAAATGGAGAGAATTGTCGGGTTGCCTTGTTCTTGTGCATGAGGTCATTTTTCTCGTTCCCCTTTTTATCTCTTACCACCATGAGAGTGTTTTATTCCTGAAAATTAAAACTAACTAGAAAACATAAAAATTAATCTAAATTAAACTAAGGATAGTTCCGCGGAATGCCTCCGTGGTGCGCCATGTTTATAAGGGTCCTTGGCTAGACCCAAAGCCGGTCATATGTCACCCAAGTGGGATGTATTGCATCCCATGTTACACCGTCGGAGAGCATCATCCAAGCTTGAGTCTATGACCTGCATGTAGTTGACCGGGTCTTCGTCCTCAATTCTTTTTCCACATTCAAACTTCACCTCCAAATCCCCAAACTTCAATGTTAACGTTCCGTCATTCATGTCTACCACCGCTTGGGCGGTGGCTAGAAATGGCCTCCCGAGGATGAGAGGGACATCGGTGTCTTCTTCCATGTCTAGGATGACAAAGTTGGTTGGGAAAACGAAGTTGTCAACTTTTACCAACAAATTCTCAGCGACACCTTGTGGAAATTTGACGGATCTGTCGGCGAGTCGTATGCTCATCTTTGTAGGGCTTGTTGTTCCTAGGCCGAGTCGTTTGAACATTGATGTGGGCATGAGGTTAATGCTAGCCCCAAGATCGGCTAATGCATTACGAACGGGAGATTCCCCAATCGAGCAAGGAATTGTGAAGCTTCCGGGATCGATTTTCTTTTGTGGAAGTTTGTTGAGCACTAAGGCGGAGCATTCTTCGCCTAAGTTAACTAATTGCAATGATTCAATTTTCCTTTTGTTTGTGAGGAAATCCCTCATAAATTTTGTGTATTTAGGCATTTGGGTTAGGACCTCGATAAAAGGAATATTAACATGCAATTGTTTTAGTAAATTTTCAAATTTAGCGAATTGCTCATCGGTCTTTTGACGATTTAACCTACCGGGGTACGGAATTGGAGGAGTCTTGGTGGGCACTTGAGTTGGTAGAGAAGCCTTTTCTGGCGCAGGAGGAGTCACAGGTTGGCTAGAATGGCTTCTTTCATTTGGCGGCAATGGAGCATCCTCGGGACCCACGGTTCGATTTCTTAATGTGATGAGATGTACTTGTGCCTTCGGGTTGGTTTCGGTATTACTAGGTAACACGCCTTGTGGTCTCTCGGAGAAATTTTGAGCTAGTTGATTTAATTGTTTTTCAACGTTTTGAATGCTAGCTTGTTGATTTCTAAAATTCGATTCCAATTGTTGAAATCGATCCGAGTTTTTCTTTTCAGTGTCAGAGATGAGGCGAGATACAGTATGTTCAAGCCTTTCTCTTCCACTTTGTTGTTGAGAGAAATTTTGTGGTTGTTGAAAACTAGTTCGTTGGTTTTGTTGGTTACTACTATTGCCGGGATCTCTCCAACCAAGATTTGGGTGGTTACGCCATCCTTGGTTGTAGGTACCCGTTGGAGGACCCGACGGCCTAGGTCTATTATCAATGTAGTTTACCATTTCTGTTTGTTCATCTAATTCTTTCATACAACTCCAATTTTCATGTGACCCACCACACCCTTCACAAGCCATAACCGAGGCCGTTTTTGTCATTTCTAGCTTTTTGATTTTTGAAGAGAGGGCCTCGATTTGGGCTTGTAAAGAGGTGCTTTCATCAACCTTATGGGCGCCCAGGGAAATAGATTTATTACCTCGGGGAGTGTGCCATTGAAAATTGGTTTGAGCAATTTCCTCAATTTGGTTATATATTTCATTTGGGCGATGATTACCTAAAAGTCCCCCGGAGCTTGAGTCAAGTGTTTGTCTTGTGTGTGGCAACAACCCATTGTAGAAAGTGGATACTTGTTGCCACACCGCTAGACTGTGATGAGGACACTTTCTTAGAAGCTCCTTGAACCTTTCCCAAGTTTCATATAAGGATTCCCCATCCTCTTGTGAGTATGTATTAATTTCAGTCATTAATTTAGCCGTTTTAGCAGGAGGGAAATACTTATATAAAAACTTTTGGGCAAGTTCATCCCAAGTGTTTACCGATCCAACTAGGAGGGTGTTAAGCCAAGCCTTAGCTCGGTCTTTTAGTGAAAATGGAAACATTCGAAGGCGGATGGCGTCATTTGATGATCCATTGATCCGAAAGGTATCACATATTTCTAAGAAGTTAGTAATATGTAGATGGGGATCCTCGTCCGCAAGCCCGTGGAAGGTTGCGGAGTTTTGGAGCATTTGTATCAAATGCGGCCGAAGTTCGAAGTTGTTGGCTTCGACATTCGGTGCATTGATAGCGGCGCCGAGATTGCCTACGGTGGGCCGTAGGTAATCCATGAGGGTACGTTGATCCGCCATTGGAAGTGGGTCCCCCGAAACTTTCTCTTGATTTTTGGCTTTAAGTCTTTTTCTGAGAAAGCGTTCGGGTTCTTCTAGAGGTTCTTTTATGTCTCTACTAGAACTGGAGCTCATGCACTACGTAGGAGGTTCAAATGTGGCGCCTAGGTTCCAAGTCCTGCAATAAAAACAGAAAAGAACGTTGGTCAGAATATTCACCCCGGCCCCGTGCTCAGCGAACACGGCCCGTGGTCAGAGGTACAGTGATTGTTTTCTGGATCCCTGTTACTGGGAGTTGGACACGACCCCGTGTTGCACCGACACGACCCCATGTTCAGCTCTCTGTAACTCAGAAAATAAAAACTGCCAGTGATGATGCTGGGCAAGGCCCGTGTCTGACCGGGCACGGCCCGTGCTGAGCTCTGCAGAAGCTGAAAAACAAAGAAAATTCTAAAAAAATAAAAAGAAAAAATAAAAATGATTAGGCCGTTGATTCCTAACTTTCTTAAAATCCTTGTGTCCCCGGCAGCGGCGCCAAAAACTTGATGTGCGATAAAGTGTCGTATATATTAGGTGTATATTTTAAGCCCTTTTAACACTTATTTTTAGCCAAGTTTTAAATTTATAAAACACGATATTTTACTAACACTAAACACACATATGGGCAAGTGCACCCATCGTGAGCGTAGTATAGCGTTGGTAAGATACCGAGGTCGTCCAAGGACACAAGAGCTTTTAGTACCGGTTTATCCTCAACGTCTAATCAAAATAAAAAGTTTTAGAAAAATGTTTTTAAACTAAGAAAAATAAAAACTAACTAAAATGCTGAAAATAAAATAAAAAGAAAAACAGATAGACAAGATGAATCACTTGGTTCCGACTCGTATCTAGTATAACCTTTGATTATTTCCGCACTTTTGCACATAATTAAGAGATTATCTTAGTTATTGTAGTTGGCCCCTCTTTTGAAGGTGACGTTACCCTCACCCCAGTAGTTTGAGTCAGCAAGGATACAATCCTAAAAGGGTGGATTATTGGAAGATAACGAATTAAGTTATTAATGCAGTATTATGGTAGGCCCCGCTTTTGGCGGTGACGTTACCCTCGACTAAGTAGTCTGAGTCAGCAGGGATACAGTCCTAAATAGCCGGGTTATAGTATTAATAGTAGTTAACTTATGAGGGGATCAAAGAGTTTGGACCCCCGCCATCCAATACCGTGAAGCATTGAAGGAGGTCCTACTAAATTTGACCCAGGTCCATTGCAGGACCTCTAAACGCTGAACAATGGCAAGACCTTTACCAAACCATTCCCTTAACCCCCGACCAGGTAGCCAACATACCTCCATATAGACCGTGGAGATATGAATGGTGAAAATCCTTTATTTTATATAGACAGTAAAATAATGCCAAGACACCACGGACAAACGATAAGGAAAGATCACCTTCAACATAAGTAACTAGTTATTAAAGTCATTAATACAGAACCAAATAAAAAGTGCAAAAGATTAGAAATAAAAAGTATTATACTAGACACTTTGTCTTCACCAAGTGATGTAAGAGACTTAGGCAAACATGGCCTTGATTGTCAAGAACTCTTACGATCAATCTTGGATCCCGAGACGACTCACACACTCTACGATGGACAATGGATGATGGTGGTGGATGATGGTGTTGTGATGGTGGTGGGTGGTGGATGAAGTGTGAGAGAGGTGGTGTGCCAAGGGATGAGTTGAAATGAAACCAAGCACTCCTATTTATAGGCTGAACAGAGGGCTGGGCACGGCCCCGTGTCCGCTGGGCACGGCCCCGTGCCTGTCTGACACTCTCTCTCCTCACTAATTGTAATTCGCAATTACAATTAATGCGCCTGCTGTACTTTCGCCACGCCCCCGTGTTCACTGGGCACGGCCCCGTGGTGGGCAATAGAAGCTTCTATAGGTTTGTCTTTTCTGCTGCTTCTTGGGCACGGCCCCGTGCTGGCTGAGCACGGGGCGTGTTCATTCCTCTGCCTTCTCTATTTTGCTTGGGAAGATGCCGTTGAGGGGTCGGGCAGTCCACTTATGTTCCTTTCCTTGTATTTATGTTGGATTTAGCTGTCTTTTTGCTTCTTTTGTGTTTTTGAGCTCATTTAATCCTGAAAATACAAAAGGAAGACAAAAACACTCTTTTTCCAATATTAGTACTTAAAAAGGGTTAGTTTTATGCCTCATTTGATGTAATTTATATGTTGCATTTTACACACATCAAAAGATTTCTAAACAAAGTGAAGAAGTTAAAGTTACTGAGCAGGTAGTTGAAACTGTAAAGGTAGCTGATGATGAGAAGATAATTGAAGTTGAAAAAGTGATTGAAGTTGAAAAGATTGTTGAAGTAATCAAACCTTGTCTAAAGTGTTTGGAGTCGTGTAAGCAGTGTGCAGAGAAAGAGGAAAAGATGAGTGAGCAAGATAAGATGGAAGAAAAATTATTGTTTGACCAAAATTATGAGAAAGAATCGTATGATGTGTTGAATAGAACAGTGAATGGTCTACAAAAGACAAGTTCTGAAAGAGAAGATGCATTAACGATGATGAATGCAGTAATGATGTCAAAGCAAAAGGCTATTAATTACTACATTGAAGAATGTGCAAAACTGAAGCAGGAATTGGAGACAGAAAGGATTGAAAATGAAAGAATTAGACGATTGTTGCAAAGTTATTCTAGTTCTGATTATTTGATTGATCGAATTTATCCAACTGTTGCAGGTTTTGAAGCATTTCAAGACAAGAAGCCTGAAGAGAAGGATACTGGTAAGAAACAAAAGTCAAATTATAACAAGTGTCCGCATCCGACCTGGGAAGGTTATTCTCCCAGAAAACCAAATGAGGAGCAAGTAAAAAAGGCAGTCAATATAAAATTGAAGTCTGAAACAACTGATGAGTTACCAGAAAATATTGACGTTACGTTCACATCGTCTGACACTGATCATGAGTCTGAGTTAATAAAGAAAGTGGTCGATCAGGTGTTGGATAAAGATGAGGAGTCAGAGTCAAAGTCCGAATCCAAGAGTTCGAGTTTATCAGTTGACAGTCCAAAGTCGTCAGTCAAAAGGGTTTATAATAAAGAATTTCTGTTATCAAAATCTAATTTGAATGATGAAACATTCAAAGTTGCATATACTTTGAGTGATTCAGACAAATTATATTCTGATGAGGAATTTCCAATAAGAAGTGTTCAAATTGAAAAGATCAAAAAGGTTTTCAAATTAACAGAAATTAATATTTCTGAAATAAAAGATGTAAATCTTACTGAAAAACCTAAAAGATACACTTCAAGAGTTCAACAACGTTTAAACAAGAAAAAGAGTTACAGTTCTGGTTCAGGTTATCAAAAGAAACCAAAGCATAATGGTAATTTCAAAAAGAAAGGTCTTGGTTTTATTTCACCGAAAAATCATAAAAATGAGAAAACTTATAAAACAAAAACTGTATTTGTTTCAGGAGCAAGTTCGGAGGAAGAAGAAAAGAGCTCATTCTGGAAGCAATCAAACAAAGAGTTCTTTGCAGAAAAACAAAAGTTTGAGAAGAATGGAGTTTATCAGAGAAAAGAGACAAGAACCTGTTACCGATGTCAAGAAGTTGGTCACATCGCTTGGAATTGTCCAAAGGCAACCAACACAAAACAGGAAGTTGTTTCTAAACTCAAAGAAAAAGTTGTTGATAAAACTGAACCTCCAACTGAAAAATTCAAAGTGTTTAAAAATTCAACATTTGAAGTTGGTGAGTGTTCTAAAAGGTTTTACAAAAGAAAGGTGAATCTTAACAACCAAACATGGGTTGTTAAGAAAACAGATGTTAAATCTGGCGATGAATCTGATTCGTCAAAGTCAGAGGAGCCACCAATTGAGCTAAAAATAGAAACGTCAGTACCGCCAATGGATGATGTCAATTTTCCACCATTGAGGGTTGAAAATTTTAAACAAAAAGTTGGCAAAGTTGAGATCTCGAATCAATTCTATTTTGAAAAGAAAGAATTTGATGTTGAAAAAGTTTTTAATGGAAAAGTAAAAAATATTTTTGGGAAAATGGTAGATGGGAAAGTCAAAGGGGTGAAAGATTTTTATGAAGAAAAAAGAAATGTTGAAACTCCAAGTGAAACTGAAAAGGTCACATCCAAGTTTGGTCAGGCTTGGATGTCTGTATTTCATATGTAAAAATACTGACTTGCCGGAACTTCCAGGTTGGTAAGTGGGGAGTAGGAATCAACATCTTTATTGAGAATTTCATTTATGTGATATTTCGATATTCAAGTGGTGAATCAGGGACATTAATTTGTACTTGATTTTCTACAAGTGGTATTTGTTGATTGAATTTAAAACTGTTATATTCTTCAAAAGGTTGAAGATGAAAGAACAAGGTGAGGAATTGATCCCCTAACCTACAAGTGGTTGTATGAAATCAGCAAAACTAATTTTCCGGAAATACCATTTGATTAAAACAAACTTAAGTGTTTTGAAGTCATAATGGGAAAATAGTTTGTTGTAAGGGGGAGTTCTGATTGTTTATGCCAAGTGGATGGCGATTTGAAGCAATTCACAACAGTTGTCACTTTATTTGTACAGTTTGTTTTCAATTTTTTTAAATGGTTTTGAATTTTAGGAGGAGTATGAAAATTTCAGAAAATCCAAAAACATTAGAAAATTTGAAAAAGTAAAAAACATGATAAAATCAAAAACGAGTTTTGTTGTAAAAAAGAGGAAATGATAGTACATCAGTGGACTATCACAGCATGCTAAAGAATTGGAAAATCAAAAAGTGATAAACGATCTCACTGATGATGTGCCAGTAGGTTTTTGCACATTTAGTAGATTGTGTTCGAGATATAAACCTAAATTTCAAACCTTACAAAAAAAAAAAAAAAAACCTAAATTTCAAACTTACTTATCTCGTGGGGAACATCTCTCGGATATATGGGTAACCCCCGAAATCTTGTTTGAAAGATCCCTCTTTCTGAGATACTAGGCCTTTATGCTTAGTGATATCTGGGGTATTATCCAGAGACTTCTGATTTTGCGGAAGCAATGGCCTAGTCCCCGTATAATACTTTTCGCTTGCTTGAAATAATAGCATCACCCTCAGCATAAAAATGATGAAACATTGCAAAATGCTAATCATGTGCTGTTGAAGAAAAGATTCTCTAAAGGGAACACACCTAAAGTCGAAGCCATCATCTCTCTGATTTTGAGGAAGCAATAGCCTGAGCTCTCATGGCTCTCCCATTTAACCCTTTACAGATATCATCTAGGTATACTCACCTGTAAGACTGAATATTGGGATCTGGATACGAGAGTATATTCTGAGGTGGAACACGCGAATAAGTTTAAGTCCATAAAACACTAATATCGTATCTCGAAACAGTTGAACTTTGTGTGAAAATTTAAGTGGATAAGTATACTGACAATCTAAGTGAATCATTTAGAACTTAAAATGTTTAAAGCTTAACGGTGTTAGTGATTTGTCTCATAAACTGATATGATCCTCTTACGCAAACTCACAAAAATATTGTTTGTAAATATTTCTTTACTGTTTTTTTTTCTTTCAAGTTCAAAAGTCTAAAAAGATTTTCAGTATGTTTTAGCATAAAATTTTGAAAAATTCAAAAAGATTTTCGACAACTGATGTTAGAGAGCCGATTTTCAAAATTCCGAGTGCTAAACATGATGAACATGTTTGGGAAAATGTGTTTAGAAAATTTTTGTACAAGTTGGTCATTCGAATTTTTAAATGTAAAATCATTTATTGATTGATTAATACCTGCAAGTGGTATATAAATTTGTCAAATTTTAAAATTTGTGAAATTTATGTTTGAGGTAGAGATTTGTGCAGGACTCTATGATTAAACCTGAGCAGAAGGTGAGCCAGGTTTCAATTCTAAATCAAAAGCTATGTCAGACTGTGATTAAACAAAGGGGAGTTTGAAGATTGTAGAGCCAAGTTCAGATCCTGACATTCACGCAAGCTGATGATGTTGATGAACTTAAGGAATCAAGAGATCTGATCAAGAGAATTAGGAAGATCAATATTCAAGGGGGAGATTAGTTGATAGAGAGAAGAGAGAGGATTAAGGATGTTTTACATTGTTAGATATTTTATAAGGAGCAAAAGACTAATAAAGACTGAAGATTTCGAAGACTCGACACTGAAGACTTCGTCAACATCCAAGGGGGAGTCTGTTAGTGCATATGTCTGTCGACTTCGTCTTGTATCGAGTCTTGTTTTAGATTAGATGGATCAGGGCACAATATACGAGAAAAATGTCAGAAATGAGTGTGAAGACTATTTCGCACGAAATAGCAATGTTCATTTCGCACGAACCATTTCGTGTGAAATACCCTGCCTATAAATATGTGCCTTGTGATCTTCATTTGTAACTTTCCGGTTTCAGAGTCGAACTGCTGCCGAAGTGTCTACTCGCTGTAAAACGTTGTTATATAAATCAAAAGACAGTTTAAAGTGTATTTCAAGCTGAATCAACTTGATACGTTTGTTTCCGCCTCTCGTATTGAGTAAAAACTCTTTTGAACGACTCGTTTGGTCGGGAAAACGATCCTACACATGTCATCCATTCGGACATCATGTCATCCGTGCGGTCAGCACTAACCTTGTTCCTGAGTTGCTATAAATACCCCGTCCGGGTATCTCATTTAGAACTTTTGACTCTGGAGAGAACTCTGTCACTGTGTGACTTCTACAGGCGCCTTTGTACTTTCATAACAGTTGAATAGAAATATCAGACTGTGTTAATCGTTGAATACTCTGTTGTACATCTGTGATTTGATCAAATGGATTCCGCACATTAGTCAAAGTCGATTCACCTAAGTTCCTGACGAACAGATCTCATACGAGGGACCAACAAGTGGTATCAGAGCTTCCAGGGAGCTGAATCGAGATCTACGACAACGAATTCACCGGAATTCAAGCTTTTCTTGCTGTTCAGAGTCAAATTTCACCGGAAATTTGACATTTTCTCTCACTTTTTACTCATTTCTTACATTGTTTTTTCAGTTTGTCACCATAAAATCAGTAAAACACAAAATTGGACGTGAATCTATGGTTAAAATTTGATAAAACTGATATAAATCGATTCGCAATCATTCAAAGTATAATCCTACCAAGTTTCATAATTAAATTCAATAAAAAACTAGATCAAATTCATCAAAAACCATGTTGAACAGTTCATGTTTGCTGACGTCATCCAATCGCTCGGACAGCTGTCCGAACGGATTGGACTAGACAATACCTGTTAGTTACTTGCTGACATCATTAGTGTTACTCGCTCGGATTACTATCCGAGTGGTGTGATTTTAATTGTTCAAATTTATTTGTCTACCTCATCATCCCACCCGGTCGGACAGCAATCCGATCGGATAGGATTTGAAAGTTCTTGTTCTCAGACATTTAACCTGTCATCCGGTCGGATTACCATCCGAGCGGTGAAAGGTTGATAGTCAAACTTTTCAAAGTTTAAAAGAGTCACTTGAACGAACGACCATCCGAGCGGATTACCATCCGGTCGGATAGCATTATTACAACAGTACAATTGTTTACTTGTGTCACTCGTTCGGATTGTGACTCGACCGGATCATTATCCGATCCAGGTGCTTTTGTTTGAAATCTTTGAAATTTGTGAAAATTTTTCTAAGTGTTTGTATATTGTTTCAGGCACACTAAAATGGGGGACAATTTTCTCAATCCTTTCAGTGACATCTTTGCTTACACCAGCAACACAGGAGACGCTACGTCAAGTAACACAAACACTACTGCTCCTAACCCGAATCCAAAGAAAGCCATTATCGACTCATTGAGCGTGGATAATGCATATGGCGCATACAACAAACCGCCCAAGCTAATCGCTATCGAGGAATACAGTAGGTGGGCAGGGAGGTTTGAAGACTGGCTGAAGTCTTTCGCCTACCCAAGTTGGAAATGCTTAAAGAGAGGGTTTAACATTGGTAGAAGTGACTATGAGAACTTAGTTGAAAATGAACAAGAAAGTTTTATCGCTGAGCAAAAATGTATCGCATTGCTACATCAGTCAGTAAGGGATGATATCATATCTCTAATCGATTACAAAGATTCCAAAGATTTATGGGCAAAATTAGAGAAAAAGTGAGTGGGTGGAGCAGAAATTGTTAGAAACAAGAAAAAATTGTTGAAAAAGGAATTTGATTTATTTGGATGCATGAAAAATGAATCGGTTTCAAAGATGATAGAAAGGTTTTGTCATTTGAAGATCGAGCTGACTAGACATGGGTTTACGTTCACAGAGGAAGAATTGGTTGACAAGCTGATGGATTCACTACATGATGAAAAGGATTGGTTGTACTTTGCTTTGTTGTTGAAAAACACTGTGGATAAGAAGGATCTGACAGTTGATTTTCTGATCGAGAGGCTTGAAAGTCACGAGTTGGAAATCAGGAAGACAAACAAAGTCAACAGTACTCAGTATCAGCAGAATGTTGATTTGTATTATCGAGGAAGTATGATTCCAAAAACAGTATCACCAAAGACTGCGTTCTCAGCAGAAAATCCAAGTGTGCCAAATCAAGAGAATCAAAACAGCAGTCCTGCTCTAAGCAGCGGATATCATGGAGGATCATCTTCATCGACTCCAAGTCAACAGCAACAACAATCTGTTCTGAAAAACATGTTCTAGTGCAATATTGTTGTAAACCTCAAAAATGCACAAAACTTCAGCGAAGAAGCAGCCAAGCAGCAAATGGTGTTTTTAGCATCAGTCTTAGAGTCTTACGAAAGTCTCGTAGCAGGAAAAATTGGAAAAACAAACCTCACCAAGGAGGACTATGATCAAATTGACCCAGAGGAAATGGAGTTGATTGATATTAGATGGTGCATGGCGAGTGCGGTTAGAAGGGCTCAGAGGTTCATGGAGATAACAGGCAGACACTCCATTGGTGGACCATCAACCAAATTAGGGTTTGACAAATCAAAATTTACATGTTTTAAGTGCAAACAAAAGGGGCACTTTAAACGAGAATGTCGAAATGCTCCTGCTGATGAAACTGCTAATCCATTCCGAGAGGAGTATTATAAAAGGGCCATCTATCATCAAAATAAAGCAGAATCTCCTAGAATGAAACAGTTAGAAGATGCTCCAAAAGAAAATTCGAGAGCATTAGCCGTTATGCATGATGATGAGGGCTATGAATGGAGTGATGTGCTACCAGAAGAAGATGCTGTGGGTTTTGCATTCATGGCAAAGATTGTTCCTTTCAAAGATACCCGAACAGAAGAAGAAAAATATGTCAACAGGAAGATGTTAGCCCAAAACATGAAAGATAAAATTTATCGAACATGGAAAGAAGCAAAAAGTGCAAAGAGATGGGATGCTGAACGGGAATGTTATTTGGATCCTAAAGGAAACATAGTTATTGAACCTTCATCGATCAGTGTTGAAACCCTGATAGAACAAATAGCAGAAGAAGAGGAAGCAAGACAGAGAATGTGGGCAAGAGAAGCTGAGGAGAAAAAGCTACAGTTAAAAAAGGTCGATGATGGGATAATCGACACGACCAAAGAGTTCACTGCAGATAACTTGAAGAAAGTGGCTGATAAAGTTCTTGCAGCGAAGGAATTAGAGGTAGATTCTAAATCCAGAACTGAGTCAAAGAGCAAGGTCAGTTCTAATGATTCAACAAATGGGTCAGGTAAGACTGATAAAGCCAAGATTGATAGTGACTGTAAAAATTGCATGAAAGACTGCAAGATTTGTAGTACACATACTTATCTCAATACCAAAAAGACTGAAGAACTGACTGTAAGAGTCAGAGATGTTGAAAATCAAATCTTAAGTCGTGACAAATTGATAAAAGCTTCAAATGATCGAATCAAAGAATTAACTAAGAAAATTAAGAATGATAAAATTGACGTAGAACGAATCAGGAAAGAAAACGAAAAGTTAATTCATGAAAACCGTCAACTTTTTGAAAATCATGAGAAGTTAAAAAGAACGCATCAATCTGAAACTAAACAGTTACAACTCCGCAAGTTTTGTTCTTCAACACATAGTTCCCAAACCCATTGGGAAGAACAAGGCCGGCGAAGATGTATATGCTGATGGAACAGGGGTTGGGTATCATCAAGTTCCACCGCCTATGTTGAATAACTTTTCAAAGAAAAAGTCTGGGTTGGTTAACAATGATGAAACAAATGAAATTAAACTTCCAGAAACAATTGACATCACATTCACTTCATCATCTGATGAAGACAGTGTTCAGTCTAAAGTTGTTAAAAATGTAGTTGAAAATGTTTTGAAACCTGACAGTGATTCAACTGAGGACGAAGAATGTTTTTTGAACAATTACATTCCAAAATCAACTTCCAAAAACAACTTAAGTGAAAAACCTACTCTTGTGATGTACAAGATGTCAGGTTCGGATAAGTTGTATTCGGATCTTGAGTTTCCGTTAGAGAATGTGAATGTCGACAAATTGAAAAATGTTTTTAAACTGGTTGAGATTGTTGTTTGTAAAATCGAAGGTTTGAAACGTTCTGAAAGGCAATTGAACTTTGAAAAAGATAAATCTTACTATAAAAAACCTGTTGTACCGCCACGTTTTTCTAACAACAACCAAAACAAATGGTCCGGTGGTTATCAGGGTGGTAAGAATAACCAAAGAAGGAATTTTCAAAACAAGAAATTTGTTGAGAAAAAGGTGTTTGTGAAAAGCTCGAGCTCACACTCCGAGCAAGAATCTGAGATTTTTTCAAAAACCAATGAAGAATTCGTTGAAAAGAAAGCCTCGCAACCTCAGACCGAAGGCACTAGTCGGGTAGTTGACACTCGAACATGCTTTAAATGCAATCAAGTTGGACACATTGCACGAAAGTGCACCAACTCGAAGTCTAAGTATGTGGTTGTCGAAAATCCGAAAAGAAAAGATGATGTAAAGGGAAAAGCTCCAATGTTTGTTGAGAAAAAGTTTTTAAAGAAGGAAAATGCGAAACTTGAAACTAAATCTGCAAAAGAGTCGGTTAAGAAAACTGAACCAGTAAAGAAGATAGTAACTAAAAATGACAAATTTTACAAAAGAGTCGGTTAAGAAAACAAGCATGGAAGCCAAAACCAAAGGTTTCAGAGTCTGCAAAACAATCATCTTCTACCATACCGGTAAAGATGAATGTTCCTTTGGTTCACTATGAGAAATTTGAGAAACAAACTTCTACCCCACTAGGAAAGAAGTATGTTCCAAAGAAAGACCAACCATCTGGTCAACCTCATAAAGACGAATCTTTCTTATACAAAGAGGTTGAGGTTGGGACTGAAGAAAGTTTAAAGATGAATGACCAAAATTTTCCGCCATTATACACCAAAACCACGATTCTGAACGTCAAGCTACCTGAGTCGAAAGAGGCTTGGGTTGCTTCAAAATCTCACTAAATGTTTTTGAAATGTGCAGGAGCTTCCGAGATCCATCTCACGTTGGATAATGGATAGTGGAGCTTCTCGGCACATGACGGGAATGAAAACCTTACTGTATGATGTTCGAGGGTTTAATGGAGGATATGTGGGATTTGCAGGCAATCAAGGTGGTCGTATAATTGGTGAGGGTACTTTATCGAATGGAATTGTCACGTTTGAAAGAGTGAATTATATCACCGAGCTGGAAAACAATCTTCTGAGCATCTCCCAGATTTGTGATCGTATGTATTCGACGCACTTCACAGACAAAGAATGTTTGATATTGAAACCAGGATTTGTTGTCCCCGAAGAGTGGGTTATCATGAGAGCACCAAGAGTCGACGATCTGTACGTGTTGGACATGAGTGTAGCAACTACTACCACGGGTCAGGCTCACTGCTTCATGTCAAGAGCCACTGAGAAGGAGTCACAATTATGGCATAGAAAGATGGGCCATAGTCATCTGCGAAAAATGAACTACCTGGTACACAACGAATTAGTAGATGGAGTTCATCTGAAAGGTTTTCATCTTGAGGGGGAGTGCATTAGTTGTATCAAAGGTAAGCAGCGAAAGAAATCTCACCCTGGAAAGAAGATGAATTCAGTCTCGAGGCCATTAGAGAGACTTCACATGGATCTTTTTGGTCCAGTGAATGTTAAAAGCATAACTGGTGATCTCTATTGCTTAGTTGTCACAGACGACTATTCGAGATTTTCGTGGGTAACATTTCTGAAGACAAAAGATGAAACAGTTTGGAGTTTAATGACAATGTTCAGAAAACTTGAAAACCTGTACCAAACTCGTATCAGAAGAATAAGAAGTGATAATGCTACAGAGTTTAAGAACATCAGAATGGAAACATATTGTAATGAAAGAGGTATATTGCATGAATTCAGTGCGCCATACACTCCGCAGCAAAACGGAGTGGCAGAAAGAAAAAATAGGACGCTGATTGAAACGGCCAGGATGATGCTTGCTGATTCAAAATTACCTGTCAATTTCTGGGCAGAAGCAGTGTCAGCCTCTTGCTATACGCCTAACCGGGTTCTTACAGTGAAAAGTTCAACAAGACATGTTTCGAGCTCATTAATCTCCGCAAACCTAATCTGAAGTATTTGGAACCGTTCGGGTCTCCCTGCACAGTCCTAGAACCTTTAGGTAAATTTGGTCCAAAGTGCATTGAAGGTATATTTGTGGGATATTCAAGCTCATTGAAAAGAGTCTTTGTTCCAAGCATGAAGCGAAACATCGAAGCACAAAATGTTGAGTGTCAAGGTTATACGATGCCACCTCAGAATCCCGGCGACCCATGGCGTTTCAATTACGATACTCTGTGGGATTCATTCGATATAGAAGAAGAACCAGATTTCTATGACGAGTTGGATATTCTGAGAGATTATGAAGAATCATAAGAAAGATTCCCAGCAGAACCTTATAGTCGTCAACGACAAGCTTCGAACGATGATGAAGCTGGTCCAAGCAATGCTGAAGAGAACGATGATGTTATGCAATCTCCAATATCTTCAGAACGTGAACAAGCTCCTTTTAATCAGAAGGGAATCAATGATAATTCAGATTCCGATGAAAGGCCAACATTCGATCATGGTGATTTAGAGTTTGAGGGGGAGAAAATCTTGTCTCAAGATCAAACTATTCCAGTTAGTGAACAAGTCGCAAACTAGAACATTATGAATTTAGAAAGTGAGGCAGATGTTCCAGGCAAGGTGATGCCAAGAACTCTTTCATACCATCCAGAAGAGCTAATCATTGGAGTATTGCAATCAAGCGTCTGCACCAGACGATAAATTGACCAAGGCCTTACTTGTTTTTACTCTACAGTTGCTCCTTTACAAACACAGTTTTCACTTAGTTGTTTCATTTCACAGATTGAGCCGCGAACGTACAAGGAAGCACTAACTGAAGATTCCTGGGTTAACGCTATGCAGGAGGAGCTAAGTCAGTTTGAAAAGTTGGGTGTCTGGAAACTGGTGGGCCTGCCTGATGGTCATAGGAAGATTAACACCAAGTGGGTGTTTAAGTGTAAGAGGGATGATCGAGGGGTTATTATTCGCAACAAAGCTCGACTCGTTGTCCAAGGTTTCAGTCAGCAGGAAGGAATAGATTTCACTGAAGTGTATGCTCTGGTTGCTAGACTTGAAGCGATCAGAATCTTCCTAGCATTTGCATGTTGGAAAGGATTTAAAGTTTTTCAGCTAGATGTGAAGTCGGCATTTCTCTATGGCAAGGTGAAAGAGGAGGTATATGTCGGACATCCACCGGGCTTCACTGACCCAATCCACAAAGATAAAGTTTATCTCTTGGATAAGGCGTTATACGGCTTACATCAGTCCCCTAGAGCCTGGTATGAGACCCTGTCTCAACATCTGTTTGCCAACAACTTCATCCGAGGAAAGGTAGACGCCACTCTGTTCACAAAAGAAGTCGGCGGCCATCTTATGATAGTCCAGATTTACGTGGATGACATAATTTTCAGGTCAACAAACGAACAACTCTGCAAAGATTTTGAAAAAGTTATGAAGTAGAAATTTGAAATGTCATCAATGGGTGAGATGAAGTTCTTCTTGGGGCTTCAGGTTGATCAACTACCCGAGAGAACATTCATACATCAAACAAAGTATGTTCATGATGTTCTGGAGAAATTCGGGATGTCAGGAATGTCACCAATGTCCACCCCATTAACGACAAACCATGGGATAAACTCTGATCTCACCGGAGAGAAGGTAGATGAAACGCTGTATCGCTCCATGATCAGATCGCTGATGTATTTAATGACATCAAGACCGGATATTATGTATCCAACCTGCCTCGCAACACGGTTTCAGTCAAGCCCCAGAGCCTCGCATATGGTAATTGTGAAAAGGATATTACGCTACCTGAAAGGAACTCCATCACTGGGTTGTGGTATCCAAAAGAAGGCGATTTCACGCTTGAGGGATATTCTGATTCTGATTTCGGATGCTGCAAAGTGAATGCTAAGTCAACAACAGTGGGGTGCCAGTTTTTCGGACCACGTTTGGTCACCTGGCAATGTAAGAAGCAGACCTCTGTCGCTTTATCCACATGTGAAGCCGAATATGTATCTACTAGCAGCTGCTGCTCTCAGATCTTGTGGATCCAGCAACAAATGCGAGACTACGGTTTGCAATTTCTTAACTCCCCTATCTTTGTTGATAACGAGGCAGCTATAAACATAACAAAAAATCCTGTTCATCACGCTAAAACGAAACACATTGAAATTCATCATCACTTCATCCGAGATTGTTTCGAGAAGAAGTTGATACGAATAGAAAAAATCCACACCGATGAACAAAAAGCTGACTTACATACCAAAGCATTTGACAAAACTCGTTTTCAATATCTTTTGAAACTTAATGGTATGAAGTTAGTATCGGTTGCGGAGGGGATCATTGGCGTCAATGGTTTGTCGATTTTTTACTTGTTTTGGTATTTTAGGGGAGATAGGTTATATTTTTTCAGAAAATACAAAAACAATAAAAAATTTTAAAAAATACAAAAACATGAGATATTTCAAAATCCAAAAACAATAGAAAACCGAAAAAGAGATTGTGTAAAAAGGGAAAATGATAGTACATCAGCTAGACAGTTACGGTATGCTAAAGAAATGTAAAGTTTAAAAGTGTTAAACAGTCTCGCTGATGATATGCCGGTAGGTTTTCACACATTTAGTAAGTCTGTTCGGGATATAAACCTAAATCACAACTTACTTTTACGTGGGGAACATCTCTCGGATATATAGGTAACCCCTGAAATCCTGTTTGAACGGCTCTATTTCTGACATACTAGGTCTTTGTACGTGGTGTTATCTGGGGTATTATACCTGGACTTCTGATTTTGCGAGAGCAATAGCCTAGTCTGGTATAATACTTTGCACAACTTTATTCATAAAGCCCCCCCCCCCAGCATAAACAATGATGAAACATTGAAAAATGCTAATCATGTGCTGTTGTAAAAGAAGATCCCCAAAGGGGACCCACCTAAAGTTGAGCCATCATCTCTCTGATTTTGCGGAAGCAATAGCCTGAGCTCTCATGGCCTCAACACTTAACCCCCTACAGATATCACTAGTGTGCACTCACCTGTAAGACTGAATATAGTAGTCTGGATACGAGAGTATATTCTGAGGTGGTACACCCGTAAAAGTTAAGATCTTAAAACACTAAATTCGTATCCTGAACAGATTGAAATTTGTGCGAAAACTTAAGTGGATCAGTATATCGGCAATTTAAGCGAATTGTTTAATTCTGAGTATGAAATCAAGCTTAATGGTACTTGTAGCTTGTCGGCAGCTGATATGATTCCCTAACACGCTCACCAAAAATATGTGTGTAAATAGTTTACTTTTACTGTGTTTCATTTCTGTTTAATATTAAAAACTCAAAAAGTTTTCATAGCTTTCTAGTCTAGAGACTTTCTTAAATCCAAAAAGATTTTACATTTCTGTTTTATTTTATCGACAATCCAAAGCGGAAAGCTGATCTTCAGACTCACAGTTTGAGGGAGCTGTAGGAGGTTTCTGAACCGGTCAGTTGAGTTGGGAGCTTATCATGTTATACCTGTGAAAATAAAAAGTCAAAACAAGTTCATTAAGTTGAAACTTGTAATTTTCAGAAAAATGTTTGAACAAAACGTCAGTGTGCTTTGTTTCGAGTCAACCAAGGTCATTAAGTTGGACTTGGTCGGTAAATTAAGTGCCTAGGGTCATTAACTTGGACCTAGATACTTAAGTGGATTTCTAAAAACTGATAAAATCTAATAAAATGTTAAAAGGTCAAAATGTCAAAGACTTAAAAGTCAAATGTGTGCCTCGCTCAGATAGCAATCCGACCGGATGGCAATCCGGTCGGACAGCCATCCTTCTCATGTGTCACTATATATAGAGGGTCAATGGTTCAGTCAAAGGGTTACTCACTCGGACAACCATCCTACTCTCTCACACTTTTGATTTTGTGATCTTGTTTTCTTCATATTTCTTTGCACAAATCGTTGGATCGTTGGTTAGCACAACTTTTACAATGGAAAAGGTATGTTTTCCTTGCTCAAATCTGATAAAATTGATGATTGTTGATTGTTCTTGACCGTTGACGTCACTGTCGGAGCTTTTAGGTTAGATCTAGGAAGTTTTAGTCAGTTTTGATGAGATTCAAGCTTAGGGTTTTGTTCGCAATGTTCAGATCTATAGATCTACCGGATCAATTTGTGCCATAACATGTTTAAATTGTGTAGATCTGATGTTTGAACAAGTCGGCTTTCGGAGGTGTTTTTGTCAAATTAAACCCTGATTAGGACGAGTTAGACATCATTGAACATAGGGTTTTGATCGCACTTAGATTCTCTACGTAGATCTAAGTTCAATTTGATGTTTTGCCTTAGAAATTTTTTTGGTGTTCATCAATGTTCTTAACTGTTATTCATGTGTGTGGCAATCTGGTCGGATAGCAATCCGACCGAGTGTCCATCCGTCTCATAGCTTGTTTCTTGAAATCTGTGCCTTTTAGTTGTCAATATGCTTTGAATAATTTGGCAATCCGGTCGGATAGCAATCCGAGCGGACAACCAATTCATTCACTTGACTCGAGTGGAAATCCGGGCGGATAGCAATCCTAGCGGACAACCAATTCATTTACTTCACTCGAGTGGAAATTCGGTCGGATAGCCATCCGAGTGGACAACCAATTCATTCACTTGGCTCGAGTGGCAATCCGGTCGGATAGCAATCCGAGCGGACAAGCAATGCATTCACATACCTCGAGTGATGATCCGATCGGATAGTTATCCGACCGGACAACAAAGTCATTAACATTTTTATATTTTGAAAATTTGTACATTCATGGCATGGCAATCCGGTCGGACAGGCATCAGACTGTTGAATTATGAGGTCTTAATTTTCAAAAGGCAATCCGGTCAAATGACAACCCGGTCGGATAGCCATCCGAGTCACTACACTATGTATGGTGAGATCTTCAGAGATAGAAAAATTTTGAAAAATTTCAAGATCTTTATTATTTGTCAAATTTTTCTGCAGGACTCGGAGAAAACGCATAACATCTACTGTCTGTTAGAAAAGGAATATACAGAAAAAACTGTAGTTGAAGATATTGCAAAATGCTTGAAGGAAAGCAGGATTGCTAAGGCACTAACTGAGAAAACCATAGTCTACGAATCACATGTCAGACGATTTTGGAACTCTGCAAGATACGAAGAGGAAGATAAGACGATCTACTCTATAGTAACAAAGAGAGATGAGAATGGAAAGAATGTGGATTTGGAGATTAAGATAAAAGTTGGTGATGTGAGACGTGTGTTAAATTTAGGTGATTCTGATGATGATCCAACTATTATTCCCGAACGTCTAGCTAAAGGATTATGGTGCAGAATGGGATTCTCAGGACACTTAAATGGAAGAATCTTAAAAACAAGCTTCAGTCATGCTTACAAGTTTTTAGTACATTGTGTTGTTCATGCGTTATCGCACAGGAAGGGTGCATATGATGAAACATCGGACTACATCATGAAGATTATCACTTGCCTCGTTTTGAATAGGCCATACAATGTTTCTCAAGTGATATTTGATTACATGACTGAGAATACAAAAGCTGAAAACAAGAAGTACATCATGTATCCTCGCTTTGTACAAATGTTGATTGATGATCAGTTCAAGGACCTTGAGAAGAGATATAATGATATTTTAGGTCTGAGGCACATGTCAGCAGAAACTTTAAGTAGACTAATTAAGGGTCCCAATCCAGGAGCGAAAGGGATGATATGCAGAATCAGCAGACCAGCATATAGTGATTCAGATAATGAAGATGTAAAGATGAGTGAGCTAAAAGAGAAGAATACAAGATGGTGGGTTGAGAAGGAAAAAGGAAGAGAACTCCCAAGACATCCCCTGCAGTTCCTATTCCAAAGGAACCAGTTCCTAAGATTGTGATAAAGGAGACGTCTGCAGAACCACAACAGAGGTTAACAGATGAAACAGTGCTGGAACCATCCGAAATTATTCAACAAGGAGCTGGATTATTGAAACATTCACTTGAAAGCTTTCTTAAAAGTAATGAGGAAGTTGCTGCACAGAAAGAACAAAGCTCAAGCGTTCAAACTGAAGGTATCAAAGTTACAGAACCTGAGGGTGTTGCACAAGATGATTCAAGTGAAGATGATTCTGAGACTACTGAGTCAAAGTCAGAGCTCGACCCAACAACACTTGGCAGAGGTAAAGCTCAACTGAAGAAAAAGCCTACCAAGAAACAAAAAGCATCGGACGAAGAAGACTCTACCTATGAACCTGATGAGTCAAAGAAACAAAGAGGGAAACGTAAAGCTGTTCAAGCTGGGGTTATTCCAAGAAGAGTCCGAGCAAAGAAAGGTGATGCTAAAGTACAAAAGGATCAAGGCAGCAAAGGTAAAAAGCATGTTGAAACATCAAAGGTTCAGGAACCAGAGGTGCAAAGTGTTAAAGTACCTGAAGTTGTGGCTCAAAAGAAGAAAGGTGATGATGATTACGTTGAAATCATGGGGTATAAAGCTGCTACACCTCCACCACCACCTCCACAAGATCAACCTGGATCCTCTCTACCCAAGAATGAAGCCTTTGATAATCTGTTTGGAAGTCTTCCACCTGCAACTGGAGTATTTACCGAAGATATTCCAGAAGATGATTACGACATGTTCAACAATGAAGCAGTAAAAGAATTACTGAAGAAAGTTGCTGATCTTGTCAAGAGGAGACAATAAAGAAAATGAAGGAGGATGTTCATAATCACTCTAAAGTGTTCGAACTCTTGACAGCTGAGATTGCTACATTGAATGTGAAGATAAAGAATCTTCAAGATGTGAATCAGACACTTAATCAGCTTCTTAGTGAAATGAGTGAAGCTTCAATGAATGAAATGAAGGTGATGAAGTTAGAAATGGAAGCCATGAAAGATGATAAAGTAGTAAAAGATGAACAACTACACATGTTATATTCTGTCATGGAAAGTCACCTGAAGATGGATGTTCATGCTGCCTTCAATGAGATTGAAGTAAAAAGAGCTGAGGAAAGAAGAATTGAACGAGAAAGATGACTGGCTGAAGAAGCTACTCAAAAGAACAAAAGTGTTATTGAAGAAATTCAAGAAGTCGGTGGGTCATCAAACCAAGTTGAGGTTGAAATGATTGATGTTGAAAATGTTCAAGAACAAGATGGTGAAAATGCTCAAGAACAAGATGTTGAGGATGTTCATGAACAAGATGCTGAAGATGTTAACAATGAACAAGATCAAGACTTCATGTTGGTTGGTGAGTCTTCTCTATCCTTTGATCCTGATGAAGTTATTCGTCGAGTTGCTGCTATCCAAAAGAAAAGAAAGGCAAAATAAATGTTGTTGTTAGAATGGAAGACACAACAGTTTGTTCTTGTTGGAAGACCATCTACTGTGCCCTACAGCTTAAAAGAGATTGTTCGCCAAGTCAAAATTGAAGAAAGGAAAAAAGAAGCAAAGAGAGCTCGTGGAGAAGTTGTTGATAGTGATTCTGATCTGGTGATTCTTGGTGATGACGAAGAAGATGAAGATGAAAATAATGATGATGACAAGTCTGATCAGAAAGATGATGATGATGATAAGAAGAATGATGATGATGATCAAGGTGCATCGGGATTGCTGGTTGAGAATCCTATTGTTGAACAGAAAATTGAAGAGTTTCTGAATGATCAGATCAATGAACAAGAAGATGATGATTAGCAAGAAACTTCTACATCTGGAAAACAGCACGTTGACCAGGTATTCCTCACAAATCCAACTGTTATTTACTTACATGCTAGACATGAGGAGGAGATTGAGGTTAGGAGGTCAAGAGAAGAGATGTTGGAGGAATTGGGTTTGAATGATGGAAAATTAAAGTTTGATATTGAAGATGAGATACCTCAGTCATCTGAAGATGTATTTGAACCTAGGTATGCTCATGAAGCTGATCACTACAATGATGTAATTGTTGAAGATGCTTCAGATTCATCGGATGAAGAAACTGATTTTCAATATTCTAGAGTTGATGAGACATTTCCTTCTTTTGCGGAAATGTTCAAAGATCGTAATGAAGATGAAATCAGGAGAAAGATTGTGGAAAAAGTCTCAAGTGAAGGTATTCCAGAAACCATCCCAAGAGAGAAATTAGCTGAAGAAAGAAAAAAGTGGTTTAAAGTTATGCCTAAAGAGCGAAAGACACTTTAGGGAACTTCAGTACTTCACTCATAACAAAGATCTCTCATGGGGTGATATCTTATCATGGGGTTATCTGGAAGATTTGCAGGTCTACGCTATTAGACGGGAAGAGGGTGTACAGTACTTCGAGTTTTTGGCAGATATCAAAACCCTCACGTGGTGGGATGTAGATGAGTTGGTAAAGACAAAGAACATTAAGCAGTTCTATTATGGACCGGAGGTGAAACAACATGATCAACATTTGTGGGATTACATAAAGCAGCAGGCCAAGGTTGGATATCCTGACTGGGAGCCTCAACGACCAAAACAAATTGTCATAATGTTGGAGAATGGAAAGAAAGACATAACGTTAGATGTCAAGCCTCCGAGATGTTTGAAGAATATGCCTCTCAGAGCTATTGAGCAGGATTTTCATGATTTGTTTGAAGGCTGGTTCTACAATGAATCAACAGCTGAAGCGGTAATTTCGTTGTATGACAAGTCAATTGTGGCTAGTAAATTGCTCAAAGAAAGATATTGACCGCCTATTCCTCAACAAGATTGTTTATGAAAAGAGAGACAAAGTACAAGCAATGCAGTATCAAACAGTAGTGGATGTGTGCTTTTCCCAAGACATCAACTCAGGAAGGTATTGGAAGACAAAATGGAGAGATCTTGAGATTGATGAGTTTCTGAAAAAGTATAAACGTGAACAAAGATCAAAGGCTATTGCTGAAAGAGCAGCTGAGCTGGGAAAGCGCAAGATGGGTATCGTGCCACCAACAGATCAAACACCGATCGAGAAAGAAGAGAACAAGATTCCCAAATGGGATCGGAAGCGTGATGGTGATCCTGTTTACAGGAAATGGTGGATCGAGGAAGGAAGGCATATAAGGAAAAGAATGTTAGATGAAAAAGCAGAAAAGAGAAGATAGAGAGCGCGAGAACGAAGGCGCAACAGGAAGAATTAAAGACTATGCTGGAAGGAACTGCAGCTACATCCGAGGGGGAGTCTGTTAGTGTATACGTCTGTAGCTTCCGTCAGCATTTAGTAATGTTTTGTATATTTGTGTCCTTCGTAAACAATTATGTAATGTATGTATGCTAGAAAGAACGACAACTCAGGAAACGGGACTGTTTTGTAAAGTGTTGACTTTGTTGACCAGTGTCACCTGATCGGATGGGCCATCCGATCGGACAGCTCTCATCCGCTCGGACAACATGTCATCCGTTCGGACAACATGCCATTCGTTCGGACAGCATGTCATCCGTGCGGTCAGCACTAACCTTGTTCCTGAGTTGCCTATAAATACCCCCGTCCGGGTATCTCATTTAGAACTTTTGACTCTGGAGAGAACTCTGTCACTGTCTGACTTCTACAGGCGCCTTTGTACTTTCATAATAGTTGAATAGAAAGATCAGACTGCGTTTAATCGTTGAATACTCTGTCGTACATCTGTGATTTGATCAAATGGATTCCGCACATTAGTCAAAGTCGATTAACCTAAGTTCCTGACGAACAGATCCCATAAGAGGGACCAACAGCTACTCTTAGGTGGGGCGCCAGTATCATGGAAATGGAAGAAGCAGTCGTTTGTGTCTCGCTCCTCGGCAGAAGCCGAATACCGAGCCATGGCAAAAACCGTTAGTGAGATCCTTTGGTTACGATGGCTTTTGAAAGAACTAGGCGTTGAACAAAACAATGCAACAAAATTGTTTTGTGATAGCTTGGTTGTTAAACACATAGCCAATAATCCGGTGTTCCATGAACGAACGAAACACGTTGAAATGGGTTGCTACTTCGTTAGAGAACGAGTCGAGTCAAATGATATGGACCCGCTGCATGTTGACACAAAATCACAAATCGCAGACTTGTTCACAAAGCCGCTGGGATCTCGGCAACTACAGTTATTACTTGGCAAGCTGGGCATTTGTGATCCGCATGCTCCAACTTGAGAGGCAGTATTGAAAGAAATGATTTTCCTGTCTTTTTGGTGTATTGTTTTTGGTCAATTGTTTTTTTTTTTTTTTTTGTTGATTGGGTTGCCTTCTGTCAAGGCTTTATATTAGGCAGAATATTTGCCTACTAGTTGTATATATATATGTCTTATGAGCCGTGAATAAAATCAAGAAAGAAATTTACAATACTCCAAATTTTATACATTTCTATAACTAATTATTAGAATATTATATGAATACATCGCGTCTCATCTTTGAGGACCTAAATACCTTGGAGTACTAAGTACCTCGGCTTTTAGGATCTAAATGTCTAAGTGAAGTTCAAACTTCTTAGAACCAAGTAACTCATCAACTTTAATTATACTCATACAAGATATGTGATTTGTCTTTTGCCCAACTTTCACATTTCAGTTATAACATAGTCTCATACAATTGTTGTGATGCAGGAGCATGAGGTTCACAAGAAGTCAGGAGAAGGATCAAAAGAAGATTGGGCTTGAGAATTGGGATGATCCACGTTCACAGAGTTAGACACGAATCATGGTTCCATGTTGACGACGTGATTGATCTGTGGGCTGGGTTAGAATAGTTTGTTTTATTTCTTGATTTTTGCTTAAACTTAATTAAGTATCATGTTGTTAGGATTGTAGTTTTCTTTGTTTTTTTTCTTTAATTTCTAAGTGTTTTTTAAACATTGTTAAACTTTTGATTATTAACCAAGTCGGCTATGTGATTTCGCTTTCGCGTGCAGCAAGTAGTACCAGAGCAATGGTTAATCAAATGGTTGTTCATAGAGATCGATCTGACTGTGATCTAAGATTCCCCGTACCAGGTAACGAGAACAAAACTGTGACTTATAAATATATCATCAAGGGTAACCGAACCGTTGATTCATCAGACAAGGTAATAGAAATAGGATCTGATATCCAAGGGATCATGTTATTCAAGCCTTGCTCTGTAAAGTCATTCGCCTAGAGGAGGCGAGGAGGCGAACGTCAGGGCTGACGACCAACGTGGTGGAGCGAACCCCTCAAGCCAATAACCCCGTGTCGTGGGGGTTGTTAGGGGTCAACCAGATCAAAAGATAAGAATAAAGAAGGGATCCCAAACATCAACTCTTTTGTACCCATTTCACAATGTTTGTACCCATTTCACAATTCAGGGTAAAGTTTGCACTTTGCTTATGGTAGAGGTAGTAGTAACAATATGGTATCTTCATGGGTAGTGGAACGGCTTGGGTTATTTGTTGAGAGTCATCCTAACCCACACCAGCTTAATTGGGTCTAAATAAAAACTAAGATTAAAATGTACAAGCGGTGTTTGTTGCAATTCTCAGAGGAGATAGGTGTGTTGAGGAGGTCTAGTGCAAGGTGGTCTCTATGGATCTATGTCACATCCCGTTGAGTAGGTTGTGGCAATTCGATCACCCTGTAAATATGATAGTTACCTCAACTCGTATAACCTTAAGAAAAATGGGGTTAATTTTACATTTTTTGTCTAAATATGGCCCAAGGGTGGAGGAAATCCCATTATGACTCGACCAAGTGAGGTGGAAAGAACAATATGAAGTCACGGACTTGTCTTCGCACTTGTCATGCTTGAGCTGAATGACAAGGGCAAACTGATTCTTTCTAAGTTAGCGCCAATGCTGAAAGAGTTTGAGGATGTCTTCCTGGAAGACATTCCACCTTGGTTGCGTATGATTCAGGATATACACTACATTGATATGGTTTCTTGGTTCATGATTCAGAACAAATCATCATACCGAATGAATAGTTAGTAGTACAAGGAACTACATCGCCAAGTGTTTGAACTGTTAGGTAAAAGTTTTATATGCAAAAGCAAAATCGTATGTGCGGTTACCGCCTTGCTACTTTCGAAACATGGAAAGTATTAAATGTGTATTGACTTTCATGCCTTGCACAAAATTACATTTAAAAACCAGTCTTCCAATCCGCAGTTTGATAATCTAGTTGACTAGTTGAATGGTGTCCAAATTTTCTCCAAAGTTGATCTAAGGAGTGGGTATCACAAGATTCGTATGAGGCTAGGGGACGAGTGGAAGACAACTTTCAAGATCCGTGATGGGCTATATGAATGGATGGTCATGCCATTTGGTCTCTCTGATGCACCTTGTGAACCATGTTTTAAGAAACTTCATTAGTAATTTATTGGTTGTTTACTTTGATGACATCTTGGTTTACAATCCCTAAAGTTTTGTTTTTAGGATATTTGATTGGGGAAGGGTTGTGTATGGACACCGCCAAGGTGCGTGCCATTCTTAAGTATTCTACTCATAATAAGGAATTTTATGCCATTTTTCAGTCCCTTGACACATGGCATCATTATCTCCTTGTAAACGAGTTCGTTTTCTTTTCAAATCATGAAGCATTGAAGTATAATAATGGCATACATAACTTGACTGCTAGACATGCCAAACAGGTTGTTTTTTGCATTATTTTTCATTTATCATCCACCATAAAATGGGAAAACAAAACCAGGGGCCACATGATTTGATTCGACATTGTTTATTGCTCGCAACCTTACGTGTCATTGTTCTGGGATTTGACACTTTCCGTGAGTTCTATAAGGATTATTCAGATTTTGGGGACATGTGCGTAGCGTGCGAGTTGGGTGGGTTTCATTGGTTCTCTCGGTATGAGGGCCCATTATTTTGAGGATCCGAACTTTGTATTCCTTTGAGTTCCATGCAAGAGTCACTCATATAGGAGTGTCATGCGCGTGGATTATCTGGTCATTTCAGGAGGGATGCGACTCTTCGAACAATCCACAATAGTTATTACTAGTCACAGATGGGTAGAAATGAACTGAGGTTTATATACTCATTTAGTTGTCCTAATTTCTCCTTGAGAGGAATTCAATGTAGATTTTGTTATAAGTCTACCTAAAATGCAACGGCAGGGGGATTCAGTTATGGTAGTGGCCGATCCACTTTCAAAAATGGCTTATTTTATAGTTTGTGCTTGCACCAATGATGCGAGTTAGGTAGCTCGACTCTTTTTTGCCGAGATTGTGCAGTTGCATGGGTTTCTAAGACTGTTACATCAGACTAGGATATCAAGTTTGTGGGTCACTTTTTGTAGACGTTGAGTGCCCTGACTCATGTCTAAGTTACAGTTTTGTAATTCCCGCCATCTTAAAACCGATGAGAAGACAAAGTGGTTAGTCAGAGTTTGGGAAACTTGCTTAGAAGTTAGAAGTTTAGTGAAAGATCACCCGAAGCATTGGGCCTCGGTACCTCCTTATGTTAAGTTTTCTTATAAATGTGCTATTAGTCGCACTACTGGTAAAACTACCTTTGAAGTGATTTATGGGTGTAATCCTCGTAGACCTAGTTCTGTTGCTAGTAATTGTGGTAAATGAAGAGATAGTGCAGAGGAAAGCATGTAAAAAGTAGACCCACGCACAGGTGCATGATCGTATTGTTGAGGCCAATGCTCGGTATCAAAATCAAGCAAATGGGAAGCATAAATGAGTTGTATCTATAAAGGGATTTACATTGGGTCTATCTCCGGAAATTGTGTTTCCCTTGTTGATACAAAATGTCTATTACTTACGCCTTTCGTTTAGATAGTGTTATCGAGTATGTACTTAGGAAATATTATTCAAAATTTTAAGTTTGTGTTTGTGTTTTGTAAGTCATCCATAAGTCATGCGTGACATATTTATAACATATGAGTCATATGTTACGCATGACTCATTCGTGGGTAGTTGATTATAGTGAATGTGTCATACATTGTCGCAACCCCCGACCCCTTACCCCAAGGGCGGGGGGCCGCGAGCTACTCAAAGACGGTGGTATCGGTGTTTATTAATTTGGCAGCGAGCTACCAAACTTTTATAAATAATAAATGGGATAAAAACCCAAGTTCATTGACAATAATAAAACCCTAATTTTTGAAAATATAAACTCCTTTTTATTTAGGTAACTTTTATAGCTACTTCTTTAAGCCTTCAGTGCTCTCCAGCTGGCTTCTATTAGCTTCACATTAAATTACCTGAAACGCGTTTTAAAAAGTTTTATCAACAAGAAATACTGGCGAGTGCATCCTAGTTTAATCAAACCAAGCTTTTATAACTTTACAGTATTGAGAGTGATTAAAATGTTTATATCTATCCAATTACCCCCCCCCACGGTACTGTCAATCCTGACTTGTGGTCATGCTACCATTCGCAAGAGTAACAAGTAATGTATACAAAACCCCAACACACCGACAGTAATTGTAGAATATATAGACTCAATCTGTGACACTTGTGCTCTGTAAAAGATGTACGATGTAAAACAATATCAATTATCAATAAAACGATGTATTTTGGTGTCAATATATGTGTATTTGAGTTTGATGTTTTTACGAGTTGATTCTAGTTCGATTTCAAGCTTTAAATCGCTTTCTGGAAAGTCATATGCAAACAGATGCGTAAACATAATCAGTTTAACGCAAAAAACACTCCGGAATAGTGATATTGGCTTAACATACCTTAAATAACCTTTATATAACTTAGAAATAAGTTTTGAAGGGTTTGGTGTGTCGAAAACAAGTTTATTCGATCGCAGGGACTAATTGCGACAAACTGCGAAAGTATGCCAATTCATATAGTAACGAACATTCCAGAACTTTATCACAAGCTAAACATACCCTAAATATCCTTTTCATAGCTTAGAAATAGGCTTTTAGTGGTTCGTTATGTGAAAATACGCTTATTTGATCAATAGGGACTAAAAGCGTCAAAAAGTGCATAAGTTTGCATTTACGCGCATATCTTACGTTCTGAACATATCCGGACATCCAAAAATTTTTGTAATCATTAAAATATTTTATTTTAGTGATTGGAATGCAAAAATATCATTCGTCGTGTAATTCGGATCGTTTTCGTGTCCGTTCGAGTTTTCGTCGTAATTAACCGAATAACGTGATCGTACGACCAAACGAACCGACATCCGAGATGTTTTCAATCATATTTCATGTTCCCTATGCTTTAACTTTATTGTAGAGCCTTGAAATGGGGTTAACATGGCTTAAAAGCATCAAAATCAAAGTTATAAGCATGCAGGGGTCAAAACTGTCAACTTCTGATAGTTCTTAGGCGGGCCGCGAAGGATCATGTGTGGGTCTACACAGGGCGCGACCGACTAGCAGATCAGAAACATTGTATCTGGCCACAACAGCTGTTTTCATGCATTTTTACCATGGTTTTGGGATACCATTTGCTTGTTTTTGAGTTCCCCTTGTATTGTAATCTATGTGCCACAAGTGTATGGCTTAGATCAAGCTTTGATTCTTGCAAAAACACTTGTAATCATCCTAAGAACTCAAGACTTCCTATAAATACCCACCAAGTTTGCATTTTTTCCTTGCTCAAATTGATCTAATCAGCTCTAAATTGAAGCTAAGGCTTCATACCTGAGTGTTTTAGTTCAATTCTTCCAAGCTTGAACCCTTTGTAAGTTTCTTTCATGCTTGTTTATGCTTTTCAAGCATGAAAGTCAAACAGTGTTTGACTTTCTGCTTTGACCATGAATTGGTCAACACAAAGTTCGTTTGAACTTTGCAACGTTAGCGTAATCACGATGGTTATAGCCCCTTGTGACTGTACCTACTGATTACCACGTTGATTAGTCGAAGTGACGAGTCAAAGTTTCAGTCAAAATGCGTATTTATGCGTATTTATTTTGCAACGAAGCTATTTTCGGGTATCAAAACACTTTGTTTTGATATCAAACTTGTTTTCTAACTTAGTTAAACATGTTTTAACATGTTTAACTCGTCACTTTTAGTCTAGTGCTTGTATAGGGTAGTCAGTCAAGCGGTCTTGACAACCGCTTAGACTTTCGAACCCGACCCGTTTGGTCGATCATTAGGATCCGACCAAGCATATTTTGTGACCATAGTTGTATAGGGAATAACCTCCCGAAGTTATACCTTATGGTCACTTAGTTTAATTAGTTGTATGATAGGTAGTTTATATGCCTTAGGAAAATGACCAAAATGCCCTTTTCATGCATAATTTAACGTTAAGCAAATGTAACTTAAATTTTATCACTTAAACTAATTAAGCAACATATTTAAACATGTTAGGGCATATAATACTTGTCATAGGACTATTTAGGCGTCTCGAACGCGCATTCGCGCGAGTGACGCGTTAAAGTAGCGTAGACTACCTTAACGGGTCGTAAGCACTTAGGATAGGTTCAGATTTAGAATGTAGGCTTTGTTAAACCATGTCACTTGAGTTCCAATACTCATTTGGTTTACGAAACCTCATTCTACCCGATCCTCCAATTTAGGTGTCGATTTATTAACTTAGCGATCCGATTACTAGGTACTACTTGATTTCCTTGGTTTGCCTGGGCCTTGTTATGTTCATTTAAATCGAGGATACTTTGCAATTCAATGTGAGTACATAGTTCCCCTATTTTTCCGTTTTCAATTGTTTTGGGGTGATTCATATGTGCTAAACGAATTCGGTGCTTTCAACGACGATTTCAAAAACGAATACTATGGTTTATATTAAACATAACGATTTCGATAGTGTGAACGAACTTGTTGGGACGTAATTACATAACGAATGACATTCATTAGCTTTGGCCGAGCCAACCAGTAGTATTTTATGGTACCATAGGATCTGACAAATCCCGTTATTGGACTGCCACCATGGTTATGTATGGGGGTTATGTGGGTAACGACTGAACCTGATGATTGTTAACATACCCTTTGGTGGTATGTTAATACTAGTTGAACGATGGACGAGTTATGATGGTTTGAATGTATTCCGCGAGACGATCAAAAGTAGTTTTCACAATTATAACGAGAATGATTTGAACGATTGAACGATTGAAACGATTGAACGATTTGAATGGTCTGAACGATTTGAACAAGTTAAACAAATTGAACGAACGATTGGTTTTTGGTATGTGTTTAGATAACAGGACGGGTGTAATGTGATAAAAGCATGGTATATCCTTTTTCATTCCTATCCACCAGAAATTCTTTCTTAAATCTTGATACATCTTATCATTAACAGGATGTATCGTATACTTAGACTTATGGGCTTCTTCTAAAATTCGGTGGCGTAGGTTTCCTCGTTTGGGTATCCAAATCCTTTTCTTATGGAATCTCCAAATTCCATCTGTTCCTTGTTCTAATTCTTTAATCATTCCTTTTAATCTTTCAGTATCATCCTTGATTAGTGTTTCCTGCATCTCTCTAATTTGTTCATTTAAATCTATCTGCAGATTTAACTTGAGAGAACGTACTTGTTTTGGCTTTTCATGATACTTTCGACTTAAAGCATCAGCTACTACATTAGCCTTTCCAGCATGATACTGGATATCACAATCATAATCACTAAGAATCTCCATCCAGTGTCTCTGTCTCATATTTAATTCTTTTTGCCCAAAAATATATCTCAGACTCTTATGATCTGTGAAGACAATAAACTTGCTACCGTAAAGATAATGTCTCCAGATCTTAAGGGCAAAAATTGTGGCTCCTAACTCTAGATCATGGGTTGTATAATTCTCTTCATGATTCTTAAGTTGTCTAGAGGCATAAGCTATAACCATTTGACGTTGCATCAACACACATCCATAACCTAACATAGAAGCGTCACAATAGACTATCAAGTCTAAAGTTCTTTCTGGTAACGCTAGTATGGGTGCATTGGTTAACTTTTGCTTCAGAATTCTAAAGGCTTCCTTCTGTTTTGGTCCCCATTCAAATTTAATTGATTTGCAAGTCAGTTTTGTTAAGGGGATGGCTATTCTAGAAAAATCTTGAATAAATCGTCTATAATAACTTGCTAGTCCAAGAAAACTTCTCACCTCCGCTGGTTATTCAGGGACCTTCCATTTAGTAATCGCCTCGATTTGTGGGATCTACATGAATTCCTTCATGATTAATCAGGTGTCCAAGGAATTGCACTTCTTGTAACCAAAATTCGCATTTTGAAAATTTAGCATAAAGCTTTTCTTTTCACAGCAAATTTAGAAGTATAAACAAATGCTCTGCATGATCTTCTTTACTCTTAGAGTAAATTTGAATATCATCTATAAAGACAATTATGAATTTATCTGGATATGGTTTACATATTCTGTTCATCATGTCCATAAATGATGCTGGGGCATTGGTTAAACCAAATGGCATGACTGTAAATTCATAATGACTGTACCTTGTTCTGAAAGCAGTTTTAGGAATGTCCTCTTCCTGTACTTTCAATTGATGATATCCCAAGCGTAAATCGATCTTAGAAAAAAATCGAGCTCCTTGAAGTTGATCGAACAGATCATCAAATCTCGGTAGTGGGTACCAATTTTTAATTGTAACCTTGTTCAATTCCCTATAATCAATGCACATACGCATCGATCCGTCCTTCTTCTTGATAAACAAGACTGGTGCTCCCCACGGGGATGAACTAGGCTGTATGAAACCTTTTTCCAGAAGTTCGTCCAATTGTTTCTTCAGTTCCTGCATCTTCGTTGGTGCTAAACGATAAGGTGCCTTGGCAATTGGTGTTGTCCTTGGTATTAGGTGAAATTTGAATTCAACCTCTCTATCTGGAGGTAGTCCAGGTAATTCTTCTGGAAAAACATATGAGAATTTAGATGTTACGGGAATATCTTTTAGTTCTTTTCCATTAGTGTTAATGTTTATGGAAATCATATACACTAGTGATCCTTTCCTTGCATAGCTTGCAGCTTTCATCACAGAGATGAATTTGTGGACCTGGTTGGCTTGTGTCCTTTAATTGTGATCTTTTCACCCTTTGGTGTACTTAATTGCGCTGACTTTTGATCACATAAAATACTGGCATGATTGGCTACCAACCAATCCATTCCTAATACGATATCAAATCCAGCTAGATTCATTGGGTAAAGGTTAGCAAAGAAATGATGGTTTAGAATTTTTATTCTTGCTCCATGCAAGATTTCATTAATCTTAATGGATTCTCCATTTGCCGTTTCTACCAGACAATCTTGTTGAAGTTTAGTTAATGGTTAATTGAAAATTTTGAAGAAAGAAGTATCGATAAAACTTTGGTTTGCACCAGAGTCAAATAATACTTTAGCAAAAATATCATTAACTAAAAACGTACCGGCAATCACATCCGGAATCATCTTGGCTTCTTCAGCTGTCAGAACAAATGCTCTGGCATTCTTAGTAGCTTTGCTGTTTGTTGCTAGAGCTAGTTTTGGACAGTTCGGTTTGATATGCCCAGCTTCTCCACAATTGAAGCATAGCCTATTGCTAGGTTTCTTCTACAGTATTCTTCCTTATGTCCAGATATTTTACAGAAGTTGCAGTATATTGAGCATTTTCCTGAGTTCTTCTTTTTGCAATACTTGCAGTAAGGTGAAGAAGTAGAACCTGTACCTTTTCCATGGTAGGTATTTCCATAACGAAATTCTTGGGTAAGCCTTTTGGCTAGGTTTTTTCGCTGGTTCTCTTCTTGCGTACGTACCAATTAATCAGTCAAAGTATTGGATAGTTGTACTGTTTCTTCTATGGTTTGTGGTCTAGCTGCCTTGACTACATGTATGATTTCACTAATTAATCCCCAAATGTAACAGGAGATTAAAACTGGTTCTGGTGAGGCTAAGGTTGGTAATATCCTAGCATATTCAAAGAATATGGTAGTGTACCATTTGCAGTCTATTCAACTCATTTTAAGATTTAAGAACTTATTGGCTATTTGTTCTTTTTTCATGAGGATGACATATTTTTTTTTTACTCGATCTTTAAAGTCGGTCCATTCCGTATTATAAGCTCCGTCACTTCCTCTAGACTGGAGAATGATATTCCACCACTCTAGGGTTGCATTCTTAAAAAGATTAGAAGCAAACATATTCTTATCTTCGTCTGCACATTTGCTTATTTTTAAGACTATTTCTGTCTTTTCTATCCAACGTAAGGTTGCAATGGATCCTTCATTGCCAGAGAATTCTATTGGTTTGCAAGACCAGAATTCTTTGTAAGAACAACCATATGATTTGGTTCTTCTTCTTTTTGGAATAAGTACTTGGATTAGCGGTCCATTGTTCACGCTGTGACTTGGTTCAGTAGGTTGTCATTTACTTCCACTTACAGCTTTATTATTTTCTGCTTCTTTAACAGTCTTGATAATATATGGCATAGCATCTATAATTCCTTGTGCTACTATATGTTGAATGGCACTGTTATATACTTGGTTTCCATTATTATCATTATTCTGGTTTTCCTGATTTACTTCGTTGTCCATCTGGATTGTAAACAATTATCAGGTATTAATATCACAGAATGAAATTTAATACAAACAATCACATAAACAAATTGATCAAAAACGTCAAACATTGCGACTTTACTCTTTTTATATATCTATATGCAGCAATTACAAATTACTACTGAAAAATAAACACACTAGTAGTTATGCATCGATATGTATTAGGTTATCTATTTTAGTTGATATTTTTTCTCAAACTACACACACACACACACACACACACACACACACACATATATATATATATTAGGTTTCGTTCATCTAGTACTGCATTTCTCGCTCGTTATATTTCCACACGAGCTTCTCTCCTATCGGTCGTATCCTATTTCTTTCTTCCACTAACTCTTCGTCATATGTGCGAAGTTCCTGCACATTCTCTTCACTCATGGGTGGTAGTGGTGCTGGCACTAGGTCAGGGTATCGAGGTATAGGTTCTCCGTATGGGTATGGGTTGCTTAACACACTTTGAATATACATGTCGTCATTCCAAAACGGATCTAAAGGATTAAGGTCGGTATACTGTGCTATGGGATTTGGTATTGGTTCTTCCTGAGGATTTAGTTCCTGGTATACCCTATTGTCTTCCTCCCACAGATCATACTCTAAAGGATTAGGTGCTGGGATTCTAGGTATCTCGTTGGGATCAAACGCTGGTATAGGGAATTGGTTTTCTGGGTTAGGTTCTAACTCCATTGGTTGGGTTGGAAATAATGGCAACGGTTGTGGTTCAGCTATTTGATCAAGGTTTGGATCTGCTGTGGTGGTGGCTAGCATATGGAAATCTGCCAACTGTCTATTAACTGCTTCCTGGGTTTGGGCATTCACTTCTCTATTGGCTTTTGCTAACGCTCTCTCTTGTTGTAACTTCCTCATTCTCTTCCTTCTCTCATGTGCTCCCCTACTAAACCATCCTCTCTTTTTTCGAAGGGAATGGTTCCTCGGATTGCGCCTTAAAAACATTCCTTCCTCAGTAACAGCAGAGTACCCCGAAGGAGTAGGCTGTGATGAGGTTCCTTCACTCTTTGGGGAACTAGCTAATCGACGGTAAGCGTTAGATGTACCTTGCTCACTCATACTGTAAACTAACACATTGTCACATAGATTATTTCCTAACATAATTGATTAAAATTAAGCATCAGCAGAATACCTTAGTGGCTTAAACCAGTGGTTGTAGCTCTGATACCACTCTTGTCACAACCCCCGACCCCTTGCCCCAAGGGCATCAGCTGCGAGCTACTCAGAGACGGTGGTATCGGTGTTTATTAATTTGGCAGCGGAATTTAAACATCAGGACCGTAGTTAGGAAATATTTTATCAGAGTTTAAACACCAAACTTTTATAAATAATAGATGGGATACAAACCCAAGTTCATTGACAATACATTTATAGGGACAAAACCCTAATTTTTGAAAATATAAACTCCTTTCTATTTAGGTAACTTTTATAGCCACTTCTTTAAGCCTTCAGTGCTCTCTAGCTTGCTTCTATTATCTTCACATTAAGTTACCTGAAACGCGTTTTAAAAAGTTTTTATCAGCAAGAAATACTGGCGACTGCATCCCAGTTTAATTAAACAAAGCTATTATAATTTTACAGTATTGAGAGCGATTACAATGTTTATATCTATCCAATTATCCCCAAGCTACTGTCAATCCTGACTTGTTGTCATGCTACCATTCGGAACAGTAACAAGTAATGTATACAACACCCCAACATACCGACAATAATTGTAGAATACATAGACTAAATCACTGTTATCATAATTTAAAACACTTGAGGTTATGATAAAATAGTTTGGTAGAAAAAGAGAATGACTCACTAAAAGAGTTTATAAAAGGGGAATGACTCACATTGCTGACTTAGAAAATACTATAGCTTCCTGGTGACTTTCCTAGTTATAATCTATTAAAAATTAAGCAATGCACATGTGTTAGTAAGATAACCCAATTTCCACTAGTCATATTACCGAGACAAGACTCCAACGAACTGAGTCAGGCAGAGCCTTGACATGCGTTACGGAGCCCTAGATCAATCGGGTAGAGTAACCAATACGTAACCGGGGTTATAATACTTACAACAAGGCAGAGCTTCGCTTTTTTGGGGTATAATACCCGAGAGTTTTTCCCTATTATATTTGAGAGAGAAGAAAGATTTGAGCAACGAGAACTGAGGTCTCGGCCTCCTTTTATAGGGCTGGATAATGGCAGCTCGCGGCCCGCGAGCCCTTGCTCTCTAACTTACGCGGCCGCGAGAGACCGAGGGTAGGTCCTAGCTATGGTGAATCAACGGTGTAGGTTCAACACAGCAAGGGACACGTGGCAGCTCACGAGCTCGCCTGGTGTCATGTAGTCGTGGCCCGCGACTCGCACTCTTAAGGGTGTCGCGCCCCGCGAGAACACTATATTATTGTTTTTATTTGATTTTTAAAAATATAATTGTATTTTAGGGTCGTTTCTTGTATAGGGGGTATATTTTAGGATGTTTTTAGGGTATGTTAAGGGTTTAGGAGGGTTGTTATATATATGATAGGTTGTTGGCGCATGTCCCATACCATATATATATGGGTTGTCATGTGTTGTGTCACACCCCGACCGCGTAAAACAACAAACCACGGCGGAAACGTCGGGGAGTCGTGTGGCAGAATTATTGTTTCAAAACACATGATAAGTAAAGTTAAGTTTTACAAGTTTAAATTATTACATTGCCTTAGTTCGAATGAAACACACAACATAAAAGACGATAACTTTCTTGATTTTAAATTGCTAAGGCCCAAGTCGCCCTAAGTGAAGCTCGCTCACATCAAACATTCGCTCTTGAAACATATGTGAAAGTAAATACGTCAGCATAAAAATTCCTGTGAGCAACATAGGTTTAGTGTTGAAGATTCATGACTTTGAATATTAAAAGAAATGTTTAACGAAAAGTAGTCATGAACCTTATAGAATATTTTCTTTTATAAAGTCATATGCAAATCAAATGTTATAAAAGAATATTGTATGGTTAAGTAAATACCAAATGAAAATAATATGTATAAAATATGTCATGTCTTGTCCTTGTTGAAGCGGTTTAGATAACGCCACGATATGCAATATAATAAAAGAACTTATATATAGGAAGTACCGGCGGTGTATCCACCTTGCTTTTATCATGTTACACACGTCTCGTTACTTAAATCACTTATTAATAACCATGAAATAATGTCTTGTTTAAATGTCAATGTCCAATGTCAAATGTCCAGTATAAACCATGTCTTGTATGGCGAATAAATAGTATTTACTCAAGCCAAGTGCATAATGTCATGTATAAACAAATGTCTTATGTAATCAAAATGTCATGTACAAAACAAGGTTTTTGAATAAACAAAAGTTATGTTTTGAAAACCATTGCTTTTATCGATATGAACATTTATACGGTTTGTCTATCGCATACACTCAAGCCTTGAGACTGTCGGATAAACCCTTATCAGGATCAAGGTTTATCAAAAATGAATTTGGATTCGGTCATTCCCCTTCCGAAATTCCTAGAAAGCGGGAACGGGATTTGTCAAGCCCTATAGCGCTATTACATAATACCGAGCGGCGTGATCAATGTTAATGAATGTACTACTCCGTTAAACATACCAAATGTCCTTTTCAATGTAAGCATGTCATGAAAATGTCTTTGTAAAACCATGTAATAGGCATATTAAGTCAATATGCCAAGTAAAATGTCTTTGAAATAATTTATTATATGTAATATGTAACAAAACATGTATAATGTCATGAAAACGAAAAGTAAAGTTATGCACATATGCTTCACCCCAAAAACATTTGAATACGTAAAATAGGGGAACTATGTACTCACCTTTGGGTGCGTTTTTATGTGTTAACACAATTTCTCAAATTGTTTATTCGTCCTAAATTAAGTAAGAACGATTTAATAATCAAAAACCCACAAAAATACCTAAGTTTCTCCGATACTTAGAATTTTCACATAACTTTGAGATTTTCTTGAAAAGTTATTATTTTTTATTATATTGGTGTATTTATATATATATATATGAGTTCATATATATATTTTAAATACTTTGCGAATTGAACGATTTTATTGGTGACCCTCATCATGTTATAAGCAAAATATCTACGATTTGCGCGTCGTAGTATATATACTCAAACGTGACATACAAATAATAACGTAATACACATAATCTTGTCAAGTATTAACATGTCATCATACACATATTATAAATCACATAACACATTGTAACACATAAAATTTACCCATGAACAACCCATTATGTATGTTGAAAAACACGTATTTTAGCGATTCGGTAACGTTTTTGGGCGTCGGAAGTCATGTATGACTAACCAAACACCAAGTAAACTTAATATAAGTTAAAATACTTATTTTTATAGCAAAAATATCAGTTTAGTTACTGATCTAAATCAGTTTTATAAAAATCCTCCGAAAAGCCGATTTTTAACCGTTTTACCGCATAGTTTTGCATCAAACGTTACCATAACCATCCCAAATTGTAACGACTTGATATTTTAACATAACCCATGTTATTTACTGAATAAAATAGTGGTTATACTCATGATAGTGCAGGTCTCACATAAACCACATAAATCATGCAAATTTCACATATTTTACAACTTTCTAAGCTATATGTACAACATGTGAAGCTACCAAACCTATGACAAAGTTTCATGCCATTATAATATACCAAATAATGTTATTTTTAGTGTTTATAATCTGTTCTAAAACATTTTTGTCATACAATCATTTTTTTTATCATTTCTTGAGCTTTAAATCAACATGCATGCTTATGTACAAGTATCTAAAGCACACTTATCATATCATCATTTCATATGAATTTAAATGCATCAAACATGTAATTTATTCATGTTTACTTACTGATTTGATTGAACATTCATCAGACCATGCACAAATCATCAAACACTTGCATTTTAACTATCATTCAAGAACATGCAACAACTTAAAAATTCTCAAACATGTCTAATAAATTTTCGGCCATTTACATGTCAATATACTAACATTATTTCAAATTATAACTCATGATTCAATCATTTCTTTATATCTCTAACATATTTGCACATAATCTTGTTCATGCAAGCAAACATCCTAAATAAGTATTTATCAAAAATCAAACTAAATCTCAAATACATACCCACATACATACATACGGTTATATATATACACACATATACTTCCATTTTTATTTTGTGTCAAAACCCATTTCCTTTTAGTTTCAAGTTAATGAAAAATCCAAGAACCATGAGAAACTTCTATCATCATCATCAAAATGCAAGAACATAATCTCTAAAGTAAGTTTATACCTTTAAGAAAATTAGTAGGTTTTGATGAGATTTTTTATGATAGGGAGCTTGCAAATGCTTGGAATCACTTGAAAAACACACTTGGATCTTCAAACACTTTAGAAACTAGCTTGGAATCACTTAGATCTTGAAGAAATGATGAAAGAAAATGAAAATGTGTGGGTGTGTGTGGGTGTTTACGGTTTGGGAGAGAGCGAGAGAGAGAGAGAGAGAGAGAGAGAGAGAGAGAGAGGAAGATTGTTTAGATGGTGAAAGATTTAGTCTTGGATTTGTAGAGATTTAGAGAATATATGGAGGATATGATGGATTCCCAAGATTGCATGCAACATGCAAAGGCAACATTTGGCAAAAATGAGTGAGAGGTGGTATCTCCCTCCTCAATACACGAATACACACATATGTGTATGCATATTATTCATATATATAGTATATGTAGGTTAAAAACAGGTATTTAACTGGATACCGGGTATTTTATCTAGCGTTTAAATCCCGGTTTATGGCGTTCTAAATTATTTTTATTATTCTATAAAAATAAACTCGCCAAATTATTACTGAAATAAATATCAGTTGCCGAGACTGGCTGCGTTGTCTGCGTTTCGCAGTATACGCACTGTGTTATGCAGTAACACGCGTTACGCGCTTAAACTTGAAAAATAACGTTTTTAAGCATTTTAATTTATTTTTCAACACGAACATGATTTAAAATAAAATTTTAATCATAACAGAATATTTTTGGAATTTAAATATTATCCGGGCGGTCACCAACGTTCGTTTCGCAGTTTTGTCGCAAATAGTTCTAAAGTTCAAACAAAAATGATTCTGCCATACCGAAACCTTCGAAACTTATTTCTAAGTTATGTAAAAGGTATTTAGGGTATGTCTAGCTTATGTCATTGTTCCAGAGTGTACGTCGCGTTAAACTGATTACGTTTATGTAACGGTTTGCGATTTCACTTTCAGAACAGGTTTGAGAGTTTGGAATTGAACAAGGATTGAATACATGTAAATGTGACAAATAATTAAACAATTATTGAAATTAAAAACACCATGTTTCATTAAATACAAAGTTGTTCAGAATTATACAGGGATTAAAATTACACAGATGTCACAGTCTCCCCTACTTTAGGAAATTTCGTCCTGAAATTTAATTAGAGGAAACTTGTGGGAAAAGGTGTGGATATTTCACCTTCATTTGATCCTCTCGTTCCCAAGTAAACTCTGGGCCACGTTTGGATTCCCAGCGAACTTTGACTATCGGTATGCGCTTGCGCTTGAGTCTCTTAACTTCACGGTCCACAATCTCCACAGGTTTCTCGACGAAGTGCATCGTGTTGTCGACACGAATTTCATCAAGGGGAATTTGGAGGTTTTCATCAGCCAAACACTTTTTAAGATTGGACACATTGAAAGTTGGATGAACATTTCCAAGTTTAGGAGGCAGCTCAAGTCTGTAGGCTACTTTTCCGGTTCTTTCAACGATCTTGAATGGTCCAACATACCGTGGTGCAAGTTTTCCTTTCTTCCCAATTCTGATTACACCTTTCCAAGGAGATACATTGAGTAGGACGAGATCACCGACTTGGAATTCTAAAGGCTTGCGTTGTCTATCCGCGTAATTCTTTTGACGGCTTCTAGCTGTTAAGAGGTTGTCGCGAATTTTCTTGACTTTGTCTGTAGTTTCGAGAATGAGTTCAGGTCCAGTGAGCTGAGCTTCACCAATCTCATTCCAGCATACCGGCGAACGACATTTTCGGCCGTATAAAGCTTCGAAAGGAGCCATGTTGATGCTGGAGTGATAACTATTATTGTAGGAGAATTCGATCAATGGAAGATGCGAATCCCAACTACCACCAAAATCGATCACACAAGCTCTAAGCATGTCCTCCAATGTCTGGATTGTTCTCTCAGATTGTCCATCCATTTGAGGATGATAAGTTGTGCTCAAGTTAAGTTGGGTTTTAATAGCAGATTGCATGGTTCTCCAAAAGTGAGATGAGAATCGAGCATCTCGGTCAGATATGATGTTCAAAGGAACACCATGTCGGGATACAATCTCATCTACATAGATCTTGGCAAGCTTGTCAGCAGATAAATCCTCACGGATTGGCAAGAAATGTGCTGATTTTGTCAAACGATCAACGACTACCCAAATGGCATCATGACCTCTATGAGTGCGCGGTAGTTTGGTAATGAGATCCATGGCAATGTTTTCCCATTTCCAAACCGGTATCTCTAGTTGTTCCAATAATCCAGAGGGATGTTGATGTTCCGCCTTAACCTTTAGACAAGTAAGGCATTTGGATACGTGTAAGGCAATGTCTTTCTTCATTCCCGGCCACCAATACTGGGTTCGAAGATCCTTATACATTTTGTCTGTACCAGGATGAATTGAATAACGAGACTTGTGGGCTTCATCCATCAACAAGGTGCGGAGATTATCCTGAATTGGAACCCACAAACGCTCCCTGAAATAATATAATCCATTGTTCTTCAGTTCAAGATGAGGCGTAAGATGATATGGTAATCCCTTACCCATTAAGTTCTGTGAAACACAAGTACGTTGAGCTTGAGAAATGCGGGTTTGAATATCAAATCGAACTTGAACACAATGAAGCTTGACTCTTTCTTTTCGACTTAACGCATCGGCTATGACATTCGCCTTACCAGGATGGTAGCGAATCTCGCAGTCATAGTCGTTCAAGAGTTCAACCCAACGCTGTTGTCTCATTTTTAGTTCTTTCTGATCGAAGATGTGTTGGAGACTTTTGTGGTCAGTGAAAACCACACATTTTGTTCCGTAAAGGTAGTGTCTCCAAATCTTGAGAGCAAAAACCACGGCGCCTAACTCAAGATCATGAGTCGTGTAGTTTTTCTCATGGATCTTCAACTGTCTTGACGCATAGGCTATGACTTTGTTCCTTTGCATGAGAACACAACCAAGGCCTAAGTTTGATGCGTCACAATATACGACAAAGTCGTTGTTTCCCTCAGGTAAAGATAACACAGGAGCATCGCAGAGTTTTTGTTTCAAGGTCTGAAAAGCTTCTTCTTGTTTGGGTCCCAACTCAAAAGGTTTATTCTTTTGAGTTAAGGCTGTGAGAGGAACCGCAATCTTTGAGAAGTTTACAATAAAGCGGCGGTAATAACCCGCGAGACCCATAAATAAACGAACCTCGGTAGGAGTAGTTGGTGTATCCCAATCCTTAATCGCACTGATTTTGGCGGGATCTACATGTATACCTTGTTCGTTAACAACATGTCCCAAAAATTGAACTTCCCTAAGCTAAAATTCACACTTGGAGAATTTAGCAAAAAGTTGTTCCTTCTTCAGGAGTTCCATTGTTAGACGGAGATGTTGTTCGTGGTCTGCTCGTGTCTTGGAATAGATCAAGATGTCATCAATGAAAACGATGATGAACTTATCCAAATAGGTCTTACAAACCCTATTCATTAAGTCCATGAAGACGGCAGGAGAATTCGTTAAACCGAAAGGCATAACAGTAAACTCATAGTGACCGTATCGTGTGCGGAAAGCAGTCTTGGGAATATCTTCTTCGAGTACACGAAGCTGATGATACCCGGAACGCAGATCGATCTTTGAAAAACAGGTAGCACCCTAAAGTTAATCAAAGAGATCATCAATGTGAGGTAGGGGATATCAATTTTTGATGGTGAGTTTGTTAAGCTCACGGTAATCGATACACATTCTGAAAGATCCATCGTTCTTCTTCACAAATAGGACAGGCGCGCCCCAAGGGGAAAAGCTCGGATGAATAAATCCTTTGTCTGATAACTCCTGCAACTGCTTCGATAACTCTTGCATCTCAGACGGTGCAAAACGGTATGTAGATTTAGCAATCGGATTAGCACCAGGTACAAGGTCAATACGGAACTCGATTTGACGCGCTGGGGGTAAACCAGGTAAGTCTTCAGGAAAAACCTCAGGATAATCACGAACGACAGGGATGTCTTGAACAGTTTTACCCTTGTCTTTCTCCTCTATGACACGTGCCAAGAAAGCCAGATAATTCTTTCTTAGGTATCTCTGGGCTTGGGTGCTTGTCATTAGTTTAAGGCTACTAGCGGGTTTCTCTCCACGAACCTCTAAGACATCACCAGACGAAAGAGGTACACGAACAATCTTGTCAAAATAAACCACTTCTGCACGGTATTTGGTCAACCAATCCATCCCTACTATAACGTCGAAACTCCCAAGTTGCATTGGCGTGAGATAAATGGGAAAAAGATGATCGTTGAGGTTCAACTGGCAATTTCGAATGACGGAATCGAGTACAAAGGATTCACCACTGGTTAACTCTAATGTCAAGGTTTTTCCTAGTTTTGTTCTAGGCTTTGCAAGCAAAGGTTTAAAAGCTAGGGATACAAAACTCTTGTCGGAACCCGAATAAAAAAAAATAGAAGCAAGTTGGTTGTTAACATAGAACGTACCATTGACAACCTCGTTGTCTGCACGCGCTTCATTGGCATTGATGTTGTATGCTCGTCCACGAGCCGGGTTCGCATTAGCCAACTTCGGGCACTTGTTCCTGTAGTGAGACAAATCTCCACAATTGTAGCAAGACCCAGGCGGAAAAGGAGGTGGTGCAGGATTTGCTGGCTGTTGGGCAGGGTTTTGTGCCGCTTGATTCGGAACAGGAGGAGAGCGACATGTGTTAGCCAAATGGCCATATCTTCCACAGTTGTTGCAAAGAAGACACTGAAGATGTGGTTGATGATGATAATTGCACTTGTTACAAAGAGGTGCAGTACCAACATACTGTTTCTTGGCAGGTGGCTATGTTGGCTGGGTAGGAGCAGCTTGATTGGTTTGTGCAACAATGGCAAAATTCTTGGATGCCTTACGCTTCCTAGACTTCTTCGAGATTTCAGCCTTTTTTCCCTTCTTTTTCTCTGTCTTGTCAGATGGTTTCTTGTCACCCTTGCGGTGGAGTTTACCCTTCTTGACTTGAGACTCGGTCAAGGTCGCAGCTAGCTCAATGGCTTGTCTAACCGTGGTAGGGTTGCTGCCGGTGACAATATCCTGAACGGGATCAGGAAGACCATCTATGTACTTCACAATCGCCTTGACCGAAGGCGTGACCATGGTGGGATACAGCAGGCTCAGTTTTTCATATCAGTCTGTGTAGGCACGGTGCTCTCCACTATCTTACTTGAGATCATGGAATTCGTCTTCCAGTGCCCGCAGTTCATGACGAGGACAAAATTCTTTCATCATAAGAGCGCGAAGTTCTTCCCAAGTTTGAGCTATTGCCACGTCGGCACCTCTGTCTCTCATCACACCATTCCACCATGTAAGCGCCCTTTTCTGAAACACACTTGACGCGAACTCAACCTTTCACTCATTCGGGCATTGAACGTGATGAAACGTACTCTCGAGACTATCGAACCACTGTAGGAGCCCAGTTGCTCCTTCTGACCCAGAAAACTGAAGCGGTTTAGCCGAATTAAATGTCTTAAAGTTGCACGGAACCGGTGCGTTGTTATTGTTGTTGTTGTTTGCTTGATTTAACTGAGTTACTTGGTTCGGGAGTACCACAGCGATTTGCTGAGCGATCATGGCTGCCAGCGGCATCTTGAGTTTGATCACGTCGAGGAGGCATTCTAACAGAAAGGAACACAAGGAAAATGTGTGAGATTGACATAGGAAAATCAAAAGGAGTATTGGAAAAATCGACAACACAAAGGAAGGTGGTCATTAATTCGTTACTTAAAACAAACAAACGACACACAGTGACTAATCAAAGTAAATGGAAGGTGGTCATTAATGCATAATGAAGACATGCTTTAGCCTATAAGTGGACACTCACCCCAAGAGTTCCCAGGTAAGAGTGACTGGTCCGATTATGTGGATTTGTACGAACACTCTAGCCTTAGACAGAAAACTCAGGGTACATGCACCCACCCTTCTAGATTACACGTGTTCACATTATTAAAACCCAAACTTTGACGAGATTTGAAAACTTTAAAGGCATAAAGCCTAGAAACAAATCATCTAAGGATAGATGATCGATTTTCAAATGGAATTGAGATTTGTGTACTTGTTTTGGTAATCACCTAAGGATAGGTGATAGTATTGTTTTAAGATCTAAACACATGGTAACTTGTGTTAGGGTCCTAGAAAGGTTATAGTCTAGGTCAAAATTTTACTCATAACTTAATTCCCTATAACCATGAGCTCTGATACCAACTCTTCTGTCACTCCACGGCCGCGTAAAACAACAAACCGCGGCGGAAACGTCAGGGAGTCGTGTGGCAGAATTATTGTTTCAAAACACATGATAAATAAAGTTAAGTTTTACAAGTTTAAATTATTACATTGTCTTAGTTCGAACGAAACACACAACATAAAAGACGATAACTTTCTTGATTTTATATTGCTAAGGCCCAAGTCGCCCTAAGTGAAGCTCGCTCACATCAAACATTCGCTCCTGAAACATATGTGAAAGTAAATACGTCACCATAAAAATGCCTGTGAGTAACATAGGTTTAGTGTTGAAGATTCATGACTTTGAATATTAAAAGAAATGTTTAATGAAAAGTAGTCATGAACCTTATAGAATATTTTCTTTTATAAAGTCATATGAAAATCAAATGTTATAAAAGAATATTGTATGGTTGAGTAGGAGTTGGGTGGAAAGTCTATTTTTCCTAGAAAGTCTAGGAAGGAATAAGATTTGGACATGTGTCATTGAGGGATTTTAAGTAGAAGGGCTATCATGTAATTTCACATTTTAATTTTATTTTTGGAATGTATCTTCATTAACTAAAATTCCATGATTTTTGGAATTTTTATTGTTTTCGAATTCAAATCTGCAAGTCAATGTGTTTATCTGAAACTATCAGCATGTTCTTGGTGATGTGTTTTACCAGTCAGAGAGGTTGAAGTCAGTGTGTTTTAACAATCTGAAGTCAATATATAATCAGGTTGTGTTTTATCTGAATGTGTTTTATGTTGTTTTAACAGCAAGCAGATTCTTGACATTGTGTTTTAACAGCAAGCAGGCCATTGTGTTTTAACAGCAAGCAGATTCTTGACGCTGTGTTTTAACAGCAAGCAGATTCCTGACGCTGTGTTTTAACAGCAAGCAGATTCCTGACGCTGTGTTTTAACAGCAAGCAGATTCCTGACGCTGTGTTTTAACAGCAAGCAGATTCTTGACGCTGTGTTTTACATGCCTCTCTACAATCATCAATTAAAACAGAAAAAACACAGCCAAGTTACAAGCAGATTAAGACCGAAAACGTATATGCACTTCAAGAACTTTAATCACAACACAAGATATGAATACCTAGTGAAGAAAAGGGGTATCAACAAGCCTTGGAACCGAAATCTGAATGCTTTTGGGGTCCTGTTTTGCGTCGCCAACAGCAAGGGGGAGTAGAGATCGCAGGTTTTATTATGTTTAGGGTTGGATTGGAGAGAGAAAGAGAGAAAATCAAATCAATAATGGAGAGAGAGGGGGAAAATCCCATGAAAGTAGGGATTGCAGTTATCTAATTGATTTAAAAAACGGCCATTTGACAAAATTGCCCCTATTCATTTAAAACAATCAATTAATTAAACTCAAATATTACAAGATTGCTATTGATTTAATCTCAACCCTTAAACACACCAATCGGATGGACCAGATCGCTTCCTAGACTTTCTAGGAAAAACACACTTTCCGTGCGAACCCTACTCTTGTATGGTTAAGTAAATACCAAATGAAAATAATATGTATAAAATATGTCATGTCTTGTCCTTGTTGAAGTGGTTTAGATAACGCCAGGATATGCAATATAATAAAAGCACTTATATATAGGAAGTACCGGCGCCGTATCCACCATGCTTTTATCATGTTACACACGTCTCGGTACTTAAATCACTTATTAATAACCATGAAATAATGTCTTGTTTAAATGTCAATGTCCAATGTCAAATGTCCAGTATAAACCATGTCTTGTATGGCGAATAAATAGTATTTACTCAAGCCAAGTGCATAATGTCATGTATAAACAAATGTCTTATGTAATCAAAATGTCATGTACAAAACAAGGTTTTTGAATAAACAAAAGTTATGTTTTGAAAACTATTGCTTTTATCGATATGAACATTTATACGGTTTGTCTATCGCAAACACTCAAGCCTTGAGACTGTCGGATAAACCCTTATCAGGATCAAGGTTTATCAAAAATGAATTCAGATTCTGTCATTCCCCTTCCAAAATTCATAGAAAGCGGGAACGGGATTTGTCAAGTCCTATAGCGCTATTACATACTACCGAGCGGCGTGATCTATGTTAATGAATGTACTACTCCGTTAAACATACCAAATGTCATTTTCAATGTAAGCATGTCATGAAAATGTCTTTGTAAAACCATGTAATAGGCATACTAAGTTAATATGCCAAGTAAAATGTCTTTGAAATAATTTATTATATGTAATATGTAAAAAAACATGTATAATGTCATGAAAACGAAAAGTAAAGTTATGCACATATGCTTCACCCCAAAAACATTTGAAAACGTAAAATAGGGGAACTATGTACTCACCTTTGGGTGCGTTTTTATGTGTTAACAGAATCCCTCAAATTGTTTATTCGTCCTAAATTAAGTAAGAACAATTTAATAATAAAAAACCCACAAAAATACCTAAGTTTCTCCGATACTTAGAATTTTCACATAACTTTGAGATTTTCTTGAAAATTTATTATTTTTTTATTATATTGGGGTATTTATATATATATGAGTTCATATATATATTTTAAATACTTTGCGAATTGAACGATTTTATTGGTGACCCTCATCATGTTATAAGCAATATATCTACGATTTGCGCGTCGTAGTATATATTCAAACGTGACATACAAATAATAACGTAATATACATAATCTTGTAAAGTATTAACATGTCATCATACACATATTATAAATCACATAACACATTGTAACACATAAAATTTACCCATGAACAACCCATTATAGTGTATGTTGAAAAACACGTATTTTAGCGATTCGGTAACGTTTTTGGGCGTCGGAAGTCATGTATGACTAACCAAACACCAAGTAAACTTAATATAAGTTAAAATACTTATTTTTATAGAAAAAATATCAGTTTAGTTACTGATCTAAATCAGTTTTATAAAAATCCTCCGAAAAGCAGATTTTTAAACGTTTTACCGCATAGTTTTGCATCAAACGTTACCATAACCATCCCAAATCTTAACGACTTGATATTTTAACATAACCCATGTTATTTACTGAATAAAATAGTGGTTATACTCATGATAGTGCAGGTCTCACATAAACCACATAAATCATGCAAATTTCACATATTTTACAACTTTCTAAGCTATATGTACAACATGCAAAGCTACCAAACCTATAACAAAGTTTCATGCCATTATAATATACCAAATAATGTTATTTTTAGTGTTTATAATCTGTTCTAAAACATTTTTGTCATACAATCATTTTTTTTATCATTTCTTGAGCTTTAAATCAACATGCATGCTTATGTACAAGTATCTAAAGCACACTTATCATATCATCATTCCATATGAATTTAAATGCATCAAACATGTAATTTATTCATGTTTTCTTACTGATTTGATTGAACATTCATCACATCATGCACAAATCATCAAACACTTGTATTTTAACTATCATTCAAGAACATGCAACAATTTAAAAATTCTCAAACATGTCTAATAAATTTTCGGCCATTTACATGTCAATATACTAACATTATTTCAAATTATAACTCATGATTCAATCATTTCTTTATATCTCTAACAAATTTGCACATAATCTTGTTCATGCAAGCAAACATCCTAAACAAGTATTTATCAAAAATCAAACTAAATCTCAAATACATACCCACATACATACATACGGTTATATATATACACACATATACTTCCATTTTTATTTTGTGTCAAAACCCATTTCCTTTTAGTTTCAAGTTAATGAAAAATCCAAGAACCATGAGAAACTTCTATCATCATCATCATCAAAATGCAAGAATATAATCTCTAAAGTAAGTTTATACCTTTAAGAAAATTAGTAGGTTTTGATGAGATTTTGGATGATATGGAGCTTGCAAATGCTTGGAATCACTTGAAAAACACCCTTGTATCTTCAAACACCTTAGAAACTAGCTTGGAATCACTTAGATCTTGAAGAAATGATGAAAGAAAACGAAAATGTGTGGGTGTGTGTGGGTGTTTACGGTTTGGGAGAGAGAGAGATAAAGGAAGATTGTTTAGATGGTGAAAGATTTAGTCTTGGATTTGTAGAGATTTAGAGAATATATGGAGGATATGATGGATTCCCAAGATTGCATGCAACATGCAAAGGCAACATGTGGCAAAAATGAGTGAGAGGTGGTATCTCCCTCCTCAATACACGAATACACACATATGTGTATGCATATTATTCATACATATAGTATATGTAGGTTAAAAACAGGTATTTAACTGGATACCGGGTATTTTATCTAGCGTTTAAATCCCGGTTTATGGAGTTCTAAATTATTTTTATTATTCTATAAAAATAAACTCGCCAAATTATTACTGAAATAAATATCAGTTGCCGAGACTGGCTGCGTTGTTTGTGTTTCGCAGTATACGCACTATGTTATGCAGTAACACGCGGTACGCGTTTAAACTTGAAAATTAACGTTTTAAGCGTTTTAATTTATTTTTCAACACGAACATGATTAAAAATAAAATTTTAATCATAACAGAATATTTTTGGAATTTAAATATTATCCGGGCGGTCACCAACGTTCGTTTCGCAGTTTTGTCGCAAATAGTTCTAAAGTTCAAACAAACATGATTCTGCCATACCGAAACCTTCAAAACTTATTTCTAAGTTATGTAAAAGGTATTTAGGGTATGTCTGGCTTATTTCATTGTTCCAGAGTGTACGTCGCGTTAAACTGATTACGTTTACGTAACGGTTTGCGATTTCACTTCCAGAACAGGTTTGAGAGTTCGGAATTGAACAAGGATTGAATACATGTAAATGTCACAAATAATTAAACAATTATTGAAATTAAAAACACCATGTTTCATTAAATACAAAGTTGTTCAGAATTGTACAGGGATTAAAATTACACATATGTCACATGTTGGGTTGTCATTCAGTTTCATAGTTCATCTTGTCAAATTCGTCTAAGTGTGGGGGAACTCTTTCTAGTTTTATCCATAAATGAGATTTGAAGTTTATTTACGTGTTCTTGCATTGATCACACATAATTTGATGGATTCTGCATGTTAAACTATTGTTCAAAGTGGCAGTTCGTGTTCGTCGAAGTCTAACAACTTAGAACAAGATCTATTTTGGGTTTTTTCATCCATGTTGTTTGGTTTGGTAAGTTGAAACCTCAAACGGATGGTCCTTTCAGGATCATCAAAAGAATTAATGAGAATATATACAAGGTGGACTTACTAGCTCATTATGGTGTCTTGTTTACATTTAATGTTTTATGATTAGTCACCATACAGGGGAAGAATGACTAACATGGATAATTCAGGGTATGAAAGCTTCCAAGAGAGGGAGAATGATCTAGGGGCATTGGGTTCGAAAGAAGAATACGAGTAGGGTCAAGAGACGATTAGGCTTGAGAATGAGAAGGGTTAAAGAAGATTTGGCTTGAGAAGAGGGATGACCCATGTACAGATAGTCAAACATGAATTACGAACCTAAGTTACCAACATGAGTGATTCGTGGGATGGCTTGGAATAGTTTGTACTGGTTCTGATTTTTGCTTAAACTTAATTAAGTCTCATATTGTTTAAGGGTTGGAATTATTTTAGATTTTTTATTCTTGAATTTCTAATTGGTCTTTGAACATTGTTAAGCTTTTGATTATTAATCAAGCCAGCAATTTGATTTCATTTTTGCATGCATCACATTTCTTGTTAGTGGTAAAGCCTTCGCTATCTAGGAGTTTTGGCATAGGGATGAGAATTTGGTACTAGGTACCATAGCGAATTTCCCGTACTAACATATTTTCAGTACCGATTCATTACCCACTTTTTGGCATTTTCGATACCGATACTTTCAGTTCGGTACCGGTATTTACTAGTTTTTACCTTCAAAACTAGTCTGATACCGTATCGTACCTAACATTTTCAGTACCGGTATCCAATTTTGACTATTTTTGGTATTGGTATTCTCGGTACCAATAACGAACTCATCCCTAATTTGGCACCAAAATGAATCTCATTGGACCACGGGACTATCCTTGATTAGGGATGAGCCCGGTACCGATACCGGTACCGGAATTCGCCAAATGTGGGTACCAGTACTGAAAATGATTGGTATCGTAGGGTACTTACGCTACCGATCCCAAAAAATCCAAACAGTTTGTACTGAATTATAATCAGTACGGTACCATTTGGTACCGGTACTGAACTGCTCATCCCTATCCCTAATCATTCAGCACCCTATAAGATTTTGTGATACGGTTAAACACTCTGTTAGAAACTTAGAATTACAGGTTTGATGTGTTGGAAAACGCATCTTTTTATCCATGTATTTTGTATAGTTTATAGTTAGGTTTTGAGTCATTTTTGGTCATTATTAGCTTGTACTTCGATATTGTTGTATTTTGCATGTGAACGTATGTAATTAGAGCCTTAACGAGCTAAAATGGTAAAGAATCGAGCACAAAGGAGAAACTGGAAGAAGAAAACAATATTCTGAATAAACATGATATTGGTGTGTCGCCAAGGAGGATCAACGCAATGCGCGAAGATGAGGAAAGTGTCCAAAATGACCAAAATACCCCTGTAGGTCCATGGAATTACCACTAAACCACTACGACTATTTTGTTGCTACTTTATGGCTTGGCGTGTCGCGAACCATTTTCAAGCTTCGTTCGCAACACTCGATGGGCCTTATATCAGCAAAAATGAGTTTGTGTCCTATTTAAGCGTGATATCAACCCTAGTCAGCTCTACCTCGCCAATTACGAATTCCAGAGCTTCCATAGGAAGATTTTGGGTGATTTTAGCAAGGGGAAAGCTTAGAGATCAAATGGGTTGGTTATTTGCAGTGTTTTCGGCTAGATATATGTTTATTGTTTTTTAGTTTGTCTAAGAACTAGAATACTATAAATTTGTTTACTGAATTAGTTTGTTGAATTTAACTTTTGCTTATGTATTGAACATGAGTAGCTAAACTTTCTATGCTACCTAGGCTTTATGATGATTGTCTACTTCTAAATGGCTTTCAGTTTTGGATAATTATTGATTTGGCTAATGTTTTGGTAAAATGTGTTTCTAATTAGGATTCTAATGTTTATGCGTGCTTGATATCTAAATGTTATTACATGTTCCACTTGATTCTAGTTGATTGATTTTGTATAGATTGATCTAGGGTTTAGTGATTTCCACAGACTTTGTGTTTTCGATCTAATATTGCGGTTACTTGATGTGGTAAACCCTAGGAACAAGTAAGTCAACTATTTGCTAATTTAGAATTCTACCATCTTTGAGTCTAAGAGAAGATTAGATGTCGGTGTGTCTGGGTTTATAATTCGGAATTGTGGTTTTCATAAGAGTGATTCACCCCTAGCGTGTCTATAGAGTTAGAATCCCTTGTTAGAAATATTTTAGAAATATCACCCCTTGCATCCCTTACACATCCCAGATGTATTGTTTTGAGTGGGACCGAAAAGATATCCAAATTTAGGGTACCTTAGCATTTGTTTAAAGAGACCGAGAGTGATATGAACTCAAGACCAGTGAGTTTACACACTTCCATGGATACTAGATTAGTTATGTCTGGAGAATGATTCGACGTCCAGTTTTGGTCTGGGTAGTGTATTTTAAGATCTCGGTAGCCAAATCCTAATTATCCATTCCCAAGAACTGTGAGCGAGTTAGCATGATTATTGCCTAGGTAGTTGCCTTCTCATTATCTAATTTCATTAAAATTCATTATGTGATTGCTTGGTTGAGTATTTGCAGTTTTAATTAGTCATAGTAGTTAATGAAATTCACTATTTACAAATATTATTAGACTGAGACTCGATAGAGGTTTAGTATTGAGAGTAAATTGTGTCCTTGGATTGATACTGGTCTTACCGACTTGACTACATAACGACCGGCACACTTGCCGATTGTGTGTAATTGAGTTAGCGAGTCCTATTTAATTTGATATTTTCAAAATATAGACAACATTTTATACATCATGGTTCATATCCCGTCAATAAACCCAGCTTCATCTTCATTGATCGTTTTAGTAATGTGCACCCATAACTCATGCTTATAGACATGAAATGACATCTCCATTCCTGATTAAAACTAAATAGACTTCCAACTCTCAGACCACATGTTTGCTTATAAGCAAGAATTAAATCTCACTTAACCCAAGCAAGCTTCCTACCCTCTTTCGAACCACCCCAAAAAAAGGTGAGCAGTTAAAGGAAAAATTAAAAATCTTTTAAACTTATAAAATTTTATACTTTTTATCTCTAAAATCTAAATGTTAACTAAAAAACACCCTTAAACGGGTTAACATGACAAACCACTTATTAAGGAGGTTGTGTTCAGATTGACCTACTTACAAAATAGGTCGTATCAACAGAACCAAAACTTGTTTTTTCTTGTTGTGTTAGGAATTACAATCCCTAATGTCGTATCACTGAAACATATTAGGTAAGTTTCCCTTTTGTCATGTATATTTGTATTCTTTTCTCTTGTTCTTGATGCCAATACAATGATACAATACAAAACTTGGTAGAAAAGTAGCACCAATTTTTTTCAACTGATCACTAAGATTGTCTCCAATGCAGCATGCTCTTATCCTCTGCCCTTAACCCATGCCCGGTGCCACATAAACTGTCCAGCCGTTTCCCCTTCTTTTGCAACAGGTGCCAGACAAGTAGGTCCCATCTCCACTCTCACAACCACCCTTTTTTTCTCGTCTCTTTCAGCCCATGCCTTCGGATGCTCTCCCCTATCTCTATCCAGGTCATCCAAGCATATCATATTAAGCTATTAGGGTAGGGACGGATTATACCTTTCGATCTTGATCGAGTCTTGGATTGTACGGGTTCCTTGTCATAATAGCACACATGTTTGAGTTCAAGTATTTACCTCCTTCTACTTGATTTCTCTCACACCAAGGCTCTGATACCAACTTGTAACACCCTAACACGTAATAACTTAAAAATGACGCAGCGGAAAAAGAGCCTTAAAATTTTCTTTCTTTATTAGACACATTACTTACATGAAGGCTCAAATACGAAATGTCAAACATTAACGAAAAGAAATATACAACATTCACTTTCAATTAACACTTTAAGGTGTTACATAATTAAAGCTATGTGACCATACTTTTCTGTACATTCCTTGCTCTCGACTCGATCTATGTCCGCTTCTCTTCGTTTGTGGTAGAAGAAATCTATGGAGTACCTGTGGACATCACATACAACTTAACCATTAGTCGTTAACAACATCATACGACATTATATTCATACAGTTTAATATTAAATAACATTCAACAATATAAACTTTGATTCATTCAACTATCCTCTCGTATTTCCTCGTTCCGAATTCGACTTCGATACCTCATGAACCCGATGTTCTTTTACCTGCACTACATTCCAACTTCAAAGCACACCATTAGCAATCGTCAATCCCCAAACATAATGAAACCATTCCTTCATACATTTATAACATCTCGCATTCAGACATGTATACTAATTCCTACGTGCATTCATAGCATATTACATCCATACATTCCTAATTCATACATGCATACAAACATATACATCTACATATATACGCACACATTCGTACACGCGCAAATACATACGAGCTCTCGCTTACCACTATTATCCATATATACCTATGCTTCTTGTAACACCCCAATCACGTAATACAACAACACGCGGCAGAAATATCAGGGAGTCACGTTACAAATTGCTCACAACTACTGGTACTAAATTGTTTCAATATCATTAACATCGTTTTACAAACAAAGAATACATGAAATTGGTCTTTTGTTTTAGAAGTCTAAGGCCCGAATGCAGTCCTATGCGTTGCATGCTTGAATAGTTGAAAACCTGAAACATATGTGAAAAACAGTCAGCATAAAAATGCCGGCGAATACATAGGTTTTATTAGCCAAGTAAATGGCAAAACATTTGGTATTGCAATACTTTAACAGCTACGAGAGCTGTTAATTGAAAATAAATCTTGAAGCCAAAGAATGACAAAAATTTAGTATTTGCAATACATAATCTTAATTATGAAAACTCGTTACAAATAGGTTTGTATATGGCAATATGATTATTACTAAGTCATTTTATGCCTTACATCGTAATCTTGATTAAACCATCGTAAAAATTTGTTAATATGTTATTAGAAATCCAATCAAGGATTAATAATAACTGTTTTGAAATAAACCAAAACTTATGTAAGTATTATATAAATCAAATCAATGAGTCATGATAATACTTCAGGTATCTTTCTAAGAATCTAACATATAAAAATATGGGAGATTCTACGAAGATTTCGATAACCAAACATTGAAACAATCATACACAAAATCCTAAAGTGATCCAGATAACGCTACAAGAATAATAAAATAAGCACACTTATATATAGGAAGTACCAGCGGCGTATCCACCATGTTCTTATTTTATTACACCCGTTTCATTAACTAAATCACAACTACCACATAAACACATAATCGTCAACTTGTTCCACCTCGTAACCATGTATTAAAGTACACAATGAATCCAAACAGGGGCTCCAATATTAGTACTCTAAACATCCCATATTTGTCTAACTTTGAAGATAGATAGATACTATAGGGATCAGGTTCTTGTCACATTGTCTATCTAACATGCATTAAAGTACACAATGAATCCAAACAGGGGTTCCAATCTAAACATCCTACAAGAATCGATCTATGAAGATAGATAGATGCTATAAGGATTCTGGGTTCTGTTACATTGAATTATTGAATCAAAACAATCCTAGATCCTAATGGTGATTCGGGATAACGCCACGAAAGGTAATACAATAAGCACACTTATATATAGGAAGTACGAGCGGCGTATCCACCATGTTCTTATTGTATTATCTAGTTTCGTTATCTAAATCACCAACAAACTATACAAAAACCAACCATCGAGTTGTAAAGTATTCCTTTAAAAATCTTACTATGAGGATAGGAAGATCTAAGGTTGTACTTCAAATATCCAACATGAATCTAACTATGAAGATAGGTAGATCACTTAAGGATAAAACAATGTATTTGCATAATCGGAATAATACACATAAAAGCACTTAGTGAACACATATATGCCATAATTTTGAAAACAGATCGATTACATATATGAATCACCCTAAAACATTTGAAAACGGTAAAAGAGGGGAACTATGTACTCGCCTGGGATTACGTATAGTCCTGGTTCAAAGGATATAACAAAGCTCAAAAGACCAAGAGTTCAAGTGTAGAAGCGGTTCCTAGTGTAACGGATACTATGTTAGCGAATCGACACCTAAATCGGAAGATCGGGTAGAATGAGGTCTTGTAAGCCAAATGAGTATTGGAACTCATGTGATGTGGTTTAACAAAGCCTACATTCTAAATCGGAACATATCCTAAGTGCTTACGACCCATTACGACTCATTAAGGTAGCTTACGCTACTTTAACGCGTCGTTCACGCGAAAGCGCGTTCGAGACGCCTAACTAGTCCTATGACAAGTATTATATGCCTTAACATATATAATTATGTTATATAATCAGTTTAGATGTCAAAACATGTGTTACATATGCTTAAAATGAAATTATGCGAAAAGGGCATTTTGGTATAACCTCGGAAGGTTATTCCCTATACAACTATGGTCACATTATATGTTTGGTCGGATCATAACGATCGACCAAACGGGTCGGGTTCAAAAGTCTCAGCGGTTGTTTAGACCGCTTATCTTACGACCCTATATAAGCACTATCCTAAAAGTGACGAGTTAAACATGTTAAAACATGTTTAACGAAGTTAGAAAACAAGTTTGATAACAAAACAAACGGTTTTGATACCCAAGAATAGTTTGGTTGCAAAATACGCATAGACGCGTATTTTGACCGCTTATCTTACGACCCTATATAAGCACTATCCTTCTGTCGCATCCCGCGTAAGCAGGGAGCTCAGCTTACGCGCCCCGCGAGGGCTATCTTTCACAGATTGTCATTATCAGTCCCTGAATGTGTAAAACTTGCTATTTGATGCATTTTTGACCCATTTAAGCCCCGTTAACCCCATTTCAAGGCTCTAAAATGAAGTTAAAGTATAGGGAACTTAAAATGTGCTCAAAAACATCTCGGATGTCGGTTCGTTTGGTCGTACGGTTGCGTTGTTCGGTTAATTACGACGAAACACGAACGGACGCGAAAAACGATCCAAATTATGCGACGAATGGAATTTTATCATGCCAATCACTAAAATAAAATATTTTAATGATTACATAAATTTTTGGATGTCCGGATATATTCAGAACGTAAGATATGCGCGAAAATGCAAACTTATGCACTTTTGGACGCTTTTAGTCCCTATTGATCAAATAAGTTTATTTTTGCGCACCAAACACCTCAAAGCCTATTTCTAAGCTTTGTAAAGGATATCTAGGGCATGTTTAACTTATGATCAAATTCCGGAATGTTTGATACTATGTGAATCAGCAGACTTTCACAGTTTGACGCAAATAGTCCCTAAGTGTGAATAAACTTGTTTTTGACACACCAAAGCTTTCAAAACCTATTTCTAAGTTATATAAAAGTTATTTAAGGTATGTTAAGCATATGTCACTATTCCAGAGTCTTTGCCACATTAAACTGATTATGTTTACGTATCAGTTCGCGTATAACTTTCCAGAAAGCGATTTAAAGCTTGAAAATGAACTAGAATCAAAACGTGAAATTGTAAAACCAGAATAAACAAATTTTTGAGACCAAAACACATTGTTTCTTTTATAAAAGATAGTGTCCTACATCGTGTGTGTTTACGGAGCACAAGTGTCACAGTCTCCCCTACTTCAGGAAATTCCGTCCCGAAATTATTCGAAGGAGACCGTAGAGTCGAATTGAAACAACTAATGAATGAGCAGATTGCTAGATCCCAAAGATGCAGAGCATCATTTGGTGTTGGAAATTTCAGGGAATTCAAAATATGATTTGGGGTATTCAAAGTGTCTCAAGGTATTTAACCCTTTGAAACTTGTGAAAGTCGACTAGTGTTCAAAAATCATTTAAGTATGGCACTATGTTATACTAAGCTCCTAGTGTAATTCCTAGCAAACAAAGGGGTGTACATTTAAGCCCTTCACGTACACGGTTTCTAACGTCCCACGAGGTACCTCCAATGTACCATGAGCATCCCATGCATAGGAGACGGGTCAACATACCTATGGCATCAAGATCGTCACCTTTAACACCATATTATACTCCTGGTCTGCTCGATTTGAGTTAATGAATGTACTTGTTCTTGTCCATCGGAAATATCCACACAAATAACAATTAAACACATAATCACATAATGGTCCAAGATAACATAAAATCACCAAATGATCTCAGCAACATTCTGAAGAATAACACAATAAGAACACTTATATATAGGAAGTACCATCGGCGTATCCACCATGTTCTTATCGCATCATACTCCTCCCGTTACCATAATCATTCTAGATTTTATGCCACCATACTTAACAAGGCTTACTATGATTCTCATCATCGAATCTCATAATTAAGTGTGCACCCATAACTACTCATTTCGTTGCATGGTCCACATAGATCCTCTTGTTAAGCGAGGGTAAACAAATAATAAGGTCGAACTATCATTTAAATAAACTAAACATCGTCACAACATGATATCTGCCAAATCGAATCGTATTTCATACTAGCAATGATAACACTACTTATTTTGCATACAACAATTTTAGTAGTAGGTGTTCTATTCTAGTATAAATGTTTATATATATGTTTCATTATTACCCAAACAGGTAGAACGCAACATATACTAATTATACATTATCATCATAATGTAAACATATCAAGAAAATGTTCTCAAATCATGTGCTAGGTACGCTAAGTTAACATACTAAGCAAAAATGTATTAAGTATGTTATATCAACATACGAAGCAGTTTGTATTTACAACCATGTACTATACATATTAGATAAATAAATCATGTATGTACTGTTCATAAAATAATATTAACTTGTTCATAGTACTCGTATCGATCGTGTTATCACGTTCGTACGAATGCACCGGAGTGCAATTTAGAGTATGCTAATATTATAAGATTTAGTTCCTAAAGAACGGAATCCTCAAAATCAGCATGAAATTTGAAATCACACAGAGTGCAATCACATTAGAGTTTGAAATTGAAAATTGAATAACAAAGATAAAGATGAACTTCTTGGAATTTATATTGTCATTACAAACATAGTTAAAATATGTACATTGTTCTTGAAAATAAACAGGAAATTTAGAAGTTCAAATGATCATAAGCGCTTGATCATTAGCTTGAGCCTCGTTGATGTTGAATACTCGTCCATTAGCATTGGCAAGCATGGGGCAGTTTCGCTTGAAATTATTTAAGTCACCACAATTGAAACATGCTCTTGGGCGAGTCTGAGTAGGGGCTGCTCGGTTCTGGATACGACAGGTCATAGCTAGATGTCCAAATAAACCACAAATTGTACGCTGGCAACAAGGGAATTTGACGTATGATGATAATTGCAATGATTGCACTGAGGTTGCTTTCCACGATAAAACCCCTTGAAGGGTATTGAGTTTAGTGGAACAGGTGCAGGAATTGCAAAATTCTTTGAAGCCTTGCGCTTCCTAGAACTTTTAGAAGATTCGGCCTTTGTTCTTTTCGAATTCTCATTAATAGATTCAGTGTCTTGTTTCTTGTTTCCTTGTCGAAATAATTTACCTTTTCTAACCTGTGAGTTGGTTAAGATAGCGGCTAATTCCTTAGCCTCCCTAAGCGTTGTAGGTTGGCTGCCAGTGACAATGTCTTGGACAGTGTCAGGTAAACCATCGATGTATTTCTCAATGGCCCGATCCAAAGGTGTGACCATAGTGGGGCAAAGTAGGCTTAACTGTTCAAATCGGTTAGTGTAGGCACGATTTTCCCCACTATCCTGTTTTAGATAATAGAACTCATTTTCAAGTGCCCATATTTTGCTTCGTGGGCAGAATTCTTTCTTCATAAGATCCTTAAATTCTTCCCATGTCAGTTCCATTGCTACATCGGCACCTCGGTCTCTCATAATACCATTCCACCAAGTGAGTGCTCTCCTTTGAAACACACTCGAGGCGAAATCCACCTTGCGCCCATTGGGACACTGAACATGGCGGAATGTGCTTTCTATACTTTCAAACCATTGTAGGAGTGCGGTTGCTCCTTCAGACCCAGAAAATTTTAGCGGTTTGGCTGAATTGAAGGTCTTGAAACTACACTGGGCATTGTTGTTGTTATTGTTGTTGTATATCTGATGAACCTGGGTTACTATGTTCGGAAGCACAGCAGCCATCTGCTGAGTTAAAAGGGATGCGATTTCTTCGTTAGTTTGAGGTTGTGCATCACGTCGAGGAGGCATTTCGAAAGTTCAACTATAGAGAAAACCAAATAAGTTAGATTTATCCAATTGTTATAAGTATGTAACATTATTGTATTGTGAAAACTTTGATCTAGTAAAATCTTGGTCGTTGGTCTTGTTCTTATACTTTAGAATATATGGTGTTTGGATATTGTTTTGAGACAGGATTTGTTTGAAAATAAACTTTTGTAATATTTTTAGATGAGAGAATACAAACCGAGTTAATGGTTTGTATTATAAATTCTTTACCTGTTAAAAATTTATTGCTTTTAAGACAAAATGTTTTTAGGTTAAAATTTTAAAATAAAGGAACTTTGTGTTGAAATTTTGAAAATTCTCATCCAAATTGTAAAAATTTGAAATTTTAAAAGAAAAAGGTAGTATTTCAAAAATAAAATAGGATCTCGTAGTGTATTGAAATGAAATGAGATTCATCTCAACTGTATCGAATCAAACATATCACCGAAGGTGATATGATGAAATAATATTGGGAAAGGAAGGTTGTTTCGATTGTCGTGAAGAGCAAACATATTACCGAGGGTAATAAGAACGAGTAGGGTTACAAAGGTCGTTTAGTAATCATTTGGCAGGGTCAAGATGGATAGGTTTTTATAATGCTTCACGAAGACATTCTTTAGCCTATAAGTGAACACTCACCCTAAGAGTTCCCAGGTAAGAGTGACTGGTCCGAAAATGCGGATTTGTATGAACACTCGAGCCTTAGACAGAAAACTCGGGGTATGTTCACATTATTAAAAACCAAGATTTCGATGAAAAGCGATTGAAGAAAACATTTAAGAAATCTTTTGATATAAATCGTTTGAGATAAAACATGTTGTGAAATATTTTAAGAAAACATTTTGAAAAAAAAATATTTCAATGGAAATGCTTTTGAGAAAACATTTTGAGGAATACCCCAAGGCATAAAGCCTAAGGTTTAGGATAAATCATCTAGGGCTAGATGATTTGTAAATCATAGAGTAGTTATGGCACGAATAAGGATGAGGATTAGGAAAGAGTTCCTAAGTCTACTCACGTTTGGGTCCTAGGAAGGTTATAGACTAGGTTTAAGGCATGCTAATAACCTAATTCCCTATAACCAGTGCTCTGATACCAATCTTTAACACCCCAATCACGTAATACAACAACACGCGGCGGAAATATGGGCGAGTCACGTTACAAATTGCTCATAACTACTGGTACTAAATTGTTTCAATATCATTAACATCGTTTTACAAACAAAGAATACATGAAATTGTTCTTTTGTTTTAGAAGTCTAAGGCTCGAATGCAGTCCTATGCGTTGCATGCTTGAATAGTTGAAAACCTGAAACATATGTGAAAAACAGTCAGCATAAAAATGTCGGCGAATACATAGGTTTTATTAGCCAAGTAAATGGCAAAACATTTGGTATTGCACTACTTTAACAGCTACGAGAGCTTTTAATTGAAAATAAATCTTGAAGCCAAAGAATGGCAAAAATTTAGTATTTGCAATACATAATCTTAATTATGAAAACTCGTGACAAATAGGTTTGTATGGTAATATGATTATTACTAAGTCATTTTATGCCTTACATTGTAATCTCGATTAAACCATCGTAAAAATTTGTTAATATGTTATCAGAAATCCAATCAAGGATTAATAATAACTGTTTTGAAATAAACCAAAACTTATGTAAGTATTATATAAATCAAATCAATGAGTCATGATAATACTTCAGGTATCTTTCTAAGAATCTAACATATAAAAATATGGGAGATTCTACGAAGATTTCGATAACCAAACATTGAAACAATCATACACAAAATCCTAAAGTGATCCAGATAACGATACAAGAATAATAAAATAAGAACACTTATATATAGGAAGTACCAGTGGCGTATCCACCATGTTCTTATTTTATTACACCCGTTTCATTAACTAAATCATAACTACCACATAAACACATAATCGTCAACTTGTTCCACCTCGTAACCATGTATTAAAGTACACAATGAATCCAAACACGGGCTCCAATATTAGTACTCTAAACATCCCATATTTGTCTAACTATGAAGATAGATAGATACTACAGGGATCAGGTTCTTGTCACATTGTCTATCTAACATGCATTAAAGTACACAATGAATCCAAACAGGGGTTCCAATATTAGTACTCTAAACATCCTACAAGAATCGATCTATGAAGATAGATAAATGCTATAAGGATTCTGGGTTTTGTTACATTGAATTATTGAATCAAAACAATCCTAGATCCTAATGGTGATTCGGGATAATGCCACGAAAGGTAATACAATAAGCACACTTATATATAGGAAGTACCAGCAGCGTATCCACCATGTTCTTATTGTATTATCTAGTTTCGTTGTAACACCTGTGTCATTTCAACCATCAAACAAATGCCAAACCAATGAAATAATGTATTTCATACTTTGGACTTGTATGAATATATGTATCTTTTGCACATATCGACTCATGTTCGATTTCAAGCTCTAAATCGCTTTCTGGAAGGTTATACGCGCACTAATGCGTAAATATAACCAGTTTAATGCAACGAACACTCCAGAATAGTGAAATAGGCTTAACATACCTTAAATAACCTTTACATAACTTAGATATAAGTTTTGGAAGGTTTGGTGTGGTGAAATCAAAGTTTAATCGCTTACAGGGACTAAATTTGACAAACTGCGAAAGTATGCCAATTTGAACTGTAACAGCCCTTCCGGAACATGACCATAAGTTAAACATACCATAAATATCCTTTACATAGCTTAGAAATAGGCTTTGAGGGGTTCGGTATGCTAAAATAAACTTTTGGGTCATTCAGGGACTAAAAGTGTCAAAAAGTGCACAAGTTTGCATTTTCGCGCATAACTTACGTTCTGAATACATCCGGACATCCAAAAATTTATGGAAGCATGACTACATTATATTTTAGTGTTCGCCATAAGAAAAATCCATTCGTTTCATCATTTGGATCGTTTTTCGCGCTTATGCGCATTCCGTCGTAATTAACCGAACAACGCAACCGTACGGTTAAACGAACCGACATCCGAGATATTTTTGAGCATGTTTTAAGTTCCCTATACTTTAACTTCATTTTAGAGCTTTGAAATGGGGTTAACGGGCCTTAAACGTGTCAAAAATGGCCTAAATACAGTTCAGGGACCAAAACTGTAAATCTGCCAAAGTACACCCATACGATGCGTATGGTATATATACCATACGATGCGTATGGGGTCTCCAGACCAGGTGCATTGTATTAACAGCCTGTTTGCAGCTGTTTTGCACTCCTAATCTCTCTTCCACATGTTGATACCTTATGGTGGGTGGCCAATTAACCTACCATAAGCTTCCGACACTTGTACGGGTGAGATCAAGGCACGTTTCCCGATAAACGATCCTAACGGTGGTGCATTTACTATAAATACCCATCCATACTCAACACAAAAACCCACTAGAATCTGATTGAGGAGCTCTAAGTTGAAGCCTTCGCTTCATACCTGAGCTATTCGATCACGATTAGCATTCGGGGACCCTTCGTAAGTATTCTTTCGTTCTTTTCCTTATTTTACTGCTTTTCGAGTCAGAAAGTCAAACTTTGTTTGACTTTCAGCGTTGACCAGTAATGGTCAATGCGAAGTTCGTTTGAACTTCGCAACGTGATTGTAATCACGATGGTCATAGTCCTTTGGGACTATGCCTACTGATTACCACGTTGTCTAGGGTCGTAGGGTAAGCGATCTAATAAATCGCTTATACCTCGAACCCGACCCAGTTTGGTCGATCATTAGGATCCGACCAAATACATTAGGTGACCATAGTGTAGGGTATAACCTTCCGAGGTTATACCTTATGGTCACGGCGTTTAAGTAGTTGTATGATAGGTAGTTTATATGCCTTAGGTAAATTACCAGAATACCCTTTTCATACATAATTGGTAATTTAGCATATGTAACCTAAACTTTTGTCACGTAACTGATTATGTAACATGTTTAGGCATATAATACTTGTCATAGGACTAGTTAGGCGGTCCGAACGCGTTTCACGCGAACGACGCGTTAAAGTAGCATAAGCTACCTAAACGGGTCGTAATGGGTCGATAAGACTTAGGTTAAGTTTCATTTAGCATGTAGGCTTTGTTAAACCATATCATATGAGTTCCTACACTCATTTGGTTTACAAACCCTAATGCTACCCAGTCTTCCGATTTAGGTCCGGTTTATTAATGTAGTTACCTATATTAGGTGCCGTTTGATATTCCGCGATCTCTAGCATTGCTTGGTGGTTATCCTAGGACTTCTGAGCAATCTCAAGTGAGTACATAGACCCCTCTTTTGCTGTTTTCCAAACTGTTTTGGGGTGGAACACATGTGCCTACTTGTTACTTTCGTGCTTTCCTGTTTTCATATCATATACTGGTTATGTTCATTAGTACACTATTAGTACATTGATTTACATGACTTTTCTGCTTTGTATGTTAACTTAGCATACTTAGTACATCGTTTTACATTACATTTCTGTTGCATATGTTTACTCAGCATATGGACACATTATCTCAGTTCACATGCTATGTATGTTTGTTGTTGCATACTTAGTACAGATATTTCAGTTTACATGCTATGTATGTATGTTGTTGCATACTTAGTACACTTATTATTCATTACATGCTTACATTTTGGCAATTGGTTTAAACATAGACATTGTACATTGTTGGTTTGGTTTGATTAAGTGATTAAGTAACAATGCGTGTGTAATATGATACAAGCATGGTGGATACGCCGCTGGTACTTCCTATATATAAGTGTTTGTATGGTATTACATATTGTAGCGTTATCTGAATCATTTCAGGTTGAGACATAGAACATTTTATACAAATAACATATTTTTCACAAGACATTGATTTACAAACAACTTATCTAATACAAACTCATTTTACATGGTTATTCATTTAACCATACATTATACATTATTTATACATATCATCTGATCTTATCGATTTTCAAATGATTTACAAAACAAAGCAAATAACAAGGTTCATGACTAAACATTTTCTCAAACATAAGTCATGAAACCTATTTTCACAAAACCTATGTATCTCACCGGCATTTTTATGCTGACGTACCATATTTTCACATGTGTTTTTCAGGAACTGTTGCATAAGATGATCAAGATACATATAGGCAGATTTGGGCTTTAGTGACAATAAAAGATGCAAGACTAGTTAATTATGTTGTATTTCTTTGTTTATTAATACATTGTAACACTTTTAATCAATAAAACGAAACTTCAATTGCCATGGATTTGAAACAATTAATTCTGTTACAACACTCCCCGATGTTTCCGCCACGTTTCGTATGTTCTACGTGGTCGGGGTGTGACAGAAAAGATGGTATCAGAGCCAATGGTTATAGGGAATTAGGTTATTAGTAATGCTTTGACCTAGTCTATAACTTTCTTAGGACCCTAACGCGAGTTTACTTGCGTTTAGTCATAAAACAATACCGTCACCTATCCTTAGGCGACTTTCACAACAAGAACATAAATTTCAAAACCGCTTTGAAAACTAATCATCTGTTCTAGGATGATTTATTACAAGGTTTTGAACCCTCTATTGTAAGGTTTTGAACTCTGTTATATGGTTTTGAACCCCTTTGAAATTTTCAAAATCTCGTCAAGATTTTGGGTTTTAAATAATGTGAACACGTGCAAACTGGAAGGGTGAATGCCTGTATTCTGGGTTTTCTGTCTAGGCAAGCACTTCGTATACATCTCATCAGACGCGAGACCAGTTGTGCTTACCTGGGAATTCTTGGAATGAGTGTTCACTTATAGGCGAGCATGTCTTCGTGATACATTATTTTTGACCTATTTACTTGATTCTTCATCAGGGTCATTTGTTGCTTTGTAGTAACAAACAAATGACCACTACCCTTGCTTTCATCAGATTTGTTCATCTCATTCTTTTCGTCTAATTCTTTCACTCGTTTCCTTTCATGTTTCCTCTTTTTAGAATGCCTCCACGACGCGAAAATCCTGTATCTGTTGACGAGCTGGCAGCTGTCATTACACAGCAAATGACTGCTGCAATCCCAAACGTCATTGCTCAATGTTACCAAGCTATCAACAACAATAAGGCTCTCTGCAGTTTCAAGACGTTCAACTCAGCTAAGCCATCCAAGTTTTCTGGGTCTCAAGGAGCGACTGCACTTCTGCAATGGTTCGAGAGTCTAGAAATCACCTTCAGGCATGTTCAATGTCCAAACGAGCGAAAGGTAGATTTTGCATCTAGTGTCTTTGAGAAACGAGCTTTGACGTGGTGGAACGGTGTGGTGAGAGATAGGGGTGCCGATGTGGCACTGGCTCAGACATGGGAAGAACTTAGAGCACTGATGATGAAGGAATTCTGTCCTCGTCACGAGATCAGGGCATTGGAAAGAGAATTCGACGATCTTAAGCAAGACAGTGGCGAACATCGAGCATACACTGATCGATATGAGGAGCTGAGCCTGTTGTGTCCTACCATGGTTACACCTTTGGATAAGGCGATCGAAAAATACATTGATGGTCTCCCTGACTTGGTTCAAGACATTGTTACCGGTAGTAACCCCACTACGGTTAGGCAGGCCATTGAGCTATCTGCAACCCTGACTGAATCTCAGATCAGGAAACGTAAGCTTTTCCGAAAGGGTGACAAGAAACCGCTCGAGGAATCAAAGACCATGGATGAACAGACTGGATCCCTTGAGTGGTCAAAGAAGCAAAAGGCTCCTCAGAACTTCGCCATGGTCGCTCACAAGGATCAAGCCGCCCCCAACCAACCAGCTAAACCCCGTGCTAGGAAGCCATACAACGGAACTTCACCCTTGTGCAACCGATGTGGTATACATCATCATGCTAATGTGAAGTGCCACGAATGCCAAATTTGTGGACTTAAAGGTCATGTGGCAAAAGTTTGCGTTGCAGCAGTTGCACCGAATCAAGCTAACAACAAACCTGCCCGAGCTCGCTTTCCACCGGGTTCGTGCAACAAGTGTGGTGAGATGGGACATTTCCGAAGAAATTGCCCAAGGCTTGCTAATGCTAATCCAATACGGAGATGAACATCTGACCGACTAGAAGACAACACCGTTTAGAAATAATCATGTCTTATGTATTATTTTCTTTTGTTGTCAAGGTCCATGAAACAGTTGTTATCATTGTTTATAAATAAATCTTTTATTTACATTGCAATGTATTTATGTGATTGTATGCATAAACAACATATCCCCTATAATACCGACAATCGAGGAATCGTATTCCTTGAAAAGCAAACTATCCCCAAAATTCTTCCATGTCACAATCTCTTGCGTTTTCCACAAAGATCCTAAGTACCCGTCTCTTGCAAAGAAATGAAGTACAAGGTGCAAGTTATAATTCTGTACGAATACCCCAAGTACCACTATAAATTCTAAATAGGGTACCCAAGGGTATTTCCGTATGTCCTAAATTATTGTGTACCTTAATTCGAATATTGCGTTTTTCCTGAAAAACGGAAATCGAATTTTTGGTTGATCATCCTATCTTCATGAATGGATTCTTGAAATGATTAAAGTGCCAAATGAAATCCACGAATTGGATTCCTGGTGTGCTTTAAGTATCCGCGTCCAAAGATAACAAATTAATAAACAAATTAAACAACTATGTGATTATGTGCTTATGTGTTTTCTATTATGTTTTTGTGTAATCCAAGTTTTGTTATCCAAATCCTCGAAGAATCTTCCATATCTTTGTATAAGGAAATTCATAGTAGGATATCCAAAGGTACTATATTAAATCCTCAATGGGCTTCTACGTAGTAGTTAAGTCCCTCGGATTATATAGTACTACTCCATAATTAGACCCCTGAGTGGTCTAGTTAAACAGATTGATCCAAAAATCTGGTTAGTAAAATCATGTGATGATATAGCTGAAAGGACTCCTTGGTGGTCTAATTAAAAAGATCATGTGTTGATCTGATTAAAAGGACCCTAGGGTAGTCTAGTCACACTCATCACAGATTTGATATTTTTCTTCCCCGACACATCATGAAATGCACTGTGCGGACTGTGCAAGGAATTACGTAATTATGGACGCGTACATAATTATAAAATTTAGTGCACAGAAACCACAGCAAGTTTTGTATCAAGAGTTAACTCCGTTCATTTTTGTTTCTGAAGATGTAAAATGACTATTCCGTTCATTTTTGTTTCTGAAGATGTAAAATGACTATTCCGTTCATTTTTGTTTCTGAAGATGTAAAATGACTATTCCGTTCATTTTTGTTTCTGAAGATGTAAAATGACTATTCCGTTCATTTTTGTTTCTGAAGATGTAAAATGACTATTCCGATCATTTTTGTTTCTGAAGATGTAAAATGAATATTCCGTTCATTTTTGTTTCTGAAGATGTAAAATGACTATTCCGTTCATTTTTGTTTCTGAAGATGTAAAATGACTATTTCGTTCATTTTTGTTTCTGAAGATGTAAAATGACTATTCCGTTCATTTTTGTTTCTGAAGATGTAAAATGACTATTCCGTTCATTTTTGTTTCTGAAGATGTAAAATGACTATTCCGATCATTTTTGTTTCTGAAGATGTAAAATGACTATTCCGTTCATTTTTGTTTCTGAAGATGTAAAATGACTATTCCGTTCATTTTTGTTTCTGAAGATGTAAAATGACTATTCCGTTCATTTTTGTTTCTGAAGATGTAAAATGACTATTCCGTTCATTTTTGTTTCTGAAGATGTAAAATGACTATTCCGTTCATTTTTGTTTCTGAAGATGTAAAATGACTATTCCGTTCATTTTTGTTTCTGAAGATGTAAAATGACTATTCCGATCATTTTTGTTTCTGAAGATGTAAAATGACTATTCCGTTCATTTTTGTTTCTGAAGATGTAAAATGACTATTCCGTTCATTTTTGTTTCTGAAGATGTAAAATGACCATTCCGTTCATTTTTGTTTCTGAAGATGTAAAATGACTATTCTGTTTTGTTTCTGAAGATGTTGTGGAAAATGACTATTCTGTTCATTTTTGTTTCTAAAGAATGCCTGTTGAAAATAACTCTGTTCATTTTACATTTCTGAAAAATGTTCGTTAAAGAGAAATTACAGGATTACTTCTCGTTCATCTTTGATGGTTATTTAACACAAAGTCACAAATCGACTCCTACGAATTAATTTCGGGACGAAATTTCCTAAAGTAGGGGAGACTGTAACACCTGTGTCATTTCAACCATCAAACAAATGCCAAACCAATGAAATAATGTATTTCATACTTTGGACTTGTATGAATATATGTATCTTTTGCACATATCGACTCATGTTCGATTTCAAGCTCTAAATCGCTTTCTGGAAGGTTATACGCGCACTAATGCGTAAATATAACCAGTTTAATGCAACGAACACTCCAGAATAGTGAAATAGGCTTAACATACCTTAAATAACCTTTACATAACTTAGATATAAGTTTTGGAAGGTTTGGTGTGGTGAAATCAAAGTTTAATCGCTTACAGGGACTAAATTTGACAAACTGCGAAAGTATGCCAATTTGAACTGTAACAGACCTTCCGGAACATGACCATAAGTTAAACATACCATAAATATCCTTTACATAGCTTAGAAATAGGCTTTGAGGGGTTCGGTATGCTAAAATAAACTTTTGGGTCATTCAGGGACTAAAAGTGTCAAAAAGTGCACAAGTTTGCATTTTCGCGCATAACTTACGTTCTGAATACATCCGGACATCCAAAAATTTATGGAAGCATGACTACATTATATTTTAGTGTTCGCCATAAGAAAAATCCATTCGTTTCGTCATTTGGATCGTTTTTCGCGCTTATGCGCATTCCGTCGTAATTAACCGAACAACGCAACCGTACGGTTAAACGAACCGACATCCGAGATATTTTTGAGCATGTTTTAAGTTCCCTATACTTTAACTTCATTTTAGAGCTTTGAAATGGGGTTAACGGGCCTTAAACGTGTCAAAAATGGCCTAAATACAGTTCAGGGACCAAAACTGTAAATCTGCCAAAGTACACCCATACGATGCGTATGGTATATATACCATACGATGCGTATGGGGTCTCCAGACCAGGTGCATTGTATTAACAGCCTGTTTGCAGCTGTTTTGCACTCCTAATCTCTCTTCCACATGTTGATACCTTATGGTGGGTGGCCAATTAACCTACCATAAGCTTCCGACACTTGTACGGGTGAGATCAAGGCACGTTTCCCGATAAACGATCCTAACGGTGGTGCATTTACTATAAATACCCATCCATACTCAACACAAAAACCCACTAGAATCTGATTGAGGAGCTCTAAGTTGAAGCCTTCGCTTCATACCTGAGCTATTCGATCACGATTAGCATTCGGGGACCCTTCGTAAGTATTCTTTCGTTCTTTTCCTTATTTTACTGCTTTTCGAGTCAGAAAGTCAAACTTTGTTTGACTTTCAGCGTTGACCAGTAATGGTCAATGCGAAGTTCGTTTGAACTTCGCAACGTGATTGTAATCACGATGGTCATAGTCCTTTGGGACTATGCCTACTGATTACCACGTTGTCTAGGGTCGTAGGGTAAGCGATCTAATAAATCGCTTATACCTCGAACCCGACCCAGTTTGGTCGATCATTAGGATCCGACCAAATACATTAGGTGACCATAGTGTAGGGTATAACCTTCCGAGGTTATACCTTATGGTCACGGCGTTTAAGTAGTTGTATGATAGGTAGTTTATATGCCTTAGGTAAATTACCAGAATACCCTTTTCATACATAATTGGTAATTTAGCATATGTAACCTAAACTTTTGTCACGTAACTGATTATGTAACATGTTTAGGCATATAATACTTGTCATAGGACTAGTTAGGCGGTCCGAACGCGTTTCACGCGAACGACGCGTTAAAGTAGCATAAGCTACCTAAACGGGTCGTAATGGGTCGATAAGACTTAGGTTAAGTTTCATTTAGCATGTAGGCTTTGTTAAACCATATCATATGAGTTCCTACACTCATTTGGTTTACAAACCCTAATGCTACCCAGTCTTCCGATTTAGGTCCGGTTTATTAATGTAGTTACCTATATTAGGTGCCGTTTGATATTCCGCGATCTCTAGCATTGCTTGGTGGTTATCCTAGGACTTCTGAGCAATCTCAAGTGAGTACATAGACCCCTCTTTTGCTGTTTTCCAAACTGTTTTGGGGTGGAACACATGTGCCTACTTGTTACTTTCGTGCTTTCCTGTTTTCATATCATATACTGGTTATGTTCATTAGTACACTATTAGTACATTGATTTACATGACTTTTCTGCTTTGTATGTTAACTTAGCATACTTAGTACATCGTTTTACATTACATTTCTGTTGCATATGTTTACTCAGCATATGGACACATTATCTCAGTTCACATGCTATGTATGTTTGTTGTTGCATACTTAGTACAGATATTTCAGTTTACATGCTATGTATGTATGTTGTTGCATACTTAGTACACTTATTATTCATTACATGCTTACATTTTGGCAATTGGTTTAAACATAGACATTGTACATTGTTGGTTTGGTTTGATTAAGTGATTAAGTAACAATGCGTGTGTAATATGATACAAGCATGGTGGATACGCCGCTGGTACTTCCTATATATAAGTGTTTGTATGGTATTACATATTGTAGCGTTATCTGAATCATTTCAGGTTGAGACATAGAACATTTTATACAAATAACATATTTTTCACAAGACATTGATTTACAAACAACTTATCTAATACAAACTCATTTTACATGGTTATTCATTTAACCATACATTATACATTATTTATACATATCATCTGATCTTATCGATTTTCAAATGATTTACAAAACAAAGCAAATAACAAGGTTCATGACTAAACATTTTCTCAAACATAAGTCATGAAACCTATTTTCACAAAACCTATGTATCTCACCGGCATTTTTATGCTGACGTACCATATTTTCACATGTGTTTTTCAGGAACTGTTGCATAAGATGATCAAGATACATATAGGCAGATTTGGGCTTTAGTGACAATAAAAGATGCAAGACTAGTTAATTATGTTGTATTTCTTTGTTTATTAATACATTGTAACACTTTTAATCAATAAAACGAAACTTCAATTGCCATGGATTTGAAACAATTAATTCTGTTACAACACTCCCCGATGTTTCCGCCACGTTTTGTATGTTCTACGTGGTCGGGGTGTGACATTCGTTATCTAAATCACCAACAAACTACACAAAACCAACCATCGAGTTGTAAAGTATTCCTTTAAAAATCTTACTATGAGGATAGGAAGATCTAAGGCTGTACTTCAAATATCCAACATGAATCTAACTATGAAGATAGGTAGATCACTTAAGGATAAAACAATGTATTTGCATAATCGGAATAATACGCATAAAAGCACTTAGTGAACACATATATGCCATACATTTTGAAAACAGGTCAATTACACATATGAATCACCCCAAAACATTTGAAAACGGTAAAAGAGGGGAACTATGTACTCGCCTGGGATTGCGTATAGTCCCGGTTCAAAGGATATAACAAAGCTCAAATGACCAAGAGTTCAAGTGTTGAAGCGGTTCCTAGGGTAACAGATACTATGTTAGCGAATCGACACCTAAATCGGAAGATCGGGTAGAATGAGGTCTTGTAAGCCAAATGAGTATTGGAAATCATGTGATGTCGTTTAACAAAGTCTACATTCTAAATCGGAACCTATCCTAAGTGCTTACGACCCATTACGACTCATTAAGGTAGCTTACGCTACTTTAACTCGTCGTTCACGCGAAAGCGTGTTCGAGACGCCTAACTAGTCCTATGACAAGTATTATATGCCTTAACATATCTAATTATGTTATATAATTAGTTTAGATGTCAAAACATGTGTTACATATGCTTAAAATGAAATTATGCGAAAAAGGGCAGTTTGGTCATTTTCCTAAGGCATATAAATTACTTATCATACAACTAACTAAACGAAGTGACCATAAGGTATAACCTCGGAAGGTTATTCCCTATACAACTATGGTCACATTATATGTTTGGTCAGATCGGAACGATCGACCAAACGGGTCGAGTTTGAAAGTCTAAGCGGTTGTTTAGACCGCTTATCTTACGACCCTATATAGGCACTATCCTAAAAGTGACGAGTTAAACATGTTAAAACATGTTTAACGAATTTAGAAAACAAGTTTGATATCAAAACAAACGGTTTTGATACCCAAGAAAAGTTTGGTTGCAAAATACGCATAGACGCGTATTTTGACCGAAACTATGACCCGTCACTACACCTAAATAACGTGGTAATCAGTAGGTATAGTCACAAGGGACTATAACCATCGTGATTACGCTCACGTTGCAAAGTTCAAACGAACTTGGTGTTGACCATTGACCGGTCAAAGCAGAAAGTCAAACACTGTTTGACTTTCGTGCTAAAAACGCAATAAAATTACCAACTTGTAACACCCTAGTTACTATTTAACAGTTTTACATGTAAATACCAAAAATTAGACGTATAGTTAAGACTACACATACTATAAAAATACGGGTTTATTAAAACTTTTACAAATCATAAGTTATTCAACATAACGTGATCGGATTCGTCGTTTAAATTTACGACGAGGCACTGTGCGGAAGCATGAATCTTTATCGTGTTCGGTTCTTCGTTGAGCTTGATCGTCTTCCGGCATCCCAAAATGTACCTACATTTCATAAAAATGAAATGCTTTAGTCATATAGAGTTTAAAACATGTCTAAACGAGTCCGGGAAGCGAAACTGATTAAAATACATTTTGTTACAGGGTCTACCGCAAATTACGGTGGCTACCATAATTTATGGTAGCCCCTGAATATAAACTTTTCCACCGTAAATCAGGGGGTTAGTGGCGTAAGGATTTTAAGGCTACCGTAAGTTACGGTGGCTACCGTAACTTACGGTGGCCTCTGCAGGATTTTCCAAGTTTGCCGTTTTCTAAAATGAAAACCTTCATAACTTTTAATCCGCTTGTCCGTTTGACCTACCGTTTCTACCTACGTGATTGTAATTTAATTCTCCACCTTATGGAGTTAAAATCCTACATCCGGTTTAACAAAATTTCAGACTTTTAAGTCTTCGGCTTATTACCCTTTTTTTATCAAATTTTGACCCGTTCGATTTTCATCAAACAAACATGTTTATTTGATCCTTAAACTCATGAAATTCATAATTTCCATATCTCCTATCATATTAATTTCAAATCACGGGATTCTTACATAATAAAAACCCGTTTATGCTCGAGTTCTTATTTTGACCCGTTTAGAGCGAATTATGTACAATTAAGCATCAAACGCTCTTTTCTCTTTCTACACTTCATATTCTCACTTTTAAATAGCATCTTATATTCCACCACAACTATTTTTGTGGTGGATTTAACATAATGAACCGCTATCCTAATTTTTACCCTTAGGATAGTCATTTTACATGATTGACCCGTTCATAGGCATTTGACCCCCAAGGTTGATGCCTACAACTCTTACATGTGTCTAAGAGTTACACAATGATAATACTAGTATCTAAACGACTTCTAAGGGTCGTTTGCCCGAATTACCTATCAAGGGCATTTTCGTCAGCTTATTTCCTCCTTTTACGACATAGGTCCTTTTGCTAAGGTATTTGACCCCCATTGCATTTTTAATTATAAATTTATATATATGCATACCTTGCTCGAGTCAACATATAGACCCGTTTTATACCTCGCGTTAAATTAGCCAATATTCTATGGTGTCGCAATTATCCAAATTGCTAATCGTTCCTGATAACCTACGACTTGACAATCACATTAGTCGATATTGTCAAATGGTGTTATCATCACCATTTAACACGTTTAGACTATAAGACCAAACATTTACATAAATTAGAATAAAAGCATGCTTTTAAATTTCCAAATTCACCCATTTGCCCTGTTTACCATAAACCATGGTTTTTATCATTTATACTTGTTCCGACTTGTATCAATTGTGTCGGAACCCTTATTTTGGATATTACATCATTCGCATTTATAGTTTATAAAATAAACACGTGTCCTACAAAAGGGTGTAAGTTTTACTTACCTCGTATCCAATCTACACTTTTCTTTTCCTTCTTGATTCATTTGACCCGCTTTCTCCCCAAGCTTCACCTAGCTTGTTAAGCGCCAACTATTATTCATCATTCACAAGGTGGTTAGTTTAATCATGACTTAATACGATTATTCCACCTTACGCATTTCTATATCAAATTATCATTCATCACATCGTAGGTCAGTTTGACTTTTTAAAAGTCAAATGCCCATTAGTATACTAATGCATATTCGAGTTCATCAACTAGTTTTTTTGCATTCTTTAATTACCCGGTAGGCGTTATCTTTAGGCCACCGTTTTAACCAAAGTTCTAACCACGTTTATCACATTTCAATCACTTTAATTAGTTCAAGCGATTATCAAGACTAATTTATTCTTTCATTTCACAAGTACTAAGGGTTCTCATATATAAGTGAGACCCGTTCATCATATTACTAGCATTCATCCCAACACCTTATATAATCAAGTTCTTCATATGAACTAATATACTACACGATTTCATACACCTATTTATATGAACGAAATTACCAATTTCATCATAACATACAAAACCCACTTCAAGTCATGAATGAGCTTTCACTCAAACTTATAATTTGTTCAAGTATCTAACTTCAACTATCAATTATGACGATTTTTAGAACAAATATATCATCATCTTCACTACATAATCAAACCCACTTGTCTAAAAGTGGTAAATCATCAAATTACTCGAATCATAGAAATTTTACTTCAAATTTCTACTTAGGGTTTGTTCTTAAGCAATCACACTTCATAATTTCGGCCATAGCCTCTACGATTCATGCATAGATCGCATCATGCAAATATAACTAATTTTCACAACTTCATGAATGTTAGAAATTCGACATACCTTACGATCCTCTTGACTTGGTGATCGTTTCTATGTATTCAAATCTGAATTTGGCCTTCGATTGATCCTCCAATTTGAAGGTTTTGTTAAGTTTTAGGGTTAGCTCCCATGTAGCTTGTCTCCTGCTCATCTCACGCACGCACACACACAAGAGTGTGTGTGTTGTGTTTTGTTTTTAAGTTTATAATTCCATTTGCAAGATACCCGGCTTTGGTCCCTCGTGTTTGGTTAGTTATTAATTAGGTTACAACCTAATTATTTTCAACAATATTCCCACTTATTAACTAGGTTTAATATTCCTAGTTAACTTAGCAGGTTCGGGAATATTTATGACTAAGTTTATTTTGGGTCCCGTTAATTTGGGCTTTTTATATACTTTGTTTTCTCAAAGTATTTATTCTCCTTTTTAATTAATATTAGGTTTATTTATTTAAGTCCTAATATTTACCGGGTTAAATTTTACCACTAACGGTATTTTACCCGTCCATCACTATTAACGAGGTTTGATTACTAAACCCGTTTTCAGGGTGTTACAAGTCTACCCCCCTTAAAGAGGTTTCGTCCCCGAAACCTTATTTATGTTGTTTATTAATTTAAACGAATTTTAGTTTCATTTTCAAGGCATTCATTCATTCCTTTCGATTAAAACGTTTTCCTTTAAATTGATGCGTACGTCTTTCATTTGTAAGGCCTCGCAGGCCGTTACTTTCAGCTCATAACCCTTTATCTTTATTGACTGGGCTGTCACTTGACCACTTAGTCTCGCTTGTCTTTTAACAGGTTTATCCCGCGCTTGTGTTATATTAACAAGCGCTTGTATTTGTCATGACACTTTCTTAACTTTGAATAGTTTTACCGGCTAGACTAATTAGTCGCCGTCACTTCATACCCCGTAATCCACGTTATAACGTGATCATTTTCTATATTCCTTTTCTTGTCCGTGAGCATGTCACGTCACATTTAAGTTTAATTCAACTTTTCTTCATCATACTTCTTCTTTTCGAATGTATCGTCTCGCACCTATCGATGTTAAGACCCATACTCTTTGATATTTGTTATTTGTTATTTCCGAATTAGACTTATAGTATTCATATTTGTTAAAACGTTATTTCTTACTAAAACTGAATTTTAGTTTAACGTCTTTCTCATTAACTATGTCAATTACTCATATCAAAGAAATTGACAACCCATAATTTATTCTTTCCCGTTCTCATCTTACGCGGGGAATCGTAACAAGTTCCCTCACCTTACTCTATTGACCCGTAGGTTCCTTCACTTAACCCCGTAGGCTATTTCCTTAAGCTTTCATCTCTTTAAGGCGAGGCCCTTACGATCCATTTGCTTCAATTCATGATCTGTGGGTCATTTTGGCCCCGTAGACCTTTACACTAATTAATACCCCGTAGGTTATGATGATCCCATAGATCATCTTTTATTCAAGTCTTTATTCAAATGTATATATATATATACATATATAGCTCCAAGGCACCCCTTGTTATATTTGGAATCATTTATTTTCGCTTTTAAGCTTTAGTTGACCTTGACCGTGTTCCGAAGCTTCATTCATTTACTTTCGGACTAATATTCCGACTTTATGACTCCTTACATCATTTACACATCGGTTTGTTTTACGCTCACCTTTTTCCCGGTTCATAAATATACTTCTTTACAACCCATTAATCGGGTTCTTTTATCTTAATGTTTTTAACGCCTATAATCCTTTGCATAGGTTTATTAATATTTCTCACTTTCACTTATGAATGTCAAACTTCATTCTTTGTTCGACCCGTTCAACTTTAAAATAGTTGAACGTAAATTTATCAAAATTTCTATTTGCAGTGTCTTATCATCTTTTAGTCATAACTCGAAACCCGAGTCTTTTGACTTTCCATCCGAATTCCCGTTTCTCGGTCTACTCATGTGTTTAACTCCTTACCCATCAACCGGGTGTTTTACCGAAGTCGTTATTATTGCAACCCTTCCGGTATGCATTAAGACTTCGTTTCACTTTTATATTCCGACTGTATCCTCAGGTTTAGCGTTTTACAAAAACGGCCCGTTAAGAGTCATATTTGCATTCTCTGGGTTCGAGTGTAAGTACACTCCCTCCCAATGCATATCTTAGTTATTTTACATGTTTGTATTTTCCGGGTTCGAGTGTAAGTACACTCCCTCCCGTTGCATAACTTAATCATTTTACATTAATCTTTGTCCCTTCACTCGGGCTCATTATCATAATGTAATACGCTTCCGTCACTCGGCTGTGCGTTTACATTATTATCAAGTATTTTGCTCATTTGATTCATTTGGGTACATTTAATTTGTCCCATTCACCCCGTCCTTACTACATCAGATGTAAATGTGTCCGCTATAAGAAGCTCATGGTATCATATGCCACTACTTACTTGGCCAGAGTAAGCGATTAACACATGACACACACGACCTTTTTATAGTTTTCACATCACGTCCTATGTAAGTAACACCTCTATTTAGTTTTCTTGGAAATAATATCCTGGGTAGGTATTCTATTCAGGTTTTCTGAGTTTCTAATTTACATATGCAACAATCGTTCTCTACAAGTTTGTTGCATATTGTCATTTGTGCGATTATATTTAAAAACGCGCACCTGGTAATGCTTGCCCCGACGGGCGTTCCTTGCCATTAACCTTGTTCGCGGTCGTTACGCGATTTAGTCCGTGGTGAGCATGCTCCTCTTGTCTTACTTCGGACCATTCCTCTATCATATCTGTAATTTGTTTAACCATTGTCATCTTTAAATGCAAGTGTCCTTCAATTAAGACATTCACCAAAAGTTAGTCATGTCAACTTTACTAAACGCCCGTATCATAGTACAAGGCTTTTCTACTATATGTGTCAACGCAAGAAATTTTGTTAGCTATATCTATCATTTAATTGGGGTAACGTGTGTTACACGATAGCCCTATGTGTTGTTTACAACATTATAATACACTAAACGCTTAACATACATGCACTTACCGGATTTGGGATCAAGCCTCGAACCGAACACACTTTATTCTTTAACCATGAGCTCTGATTACCAACTTGTAACACCCTAGTTACTATTTAACAGTTTTACATGTAAATACCAAAATTAGACGTATAGTTAAGACTACACATACTATAAAAATACGGGTTTATTAAAACTTTTACAAATCATAAGTTATTCGACATAATGTGATCGGATTCGTCGTTTAAATTTACGACGAGGCACTGTGCGGAAGCATGAATCTTTCTCGTGTTCCGTTCTTCGTTGAGCTTGATCGTCTTCCGGCATCCCAAAATGTACCTACATTTCATAAACATGAAATGCTTTAGTCATATAGAGTTTAAAACATGTCTAAACGAGTCCGGGAAGCGAAACTGATTAAAATACATTTTGTTACAGGGTCTACCATAAATTACGGTGGCTACCGTAATTTACGGTAGCCCCTGAATATAAACTTTTCCACCGTAAATCAGGGGGTTAGTGGTGTAAGGATTTTAAGGCTACCGTAACTTACGGTGGCCTCTGCAGGATTTTCCAAGTTTGTCGTTTTCTAAAATGAAAACCTTCATAACTTTTAATCCGCTTGTCCGTTTGACCTACCGTTTCTTTCTACGTGATTGTAATTTAATTCTCCACCTTATGGAGTTAAAATCCTACATCCGGTTTAACAAAATTTCAGACTTTTAAGTCTTCGGCTTATTACCCTTTTTTAACAAATTTTGACCCGTTCGATTTTCATCAAACAAACATGTTTATTTGATCCTTAAACTCATGAAATTCATAATTTCCATATCTCCTATCATATTAATTTCAAATCACGAGATTCTTACATAATAAGACCCGTTTACGCTCGAGTTCTTATTTTGACCCGTTTAGAGCGAATTATGATTCCAAACACTTAAACAATTTCAAAAACTTCAAGAATGTTAGCCTCCACTCGGATCGCCATCCGAGCGGACGGCCATCCGTTGGATGACCGTCCGACCGGACGACCTGAGAGGTAGAAACACTTCAAGCTTTTTATAATGCTACAACGAAAACTTCAAAGTTTAAACAATACACAAACACATCCTTCCCAAACGAACAACCCTCCGACCGAATGGTCATCCGTCCGGACGGTCATCTGACCTGATCACTGTTCGTCACTCAAACTCTCCAACGCACTTTTTAACGCATTGTTCAACGCTTACACTATCGTTCTCTGACCAGGCTAACTCTCCAGCACTCCCTTCAATCCAAGAAAGTGTTTAGTTACATACGTTACTTATATCAACTCACAATCGACACACAACGCAAACACTTTTTATACGATAACCACACTCGCATGTTATATGTCGCAACTCCCGACCCCTGTCTCAGAAGGCAGGCCCCCACGGCCTACGCAGAGATGGTGGTATCGTTTTTTATCAGTTTGGCAGCGGAAATTTCATCAGGACCGTAGTTAGGAAATATTTTATCAGAGTAAAACACCATATTTTTATAATAATAAACACATTGGGATAAAACCCAAGTTTTTATTACAAACATGTTTATAGGGATAAACCCTATTTTATTGAATAAAACATCTTTCTTTATTTAGGTAACTTTTATAACCACATTTTCCAAGCCTTCAGTGCTCTCCAGCTGGCTTCTATATTGGCTTTCACATTTTGTTACATGAATCGCGTTTTAAAAACATTTGTCAGTGGGAAATACTGGTGAGTGAATCCCAATTTAATCAAAACAGGTTTTATCATTTCACAGTATTGAGAGCGATTACAATGTTTACATCTACACAATTACTCATTCAGAACCGTGAATCCATGACTGGTGGGTCATATTACTCATTGGCTATCTCATTGTCCAATGGTAACGTGTTCCACATTTTGTATACAAAGCCCCAACGTACCGGCAGTACTTGAAGAATTACAAAGACTCAATCACTGCTAATCATATATAAAATTATTTAAGGTTTTGTAAAAATAGTTTGTAAAAAGGTTCACAAAAAGGAGATTACTCACATTGCTAATTTAGACTTTTTCATGTGGTTTCCTGGTTATAATCTAATAATCTAAACAATGCACATGTGTTAGTATAATAACCCAATATTTACATTAGTTATACCCTCCCTGAGACAGAACTCCAACGACTACGTCGGGCAGAACCTCGACAGCCGTTACGGAGCGCGAGAGCAATCGTGCAGCATATCTAATACGTAAACGAGTCATAGCTTCGCTATTTTAGTGGGTATAATTCCCGGGTATAATTTTAGCTCTTTGAGAATTGAGAGATTCAGAGGGAATTCGAAGTTTTGAACGATTTTGAGTTGAATGCCGATGCCCTCTATATATAGGGCTGATTGTCGAGTCCGTCGCGCCCCGCGAAAGCCAAAGGGCTGGCTTACGCGGCCCGCAAGCTAGGGGTTCTAGGGTGTAGCTTAGACCGGTCATACGTATAGGTTCGACGCGTATGTGACATGTGGCAGCACAGGGTGTCACCTCATAGACGAGCGCTCGCGCCCTGCGACGGCCCTTAAGGGCTCTGTCGCGCCCCGCCAGGACCCATTAATTTTTGTTTTTAACTAATTTTATAAAATAAAGGTATTTAGCGTCTATTTTCGCATACGGGGTGTATTTTAGGACGTTTAGGGACATTCTAAATATTTTAGGGGTGTCGGAAATATTTTAGGAGGGTTGTTATATCCTTCCCACCTTGTTTTAGAACTCGTCCTCGAGGTCTACTGGAATAGGTGTGGATGCTGCCTCTGCATTTCTGATTCAAGCTTCCAAGTGTACTCTGGTCCTCTCTTGGAATCCCATTTCACTTTGACTAGAACTAATCTCTTATGTTTAAGATTCTTGACTTAGAATTGACCTAGTCTATAGTTTAAGTACCAACAGACCGCCTTGTGCAAACCAAGTAGGGGTTCTGCGCGAGCTTACTCTTTATACTCTTGTTTGTACTCTCTAAACTCAAAAATTTGCACGAACATCGCATACTACAGCTTTGTGCAAATAGCCAGCCTTTCCTAAGGCTGACGACACACACAATTTTCGAAAACATTCGCGTAATTTGGTCGAGATTAGGTGTGAAAACCGATAACTCTCGATAGAATCGCTCGCTCGACACGCATTTTTATTAATAAAACATGAGAATTTGCGTTGAGTCAGGAGTGAAATCCATATCTCGACGAAATTCTCCACCTCTATCTCATGGTTTACCACATAAACTGGAACAAGGTTGTTAAGTTAGGGGTAAAACCCGCATCTTAATGACTTATTCCGCTCTATATTTTGGTTTTGCAAAACTCTCACCGATGTCTCGATGGGTTCCAACGACTAGAGTCATGTAAAGGCCGAAAAGATACGTGTCGATCGCCCGGATTGAGGCGAGAGCACAGTCTATTAAGCCAACACGTGTGCTCGAAGTCCTTGAGAATAGTCAAATCACTTTTGTTAGTCAAAGTCTAGCACACCCAAGACACTTTATTTTCAAGCTGTAATCGCTGGTTTTACGCTTAATCGCTTTTATGTGTTTCAATTCCAAGATCGCAACTGCCGACTATGTGAATCATTGGTTTTTATGTGGTTTTGAATGTTTATGTGTTTTCATTTTGGAGACCTATTCGCATTTCGCTCATCGCTTTATTAAACGAGCACGACACGCACATCTATTTACATCCCAAAACGCTAACAAATCGCAGACTTTCACATGTTATCGCTACTCACATTCGCAACTCTCGATCGCTCCTCGCAGCTTTGGAAGATAGGTGAATACGTGCAAAATATAGTGGAATATGTGATTACGTGGATTACGTGTTTCTGTGCTCTACGTGCTTATGTGCTTCTGTGCTTACGTGCTTAAGTGGACTATGTCCTTATGTACCTATGTGGTTACGTGCCTAAGTGAGTTATGTGTTCCTGAGCTTTATAAGTATACTTGTTAAACGTTGTGTGGTGAGATTGAGTGTATCGTCTAAATCCTATGGCGATGTCTGTTGCAGACAATGTCGTCCTTTGGATCTCATACTTCTCGCTCTGCTCGCCGCAATCACGTTGACAAACGCATTGCCTCGCTAGTCGCCAAGCAAATGGCTAAAGTCATTCCGCAAATCATCAGCGAGATTAATGAAATTGCTAGCAAGTCATCTGAGGAATCTAGAACTAACTCTCCGAAAGCGACTTTTAGCTTCAAACAGTTTAAAACTTGTTGACCCAAAGACTTCACTGGGGAAGATGGGCCGAGCGCAATGTTTCAATGGTTCGACTCTATTGAAGTCACTCTACGACAAAGCAGATGTCCAGACAACCACCGCACTGTTAACGCAACTGGTGTCTTCCAATCTAGGGCACTCGAATGGTGGACAGCGGAGCGAAACAGGCGTGGGAACGATGTAACTTACGGACTTTCTTGGGAGGAATTGAAGGAACTCATGATGAAAGAGTTCTGTCATCCGCATGATATCTAAAAGCTTGAAGACGAGTTCTGACACATCAAGCAAGAGGGTGGCGACAATGCTGGTCTTACTGCGCGCTTCAAACAGCTTAGCATTATCTGCCCTGACCAAGTCTCAACTCCCAGCATCACAATCAAAAAATATATTCGCGCTATACCTGATTGTGTTGCCGATTTTGTCTAAGAAACCAAGACTATTACCATTGAGGAGACCTTCCTGCTCGCTGCCGAGATTAATGACAAGTGAGTTCGGGCTGGTTACTTCAAGAACACAGCGAAGACTCTCCACCAAGTCACCGCTACTTCTGCTACTCCCGCTGCTAAAACTGCCTCACCTCAAGCTTTGAAATCTTCACGCCGCAAACGCAAGAACAACAACAGCAAGAAGAACTGTGCCGTTACTACCGCATCTCTCAATGTTGTTCCTGTCCAACAAAAGAACCAGAACCACCAAGTCACTGCACCCACGACCAACGCACCTCTATCAAAATGTGCGTACACGGGTCCTCACCCACTGTGCCCTACCTGTACTTATCATCATCCAGTGGGGTTCGCTTGCCGCTTTTGTGTCCATTGCAACATTTATGGACACTTTACCATCAACTACTGCACTGGCCCCCGTCAAGCTCAAGTTCAAGCTCCTCCTGCTCTGCCAGCTCCACTTCCCGCTCCTCAGGGACAACAAGCAGCTCCTGCTCACGCAAGAGCCTGCTATGCGTGTGGTGATCCTAACCACTTCACGAATGTCTGCCCAAACCGAGTGGTGAAGCAAGAGCCACAGCAGCAACCAGCGCAGCAACAACATCAACAGCAGCAGCCTCAGTAGCAGCAGCAGCCATCTCAGCAAGCAGCTCTTGGACGAGTCTTTAACATCAATGCTCGCCAGGCCCAAGTTGACAACAATGTTGTCAACGGTACGTTTCTCATAAATGGTATATATGCTTCGTGTTTGTTTGATACTGGAGCCGATAACTGTTTTGTATCGTTCGAATTCGAAAGGCTCCTAAACCGTAAAAGCGCTAATCTCCCATTGACGTTCGACGTAGAAATTGCCACTGGAAGAACCGTCACTGTTAGTTCCGTCCTACGTGATTGTACCCTGGAGCTCAACAATCACGTTTTCCCGATCAATCTTATCCTGATGCAGCTTGGTAGTTTTGACGTCATAGTAGGCATGGTTTTTCTTCGTGAAAATCATGTTGAAATTGTTTGTTTTGAAAGATGATCCATTTCTCTCTTTCAAACGGTGTTCAATTGTGTGTCTATGGCGAAGTCGCTTCGAAGGAACTGAAACTCATGTCATGTGTCCAAGCAAGCAAGTATCTCCACAAGGAATGCAAAGCTTTCTTGGCACACATCGTAGTAGCGGAGAAGGAAAAGAAAGAGAAGGCAATGGAAAAGGTGCTCGTGGTTCGTGATTTTCCTAACGTCTTTCCTGATGATTTACCTGGTTTGCCGCCATCTTGTGATATCGATTTTCGAATTGACCTCATTCCTGGAGCTAACCCCATCACCAAAGTGCCTTATCGTCTCGCTCCATCCAAAATGCGCGAACTCTCAAGTCAACTCCAGGAATTGCTTGATAAAGGCTTCATTCGCCCTAGCACATCTCCTTGGGGCGCACCTGTCCTTTTCGTCAAAGAGAAAAATGGATCGTTCTGGATGTGCATCGATTATATGGAACTCAATAAGCTGACTATCAAGAATCGCTATCCCTTACCTCGAATCGATGATTTTTTTGATCAATTACAAGGTGCTACGTGTTTTTCCAAGATCGATCTACGCTCTGGCTATGATGAGTTATGAATTCAAGAGGAAGATATACCCAAAACCAAATTTCAAACCCGATACGACCACTACGAGTTTGTTGTTATGCCCTTTGGTCTAACCAATGCCACCGTAGTTTTCATGGATCTAATGAATCGTGTGTGCAAACCCTTTCGCGACCGCTTCGTCATCGTGTTTATCGATGATATCCTGATCTATTCTAAGTCAAAAGCCGAACACGTGCAACATCTCTGTTTGGTTCTTGAACTACTCCAAGGAAATCGCCTCTATGCCAAGTTCTCCAAGTGCGAATTTTGGCTTGAGGAGGTTCAATTTCTCGGTCACATTGTCAATAGCCAAGGTATTCACGTCGACCCCATGAAGATCGAAGCAGTTAAGAGTTGGATTACACCAAAGAACCCGTCCGAAGTTCGTTCTTTTCTCGGATTGGCGGGTTATTACCGCCGATTCATCGTTGATTTCTCGAAAATCCTTGTTCCTCTCACCTCTCTCACGCATAAGGACAAACCTTTTGTTTGGGGAACCGAACAAGAGGAAGCCTTTCAAACCCTAAAGCTTATGCTTTGCAACGCTCCTGTGCTCGCATTACCCGATGGAAACAACGACTTTATAGTCTATTGCGATGCCTCTAACCTCGGTCTCGGTTGTGTTCTTATGCAACGGGACAAGGTTATCGCGTACGCCTCTCGTTAGCTCAAGATCCACGAAAAGAACTATATAACCCACGATCTCGATCTTGGTGCAGTTGTTTTTGCGTTAAATATATGGCGACACTACCTTTATGACACCAAGCGTACGGTATTCACCGACCATAAGAGCATGCAGCACATCTTGAACCAGAAAGAGCTGAATATGTGCCAACGTATGTGGGTTGAACTTCTCAACGATTACAACTGTGAGATTCGCTACCATCCAGGCAAAGATAATGTCGTTGCCGACGCTCTCAGTCGATGAAGCTATCTGCATAGCATTCGTAATACTCAAGCCCAGCACGATCTCGAAGCTCTAATCCGTGATGCTCAGCACGCATGCTTCATTAAGAATACCTTGAGAGAGGAAATGAAGAAATGTGGTGTTGAATCCCAACTTGTCACCAAATTGAACGGTATCTATTACTACCTCGATCGCATCTGGATCCCTAATCGGAATAAACTTTGGGAGATATTGTTGACTGAAGCCCACAAGTCTCGATATTCCATTCATCCCGGTGCCGACAAGATGTACCAGGAATTGCGTGCCAAGTATTGGTGGCCTGGAATGAAGAAGGATATCGCTATCTACGTTTCGAAATACCTAACCTGCTCGAAGGTCAAGGCTGAGCAACAATGACCCTCTAGCTTACTCATGCAACCCGAGATTCCTATGTGGAAATGGGAGAGTATAGCTATGGATTTCATTACAGAACTTCCGCGCACGCCATCAGGTCACGACAGCATCTGGGTTATCGTTGATCGTCTTACTAAATCCGCCCACTTTCTGCCGATACGAGAAGACTACAAGGTGGAACTATTAGCACGAATCTATACCGACGAAGTCATTTGTCGACACGGGACACCTCATGACATCATTTCTGACCGCGATGGTCGATTCACTTCGCGCCTCTGGGAAACTTTTCAATCTTCTATCGGTACTACTCTTAATCTTAGTACTGCATTCCATCCCCAGACCGACGGGCAGACTGAACGCATAATTCGTACCCTTGAAGACATGCTTCGCTCGTGTGTGATAGATTTCGGTGGTAATTGGGATTCGCATTTACCTTTAGTCAAATTCTCGTACAATAACAGTTATCACTCTAGCATTCAAATGGCACCATTTGAGGCATTATACGGAAGAAAATGTCGATCGCCTATTGTATGGCACGAGAACGGGGATGCGCAAATTACCGGTCCTGAGTTATTGCAAGAAACGACTGACAAGATCCTCCAAATTCGAGACAATCTCCTGAAAGCTCGGAGTCGTCAAAAGAGTTACGCCGATAAATGCCATAAGCCCCTTGAATTTGACGTTGGTGATCACGTACTCCTAAAGGTTGCACCTTAGAAGGGGGTGATCCGATTCGGCAAGAAAGGAAAGCTAGCTCCTCGATACGTTGGACCATTTAAGATTCTGGAAAGAATAGGCAAAGTGGCCTACAGACTCGAATCATCGGAGGAACTCAGCAACGTACATCCGACTTTCCACGTTTCGAACCTCAAAAAGTGTCTAGCCGACCATAATCTACATGTCCCTCTTGAGGATCTACAAGTGGACGAAAGATTACACTTCGTGGAAAAGCCAGTCAAGATCATGGACCGAGAGAGCAAGAAACTCTGACGCTCTCGCATTCCTATAGTGAAGGTTCGCCGAGAAGGCAAACGTGGCGTCGAGTTCACCCGGGAACTCGAGAGTGATATGAAGGCTAAATATCCTCAACTATTCATTACGCCTGTGCGTCAAAGTACAAGTCAAAGTCAAAGGAAGAAAAGATTGCTAATCAGATCTATCATTTCTGACTTAATTATTGCTTGTACTCTTTGACTCGATAATCGATACTTCGGTTTACGCTATTTTAACTACGATTTATTAATATGTGAAGTAACAATGCGATAAACGTAATTAAACGCTAATCTACTAAAAGCTATCACATCGCTACCGCAACGCAACTCGAATCGCAGGTTATGGATATTGTTTTACGTGTGTGTTTTATTATGCGTTTTACTTGTGTGTGCTTATATATGTTGTTGGATGTTATTCGCAAACGCAATCGCAACTCTATCGCATCGCATCGCATCGCAACCCGAAACACAAGTTACTTTTATGATTGTTAGGTTGGTTATATTATTTGTGTAACTAATGTGTAATACTATCGCATCGCTTATTCGCAACTCTCTTAAACGCAACGCTCAACGCATGAAACGGAAGTCGGAAACCAATTCACTCGAGGCATCCGATCGAATGACCCTTCGATCGAATGGTCATCCGACTGGATGACCATCCGATCGAAAGGCCATCCGACCCACTAACCTTGCACCGCCTTTCTCTCCTCTCACTATAAATACCCCTCCTGTCACATCACTGTTCACTTGATGTGACAGCTCCCTCCGAACCAGTGCACTCCCAGCCACTTTTCTCTCGATTCCTCGCGATTCTTGTAAGTTTTCATCTCAAATCTTGTACTTCCTTGACTTTACACACTTTCTCATCAATTTCACCAACAAATCTTGCATTTCTACCGGGAAACCCTTTGATTCTGACTGTTCTAAGGTGATATCATCATGGAGTTCTTATGAACCTTGAAGTGTGACCCCGTCTCATCAAGAACGGTTCGGATCTAATGGATTTCTACGCGTTTTTACATCATTTTCAGCTAAATCTAAACGTTTAACAACAATTTCAAACTTTTCTTCAACATTTTTCACTTTTCACTCAAAGACCGTTAGAATCTGATCTCGTTCGGGCCCTCTACTTACTCCTCAGTGGAGAGCCAGACTGAGAATGGAATTCTGCCGGAGAGACAACCGATTCATGGGTTGAACATGAAACACCGTTAAGAACAGTTGGTTCGGATCTAACGGGGTATTCCCGTCCGATCGGATGAGTTGGACTTGATGAGATTTCTGTTGTTTGACACGTTGTCATACCGTCTCGAAAAAATCTTTTAACTTAACTGATTTAACAAGTTTTTCAAACGAATCAGTCGCCCGAACGGATAGCCATCCGATCGAACGGCTATTCGACCAAGTGACTTGTGATTCCAAACACTTAAACAATTTCAAAAACTTCAAGAATGTTAGCCTCCACTCGGATCGCCATCCGAGCGGATGGCCATCCGTCCGGATGACCGTCCAACCGGACGACCTGAGAGGTAGAAACACTTCAAGCTTTTTATAATGCTACAACGAAAACTTCAAAGTCCAAACAATACTCAAACACATCCTTCCCAAATGAACAACCCTCCGACCGAATGGTCATCCTTCCGGATGACCATCCGACCGTATCACTGTTCGTCACTCAAACTCTCCAACGCACTGTTTAATGCACTGTTCAACGCTTACACTATCATTCTCTGATCAGGCTAACTCTCCAGCGCTCCCTTCAATCCAAGAAAGTGTTTATTTACTAAACACGATCTGTGAGTATACTCGATCCCTTTTTGCTTAACGCACCTTTGGGTGTTACATACGTTACTTATATCAAATCTCAATCGACACACAATGCAAACTCTTTTTATACGCTAACCACTCTCGCATGTTATATGTCGCAACCCCCGACCCCTGCCTGGGGAGGCGGGCGGCCGCGACCTACTCAGAGATGGTGGTATCGGTGTTTATCAGTTTGGCAGCGGAAATTTCATCAGGACCGTAGTTATGAAATATTTTATCAGTGTAAAACACCATATTTTTATAATAATAAACACATTGGGATAAAACCCATATTTTCATTACAAACATGTTTATAGGGATAAACCCTATTTTATTGAATAAAACATCGTTCTTTATTTAGGTAACTTTTATAGCCACATTTTCCAAGCCTTCAGTGCTCTCCAGCTGGCTTCTATATTGGCTTTCACATTTTGTTACCTTAAACGCGTTTTAAAAACATTTGTCAGTAGGAAATACTGGTGAGTGAATCCCAATTTAATCAAAACAGGTTTTATCATTTCACAGTATTGAGAGCTATTACAATGTTTACATCTACACAATTACTCATTCAGTACTGTCAATCCATGACTGGTTGGTCATATTACTCATTGGCTATCTCATTGTCCAATGGTAACGTGTTCCACATTTTGTATACAAAACCCCAACATACCGGCAGTAATATTGAAGAATAACAAAGACTCAATCACTGCTAATCATATATAAAATTATTTAAGGTTTTATAAAAATAGTTTGTAAAAAGGTTCATAAAAAGGAGATTACTCACATTGCTAATTTAGACTTTTTCCTGTGGTTTCCTGGTTATAATCTAATAATTTAAACAATGCACATGCGTTAGTATAATAACCCAATATTTACATTAGTTATACCCTCCCCGATACAGAACTCCAATGACTACGTCAGGCAGAACCTCGACAGCCGTTATGGAGTGCTAGATCAATCGGGCAGCGTATCTAATACGTAACCGGGGGTTAAAATACTTACAACGAGGCAGAGCTTCACTATTTTAGTGGGTATAATGCCCGGGTATAATTTTAGCTCTTTGAGAATTGAGAGATTCAGAGGGAATTCGAAGTTTTGAACGATTTTGAGTTGAATGCCGATGCCCTCTATATATAGGGCATATCGTCGAGTCCGTCGCGTCCCACAAAAGCCAAGGGGCTGGCTTACGCGGCCCGCGAGCTAGGGGTTCTAGGGTTTAGCTTGGACCGGTCATACGTATAGGTTCGACACGTATGTGACACGTGGCGACTAAGGGTGTCGTCTCGTAGACAAGCGCTCGCGCCCTGCGACGGCCCTTAAGGGCACTGTCGCGCCCCGCTAGGACCCCTTATTTTTTGTTTTTAATTAATTTTTATAAAATATAGGTATTTAGGGTCTGTTTTCGCATACGGGGTGTATTTTAGGACGTTTAGGGACATTCTAAATATTTTAGGGGTGTCAGAAATATTTTAGGAGGGTTTGTTATATCCTCCCCATCTTGTTTTAGAACTTATCCTCGAGGTCTACTAGAATAGGTGTGGATACTTCCTCTGCTTTCTGATTCAGGCTCCCAAGTGTACTCTGGTCCTCTCTTGGAATCTCATTTCACTTTCACTAGAACTAATCTCTTGTGTTTAAGATTCTTGACTTTCCTGTCTTCAATTTGTAGAGGCTTTTCTACGAAATTGAGCTTTTCATTTACCTCTATGTCCTTAAGAGGTACCACTAATGTTTCATCAGCTAAACACTTTTTGAGATTACATACATGAAATACATCATGTATTCCTGCCATTTCCTCTGTCAGTTGTAGCTGAAAAGCTACTGGTCCTATTCTTTTAATAATCTCAAAGGGTCCAACATACCTGGGGCTTAACTTTCCTCTTTTGACGAACCTCACCACTCCTTTCCAAGGAGAAACCTTTAATAATACCTTGTCTCCTACTTGAAATTCCAATGGCTTTCGCCTGTTATCAGCATAACTCTTTTGTCGATCGCGTGATGCTTTTAGTCGTTCCTTGACTTGAATAATCTTGTCTGTTGTTTCTTGCACTACCCCTGCCTCGTGAGGCGGGCGGCCGCGGCCTACTCAGAGATGGTGGTATCGGTGTTTATCAGTTTGGCAGCGGAAATTTTATCAGGACCGTAGTTAGGAAATATTTTATCAGAGTAAAACACCATATTTTTATAATAATAAACACATTGGGATAAAACCCAATTTTTCATTACAAACACGTTTATAGGGAAAAATCCTATTTTATTGAATAAAACATCTTTCTTTATTTATGTAACTTTTATAGCCACATTTTCCAAGCCTTCAGTGCTCTCCAGCTGGCTTCTATATTGGATTTCACATTTTGTTACCTGAAACGCGTTTTAAAAACATTTTTCAGTGGGAAATACTGGTGAGTGAATCCCAATTTAATCAAAACAGGTTTTATCATTTCACAGTATTGAGAGCGATTACAATGTTTACATCTACACAATTACTCATTCAGTACCGTGAATCCATGACTGGTGGGTCATATTACTCATTGGCTATCTCATTGTCCAATGGTAACGTGTTCCACATTTTGTATACAAAACCCCAACGTACCGGCAGTACTTGAAGAATTACAAAGACTCAATCACTGCTAATCATATATAAAATTATTTAAGGTTTTGTAAAAATAGTTTGTAAAAAGGTTCACAAAAAGGAGATTACTCACATTGCTAATTTAGACTTTTTCATGTGGTTTCCTGGTTATAATCTAATAATTTAAACAATGCACACGCGTTAGTATAATAACCCAATATTTACATTAGTTATACCCTCCCCGAGACAGAACTCCAACGACTATGTCGGGCAGAACCTCGACATCCGTTACGGAGCGCTAGATCAATCGGGCAGCGTATCTAAGACGTAACCGGGGGTTAAAATACTTACAACGAGACAGAGCTTCGCTATTTTAGTGGGTATAATGCCCGGGTATAATTTTAGCTCTTTGATAATTGAGAGATTCAGAGGGAATTCGAAGTTTTGAACGATTTTGAGTTGAATGTCGATGCCCTCTATAGATAGGGCTGATTGTTGAGTCCGTCGCGCCCCGCGAAAGCCAAGGGGCTGGCTTACGCGGCCCACGAGCTAGGGGTTCTAGGGTGTAGCTTGGACCGGTCCTACGTATAGGTTTGAAGCGTATGTGACACGTGGCGGCTCAAGGTGTCACCTCGTAGACGAGCGCTCGCTACCCGCGACGGCCCTTAAGGGCGGTCGTGCCCCGCCAGGACCCATTAATTTTTGTTTTTAATTAATTTTTATAAAATAAACGTATTTAGGGTCTGTTTTCGCATACGGGGTGTATTTTAGGATTTTTAGGGACATTCTAATTATTTTAGGGGTGTCGGAAATATTTTAGGAGGGTTGTTATATTATACGTGTTATTCGATGAATACTATATGTTATGTTTACACAGTGATTGTTGCCTGACACCTTAGCAACGATAGTACTATTGTTTAGACTCAGCACCTGTCATGGACAGGGGTTGTTAAGGGCTTTTCTTCACGTGCCACAGTGGTGATATGTGTTGCGCATTCTACAACTCGCAGTCACGTCTGTGCATATGTCATTGTCGATAGCTTACATGCTTCTCATTTCTACGTGTTACATGTTGGTTATGCTTAAATCGCTTTCACTAGTATTATACTATTAAACTTGTATGCTCACCTTTACACTATGTGTATTGACTTTATTTTAACGTATGTTACAGGTGTTTAGGATGCTTTTGCTTGCTAGCTATCATGGAATCAAGTTTAGGTGGTCTAGAAACCCACGAATAAATTTATGAGTTGTCGGAACAGTTGCTTGTTTTTGAGACAATTATCTGTAATAACTATTTTTACTTTATCTGCTAGTAGTATTGGATATTAACGTTAAGGATTTGGTAATTTAATAGTTGTTGTGGATTCTCTTAAACAATCTGTTTCGCTCAGTGCCGCGCCCCGATGATTCCGCCATCGGTTGGGGTGTGACAGATCACTTTTAGATTTCCCTTACTAACAAGAAGAAAAATCCATACTTTCACTATCCGGAGGCTCATAACATCTCTTATGTACAAAACGACTTTAAAATAAGTTATGAGACATTGAAAATCATTCAAACATCGAGTCCCGATGCAAAAAACGAACAAGAAAACAAAGTTTGCCAGCTTGTGGCTTCCTCGCGGGGCACGACGCCTACGGCTCCTTGCTGTCGCGGGGTGCGACGCCCGTGATGGGTGTTCGTCGTCGCGTGGCACGACGCCCTACTTTTGACAGACTGTTTGGTTTTGCTGCTGCAATTTTTGCCAAGCTATGTTTTTAACCAAAACACTAACTTCTAAATTCCTTAACTTTCGATCTACATATCCAAATCACATGATTCTTGTTTCTATGCGACCATAATTTATTTACGGATCCATTTATCACCTCGGGTCGCATCAAGAGCCGATTTATAAGCAAACGGCTTATAAATCCCTTTATACCATTATTCGACACGTATAATCCTGCTAGTTTACCTTCGTTATAAATAACTCCTTCATTATACTAGATAACACTTACCTTAATACTCTCATTCATTACATAATTCTTGCATAATTTTCCACACTCATAAATATTAAATTCTACATACATACTAAGAAGTGAATCGGAATCACTTACCTTAAGTGTGCGTATTAGAGCTTACTTCCTTCCTCGTCTCGCCACGTTAGCCCTCCATGATTGAGTCAATTGATACGATTCCCTTCCTTGCATGTCATCACGTTCGTATCAAAGTTAGCTTATATGATCATACATACAAACGTTCATTTCCTTTTATTTACACATTATTTTACTTTCATTAGCCACATTTTCGCATACATGAAACATGTATCAATAACTACCTCATTCAAATCTCACGCAACTCGATTACCATCACACATAGCACATAAATCATCTAGTACATGACACAGTAATTCTCTACTCTAACATTTGTGTCCAAATCTCATCCATTACATTCATACACTGTTGACTTTCATAAGTCAACGATCTAACTTACATGTATACATTCAAATTGTTATTCTTAATAAGGTAGATCAGAGTAATAACATCGTATGCATTTCATACTCATGTGGTGATGTACATACCGCACAATCACCTAGTTATATCCACATAATCACATAGTAAATCCTACATATGCTAGTTCTTCATGATCCTACCAATTTACCAACACATTCAAAGTTAATCCCATTTACAAAAATCTACCTTCTTTACTCGCTAGTGAGCTCACACGCTTAATATTTAGTACATGATTATTTACTAGTTATGGTCGAATACCTAATCCCACATACGGTGTGCATCACCCCCTCAAAGCATGTAGTACAACTTTCAAATGCATGTATCTTACTGTATCATCTTATCACACTAATTTCCCACTTGTAATCCATCTAAAACACATTCCTTTTCAAACCTATTATCTATTACATCATTTTCACATTCTACATATAATTATCCATTGCTAACATACAAATTTCACTTATCATTTTCACCTAAGCATTTTATCAAACACTTGGTGTGCATACTACTTTCTAAGCATAATGTACAAGTAATTTGTGCACAACCATACCAAATTCTTATCAAGATCATCATATTCATCAATTTTTCACATAACTATCACTTCCATTTAGATTCAAAATCAATAACCTATAACATCCATTGTCATATATATCAAGCATCACCAAATTAACATAAGGTACATCATCATCCTCCTACATAAGAGCCACTACAAGTGGGGTTTTCATAAATATACATAACAATCAGAAATCTAAGCATAATTCAAGTTTCATAAGGTAATTCTACCACATATTCATCCTAACTTCACTTAGATTCACGAATTCATCAAAACCCACTTCACCCAACATCACCAAATCATAAAATTTAACTTACTTGATTGTGAAGAACACTTAGAAGATCGAAAATCTTGATACATGCATCCTAAAAATCTTCAATTTCCTTTTTAATTTGGAGATTTCTTGTGAATTAGGGTTTACCCCTTTTTCCTCTACCTTGTTTGATCGACCAGACACACACACGCACAGTGTGTGTGTTTTTATTTTTCTTTTTATTAATTTCAGTTTCCATTTTGGCAATCTAAGTCCCTCAAGTTTATCACACCATCATAGTTGCCACAAATTTCATTCCTTTACTTATTTATTAGGCATTTAACTAAGTTTAATAACTTGGTTACTGTATTTCATTTAATTACACATGGTAACCTACTAACGAATTTAATAATTCGAGTTTTAGGGTGTTACAAATCTAACCCCCCTTAAAGAAGGTTTCGTCCCCGAAACCTACTTCATCAATATCGGTTTATCTATTAGTGAAGTCATAACTTTAAGAACATCTTTTCTAGAAAATCCTTTTTCCATTCCTTCAACAACTCAGCCTGCCCAGATTTGTACGTAACATTTCTTTAATATTAAGCGTATAATCCATCTGACCAGTTCATAACGGGTCAAAGTTTTGACCATTATCCTAGCCCATCATGCTTGTCTTAATTGACCCGTTCATAACGGGTCAATACATATCTTTTCATCATTATCATAATTTTCATCCCTTGACCCATTACATTGGTCACTACTTATACAATTTCTTTATTATGCTTTCTACATCACATAGACCCGATCGTAACCGGTCAACTACACATACTTTACATTTCCATTCTTTATCAATTTCTTCTTAAATTTTCAACTCATCACATTATCGTACTTAAACTAAAGTGTGCAAAGTAGTAGCATCCTAAAGAGTCTAATACCATGATTTACATTACAACAATTTGAAGTTCATATCAACTTACTAACACACTTCATCGTTAGTATTAGTCCTAATAGTTTTCACTTATACCTGGAGTTTTATTTCTACCTTTTTACTCATACACGCACTGCTTACTACATAAGCCTAAACTAAAACTCATTCTTAATCAACTTCTAAAGTCAAGCCTTCCTTATCATATCACAGCTTGTGCTACCATTAGTTTATACGAAAGTACTTAATAGATTCATAACTTTATAGTTACATTCACATATTAAACAATTCACTAACCTTATTACTTGGCGCAATAATACAACCCGCAAAAGCGGATCAGCCCTCCTCATTACATTTCATACCATCTCCGGATTAACCTCATTCATCTGTGTGATGAGCTTCCGCCCAAGGGCATCTTTTGACGACCTCGATAGGTTTATCACATCGTGATTTCTGCCACTCTCATTATAAGATTAGGGGTTTACGCATTTCATTAAATTTCATTCAGACGTGTCATTTACTACGTCACCTTGTTTACATATTAAACCTTGTTTACATCACCTAACCACCATATCATGCCAGCACCGACACATCCTCCACCACGGCCTCAAATCTCGTCACCACCGATCCGGCCACCGTTCACCAGTCGGGCCACCACCACGTCACACCCACCGCCCTAACCCTTCGCAGATCTACAAAGTCCTGCTGCATCTAGAGTTCTGTATTGAACGTGTACCTTATTCCACAATGATATTGCAAGTTATTGTTTCATGTGTAACTTATATATCCTTTTAATGTGCTACTATATTATTTGTGTAGATGCTTTATGCAAATAAATATTGGAGTAACATTTATATGTGGAGGAATACTGGGATGGGTAGCAGTAAAACTCATCAAACCAAAGCCACATTTAGAAAGGCCTCATAATCGCTATGTGTTCAACAAGTAAATTCAGTAATATGACATATACCTTTTGTATCTTTTGGTCTCGTTCTATATGTAGGAAGACAGGGGCAGCGATCCGGTGCATCTGGAGCTCATTGACACCACAAAAAACTTTCAGGTTTTATTATTCAAAACACGTTTACGTGATTGGTATAAAAAAATTGGAGTTTTGTGATTACAGACTATGTTTTGACCAAGTCCTCTTCTTCAAACAAACACTACTATCTCCCTCATTTAAATTCAAAAATTGGAGTTTTGTGATTACATATTAGGAACAAAAGCATAGGGCTTTCATTAAGTAGTTATATACGATTTGATTGGTATCAAAGTTGCCTCAAGTGGTTGCCTGATTCAACAATGGTAACCTGGCCGGAGTAGACTGCGATGGTGGTGGTGGCGGAGTTCGTCACATAGGTTCGATTCGAGTGAGCTGGATTGTACAGTTTAGCCTAGTGAAGAGACGTCATCATTCTGGTCGGAGGTGCATGGATCAGCGATGACGGATCAGTGGTTTCATTTGTTGCACCCTACTTCCCAAGTAGTTCTGACGGTGTTGGTTGCAAAGATGGTGGTGGTTGTGTGCGAAGTTGGTGGTGGTGATTGTGGTTTCCAGCAGGTTGGGTGGTGGTGGGACGGTGGTGATGGAGGAGATGGAGATGGTTGTGGTTAGGTTATAGTAGATGATGGTATGTATAAATGATACATACTATTATAAATTATAAAACAAATATATTAACTAAATAATTAATTGTTTTGAAGTTTTTTTTTTTGTTTTTTTTTTATTTTTTTATTATACTATATACTATTAATGCTTAAAATGACCAAATTGCCCTCATGTACAATGCACATGACTAGAGTTAACTGAAATTTTTAAATAGGTTAGTGTAAAAGGCCTATCGTGTAATAAGTTCTCCGAATAAAGGATTGCGACTGTAATTATTGAAGTTAAAGGTTATCCATTGCAATCCGATACAAACATAAAGGACGAAAAATGTAATTTACCCTTTGCAAAAATTCTAACAGTCTGGTCTCAATATGTGCTTTACTCTAATTAATACCAAGGAAAAGGAAAAAAACGATTGAAGATCATACTATCTTTCGACTACATGTCCCGTATTTATTAATTTATATTTATTTCAAATAAACTGATTTTTAAAACAACTACATTTACATGACCCTATACGCGTAAAAAAGAAAAGTAAACTTTGTACGAATATCAATATTTCTTAAGTTAACAATTATTTCCTTAAAAAAAGGCAAAACTTTTTATTTGAGGTGGAGCCACCAAAATTGGAATGATTTTATGACCAGGAAAATGCTACAAAAATGTAATATAAGATATTAAGATAAGTTTATTTAATTGTATAAAACAATAATACAAGATAAGATAAGTTTATTTTATTGTATAAAACAACAATACAACATATAATAATATAACCTTTTTAGCTCTCTAGTTATTGTGATTTTATTATCTTAGATAGTAAGTGTATAATTATTTGATATTCCATGTCAAATTAAACAATGTTATCTCTAGAACAATATAATATATTACATGACTTATAAATTAATCATACAATTACCATTTCTATCAAAGAAACAATAATTTTTGAATTGTTGAAAGGAATATATGGGATTGTTCGAATATTCTATACTGAGATTTTTTTTTCCAAATACTAGCACCGAGCTATATGTTACCATGGAAGCCAAAAAGCTTACCCAACTACAAAAATTGACTTTTTTAAACATTCGTCGTTGATCTATAAGTGATCAGAGATGTGGCTATCACTAGTAAGGATACTGGTATCAACTGACCATAATCGGAACGATACTGATTAGCTCACATTCCGTTTTGATAATATGTGGTACGGTACAAGCTTGGCTCGATACCGGTACCGATCTCATCCCTAATTTAATGGTGACCCGTCAGTGAAATGGTCTTCGGTAATTCGTCGGTAATATCTAAGATTGATCGTAAAGTCTTTACCTACGTCCGGATTTTTCACATAAATTTACCAAAGGATTACCGATGATCGTATTTTTCCCAATGGACAATCAATAGATATTCTCGTTGATAATGGTATATAAATTTATAGTGAAAAAAGGTTACTAAATTTTAAATAAATGATTAAATACACTCTGTTAAAATAATTTGGATCAGTTGTAATCTGTATAATATCTTTACATAAAATCACATCACAAAACGGAAGTTTACTCCATATTATAATTACAAGTTATAAGATGATTAATATATAAAAAACACGTGTTAATGAATAAAAAAACTCATAGTAAATTGCTATTCTATGTTAAAGAAACAATTAAAAGAAAAATTCCTAAGTTAAATATTAATTTTTTATTGAATTTTTGCTGTTAAAAAACTAATAAATTAATAAAACATGTAAATTGGAAGTGAAAAGCGTGAGCAGCTTTCTGGAGAATTCTTACCCATGTGGTGTGGGAGCCTCACTGCCACCACATTCCTCCAAGCTTCTTGGAACAATCACATTTTGTATTATACTTTTATTTTTAATTTTTTGAACGGCTACAAAATCAACTCATTTTATAATATGCTTCTATAAAATCCACCTTGTAACGTAAAGTTTTGGGTTAACCATCGTTTAATTCTTAAATTGTTGTTCATTTTTTACATTAAAATTACTTTTTTGTGACATTTTTCTAATTTTATCAACCTGGTCTTTTAACTTTCCACTACATGCTTAACTGGTCATTAATTTCCTTAAATTTTATAGTTAGTGGGATTTAGTTTGTAAACCGGATAATACTATTATTAGATAGTTTACTTCTCTTTTTTATATATGTTGAAGAAAAAAAAGCTGTAGTTATCATATAATTCTGTATTTCTGTTACAGTTTAACGAAAATGTTTTTAATTACCATGTAAATTATACCCTTAGTTATCACACCATGACTTTTGCGGAAGCGTGGTTATGTGTGGCTTGCTTAATATCATTGCAACAAACAACTATATGATAAAACCAAGATGTTCATCCATAGATTAAGTTTAAAACATCACAACAACACTGTCTTAAAATCTAAACACAAACTTCAATTCCAAATTACAAACCATTCAAATTGTTTTAGAGTTCCATAAGGACTCGACAAAAGATACTACCAAAAACTAGGTCTTGGACTATGTATCTTATCCAGGATAAGATACACAACCCCAAACCCTTAGACACCGGATGACATCTTTTATTCCGAACAACCCTTGAAAACTTCCAACGCCCGCCAGATCCATATTTAGTTTCCTGAAATACATGTAGTTTGAAAACATCAACAAAAGTTGAGCGAGTTCATGTGTTTGTATGTGTGCACGAATAAACCTTGAAATCATTGTAAGTATGTACGTATTTGTAAATCCCCGGCATGAAAACAACAAGGAAAACAGATCCATTAATGGTTTGCAAAGCCATTAAGACCAAGAGGTATGGGGGCCGGCTTAGGCCCGTGGAGGCCCGGCGCCGGTCCCCCACACCGCCCCCCTCGGCCCATCATGTGATAACCGGCGTGCTCAAGACGTTGAAGACGGGCCCATGTTTTGAAAATATAGCCGTTGAACGGCTATATATTTAATAAAAAAAATTCCCTTTTTCTATAAAACCATCTCATTTTATACCATTTTTCACCATTTTCTCCCCACTTTCAACCCAAAACACTCTCATTTTTATACCATTCTTTTATAAAAAAAATATCTTTTCATCCACAATGGCATCTAATTCTTGGTGTCCTCGGGTTCTTCGGACGAATAGGAGATGATTTTCGCAAACACTGTGGTAAAGGCGGCGCAGATTCTTATGGAGGAGGAAGATGACTCGTCTGAAAGCGTTATTACCAGACGTATACGGGTTAACAGGGACCGCGAAGGTTTGTCATTAATAAATTTTATTATCCTTATTCCTTATTTACTCGTATTTATATATTTTTTACGACAGGAGCGCACGAGAAATTGGTGAACGATTATTTTTCGGATGCACCACGTATGCTTTTACGACAGGAGCGCACGGGACTCGTATTTATATTTTTTACGTTCAGATGTCGGCAAGAACTACGCGGGAATGTTTGTCTCGGTTTTGCCATAATGTGGTGAAACTGTATAGCAAACAATATTTGCGGAAACCAAACGCGTATGATGTTCAACAGTTGTACCAAGCCCATGAAGCACGGTACGGGTTTCCGAGAATGCTTGGTAGCATTGATTGTATGCATTGGGCGTGGCATAACCGCCTGACTGCGTGGCGAGGCCAATACACGCGAGGTGATCACGGCCATCCAACCCTTAATACTTGAGGCCTTGGCGTCACAAGATTTGTGGATCTGGCATTCTTTCTGTAACAACCCGCACTTTTGTGCGTTGTTACTACTCGATATACTCGTTACGCCTAGCACCAGAGATTCGGATCATAATGTAACTATATCGCATACTTCGCTATTCGAAGGATAAATCGCATATTTTCGCAATACACAATTATCACAAACACTAACACTCACGGAGGCATTGAGTGAGGACCTATTCTACCCTCCTCAGTGGCCGTGATGTGTCGAACGTAAAACAACTAACGCTAACAAGGACTCTCGGGTGAGTGCTATAGCACCAGTCGTCGTGACGATGATGACAATACGAGTGAGTAGTACCCCGTCAGTCATTGTGGCACAACACACAATGACGTTCACGATAACATCAAGAAAGGACGTATACTACCCTCCTTGATGGCCGTGAAACGTCGCTAATAATCGCATACTCGAATCGAAAACCGATTGTTAAATCGAAACTTTGGAATATGGATACGTAAATACGACCCCTAGTGATATATATACATATATAATGACAATATAAACTAACTATAGAAAGCACGTACTCCAAAAACTATCGCAACGCTCGAAAAATGGAAACGTTCACCGCGCCGGAGTGGCCATCCGGATGGACCATCCGAACGAATGGCGATCCGACCCAAAACCACTCCAGCCTCTCTGTTGCCTATAAATAGCCTGTCACACCACTGTTCAAGTGATGTGACAGCTCCCACTCGCCCAGACACGCTTCAAGACCCTTTCCTCTCGATTCCTCGCGACTCCGGTAAGATTTCAATCTAGAAACTTGTACTTCTATGATCTACACTCGATTCTACGTCATTCTGTCCTTCAAAACTCAATTTCTAACCGTGAAATCTACTGATTTGAGGTGTTTTAAGGTGATGTCACCAAGAGTTCATATGAACTTCAAGTTGTGATCTCATCCCACCATAAACAACTCAGATCTAGGTGATTTTCACATGTTTTGATAACAAATCTCACCTAAAATCTATGAATTTAACCTAGGAACTGTGCGATTTCGAGCTAAACATGAGAAACCGTCAAGCACGACCAGATCTGGTGGAACGGGGTGATTCCCGACCGTTAGAACGGATCGAAACTGATGAAATATCATTGTTTAAAACGATACCATAACATCTCAGTGAAACCACACGTATTTCTTCCGGAAACACACGAAAACAGTTGATCGGGACGCTAAAAACAGACGCGTTATCCGACCAGACAACATGTCATCCGAACGGACCACATGCCATCCGATCGGATAGCATGTCATCCGACCGGATATCATGTCATTTGACCGGATGACAATTTGACCCAATCAACAGTTATTCGACCGGATGATAATTCGACCCAATCAACAGTTATTCGACCGGATGACAATTCGACCCAATCAACAGTTATTCAATCGGATGACAATTCGACCCAATCAACAGTTATGCGACCGGATAGCAATTCGACCCAGTCAACAGTTATTCGACCGGATAGCAATTCGACCTGACCAACACTTATCCGACCGGATGACAGCCATCCGATCCAAACCAACAGTCATCCGACCGGATGGGCCCATCCGACCGGATGAGCACCATCCGACTGGAAAACTGCCATTTTTATATTATTCCCGCGTAACCGTGCATCGTTTACCATATCGTTCGATGATTAACGCAGACATACTCGCAACCGACCCTATCAAGCTGTATTCCCACTAAATACGCACTGTGAGTATACTTGACCCCTTTTTAATCGCATTTTGGGTGTAACATACGTTTCTAACAAATCGAACTTACCAAACGAATTATTCAATCAATCGAACTATCACTTGCGAATAACTGTTATGCATAGATATACGTGATGCTAGTTGCATATGTGCTAGGGCTTATACTCGTGACGTCCCACCAAGACTAGTATAGTACTATTGCGCCCGACGGGGTCTAGTTTGCCATCGCATATTCGAGCATCGAGGACTTAGTTGGTAGTATCAGCTTTGTGAGTGTATATGTCGTGTATTACGTTTATGCATATGGAATTTCGCTGCACTTTTTATCTATTACACGATACCTATCAAACCTGTATACTCGCCAATACTTTTGTATTGACAAACATTTTGATGTATGTTGCAGGTTAGATCGCAGGCTATATCAAATCAAGCTAGGAAGTCTAGAAACTCAACTAAAATCTAGGTTGTCGGATTTGTATTGTTCGAGAGGACAAGAAATCTGTGATAACTTATGTGATTGTATTGTTTGTTAGTATGGGATAACGAATGTATTAAATATTATCGCAATATAGTTGTTATGGATTCTCTTGAGCAATCTGATTCGCCTAGTGTCGCGCCCCGATGATTCCGCCATTAGTTGGGGTGTGACAGATTGGTATCAGAGCCATAACTATAGGGAATTAGGCCGGACTCGACCTAGTCCGGGTCGACGTCTTAGAGATTGACCTAGTCTATAGTCTAAGTACCAACAGGCCGACTCGTACAAATCCAGTAGGGTTTGTATCGGGCTTACTTATTACCTTCATTCGAAGTAGCTAAAACTACTACTTCGCGTGAACACCGCGTACTACAATTTCATGCGAAGAAGCCTTTCCAAAGGCTTGAATACTACTTAGCCTTTCCTAAGGCTGACATAATACACGTGTTTTCGAAATTACTCGCATAACAAAACCGAGTGATCCTGTCGAGACCAGGTGTGAAAACCAAGAACTCTCGATGAGATCTCTCACTCAGCGTATTTTCTAGTACGAGAACCTTTCGTCGAGTTAGGAGTGACATCCACATCTCGACGAAAGTCTCCATTTCGAAATCTAGTGGAACTCACGAATCTATTCGAAGAGCATAACCACCATTAGGAACGAAGCTGTTAAGTCAGGGGTGAAACCCGTACCTTAATAAGCCGTTCCACTCTCTATAAATTGGTTTTCAAAAAGCTCTCACCAAGGACTCGACTATCGCAATACCTCGAGCCATGCGATGACTAGGAAGACGAATGCCACGAGCTGCATCCCAGTGGAAGCATGGAGTCTTCTAGGTCAACGCGCGTGCACTAACTTGTTAAATATAGTTGGGTTACCTTGGGTAGTCGACGCCTAAACACCCAAGGCACTCTATCGTACGACCCGTCAATTTTACAACTGGTTGGAACTTATTTACGTTTTGAAACTTTACGCTTTATCGATTTCTCGATTTAACGATTTTCACTCCATGCTTTATAAGCGCACAATTCGCACAGCCATCGCAATCTAAAACGCAACCCGAATGTTCGCAACAAAACTAATGCATAATCTATCGCATTCGCTCTCGTTTTCTCACCTCAACGCGTCCTCGCATATTCTAAATCGACCTGTATGTGTATGATTACAAATTACAATTATATAAATATATATATACGTATAAACAAACAAGTCGTTGTGTGAGAACTTAGGAAATTCGTGTCTCCTATGTGGCTCCTATGTGATTCGCATTATTAACATACTATTGCATCAAGTTTTGAACGCGCTCAATCGCATCGCAAAACTCAAAAATCATTATGATCGAATCTCATTCCAAGTCTCTTCCTGTCTAGATGCCTTCCAACAACTCTACCTCGAGACGAGTAACTAGGGGAAGGGCCAAACGAAGCGCCGATAAGAGGATTGCATCACTTGTGACTAAGGAAGTGGTTAAGCTTATTCCTCAAATTGCCGCTCGAATGCACTCTCTCAGCAACTCTCGAGCCTCGGAAGACTCCAAGACGGAAGCGCCGCAATCTGCTTTTCTTTACAAACACTTCAAAGCCTGTGACCCAATGGAATTCACGAGTGAAGGAGGTGTGACTCAGCTACTCCAGTGGTTCGATTCTATCGAAGTTACCCTTCGTCAAAGTGGGTGTCCCGATAGTTTTCGTACTACTTGCGCTACCGGAGTATTTCAATCGCAAGCACTCAACTGGTGGACCGCCGAACGTAACAAACGTGGGATCTCCGCAGCTTACGCTCTCTCTTGGGATGAGCTGAAAGAGCTCATGAAGAGAGAGTACTGTCCCCCTCACGAAACCCAGAAGCTAGAAAACGAATTTTGGGAAATCAAGCAAGACGGAGGTGACAACGCTGGCTACACCGCAAGGTTCAAACAGCTTAGCATAATCTGCCCGAGCCAAGTCAACACTTCAGAAAAAGCCATTTCGAAGTATATTCGCGGCTTGCCTGAGTGTGTGGGTGATTTTTTCGAAGCTGCACGACCTGCTACTATCGAAGAAACCTACCGCTTAGCCGCAGAAATCAACAACAAACGACTCATGGAAGGGTTATTCTCAAGGAATCCTGTCAAGCAAGCTCATCAAGCAATCGCCATTAATCCTTCAGACGAACATGTTGACGATTCTTCTGATGCATCTACTGACAAATCTTCTGACAAATCTGCTGGCGATTCTTCTAACGAATCTGCTAACGATTCTTCGGACGAATCTGCTGCCGATTCTTCTGACAAATCTGCCGACGGATCTTCCGACAAATCAGCCAAAGATTCTGCAAGTGAGTCCTCAGACGAATCCTCCAACGACGACACTTCTTCGCAAGACACTGACAAACCCAGCCGCAAACAAAAGACTTCAAGCCCGAGCTCATCAACAACCGAACTGCTGTAACCGAAACCTCTTCGAACAGTTCCGATGTTTCCAAAACGAGCCTACACTGGAGCTCATCCTCAGTGTTACTCGTGTACCTATCATCATCCAGTTGGGGCTGACTGTCGCTATTGCAATAACTGCAATCGTTACGGTCACTTCACCCACAACTGCCGCATCGAACCGTGAAGTTGAGTACAACAACAACAGCTCTAGCAAAAGTCTTCATCATCAGACATCTAGCAAGCATAGGATAAAGTTGTAATGATATGATTTTCGACGTTAAATTTCTAAGTTTTGAACCTACTCTATTACTCGATGTTGCCACCATGCGTAAACCTCAACTCTTGTTTCCGTTTTCTCTATCACACTCTAGTCGTCGCACTTACACTAGGTTCACACGCATACTATATACTACATCATGAAATAATGTGTTTTACCCTCACTACACTCTTAGAACGAGGTATGATAAACGTGCAAGGAACGATTAATCACGGGTGCACACGGGATTATTTGGGTCAGTGCACGGAGATCGTAGTGAATTCTAAGGTGCCATAAGCGTTTTGACAAAAGGTGACACCAAATCACGGGATGAAAGTAGTAGGAGTCAAGCAAGGTGTGCTTTATCATACTACCGAAGTTCCGTGAAGAAAGCGCCACGTGGAGTTGAACGTTATTAGACCTATTATACTATTGTGATTATTTTCAACACACTACATTCAATCGCAAGGCGTAATATCTAAATCGCATCATCGCGAGACTTAACGCAAGTCTGCAAACGCAGTGCAATCGCCTCATCGATGGACTCCGGGAGTCTACCACGCAGGACCATTGCATCGACGCAAGACTGGTCGTAAGTCTGTCGCAATCAATCTCATCAAGTACATAAACGCTCACGATATTGTTGAGTGAGGATCTATTCTACCCTCCTCGATAACTGTGATGCGTCGCAACGTAACGCAAAGCTTATTCGAAACAAAACTCGGCTAATCGTAATCGCTTATCATGTGTATCTCGCAACCTCTATCGCTTATAGTGTGAATCTATACCGTTTGCTGTGTATCAATCTATCGCTATACCGTTAGCCGTGATATTCGTGTTAAGTTAGCACGCATGACCTCGCTTCACGAGATGAAGCTCATATGGTTAAAGTAAGGTGTTTTAGTCATATCAGCGACCTTTCGTAGAAAAAGGCCATGTGGGGTCTGATGCTAGTTAAACCCTGTGGTGTTAATCAATCAAATCGAACCGCATACCTCCATCGCTTGCAACGCAACAACTACCGCTTATTGTAATTCGTTTATCGCCGCCGTCATTACTGATGTTGTGTTGTGTTAATCGCTTAATCACCTAATCGCTTATCGCTTATCGTGTATAGTCTACCGCTTATCGCTCGCTTGATGTTCATTGCAGTCTGTGTGGTATTAATACACATGACATCGCTTCACGAGGCAAAACTAACTGGTCAAACGTGGTGTTTCACCCTGTTAGGAAACTCTCGTGGAAGCGTGCCATGTGGGTTTAATGTGGAATCTAATCGAAAACGCACTATTCGCTTATCGCTTGTCGCTCGACGCCTATCCAGACACGACACATAAATGTTTTGTGTCATCAGGCTACTCGCGCACGCTGCTACAACTACGTTCGCAATTCAACTCGCCGGTTTAACCTATTCGATTCTACCTTATACTCAGTCCGACTTCCTATCGATTGGGCCGAGTAAGCGCAAATTATATCCGTTTCATATCGGCACACCTGACACCGTCTCACGAAACGGAAGTAATATGGGAGAAACATGGTGGATACGCCGCTGGTACTTCCTATACATAAATGTTTTAATCATATTAAAAAACTTCCGTGGGAAGGTGCCAGGTGGGGCTCGATGCTAAATTGTCTTCTCAAACGGTTAAAACTAATTTTTTTAAAAAAAACTTTTACTAAAACCATGGGACAAATGAAATCCCTCACAATGTGGAGGTAACATCGAACCAGCTTAACTCCATGTCCAGGGGGAGCTTTCATGAGTCCAATTTTTCCCTAAAAAAACCTTTTTCAATGACAAAAACAAGACTTTCTTGAGACGTTGGTTTAGCATCAAGTTCAGTTGAACCCGTGTCATAGGAGAGTTTCGTAACCCCAGTTTTCATATTCATATGTAAAACCTAAACTTCCTTGCAACATTGGTTAACATCGAACCAGTTGACCTCATGTTAAAAGGAAAATTTTCAAGATTTCCACCCAAAATTTTTTTTTAAATATCTAAAATGAACGTTTCTTGTAACGTTGGTTAACGATCGACTCAGTTAGTTCCACGTCATGAGAAACCTTTCAAGTTCTTTAAAATTCCAATCGTATCGAGCTAACGAACTCTTCGCAACACGAGATACCTTGGAACGCCAACTGGTGGGATATTACTTTGGTCTTTACGTCGCCTCCTCGCTATCGCAATCGATCTCTCTTATTCGAAGCACTCTCGCTTGTCAACTTTCGGTCAAGTCACTCGCTGTATCGCAACTGTTAGGATCGGAGGCTCTCATGATTGTGTTTGTTTGTATGATTTGAACAATGAATGAATATGAAACAATGTAAAGTGCAGCGGAAATGAATAACAAACTATGTAAACACAATCAAAGGAGAAATTAGTTTGATAAACATTTGCTTTTCATAGAGTCGAAAGATTACAATTCAAAGCAAAAGATTACAAGCATGCTTACAAACTAAGCTCCCCCTCAGCCTGATACTACAGTGGTTGGTTGCACAAGATGAAAGGATTGAACTGAGGAGAAGAACTCTCTCAGAACGATCAAATGTAACAGTACAGAGTACTGTTCCATTTATAGACAATCCAAACCGCTGAGGCATCTCGGCTGACGTCACCATGAAAGCGACGTCTAACAACCTGTATCTACTGGTCTTATACAAACACTGCTAAACCTTAACTACTGACTATACATGAAACAGATGATATACTAAACTACTGCTCTCTCTTTATGTCAGTGTTTTCCTCAAGGTTGATCAGTCCTTGATTGGGCAGTGCTTTGTCATCAGTAGATTGTACCAACAGTGCTAAGTTCTCAGCAGTCTTCTGGCTTCATCAGTAGTTAGAAGAACAGCACCAGTTGTATCCGGGCAGTGGATGCAAGACCATCAGATGTTATAATTACTTTCAAGGGAGAAGACTTAGTGTAAACTGCTGCTTATTGTGAATCCACTGTCATGATCCGGTTTTGGCTTTCATTATCTGTTCCTCTGGCAGGGTTCAATCCCAACAATCTCCCCCTGGAACAGATAATGCCAAAACCCTTCATTATTCTGGATCTTTATTCCTCATCAGAAGTTCTTTGACTTGTTCTTTAAATTTCAGCTCAAAATCCTGGGAACTTGTATCATCTTCATCCCTGCACAGTGTAAGCTCAAGGAGATCTTGTAGATCTTCAACACCCAGGCCTAGTGCTTGATTCCTTGATATATGCTTCACTTCACCATTGATTCTGACCAGAGACAATACATGGGTCTTTTGATCAGAGAGCCACTTTAGTATTTTTAAACCAAATGGGTTTCTTAGGAGAGATTTATTTGATGAGGAGTTTGGAGATGCTGGCCTATTCATGACTGGCTGAGCAGTACTTGCAGATTGTTCCAGTTCAAGATCTTCTTTCATCATTAATTTAATGCCCTCTTTTACAACAGCATTTCCAGCTTTTAGATCTTCAACTATTTCAGCCCCTGACTGGTTTTGGCTCCTTCTTTTGTAGATGGCAGCACCAGCTGGAGCAGTGGTTCTTTTGATTTGCAGCTTTGGTGGTTTTTTTGAGACCTCTGCTTTGGAGTAGTCAGGCTTTTTAAGAACTGTTGGGTCTTTCTTTCTAAGTTCCTCCAATTTTTTGTAGGTAGCCCTGACCCTATCTTCACCCCACTTTGACACAGAATTCTTTGACCCATAATCAGCTGCTATCAGCTCCTCTTTCATTCTCTTCAACTCTAATGCCTTATCAGCTTCAAACTGTTTGAACTTTTCAGGAGGAGTCTGCTTGACCTTATTTTTTTATCATTTCTTGAATCCTGGCTGCCTCTTTTTCAAGCTCAGGAATGGTCCAGTTTTTGTACATGTGTTTCTCCCCCTTGTATTTCTTGTAGGTCATGATGTTCTGAATGTAGTCTTTTCTCAAGGACTCACCTGCCCTTTCTGAGATTTACTGACATACATTTTTGGCAAATTGCTCCATAGCTATGACCTGTGTGAGTAGAAACTGGTAGTTTTGCTGAAATTCTCTATCAGATTTCCCTTGTCTATTTCTGATTGCGATATCCTCTGCTTGCTTGGCCTTGAGTTTCAAATATTCTTCGATATTGTTAGGCCTGGGATATCCTTCAACTGATGGCAAACTCCCTTTTAGCTGGGTCATCCTCATAGTAAAAGGATTTGATTTCTTTCCTAACTGCAATGAGTTCCAGAGGAAATGAGACACCAGCAGGAGGTAATGGCTTTAGAATTTGAGCTGAAGAGAGAGGTATGGGTTTTGGAATGGTGACAAGTGACAGGGATTTTGAAGATGTTGGTGGTGGTGAATAGTCATCATCTTTGAGGATTAGCCTTCTCCTTTTTGTTTAAGGAGGGACTGATGATGTTTTGGGTGGAACAGTGGTGGTAATTTGGGTGGCAGTGGTTTGTGATTGACTAACAGCTGTTGAAAAAACTGGTGTTTCAACCACTGTTTTCATTACAGCAGATGTTGTAACATATGTTGTCTTCTGCTTTTTGGCAGGAGGTGATGTTGGTGAGGTTGTTTTTGGAGGTGATTGTGGTGGTGGTAAGGCAGTGGTTGTGGTGTGTGTTGAAGTGGTGTGTGTTGAAATGATAACAAATGTTGAAACCTCTGAAATACCAGCAGTAGTTGATACAGCAGGAGTTACAACATCTGTTTGGGTGGAGGTTTGATGCTGATGGCTTTTGGATGGTGGTTTTGGAATATGCTTTGGAATTCTGGATGGGATGGACTTAGGTTTCCTTTTTGGCTTAGGATTTTTAGTATCCTTAGACTCAGAACAACCCTGCGCATACAGCTCCATGAAAGCTCTTTTCTCCTCATTCCACCTTGAAATATCCTTTGCCACTCGATCCCTTTTTACACTTGCTACTCCTTCATCAAGTGCTTCTTGGATAGCATCAACCTTTTTACTACCATCTGGCAAAGGAATTTTTCTAGTCATAGCATCCCTTTCTGGTTAAATGTAAAGACCATCATCTATTCCCTTCTTCTTCCACTCCTGAATTTTCTCCCCCTTTTTGGCATTATCTGGGGGAAGTTGATTAATGAAAAGTACTGTTGGAGGAGCAGTGCCAGTGGTTTCCAATAAATGGGCCTTGATTGCCTTAATATCTGCTTGTGTGTTCTTGGACCTAGACTCCATTATGTTTCTCAGCTTTTTGACATGTAGTTCATGTTGCTGATCAACCATTTCTTTTTGTTGTTGGAGAAAAGGTTGGAAGAGGTTCCAGAGCTCATTTGTAGCAGATGCTTGTGGTGGAGCAGTTGCTTGAGGTGGAACAACAGTGGATTGCATCTTTTGTACTGTCAACAACTGTTGCAGCATCTCTTTGATATCTGCAACTGAAGTATCCAGTTTATCAACACGTTCCGTCAATTCCAAATATTTTAAACCATCACCCAATTTAATGGGATCATCTGATTACCCACTAGCAGTGGTTTTATCAGTGGTTGAAGTAGGGAGTGTACTCCAAACATTAACCACTGATGCCCTTTTTTCTTGGTACTAGGGTCTTCTTCCTTCAACACTTGACAACCTTTTGATGTTTCCAGTGGTAAAAATAAATCCACTGGTGGTTGGCAGAGGTGCTATGTAAGGAATTGCCTCCAAGGAAGTCTTATTGATGTAACCACTGTCCAAATGTAAACCAGTGGGTTCAATTTTTGTAGTGGCTGCTTCACTTGGAATACCACCAAGAGTTACTTGTAACTCAAGGGGTGTAACCTCCTCAGGTTGTGTTGGTGGGTTAGCAAGGATTGATACATCAGGCCCAGTCATTTGTTGAGGTATATTCTCATTAATAGGTGATTGAGAAGGACTGGTTAGTGCCTGGTTCAAATCGATTGCATCCAACAGAAGTTTAGTTGGTGGGGGAATTATGGATGTGATGTTTGGTGTAGAAAGAGGATTTGCCCCGGGCATTGGGCTGTGGATGATGGAAACGAGTGTTTCCAGAGCATCATGATATGGAGACCCTATGTGTACAACCTGTTCTTTTTGAGAAGAAGCAGGAGGAGTTTCGGTTATGGGTTGAGATATTTGTACCAACTGCTGTGAGGAAGAAGCAGCAGTGATATCTTGTGACTTTTGTGTTGTCACAGGCATTTGCTCTGGTATCTCATCCTCCAGAGTTGCCTTTTTGATTGGTTTGGGGGGTTTTTTATTTTTCTTTTTCTATGGCTTTTTGGTGATTTTAGGTGTGGGTTTCAAAGCAGTTGTGCTGCTACTTTGATCACCTTGAGCAGTGGGCTCAGCAGCAGATACCTGAGGAGCAGTGGTGGCTGCTAAATTCTGCTCAGGCACCGTTGCTTATGTTTTGCAAGGTGTTAATATTCTTGTAAAAGTTTCAGCAGTTAAGCTGTGCATTTGAAAATATTCACCTTGGTTTATTGCAGCAATATCATCCTTAGTGAATTTCTTCTCAAAATAATAACTTAAAGACCTTGGAAACAGTAAGAATGATTTTGTTTCAACATTGTTAACCAAATCATTAAAGATTTCCCGAGAAAAGTTAAAATTTTCTTCTTGAAGAATAGCATATCCCAGATTTTGAATCTTTAATGGTATTTCATTAAAAGAAGTGGTTTTGTTTGAAACACACATTAGGAGGGTATGGAATAAAAACCTTGTTGCAGAAGGAAAGAAACCTTTTTGTAAGGTAGCTTTCTTCATCATTGTGTCTGCATACCCTCTCTCAATGAAGTCAATTTTTAACTCGTTTTTAGGGAAAGAAGTTTTACCTTGCTGATCATCGAGTTTAAAGACTTCTGATATAGATTGTGGCGTGATTTGAACAGCTTTACCCTTTAAAGAGGAGTTAATGGCTACCATAGTTTCACCTTGTTTGTCAAGGGTTGCGTTTTTCCAAAACTCTCGTTGGGTTGCTAAGTAAATTGGTGCATCGGCTGTTAACAAAGTTTTGTACTTTGATTTAGCCATTTTGGCGATGATGGAGTCGAGAGCATCTGTGGTGCCGGGTTTTGTGAGAAGACCCAGAACATTGTGAGATGGTTTGTGTGGGATTTCAGTGGTATTGACCTTTTGAGAGGCCGCTTTCGACGATGATTTGGAAGTGGGTTTTGCAGATGGCTTCGATTTTGTCATTTTGGAGATGATGATCGAAGAGATTTGTGAAGGAATGTGAAGAAAAACTGCTTTGAGAAAAGAATTTTTGAGAATTCAATTCAACAGTAAAACCCTGTTTTGGTGTGAAGTGGGGGTTTTATAGAAGAAAAAGTGAAGGCTGACGTGGCAGCGGTTACAAAAGTACTGACCACTATGTGCTGCCCACATGCCAAACTCTGAAGAAATGAAGGACAGTACTTTTATGAAAGTTACTGATGAAGGCAGTGGTTACAACGGTATAATGAAAGCAGTTTACACTAAGTCTTCTCCCTTGAAAGTAATTATAACATCTGATGCTAATTGTTAGGATCGGAGGCTCTCATGATTGTGTTTGTTTGTATGATTTGAACAATGAATGAATATGAAACAATGTAAAGTGCAGCGGAAATGAATAACAAACTTTGTAAACACAATCAAAGGAGAAAATAGTTTGATAAACATTTGCTTTTCATAGAGCCGAAAGATTACAATTCAAAGCAAAAGATTACAAGCATGCTTACAAACTAAGCTCCCCCTCAGCCTGATACTACAGTGGTTGGTTGCACAAGATGAAAGGATTGAACTGAGGAGAAGAACTCTCTCAGAACGATCAAATGTAACAGTACAGAGTATTGTTCCATTTATAGACAATCCAAACCGCTGAGGCATCTCGGCTGACGTCACCATGAAAGCGACGTCTAACAACCTGTATCTACTGGTCTTATACAAACACTGCTAAACCTTAACTACTGACTATACATGAAACAGATGATATACTAAACTACTGCTCTCTCTTTATGTCAGTGCTTTCCTCAAGGTTGATCAGTCCTTGATTGGGCAGTGCTTTGTCATCAGTAGATTGTACCAACAGTGCTAAGTTCTCAGCAGTCTTCTGGCTTCATCAGTAGTTAGAAGAACAGCACCAGTTGTATCCGGGCAGTGGATGCAAGACCATCAGATGTTATAATTACTTTCAAGGGAGAAGACTTAGTGTAAACTGCTGCTTATTGTGAATCCACTGTCATGATCCGGTTTTGGCTTTCATTATCTGTTCCCCTGGCAGGGTTCAATCCCAACAATCTCCCCCTGGAACAGATAATGCCAAAACCCTTCATTATTCTGGATCTTTATTCCTCATCAGAAGTTCTTTGATTTGTTCTTTAAATGTCAGCTCAAAATCCTGGGAACTTGTATCATCTTCATCCCTGCACAGTGTAAGCTCAAGGAGATCTTGTAGATCTTCAACACCCAGGCCTAGTACTTGATTCCTTGATATATGCTTCACTTCACCATTGATTCAGACCAGAGTCAATACATGCGTCTTTTGATCAGAGAGCCACTTTAGTATTTTTAAACCAAATGGGTTTCTTGGGAGAGATTTATTTGATGAGGAGTTTTGAGATGCTGGCCTATTCATGACTGGCTGAGCAGTACTTGCAGATTGTTCCAGTTCAAGATCTTCTTTCATCATTAATTTAATGCCCTCTTTTACAACACCATTTCCAGCTTTTAATTCTTCAACTGTTTCAGCCCCTGACTGGTTTTGGCTCCTTCTTTTGTAGATGGCAGCACCAGCTGGAGCAGTGGTTCTTTTGATTTGCAGCTTTGGTGGTCTTTTTAAGACCTCTGCTGTAACACCCGTTCCTATAAATCAAGGTTTAACGTATATTTTGCGAAAATAGTCATGTAATTAATGATTACACATACATCGGAAATACGGGTTTGTTAAAAAAAACTTTTACAATTTAAGTGATATAGGTAATGTAATTTAATTCGCCGTTTAAAAATAACGACAAAACAGCGTTGCGGAAGCTTTGTTTAACGTGTGTTCGGTTCTTGCTCGACGCTTGATCTTCATCCGGAACTCTCGACATTCACCTGTGATCAAAACCAACTTAAAGGTCAGTTTTGATAATTAAATAATTAATATAATGAGGAAATTTGGAAAATCCAACATTAATATCTTGAACCCAAAACAATAACTAAATCCTGATCTCCACCGTAAATTACGGTGGCACCGTAATTTACGGTGGCTCATGTATTGACCACTCCCTACCGTACAACAGTAGATTAGCACCGTAACACAAATCAGCTCCACCGTAAATTACGGTGGCACCGTAATTTACGGTGGACCCTGCATCCAGCTTTTCCATTTTGCCGTAATTTGACACGAAATCTTTCGTATCTTTCAAACCGCTTATCCGTTTGACCTACCGTTTCTTCCTACATGTTTGAAATTTGATTCTCCATCATATGGAGTTAAAATCCTACATCCGGCTTGATAAAATTTAAGACTTTTAAGACTTCGGCTTATTACTCTTTTTACCAAAATTTGACCCGTTTGTGATTTTATCAAACATACAAGTTTGTTTGACCCGTATTTCTCGCAAACCTAATAAATTCAATAATGTCTAACATATTAGGTTCCGATTATAGAATTATATACCTTCTTTAACCCATTTTCACCCATATGCTTATTTTGACCCGTTTGAGGCATTTAAGCATGTTATAAGCACCAATTGCTTTCATTCATTTCCAAATACATATGTCCACATTTCTTATCAAAGGATCTTCCACCACAACTATATGTGTGTTGGGTTTAATGTGGATATCTATATGTTCCGAGTTTTACTCCTCGGATTATTATTTTACGGCAAAACTCAAATAGAGCCATTTGACTAACATATTACATCTTTCAACTTCTATACTTATTCTAAGTATTTATCTAATCATGAAATTCGTTTCCAAACAACCTTTAAGGGTTGTTTGTTCAATTTAGTCTACAAGGGCGTTTTGGTCGATTTTGGTCCTTCTTTTACTACGAAGGACTCTCACCAATTATTCGACCAAAATTGCACTTTTAACTACAACGTAATTATGCGTACCTGGCTCGGACCAACATATTGACCTGTTTTAATACCTTGTCTTGACTTAATTGCTATTTCATAGCTTCGCTAATTCACTAGCCGTTCATCCTGCGAGCATGAGACTCGATATACACTTATTAGTCGTTAATTGTCAAATGGTATCAATATTACCATTTGATCCCTTTTTACTCTTTTTACTAGTTTTGGCTTACTTATAAAGTAGCCGTTCGAAAACTCAATTTATCTTATTCTTTTCTTGACTAATTTACCGTTCCACCCCGTTTTACCATCACTATGGTTTCTAACATTTGTTTCTGATTCCGACCCAAATCATTTCGCGCCAGAACCCATATTTCGAATATTATCTCCATTGTATTTATAACTTATAGAATAGATATGTATTCTACAAAAAGGTGTAAGTTTCACTTACCTCGCATCCAAGCCACTCGTTCCTCTTCATGCTTGACTTGTTTGACCCGCTTCTTCCCCAAGCTTCACCTAGCTTGTTAAGCTTCAAACTAGCATAATAATTCGCAAGATGGTTAGTTTAGTCATTGTTAATCACGACTATTCCACCTCACGTATTTTCTATCAAAATTATCATTCGATCTTGGTAATGGTCAGTTTGACTTTTCAAAAGTCAACTGTCCATTTTTAATGTATGAAATGAACAATTGAGTTCAACGAACCCACTTAAGCATTTCTTCGACTATTCGGTCGTAGCTATTTTTAGGCAACTAATTTAACTATATTTATCAACATAGTTTATGTACATCATAAAATCATCTAATTATATAAAACTCGTTCTTTCATTAGGCTAATTCTACGGGTTCCATCTATAAGTGAAACCCGTTTCATCATGTCATTAGGTATTCATTCGGCTACCTATTCAAATCAAGTTCTATATCAAACTAAATAATATCATGGTTTCAAACATCCATATTCATGAATAATTTACCAATTTCATTACTACATTCTAAGAACCCATCTCAATTTTGTATGATTAAATACTCAAACTTGCAAATTGTTTAAGTATCTCGCATCAACTATCGATCATGACGATTTCTATCACAAACATATCATCATCTTTATTATTTAGTCAAAACCCACTTAGCACATACAAAAGTAATCATCAAATCCCTAGTTTCTAACACCAATTCTTCAAGTTTTCAACTAGGGTTTGTTTCTAAACATGAATTCAACACATATATCACTCATACCTTCAACATTCATCCCTGAATTTTGATTATGAGTGTTCATCATAATTTCTAGACATCACCAAATTACAAAATTTGACATACCTTACGATCTCCTTGACTTGGTGATCATTTATACGTGTTCATGCATCGATTTGGGGTTGATTTGAGCTCCAATTTGGTGAATTTGTGATGAACTAGGGTTTGCTCCATGGGAGCTCTTTCTCCTGGTCGATCTCCACACACACACCATGTGTGTGTTGTGTGTTTTTTTTATAATTATTAAGTTTCCTTTGTTACAATCTTGGCCCCTCAAGTTTAGTTTTAATTGTTTGTTATTAAGTAGGCTATAACCAACTTATTTATAGTAACATTCCCTCTTATTAACTAGGTTAATTATTCCTAGTTAGCTTAATGGGTTCGGGAAGTGATAACCCGTTTTATTTTAAGTCCCGTTAACTCGGGCCTTTTACGTACTTTGTTTTCTCAAAGTATTTCCCATCTTTTTAATAAATATTAGACTTATTTATTTAAATCCTCATATTCACCGGGTAAATTTTACTACTAATGGTATTTTACCCATCTTTTAGTATTAACGGGGTTTGATTACCAAACCCGTTTTCGGGGTGTTACAAGTCTACCCCCCTTAGAGAGGTTTCGTCCTCGAAACCTTTTCTTACATAATTCATTAAGTTAAACTCAATGCATTTGATCCGAGAAGTATTTTAAACATTTCTTATACTTTTTAACCAATTGTTAGTATTACCCGAAAAGTATGGTAACATCTTTTTAGTTACTAATTGTCTACATATCCCATACGACATAGTGTAACTTCGGAATAACGTAATCTCGTTATTTCCACTAGTTTAGTTAACTTAGCGATATCCATTGTTTTTATATATTATCGAACTCTTGGTGAATCTGTTACCTTGGCCCGTTTAAAGGTCTTTAGTGAAATATTTCACTTTCAGCAATAATTTCTTTTGTTTTCAGATTTATTTATTCGGTTCAGTTATACCGAATCCACCGCTTACAAGCAAACAAAATTTTATTGATTTGAATTACTGGCCTTAACCGGTCTTACTAACTAGACTTATTAGTCCCGCTACTTTTCACCGCTCGTTTGGTTATAATGTGATTTTACTTCACATTACATTTCCTAACCGTGATCGTGTCACATCGTGTTTAGTTTGTATCAACCTTTTATTTTCGAAAATATCACTTTTCGAATATATCGTATTGCGCCTATCAGTGTCAAGACTTGTATCTTTCATGCTTACTATTTAAATTCCTATCAGAATTTATGTTTGTAAAAACATTATTTCTTACTAAAACCGAAGTTTTAGTTTTAGGATCTTCTCTTTAACTTTTGTCAATTATCCATACCAGGATATTGACAGTCCATAATTTATTCTTATTTGGTTATATCCCATTACCGGGTTCTTTATTCTCTTGCATTTAACGCTACCTTTATCTGGCTAGCGCTCATTTGTGCCATTCGGCGTTATATTGTATTCAACCTGTTTGACCTATTAATGTGAAATCCATCACTTATAAACATTCAACTTTATTCTTTATTCAACCCATTCGACTTTGAATAGTTGAACATATTTACTCACAATTTCTATATACGAAATTTTATAGTTATAACTCGTAATCCAAGTCCTTTGATTTTTTTACCCCGCGTTCACGTCTCTTGGTTTACGCATGTGTTTATTTCTTACCCATCAACCGGGTGTTTTACCGAAGTCGTTATTATTGCAACCCTCCCGGTATACATTAAGACCTCACTTCATTTTTATATTCCGACTTTGTCTTTAAGTTTGACGTTTTACAAAAACGACCCGTTAAGGGACATATTTGCATTTTCCGGGTTCGAGTGTAAGTACACTCCCTCCCAATACTTGTCTAAATCATTTTACATGCTTGCGTTTTCTGGGTTCGTGTGTAAGTACACTCCCTCCCAATACTTGTCTAAATCATTTTACATGCTTGCGTTTTCTGGGTTCGAGTGTAAGTACACTCCCTCCCAATACTTGTCTAAATCATTTTACATGCTTGCGTTTTCTGGGTTCGAGTGTAAGTACACTCCCTCCCAATACTTATCTAAATCATTTTACATGCTTGCGTTTTCTGGGTTCGAGTGTAAGTACACTCCCTCCCAATACTTGTCTAAATCATTTTACATGCTTGCGTTTTCTGGGTTCGAGTGTAAGTACACTCCCTCCCAATACTTATCTAAATCATTTTACATGCTTCTTTGTCCCTTCACTCGGGCTCATTATCCTGATGTAATACGCTTCCGTCACTCGGTTGTGTGTTTACATTATTATCAAATATTTTGCTTATCTGATTCATGTGGGTACTTTTTAATTAGTCCCATTCACCCCGCCCTTACTACATCGGATGTAAACGTGTCCGCCATAAGAAGTTCATGGTATCATATGCCACTACTTACTTGGCCAGAGTAAGCGATTAACACATGACCTTTTTATAGTTTTCACATCACGCCCTATGTAAGTAACGCCTCTATTTGTTTCTCTTGGAAACAATATCCCGAATACATTTTCTATTCGGGTTTTTCCCAAGTTTTTAATCTACATATGCAACTTTCAATTTCTACCTATTTGTTGCATATTACTATTTGTGCAATTATTTAAAATGTGCACCTGGTAGTGTTTGCCCCGACGGGCGTTCCTTGCCATTAACCTTGTTCGCGGTCGTTACGCAATTTAGTCCTCGGTGAGCATGCTCCTCTTGTCATACTTCGGACCTTTCCGTCATAATAGCCACAATTCATTTGACTCTCGTCGTCTTCAAACGCGAGTGTCCTTCAATTAAAACATTCACAAAAGTTAGTAACGTCAACTTCAATAATCGCCCGTAATATAATACAAGGCTTTTTTTCTACTATACGCGTCAACGCGCGTATTTTCGTCAACTATATCTATCATTTTAATTGGGGTAACGGGTATCACACGATAGCCCTATGTGTTGTTTACAACACTTTAGCATGCTAAACCATTAACATACATGTACTTACCGGATTTGCGATCAAGCCATGAACCGAACACCAATCTTTATTAAGAGCATAAGGTTTATGTCCAAGCATAGTTTTCCCACCATACTTGAATCTCTTAAACCAAGGCTCTGATACCAACTTGTAACACCCGTTCCTATAAATCAAGGTTTAACGTATATTTTGCGAAAATAGTCATGTAATTAATGATTACACATACATCGGAAATACGGGTTTGTTAAAAAAAACTTTTACAATTTAAGTGATATAGGTAATGTAATTTAATTCGCCGTTTAAAAATAACGACAAAACAGCGTTGCGGAAGCTTTGTTTAACGTGTGTTCGGTTCTTGCTCGACGCTTGATCTTCATCCGGAACTCTCGACATTCACCTGTGATCAAAACCAACTTAAAGGTCAGTTTTGATAATTAAATAATTAATATAATGAGGAAATTTGGAAAATCCAACATTAATATCTTGAACCCAAAACAATAACTAAATCCTGATCTCCACCGTAAATTACGGTGGCACCGTAATTTACGGTGGCTCATGTATTGACCACTCCCTACCGTACAACAGTAGATTAGCACCGTAACACAAATCAGCTCCACCGTAAATTACGGTGGCACCGTAATTTACGGTGGACCCTGCATCCAGCTTTTCCATTTTGCCGTAATTTGACACGAAATCTTTCGTATCTTTCAAACCGCTTATCCGTTTGACCTACCGTTTCTTCCTACATGTTTGAAATTTGATTCTCCATCATATGGAGTTAAAATCCTACATCCGGCTTGATAAAATTTAAGACTTTTAAGACTTCGGCTTATTACTCTTTTTACCAAAATTTGACCCGTTTGTGATTTTATCAAACATACAAGTTTGTTTGACCCGTATTTCTCGCAAACCTAATAAATTCAATAATGTCTAACATATTAGGTTCCGATTATAGAATTATATACCTTCTTTAACCCATTTTCACCCATATGCTTATTTTGACCCGTTTGAGGCATTTAAGCATGTTATAAGCACCAATTGCTTTCATTCATTTCCAAATACATATGTCCACATTTCTTATCAAAGGATCTTCCACCACAACTATATGTGTGTTGGGTTTAATGTGGATATCTATATGTTCCGAGTTTTACTCCTCGGATTATTATTTTACGGCAAAACTCAAATAGAGCCATTTGACTAACATATTACATCTTTCAACTTCTATACTTATTCTAAGTATTTATCTAATCATGAAATTCGTTTCCAAACAACCTTTAAGGGTTGTTTGTTCAATTTAGCCTACAAGGGCGTTTTGGTCGATTTTGGTCCTTCTTTTACTACGAAGGACTCTCACCAATTATTCGACCAAAATTGCACTTTTAACTACAACGTAATTATGCGTACCTGGCTCGGACCAACATATTGACCTGTTTTAATACCTTGTCTTGACTTAATTGCTATTTCATAGCTTCGCTAATTCACTAGCCGTTCATCCTGCGAGCATGAGACTCGATATACACTTATTAGTCGTTAATTGTCAAATGGTATCAATATTACCATTTGATCCCTTTTTACTCTTTTTACTAGTTTTGGCTTACTTATAAAGTAGCCGTTCGAAAACTCAATTTATCTTATTCTTTTCTTGACTAATTTACCGTTCCACCCCGTTTTACCATCACTATGGTTTCTAACATTTGTTTCTGATTCCGACCCAAATCATTTCGCGCCAGAACCCATATTTCGAATATTATCTCCATTGTATTTATAACTTATAGAATAGATATGTATTCTACAAAAAGGTGTAAGTTTCACTTACCTCGCATCCAAGCCACTCGTTCCTCTTCATGCTTGACTTGTTTGACCCGCTTCTTCCCCAAGCTTCACCTAGCTTGTTAAGCTTCAAACTAGCATAATAATTCGCAAGATGGTTAGTTTAGTCATTGTTAATCACGACTATTCCACCTCACGTATTTTCTATCAAAATTATCATTCGATCTTGGTAATGGTCAGTTTGACTTTTCAAAAGTCAACTGTCCATTTTTAATGTATGAAATGAACAATTGAGTTCAACGAACCCACTTAAGCATTTCTTCGACTATTCGGTCGTAGCTATTTTTAGGCAACTAATTTAACTATATTTATCAACATAGTTTATGTACATCATAAAATCATCTAATTATATAAAACTCGTTCTTTCATTAGGCTAATTCTACGGGTTCCATCTATAAGTGAAACCCGTTTCATCATGTCATTAGGTATTCATTCGGCTACCTATTCAAATCAAGTTCTATATCAAACTAAATAATATCATGGTTTCAAACATCCATATTCATGAATAATTTACCAATTTCATTACTACATTCTAAGAACCCATCTCAATTTTGTATGATTAAATACTCAAACTTGCAAATTGTTTAAGTATCTCGCATCAACTATCGATCATGACGATTTCTATCACAAACATATCATCATCTTTATTATTTAGTCAAAACCCACTTAGCACATACAAAAGTAATCATCAAATCCCTAGTTTCTAACACCAATTCTTCAAGTTTTCAACTAGGGTTTGTTTCTAAACATGAATTCAACACATATATCACTCATACCTTCAACATTCATCCCTGAATTTTGATTATGAGTGTTCATCATAATTTCTAGACATCACCAAATTACAAAATTTGACATACCTTACGATCTCCTTGACTTGGTGATCATTTATACGTGTTCATGCATCGATTTGGGGTTGATTTGAGCTCCAATTTGGTGAATTTGTGATGAACTAGGGTTTGCTCCATGGGAGCTCTTTCTCCTGGTCGATCTCCACACACACACCATGTGTGTGTTGTGTGTTTTTTTTATAATTATTAAGTTTCCTTTGTTACAATCTTGGCCCCTCAAGTTTAGTTTTAATTGTTTGTTATTAAGTAGGCTATAACCAACTTATTTATAGTAACATTCCCTCTTATTAACTAGGTTAATTATTCCTAGTTAGCTTAATGGGTTCGGGAAGTGATAACCCGTTTTATTTTAAGTCCCGTTAACTCGGGCCTTTTACGTACTTTGTTTTCTCAAAGTATTTCCCATCTTTTTAATAAATATTAGACTTATTTATTTAAATCCTCATATTCACCGGGTAAATTTTACTACTAATGGTATTTTACCCATCTTTTAGTATTAACGGGGTTTGATTACCAAACCCGTTTTCGGGGTGTTACATCTGCTTTGGAGTAGTCAGGCTTTTTAGGAACTGTTGGGTCTTTCTTCCTAAGTTCATCCAACTTTTTGTAGGTAGCCCTGACCCTATCTTCACCCCTCTTTGACCCATAATCAGCTGCTATCAGCTCCTCTTTCATTCTCTTCAACTCTAATGCCTTATCAGCTTCAAACTGTTTTAACTTTTCAGGAGGAGTCTGCTTAACCTTATTTTTTTATCATTTCTTGAATCCTGGCTGCCTCTTTTTCAAGCTCAGGAATGGTCCAGTTTTTGTACATGTCTTTCTCCCCCTTGTATTTCTTGTAGGTCATGATGTTCTCAATGTAGTCTTTTCTCTAGGACTCATCTGCCCTTTCTGAGATTTGCTGACATACATTTTTGGCAAATTGCTCCATAGCTCTGACCTGTGTGAGTAGAAACTGATAGTTTTGCTGAAATTCTCTATCAGATTTCCCTTGTCTGTTTCTGATTGCGATATCCTCTGCTTGCTTGGCCTTGAGTTTCAAATATTCTTCGATATTGTTAGGCCTGGGATATCCTTCAACTGATGGCAAACTCCTTTTAGCTGGGTCATCCTCATAGTAAAAGGATTTGATTTCTTCCCTAACTGCAATGAGTTCCAGAGGAAATGAGACACCAGCAGGAGGTAATGGCTTTAGAATTTGAGCTGAAGAGAGAGGTATGGGTTTTGGAATGGTGACAAGTGACTGGGATTTTGAAGATGTTGGTGGTGGTGAATAGTCATCATCTTTGAGGATTAGCCTTCTCCTTTTTGTTTGAGGAGGGACTGATGATGTTTTGGGTGGAACAGTGCTGGTAATTTGGGTGGCAGTGGTTTGTGATTGACTAACAGCTGTTGAAACAACTGGTGTTTCAACCACTGTTGTCATTACAGCAGATGTTGTAACATCTATTGTCTTCTGCTTTTTGGCAGGAGGTGATGGTGGTGAGGTTGTTTTTTGAGGTGATTGTGGTGGTGGTAAGGCATTGGTTGTGGTGTGTGTTGAAGTGGTGTGTGTTGAAGTGATAACAAATGTTGAAACCTCTGAAATACCAGCAGTAGTTGATACAGCAGGAGTTACAACATCTGTTTGGGTGGAGGTTTGATGCTGATGGCTTTTGGATGGTGGTTTTGGAATATGCTTTGGAATTCTGGATGGGATGGACTTAGGTTTCCTTTTTTGGCTTAGGATTTTTAGTATCCTTAGACTCAGAACAACCCTGCACATACAGCTCCATGAAAGCTCTTTTCTCCTCATTCCACCTTGAAATATCCTTTGCCACTCGATCCCTTTTTACACTTGCTACTCCTTCATCAAGTGCTTCTTGGGTAGCATCAACCTTTTTACTACCATCTGGCAAAGGAATTTTTCTAGTCATAGCATCCCTTTCTGGTTCAATGTAAAGACCATCATCTATCCCCTTCTTCTTCCACTCCTGAATTTTCTCCCCCTGGAACAGATAATGCCAAAACTCTTCATTATTGTGGAACTTTATTGCCTCATCAACAGTTCCCTTTTTTGCCCTTTAAGTTGCAACTCAAAGGTTAAGGCATCTGTGTCAACATCATCCCTGCTAAGTGGAAGATCAGTAACTTTCATGATTGTGAAAAAAAAAATTGAATGTCCAGGCTACGTATACAGGAGCAACTCTCAAAAGTCTACCTGTGGGATTAATTTCGGGACGAAATTTCCTAAAGCAGGGGAGACTGTAACAACCCGCACTTTTGTGCGTTGTTACTACTCGATATACTCGTTACGCCTAGCACAGAGATTCGGATCATAATGTAACTATATCGCATACTTCGCTATTCGAAGGATAAATCGCATATTTTCGCAATACACTATTATCACAAACACTAACACTCACGGAGGCATTGAGTGAGGACCTATTCTACCCTCCTCAGTGGCCGTGATTTGTCGAACGTAAAACAACTAACGCTAACTAGGACTCTCGGGTGAGTGCTATAGCTCCAGTCGTCGTGACGATGATGACAATACGAGTGAGTGGTACCCCGTCAGTCATTGTGGCACAACACACAATAACGTTCACGATAACATCAAGTAAGGACCTACACTACCCTCCTTGATGGCCGTGAAACGTCGCTAATAATCACATACTCGAATCGAAAACCGATTGTTAAATCGAAACTTTGGAATATGGATACGTAAATACGACCCCTAGTGATATATATACATATATAATGACAATATAAACTAACTATAGAAAGCACGTACTCCAAAAACTATCGCAACGCTCGAAAAACGGAAACGTTCACCGCGCCGAAGTAGCCATCCGGATGGACCGGCCATCCGAACGGATGGACCATCCGAACGGATAGCCATCCAAACGGATAGCCATCCGAACGAATGGCCATCCGACCAAAAACCACTCCAGCCTCTCTGTTGCCTATAAATAGCCTGTCATACCACTGTTCAAGTGATGTGACAGCTCCCACTCGACCAGACACGCTTCAAGACCCTTTCCTCTCGATTCCTCGCGACTCCGGTAAGATTTCAACCTAGAAACTTGTACTTCTATGATCTACACTCGATTCTACATTATTCTGTCCTTCAAAACTCAATTTCTAACCGTGAAATCTACTGATTTGATGTGTTTTAAGGTGATGTCACCAAGTGTTCATATGAACTTCAAGTTGTGATCTCATCCCACCATAAACAACTCAGATCTAGGTGATTTTCACATGTTTTGATAACAAATCTCACCTAAAATCTATGAATTTAACCTAGGAACTGTGCGATTTCAAGTTAAACATGAGAAACCGTCAAGCACGACCAGATCTGGTGGAACGGGGTGATTCCTGGCTGTTAGAACGGGTCGAAACTGATGAAATATCATTGTTTAAAATGATACCGTAACATCTCAGTGAAACCACACGTATTTCTTCCGGAAACACACGAAAACAGTTGATCGGGACGCTAAAAACAGACGTGTTATCCGACCAGACAACATGTCATCCGAACGGACCACATGCCATCCGATCGGATAGCATGTCATCCGACCGGATATCATGTCATTCGACCGGATGACAATTCGACCCAATCAACAGTTATTCGACCGGATGACAATTCGACCCAATCAACAGTTATTCGATCGGATGACAATTTGACCCAATCAACAGTTATTCGATCGGATGACAATTCGACCCAATCAACAGTTATTCGATCGGATAACAATTCGACCCAATCAACAGTTATGCGACCGGATAGCAATTCGACCCAGTCAACAGTTATTCGACCGGATAGCAATTCGACCCGACCAACACTTATCCGACTGGATGACAGCCATCCGATCCAAACCAACAGTCATCCGACCGGATGGGCCCATCCGACCGGATAAGCACCATCCGACTGGAAAACTGCCATTTTTATATTATTCCCGCGTAACCGTGCATCGTTTACCATATCGTTCGATGATTAACGCAGACATACTCGCAACCGACCCTATCAAGCTGTATTCCCACTAAATACGCACTGTGAGTATACTTGACCCCTTTTTAATCGCATTTTGGGTGTAACATACGTTTCTAACAAATCGAACTTACCAAACGAATTATTCAATCAATCGAACTATCACTTGCGAATAACTGTTATGCATAGATATACGTGATGCTAGTTGCATATGTGCTAGGGCTTATACTCGCGACGTCCCACCAAGACTAGTATAGTACTATTGCGCCCGACGGGGTCTAGTTTGCCATCGCATATTCGAGCATCGAGGACTTAGTTGGTAGTATCAGCTTTGTGAGTGTATATGTCGTGTATTACGTTTATGCATATGGAATTTCGCTGCACTTTTTATCTATTACACGATACCTATCAAACCTGTATACTTGCCAATACTTTTGTATTGACAAACATTTTAACGTATGTTGCAGGTTAGATCGCAGGCTATATCAAATCAAGCTAGGAAGTCTAGAAACTCAACTAAAATCTAGGTTGTCGGATTTGTATTGTTCGAGAGGACAAGAAATCTGTGATAACTTATGTGATTGTATTGTTTGTTAGTATGGGATAACGAATGTATTAAATATTATCGCAATATAGTTGTTATGGATTCTCTTGAGCAATCTGATTCGACTAGTGCGGCGCCCCGATGATTCCGCCATCGGTTGGGGTGTGACACTTTCTTTGGTCTCCCTGGTTCACTCAACGACCTCAACGTGCTATACCAATCGGCGATCTTTAGCGATGTTGTTAATGGAACCGGTTCGGACACCCGTTTTACAGTTTCTGGGGTTGAGTATAGACGCGGGTATTATCTTGCTGACGGAATATATCCGTCTTGGTCTACAATTGTGAAGACTATTCCATTTCCCGAGGACGAAAAAAGGAAAAAATTCGCCAAGCGTCAAGAAGCTGCAAGAAAAGACATCGAACGTTGTTTTGGTGTTTTAAAAAAATGGGCCATCATTCAACAACCGGCACGTGCGTTCACACCGAAGAGGTTGCGCCTTTGTATGTACGCTTGCATTTTGCTCCATCACATGATTATTGAAGACGAAGGTCGGACGATTTGTGAGTATGATGAGAAAGCATCTTACGGGAATACTGTCCCGGTAGATCCGACGCAACATGATTTAAACTCGTTAGCGCTAACCAACGACTACACGCATGCAAACCTTCAACAGAATTTGGTAGAACATATATGGAACAACGCAAACGACGGGGACGGTGACGAAGACGAAGACGAGTAGTGTGATCTTTTTAAGTTTTTAAATGTTGTCTTTTTTAGGTTATGTAATTTTTATTTATGTTATGTAATGAATTTTATGTCTTATTTTTAAATTTTGAATTGTTTTTTTTTTTTTTTTAAGTTAAACAAATAATAAAGTTAAACAAATAAAAAAGTTACCCAATAAAAATTAAACATTAAAAAATAAAATTTAAACAAATAAATAAATTAAACAATAAAATATTATGTGGGGCAGCCCCATCATCCACCCCCCTCAAAAATGGAGGAGGCCCATCCTCCACGGGATGGTGATGTGGCACCTACGTGGCGGCCTATCCTCATGGGGATGAGTCTCCCCATACCCACTAGTCTAATATGTGTGACGTGATGCAGGAAGGCTCAATCCTAGCAGACTGTGTACCAGGCCTCCGGCTGTAAGACATAGTCACCTCATGGGCCAATTCCCGGTCCACATGAGTGGGGCTCGCTACACCCAAATAGATTTATCACTCATGTCCCTCGGTCCTACTAATGGTCTTAAGCGTTGTACCCACCACTCACATGATCTAGCAGTAACTTTCCTTAGCTAACCATACCATTTGTAAACGTTTGTAAACAATTTGTAACATGTACTTCACCCCCGAAGTTATAAAACCGAAAACAGTTAAAAGAAAAGGGGGACATGAACTCACAATCTTGCGTTCTTCGTATCCAATGTAACCCAAAGCTGCTACTCGTGTGCACGACTACCTACAACGTACTACGGTTTATTAGACGAGCGGGTCGTGCCTTGACTTAGCCTTAATTATTGTCTTTGAGTTACGTTTCATTGTGTCTTTAATATTATTCCAGGTTATATAATTATTTGATAAAATAATAATTATTTTAACTTAAATTATATTTATTAAATTTTGGAATAATTGTTAAAATAATATATTTTAACTTGTCACATTTATGTATTTTGTACATGTATAACTTCCCAATGATGGGTGTATTCATACTCGTATTCTTATACTTGTATATTTTTGCCAACTATCGGTGGCGTATTCCGGTGTATATTTATACGTACGAGAATATGTATTTTTATCAGGTTTATTAAGTATTCTTATACTTAATTTTTGTATTTATTTTCCGGAATAATATTTCTAGTAAAAATTCACCAATATATATTCTAAAAAATATATATATTTTAAGAAATATTACATAGAAAAATTATTTCTAATTTTTCCCTCGGCAAAAATATTTATATTTCCATATAAGTCCCAAAAATAATATATTTTCACGTTTAACTTAGAAAATGTATATATAAATCTATTTTTTCACCCAAAAATAATGTATTCCATATTTATTTAAGAAAATATATATTTATAACAACCCTCAAAATATTTTCGACACCCTAAAAATAATTAAAGTACCCCAATATGTCCTAAAATACACCCCGTATGCGAAAACGGGCCTCGAATACTTTTATTTTTATTAAATTAAAATAAAAACAAATTTTAATGGGCTGTCGCGGGGCGCAAAGACCCCTTAGGAATCTTACGCGGGCAGCGACAGATGGAATATCAGGCTGCACCCTAGGGCGCCACGTGTCATGACGTGTGTGGAGGCTACGAGTCGAATCAGCAAGGCAAGGGCCTACCCTAGCCACCCTCGCGGGCCGCGTAGCCCTTGGCTACATGCTTCGCGGGGCGCGACGAAGTCCAGAAACAACCCTATATATAGAGGGCACCGACCGTTCATTTGAATTCGCTCACGATCTTTCCCTCTCTCGAATTTCTGCATAGTTGAAGTAATATTTGGGTATTATATGTCACACCCCCAAAATCTACCATGCGGAGCATCACCGCTTGGAGGCGTGACGTGACCAGGATCGAGCCACCAATCATATTGAACAACGAAATTAAGTAAGTAAAACCAACCGCAATACAATTGGTGACCATAAGACAGTAAACAGCGGAAGCATAAAACGTAAGTTCAAAACATAAGTTCCATAGTTCATAAGTTTAAAGTCCAAAACGCAGATTTAATAAGTTCCTAAGGATTAAATATTTAGCACGGGATATAACTACCCATATTCCACAACGACTTCTTCCTCGTGCAAGCTCCATAAGCATCTAGCGACCTGTAAGGCATGTGACAACGAGTCAACAACAAAGTTGAGTGAGTTCACGTTTGGTTGTTTAGTTTTAAGTTGTTTCTGAAAAACGTGGTTTGACTTTTGTTGGCTTATTTGCCGTGGGGGTTACCCCATAGTTGAAAGTATGTTTAACCAGTTCCTTTTTATTACCCAAACCATATCCATAATCAGTGGGGACTTCCCCATGTGAACTACTAGACCCTTAAGATATCTACAACTAACGAACAATAGTTGTGCCCTACATCAGTGTCTATCATCACTGACAGTTAGCCATAGTCCATTAGTACACGCCCGTCCGAATGGCACGGTGTGAGGTTTGTTAAATCTAATAGCGCTATTAACTAATGACCGGCTCGCCATTGGCCTCGGCGATTAAGTCGATATAAAATGAGGGACTTCATGATAGAGTTTTGTCTAGTAAGTTTTAAGGTTGTTGTCCTACCCAAGGAGGACGAACGTACGTATTCTACCCATGGAGAATACGCTGGATTAAATATTGGCATCCTACCCAAGGAGGATGGCTGTACATATCCTACCCAATGAGGATATGTAGATTCCTTTTAATTCTTTAACCCATTCCAAACCACCGGGAATCCCATGCCTTAGAAAGTGTGTGAACTCACCTCGGTTTGCTCGGTTAGATTCTCAAATATAGCTAACAGTCAAGGTCGGTCAATCACGTCCTAATATGATTACCAGTTAGTCATTTAGTGGTTTTCAAATAGAGCACAAAGTTCCTACACGTATCTATCACATAACATGCATTACTTTAACGGTTTATGCCCATATAAACTTCCCTTCTATTCCCGTTCATAAATAAACATACGATATTGCACATAACACTTTTATTGACACATAACATGTTAGATCATTCACAGATAACATACCCGACATTTAGACACGCAAATTACTACTTATGTCATTTCAACTTAAATATCCAAAACTGGGCTGTTTTCGGGCATTTTAATAAAATAGTTAACTTATTCCAAAAATTCCCAAATTTTTACATAATATCTTAAACGATCCAAATATTATTGTGTAAAAATATCGGGGACCAATTCATTACCAATATTTTATAAAAAAATTATTTTCCGGACTGAAATCAGATTTATCATTTTCTGACTGCAGTCCACGGAATAATTTATTTAAAATTCATCGAGAGTCCGGTTTATGAAATTCTAGTGAGAGAATTACAAATACATCGGTGGTCATCTACAGTACAAATTTCATGATCTAACTCTACACAGAATTCAAGTTATGACGGAAAACAGAACACATATTTTCAGCAGTAAAAATGCAGCTCTAGCTGCTGTTACAAAACGACACTTTAAAAATAGTAAACGAAGTCCAAAAATTATGATTCTAGTGCCATTAGAACCGTATTTCATAATACATAAATCTAGACTTTAGAAAATACATTTTTCGTTTTATTAAGGTCCTGTTACAGCCAACAGAAGTTTGCTGTAATCACCAATCAGACTCCTGTTTTCAGCTTTTAGCTTTCTAACTCGTGTTCGATTGATTCCGTTAACATGTTTAGTGATCACAACAACATCAAACATCAATATTAACAAGCAAATCATCAGATAATCAACAAGAATCAAAACAACTTCATATTAACATTATTTCTTCATGTTTAAAGCTTATGTTTAAGTTTTAACTTTATGTTCTTTAGTGTTCTTGAAGTTCTTCACATATACCATCATGTTTCATACTTTAACCACCTCCATAGAATGTGAAATGAGTAGATCTAAGAGACTTACCACTATCTTAAAGCTAGGAGAGTTCAAGTGTAGAAAAGTGGTGGTTAAAAGAAGATGAGAGTGGTCCTTCAACTTCCGAACACACCGAGCTTCGTTGTATGCCTTCTAACACCTTTGGATGTATGTAGATTGCTTGGAAAATGAAGTGAGGGTGGTGGTATGGTGGTGGTTGTTCTCGGCTGATCAAGAGGAGAGGAAGAGAGAAGGAAAGTTGTTGGTGAAGATGAGTATGAAAGGTTATGACCCTAGTGCCTTCTTATAACCCATTCTTACCATTTAACCATTGTATATTATGTTCCTTACTTACCAACATAATCAAATAAAATACTAAACAAATCCATGGGTGGGGACACCCATGGTAACCGTCTTCAAGAGGGGGGGTATAGGGTTGGGTTGTAAGTATTAGTTACAAGTTCTAGTTAGAATTCAAGTGTTAAATTAGTGTCTTAAGTGTGTTATTAATTATATAGTGTGTTAGGGTGTTCGGGGACCCTAACTAGCTCAGAAAAAATAAGAACAATGTGTTTGACAATATTTTTGTGTTCCGGGTAAAGTCCGGTTGTTCGGTTCGGTGTTGTTTCGTTAAAGTGACTAATTAATCCGTAACGTGTCCTATATATATATTTTTGTAACATTTTTAATTCTCAACACTCAGGAAAACATACCGGACTATTTAGTAACTTTTCTGTATACTACTAGTATGTTAACAAGTACATGTAAGTATAACACAGTAATCAGAGAGCAGTTAAGTAATTCCACACAGTCGTCAAGCACTTTAATTATCATTAATAAAGTGTACGGATACATGGAATTACGAGGGTTGTCACATTCTCCCCCTGTTAAGAAAATTTCGTCCCAAAATTTAGCTCGTGGTTACTGAGGAAGCTAGTTATGTTGCGTTGGTTTCCTGGTTTTTCTGGGGTGTCACATCATCCCCCCGTTGATTTGGAATTTCGTCCCGAAATTCTGCAGTAGCTTCAGCCTCAGTAGTGGTTGCACTTTTCTTAAACAGCTGGGGATACTTTAGTAATCTCTACTGGTTCCTCGACGAATCACAGCTGGTCATCGATAGTGAGCTCCTTGAGAGGAACTATGAGGGTCTCATTTAACAGACACTTCTTCAGATTCGACACAAGGAAAACATTATGAACTCCGCTAAGTTCTTCAGGTAGATTCAACCTGTAGGCGACCTTGCCAATTTTCTCAATGATTTCGAACGGTTCGACATAGCGCGGATTGAGCTTGCCTCGTTTGCCAAAACGAACTACACCTTTCCAAGGTGAGACTTTGAATAGCACTCGATCCCCAACCTGGAACTCGAGTGGCTTTCTTCGCTTATCAGCATAGCTTTTTTGATGGTCACGAGCTGCCGCCATTCGTTGTGGTATCTGGGCTAGTGATTTGACTGTCGCCAACCTCTGCCCAACAAAGAGGTGATCGGCATTTCCGTCCATACAATGCCTCGAACGGAGCAGCCTGGATGCTGGTGTGGTAATTGTTGTTATACGAAAACTCCACTAGCGGGAGGTGCTTTTCCCAGCCATTACCAAAATCGATTACACATGCCCTAAGCATGTCATCAAGAGTCTGGATGGTGCGTTCAGATTGCCCATCCGTCTGTGGGTGATAAGCGGTGCTCATATCTAAACGTGAGCCAAAAGACTTGTGCATGGCTTGCCACAGTTCAGAAGTAAAACGCGCGTCACGATCAGAAATGATGGAGGTTGGCACTCCGTGCCTTGATACTACTTCCTTTAGGTAAATGTCTGCTAGAGTAGAAAACTTATCCGTTTCCTTGATAGCCAGAAAATGTGCAGACTTGGTCAGTCGATCCACGATCACCCAAATGGTATCGTTTCCTCGTTGAGATCTGGGCAGGCCAGTAACGAAGTCCATGGAAATTTTCTCCCATTTCCATTTAGGTATCTCTGGTTGTTGAAGTAGGCCTGATGGTTTCTGATATTCAGTCTTGACTCTCGCACAAGTCAAACATTTGCTAACATAGGTTGCTATGTGGGCTTTCATGCTAGGCCACCAGTATGTAGTCTTTAGGTCGTGGTACATCTTATCCGAACCAGGATGTACTGAATAACGAGACTTATGTGCTTCATCCATCACAAGCTTGCGTAGGTCTCCATACAGTGGAACCCAGATGCGTCCGTTAACATAGTAGGCGTCGTTTTCCTTTTGTTCCAGCTGTTGCCTCGATCCTCGCAAGGATTCAGCCCTGGTGTTCTCTGCTTTCAATGCTTCAACCTGAGCATCACGAATCTGAGCGGGAAGGTTGGATTGGATGGTAAGTTGTAAAGCACGTACACGCTTAGGTATAGTATCCTTTCTACTGAGGGCGTCGGCCACAACATTGGCCTTGCCCGGATGGTATTTGATAGCGCATTCATAATCGTTCAAGAGCTCAACCCATCGGCGTTGACGCATGTTTAACTCCTTTTGCTTGAAGATATGCTCGAGACTCCTGTGATCAGTGTAAATGGAGCACTTGGTACCGTATAGGTAATGTCTCCATATCTTAAGCGCGAAAACAACTGCTCCCAATTCCAAGTCGTGCGTAGTGTAGTTCCTTTCGTGAACTTTAAGTTGGCGTGATGCGTAGGCAATGACCTTGTCACGTTGCATCAACACGCAACCAAGTCCTTGGATGGAAGCGTCGCAGTAAACCACAAAATCTTCTGTGCCTTCAGGCAATGAGAGGATAGGCGCGCTACAAAGTCTATCTTTCAAGTGCTGAAACGCAGATTCCTGTGCATCACCCCAGCGATAGGTGACACCCTTCTGAGTCAGTGAAGTGAGGGGTTGCGCAATATTTGAGAAATCCTTTATAAACCTTCTGTAATATCCTGCCAAACCCAAGAATTGGCGGATTTCTGTTGGTGTGCGGGGTGCAGGCCAGTTCTTGATCGATTCAACCTTAGATGGATCCACATGAATTACATCCTTGTTTATCACATGGCCTAGAAAGTGGACTTCGCGAAGCCAGAAGTCACATTTCGAAAATTTAGCATACAGTTGCTCTGCTCGAAGAAGTTCCAGCATAAGTCGTAGATGCTGCTCGTGTTCCTCCTGACTCTTCGAATAGATCAGGATATCGTAGATGAATACAATAATGAACTTATCCAGGTAAGGCTTGCACACTCGGTTCATGAGATCCATGAAGACCGCAGGTGCATTCGTTAATCCGAAAGGCATAACCAGAAACTCGTAATGGCCGTAACGAGTTCTGAATGCTGTTTTAGAGACGTCCTCCTCTCGGACTCTTAGCTGATGGTATCCCGATCACAAATCAATCTTAGAGTAATATCTCGAGCCTTGCAGCTGGTCGAACAAGTCGTCTATACGTGGGAGAGGATAACGATTCTTCACGGTCACCTTGTTAAGTTCACGATAGTCAATACACATTCTGAAAGTACCATCTTTCTTCTTCACAAACAAGACTGGAGCTCCCCGGGGCGAAGAGCAAGGACGTATGAAACCCTTTTCCAAGAGTTCTTGTAATTGCGTAGACAGTTCTTCAAGTTCTGATGGAGCTAAACGATAAGGTGCTCGAGCTATGGGAGCTGCTCCAGGAGCTAGCTCGATTTGAAATTCAACTTGGCGATGAGGCGGAAGACCAGGTAATTCCTCAGGGAACACCTCGGGAAAGTCACGTACAATAGGAAGGTCTTCAATTCTCTTCTCTTCCATTGATGCGTCAGTAACGAGCGCTAGAATGGCAGTGTGGCCCTTTCGCAAACACTTATGGGCCTTAAGGAAAGAGATAATGCCAACGACAGCACCACGCTTGTCGCCATGAATCACGAGGGGTCCTTCACCAGAACGAGGGATGCGGACAATTTTCTCCTTGCAAATAATCTCCGCTTGATGATGGTATAGCCAATCCATCACAATAACGACGTCGAAACTACCAAGTGTGATAGGAATAAGATTGATAGAGAAAGTCTGGCCAGCTAAGACGAGGTTACAACCTTTAACTATGTGTGTGGCTGACTTTTACCGTTTGCTAGTTCTACCGTGTGTTTGGTGTTCAAAAGTGTTGGAGTGCGCTTAAGCATTTGGCTAGATTTTAAGGACACATAACTAGTATCGGCACCCGAATCAAATAAAACAGTAACAAAGAAGTCATCCAGAAGAAACTTACCCATCACAACGTTGGGATCGTTCCTTGCATCACCCTGACCCAGCACGAAGACATGTCCCCTGGCACCATTGTCGTTATTGTTACCCTCGTTGTTGCCTCCATTGTTGTTCCCATTGTGGTTCCCGTTTCCTTGGTTGTTGTTGTTCTGATTCTGGTTCAGCTGAGGACAGTTCCTCTTAAAGTGGCCTTCAGCGCCACACTGAAAGCAAACTTTATTGCCCTGCTGTTGCTGCTGCTGGTGGTTCTGTGGAGCTTATTGTTGTTGTTGGCGATTCTGATTTGCTGGTCGTGCGCTCCTCAATCCTTTGCTTCATGACCAAACTTGTTACACCTCAGACAACGACCCTTGTTGCACTGCCCGCTGTGATGCTTGTTGCATCGGTTGCACTTGGGGTGGTTCCCTCGGTATCCACCCTGTCCTTGGTTACCGGAAGATTGCTGATCAGGACTCTGGTAGTCATCAGTCTTTCGCTGCTGAGACTGAACTGAAGTAGAACCCTTTCCGGAATTCCCATCCCATTTTCGCTTATTATCATTGGGAGCGTCAGTAGTAGTAGCACTAATACGCTTGGGCAGTCTGTTTTGTTCAACTGCTTGATCGGTGAGGCGATGGGCCAACTTAATGATTTGCTGAATGGTACCCAGGTTAGCTGAAGTCACGTGACTTTGAATCTCTGGTACAAGACCTTTGAGGTACAGCTCAATACGTTTGATGGGAGGGTCTACCATAGTGAGACACAAGATGGCCAGCTCGTTTGACCTCTTAGTATACACCTCAATCTCGGACCCCGTCATCTTCAGATTGAAAAATTCCACCTCTAGCTTGTGGATGTCGTCCCAACTGCAGTACTCTTCTTTGATCAGTTCTTTGAAACTGTTCCATGGGGTGGCATTAGCAACTGCTAGCCCTAGCAATTGAACCTGTGCCTTCCACCAAGTTAACGCAGCACCTTCAAGCGTTCCAGTAGCATATTTCACCCTACGATCTTCAGGGCATTCACACATTTCAAAGACAGATTCGAGCTTCTCGAACCAGTGAAGGAGACCTACCGCTCCTTCTGTGCCGCTAAAGGTACTGGGTCGGCAATCCATTAAGATTTTGAACGTGCACACAGGGGGCTGAGCATGTTGACCTCCTGCAGGGTTAGCTGCGAGTGCCTCAGCAACTCGTTCATTGATCAAGGCCGTCAACTGGGCTTGAGTGAGGTTGATACGTCCTCCGCGTCCGTTCATGATCTTCACAACGAAGCAACGTAAGTGAGAAAAGTGTCACGAAAGTGCGTAGGTGTGGGACGATAGTAGAGAGTAAGCACACAAGGTTCAAGTTGAATTGTCACGTTAATTAATGCACAGTGAGAACTATCTAATCGATAATACAACATAAATCATACAACCTATTGTGTCGAGTCTTGCACGTGGAGCGAAGCGTCGTTGTGGATCGTTGAGCACTGTACAGGTTATAGTCTGGTTTTATCAAAAAGCTTTCCCTTTTTTTTTAAAACCATGTTCACTATAACCAATGGCTCTGATACCAATCTGTCACACCCCCAAAATCCACCATGCGGAGCATCACCGCTTGGAGGCGTGACGTGACCAAGATCGAGCCACCAATCATATTGAACAACGAAATTAAGTAAGTAAAACCAACCGCAATACAATTGGTGACCATAAGACAGTAACCAACTTTAAGTTAACAGTGGAAGCATAAAACGTAAGTTCAAAACATAAGTTCCATAGTTCATAAGTTTAAAGTCCAAAACGCAGATTTAATAAGTTCATAAGGATTAAATATTTAGCACGGGATATAACTACCCATATTCCACAACGACTTCTTCCTCGTGCAAGCTCCATAAGCATCTAGCGACCTGTAAGGCATGTAACAACAAGTCAACAACAAAGTTGAGTGAGTTCACGTTTGGTTGTTTAGTTTTAAGTTGTTTCTGAAAAACGTGGTTTGACTTTCGTTGGCTTATTTGCCGTGGGGGTTACCCCATAGTTGAAAGTATGTTTAACCAGTTCCTTTTTATTACCCAAACCATATCCATAATCAGTGGGGACTTCCCCATGTGAACTACTAGACCGTTAAGATATCGACAACTGACGAACAATAGTTGTGCCCTACATCAGTGTCTATCATCACTGACAGTTTGCCATAGTCCATTAGTACACGCCCGTCCGAATGGCATGGTGTGAGGTTTGTTAAACCTAATAGCGCTATTAACTAATGACCCGCTCGCCATTGGCCCCGGCGATTAAGTCGATATAAAATGAGGGACTTCATGATAGAGTTTTGTCTAGTAAGTTTCAAGGTTGTTGTCCTACCCAAGGAGGACGAACGTACGTATTCTACCCAAGGAGAATACGCCGGATTAAATATTGGCATCCTACCCAAGTAGGATGGTCGTACATATCCTACACAAGGAGGATATGTAGATTCCTTTTAATTCTTTAACCCATTCCTAAACCACCGGGAATCCCATGCCTTAGAAAGTGTGTGAACTCACCTCGGTTTGCTCGGTTAGATTCTAAAATATAGCTAACAGTCAAGGTCGGTCAATAACGTCCTAATATGATTACCAGTTAGTCATTTAGTGGTTTTCAAATAGAGCACAAAGTTCCTACACGTATCTATCACATAACATGCATTACTTTAACGGTTTATGCCCATATAAACTTCCCATCTATTCCCGTTCATAAATAAACATACGATATTGCACATAACACTTTTATTGACACATAACATGTTAGATCATTCACAGATAACATACCCGACATTTAGACACGCAAATTACTACTTATGTCATTTCAACTTAAATATCCAAAACTGGGCTGTTTTCAGGCATTTTAATAAAATAGTTAACTTATTCCAAAAATTCCCAAATTTTTACAGAATATCTTAAACGATCCAAATATTATTGTGTAAAAATATCGGGGTCCAGTTCATTACCAATATTTTATACAAAAAATCATTTTCCGGGCTGAAATCAAATTTATCTTTTTCTGACTGCAGTCCACGGAATAATTTATTTAAAATTCATCGAGAGTCCGATTTACGAAATTCCACTGAGAGAATTACAAATGCATCGGTGGTCATCTACAATACAAATTTCATGATCTAACTCAACACAGAATTCAAGTTATGACAGAAAACAGAACGCATATTTTCAGCAGTAAAAATGCAGCTCTAGCTGCTGTTACAAAACGACACTTTAAAAATAGTAAACAAAGTCCAAAAATTATGATTCCAGTGCCATTAGAACCGTATTTCATAATACATAAATCTAGACTTCAGAAAATACATTTTTCGTTTTATTAAGGTCCTGTTACAGCCAACAGAAGTTGGCTGTAATCACCAATCAGACTCCTGTTTTCAGCTTTTAGCTTTCTAACTCGTGCTCGATTGATTCCGTTAACATGTTTAGTGATCACAACAACTTTAAACATCAATATTAACAAGAAAATCACCAGATAATCAATAAGAATCAATACAACTTCATATTAACATTATTTCTTCATGTTTAAAGCTTATGTTTAAGTTTTAACTTTATGTTCTTTAGTGTTCTTGAAGTTCTTCACATATACCATCATGTTTCATACTTTAACCACCTCCATAGAATGTGAAATGAGTAGATCTAAGAGACTTACCACTAGCTTAAAGCTAGGAGAGTTCAAGTGTAGAAAAGTGGTGGTTAAAAGAAGATGAGAGTGGTCCTTCAACTTCTGAACACACCGAGCTTCGTTGTATGCCTTCTAACACCCTTGGATGTATGTAGATTTCTTGGAAAATGAAGTGAGGGTGGTGGTATGGTGGTGGTTGTTCCCGGCTGATCAAGAGGAGGGGAAGAGAGAAGGAAAGTTGTTGGTGAAGATGAGTATGAAAGGTTATGACCCTAGTGCCTTCTTATAACCCATTCTTACCATTTAACCATTATAGATTGTGTTCCTTACTTACCAACATAATCAAAATAAATACTAAACAAATCCATGGGTGGGGACACCCATGGTAACCGTCTTCAAGAGGGGGGGGTATAGGGTTGGGTTGTAAGTATTAGTTACAAGTTCTAGTTAGAATTCAAGCGTTAAATTAGTGTCTTAAGTGTGTTATTAATTATATAGTGTGTTAGGGTGTTCGGGGACCCTAACTAGCTCAGAAAAAATAAGAACAATGTGTTTGACAATATTTTTGTGTTCCGGGTAAAGTTCGGTTGTTCGGTTCGGTGTTGTTCCGTTAAAGTGATTAATTAATCCGTAACGTGTCCTATATATATATATTTTTGTAACATTTTTAATTCTCAACACTCAGGAAAACATACCGGGCTATTTAGTAACTTTTCTGTATACTACTAGTATGTTAACAAGCACATGTAAGTGTAACACAGTAATCAGAGAGCAGTTAAGTAATTCCACACAGTCGTCAAGCACTTTAATTATCATTAATAAATTGTACGAATACACGGGATTACGAGGGTTGTCACATTCTCCCCCTGTTAAGAAAATTTCGTCCCGAAATTTAGCTCGTGGTTACTGAGGAAGCTAGTTATGTTGAGTTGGTTTCCTGGTTTTCCTGGGGTGTCACATTATACCCCCCTAATTAACGAAGTTCTGCCCCGTTGTAAGTATCATAACCCCAGTTACGTATTAGATACGCTGCCCGATTGATCCAGGGTTCCGTAACGGCTGTCGTGGTTCTGTCTGATGTAGTCGTTGGAATACCGTCTCGGGGAGGGTATTACTAATGTAAATATTGGGTTATTATACTAACACATGTACATTTGTGTAATTAATAGATAATCTCCAGGAAATCCTAAAAGGAAACCCTAAGACAGCAATGTGAGTAATCTCCTTTTTGTAAACTGTTTTTACAAAACCTCACTTAATTAATGATATATTAAATAGTGATTGAGTATTTGTATTCTACAATTATCATCGGTATGTTGGGGTTTTGTATACAAAATTTGTTACTACCTTGCGAGGAGTAACATGACCACAAGTCGGGTTGACAGTACCATGGGTGGTAATTAAAGTAGATGGAAACAAATGTAATTGCGCGACCGCCCTCAATACTGTACAATGGTTTTACATAACTTGATTAAACTAGGATTCACTCACCAGTATTTCCCACTGACAAAATGTTTTTAACGCGTTTCAGGTAACAAAATATGAAAGCCAAATAGAAGCCAGCTGGACAACGCTGAAGGCTTGGAAAAGTGGCTATAAAGTTACCTAAAATAAAGAGATGTTTTATTTAAATAATATAGGGTTTATCCCTATAAAAATGTGTGTACTTGAAACTTGGGATTTTCCCATGTGTTTAATATATTAAAAGCGTGGTATTTTACTCTGATAAGATATTTCCTAACTACGGTACTGATGTAATTTCCGCTGCCAAATTGATAAAAACCAGGATACCACCGAAACTGGCCGCGACCGCCCTTTCCCGGGTTGTTAGGGGACGTGGGTTGCGATAGGAGGTGATATCAGAGCTAAGCCACTTAATACTGATTCAGCCACAGAAGTGTTCTGCTGACACCAAGATATTATATGTTAGGAAATTAATTACACGAAATACGTGCATAATTGTATTTTATTGTTGTGTGTTATTTGACTATTTGTTAGTTTACCGTATGAGCGATCAAGGACTTTCCGACGCCTATCGTCAGTTGTCCGGCTCACCTAGGAACGAAGGCACCTCTTCACAGCCTGCCCTCTCAGGGTATTCAGCTGACAATGAAGATGGGATATTCGTGTTTAAGGCTCAGTTTGAAGAGTCATTCCCTCCTAAAAAGAGAGGATAGTTCAGTAGGGGAGCACATGAGCGTATGAAGAGAATGAAAAAGTTACAACAGCAGCGAGTTCTAGCAGCCGCTAAGAGAGAAACAGATGCCCACACCCAAGACATGCTTAATACAAGTTTAGCAAACTTCCATATTTTAGCAACCACAGCTGCCGACCCAAACCTGGAGCAACTCATAGCACCTCAACCATTACCCTTGTTTCCCACACAGCCAATGGAGATTGAAAACAACCCAGAAAACCAAATCCAAATGCATGATCTTAACCCAGAAGAGATACCTAGGATACCAGCACCCAATCCCTTAGACCCAGACTACGACCCGTGGTTTGATGATCATAGGGATTATGTGCAACACTACCACCTAACAGACGAACCCATGCCGAACCTAGCAGCTTACCCAGGTCTGGACCCTCTAGATCCCTACTATGATAATGATTAATACATTAGGGAAATCCTAGAAAATCCATATCCCCAGGAAGAACCCATGCCACAGTACCCATATCCAGTACCAGCACCTGCACCCCCAATAAGTGCAGAGAATGTGCAAGAACTCCGAACCTTCGGTGGGGAGATTTTAGAAAATAGCGAGAGGATGAGATAGGTTGGAGAACGACTCTTCTGGAAGTACGACGAGCGTAATATGGAGTTCTAGATGAACCCATATCAGTGATGGTGATAGTAATAATAATATGATAATAAATATATATAATATGTGTGTATGAAAAAATATATATAATAATAATATATCTATCGTAGTATAGACCACTTTGTGGTTAATGATGCATATTAGTATTGTACTTTATTTCCGTTGTATTGTAATACTTATAGATGCATATTATAAAAAAAAAAAAGAGTAAGTCGCAATGCTCGACGCTTTTGACCAGTATGCGTGTTATGTGAATGTTTGCATTAAATATTATTTTGTGATATTAATAATAGGAAAATGTTTAAAATTCAAATGGACAACGAAGTGAACCAGGAAAACCAGAATAACGATAACCAGGGTAACAATAACCCGGATAATGATAACCCGAACAACAATAATGGAAACCAAGTGGATAATAGTGCCATCCAACACATAGTGGCACAAGGGATAAAAGATGCGATGCCATATATTATCAAAACGGTTAAGGAAGCAGATAATAAAAGTAAACGTGACAGTAAACGACCCACTGAACCTGAACACAGCGTAAACAATGGACCCATACTTCAAACGCCCATTCCCAAAAGAAGAAGAACCATGTCTTATGGTTGTTCTTATAAAGAATTCTGGTCTTGTAAACCAATGGAATTCTAGGGCAATGAAGGGGTCATGGCATCTCTACGCTGGATAGAAAAGACTGAGGCAGTCTTAAAAATAAGCAAGTGTGCGAAAGAGGATAAGATAATGTTTGCTTCCAATTTCTTTAAGAATTCAGCCTTAGAATTGTGGAACACTATCCTCCAGTCTAGGGGAAGTGATAGGATTTACAATATGGAATGAGAGGAATTTAAGAATATGGTGGAAAGAAAATTCTGCCCTCCAATGAAAAAGAACAGATAGCAAATAAGTTCCTAAACCTTAGGATGACTGGGGTAGATAGTAAGGGATACACTACTTTATTCTTTGAATATGCTAGAATAATGCCAACCCTTGCATCACCTGAACCAGTATTAATCTCCCATTATATCTGGGGATTAATCAGTGAGATTAGACATGTAGTCAAGGCAGCTAGACCTCAAACCATAGAAGAAGCTGTAGAACGAGCAAACACCTTGACTGATGAATTGGTGCGTACACGAGAAGAGGATCAGAGGAGAAACCTAGCTCAAAGGCTTACCCAAGAATTCCGTTATGGAAATTCCAACCATGGGAAAAAATGTAGGTTCTACCTCTTCACCGTACTACAAGGCTTGCAAGAAGAAGCATTCAGGAAAATGCTCCACTTACTGCAATTTCTGCAAGATACTAGGACACAAGGAAGAAGATTGCAGGAAGAAACCTAATAATGGAATGTGCTTCAACTGTGGGGAAAAAGGTCACATCAAGTCGAACTGTCTAAAACTAGCTCCAGCTCCGAACATCAAGAATACTAAAAATGCTAGAGCATTTTTTCTGACCGTAGAAGAAGCAAAGATGATCCCGGATGTGATCGCCGGTATGTTTTTAGTTAATGATGTTTTTGCAAAAGTATTATTTGACTCTGGTGCGAACCAAAGTTTTATTAATACTTCATTTTGCAAACTTCTCAATCGACCATTAACTAAACTCCCACAAGAATGTCTAGTAGAGACAGCAAATGGGGAAACCATTAAGATTTCTGAAATCTTGCAAGGAACAAGAATAGAATTTCTAAATCAAAAATTTATTGCAAACCTTTACCCAATGAATCTGGCAGGATTTGATGTTGTATTAGGAATGGATTGGTTAATAGCCAATAAGGCCAGTATTTTATGTGATCAAAAGTCAATCCAATTAAATTCACCAAGGGGTGAAAAGATCACAATTAAAGGAGATAAACCCTTTAGATCCACAAAATTCATCTCTGTGATGAAAACATCCAGTTATGTAAGAAAAGGATCATTAGTGTATTTGATTTCCATAATCACTAACACTAAAGGAAAAGAATTAAAGGATATTCCAGTAGTATCCCAATTTTTAGATGTATTTCCAGAAGAGTTACCAGGGCAACCTCCAGACACAGAAGTTGAATTCAGAATCCACTTGCTACCAGGAACAACACCAATTGCCAAAGCACCTTACCGTTTGGCACCCGCAGAACTGCAATAATTGAAGAAACAGCTCGATGAATTGTTGGAAAAAGGATTCATACAGCCAAGCTCATCGCCATGGGGAGCACCGATCCTATTCGTCAAAAAGACAGACGGATCAATGCGTATGTGCATTGATTACCGTGAATTGAACAAGGTCACGATTAAGAATCGGTATCCATTACCAAGAATCGATGATCTGTTCGATCAGTTGCAAGGAGCACGATTTTTCTCTAAAATCGATTTACGATCAGGATATGATCAATTAAAGGTATAGGAAGAGGACATTCCTAAGACCGCTTTCAGAACAAGGTATGGCCATTATGAATTTACTGTCATGCCATTTGGTCTAACCAATGCCCCAGCTTCATTTATGGACATGATGAACAGAAAATGTAAGCCATATTTGGATAAATTCATAATTGTTTTTATAGATGATATTCTTATTTATTTTAAGAGTAAAGAGGAACATGCAGCGCATCTGCATGCACTTCTAAATTTATTGACAAAAGAAAAGCTTTATGCTAAGTTTTCGAAGAGCAAGTTTTGGTTAGAACAGGTACAGTTTCTTGGACATTTAGTCAATCATGAAGGAATTCATGTAGATCCCACAAAGATCGAAGCGATTACCAAATGGAAAACCCCTGAGTCACCAACTGAGGTTAGAAGTTTCTTAGGATTGGCCGGTTATTATAGAAGGTTTATTCGAGATTTTTCTAGAATAGCCATTCCCTTAACTAAGTTAACCTGTAAATCCGTTAAGTTTGAATGGGGACCAAAACAAGAAGAAGCCTTTAGAATTCTTAAGCAAAGACTAACCAATGCACCTATACTAGCGTTACCAGAAGGAACTGAAGACTTTATAGTCTATTGTGACGCTTCTAAGTTAGGTTATGGATGTGTGTTAATGCAACGTCAAAAGGTTATAGCTTATGCCTCTAGACAACTTAAGAATCATGAAGAGAATTATTCAACCCATGATCTAGAATTAGGAGCCATAATTTTTGCCCTTAAAATTTGGAGACATTACCTTTACGGTAGTAAGTTTACCATTTTCACCGACCATAAGAGTTTAAGGTATGTTTTCGGGCAAAAGGAGTTGAATATGAGAGAAAGACGTTGGATGGAGATACTTAGTGATTATGATTGTAATATCCAGTATCATGTAGGAAAAGCAAATGTAGTAGCCGATGCTTTAATTCGAAAATATCACGAAAAACCAAAAAGAGTACGTTCACTTAAACTAAATCTGCAAGTAGATTTAAATGAACAAATTAGAAAGACACAAGAATCAGTAATCAAGGAAGATACTGAAAAATTGAAAGGAATGATTAAGGAACTAGAACAAGGAACATATGAAATTTGGAGATTCCATAAGAAAAGAATATGGATACCTAAATTAGGAAACCTACGCCACCGTATATTAGAAGAAGCCCATAAGTCTAAGTATACGATGCATCCTGGAAGTGATAAGATGTATCAGGATTTAAGAAAGAAATTTTGGTGGATAGGAATAAAAAAGGATATAGCAGCATATGTTGCAAAGTGTCTAACCTGTTCACAAGTCAAAGCTGAACACCAGAAACCCTCAGGTTTATTGCAGCAGTTAGAAATGCCAGTTTGGAAATGGGAATTAATAACAATGGATTTTGTTACCAAATTACCCAAAACAAGAAAAGGTAATGATACAATCTGGGTGATTGTAGACAGGCTAACTAAATCTGCTCATTTCCTACCAATGAAGGAAAATTTCAGTATGGAACAATTAGCTAAATTATATGTAAATGAAATAGTTTCATTACATGGAATTCCTTTATCAATTGTTTCTGACAGAGATAGTCGTTTTACCTCTCATTTTTGGATAAGTTTCCAAAACGCAATGGGAACCAAGTTGAATCTAAGCACCGCTTATCATCCTCAAACGGACGGACAAAGTGAAAGGATAATTTAGACAATGGAGGAGATGCTTAGAGCTTGTGTAATTGATTTCGGAGGTAATTTGGACGATCACTTACCGTTAATAGAATTTTCTTATAATAACAATTATCACACAAGTATCAATGCTGCACCATTCGAAGCACTTTATGGACGAAAGTGCCGAACGCCAGTCTGTTGGGCAGAAATTGGAGAAAAGCAACTATCCGGACCTGAGATAGTACAAGAAACAACAGACAAGATCATTCAAGTCAAGGAACGATTTAAAGCAGCACGTGATCGACAAAAGAGTTATGCTGATAACAGACGAAAACCATTGGAATTTCAGGTAAGAGACAAAGTGTTATTGAAAGTCTCTCCTTGGAAAGGAGTGGTAAGATTCATCAAAAGGGGAAAGATAAGCCCCAGGTATGTTGGACCTTTTGAGATTATTAGAAGAATAGGACCTGTAGGCTATCAGCTACAACTGCCAATGGAAATGGCAGGAATACATGATGTGTTTTATGTATCTAATCTCAAGAAATGCTTAGCTGATGAATCACTGGTAGTACCTCTTAAGGATATAGAAGTAAATGAGCAGTTAAAATTTGTAGAAAGGCCTCTACAGATTGAAGACAGGAAAGTCAAGAACCTCAAGCACAAGAGATTAGTTCTAGTCAAAGTGAAATGGGACTCCAAAAGAGGACCAGAATACACATGGGAGCTTGAATCAGAAATGCAAAGGAAATATCCACACTTGTTCCAGTAGATCTCGAGGACGAGCTCTAAAACAAGGTGGGGAGGATATAACAACCCTCAAAATATTTTCAACACCGTAAAAATAATTAAAGTACCCCAATATGTCCTAAAATACACCCCGTATGCGAAAACAGGCCTCGAATACTTTTATTTTTATTAAATTAAAATAAAAAAAATTTAATGGGCTGTCGCGGGGCCCGAAGACCCCTTAGGAATCTTACGCGGGCCGCGATAGATGGAATATCAGGCTGCACCCCAGGGCACCACGTGTCGTGACGCGTGTGGAGGCTACGAGTCGAATCAGCAAGGCTAGGGCCTACCCTAGCCACCCTTGCGGATCGCGTAGCCCTTGGCTACATGCTTCGTGGGGCGCGACGAAGTCCATAAACAACCCTATATATAGAGGGCATCGACCGTTCATTTGAATTCGCTCACGACCGTTCATTTGAATTCGTGGGGCGCGACGAAGTCCAGAAACAACCCTATAATATATTTTCTTCTTGTCAAAATATGATATATTTTTGTAACCATTATAAAAATCATATTTTTGTTCTTTTGGTGTCCAAAATACCAATTACCAAAATATACTTATGAACTTATTTTTGGAATATTTATGTGAGTTATGTTCCTTGTTCAGTTTGTTCAATATTTTGGGTATTCATATTCTTGGAATTTTGGTAATATTTTGTATTGTAATTTTTGGTATTTTGGTGAGTTATATTATTTCAAGTCCTAAAATAATATAACTAATATACATAATATACAAATAATCACACACATGGTGACATCTAAATATATATTTTCCTAAATACATATTTAGTCACTTTTATATACAAAAACCAATCTCCAATATTTATACTTTTTGTAACAAAATCTATGGCAAACTTTATATGAAAATTCATGGTTTAAAATATACTTGGAAATATTTGTTTAAAAATATTTTTTTCTAATTGTTAAATTTCTAGAAAAATTTTGTCATGGTTTCCCCTTAAAAATGGAGGTTTCCATGCTTTCAAAGCATATCATTTTCTTTTATGAATCACCACAATCAACAATAAACCAATCAACACTTACCAGGTGCCAAAATCAAGCTATTTACACAACTTCATGAACTTGAAAGTTTATAAAAAATTGTAGTAACTTGGTAGTGTGTTTAGTAAGCCTAGTTACCCTTTAAAGTGTGGTTGTTTATTTAAAAACATCATTATTAGAGAAATTAGTTCATTACAACTTGTAAATAAATTTTCTAAAAATATTTATTCTTGAGTTTTTCTTGTTAAATATATATTTCTACACTTGATTAACCACTAAAAATATGGTTAATTTCTTTAAGAACCAAGCTTATGTAAATCCTGTATTTTTAACTTGGTTTCTTGAAATATCATTCTCAAAATCATAGGTTTACAAGACTTTATGTTTACTTTGATCATCATTTTGCAAGAAAAACAGTTTTCACTTCAAGTTCATGATTCACATATGGATGATTACTTTGATCTTAACATAATCATCCTCTCATCTTGCTAGATTATGTCTTTAATCACCATCTAGCAAGATCATATGATGTTTGACATCATAAACACAATCAATCTTCAATCAACAAACATAACAACACTTAAACAACATGATTTCTTATGATTTTAGTCTTTATGTCAAGTTTCATGTTCTTGATTCATAGTGTTCTTCAAGATTAACAACTTATACCATCTTTTAACCAACTTAAGAAGATGTAAACTAGAGTGTAGATGATCTTACTACTAGCTCAAGGCTAGGGATGATCACAAGATGAAGAAGAGGTGGATAAAAGCTTGTATGAGTGGTCCTTCAACTTCCAAGAGTTCCTAGCTTCCTTATAGTGCTTCTTACACCTTTGTATATGTATAGAATGGATGAAGAGTGAAAGATGATGGTGGTTGTGTGGGTGGTTGTGTTCGGTCGAAGGTAGAAGAGGGAGAGGGAGAGAGCTTCAAGTGTTGTGTTGTTAGAGAATGATGAGTTATGGTCCTTAAGGTTACTTATATCATTCACCAACATGTTAAAATCTAGTGTGTATTATGTTATAAAAGTGGAGACTCAATCTTATAAAATAAACAAATAAAATCCTCATGTGGGCCACTATGTTGGCCGAGAATAGAGGGGGGGGGGGGGTCTAGGCTAGGTTGTAATGGTAAGTTAGTTTATATGGTTAAAATCTAAGTGTTTAGTTAGGTTATTTAGTTATTAGGTGTTTATATATTATGTTATGATGTTCGGGGACCATAACTAGCTTGAAAATGTCAAAACAATGCTTCTAGTGAAAATTTGGTGTTTCGGATAGTGTCCAGTTGTTCGGTTGGTTACTGGTTTGTTAAGGTGCTAAACTACGCAGTTTAGTGTGCTTTATGTTACCTTTTTGTGACAGTTTTGATTCCATACACTTAGGAAAACATCCTGGACCATTTAACCATATTTTTGCATGATATTTAGTTATTTAAATGCTGATTTTTGCTGAATTCTGCAGTTTGTGTGAGTTTTAGGCATTTTCCGGCACTTAAACTATCAGTAGGAAGTCAGTTTTATGATCCTTACTTTCCTACACACTATACTAGTGCAACTTTTGGTTTCTGGCACATTTTGTGTCTCAATACCCTGTCTGTCTATGTACTGGACTCCGTCAGCATTTTTCTGATTTATCTGATAACTGTGCTAACCTTGTTCCGTGTATCATTTGAATCAATAAATGTTTCATGCAATAATGATATGTCGTTTGCAATATATGATGCACATGTATGTATATGACAATAATCAGAAAGCAGTTCATGTCATAAATTGAAATTCAGCACAGTCATTAAGCACTAATCATTGTCTAATCATTGTACGAATACATGCAAATTTGACAATTGTCACATTAGTATGCAAACTTTTAGTAATAATCTCGAATGTAATTAAAATAATTTTGAAAATAACACTTTAAAAAGTGCATTGGGCCCATAAGACGTGTATATATGGACCATATTTGGATAACAAAAATAGTGAAAGAGAAACTTAATAATAGAAACAATATAATTGAAGTACCACTATAGCCTAAAAAAACAAAACAACATTTATTGTAGCCTTCGAGGGGTGGGTGGTGCATTGTTAAGCGTTAAATTACGCTATAAGGTTGGGTGGTGTAGAATAAAGTTCTCATGTCCATGGCTTTATAGCCTAGTGGTATATTGGGGGTGGGATAAGACTTTGGGACCAATAGGTCCTGGGTTCGATTCACACAAGGGGGTTTTTCCCATATTTATTGGATTTCCTCCTGAATTGGTGTATAGGCATTATGCCTAGTGGAGATGGATATGATCGGGTGGTTCCGCTGATGGCACGATGATACTCCAGTTGTCCGTCAGTGATCCAAATTTGCCGTTCAAAAAAAAAAAAAAAGAATAAAGTTCCCATGCTTGTTAAAGCACCACATCTACGTTATGTAGACAATGGGTTTAACTAACCCATGCTTTAACATTCATGGTGTGATTTAGCTAAAGTTAGGAAAAAAAAAAGCAATATGATTGGCTCAATCATGGTGGCCCCCACGATTGCAACAAAGACACCCTGGAATAACTAGGATGGGGCGATGTTTGGCGCCTTTGCCAGCCTATGTGGTGGAGGCGTCACTTCACACCGATCAGCCTAAGGGTGTAAGGAGTGTTTAAACACTTGAGAGTGGCAAACTAAAAAATCAACCAATGAGAGTGTGTCATGTCAAAGTGGTAAACTATGCTAAAAAGTGTTGGCAATAGTTAGACACTTGGTTGAGATTGGAATGAACCCCACCCCACACTACTCTCTCTCTCTCATACCCTCCCTTCACCGCACGGCAAGACCTCACCGATTCAGCAAAGAAACCGCAGCGGCAAAGGGTCGGCGGCGGTGTTTGCCACGCGGCAACAGCCTTTGCCGCACCCACACTGGACACCCTAACAAATGTCTGAAGTTCGAATTTTGATTCCACTACTTTTCAACTATAATACATGTCAGATTCAACTTACTCAAAACATTGCTTCAACAATAAAAAGACATACCGTGATAATTTTCTTGACGCAATTAATTTATAGGTAAGTCTCTTATTTTCATTAATTTAAATAGTAGTAAAGTAAACAATCATACCTAGTAAAATCTCGTTATTGATAAAGTTTAAGGAAAGTTTATAGTAGTAAAGTAAACAATCATACCTAGTAAAATCTCGTTATTGATAGAGTTTAAGGAAAGTGAAATTTAAACAAATCATACCTATATACCAAAGAGTAGAGACACTACTTCTAATGAGACTCGACTCGAAAATTGACCACTTTCAAGTACATTATGACGTGTACATTGTACTATAGTAATATTGGAATTTGTTTAATGTTTGCTAAGAGACGAACTAGGTTATTTGTTTCTTAACAATAACTATTATTAAAAGGAAATATTAATTTTTATTTTTAATTAATTATCAAAACTTAATGTTCTGCCCAATATATAACTTTATAAGTAGTACATAAGAAAAATGCCCAATATATAACTTTATAAGTAGTACATAAGAAAAAAAAAGATATAATTATTTTTATAAGTAGTACATAAGAAAAAAAATATATAATTATTTGTTAATGTTATCGAGTCTTCTAGTTTCGTGTAATTGAGATTACTCCTAGTCAGATACACATCATTCCCTCATGGCTAGGTCCCACCTCTTCTCTTAATTCTTGATAAGTTCACAGTTGGAATTTAATATTTTCTTTTTCATGTTTTAATGGATTTGACAACATGGTTTTTTTTTTTAATATAGATAAATAAGTTTATATGTAACATGTATATATGTCTGTTTTATATGTAATAATATTAAGTAAGGAATCGTAACAAGCGTATGATGCATGTATACATAATGTTTGATGCATATAATAAAAGTTAGAATTATAGTGGAGTTATTAGTTTTAACCGTTTTATATGTCTCAACTAAACCATATACTAGTGTTTGAAAAGTAACATTCTTTTCTGAAAAGTAGGATGTAGTTATGTCACATAAACGTCGAAATCTATTGTCCACGTTTCTTTTGTATTGAATATATGATATCTCACTAACATCATTCGGTGTGTCACTCACTAATTGAGATTATGTTAGGGGATACGGAGTGGGTCGATAAACCCATGCGGTACCGATCCCAACTCCAATGCCAACATTGTTTATCGAGATCCTTTACCAAATTGAGGGTTTGTTTTGGTGAGTGCTTACCCGAGATCCTTTACCGAATTGAGGGTTTGTTTTGGTGAGTGCTTACCGATTCGGTGAGAGGGAGGGAAAGGGAGAGAGAGGGGTGTGTGGTTGGGTCCATGCTTTCTCAACCAATCACATATTCAAAAAAAATAGTTTACCTATTTCAAAGTGTCTAACCACCGTCAACGTTTTTGAGCAATATGTAAACAAAATAGGTAAAATGGCGTGGCACTGTTTGATTGGGTGATTCAGGAGTTTACCTATTCAAAGTGTCTAACCACTCCCTACACCCTTATAGTATAGCATTGTTCAACGGAAAAAGTATCCGAAGTGTAGTAGAGAAGTTTGACCTTTTATTTGCAAGATTAATGATTGAGATTAAGTGGTGCTCAAATATAGAATTTACATAATTAAAAACAAGAAAACAAGTGTGAAAAAGAGGTAAATTAGAAAAATCTAATATTGTTGACTCATAAACTCACATTCCCCTTGATTTTCAAACGGCTATAACTTTTTCATACGTTAATATTTTTTTATAAAAATTATGTCATATTAACGAGCATTTCATTTTCTTTAATTCGAGCAGCTTAGTGCTACATTTTTCTTAAAAAAAATTGCAGGATTTTGAATACCCATTACGTGATTACGTGATTTTGAATACCCAGTAAGTGACTATGTAATTTTGAATACCCATTACGTGATTACTTGATTTCATTATAGAATTTTATGTGAAACCCCGCTAAGTGATTACGTAATTACGTAACAATAGTTGACTATGTATTATTACGTGACTATATGATTTTAAATACTAATTTCGTGATTACATGATTTCATAATAGTATTTATGTGAAACCTTACTGAGTGATTAGGTAATTACGTAAAAACAAAACATGTGATACATAATATTTCATATAGAGTACTAAATATTTCAGTTATAACCACGTACTAAGGATAAATTATATACAAAACATTAGCCAAACCAACCTATAATAACAACAAAATGTCGTATATTTGAGATTTAACCACGTAATAAAGTATAAACAATCAAGTTCTTATTGTTTAATGTGTAATCACGTAATAAGTATAACTGTATTAACATTAGTTATAACAAATCATATTGAATGTGTAATCACGTAATCGGTATTGAAAAATCACGTAGTCATGTACATGGTATATTTTTTTACATTGACGGACGCGTGAATGAGCCCTGCAAACGCGTAAGCTATCTCGTAATCAGTGATGCCCTGCTCCACCGACGCATGAGGTGGCCATTTTGGTAAGTTAAACTTATTCTTTGCTATTTTCGTAAATTTTTCTTATCTTTTTGGCTTCTAGCTAGAAGCCCCCTTTCTTATTGCGTATATAAATTCATTGGCATTAAAAAATAAAATATACATCTAATTATTACTCATTATTCAACATATACAAATTCAATGGAGGGTAATAGTGGTTTTCACCTATTGGGTGAAATGGGCGGTGGTGGCCATCTATTGGCTCATCAGGGCGGCAAATGGAATAGTGCCATGCAGCTGCCTACCACTCTCCTATTGGCCCAATAAATTTACGATTTTATCCCGCTTTAAAGTTACGATTTTGCCATTAGTGCAAAATTATGATTTTACCCCCCACTTAAAAATAAATTTACGATTTTGCTCCTAGTTAAAAATTACGATTTTACCCGAGGATCAAAATTACGATTTTGCCCCCGTTTAAATTTACATTTTTTCCATTAGTTTTTTCCATTACAAATACGATTTTGCCATCGATTCAAAATTATGTTTTTACCCCCACTTAAAAATAAATTTACGCTTTTGCTCTTAGCTAAAAATTCCAATTTTGCCGTCGGTTCAAACTTACGATTTTGCGCCGTTTAAATTTACAGTTTTGCCATTAGTTTTTTTTTTCTCACAGCCAAGTTACGATTTTTCCCTCAACTTTTTTTTTAAAGGCCAACAAACATTTATTATTCAATAGGACTAACAGAAGACGTTAGTCCAAACACCTCATTACATCAGTTCACCAGATACAAAACAAACAATTACAAAATTATGATGTGATTGTCTGCCCTTTAGCTCGATTCCGTATCCAGAGAAAACCCAACTGCCTAACCTCCTATTTTATGCTCGCCAAAGGCCGCACTTTGCAGTTGAACGTAATATCATTCCGAAACTTCCAAACGCACCATACTGCAATCTGAGTAACCGCGTTTACCAATTTCTTCCACATCCGGTTGCCTCGGACATGCTTCCAAATATCCACCACATCGTTCGCTGAAAACACAAACAAGGCACTTATTCTGCACCAGGCCGAGATGAAATCCCAGACTTCTTGAGCAGTGTTGCAGCCCGCAAACAGATGGTCTGCGGTTTCATCTTCTACTCCGCAAAATTTGCATCTCAACGAACCCACTTGCACATTTCTTTTTGCTAATTCCACCAGGGTTGGCAAACGATTTAGGGACAATCTCCATGTTACAAAATTTACCTTCAGCGGTGTCCAATTATTCCATAAAAATTATGCCCCTCGGTCATGGAATCGGGTTTGCTGCAGCCGGTCTCGAAGGCTTCGAACTAGAAAAACTCCCAGACGGATCCAATGACCACTCCCATCTATCTTCAACCGGCCCTAAACAGACCTGCATTAATGTTGACACTAGTTCCTCCAGCTGGTACTTTTCATCAATTGAACCAGGTTCTCATGACCACTGAAACTTCAGGCCATGGAGATCGTGAATGGTTGTAATCCGATCTGCAATCACAGCCCCTTTGACAGCTTTTAGAGCAAATAACTGAGGAAATTTATCACAAAGAGGCCTATCATCCAGCCATCTCTCCTTCCAAAATGAGATGTTTGACCCATTTCCAGGAATACTCCTGAAAAAAGATTCCAAATCTGACCCGTTCTATGCCATATCCTGAGCTGCCCTTATTATATGCTTCCAGTTACCACCAATATGTAGCTTTCTAGGGATGAAATTCCATTTCCGAGAACTATGATGCATACACCAAATAACCCTTCTCCAGAGATTATCCCTTTCACATTTGAACCTCCACCACCATTTTGCCAACATGGCAAGATTCATTTCCTTAGCGATCCAATACCCAACCCTCTTCTCTCAATTGGAGCCATAACATTCTCCCATGCTACTCAATTTATTTTTGTTTGATCCGGACAAGTAGCCCACAAAAACTCCCTTCTAATTCTCTCCAATTGGGCAATGACCGCTAAAGGAGCCCGATATAGAGAAAAATAGTATGTGGGGAGCGAATTTAAAACTGACTTTACTAAGGTTACTTTCCCCCTGGACGACAATGACTTAGCTTTCCATGCCGACAATCTTTTGTTGAAGACATCCACAACCGGCTTCCAATGTTTCACCAAGTTCATGTTTGCTCCGACTTGAAGTCCCAAGTGCTTAAACGAAAAGTTACCAACTCTACACCTTAGGATATCCGCCATTTGTTGAACCCGGACACCATCAACACCTACACCGTACACACTACTTTTTGCAAGATTAACCCGAAGACCCGAGGATAAATAGAAACGCCGGAGTATCCAATTTAAGTTTCGGGCATTTGACTCCGACCATTCACCTAAGAATACCACGTCATCCGCATACAAAAAGTGGGACAGGAGCGGCCCATTATTTGTACACCGAATCCCTTTGAAAAAACCCAACATCACATGTTTTTTAAGAACCCCCGTTAGTGCCACCATGGCAATAATGAACAAGAATGGTGATAGAGGATCCCCTCGTCAAAGACCTCTATAGCAACTAAACTCTTGTGTGGGGGCGCCATTCACCAGGACCGATGCCTGGGTAGAAGTTACCAGGGCACTTATCCATTTCCTCCAAAGCACCGGAAAATTCATTTGATGCAAAATTGAATCAAGGAACTCCCAATTTAGAGAATCAAATGCCTTTTCTATGTCCACTTTGAAAAACCTACATTCCTTCTTGCAACTTTTCATCCACGCAATTACTTCATTCAACATTAACGGACCATCTAATATATTCCTATCCGTCAAGAAAGCTGTTTGCTCCTCGGATATTATGTTCTTGACCAACCCTTTTAAACGATTTGCTAAGACCTTGGATATAACTTTGTTCACACACCCGATTAGGCTTATTGGTCTATAATTCGAAAGGCCGGTCGGGTCGTTGCATTTGGGAATTAGCGTAAAAAAGGACGATGCACACCCTTGATTTATTGACGCCTTGTGAAAAAACTCGTCAAGCAACTTTAGGAAGTCTACCTCAAGAAAACCCCAACTCCTTTTTAAGAATCTAAAGTTGATGTCGTCCGGCCCTGGCGCCATATCCCCTGCACAATCCCATACCACCCTTTTCAACTCCTCACCAGAAAACGGACCAACCAACCTTGTCGCCTCATCATCCGATAATGTTGCTAAGTTGGGACACACAAGTGGCGGTCTTGACTCCATCGGTTCAATGAACTTATTTGTGAAGAACGAACATACCGTGTCTTTAATAATAGGAGGGGAAGTCACCCAATCGCCGTCTATCAGTAAGCCATTAATCCGATTGTTGCTAGTATTTGCATTCACTACACTATGGAAATATGCCGCGTTCTCATCCTCGTCCGTAACCCACTTTACCCTAGCCTTTTGCTTTAAATCCATCATTTTTTGACGGTCACATTCCAATATAAATGCCTTGCACTCAGTCCTAAGCCCCAACTCTTGTTCCGAGAGATCCCTGGTCTCACTCGCCAATTTACTTTTTCTCGATCATTTTTGTTTGTTTTCTTGGTTAAATTACAAATTTGCCCCCAGTGTAAAATTACAGTCATGCCGGCAGCTGCCTGATGTGTGCTAAATAGACTATTAAAATAAACTAAATTAGACTCTCTATGGTAGACACTATAAAGCTTTAATTCTAGACTCGACCTAAAACCACACAATCGGCAAGTGTACCCATCAATGTAGTATAACCTAGGAAGTCGGGATATCGAACCACGAGACTCTATATATCACGTAAACTAAACTCTAATAGACACTGACAGACACGACTTAAAATGTTTAATTGTTTTGGGGGGGGGGGGGTTACGGAAAATTTAAAGAAATCTATTTAAACTAATTAATTATCTAAGAACTAGACTAAATACGAAAGAGAGCAAAGACGATTCTTATATGAGAAACATGACCACCTAGACTAGAATCCTGGATTGCTTTTAAAGAATTACGGATGAAGTTAAATGCATCAACTATGGAACCGGGATCTTATAGTAGTAAACCTATTAAACACCAACTAAGCCCCTCAACCCTTCTCGAGGTGAAACTTATGGCGTTACCTAGGCCGTTAATCCTACCGGTTATTAGATGTCTTTCCAGTTGTCTAATTATTGTGTAAGTACCCTAATGTTGACCTACTCTTTTCCAGACATAAATCTAGGGTATTTTAGATTATTAAACTTGACTTGATAGACTAATAAACCGACAGGGCAACTAAATTCATGACCTTTTCCAAGTACTGTCTAAAGCAAGTCGTCGGGTAAGACCTATAAATAGCCCCTCACTTTCCAGGTATTAGGACTAGCAGAACACTAAAACCTAGCAAATTACTAACAGTTACTTCTTGGGGTTATCAGCCGATTCTCCCTAAAGAGTTAAGATTTCTTACGTGATATAGACACTCACCAAAATCTAAAACCCTAGTATGACTCTATGTTGTGATAAAGACAGTCACTAAGAATCATACAAATCAAATGACAATAATAAACCAAAATAAAGTACGCATATGCATCAAATCAATAAAATAAACTCTTTACTAAACACAATTAATCCGTAACATTCATGCAAATAACGAAAAAGGTAAAAACTTTATTCAATCCATTCAACTAAGTCTAGGTGGTTTACAAATTTAGCCAAGCATGTCAGTAAACGAAAGCAAATCAAAGATAATCAAACACGAATTCATTATAACAAGTTTTGGGAGAAAAATCAAAAACAAAGAACTTGAAATCCCGTATAGTCTTCGATCCTTCGTCCCGAACTCGTACCACCGATTCGTAAGCTTCAAAACCTTTAAAAATCGCCCAAGAATGCTCCAAGATCGCCTCCTGATGTCTCCAATTCGTAATTAGGGTTAATGATTAAGTTTCTTGATTATTTATACCAAACCCTAATAATGTATGAGGAATCGTCGTTGTTTTGGTCAAAAATCAGACGAGGATGATGCAACCAAACTCTCTGTTACGGGGTATGATGCTTGAATTGGTAAACAACAATGAGGATCACTCAGAAATGAATTGCACAGGAGACACAAAGATTTATACGAGGAAAAAGCCCTTGATCAATGAATGATCTCCGGCATAAAAAACCTCGGGTGATGGAAACTACCGATCACCAACTCAAATTAAACAATAATCCTTTTACAACTTCGGATGATAGCGAGCTAAGTACAAGGATCACCATAGTGTATTGTGTAGAAATGTGTGAAAAAATGCTAAGTGTTTTGCCGAGAGCTGGTGAGTGTAGTTGTACGAGTGTGTGTAGCCAAAAATAGCCAAGTGTTCTAAAAATTAGCTCGCTACCCCCTTAAAATTAGAAAATATCTAGCTTAACTAACTGTCCGCATTTCGTGCCTTCTCCCCACGTTCTCCATAACGTTCACAATGGTCAAGCACGTGCAGAATTGAAGGGAATAAGCTCCAGGAATATCGCCATGACCAAGTCCAAGCCGGTACTCCTGCAAAACAATACCGAATTCAAAGTGAACAATCATTAGTATAAGGATCCTTAGGATGATCCATGATCCTGATCCTGAAGTACTTCTGAGGATCACTAATTGTCACAGAAGTAAGGATCACCAAACAGGATAACACTTGAGGATCACAGATCATTAAGAAATCCTCCCCTAACAATTGCCCCCAAAATATAAGGAGTAATATTGTAAATAAATGAGTTGTATTTTGTCGATCTTATCCGTAACAAACTAACGGATATATAGCCGTTAAGATCGAACTAGCTGTTGGAATCCTGACGTCACTGAGGTGACTTATCCTACAAAATCATCATTATAAATGGCAGTTAGAGATAAGAGCGAAAGGGCATTTAAATCCGAGCGTTTCCTCTTTAAATCCTCATCAGAAGACTTATTCAGGTATTCTCTTTTCCTTTTCTTCCTTCTCTTACTCTGCTTTTCTTTCTTTACAATCATCTCGTCAAAAATGATGCTCCGAAGCTCACCGGGCAAGGATCACAAGAAGAACAGCCCCTTAAAGACCCAAGGGATCATCAAAGATTCCGCAAAAGAACGCTGTTGTTTCACCGATCCACAAATTGATAGAATTCGCTATTGTTTCCCGGCGAACACCATTTTCAAATCCTTTGATCCCACTGCTTTGAGTGACTATATCTCTGAGACATGGGTAGCTTTTCCTGTTACCCCATTCACCATAGGATACACCTATCCTTTTCCAGCCTTTACCCAATCCTTTTTCTCTCTTACCTGCATCTCCTACATCCAGGCTATGCCGATGATCTGGAGGGTCTTGTATACCCTTGAAAGAATCATCGAGCAGGAAGGGATTGATCTAGGAATGTCGGAGTTGGCTGAGATGTATGACCTCACAACGTTTGGATCACACCGATATTTATTTAAACGAAAACCTGGTGAAGAACACCCCATTTTTAAAGCCACCAAGAACGATACAAACTGGAAACGACGCTTTTTCTTTGTCAGAAGAGACTCTATCCCAAACGGAAAGGATCTACCCAGGGAGTGGTCCACCCATGGTAGGACAGAGGATCCTGAGAAGGATCACCGGATAATCTTGCTCCTGTGATAAGATCACTAACCCCTTTTTGTTTTATATTATGCAGCTGTCACTGTTTCACACCTCATACCATCTCCTGGTACCAAGGATAGGCTTGCTGCTTTTAGAAGGCTCGGTCCTGAAACAAGATCATTCAAGACAATCACCCAGGATTCTCAAGAGGTATCCTCAGGCTCAGTCACCATGTCAAGTAAGTATCCTGTTTTTTGTATAGTTAAAGATTTAAATAAATAGTTAAATAGAGATAGGATAAGGATACTTATCTTGCTTTGAATGTGTAGGTGCCGGAAAAGCTTCCAAGCCTGCCTCCAAGCTCAGCATTGCCGTCCTTGACACTGTACGATCCAGCAAGAAGAAGACCACTGCCAGCCCTAGTGTCTCGATCCCCAAGGCACCCACTAAAGGAAGGGGTGGCAAGAAGAGGAAAAACTCTGAGATAGAGGATCTACAAGGCCTGCCACTGATCCGCCACCAGTTCCTTGAATACTTCAATGACGCGAGGATCACCAATTCTGCCTAGGTATCCTACTTATTTGAGGATCACCTGATCTTGAACTGCTTTGTCTTTTTTGCAGAAATTTGTTGAGATTGAAGATTACGTGGGGAGCGTTGAGGAGCTGGATAAGAAGATTGCTGACCTCCAACAAGTTGCAGTGCTCAAGGATCTTAAGATTGCTGATCTCGAAAAAGCCCTTCAAAACGCCAAGACTCAGACAGCTAAAATCTTGATCGACATTGACTACGAGAAGCATGAGCTCGTGGAAGGTGCAAAGGTCTCCGCTGCCATCACAATGTACAAGACAAAACTGAAGATGGCCCAGGAAGCTCAAGATCCTGACTTCGACAGAAGCAGCTGGGATCTTGAGGGCTGAAGGCGAGGTTAGCTGATCTGGAAGATGATGAAGAGGATGAGGAGGTTTTGGCGATCGAGGCTGGAGGCAGTGGGAAGGATCAGGTGAAGGATACCGAAACTGGAGGGGATGAAGATGCAGCGAAGGTGTAGGCTGCATGATTGGGCAATGATGGACATTTCTAGACATAGCCGGAGCCCAATTTTTTAAATTCGGTAGTAGTTTTTTTGTGGTTGTGCTGTTTTAAAACAATGATGGTCTGTATTTGAACAATAGTTTCTAGGGTTAAGGATCTAGGACCCTTTGAACAATAGGTAGGATTACAAATGGTGGAGGGATCCTCTGTTTGGGGGATGAAGCCATTGTGATCCTGCCGCCTTTGATTTCCTGCACTTGCTATAACCGCATAAACAATGGACACCCGTTGCCAACCCATGTGGACGGGCCACGTTTTGCTGGTAGAAACGTGGGTTGGCAATTTTGACAACCTTCGACGGTTAAACTTTTGTTAATAAAATAACTTTAATCTTTTTTGGCTTATTTTGTGTTGTTATCCTTGTTTGTCCTTTTAATTGTTTTGATATACACTTGTCTAAATAAGAAAAGTTGAACAAATTAGATAAAAAATATTTAGGATATGATCCAGGATCAAATATCCTATAGTTGAAAAATTCCAAAAAGTGGTATATTTTAAGGATCATGAGTTCAGTTGTCAAAGTACAAGGGTTATTCAAATAAACAATGAACAAAATCAAAATAGTTAAGGATCATACCTGGGGATCCAAGTTAGGATCGTAACCCTTAATACTATAACCAGGATAACCATAAGACAAACCTTAGTAAGAAGTAAGGATCAAGGATCCTTGGTTGTTTAACTTCGAAGACCTGAAATAGAACATAACTTGGGACTAAGCCAATATAAGATAAAAGTTAGCAACTGGGGACAAGCCCAAAGGATAACTGGGGACAAGCCCATGGATAACTGGGGACAAGCCCAAGGATCGTGTGTGAACTGGAGTATGGCCCCAACTGGCGACTATCCAAACTTAGTGGCATGAAAATGCCAAAACCTTAGCTAACGTGAAAACGTTAGAAACCTTAAGAATGGATGTATGGTACGTCTACCATTATACGTAGGATCCTAGGTATAGCCAGTACAATGGAATTATCAGCCCCTAAAACGAGTACTGGTCCCACTGCCATGAACTATACCAGGATCATCGTGCGCTACTGGCGGAACTGGGGTCAAGCCCAAATAACTGGGGTCAAGCCCAAGTAACTGGTTGCTTTTGTGGATAACTATCCTTTTGCTAAGAGTACCTGAACCTTCAAAACTCAGAATCACGTGAAAGGGGGATAAAGGATGCAGGATCCTTATCCTTATGTGAGAAATTAAGGAAATGAAATAGTTTGAGATTAGAATGTTACCAAAATGAGGATCATCTGTGCTCTAAGGATCCTTCAAGGATACTTATCATGTGAGGATCATGGATCCTTATCACATGAAGTATTTCTTCAAATGGACAGCATTCCAGGCTCTAGGTAGCAAAATCACCTTCCATTGTTAGCAATCGATATGCCCCGTTTCCTTCCTCAGCTTCAATCAAGTAAGGTCCTTCCCACTTTGGTGCCAACTTTCCATCAGCAGGATTGGTGGTATTTTGAAATGCTTTCCTCAACACCATATCACCAATTTGGAACTTCCTGATTCTTACATTTTTGTTGTAAGCACCAGCCATCCTTTGCTGATAACTGACCATCCTTATCCTTGCCAAATCCCTGATTTCTTCTATAGTATCCAGGTCTTGAACCAAGTTCTCATCATTTTCCTCAGGATCACGAATACTTGTTCTAGCAGTTGGAACCACCATTTCTGTAGGGATCACTGATTCTGCCCCAAATACCAAAGAGAATGGAGTTTGGCCTGTAGCATTTTTAGGAGTTGTCCTATCAGCCTAAAGCACATAAGGTAGTTCTTCTGCCCATTTCCCTTTCTTGGATCCAAGCTTCTTCTTCAAATTGTTGACGATGATCTTATTGGATGATTCTGCCTGACCATTAGCTTGTGGGTGGACTGGTGTTGATGTTATCATCTTAATCCCCCAGCTGTCACAAAAGTTAGTAGTTCTGCCCCCAATGAATTGGGAACCATCATCACATATAATTTCAGAAGGAATACCAAATCTAGTTATAATATTTCTTTTAATGAAAGATATAACTTCCTTTTCTCTGACTTGGGCAAAAGCTTCAGCCTCTATCCACTTGGAGAAGTAATCAGTCATTGCAAGCATGAACACTTTTCCACCAGGTGCCTTAGGGAGCTTACCAACTATATCCATACCCCATCTCATAAATGGCCAAGAGGAGGATATAGGATGCAAAAATTCAGCTGGTTGATGAAGGATATTGTTGTGTCTCTGACAAGGATCACATTTCTTAGCATACTCCACAGCATCTCTCTTCATAGTTGGCCAATAGTATCCTGTCCTCAGGATCCTTGAGAATAATGCCCTGCCCCCAGTGTGGTTTCCACAATCTCCTTCATGGAAGTCTTTTAAAACTTCTTGGATTTCAGGATCCTCAATGCATCTTAAGTATGGTCCTGCAAGAGATCGTTTATACAACATATTATTTAAAATTGTGAATTGAGATATCTTAATTTTGAAAGCCCTAGGGTTTTCTCCTGTAGGAATCTCTCCATGTTGTAAGTATCTCATGATTGGGAGGATCCATGATCCTGAATGAGATTGAGTATCCTCACTAGGGATAATTGTGGAATCCTCTCCTATTTCCATAACCACGTGATCCTCGATGGCAGGAGCCAGGATATGGATAATGGGGATACTTGTATCCTCCGGGATCTTCAAAGATGATCCTAGATTAGCCAATGCATCAGCTTCTGCATTTTCTTCCCTTGGTACATGTGTCAAACTAAAGGAAACAAAAGAGAGTGCCAATTCTTTGACTATCTCCAAATATTTGGTTAGCTTTTCACCTTTAACAGCATAGGATCCATTAAAGTGATTAGTGATTAACAAAGAATCTACATGTACCTCAAGATACCTGATCCTCATATGCTTAGCAATTTGCAAACCCGCTATCAAGGCTTCATATCCAGCCTCATTGTTAGTAGTTTGGAACTCACAAGCTATAGAGTGGGGTATTATGTCCCCCTGTGGCGATTTTAGTAGTATTCCAAGCCCTATTCCTTTGACATTTGAGGATCCATCAGTATAGAGTATCCAAGGATCCTTGGTCTCCTCTAGCTGTTGGACTTCTAATTCAGCTTCCTTTTGCAAATCACTACTGAAATCTGCCACAAAGTCAGCTAATGCTTGGGATTTAATGGCTGTCCTGGGCTCATATCTTATATCATATGCACTAAGCTTCACTGCCCACTTAGCCATCCTTCCTGACATTTCAGGTTTCCTGAGGACATTCTTAATTGGAAAATTAGTTTTGACAATAATGGCATGAGTTTCAAAATAATGTCTCAATTTAGTAGATGCCATAATTAATGCAAGGATAAGTTTTTCTAAGTGTGAATACCTGGATTCAGCATCAAGTAAACTCTTACTTACATAATAGAGAGGATGTTGTGTACCTTTGTGATCCTTAACAAGGACGGCACTTACTGCTTTTGAGGATACCGCAAGATATAAGGATAACACATCTCCTTTTTCTGGTTTCATCAAGGCCGGGGCCGAGGATAGGTAATCCTTAAGAGCTCTTAGGGCACTTTCATGCTTCTCAGTCCACTCGAATTTCTTGTTCTTCCTTAGGATATCATAGAATTCCCTGCACTTTTCTGAGGATTTGGATATGAATCTGTTTAAAGCTGCAATCCAGCCTGTTAACCTCTGAACATCCTTAGCATTGGCAGGGGACTTGATGTTCACTATAGCTTTGATTTGTTCTGGACTGGCTTCAATGCCTCTCTTTGTCACCATATATCCTAAGAATTTACCTGCTTTAACACCAAAGTGACATTTTGAAGGATTAAGCTTCATGTTATATTTGTCAAGGATATTGAATGCTTCCTCCAAGTCCCTTAGGTGATCCTCAGCCTTTTTGGATTTTACCACCATATCGTCTATGTAAACCTCCATAGTTTGTCCAATCTGATCCTTGAACATCATATTCACTAGCCTTTGATAAGTTGTGTGACAACTCGAAATTTAGAACCCTTCATTGTATCTCGATGTAACATGCTTGAACATATGTGACTAGTTAACTTGTCGGTTTAATGAATGATATAAGTAAATTTATGTGATTATGTGTTGTGCTTGTATGTATAGTATGTATATATGTATAAGTGAGCCGAGAACCATGAACCCGACTCGAGACCACTCGGTCTCGAGTGAACAGTTAACAGCGGTTGGGCCGCACCTCCTTAGTCCACCCGAAAGCCCATTAGGGTGCACCACCTTAGAACTAGTATATAACCCTTGTTGTTAGCCAAACTTGCCATTTTTGGGCAACCCACACACACTCTCCTACACACACACTCTCCCTTCCTCTCACCACACATCCTCCTTCTCTCATTATCTCGGATTCAAATCGGCAACACTAGGACCTTCGGTTCAAACTTGGAATCGGCATTCGGAAATTCACCCTTCATACCCTCTAGCCGGTTAGTGTCTCATCTAATTGTTTAATGACAAATACATGAGAAATTGTTGTTTACCTATGATAAAGATGTTTGCTTGATAGGAGATAGTTATTTGTTATCAAATGATGTTTATTTATCAAAGGATGTGCATGTTTTTGACAATTAAGTTGTGTGGAAATGAATGAGTGTATGCAAACATGTTCTTGAATAATCGGTTGATAATGCATGATGATGTTATGTGATAATCGGCTCTATGGGTTTGAATCCGAATGGTTTGGTTATGTTTAGGTATGAATGAGGAGGTTTGTGTTCATGAAATCGAATTGGCATATGTTGACGATAAATCTTATTTAAGTATGTTATTGCATTGATTGAATGTGCTAGATGTAGGAACCGATGATGTTATTAACTTGAGTTCATGCTAGGATAGATTTTATTAATGAAGCATGTTGTTAAAATGAAAACCCTAAGATCATGAACTATTTGAATGTATGATGAACAACATGAATGGGATATGAACATGTTATGCATATTTGAAATCTGATTGTTTGATCTATTTTGATTAGTAATTAGACAAGAAAACATGTTTGAGTATTGTGGTTGGATAGTACATCATATCATGAAATCGAAATTCTATTGGTTAGTACACTATGCAGAATCAGCAGGTGCTGGGAGTCGAGACCCCTGGTTTCGACTCGAGACCATCTAGAAGCCAGCTCGAGATCAGCGGTTGCGAGTCGAGAACCCCTAGTCTCGACTCGAGACCACAACTCCCTCACACAAGCAGCATAACTCGAGACCACGGTTGCGAGTCCGGTTGCGACTCGAGACCGTCTGGTCTCGACTAGTTCATGCATGACTCGAGACCTCCACGGTTGCGACTCGAGAACTCATAGGCTGTAACTCGAGATCCCTAGTCTCGACTCGAGACCATAACACCCGTACATAATGTTTGGACTTGCACACTGCTATGGGCCTAAGTAGTTGGGCCACACACTTAGACTTTGGTTGTTACGTGAATGTTACTGTGGAACTTGTTACGAACTGTTGTTGAACTGCCATGCTAGACATGTATGCCATGATCGTTACTTGTGTACAATACGTGTAGAACATACGTGCACTACTTGGATATGAATCTGACTTGAATGGTATCTATGTTAGGACGTAGTTGACCACTTACAACTTGATTGACCTTTCTGTGTATCTGCCGAGCAAACCAAGGTGAGTTCACACCCTCTACAAAGCATGGGATTCCCAGGGGTTGGGAATGGGGTTAAGGAACATGGATTCCTCGTCCTTTCTTGGGTAGGACAGTATTAATTCAGGAATGTAATTCCTCGTCCTCGTGGACAGATAACTCGTACTAGACCAAAACTCTATCATGAAGTCCCTCCTTTTTATATCGACTTAATCGCCGGGCCAATGGCGAGCGGGTCATTAGTTAGATAGCGCTATTTAGGTCTGACAAGCCTCACACCGTGCCGCAGAGGACGGGCGTGAACTAATGGATCTGGGCACGTCAATGATGATAGACATTGACAGTTCAGGGCACATAAACATGACTACAGTCAGCAGTCGATATGGTAACGAGTCTAGTGTATACATGGGGTAGCCCCCACGGCCGAAATGCCAGATAACTAACAAGGGGTAGCCCCCACGGCTGGATTGCCAGAGTAACCGGGAATAAACAAGTCACGTTTTTCAACTATGGGGTAACCCCCATGGCAGGATGCCAGATAAAGGGAACTGTTTTTGAAACAACTTAAAACGAACACCCAACTGTGAACTCACTCAACTTGTTGTTGACTCGTTACTACATGCTTTGCAGGTCAATAGGTACTTAGCTGGAGCTTGCATGGACGAGAGTCGTTGTGGGATATGGACAGCTGTGTGCCATGTTAAACTTTGAAACAATTAAACTTATGTTTTGGCTCTTAAACGTTATGCTTCCGCTTGCAACTTAAATCATGTTTTGTTGAACACCAATTGTATTGGTTGAACTTTTATAATTACTTGTTTGCTTGTTCAATATGATTGGTGGCTGGATCCTGGTCAGTCACGCCTCCAAGCGGTGGTATTCCGCAGGTGGATTTTGGGGGTGTGACAAGTTGTACCTGCATTTCTTAGTCCAAATGGCATAGCAATATAACAGTATATACCAGTTGGAGTCATAAAGGCTGTATCCTCTTGATCGGATGGTTCCATCTGAATTTGTTGAAATCCAGATGAAGCATCCATAAAAGTTAACAGTTCATGACCCGCAGTTGCATCCACCATGGAGTCAATGTGGGGTAATGGGAAAGGATCCTTGGGACATGCCTTATTTAAATCAGTGAAATCGACACATACCCTCCAGTTTCCGTTTTTCTTTTGAACAACAACCACATTGGCCAACCATCTTGGATACTTGACCTCTCTAATCATACCTGCTCGGAGTAATTTCTCTACCTCCTCCTGGATAATGGCATTTCTTTCTGGTGCAAATTTCCTCCTCTTTTGATGGATTGGTTTGAAGGACCTATCAATGCCAAGTTTGTGAGTGATTATATCTTTAGATATACCTGTCATGTCTTCGTGTATCCATGCAAAGGTAGTCTTTCTCCTTTTAAGGAAGGATATGAGGTCTTCCTTCATTTCGCCAAGGATCCCTGATCCTATATAAACTTTAGATTCAGGATCATCAGGATCCATAAGGATTTCCACTACATCCTGCTCTCTTGCCTCCAAGACATCCCTTGGAGGATGCTTTAATTGCTATTGCTCCCTTGACTTTGAGGCTGGTTTCATTGATGAGGTGTAGCAGTTCTTAGCTTCTTGCTGATCACTATCAATCTTCACTATTCCCCAAGGACTAGGAAGCTTCACGCATTGATGATAAGTGGATGGGACTGCCTTCATGTCATGTATCCAAGGCCTGCCAAGGATAACATTACAACAAGATAAACAGTCAATAACACAAAATTTTTGGTAAGAATGTAGGCCTTCGATATAGATTGGGAGTTTAATGTCCCCTAGAGTATTCTTAGTCTCGCCACTGAATCCCACGAGCACAGAGGATCTTGGTATGATATCAGATTCAGGAATATTCATCTTCTTGAGAACATCAAGCTGGATAATGTTCACAGAGCTTCCTCCATCTATAAGGATCCTGCGAACAAAATGGTTAGAAATAAAAAGAGTGATAACCAAACCATCGTGATGAGGATCCTGAATGTCAACACGATCATTCTCATCAAAAGTTATGACTTTTCCTTCGGAGACACTGGATGTTCGAATGGGTCTATCTCCATTATCCATCTTGGTTTCCTTTGCATGTCTTTTAGCTGCAGAGAAGGATATTCCACAAATGTCTGATCCTCCAGAAATAAAGTTTATAACTTGAGCATCTGCTGGAGGGGCTAGAGCTTTCTCTGGGATCCTTTTAGGATCCTGAGTCCTTGACTTCTTTCTCCCCAATAATTCTTTCAAGTGCCCCTTGCTCAACAAGTATCCAATTTCTTTTCTCAGTGCGATGCATTCTTCTGTGAGATGCCCAAAATCTTCATGATATGCACACCACTTTGACTTATCTTTGGTTGCAGCTGGTCTATCATTTTTCCTGGGCCATCTAGCTTTATCACCTAAATTCTGCATCGCAAGGATTAGTTCATTGTTATCAACAGAAAAACAATATTCAGAAATTGGAGGATAATCCTCATCATCCTCTTCTTGTTCAACAGCATGCACATTCTGGTTATCAGATTTGTTATAGGATCTGAACTTGTTGTTCTTGAATGAGGATCCTTGCTTCTCTTGATTTGAGGATCCTGCTAACCTCTCCTGGATCCTTTTGTCATCCTCTAGCCGGATGAACCTAAGGGCCCGGGTTCTTACCTCATCTAGATTCCTGCATGGTGTCATAACAAGATCATCATAGAATAATGAATCCCTAAGCAATCCCATTTTAAAGGCTTCAACAGCCGTAGCTATATCCAGGTTAGGAATATCTAAGGATTCTTTACTAAATTTAGTGATATAATCCCTTAATGATTCATTATGACCTTGGGTTATCCTATACAGATCACTAGTTAAACGCTCAAATTTTCTACTACAAGAAAACTGGTTATTAAATAGGTTAACTAGATTAGCAAACGAGGTAATAGAGTAAGGGGGAAGACTTAGCAGCCATTTAAGAGCCGATCCAGTAAGGGTGGATCCAAATCCCTTGCACAGACATGCTTCCTTTAACCTTTCAGGGATGGGATTGATCTCCATCCTTTCCCTGTACTGTGCTATGTGTTCTTCAGGATCTGTTGAACCGTCATACAACTTCATGGTAGGCACGTGGAACCTCTTGGGTATCTCAGCATCACAGATTGGTGGTGCAAAACGAGATGTCTTGTGGCTCCCATCTGCAATATCCGGGATAGGCTTGACCACTCCTGGGACACTTGATATCATATCCTTTAACTTTTGCAATTCTCTGGCCATGGCATGATTGATACCTGTATCCTGCATAAGGCCATGGTTAGTGGTATAAGAACTATTGAAAGTGTTACCTCCCATTAGGTTCAAATTAGGAAGAGCAGATGTGAATCCATATTGTTGGGGCTCTGGAATGACCGATGGACCAGTAGAAGCAATGGTCTGCATTGGAATAAAATCTCCCTGATGGATATCGGAACTCCCTGATTGCAAACTCCTTAAGGATCCCGAAATCTGGAAGGATCCATGAAACTGGGAGGATCCTTGAACCTGCGAGGATCCTGGGACGTAGGAAGATCCTTGAACCTGGGAGGATCCTTGAAACTGAGAGGATCCTTGAACCTGGGAGGATCCTGGAACATAGGAGGATCCTTGAACCTTGGAGGATCCTGGAACATAGGAGGATCCTTGAACCTGGGAGGATCCTGGAACATAGGAGGATCCTTGAACCTGGGAGGATCCTTGAAACTGAGAGGATCCTTGAACCTGGGAGGATCCTGGAACATAGGAGGATCCTTGAACCTGGGAGGATCCTGGAACATAGGAGGATCCTTGAACCTGGGAGGATCCTTGAAACGGCCAGAACCCTTGAATCTGCTGCGCTCCTGAGTATCCTCCTGAGCTTACGAAGGATCCTATATGCTGAGGATGGGATCCTGCTGGTTGGAAGTATGACCCTGAAGCCTGAGTCATTGCTGATGATCCGTAATGCACTCCTTTTGGTCCTCCCACATATTGAACGTCTGGAACCACTAAAGGCTGAGAAGTTATAACCGGAGTATCGAAATTCAAAGATCTGGGCATCAGTGGGGAATGATCCTCTGCCGATCTCTTCTGTTTCTTAATGTCTCCAATTTCTCTAAGAATCCTTTCATTGGTCTTATCCTGCTGCTGTATATGCTCCTTCATCTGCAAAATCGGAGTAAACAAGTCACTAGTAGTGGGAGTATAAGAAGGTGGAGGTTTTGAGAAAATGGGAGTTGGTTTCTTCTCGGCATTTTTCTGAGGTCCAGAAGGTGGTGGAGGCAAAGGTTGAATGCCCTAGGATGAATTGACTACAGACTCGCACTGGAGGCGTTCTTTGATGATGAAGCCATCTGCTTGGATGTAACGAACCGAAATGATCACAAAAATGATTATTTCTTAGGAATGAAGCACCAATTGCCCCACGGTGGGCGCCAAACTGTTTTGGTCAAAAATCAGACGAGGATGATGCAACCAAACTCTCTGTTATGGGGTATGATGCTTGAATTGGTAAACAACAATGAGGATCACTCAGAAATGAATTGCACAGGAGACACAAAGATTTATACGAGGAAAAAAGCCCTTGATCAATGAATGATCTCCGGCATAAAAAACCTCGGGTGATGGAAACTACCGATCACCAACTCAAATTAAACAATAATCCTTTTACAACTTCGGATGATTGCGAGCTAGGTACAAGGATCACTATAGTGTATTGTGTAGAAATGTGTGAAAAAATGCTAAGTGTTTTGCCGAGAGCTGGTGAGTGTAGTTGTACGAGTGTGTGTAGCCAAAAATAGCCAAGTGTTCTAAAAATTAGCTCGCTACCCCCTTAAAATTAGAAAATATCTAGCTTAACTAACTGTCCGCATTTCGTGCCTTCTCCCCACGTTCTCCATAACGTTCACAATGGTCAAGCACGTGCAGAATTGAAGGGAATAAGCTCCAGGAATATCGCCATGACCAAGTCCAAGCCGGTACTCCTGCAAAACAATACCGAATTCAAAGTGAACAATCATTAGTATAAGGATCCTTAGGATGATCCATGATCCTGATCCTGAAGTACTTCTGAGGATCACTAATTGTCACAGAAGTAAGGATCACCAAACAGGATAACACTTGAGGATCACAGATCATTAAGAAATCCTCCCCTAACAGCCGTAATAATACCCAGTCGCGTCGCGCGACGGGTAACTCCTCATTCAGTCGCGTGGCGCGACAGTACAAAGATCCAGAAATTGTTATTTTAATGGTGGCGGCACGCCACCATGATGTTGCTTTCTCGTGGTGCGACGTGAGTGCACAAAATGAACAGACTTGCACGAAAATTTCCCAGCTTCAATTCTAAAAAACTTCAAAATAATTCTAACTCTTTTTCCACTTTGTTCCAGGACTTGGTATTTCAGCATTGTAGCTCGTTTTCACTTTACTTTCAGCAATATTCAGTATCAAGACCTGAAAAACTAAAATTTATCAATAACACGCACATTCTAACTAAAATGGAACTAAAAAGAACGCAAAACTATACAAACTATACACGAATAAAGGATGTATTTTACAATACATCAAATATCCCCACACTTACTCTTTTTTCGTCATCGAAAAAGAATTATGCAACGGAATCATAGATGAATAATCACTCGGGACAAAAGCATATGTATATTTTATTAGAACCAAGACTTGCGTTAGCCGCGATTGCGAATATACTTATCCCCTTAAACCCAAATCCAGTCTCAAGCCCTTATCATGTGAATTTAATTTAAGTGCGGTCAGTCTACCTAGGGCCTCACGCTAAGATCTACGGTCCATCTACTCCCGCCTCAAGCTTATAGAACTAAAGGGACGATCACTAGATCAGTTCCTAACCGTTTTATATCAAAACCACGAGAATTTAGAATCAAATTGTTTCTTTTTCCATTTTTTTGCCATTTTTTTTCTTTTTTTTTCACTGAGCTTAGACATTGTTTTCCCTAACTAAGAGGCAATCCGGCTATAGAGTCGCTATCCCCAACTCGGATTACTTAGGCGTCGGTACTTTTTCTTTTCTTTGCAAGGTCGATTTCACACATTCTAGAGGTAATCCGGTTGTAAAGTCACTATCCCCAACCCAGACTGCATAGAACTGTGCTACTTTGATTTAGTTTCTAGCTCATTTGTTTCCCCTTTTTTTAACGAAAAATTCTACCGGTTTTAACTTATTACGGTGTCCCTTATACTCTTATTGGCAGTTTTGATTTTCCATATTTCCCATATGAAAACCCACTAGCAAACCGACAATTTAAGGTAATATTAACTCAAAGGGACCTAAAACCAAACCCGGGCCTATCCACACATCCCTAACTAGACGCAAGCTCGATTTATTTTAATCTCTTATTATTATTATTCGAACCCGAGTAAAAATCCATCTTTTCTATCATTTTCCGCTTTATTTATGCAAACTCCTTTATTCAAAAGACAATTTTCTGATTTTTCAATTTTTTTTGGATTTTTCAAATTTTTAATTTTTTTGTGAATTTTCATAGTTATGACTCGATTATTTACATGTATCCCATCCCCACACTTAGAGATTGCATTGTCCCTAATGCAAGAGCGGAAATGCGACTCAACAACTACCTAAGAAACTAGAAACGAATGACTAAAGACGAGATAAATAAATAAATAAATACAACAACAAAAAGGGAAACGACTTAGCTGCATATGTGAGACTATCCAAGTGCCAGTCGTTTCCACATAAGCCCTCTAGTTCGATACGCGCTCAGCAAACAACTCCTATTCTCGGACACGCGAACGAAAGCGGCTAAACAATCAACCTATCAATCATCAACACAAACTAGCAAAACCTATCATAATATATATATCGTCAAACGATCATCAGTTTCAACATCAACCAACCCAACCTCCCTAACCATCCTGTTCACAGTGTATCAATATCAGTACAGACCAACGAATAAGGATAAAAAACAACATAAAAGAAAAATAATCAAACAAAAGATATAGTAGTCAGCTGCTGCTTCTGCATCCCCATGCCATCCCCACACTAGTCCTCATCACTGTCCTCCTCTTCACCACCTGCACCAGCACTACTCTCACCAAATACACGGAATGGAGGATCCGGATCAAACCCCGCACCAGCACCAGCCGGGCCACCCTGCTGCCTCGGCTGAAAGAAGTCTGGGATCCTCATGCTATGTGTAGTCATCATGTACCTGAGAGCATCCCCCTACCTCTCCTGACCTGTCAAAATAAGGTGCTCCAGCCTGTCAAATCTCTGCTCCACATAGCCAGAGAGTGACTATAAAGTGAGAGGCTCAGGTGGAGGCTGCCTCCTAGGATACTGCTGTGCTGGTAGCTCGTGTCTCTGCGGTGGCCGCAGTCTGTGTGTAGGATCAACCTGAAGCATCACATCCTCTGCTGGATGTCCCTCTGGCGGCTGCACCTGCAGGCCCTTCCTGATCGGCTCCCAGCCAGTGGGCTCAGTCCAAGACACTATGCCTGCCTGCTGTAACTCTCTAATCCTAAATGTCACTGTCTTGGGCCCCTCATGTAGAAATTTGGGGACATACTTAGTGAACACCCCCAAATTTTGTGCTATCCGAGTAATGTAGGGGCCCATATCCAAACCAGCCCGAGGACCACCTCGACGAGCTCTACTAAAAGAATCTGCTAAGACCGTAGCCAGATTCATCTCCCTATTCTCCACTCTACACATCAAGATAAACAACTCTATCCAAATCGCCTTATTCTCCCCAGATTTCTTACCCGCCAGTGTAGTAGACAAAATCTTCAACACATACTTGTAAATCGGGTTACGAACCAAAGTGATCAGGTTCGTAGTAGTGAACGGGTGGTCAGAAATTGTGCTCCAGAAATTCCTCAGCTGAGTCGCACTAACACCATAATCCCTAGGCTGAGAATAAGCACCCCTCAAACTAGAAACAAACTCCGGCCGCTTCAATACCTCCTCAGTATAAAACCCCGAAACTATGGCAAACCTCGCCATGTTCATCTCATAAACCTGCCTCCCCAAAATGAACGACACAGCTATGTCGTTATCAAACTTTCCCTCCTTATGCATCCAAGTGCTATGAAACTCTAGCACCAGCTCCTCATACTAAGGTTGTATACACTCCAACGCATCTGTCAATCTCAGACCCAAAAGGTTCAACACCTCCTGCTTCGAGCCTATTTCACTCAACCACAACCAGTCTATAACCCTGTGCTGATGCAAATCAGTATTCTTCAGTTTATCATATTTGTTCCATTTTGGTGTACTCGGCTCGAATTTCAGTATCGGGTGATCAGCTCTATGAGTTTTCCTATCCATAATAAAATTATAAGACGACTGATACTCGATCTTTCTCAACTTAGGATCATTGGCAGCTATCAGAATGATCGGGGTCTCCTGTGGGACCGGGTCTTGCTGGGGTGGATCCTGTTGCGGTGCTGACTGACCCGCACCTGTTTTGCGGGACCTACCTCTGAGAGAACTGCTCGCCATATCTGCAAAACAAATATCCACAAGGCAAAACAGGCAAACAATCAGTAATAACAAACTATTTTTGGTATTTTTAATTTTTTTAATTTTTTTTGAATTTTTAACTTTTTATATTTTTTCTGGATTTTTTTAAAAAAAATTCGAAAAAGAAAGAATAGCCGTATAGCATTTCATTCGCGGCTAATTCTGAAACAAGCGGGTTACCTTTTACAATTGCTAAGTGATAGTTAAACTCGCCCGAATGGAGATTGAGTACGAGCGAGCTTAAACCACTTGTACATGCAAGTAAACCCAAAAACAACCAACTACGACTCAAACTCTACTAAAACGACACAAAGACACTAAACTTGGCATTACCCCCCCCCCCCCGGCACTTTAATTGTCCGTAATTAAAACGAGTGCCTAAACAATGACATTGAAGTCCAACATTGCATAAATTCATTTGCTTTTTAGTTTTAAAATCAAAATTTTAGCGATTGAAAAAGTCCGCCTAGTTAAAGGAGGGTTTTTCGTGTGCAAAAATTCCATTTTAATGCCCAAGGTTTAAACTTCACGTGTCAACATATGCCATAACAACCAATCCTAAATCAAAACATGTAATATCCCATACCGAGCCAGCCATATGTCGACATTAAATGACCAAACCAAGCCCTTGCCGCAACCGTCATTCTACCAAAAACATGATCTTAAAACATACCAAGGACTACCATGAACTAAATGGGCTTATTATGCAGCCGACAAAACTGACCCGAGCAACTAACCTCTAAAATCACTCATGACAACTCGACTAGTACTCAATAAAAGACCGACAAGACTTCAACCGGACCCGAACAAAGACTCTACACAACTGACATAACTAACCTAAAAACTCAAACAATGATTCTAATCACGAACCCAAAGAGAATAATGCAGAACACGTACCTAAGGTGTCGATTTGTTGCAAGAAAAACAAAATTTTTCGCTAACTTGTGGGTCCCAAATTGGAGAGGTATGGCGGACGGATGGTGAAAATTGTTAGGGGGTTTTGTTCGGTGAATAAAACCGATCACGTGGGTGGTTTCAGGGTGGAAAATGGTGGTGGGACGGTGTGGATATGGTGGGTGTAAAGGTTTTCGGCAATGGGGTTTTGGGGAAGAAGGGTTGAGTGTTTTGTGGCTGGCTGCTGAAAAGAAAGGGTTTTAAACGACATTTAATTTCATCGCGTCGTGCCAAAGTAAAAGAGTTTAGCCGTGGCGTAGTGCCACGGCATGGGTCAACTGAAGGGGGGGTCAAGTGATGGGGGTTCAGGGCTGTTTTTGCGACCCTAGGGGTCGCATGACGCGACAGGTTGAGTGTTTTAGGGTGGCGCGACGCCACAGCCCTTTTTGGACAGAATGTTGCGTAAATTTGTGAGTTTTATGCCTTAGAAAATTTTCTAACTCTTACCAAACCTTCCCCAAACCATCCCAAATTTTTTCTAAGTGTTGGGACTTACCTGGAACGTCTTTTTCTTCGCAAATTCAGCTCTTCAATGGTACGTTTCCTGCAAAATTTCTCAAACACACAAAACACAAAAAACTACGAGAAATACGAAAAATAACGAAAATTACAAACTGTACAAACTCTACACTTGGGATTTCATCCCAAAACACTAATTGGCGGCTTTAGATGGGATTTCAAGAGGAGTTTCCTCCATCTCATCCTTGTTTATCGCTCCTCCAATGTAATGCTTCAAACGATGGCCATTCACCTTCCAACTACGGCCATCCGTCTCATCCATGATCTCCACCGCTCCATGCGGAAACACATAGTGAACCATATAAGGTCCCGACCACTTCGATTTCAACTTACCCGCAAATAACTTCAATCGGAAGTTGTAAAGAAGCACTTTATCACCTTTACTAAACTCATTCACTTTCCTTAGCTTTCTATCATGTAGAACCTTCGTTTTTTCCTTGATGCCCAACGATCGAGCATAGGCCGTATCCCTAAGCTCCTCAAGCTCATGGATTTGAAAGAACCGCTTCCTAGCGGCTTCGGTCGTGTCAAGATTAACGGTTTTTTAATGCCCAAAGTGCTCTATGCTCTAACTCTACGGGAAGGTGAGAAGCTTTTCCATAGACGATCATGAATGGTGTGGTTCCTAAAGGCGTCTTGTAGGCGGTTCTAAATGCCCACAATGCATCGTCTAGCTTATTGGACCAATCCTTCCTATTCTTGCCGACTATTTTCTCTAAGATTCGTTTGATACCGCGATTCGCATTCTCAACTTGTCCACTTGTTTGTGGATGATATGCGGTAGACAAACAATGAGTGACTCCATACCGTGCAAGCAATTTTTCCATCAATGCGTTGCAAAAGTGAGTGCCACGGTCACTAATTAAGGCTTTAGGAGTCCCGAATCGGGAGAAGAGCTTCTTAAGAAATTTCAAAACTACTCGGGCTTCGTTTGTGGGAAGAGCTTGTGCCTCAACCCATTTAGACACGTAGTCAATTGCCACGAGTATGTAACAGTTTCCTTTGGAGTTGGGAAAGGGTCCCATGAACTCAATGCCCCAAACGTTAAAAACCTCTACTACTTGTATAAGGTTTTGAGGCATCTCATCTTTGGCAGAAATATTGCCGGTTCGTTGACACGCATCACATGTCTTTACGAACTCAACGGCATCTCTAAGTACGGTAGGCCAATAAAAGCCACAATCAAATACCTTTTGAGCGGTGTATGTGCTCCATGGTGTCCTCCCGTGAAGCCTTCATGCACATGTTTTATGATATTCCACCCCTCCTCTCTCAACACACAACGTCTAAGAATCCTATCTCCCCCTATCCTAAAGAGAAAAGGATCGTCCCAAACATACTTTCTTGACTCACTAATGAACTTCCTACGTTGTTGTGTGGTCATTCCTCTCACCATATTGCCACTAGAAAGATAGTTAGCTAAATCACAAAAACCATGGTAATCCTTCTTCCTCGGCCTCAACAAACTCTATAGACTCGTGAGGGAACGTGTCTCCAATCTCCTCCTCACGAATCACTTCTCTCTTGGGGTCCTCTAGACGTGATAGATGATCGGCCGCCACGTTTTCGGCCCCTCTCTTGTCCCTAATCTCAATATCGAATTCGCTAAGCAAAAGAATCCATCGAATGAGTCGGGGTTTAGCGTCTTTCTTTTGGAAAAGAAAGCGCAACGCGGAATGATCGGTGAAGACTATAGTCTTAGATAGAACAAGGTATGAGCGGAATTTGTCAAAAGCGAAAACTACGGCTAAAAGCTCTTTCTACGTGGTAGTGTAGTTTTCTTGAGCATCATTGAGCATTTTGCTCGCGTAGTATATAGGGTGGAAGTGCTTGTCCTTTCCTTATCCTAGTACCGCTCCAACGACATAGTCACTTGCATCGCACATTAGCTCAAACGGTAAGCTCCAGTCGGGCGAGATAAGAATAGGTGCACTCACAAGTTGTTCCTTCAAGAAGTTGAAGGCCTTAAGACAGTCCTCGTCATAGACGAATGGAACATCTTTCTCTAGCAAACGGGTCATGGGGTGGGTAATTTTTGAGAAATCCCTAATAAAACGTCTATAGAAGCCCGCATGCCCTAGAAAACTCCTAATCGACTTAACACTCGTGGGAGGAGGTAACCTACTAATGGTATCTATTTTCACACGATCTACCTCAATACCATCTCTAGAGATCTTATGCCCTAACACAATACCTTATGTCACCATGAAGTGACATTTCTCCCAGTTTAGCATAAGCTTCGTCTCCACGCACCGCTTCAACATCTTCTCTAAGTTCCTCAAACGAGCTACCATACACTGAAAAATCATCCATGAAAACCTCCATGGAAGTTTCTATCATGTCCTGAAATATGGCAACCATGAAACGCTGAAAGGTAGACGGAGCGTTACACAGCCCAAATGGCATGCGTCGGTACGCATAAGTGCCATAGGGGCATGTGAAGGTGGTCTTATCCTGATCCTCCGGTGCTATGGGGATCTGGAAGTACCCGGAAAAGCCGTCAAGAAAACAATAGAATTGTTGACCGGCGAGACGCTCTAACATTTGATCGATGAATGGCAATGGGAAGTGGTCTTTTCGGGTAGCATCATTCAACTTTCGGTAGTCGATGCACACGCGCCACCCCGTGACCGTACGTGAAGGGATAAGCTCATTCTTCGAATTCATGACAACGGACATCCCTCCCTTCTTAGGGACAACCTGTGTGGGACTAACCCAAGGGGAATCGGAAATGGGATAGATCATCCCGGCATCTAGGAGTTTAAGAACCTCCTTCTTCACAACGTCTTGCATGTTGGGGTTGAGCCGCCTTTGGGGTTGCACCACCGGTTTATAATCATCCTCCATGAGTATCTGGTGGGTACAATAGTGTAACAATCCTAAATAAACCGACACCCTCGAAGATTTTTCCGACACCCTAATATATTTTAGAATGTCCCAATATGTCCCAAAATACACCCCATACGAGAAAACGAGCCCCAAATATATTAAATAGTATTAAAAATAATTAAAAAACTGAATTTTTAAGCTAAGGCGGGCCACGTAAGACCCACCCCAACTTTCACGCGGGCCGCGTGAACTTAAAAGGGTGGCACGGCCCTGGGCCTCCACGTGGCCCAACACATGTCGAGCCTAGTTGCTGATCCGGATGGGCTACGCTTTGACCTGAGGTCAACACGGGCCACGTAAGCCTTAGCTTTCCTTTACACGGGCCGTGTGAAGACCAGAATCAGGCACTATAAGTAGATGACCTCGGATCTTCAGTATGATCGTTCAAATTCAAAATCTTTCTCTCAATTCTGAATTAAAGGGATTATAGTTGGGTATTATATGTTATGGGTGAAATTCTGAGCCCATATCCTGAGAAATATCTTGAATTATATCTTGGTTATATGATGTCTGTTCACATCCGGGATGCTGATTCAGGATATTGGTAACATCCTGAATGGTATCCTCAGGATCACTAACGGATTATGTGCAGGTACGTGGGTTAGAAGCTAGCAACGTTCACAAGGAATCATTTCGCGGGAGACTCAGTCCAAGTCGTTCAAATAAAGACGTTGAAGCCGCATTACTCGGTCTACAACGTTTACAATGGAATATTCGGAGCATCCCATATTTATAGGAATTTTCGTTTGTAATTCGTTACTATAAATAGGTGGGTATATCAGATCGAATAGGACATCACATCAACACTCACTACACTCTTACACTCGCTCTCTAGCAATTTTCACTTTCGCACAAAAGCATTGTAACACTTAGCGATCTGGTCAATATCCTGCACTGTATCCTGAAGTTTAAAGCAATAAGAAGAACAAGGCAGTTGCGATTGTCAGCTCCCGAGGTTTTATGACGGCGATCTAGATTGATCAAGGGCTTTCCTCGTATATCTCGTGTCACCCCCTTTACTTTTTGCTCATTGTTTGATCATAGATACAGCTCAATATCCTGAGGCGTATCCTGAATACTGTTTTTCCAAACAATTTAACCAGCATATTTTCTACACACTTCTTAGCACACTACCTCACTTAACTAATTTGATCACTTAATTGCTTCGGTAATTTTTGACCAAAACAATTTGGCGCCCACCGTGGGGTAAGTGGTGCACTCTTTACTAAATTTTTTTGTGAAATCGCTAATCGGTTTTCTGTTTTCAAAACTTTTTGCCACATTGTTTACAATGGCCTCAAGATCAAACATGAGCTCCTCCACTGTGTCTGCTACAACTTCTGCTACTACTGGTCTGGTGCTTCCACCACCTCCTCCAAGGATGCAATCTTCTTCACAACCTCAGGATATTATCCCTACTCGGAGTATTCAGGGATCTGCTCCGATTTTAGCTTCTAATGATGAAATTCTAACCTTATTTTGAAGTGTGCAGGAACAAATGAGGCAGCAACAGGAAACAAACCAAATGCTGTTGAGGGAAATACAACTCCTGAAATCCGGCTCGAGCAGATCTGCCGAGGATATCGTCACTCCACTACAACCCAGAACTTTGAACTTCAGTTCGGCTGTGTACACTGAGGATAATAGAGGGAATATTATGCCCAGCCTTCCTCAGAATCATACTCCTGAAATACCCTCCTCGGTCAGGATGTCAACCATGAGGAGCTCAGGATATGCTTCAGGATATGGGCAGAATCCTCAGATAGGTTATGTGTCAAATAATAATAATACTCATGCCGCTAACAATAGTGGATCTTTGCAGGATACAGGTGTAACATCAGCATTTACTAGGGAGCTTCAGAAGTTGAAAGACATGATATCCAGCGTGCCTGGAGTGGTCCAGCCAATCCCGGAAGTGTCCCAAGACAACCACAGGATATCTCGCTTTGCATATCCTATCTGTGATGCTGAGATTCCAAAGAGATTTCAAACCCCCAACATGAAGCTTTATGATGGAACTACGGATCCTGAAGAGCATATTGCCCAGTATAGGGAAAGGATGGAGATTAACCCCATCCCCCCGGAGCTCAAGGAAGCTTGCTTATGCAAGGGTTTGGGTTCTACCTTAACAGGATCAGCCTTGAAATGGCTCCTAAATGTTCCTCCTCATTCGATTACATCATTTGCTCACCTAGTAAATTTATTTAATAGTCGGTTTTCTTGTAGTAGAAGCTTTGAAAACCTAACAAGTGACCTCTACAGGGTAACACAGGGGCCTCAAGAATCCCTAAGGGATTATGTGAACAAGTTCAGTCGGGAATCTTTGGACATTCCGCATCTTGATGTTGCAACAGCTGTGCAGGCTTTCAAGATGGGGCTGCAAAAAGATTCTCAATTTTACCAAGACCTTGTAATGAACCCATGCAGGAACTTGGATGAAGCTCGAAACAGGGCCCTAAGATATATTCGATTGGAGGATGACAGAAAGATGCAAGAGAGGATGAACTCATCCAACACCTATGAGACAACTAACAGGAAGTCAGAATCCTCATTTAAGCCATATCGCCCTAAGCCATATGGTAGAAATGAAAATAAGAAAGTGAACGCTATCGAAGACGAGGATCCTGAAGAATATCCTGAATTATCTGAATATTGCTTCTCTGTTAACATTCCTGAATTGATGTATGCCATGCAGGGTTTAGGAGACAAGGCTAGGTGGCCTCGAAAAAATCAACAAAAAGCCGATTGGAAAGATAAGTCAAAATGGTGTGCCTTCCACGAAGATTTTGGACATGTAACTGAGGATTGCATTGCTCTAAGGAAAGAAATAAGCTATCTTCTAAGTAAGGGATATCTGAAAGATCTCTTAGGAAGAAAGAAGAATAAGGGTCAGGATACTGAGAAGGATCCTGAGCGAGCAGCGTCACCTCCCGCGGATGCCAAGATAATCAACTTTATTTCAGGAGGATCTGACATTTGTGGGACTTCGTATTCGGGGGCAAAGAGACATGCAAAAGAAGCTAAGGCCGAAAGGGGAGACAAACCTGTCAGGATGATGACCCTCACAACTGACAAAGTGATCACATTTGATGCTGATGACAGGGATACTGTCCAGGATCCTCACCATGATGCTCTGGTAATAACATTATATGTGGTTAATCATTTTGTGCGCAGGATATTGGTTGATAATGGCAGCTCCGTCAACATAATCCAACTAGAGACTCTGAAGAGAATGAATGTATCTCCAATGGATATCACTTCGAAGTCCACCGTGCTTGTTGGATTCAGTGGAGAGGCTAGAAACACAGTGGGAGAGATAAAGTTACCAGTATATGTTGAAGGAGTCAACTCGATACAACGTTTCTGTGTGATGGATTCTCTATCCTGCTATAACATCATATTGGGAAGACCATGGATTCACGATATGAAGGCTGTGCCATCAACATATCACCAATGCATCAAGATCCCTACCCCTTGGGGAGTTGTCAAGGTTGAAAGTGATCAGCAGGAGGCGAAAGAATGCTACTCATCCTCGATGAAATCCTCAACCAAGCCTAGTACAGCATAGCAATTAAAGATGCGGGCCCAGGATATCGTGGAGGATTCCGAGCAGGATGTGAAGAAAATTATCCTGGATCAGGATAATCCTGATATCTCGGTGCTCGTAGTAACCAATATCCCTCAAGATATTGATGAGCAGTTAACTAACTTTTTGAAATGCAGGATGTCAACGTTTGCATGGAAGCATGAGGATATGACAGGTATATCCAAAGACATTATTACTCACAAGCTTGGAATTGACAGATCATTCAAGCCTGTTCAGCAAAAAAGAAGGAAATTCGCTCCCGAGCGGAATACGATTATTCAAGAGGAAGTTGAAAGATTGTTGAAGTCCAGGATGATCAGAGAAGTCAAGTTTCCAAGATGGCTAGCAAACGTAGTCGTGGTACAGAAGAAAAATGGGAAATGGAGAGTCTGTGTAGACTACACAGACCTGAACAAGGCTTGTCCTAAAGACCCATTTCCTCTTCCTCACATTGATGCAATGGTGGATGCTACTACCGGGCATGAAATGTTGACCTTCATGGACGCATCCTCAGGATTCCAGCAGATTCAAATGGAGCCTTCTGACCAGGAGGATACTGCCTTCATGACACCAACAGGTATTTATTGTTATACGGCTATGCCTTTTGGTTTGAAAAATGCAGGTGCAACATACCAGAGATTGGTAAACATGATGTTCAAAGACAAGCTGGGGGACACCATGGAGGTATACATTGACGATATGGTGGTAAAATCAAGGAAAGCTCAGGATCACCTCCAGGATATTAAAGGAGCATTTGATATCCTGGATCAATATAATATGAAGCTAAATCCTGCTAAGTGTCATTTCGGAGTGGGGGCAGGAAAATTTCTAGGATATATGGTGACCAAAAGAGGAATAGAGGCGAACCCGGAGCAGATTAAAGCCATCTTGGATATTAAATCACCCTCAAATATGAAGGATGTCCAACGATTAACAGGGCGAGTGGCAGCATTAAACAGATTTATTTCAAGATCCTCAGAGAAATGCAAAGAGTTTTATGATATCCTGAAGAAGAACAAGAAATTCGAATGGGGTGAGAAGCATGAAGCAGCCCTGCAGGATTTGAAGAAATATCTTTCAACTGCACCTCTACTGATGAAGCCTGAAGATGGTGAACCACTATCCCTATACCTCGCAGTATCAGGGAATGTTGTAAGTGTCATCCTTATAAAGGATCATGAAGGTCAGCAATATCCTGTTTATTATGTTAGTAAAAGTTTGTTAAATGCTGAAACTAGGTATTCTCATTTAGAAAAGTTGATACTAGCATTAGTTATGGCATTAACGAAGCTTAGACATTACTTTGAGACATATAGGATTCATGTTAAAACAAATTATCCTGTCAAAAATGTGCTTAGGAAACCAGAGATGTCAGGCAGGATGGCCAAGTGGTCAGTAAAATTGAGTGCTTATGATTTAGTATATGAACCTAGAAATGCCATAAAGTCTCAGGCTTTAGCTGACTTTGTGGCTGATTTCAGTAGTGACATTCAGGATGAGGTAGACCTAGAAGTCCAACAGTTAGGAGAATCCTCAGGATCCTGGACATTATATACTGATGGTGCATCTAATGTAAGAGGAGTATGATTGGGAATACTACTAAAATCGCCACAGGGGGACATATTACCCCAGGCTATTAGGTGTGAATTCCCTGCTACTAATAATGAAGCAGAGTATGAGGCTTTAATTGCAGGATTAGAGTTGGCTAAGAATATGAGTATCAAGAATTTGCAAGTATATGTTGACTCCTTGTTAATTACTAACCATTTTAATGGATCCTATGCAGTTAAGGGTGAGAAATTAATCGAATATCTCGATATTCTCAAAAAATTAGCAGGATATTTCGATGTTTTTACACTTGAACAGGTACCAAGGGAGGATAATGCTGAAGCAGATGCCTTAGCAAATTTGGGATCATCGATCACGATACCGGAAGGGACCCAAATACCAATATTACATATCTTATATCCTGCAACGAATCTTCAGGGTAAAGAAGTAGCGGGTATTCAGGATCCTGGAGCAGAGTATCCTGAAAATGATCCTAAATCCTGGACGGCTCCAATCATGAGATATCTCAAGGAAGGACATATCTCCGGAGATGAAAATCCTAAGGCATTTAGGATGAAGGTATCACGATTCACTATTATAAATAATGTTTTATACAAGAAATCTCTTGCAGGACCGTATTTGAGGTGCTTGGAGGGTCTTGAAGCCAAAGAAGTACTTCAGGATATACATGAAGGGGATTGTGGTAACCACACTGGGGGAAAGTCATTGTTCTCCAAAGTATTAAGGACAGGATATTATTGGCCAACGATGAGGAAAGATGCTGCAGAATATGCTCGAAGGTGTGATGCATGTCAAAGGCATAGTAACATACTACATCAACCAGCTGAACCACTATATCCTGTAGCTTCCCCTTGGCCATTCATGAAATGGGGGATGGATATAGTAGGGAAGTTACCAAAAGCTCCGGGAGGAAAAGTCTTTATGCTAGCAATGCCGGATTATTTCTCTAAGTGGGTTGAAGCTGAAGCATTTGTTCAAGTTAGAGACCAAGAAGTAGTATCCTTCATAAAGAGGAATATCCTGACCAGGTTTGGGGTACCAGCTGAAATCATTTATGATAATGGGTCCCAGTTTATAAGCAAGAGAACTACTGACTTTTGCAAGAGTTGGGGAATCAAAATGATCACGTCTACTCTGGTACATCCTCAAGCGAATGGACAAGCTGAATCCTCGAACAAGATAATTGTTAATAACTTAAAGAAGAGACTTGGAGTCAAAAAAGGAAGATAGGCAGAAGATTTACCCTTTGTTTTGTGGGATGATAGGACAACGGTAAAGAATGCAACAGGCCAAACCCCATTTTCCTTGGTATTTGGAGCAGAAGCAATGATTCCAACGGAAATGGCGATACCTACTGCAAGATCTATCCTACAGGATCCTGAACAGAATCCTGAAGCCTTATGTCAAGATTTGTATACTATAGATGAAAAAAGGGATGCAGCAAGGCTAAGGATGGCAGCATATCAACAAAGAATATCCAGAGCATATAACAAGAATATAAGGACTATGAGATTTCGAGTTGGTGATTGGGTGCTAAGAAAGACTTTTCAAAATACCACTAATCCTGTCGATGGGAAGGACCAAAATGGGAAGGACCATATGAAGTTGAGTCAAAAGCAGGGAAAGGAGCATATAGACTCAAGAATATGGAAGGGGATATGCTACCGAGATCCTGGAATGCAATACACTTAAAGCCCTATTTCAAGTAAGAATAGAATTTAATTTCTATCTCAGAATGGTATGTATTCTATCTCTTTTAAATATATTTGTGTATTATCTTGAACCCAATACTGACTTAAGCATCGAAGGGGTTTTAGCCAGGCTAACACCCACCTTAGTTTACAGTTGTTTTGCAGCATATGTTTCAGGATATAGCTCCAGGATATGCACTCAGGATAAGTCAAAAGATTAGAGGATTGGCCCCCTCTCTCACGTTTAAGGGATCTTCATCCCTTCAAAGGTTTAAAGGTATTCACCTTTCTTTCGAATTGGGTTTAAACACCTCTCCTGGAGCGCAAGTTATCTAGGTATAGTTCAAGGTAGCGGGACCAGTTCATGTAAAAGTGGCTGACAATTTCGTTACTGTTGGCTATATCCTGGATCCTGAAGGTATATGAGGATTGATCACCCTCTCTCACGAAAGGGTATTTTCATACTCTCTAAGGTTTAAAGGTTTTCACCTTTCTAAGATTTGGAGTTTATACACTCTCGCCTGTAGCGCATGAAACTCAGGATTTATCCCTAGGATATCAGGGTTTATCCCCAGGATATTAAGGGTTTATCCCCAGTATGCTAAGGATTCATTTCAGAATATCAAGGGTTTTGCCTCAAGGTGTTCGGAATTTATTCAAGCCAAAGTATGAATACATTTGCATTTATGTGTCATACACAGGGGACATACATTACACTATTCAAAGGTTGGATCCAAGTTTGTAAGTGTGCACTGGGGACATTCCTAAGGTAGAAGATTGGAATTGACTCTCTAAGAGTCTTTGGTATGATCTCTCCTTTTTTCAAATGATTTAAGTCTTCTAAGTTATATGACAATATCCTGACCAGGACATCTCTTAGAATACTTGTCAGGATATTTTCAGAATGTGTTCCCATAATATTCCAAAAAATGTTCAAACAAAACAGTTTTCATAAGTAAAATTTGTGCACTAATAACAACAATAAAGTCAAAAGAGAAGTTATATTATTAACATACCAAAAGATGTGCTCATAGTTTCACCTCAAAACAAGGCCCATCCACTAAGAGCACTAATAGTTCCTTACCATATTTACCCAACCGTTGAAGGTTTCATCTCAAACCGAGACCCATCCACCTCCAACTGTTGTATTGTTCAAAAAGCATGCGGGAAATGTAAATTGTTCAGGTGCAAAAAAGTAAAGTGCGGAAAAAGTAAATTGTTTTGGGATTACAGACCAACATTCAAATTCAAAAAGGTGGGCTTCGGCCTTGGCACGTATATCCATCATTGCCCACCTGAATGCCCTCACACAGCGGCATCTTCTCCAACCTTCTCTGCCTTCTCAGCTTCAGCATCCTGAGCAGCATCCTCACCAGCATCCATCCCAGCATCCGCTCCAGCATCCTTCTTATCTCCAGCCTTGTCCACCACCTCTGCTAACTTAGAGGATTCTCCGGCTTCAGTAAGAAGTGGCACAGCTTTGCCCCCAAGCTCCTTTAGCTTGGCCACCCAGGATTCAACCGGCCAGGATGGGCAAACAAGGCCTGTCTCCTTGGCCTCGTAGGCCATTTTGATGCGAGCTTGCAGTAGGGAGATGATAGAAGAGGCTTTGATTCCTTCCCGAAATTAAACCATGGCCTGCTCGTGATCCATTTGGACAGTGGCAAGTTTGAGCTCAGCATCTTGGGTGACCTTCTTCAGCATGCCCTCGTAGTGCCGGGACTTTGCTTCAGCGATGGCACCTTGGTCAGCAACGGTGCTTTCGAGCTGTTTAATCCTGGCTTCGTGGAGTACAACAGTACCACAGGCATCATTGTACAGGTGGAGCAAATGCTGGAGGCCCTGCACATTAAATTCAAGATGTGTAGCAGGATATTACCTTGTTGAGGAAGGATGTCATTGGCTCTAAGGAGTCAGAAAAGCTGAGTTCATCATAGGAGAACCCTTCTGGACCTGGAGCACTGACTTCAGGACCTTTCCTCTTTTTTGTTGTGGAAGCACGAGTCCTCGGGTTAGACTTGGGAGCTGGGAGCGGCTTGGAGCTGGTGGCAGCAGGGGTCTCTTTCTTGACCATGACTGGAGTAGGATAGCTGTCAAGTTCGTCGAGGTCTAGATAGACTGGAACCTTGCTGGAGTCTGCATACAGGGAGTAAAAATTTCTCCTAAGTATTTCAAATAAAGACATGTATGTACAGAATATTTTGCAGGATTCTTACCAAACATGTTTGCACTAGAAAGAGGACTTGGAGATGGCGGAGACGGGTTGAAACTTCTTTCAGCCTCTGGAAGGAGTCTAATGGCGTCAATCCTTTTCTTTGAATCAGCAAGGGGAGGAGCAATCTTCCTAAAGTCAGCTGTGTACACAACAGAAAAAATAAAGTTGATCAGTTCAGGATATGTAACAGGATAAGAGGCAGGATCATCCTTAAACCCTAAATCCTACCCTTTTTCAACCATTGCACCGGATATTCCGTTCCACCAGGGATTGAGTCTCTTTTAACAAAGAAGAACTTAGATTGCCAATTATCCTCGTTCCTGGTGGCAGGAAGTATCAGCGGGTCGCCGGAAGTGGAATAAAACAAAAATCTACATGATTCGTGGCATCTAAGCTTGTAAGCTAGGGAGATCATGAACAGAAAGATCAGGGATGTGGTTTTTCTTGATCTGATCAAGAACGGACAGAACATGCCAAAGCATTGGCATTGTTTGACTAAAGGAGATTTTGGTAATGTTGAAGAATTCCGTGATGAAGTCTGGAAAGGGGAACTGTAACCCTAAAGTGAAGGGAAAGGCACTAAAGCACAACCACTCATTGGAGACCATATCCGACCGGATTTCCCGGTCGAACGGCCGGAATACTGTTCCTTCCGGAAAGATACCGGAGGATTTGAGAGCTGCCAAGTGGGCACTATCAAAAGAGCATATCTCGTTCTCCGGTTCTTGGAGAAGATTCTGCTGGATAAATGTGGGAGTTGAATCACCGGAACTAGATCTCGTCTGTCTCGGCATTTGATCGCTTGAATTTTTGACCGGAGAAGGAGAATGAAGATAAAGATGGAGATTAGAGAGAGAATGTTACCTTTTTCCTTATCGATAGTGATTAAAAAAGAGATGGGGATGAGAAGATATAGGGTGCAATGAGTAAATATAGGCTGAGTAGTTGCAAACGGTCACATCATGGGTCTTATCTCTTAATTATCTCGATCTCCGTGAAAAATGTAACCGTTAGTGGTGAGGATACTAAACGGTAACATTTTTGGGGACAATTGTTATAGGTGAAATTCTGAGCCCATATCCTGAGAAATATCTTGAATTATATCTTGGTTATATGATGTCTGTTCACATCCGGGATGCTGATTCAGGATATTGGTAACATCCTGGATGGTATCCTCAGGATCACTAACGGATTATGTGCAGGTACGTGGGTTAGAAGCTAGCAACGTTCACAAGGAATCATTTCGCGGGAGACTCGGTCCAAGTCGTTCAAATAAAGACGTTGAAGCCGCATTACTCGGTCTACAACGTTTACAATGGAATATTCGGAGCATCCCATATTTATAGGAATTTTTGTTTGTAATTCATTACTATAAATAGGTGGGTATATCAGATCGAATAGGACATCACATCAACACTCACTACACTCTTACACTCGCTCTCTAGCAATTTTCACTTTCGCACAAAAGCATTGTAACACTTAGCGATCTGGTCAATATCCTGCACTGTATCCTGAAGTTTAAAGCAATAAGAAGAACAAGGCAGTTGCGATTGTCAGCTCCCGAGGTTTTATGTCGGCGATCTAGATTGATCAAGGGCATTCCTCGTATATCTCGTGTCACCCCCTTTACTTTTTGCTCATTGTTTGATCATAGATACAGCTCAATATCCTGAGCCGTATCCTGAATACTGTTTTTCCAAACAACTTAACCAGCATATTTTCTACACACTTCTTAGCACACTACCTCACTTAACTAATTTGATCACTTAATTGCTTCGGTAATTTTTGACCAAAACATTATACCCCCCCTAATTAGCGAAGTTCTGCTCCGTTGTAAGTATCGTAACCCCTGGATACGTATTAGATACTCTGCCCAATTGATCTAGGGTTCCGTAAGGCTGTCGTGGTTCTGCCCGACGTAGTCGTTGGAATGCCGTCTCGGGGAGGGTATTACTATTGTTAAAATGGGTTATTATACTAACGCGTGTACATTTGTGTAAATTATAGATAATTCTCAGGAAACCCTTACGGAAAATCTAAGACAGCAATGTGAGTTTATCCACTTTTTGTAAACCTATTTTGTGAACTATTTATACAAAACCTTAAATATTTTTCCATGCGAATCACAGTTATTGAGTATTTGTAAGAATGCAATTATCATGAGTATGTTGGGGTTTTTTATACAAAATTTGTTACCACCTGGTCAACGAGTAACATTTCCACAAGTCGGGTTCGATAGTACCATGGATGCTAATTGATATGTCTTGGAAACAAATATAATTGTGGGATCGCCCTCAATACTGTACACTGGGTTTTTATTAAACTTGATTAAACTGGGATTCACTCACCAGTATTTCCCACTGACAAATGTTTTTAAAACGTGTTTCAGGTAACAAACTATGAAAGCCAAATAGAAGCCAGCTGGACAGCACTGAAGGCTTGGAAAAGTTGCAATAAAGTTACCTAAAAAGAAATAGATGTTTTTCTTAAATAAAATATGATTTATTCCTATGAAAATGTGTGTAATGCAAACCTGGGTTTTATCCCATGTATTTAATACTATGACAATGTGGTATTTTACTCTGATCATATATTTCCTAACTACGGTCCTGATGAAAAATTCCGCTGCCAAATTAGACAATACGCGATACCACCGAAACTGGCTCGCGGCCGCCCGTTCCCGGGGATGTGGGATCGGGGGTTGCGACAGAAGGTGGTATCAGAGCTAAGCCACTGATTCAGCCACATAAGTGTGTTGCTGACATCAAAATTCAATCTTTTAGGAAATAAATCATTGGAATACGTGCACAATTGTATTTAATTGTTATCTGTTATTTGACTATTTGTTAGTTTACAGTATGAGCGACCAAGGACCATCTGACGCGTACCGTCAATTGTCTTGTTCGCCTAGAAACGAAGGCACCTCCTCTTCTCAGCCTGCCCTCTCAGGGTACTCTGCTGATACGGAAGAAGGAATCTTTGTGTTTAAGGCTCGGTCAGAAGAGCCATTTCCTCAGAAAAAGAGGGGATGGTTCAGTTGAGGGGCACACGAGCGTAGGAAACGTATGAAAAAGTTACAAGACCAGAGAGTATTAGCAGCAGCCAAGAGAGAGACAGATGCCTATGCCCAGGATATGATCAATAGGGGTATAGCCAACATCCACATACTAGCAACCACTGCAGCTGACCCTAATTTGGATCAGATAATAGCACCCCAACCACAACCACCAATCCCTGACCAACCGATGGAGATAGAAAACCCTGAAAACCAAGTAGAGATGCATAACTTCAATCCAGAAGAAATCCCTAGGGTACCTGCACCAAACCCCCTAGACCCAAATTTCGAACCCTGGTGGGATGACGTTAGGGATTATATGCAACGTTACCCGATACATGAAGACACACCCATGCAAAACGTAGGAGCCTACCTAGGTTTGGACCCTTCAGATCCCTATTTCCACGATGAATACATTAGGGAAATTTTAGAAGATCCGTACCAATTCCAGGCACCTACACCCCCATATCAGGAACCCGCACCCCAGATTCCGAACCCAGTCCTAGAACCTGCACCCCCAATGAGTGCAGACAATGTACAAGAACTTAGGACATTTGGTGAGGAAATTTTAGAGAGTAGTGAAAGAATGCGACAGGTGGGAGAGAGACTCGTCTGGAAGTATGACGAGCGCAATATGGATTTTTGGATGAATCCATATCCATAGATGTGATGGTGGGAACGGTAATAGTAATAATAATAATAAAATAAAATATGTGTGTACGGATGCCTACTATTATTAGTGTAATTTTATTTCAGTCGGTATTGTAATTTTATTTCAGTACTGGTTTGTAATAGATGCCTAATAGATGAATAGAGTAAAGTCGCAATGATCGACGCTTTTGGCTAAATTGCGTGTCATGTGATTGACTATATTAAATATTATTTTGTGATATTAATATGGGGTAAATGTTTAAAATTCAGATGGCCGACGAAGAAAATCAAGGAAATCTGAATAACGATAACCAGAGTAACATTAACTTGGTTAATGAGAATCCGAGCGTCAATAATAATGGAAACGAAGTGGATAATAGTGCTATCCAACACATAGTGGCACAAGGAATTATAGATGCAATGCCATTTATTCTTCAAACTGTTCAGGAAGAAAATAATAAAAGTAAGCATAGCAGTAAGCGACCAATTGAACCAGAACACAGCGTGAACAATGGCCCTGTACTTCAAGCGCCCATTCCCAAAAGAAGAAGAACCATGCCTTATGGTTGTTCTTACAAAGAATTCTGGTCCTGTAAACCAATAGAATTCTCGGGCAACGAAGAACCTATTGCAGCTCTACGCTGGATAGAAAAGACTGAGGCTGTTCTAAAAATAAGCAAATGTGCTGAAGAAGATAAGATAATGTTTGCTTCTAATCTGTTTAAGAACTCAGCCTTAGAATGGTGGAACACTATCCTCCAGTCAAGAGGAAGTGATAGGGTATACAACATGGAATGGGAGGAATTAATAAATATGATAGAAAGGAAATTCTGCCCTCCCAATGAAAAAGAACAGATAGCAAATAAGTTTTTGAACTTAAGAATGACCGGGGTAGATAGTAAAGGGTATACAAAGTTATTCTTCGAATATGCTAGAATAGTACTAACCCTTGCATCACCAGAGCCGATATTGAACTCCCGTTATATCTAGGGATTAATTAGAGAGATTAGGCATGTAGTCAAGGCAGCTAGACCTCAAACTATAGAAGAAGCTGTAGAACTAGCCAATACCTTGACAGATGAGTTAACCCGTACTAGAGAAGAAGACCAGAGGAGAAACCTAGCCCAGAGGCTTACCCAAAAATTCCGTTCTGGAAATTACAACCGTAGGAATATGGGTTCTACCTCTGCACCATTTTGCAAGGTCTGCAAGAAAAAGCATTCGGGAAAATGCTCCACTCTTTGCAATTTCTGCAAGATGCCAGGACACAAGGAAGAAGATTGTAGGAGAAAATCCAGTAATGGACTATGCTACAACTGTGGAGAAAAAGGTCATATCAAGCCGAATTGTCCGAAATTGGCTCCAGCTGTGAACAACATGAAAACTAAAAATGCTAGAGCATTCGTTCTAACTGCAGATGAAGCCAAGATGATTCTAGACGTGATAGCTGGTACGTTTTTAGTTAATGATGTTTTTGCTAAAGTATTATTTGACTCTGGTGCAAACCAAAGTTTTATTAATACTTCATTTTGCAAATTTCTAAATCAGTCATTAACTAAACTACCACAAGAATGTCTAGTAGAGACAGCTAATGGAGAAACTGTTAGAATTTCTGAAATCTTGTAGGGAGCAAGAATAGAAATTTTAAATCAAAAGTTTATGGCAAACCTTTACCCCATGAATCTGGCAGGATTTGATATTGTTTTAAGAATGGATTGGTTAATAGCCAATAAAGCCAGTATTTTATGTGTTCAAAAACCAATCCTAGTAAATTCACCAAAAGGTCAAACAATCACTATTAAAGGAGATAGATCATCTAGATCCACGAAGTTCATCTCTGTGATTAAAACTGCAAGTTATATAAGAAAAGGATCTATAGTGTATTTGATTTCTATAATCACTAACACTAAAGGAAAAGAACTAAAAGACATTCCAGTAGTGTCTCAGTTTTCAGATGTATTTCCGGAAGAATTACCAGGACTACCGCCAGATAGAAAAGTTGAATTCAGAATTCACCTGCTACCAGGAACATCCCCGATTGCCAAAGCACCCTATCGTTTGGCACCAGCAGAGATGCAGGAACTGAAGAAACAGTTAGATGAATTATTAGAGAAGGGATTCATACAGCCAAGTTCGTCGCCATGGGGAGCGCCAATACTATTCGTTAAAAAGAAGGACGGATCAATGGGTATGTGCATTGACTACTGTGAATTGAACAAAGTCACAATTAAAAATCGGTACCCATTACCGAGAATCGATGATCTGTTCGATCAACTGCAAGGAGCTCGATTTTTCTCTAAAATCGATTTAAGGTCAGGATATCATCAATTAAAGGTACAGGAAGAGGATATTCCTAAAACCGCATTCAGAACAAGGTAATGTCATTATGAATTTACTGTCACGCCCTTTGGTTTAACCAATGCCCCAACTATGGACATGATGAACTGAATATGTAAGCCATATTTGGACAAATTCATAATTGTCTTTATAGATGATATTCTAATTTACTCTAAGAGTGAAGAGGAACATGCAAAGCATTTGCACGCACTTTAAGCCTATTAAGAAAGGAAAAGCTTTACGCTAAATTTTCAAAGTGCGAATTTTGGTTAAACTAAGTACAATTTCTTGGACATTTAGTTAATCATGAAGGAATTCACGTGGATCCCACAAAGATCGAGGCGATTACTAAATGGAAAACCCCTGAGTCACCAACCGAGGTTAGAAGTTTCTTAGGATTGGCCGGTTATTATAGAAGATTTATTCAAGATTTTTCTAGAATAGCCATTCCTTTAACTAAGTTAACCTGTAAATCCATTAAGTTTGAATGGAGACCAAAACAAGAAGAAGCATTTAGAATTCTTAAGCAAATACTAACCCATACACCCATACTAGCGTTACCAAAAGGAACGGAAGACTTTGTAGTCTATTGTGACGCTTCCAAATTAGGTTATGGATGTGTGTTGATGCAACGCCAAAAGGTTATAGCTTATGCATCTAGATAACTTAAGAATCATGAACAGAATTATTCAACCCATGATCTAGAGTTAGGAGCTATAATTTTTGCCCTTAAGATTTGGAGACATTATCTTTATGGTAGTAAGTTTACCATATTCACAGATCATAAGAGTTTAAGATATGTTTTCGGGCAAAAGGAGTTGAACATGAGACAAAGACGCTGGATGGAATTACTTAGTGATTATGATTGTGATATCCAGTATCATGAAGGAAAAGCAAATGTAGTTGTTGATGCTTTAAGCCGAAGGTATCATGAAAAGCCAAAAAGGGTACGTTCTCTTAAATTAAATCTACAAGTAGATTTAAATGATCAGATAAGAGAAGCACAAGAATCAGTAATTGAGGATGATACTGAAAAATTAAAGGGTATGCTAAAAGAATTAGAACAAGGAATAGATGGAATTTGGAGATTCCATAAGAAAAGAATGTGGATACCTAAATTAGGAAACCTACGTCATCGTATCTTAGAAGAAGCCCATAAGTCTAAATATACGATGCATCCTGGAAGTGATAAAATGTATCAGGATTTAAGAAAAAATTTCTGGTGGATAGGAATGAAAAAGGACATAGCAGCCTATGTTTCTAAATGTTTAACTTGTTCACAAGTTAAAGCTGAACACCAGAAACCCTCAGGTTTGTTACAACAACTAGAAATGCCAGTGTGGAAATGGGAATTAATAACAATGGATTTTGTTACTAAATTACCCAAAACAAGGAAAGGTAATGATACAATCTGGGTGATTGTAGATAGACTAACCAAGTCAGCTCATTTCCTACCAATGAAAGAAACCTAGAGTATGGAAGAGTTAGCTAAATTATATGTAAATGAAATCGTTTCATTACATGAAATACCTTTATCAATTGTTTCTGATAGGGATAGCCGATTTACCTCTCATTTTTGGTCAAGTTTCCAAAAGGCAATGGGAACCAAGTTAAATCTAAGCACAGCTTATCATCCTCAAACGGATGGACAAAGTGAAAGAACAATTCAGACAATGGAAGACATGCTTAGAGCTTGTGTAATTGATTTCGGAGGTAAATGAGACGATCACTTACCTTTAATAGAATTTTCTTATAATAATAGTTATCACACAAGTATAAATGCTGCACCATTCGAAGCACATTATGGACGAAAGTGTCGAACCCCAGTCTGTTGGGCAGAAATTGGGGAAAAGCAACTATCTGGACCTGAGATAGTGTAAGAAACAACCGACAAAATCATTCAAGTCAAGGAACGACTGAAAGCAGCACGCGATCGACAGAAAAGTTATGCCAATAACCGACGCAAACCATTGGAATTTCAAGCAGGAGATAAAGTATTGTTGAAAGTCTCTCCTTGGAAAGGAGTAGTAAGATTCATCAAAAGAGGAAAGCTAAGTCCCAGGTATATTGGACCTTTTAAGATTATTAAAAGAATAGGACCTGTAGCCTATCAGCTACAACTGCCAAAGGAAATGGCAGGAATACATGATGTGTTTCATGTGTCTAATCTCAAGAAAGGCTTAGCTGATAAATCACTAATAGTACCTCTTAAGGATATAGAGGTAAATGAACAACTCAAGTTTGTAGAAAAGCCTCTACAGATCGAAGACAGGAAAGTCAAGAACCTCAAGCATAAGAGACTAGTTCTGGTCAAAGTGAAGTGGGACTCCAAAAGAGGATCTGAGTACACATGGGAGCTTGAATCTGAAATACAAAGGAAATATCCACACTTGTTCCAGTAGATCTTGAGGACGAGCTCTAAAACAAGGTGGGGAGGATGTAACAATCCTAAATAAACCGACACCCTCGAATATTTTTCTGACACCCTAATATATTTTAGAATGTCCCAATATGTCCCAAAATACACCCCATACGAGAAAACGGGCCCCAAATATACTAAATAGTATTAAAAATAATTAAAAAACTGAATTTTTAAGCTGAGGCGGGCCGCGTAAGACCCACCCCAACTTTCACGCGGGCCGCGTGAACTTAAAAGGGTGGCACGGCCCTGGGCCACCACGTGGCCCAACACATGTCAAGCCTAGTTGCTGATCTGGATGGGCAACGCTTTGACCTGAGGTCAACGCGGGCCGCGTAAGCCTTAGCTTACCTTTACGCGGGCCGCGTGAAGACCAGAATCAGGCACTATAAGTAGATGGCCTCGGATCTTCAGTCTGATCGTTCAAATTTGAAATCTTTCTCTCAATTCTGAATTAAAGGCATTATAGTCGGGTATTATACCCCCCTAATTAGCGAAGTTCTGCTCCGTTGTAAGTATCGTAACCCCTGGATATGTATTAGATACGCTGCCCGATTGATCTAGGGTTCCGTAACGGCTGTCGTAGTTCTGCCCGACGTAGTCGTTGGAATGCCGTCTCGGGGAGGGTATTACTAATGTTAAAATGGGTTATTATACTAACGCGTGTACATTTGTGTAAATTATAGATAATTCTCAGGAAACCCTTACGGAAAATCTAAGATAGCAATGTGAGTTTATCCACTTTTTGTAAACCTATTTTGTGACCTATTTATATAAAACCTTAAATATTTTTCCATGCGAATCACAGTTATTGAGTATTTGTAAGAATACAATTATCATGAGTATGTTGGGGTTTTGTATACAAAATTTGTTACCACCTGGTCAAGGAGTAACATTTCCACAAGTCGGGTTCGATAGTACCATGGATGTTAATTGATATGTCTTGGAAACAAATATAATTGCGGGGTCGCCCTCAATACTGTACACTGGGTTTTTATTAAACTTGATTAAACTGGGATTCACTCACCAGTATTTCCCACTGACAAATGTTTTTTAAAACGCGTTTCAGGTAACAAACTAAGAAAGCCAAATAGAAGCCAGCTGGACAGCACTGAAGGCTTGGAAAAGGGGCAATAAAGTTACCTAAAAAGAAATAGATGTTTTTCTTAAATAAAATAGGATTTATTCCTATGAAAATGTGTGTAATGCAAACCTGGGTTTTATCCCATGTATTTAATACTATGAAAATGTGGTATTTTACTCTGATCATATATTTCCTAACTACGGCCCTGATGAAAAATTCCGCTGCCAAATTAGACAATACGCGATACCACCGAAACTGGCTCGCGGCCGCCCGTTCCCGGGGATGTGGGATCGGGGGTTACGACAAATAGGAAGGGCTTATGCCGTTGATGTCAGACAACCTCCAAGCGATGGCCTCTTTGTTGGCCCTCAATACCTCTAATAACCTCAACTTTTCTTCTTCCTCTAAAAGTGATGAGATGATAACGGGTAGCTCGGAACCCTCCTCTAAGAAGGCATACTTTAAATGAGATGGAAGTACCTTAAGCTCTAAGGGTGGGGGTTGGGTGGTGTCATCACTAACCGCTAAGACTTCGGGAATTAAAGGAATTCCCTCAACTTCAACTTCCTCTACCCTCTTCAACTCCTCTTCTACCTTCTCTCCTACCACTAGGTCCGCACCACTAATATAATCTAAGCAATGATCAACGCATGAGATGAACGAATTCAAGAAGTAGACGGAATGGCAAGGACCACTATAGTCATCCGAACCACTCAGGTGGTTCATGGAACGCTCTATCTCAAAGGTGACTCTCTCCTCACCGACCCTAAGGGTGATCTTACCATCATGGACGTCTATGAGTGCTTTAGCGGTACGTAGGAAAGGACGACCAAGGATAATGGGAACTCTCTCATCCGCTTCCATGTCGATAATGACGAAATCGGCGGGAAACACAAACTTGTCTACCTTAACTAGCAAATTCTCAACTATGCTGTCACACCCCAACCGATGGCGGAAACATCGGGGCATGGCACTGAGCGAAAAAGATTGTCCAGAAGTTTCCATAACAATTATCATTACCAATAAATTTAAAATAACATGTCCCGTACCATGTCTCAAAAGGTAACAAATTATTACAGACAAAATCTAGGCACATAGTTCTATTCCGACAACTCAGATTTCTAAATAGAGCAATTGTTTATCTGCTTCTAGAGACCCCTGATTCAATTTGTACAGACAACTATTTGTTGGCCTCTAGAGCCTTATTCTAGCCTCGATTTCCTAACAGATGTGCATCCTAGGCACCTGTCACATACGTTAAAATAAAGTCAATACATATAATGTAAAGGTGAGCATACAAGTTTGACAATAGCATATAGAGTTCGAAATTCGTTTACGCATAACCAGCACGTACACATAGTGAAATGAGGCATGTTAGTTATCGACATAGACCCATCGATACCAATGACTGCGGGTTGACTGCCTGAGGCAGTTCACAATACATGATTACCACCGTAATCCATGCAAGTAGTTGTCCTTAACAACCCTTGCGAACAGGTGCTGAGTCCAAACTATAGTACTATCGTTGCTAAGGCAGGTAGACAACATTCCATGTGTAAACATAACAAACAAGCATTCATAAGCCACGTATAACATGCATTAATGGTTAGCGTTCAAATAGTATTGAGTAGTGTGTTGATTGGGATTTGAATATTCGTAACGTATGTAACACCCAAAAGTGCGTAAAGCAAAAAGGGATCGAGTATACTCACAGCGATGATGGATTGAAGGGAGCGCTAGAGAGTAGGGTTAGCCTGATTAGAACGATAACATAACGATAAGTGACGCGTAAAACGATGCAAGGTGTAAGTGGCTCGGACAGTAACTCGGTCGGATTGGTAATCCGATCGGACAGTCCAATCGTGCGGATTGACAATCCGTTCGAATGGTCATCCGGTCGGACAGGTTGTCCGGTCAGATGACTATTCGAGTGGATTGTTTCTTCCTTTGATGTGTTTGTGTATGATGGCTTGTCCTTTGAAGTTTTCGTTGTAGCATTTTAAAAATATTGAAGTATCTCTACCTTTCAAGTCGATCGATCGGACGGTCTGTCGTGCGGACGACAATCCGCTCGGATGACTCATCCGGTCGGACGGAGACTCAAGTGGCAAGGTTACTTTGTGAGAGCAATCCACAGCAGGTTGTCACTCGGTCGGACAGGTTGTCCGGTCAGGTGGCATCCTTAGTGCATTGAACACGTTGAAAATTGTTTAAGTCCAAGTATCTCATGATAAAAAGAGTAATCCGACCGTAGGTAGTCCGATCGGATAGCAATTCATTCAATACTCAAACTTATATAAAGTTGGTTAAGTGTGGGACTCAAAGTGCAAGCCGCTCGGATGACCTAGTCGCTCGGATGACTTATCCGTTCGGATAAGTTGTCCGGTCGGATAGCACCCCGTGCTGGTCGTTCCGTTCGTCTTTCACTTGGCCGTTTTGATTGTTTGTTGCTTTTATCGAGACGTTTTGACAACGTGTTAACAACGGAATCCCCATCCTAACCCAAGTGACCCGATCAAACAGGAATCACCCTCGTTCGACCAGTTAACCAGTTCATGATGGTTGTTCTTGGTTAACCCGAAGTCGGTGGTCTCGTGAGTAGAATCTAGATCTTGAACTAGCACAACACTAAGAATGAGTAGGAGACTAGAACAAGGCCCGATTCTATCGGTTTTGAGTGCATTGAGTGTAAAATAGTTGAAAGAAAGTTAGAAACCATCTTTCAATCCTTTTCCACTATGATTATGCTTAGATCTCTACAAGATCTTTGTTTATTTGTGTGGAAATCGGTTGGATCCAAGTTGTTCTTGATGGATTGAAGCCAAAACATGAAGTTCTTCAAGAACACATGATGACGTCATCCTAGAACACCTCAAAACTAGTGATTTCATGGTTAAAAGTTAAGATTCAAAAGATAGAAAGGTGTAGGAGTGCGTGTAGATTAAGAAAGTACAAGATTTAGGACGAGATCTTACCGGGATTGAGAGAAATCGAAGAAAAGGTGAGGAGAGCTTGCTGTTCGGTCAGAGAGTTTCCAAAAGTAGAAAGAATGAAAGTGATATGGGTATTTATAGAGTTACCCAAAGAGGAAAGTGTGAGCCGGTCGGATGACACCTGGCACCGGATCAAGTGGCAGCCCGGTCGGATTGGCAATACGGCCGGATGGCACTTGGCTCGGGTGTTCGGCGCGATGATTTTTGAGTTTTCGATTGTAATTGCGAGCGATGCGATGCGATAGATTTTCCTAGCAAATTACTTTTAATCCCAACTATTCATATCTCGCACTGTCCCTTCTCCACTAATTATCATAGTTCGATTTCGATTGAGTTCGATTGCGTTTCGATTGCGTTTCGAGTTCGATTGCGTTTCGATTGATTCCCATATACATAAATTTACACATGCACAAGTAACACATAAGGCACACACACACGTATAACAATAACCAAAATGCGTAGTTCGGGTTGCGATTCGATTCGATGTCGATTTGGTTAGCATAGTTTGATTATCGTATAGTTAACTTTATCGCATTGTTACTTCCTATAGTTCACAGTCGTAAGTCGATTAGATAGCGAATAACATACGTCGATTATTGTAATTATTGACACTTACTCCACATAATACAACTAAAATAAACATATAAAAGAAACTCATTACTAGTCAATTCGAGCGAAATCGGTCGTTGACTTTGACCTTGACTTTGACTTTGACTCTGACTTCAAAAACACGGGGTGTTACAGCCTCCCCTTGTTTAGGGAATTTCGTCCCGAAATTAGGCCGAAGCCGTAACGAACAACTGCGGGTACTTCGCCTTCATGTCGCTTTCGAGTTCCCAAGTGAACTCTGTGCCTCGTTTGCCTTCCCATCGGACTTTCACAATAGGAATGCGCGAGCGTCTGAGCTGCTAGGTTTGGCGATCCATGATTTCGACAGGCTTTTCCACAAAGTGTAGTGTTCGTTCACTTGCAGATCCTCCAATGGAACATGTAAGTCGTGGTCGGCCAAGCACTTTCTGAGGTTTGAGACGTGGAAAGTCGAGTGGACGTTACTAAGTTCCTCCGGTAGTTCGAGTCTGTAGGCGACTTTTCCGATCCTTTCCAGAATCTTAAAAGGTCCAACATATCGAGGCGCGAGCTTTCCCTTCTTGCCGAATCGGACCACACCCTTCTAAGGTGATACCTTTAGGAGTACGTAGTCACCAACGTCAAATTCAAGGGGCTTGCGTCGCCTATCGGCATAACTTTTCTGTCGATTCCGAGCTTTCGTTAAATTTTCTCGAATTTGGAAAATTTTGTCTGTCGTTTCTTGCAATAGCTCGGGACCGGTTAATTGCGAATGACCAATCTCGTGCCATACAATAGGCGATCGACATCTTCTTCCGTATAAAGCCTCGAATGGTGCCATCTGAATGCTGGAATGATAACTGTTGTTATACGAGAATTCGACTAACGGCAGGTATTTATCCCAATTACCACCGAAGTCTATGACACACGAAGAGAGCATGTCTTCAAGAGTACGAATCGTTCTTTCAGTCTGTCCATCGGTTTGAGGGTGGAAAGCGGTACTTAGATTAAGCGATGTACCGAGTGCCGTTTAAAACGTTTCCCACGGTCGCGAGGTAAACCGAACATCACGGTCAGAGATGATGTCGCGAGGCGTACCATGATTACAAATGATCTCGTCGGTGTAGATTCGGGCTAATCGTTCTACCTTGTAGTCTTCCCGTATTGGCAAGAAGTGAGTGATTTGGTCAGATGGTCAACAACAACCCAAATGCTATCGTGACCTGATGACGTGTGCGGAAGCTTTGTTATGAAGTCCATAGCTATACTCTCCCACTTCCACATAGGGATCGGCGGTTGTTCGAGTAAGCTAGAGGGTCTTTGATGTTCCGCCTTGACTCTTGCACAAGTCAAGCACTTCCCAACGTAGAGAGCAATATCCCTTTTCATGCCCGGCCACCAGTACTTGTAGCGAAGATCCTGGTGCATTTTGTCGGCACTGGGATGAATAGAATACCGGGATTTATGGGCTTCGTCCATCAAAATCTGTCGCAAATCGGTCCGTTTAGTGATCCAAATTCGGTCCAGGAAATGGAATATCCCATTCGATTTACTCACAAGCTGGGCTCCATCGTGGTAGATTATTTCCTTCTTCAGGGTGCGTTCATTAAAACATGCATGCTGGGCTTCGCGTATGAGGGTTTCGAGATCGTATTGGGCTTGAACAGTTCGAGTGCTAAGCAGATAGCTCCGTCTGCTGAGCGCGTCGGCAACAACATTTTCTTTGCCTGGGTGATAACGAATCTCGCAGTCGTAATCGTTGAGAAGTTCTACCCATCGGCGTTGACGCATATTAAGTTCTTTCTGATTAAAGATATGTTGTAGGCTCCTATGATCGGTGAAGATCGTACACTTTGTACCATAAAGGTAGTGTCGCCAAATCTTTAACGCAAAAACAACTGCGCCTAGCTCAAGATCATGGGTTGTATAGTTCTTCTCGTGGATTTTGAGCTGACGAGATATGTAAGCTATAACCTTGTCCCACTGCATAAGGACACAACCAAGACCAAGGTTGGAAGCATCACAATAGACAATGAAATCATCGTTTTCGTCGAGCAATGTGAGAACGGGGGCATTGCAAAGCATGTGTTTGAGGGTTTGGAAAGCAGACTCTTGTTCAGTTCCCCAAACAAAAGGCTTGTCTTTATGCGTGAGAGCGGTAAGAGGCACAGCGATCTTTGAAAATCCTTCGATAAATCGTCGATAATAGCCCGCTAGTCCGAGAAAAGAACAGACTTCAGACAGGTTCTTAGGCGTAATCCAACTCTTAACGGCCTCAATCTTCGCAGGATCGACGTGAATACCTTGACTATTTACGATGTGACCCAGAAACTGAACCTCCTCCAACCAGAATTCACACTTGGAGAATTTGGCATAGAGTTGGTTCCCCTGGAGTAGCTCGAGAACCAAACATAGATGTTGCGCGTGTTCGGTTTTCAACTTGGAATAGATCAAGACATCGTCGATGAATACGATGACGAAACGGTCGAGATATGGCTTACACACGCGATTCATCAGATCCATGAAAACCGCGGGTGGTGCGTTGGTTAAACCAAAGGGTATAACAACGAATTCGTAATGGCCATATCGAGTGCGAAACGCGGTTTTGGGTATATCCTCCTCTTGAATGCGTAGTTGGTGATAGCCTGAACGTAGATCGATCTTCGAGAAGCACGTAGCACCTTGTAGCTGATCAAACAAATCGTCGATGTGGGGTAGGGGATAGCGGCTCTTGATAGTTAACTTATTCAGTTCCCGATAGTCGATGCACATCCTGAATGACCCATCCTTCTTTTTGACGAAAAGGACTGGCGCGTCCCAAGGATAGGTGCTCGGGCGAATGAAGCCTTTCTCAAGTAATTCCTGGAGTTGGTTTGAGAGTTCACGCATTTCGGATGGCGCGAGTCGGTAAGGAGCTTTGGCAATAGGGTTGGCTCCAGGAATGAGGTTGATACGAAAGTCGATATCACGACTTGGTGGTACTCCGGGAAGATCCTCAGGAAAAACGTTAGGAAATTCTCGAACCACAGGAACGTTGTTTACTTCCTTCTTCTCTTTCTTTACCTTCTCCGCTACTACAATATTAGCCAAGAAAGCTCTGTATTCCTTGCGGAGATACTTGCTAGCTTGGACACATGACATGAGCTTGAGACCCTTCGAAGCGGTTTCACCGTAGACGCACAATAGATCACCATTCACGAGCGAAAATCGAATCATCTTATCGTAGCACACCACTTCGGCATGGTTTTCGCGAAGAAAGTCCATGCCTACTATGACGTCAAAACTTTCGAGTTGCATCAGAATAAGGTCGATTGGGAAGATGTGATTGTTGAGTTCAAGAGTACAATCACGGAGAACAGAATTAATGGCGACAGTTCTTCCGGTAGCGACTTCAACATCGAACGTCGAGGAGAGATGGGAGCGCTTACGACTAAGGAGCTTCTCGAATTCGAACGACACAAAGCAATTATCGGCCCCAGTATCAAATAAACACGAAGCATAAATACCATTCACAAGGAACGTACCATTAACCACGTTGTTGTCGGCTTGGGCTTGGCGCACGTTGATGTTGAAAGTTCGTGCGCATGCTGCTTGTTGCTGTTACTGTTGGTGTTGCTGCTGCTGGGGCTCTTGTTTCATAACCCTGTTTGGGCACATGTTGGCGAAATGGTTAGGATCGCCACATGCGAAGCAGGCTCTGGCGTTGACCGTGGGTGCCGGAGGAGCTTTTTGACCCTGAGGGGCGGTGAGTAGAGCTTGATGAGCAGGAGCTTGTCGAGCACGGCAGTTGGTAATGAAATGGTCGCACATATTACAATGAGCACAAAAACGGCAAGCGATGGTAGTCGGGTGATGGTAGGTACAAGTAAGGCAAAGCGGGTGTGGCCCAGTGTATGCACGCTTGGCAAGTGGTGCATTTGCCACAGGCGCCACTACTTGACGCTGTTGGGCTGGTACAACTTGAATCGATGCAGCAGTGATCGCACAGTTCTTGTTGCTGGAGGTGTTCTTTCTCTTGTTCTTCCTCTTGTTGCTCGATGCGGTGGTGGTTTCAGCTGTTGGCGCGGCGGTGGTAGCTTGATGCAGGTGCTTCGAAGTTTTATCCCAGACACCAGCCTTGACCAGCTTGTCGTTGATTTCAGCGGCCAGTAGGTAAGACTCTTCGATCGTCTTAGTCTTAGCCGCTTGCATGAAATCTGCAACACAGTCAGGCAGGGCCCGGATATACTTCTTGATTGCCATGTCTGAAGTCTTGACTTGGTCAGGGCAGATGATGCTGAGCTGTTTGAAGCGAGCAGTGACAGCAGCATTTTCACCTTCCTTCTGCTTTATGTGCCAGAATTCATCTTCCAACTTTTGGCGCTCATGAGGAGGGCATAATTCTTCCAGCATGACCTCCTTGAGTTCGTCCCACGACAGACCGTAGGCTGCATCGTTTCCCCGCTTGTTTCTCTCAGCCGTCCACCAGTCTAATGCGCGGGACTGGAAGACGCCGGTAGCATTTAGAGTGCGGAGGTCGTCGGGGCAACCGCTCTGTCGCAGTGTGACCTCAATAGAATCAAACCATTGGAACAACGCTGTAGGGCCTTCCTCGCCAGTGAATTCCTTTAGCCCACAAGACTTGAATTGTTTAAAATTGAAAGGAGCTTTGGGGGAAGCTTTAGGAGCTTTAGTTCGCGAATCCTCAGATGATTTGCTGACGTTCTCGTAGACATCACTCACGGCTTTTGCTACTTGTTTAGCGATGATAGCAGCAAGACGTTTGTCTCTCTTTTCTTGACGAGAAATTGATGGGTGGCGGGATCCAGATGACATCGTCTGCAATAGACATCGTCACAGGACTCAACACAACGTATTCGAATCTCACCTCACACGTCTACTACTTACTAAAGCTTAGGAACACGCAATGTAGCATGTATCACATAAACACATAGGCACCTAAGCACAGATTCTTATAAACACAAAATCACATAAGCACGTAGAACACAAAATCACAGAAGCACATACGCATGTAATCACAGAGGCAGTTAGAATACAGAAATCTATCATTCAAAGTTCGCGAGCGTTCGAATATAGCGATCGCGTTTTAGTATATCGAGTAGCATAGTATAAGCGTATAACGTAGCATAAAGTCGTCCATAGCTTAGCGATTTGTCAGCGAATTGAGATAGAAATGCAGTGCGAGTCGTGCGTGTCGATCGAAGTGAAAGAGAAAATAGAGTAAATCTCCAAAATTTAAACACATAAACAGGTAACACACATACAAGCACATAAAATCGACGAATCATCAAAGGCGGCAGTTGCGGGCTCATAATCGAAACACATAAAAATCGAGGAATAGATCGTCTGCGGCTATTAGACATTGACTAACCAAAGTGGTTCGACTATTCACATGGACTTGTTGTGCACATTTGACCTTTAGGGCAGTGCCTTTGCCTCGATTCTTGGGCATTTGGCACGCATCCCGTTAGTCATTTCGTGACTTCAGGTCATTGGAGTCCGTCGAGACTTTGGTGAGAGTGTGTAAAATGGGTGGAACAAGTCGTCAAGGTTAGGGTTTCACCCCTAGCTTAACAACTTCGTCCCTGTTTTTAATAAAATAGAGGAGATTATTCATCAAAATACGGATTTCACTCCTGATTTGGCATAATTTTCCCTGTTTGTAGATAAAATGCGAATTGATTAAGCAACTTTAGTCGAGAGTTTGCAGTTTTCACACCTAATCTTGACTTAGTTGCTCCTTTGTAGTTGAAAATTCGAGTGCAGTGATAGTGTAGCATAAGCGAGAATAGGGAGAAATAGTGGTAAGCTCATACATAACCCCTAACGGATATGCACAAGTCGGTCTGTGGTTCCTAACTATAGACTAGGTCTCTAAGACATCGACCCGTACTAGGTCGTTTCTTGCCTAATTCCCTATAGTTATGGCTCTGATACCAATCTGTCACACCCCAACCGATGGCGGAAACATCGGGGCATGGCACTGAGCGAAACAGATTGTCCAGAAGTTTCCATAACAATTATCATTACCAATCAATTTAAAATAACATGTCCCATACCATGTCTCAAAAGGTAACAAATTATTACAGACAAAATCTACGCAAATAGTTCTATTCCGACAACTCAGATTTCTAAATAGAGCAATTGTTTATCTGCTTCTAGAGACCCCTGATTCAATTTGTACAGACAACTATTTGTTGGCCTCTAGAGCCTTATTCTAGCCTCGATTTCCTAGCAGATGTGCATCCTAGGCACCTATCACATACGTTAAAATAAAGTCAATACATATAATGTAAAGGTGAGCATACAAGTTTGATAATAGCATATAGAGTTCGAAATTCGTTTACGCATAACCAGCACGTACACATAGTGAAATGAGGCATGTTAGTTATCGACATAGACCCATCGATACCAATGACTGCGGGTTGACTGCCTGAGGCAGTTCACAATACATGATTACCACCGTAATCCATGCAAGTAGTTGTCCTTAACAACCCCTGCGAACAGATGCTGAGTCCAAACTATAGTACTATCGTTGCTAAGGCAGGTAGACAGCATTCCATGTGTAAACATAACAAACAAGCATTCATAAGCCACGTATAACATGCATTAATGGTTAGCGTTCAAATAGTATTGAGTAGTGTGTTGATTGTGATTTAAATATTCATAACGTATGTAACACCCAAAAGTGCGTAAAGCAAAAAGGGATCGAGTATACTCACAGCGATGATGGATTGAAGGGAGCGCTAGAGAGTAGGGTTAGCCTGATTAGAACGATAACATAACGATAAGTGACGCGTAAAACGATGCAAGGTGTAAGTGGCTCGGACAGTAACTCGGTCGGATTGGTAATCCGATCGGACAGTCCAATCGTGCGGATTGACAATCCGTTCGGATGGTCATCCGGTCGGACAGGTTGTCCGGTCGGATGACTATTCGAGTGGATTGTTTCTTCCTTTGATGTGTTTGTGTATGATGGCTTGTCCTTTGAAGTTTTCGTTGTAGCATTTTAAAAATATTGAAGTATCTCTACCTTTCAAGTCGGTCGATCGGACGGTCTGTCGTGCGGACGACAATCCGCTCGGATGACTCATCCGGTCGGACGGCGACTCAAGTGGCAAGGTTACTTTGTGAGAGCAATCCACAGCAGGTTGTCACTCGGTTGGACAGGTTGTCCGGTCGGGTGGCATCCTTATGTAACACCCTTATTATTATTTAACGATTTTCGTATAAATTACGAAGATAAACGGGTAATTAGAATTTCAAATACATTGAAATTACGGGTTTCATTAAACTTTCTTACAGAATTAAAACTATACAATATAACATGTGTGAGTTCGTCATTTAACATAACAATGATACATAGTTATCATTGCACCCCTTCCGGTATGCATTAAGACTTCATTTCGATTTACTTGGTCATCTTAGCGAAATCCGTCGCTTTTATTCGACCATGTCTTTTATTCTTTACGTGACCACCATTGGCGGCCTTATTAATTATGAGTGACGATTATCATCGTTATCCTTGCTTTACTACGACTAAAGTTAACAACTTTGATTATCTTTTTCGTGTGGGCAACACCTTTGTTTTTATGATCCGGCGGATCATCTATACTTTGGTTTTACTTGCCCATTTTGTTCACCATGGCCCTTTCATCCAAGATGACTTATTTTCGTGAATTTTCTTTTGATCGTTCATTTATATCATCGTTTACATTAATCCTTGTCCCTTCTCTCGGGCTCATTATCCTAATGTAATACGCTCCCGTCACCCGGCTGTGCGTTTACATTATCATCAACTATTTTGTTCATTTGTTTCATTTGGGTACTTTTTAATTTGTCCCATTCACCCCGTCCTTACTACATCGGATGTAAATGTGTCCGCTATAAAAAGTTCATGGTATCATATGCCACTACTTACTTGGCTAGAGTAAGCGATTAACACATGACACGCATGACCTTTTTATAGTTTTCACATCACGCCCTATGTAAGTAATGCCTCTATTTGTTTCTCTTGGAAACAATATCCCGAATACATTTTCTATTCGGGTTTTTCCAAGTTTTTAATCTACATATGCAACTTTCAATTTCTACATATTTGTTGCATATTACTATTTGTGCAATTAAATTTAAAATGTGCACCTGGTAATGCTTGCCCTAACGGGCTTCTCTTGCCATTAGCCTTGTTCGCGACCGTTACGCGATTTAGGTCCTTAATGAGCATACTCTTTGGATCGTTCCTCTGTCAAATCTGCGATTTGTTAAACTCTCGCTATCTTCATATGCGAGTGTCCTTCAACTAAAACATATACAACAGTTAGTAATTTCAACATTAAAGGATGCCCGTATTATAATACAAGGCTTTTCTACTATACGCATCAACGCGTGTAATTTCGTTGACTATATCTATTCTATATCGTTTTTAATGGTGTAACGTGTATTACACGATAACCATATGTGTTGTTCTCAACACATTAATCATACTAAACCATTGATATACATGTACTTACCGAATTTGCGATCAAGCCTCGAACCGAACACACTTTATTCTTTAACCATGAGCTCTGATTACCAACTTGTAACACCCTTATTATTATTTAACGATTTTCGTATAAATTACGAAGATAAACGGGTAATTAGAATTTCAAATACATTGAAATTACGGGTTTCATTAAACTTTCTTACAGAATTAAAACTATACAATATAACATGTGTGAGTTCGTCATTTAACATAACAACGATACATAGTGCGAAAGCTTATTTCTTGATCGTGTTCGGTTCTTCGTTGTGCTTGATCGTCCTCCGGTGCCAAAATTATACCTGAAACTCATAAAACATGAGTCGGATTAGTCATACGTAGTTTAAAACGTGCGTAAACGAGTCCGGGAAGCGAAACTGATTAAAATAAAATTTTTTCGCCAAAAACAGTGCCTGTCGCGCCACGCACCGGCTCCAGGTTGCTCCCTCGCGTGGCGCGAGGGAGACCGTTTTCCAGCAGCTCTGGAGCTGGGTCCTGCATTTTTCAGCAATACCAGTTTTTACGGAAACGGCCATAACTTCTTCGTTATTGATCCGTTTTACGCGATTCTTTTTCCTACGCGTCCGTAATTTAATTCTCCATCATATGGAGTTAAAATCCAACGTCCACCATAATAAATTTTGAGACTTCTAAGCCTTCGACTCGTTACCTTTTTACCGAATTTTAACCCGTTTATGCATTTTATCAAACAAACGTATTTGTTTGATCCTTATATCACATACACTTCTTCAAATAAATGTTATCTACCATTTTAGGTTCTAATCATAGGTTTATTACACAATTTAAACCCGTTTTCGCTCGTATGCTTATTTTGACCCGTTAAGGGTATTTAAGCACTTTCAAGCTTGAAATCGCTTTCATTCATTTCTAGCATCTTATTCCTACATTTCTTATCAAGTAATCTTCCACCACAGCTATATGTGCGTTGGATTTAATGTGGATATCTATATGTTCCGAGTTTTTACCCCTCGGATTATCATTTTACGGAAAAGACTCATATAAAGTCTTTTGACCCAAGAATTTACATCTTTCACTACCTATACTCATTCTAAGTATTTATTTAATCATAGAACTTGTTTCCGAACCACCTTTAAGGGTCGTTCGTTCGAATTAGCTTACAAAGGCAATTTGGTCAATTTTCATCCTTCTTTTACTACAAGGACCTTTAAATACTTGTTTGACTCAAAATCCGATCTTTTAACTATAATTCTTGTTTGTAAACCCATGTGCTTCTAAAACACTATAATCATAACTCAATTTATTCGGTTTACCTAAAAGATAACCGAATATCTATATTTTAACCTTGTCTAACTCTTATAGAACTCCAAATTCTACATGATGAGTTGTGTTATTATACATACCTGGCTCGGATCAATATATTGACCCGTTTCAATACCTTGCCTTAGTGGCTGCTAAGTGATAGCGCTGTAAACATCCACGTGCTATTTATTCCCTAAAATCATACAACTCGACAACCCATTAGTCGATATTGTCAAGGGTGATAATTTCACCTTTTGACCCGTTTGATCTAAATGACCAATTATATTAGCGAGATGACATTTATTACCACCTCGTATATATGACTCGCTCCGATTTACACCATGCGGTCACTTTACTTATAATTCCATTTCTTAAAACTTTTTGGCCTACTATGGCTTACGTCATAATTGTCTTTTTCGTAATTAACACGACAAAAGGATATTCTAAAATATATGACTAGTGTAAGATATACTTACCTTGCATCCGAATTATGCTTTTCCTCCATTCTTGATTTGTTTGACACGCTTCTTTCCCCAAGCTTTCACCTAGCTTGCCAAGCGTCAAACTATCATTGTAATTGTAAGATGGTTAGGTGAGTCATATTCATTTACGACTATTTCATCCTACGCTTCTTTTATCGAATTTATCATTTGATCATATACTTGGTCGGTTTGACCTTTTAAAGTCAATCGACTTATCAACTTATTCAATACACATTTGGTTTATTGAATTTCACTTAGGCATTTCATCCGAACTCTTAACGAAATCAAATTTTTACACACTAACTACTAGGTAACATGATTTCAAGCATCTATATCACGATCTTAACATCAATTCTTTTATATCATACAAAACCCATTTCGTGAGAAGTATGATCTTATACCCAAATTCATGGTTTAATCAAACACCTTCTATTCGCTATCATGCATGTTGATTCTAAGCATAGTTATATCATCAGTTTCATCATAACATTAAAACCCACTTACCTAAGTGTGTTAATTCATTCAATCATTCAATTCATAGCATGCTAAGTATGATTTTTACTTAGGGTTTTGTTCCTAAGCAAGTACGCATCACTAATCTAGCCATAGCTTCTCTAATCCATGCCTAATTTGCGATTAGGATGATTATCCAATCTTTACAACTTCACCAAATGTCAGGATTTTACATACCTTATGATCCCCTAGCTTGGGTGATAATTAATATACGTTCGTGCTTCAATTCGGGTCTTGAATTCTCCTTGATTTTGAGCAAATTAGTGAGTCTAGGGTTTGAAGGGAAGAACCCCTTCCCTGCTCTTGTGAAATCGTCGACCATCACACACATATGTGTGTGTTTTTGGTTTTTAATTTGTTTAATTAAAACATCTTTCTAAACTTGCCCCTTTTAGTCCCTTTAGTTCCAAGGTTTTATAAAGGGTTTATCTAATTCATGTTTTTCTTTATTGTACTAAAAACGCATAACCAACTAGGTTAATTATTTCCTAGTTATCTTAATGGGTTCGGGGAAATTACAACCCGTTTCATTTCAAGTCCCGTTATCTCGGGCCTTTTATATACTTTATTTTCTCAAAACTTTGATTCGTTTGTATTTAATATTCGGATTATTTAAAATCCAAATATTTACCGGGTTATTTTTACTACTAACGGTGCTTTACCCGTCTTTTAGTACTAACGGAGTTTGATTACCAAACCCGTTTTCGGGGTGTTACACCTTAGTTCATTGAACACGTTGAAAATTGTTTAAGTCCAAGTATCTCATGATACAAAGAGTAATCCGGTCGGGTAGGTAGTCAGATCGGATAGCAATTCGTTCAATACTCAAACTTATATAAAGTTGGTTAAGTGTGGGACTCAAAGTGCAAGCCGCTCGGATGACCTAGTCGCTCGGATGACTTATCCGTTCGGATAAGTTGTCCGGTCGGATAGCACCCCGTGCTGGTCGTTCCGTTCGTCTTTCACTTGGCTGTTTTGATTGTTTGTTGCTTTTATCGAGACGTTTTGACAACGTGTTAACCAACGGAATCCCCATCCTAACCCAAGTGACCCGATCAAACAGGAATCACCCTAGTTCGACCAGTTAACCGGTTCATGATGGTTGTTCTTGGTTAACCCGAAGTCGGTGGTCTCGTGAGTAGAATCCAGATCTTGAACTAGCACAACACTAAGAATGAGTAGGAGACTAAAACAAGGCCCGATTCTATCGGTTTTGAGTGCATTGAGTGTAAAAGAGTTGAAAGAAAGTTAGAAACCATCTTTCAATCCTTTTCCACTATGATTATGCTTAGATCTCTGCAAGATCTTTGTTTATTTGTGTGGAAATCGGTTGGATCCAAGTTGTTCTTGATGGATTGAAGCCAAAACATGAAGTTCTTCAAGAACACATGATGACGTCATCCTAGAACACCTCAAATCTAGTGATTTCACGGTTAAAAGTTAAGATTCAAAAGATAGAAAGGTGTAGGAGTGCGTGTAGATTAAGAAAGTACAAGATTTAGGACGAGATCTTACCGGGATTGAGAGAAATCGAAGAAAAGGTTAGGAGAGCGTGTTGTTCGGTCAGAGAGTTTCCAAAAGTAGAAAGAATGAAAGTGACATGGGTATTTATAGAGTTACCCAAAAGGAAAGTGTGAGCCGGTCGGATGACATCTCGCCCGGATGACCTATCCGGTCGGATTGTCATCTCAGTCGGATGACACCTGGCACCGGATCAAGTGGCAGCCCGGTCGGATTGGCAATCCGGCCGGATGGCACTTGGCTCGGGTGTTCGGCCTGACGATTTTTGAGGTTTCGATTGTAATTGCGAGCGATGCGATGCGCTAGATTTTCCTAGTCAAATTACTTTTAATCCCAACTATTCATATCTCGCACTGTCCCTTCTCCACTAATTATCAAAGTTCGATTTCGATTGAGTTCGATTGCGTTTCGATTGATTCCCATATACATAAATTACACATGCACAAGTAACACATAAGGCACACACACGTATAACAATAACCAAAATGCGTAGTTCGGGTTACGATTCGATTCGATGTCGATTTGGTTAGCATAGTTTGATTATCGTTTAGTTAACTTTATCGCATTGTTACTTCCTATAGTTCACATCCGTAAGTCGATTAGATAGCGAATAACATACATCGATTATTGTAATTATTGACACTTACTCCACATAATACAACTAAAATAAACATATAAAAGAAACTCATTACTAGTCAAGTCGCGCGAAATCGGTCGTTGACTTTTCCCTTGACTTTGACTTTGACTTCAAAAACACGGGGTGTTTCATATGCCCCTAGGGTATTTAATGGACCGATCGGCTAAGGATAATGTCATTCGGATAGGTGCAAGCTCTCCTTGGTCTAGCTTCTTATAAAGAGAAAAAGGCATTAAATTGATGCTAGCACCTAAGTCGGCTAAAGCTCTAGTGTTGGTATTACTACCGAATAGACAAGGAATAGTGAAAATACCGGGATCGGTAAGCTTTTCGGTAAGCTTATTTAACACAACGGCTGAACACCCTCCGTTCAATGGGACGTTGGACAACTCCCCTAACTTCTCTTTGCTCCTAAGAAGATCTTTAAAAAATTTCGCATACTTAGGCATCGACTGAAGTGCCTCTATGAACGGAAGATTAATCTTCAATTGCTTGAAGATATCCAAGAATTGCCCGTATTCCCTTGAGTATTTTTGGTTCCTAAGATGTGAGGGAAACGGGATGCGCGAATGGTCTACTAAGGGAGAAGGTCTAACATCTATGGGGGTTTTCTCAACTTGAGACTCACCGGGCTGTGTGGTACTTGCTGGGCTTAGCCTCGGTTGCACTTTGCAGGGAGCCTCCATTTCGATCTCTTCATCTATGATATCTCCATCCTCATCAACTACTCTCTCGTCGACTCTAGGGTTCCCTACGGTTTTGCCACTACGAGTGGTAATGGCTTTAGCATGGGCATTAGGGTTAGGTAGGGTGTTACCCGCAAACTGACCGGGTAATCTCTCTTCTAGCTTCCTAGACATATCACTTACAACTCTTTGGAGATCTTGAAAAGAAGCTTGATGGTTCTTTAGCATAAGGTCATGTTCACTAAGGGTCTTTTGAGTGGTTTGGTCCCTAACAATTAATTGATTCATCATGGCCTCTATTCTTTCTAAACTACCCCCTAGATCATAACTTGAACCTTGACCTGTTTAAACCTGATTATTTGACCCCCCCCCCCATCTTTGACCTGCCCATTGAACCCCTTGTTGAACTGCCCATTTGAACCCCCACTAAAAAGTGAACCTTGACCCCTATTTGGATTTTGAGCTATTTGAAAACCGGGGGGTCCATTTGAGCGAAAATTGTTATTATTATTATTAAAGTTATTATTATTACGCCAACCCGACCCAAAATTATTATTTTCAAACCCGCTAGGTTGACCTCTACTGAAACCTCCTCCTACAAAATCAACTTGCTCCTCACCTACTAGCAATGAACACGCACTCGTATCGTGACCCCCTCAGTAAAACTCACACTTGTCTACTTTAGCCTTAATCTCCTTAAGTTCCCTAGTCACGTTTTCCAAAACAGCGGCTAAACTAGGGTCCATGGTGACGTGGTTCACCCCACGGGTGGGTGCACTAGTAGTTGTATTTGAATTACCACTTTGATACCGCTGATCAGCTCGCGATTGAGATTGAGACTGGGCAAATGCCTCAAAACGCTCTAAACACTCAGCAACAGTAAGAATACCCATTATATGACCCCCCGCATTAGTATCAAACCTATCACGAGTCTCTTGGGTGAGACCATTGTAAAATTTCTCACATAGGGCCCAATCGAAAAGACCATGTTGGGAGCAACGAGCACAAAGGTTTTGGAAACGCTCCCAAGCAAGGTAATAAGGCTTATCGGGGCTCCATGCAGAAAGAGTGAATTTGGTCACGAATGCGTGAGGCTTTAGCGGGCGGGAAATACTTATTCAAAAAGGCTTGACGAAGCCCCGCCCAAGTGGTAAAGGTACCGGTTGGTTAAGAGTCCAACTAAGTAGCCGCACTGCCGGCTAGTGAAAATGGGAAAAGTTGTAGGTATGTGGCATCGTTTGGGGCTCCGTGAAGGCTAAAAGTAGCTAAGATACGTGAGAAACGGTTGATATGGGCCGGTGCGTCCTCATCGTCGCGACCATGAAACTGGATGGTATTAGTGATGGCTTGCATGGCATATGATGGAATTTGCCATGAGTTTTCGTTGACTATGGGTGGAACGGTGATGGGTGAAGCGAGACCGGTGAAATTTTGGGTGGCTTGTTGGTGAACGGTTTGCCTAGCGTTAGCCATTGGTTCTATGTTTTCTGGGGCGCTAGAAGTGCTAGAAGTAGGACTACCGGATGGGGATGCCTTAGGTGAAGTTTTAGGTGAATGGTTTGGTGAAGGTGGTGGGGTTGGAGGTGGGGTGGGTAAGGAGTGGAATCGAAATTAGGAAAACGAGAAGAGGATGAAGTACTAACCTGTGGGCCTTTGCCCAATCGAGACGATGACTCGGTGACTGGCGGCTTCGGCGGTCCGTGCGAGCGCAGATGTGGCATCCACTACAAGTAAAAACCTGAATGTGAGAAAAGCAAACACTAGTCACTACGACTCAAACGAAAATAAAAACAAAATAAAAGACAAAGACTCAAAACAAAACAAACACGTAGCACGTATGTGTCGATAAAGTCTATCAAAGCTAATGAACGCGATTGCCAAGAGCCCCCGGCAACGGCGCCAAAAACTTGATGTGTGCTAAACAGACTATTAAAATAAACTAAATTAGACTCTCTATGCTAGACACTATAAAACTTTAATTCTAGACTCGACCTAAAACCACACAATCGGCAAGTGTATCGATCAATGTAGTATAACCTAGGAAGTCCGGATATCGAACCACGAGACTCTATATATCACGTAAACTAAGCTCTAATAGACACTGACAGACACGACTTAAAATGTTTAATTGTTTTAAGGGGGGGGGGGGTTACGGAAAATTTAAAGAAATCTATTTAAACTAATTAATTATCTAAGAACTAGACTAAATACGAAATAGAGCGAAGACGATTCTTATATGAGAAACAAGACCACCTAGACTAGAATCCTAGATTGCTTTTAAAGAATTACCGATTAAGTTAAATGCATGAACTATGGAATCTGGATCTTATAGTACTAAACCTATTAAACACCAACTAAGCCCCTCAACCCTTCTCGAGGTGAAACTTATGGCGTTACCTAGGCCGTTAATCCTACCGGTTATTAGACGTCTTTCCAATTGTCTAATTATTGTGTAAGTACCCTAATGTTGACCTACTCTTTTCCAATCATAGATCTAGGGTAGTTTAGATTATTAAACTTGACTTGATAGACTAATAAACCGACTGGGCAACTAAATTCACGACCTTTTCCAAGGACTGTCTAAAGCAATTCGCTGGGTAAGACCTATCAATAGCCCCTCACTTTCCAGGTATTAGGACTAGCAGAACACTAAAACCTAGCAAATTACTAACAGTTACTTCTAGGGGTTATCGGCCGATTCTCCCTAAAGAGTTAAGATTTCTTACGTGATATAGACACTCACCAAAATCTAAAACCCTAGTATGACTCTATGTTGTGATAAAGACCGTCACTAAGAATCATACGAAGCAAATGACAATAATAAACCAAATTAAAGTACGCATATGCATCAAATCAATAAAATAAATTCTTTACTAAACACAATTAATGCATAACATTCATGCAAATAACGAAAAAGGTAAAAACTTTATTCAATCCATTCAACTAAGTCTAGGTGGTTTATAAATTTAGCCAAGCATGTCAGTAAACGAAAGCAAATCAAAGATAATCAAACACGAATTCATTATAACAAGTTTTGTGAGAAAAATAAAAAACAAAGAACTTGAAAACTCGTATAGTCTTTGATCCTTCGTCCCGAACTCGTACCACTGATTCGCAAGCTTCAAAACCTTCAAAAATCGCCTAAGAATGCTCCAAGATCGCCTCCCAATGTCTCCAATTCGTAATTAGGGTTAATGATTAAGTTTCTTGATTATTTATACCAAACCCTAATAACGTACGAGGAATCGCCGTAATAATACCCCGTCACGTCGCGCGACGGGCAACTCCTCATTCAGTCGCATGGCGCGACGGTACAAAGATCCAGAAATTGTTATTTTAATGGTGGCGGCACGCCACCATGATGCTGCTTTCTCGTGGCGCGACGCGAGTGCACAAAATGAACAGACTTGCACGGAAATTTCCCAGCTTCAATTCTCAAAAACTTCAAAATAATTCTAACTCTTTTTCCACTTTGTTCCAGGACTTGGTATTTCTGCATTGTAGCTCGTTTTCACTCCACTTTCAGCAATATTCAGTATCAAGACCTGGAAAACTCAAATTTATCAATAGCACGCACATTCTAACTAAAATGGAACTAAAAAGAACGCAAAACTATACAAACTATACACGAATAAAGGATGTATTTTGCAATACATCACAGCCTGGCACTCCACCATTGGTCCATTTAATTTACGATTTTATCCCTGAAATAAAATTATGATTTCGCTCTCAGTTTAAAATTACGTTTTCCCATCGTTTTAGTTTTTTTAGCAAAACTATAAAAGTTTTTTGTTTTAATTGGTTGACTCGATTTAATCAAGGAGCTGCCTAACACTCGCTCATTAGTCCTAAAAAATTATAGTTTTGCCCTGAGCCCAAAATTACGGTTTTATCATCGTTTTAATTTTTTTCCTAACAAAATTATAATACTATTTTTTAATTGATTGAGAATTATTCATAATACCATGATTGAATAGTAATTTTTTTGGCCCTTTGTTGTTTTGTGTTGTTGTTTCTTCCTTTTGGTATAGTAAATTTTAATAGTTTCTGTTTTGTAATAAAATATTATTTTTTATTGTTATGCCACAAAAGTTAAATGGGGTTTATTTTTTACGTTTTTTCTCGAATTTAGTCTTCGTTCGGTTGCTACTTAGCACGATGTTTGTTGATCAAATTTTGTTTCCCTTTCACTATTCATGTTTTTATTTTACACTGTCCCCGATTTTGATAGTCATTTCATTGAAACTTAGCATGGTTTTACGCGCTCCCTGCAACGTTGATGACATGGTTTTACGCCCCTTCACCACAACACCGGGAGCAAAAGACCAGTTATAGTAGTAGTAGTAGTAGTACAAAATTACAACTTACATCGTAAATTAGATTTTCCTAAAAAAGCAGCAGTCATATGAATTTTTTTAGGTTCATGTCATGCATTGTTTGTATGGTGGAAAATAGAGTAGGCACTTTTAAGCGTATGTCATGATTTACTTTTACAAAAATCTGAATTATTTAATTCTGAAATAACCACCATATTACACTCTTTAACTAAAATTCCAAAATTGCCTAACCCATATTAAAAGGTCTGGTCTATTCGCACACGTCAGACCTTGTCTGTTGACTTATCTCAAAGCGCCCCGCTTTGGCCTAAGCGCGGCGCTTTGGATGTGCAAAAAGACAAATGGCCAGTGGAGATGAGTTTGTGTTGTTTTTTTTTTTTTTTTGAAATAGGTGGGATGTGGGTTAGTTTGGTAGTGTTTTTTGGATGAAAAAATTGTATTTGAGTTTTATTATTATTATAAAATATTAGTATTACATATAATTCATAGTTGTTTTATAATTACGTTTTTTTACGTCAATATTTTTATAGAACGTATAAAATATAAGTGCGTCTTTATAAACTGTTAACCTAGTTTATTTTGTTAAATTAAACGAACACGTTAAATAAAATGTACAGAAAGCCATAAGAATTAAACGTAAACAATTCAAAACCAACGTGATGTAAATAGAAGATTAACTGCAATATTAAATAAAATGTACAGAAAGCCATAAGAATCTCCTCGCCGCCCGTGACCCCTGCTCAAACTGCAGGTACGGACATACCTCCTCCTCCATATGCTCAATCTCCTCCTCGTGATCGAAATCCATCCCTGCACGTTTAAATACAAATAATATTAAATAAAAGATAATAAACAAATAATATTATTAAACAATTTAAATAAACAAATAATATTATTAAACAATTCAAACAATAAATAATAATAAACAAATAATATAAAAAAAATAAACATGAACCAAAGCGCCCCGCTTTGGCCTCGGCGCGACGCTTTGGTTCTTCGTTCTCAAAAACAGAACCAGCATATCGATCAAAACCCCCCAAATCAAAACAAAATCAAACATATAAATTGAACCAAAACAATAAATGAAGTTCGATCGTACCTAATAGCGTTTGAAATCTGGAAAAAGAAGATCTTCGCCCTAGTGTGTGTAATCGCACCTTTGTGTGTGTGTTTTGTTTGGTGATGAAATGGGGAAGAAAGCTACTCCACTTCAGGTTAAACGAGGGACCAAAGCGCCCCGCTTTGGCCATAGCGGGGCGCTTCGGTTCATGTTTAAGGGCAAAGCGCCCCTCTTAGGTCAAAGCGGGGCGCTTTGGGCCTTTTTTTAATTTTTTAAAATTGTTTTTAATTCACAAACACGTCGATAATAGTCTAAATTTTACGCTTTTTTCATTATACATCATTTTTTAATATATATGGACTATACTGCAAGTTCCGGATCAAATCGGTTACGTGTGATGTCTTATTCCATTATATCGTATCATTTTGGTTTGAAAGAACAAGTACTCCTATGAGTACTGTTATGTGTATCAGCCGCCTACCGTACATGTACATGGCGTATTTTTTAATTAATTGTAGTATTATGATGTATTTTGTCATTTTGCGTCGCACAAGTGCGTATTGAATCTGATTGGGTCGTGTCGGTGACATTCGGTTTTTAACGTGATGTAACACATATATTGAACAAACACAAACGTGATTATTATTAAACACATTTAACATACATCTTGAACATATGGGGTTACATTAAGGTCAGGGGGATGATACGTAAGCATTTCGTACGCGTTGATCTGATCTCTGTATAATGTATGCCAGGCTACTGCGCGCTCTGTTCTGTTCGTTGTCCAGAGTAGGTTTGGGGGAGGCATTGGATAACATCCTCCAAGCTCTACACGTATGAAATGCCCATCGTCGACGAACACAACCGCAACCACCAGGTGAGGTTGCTCAGCTTCGTTTGGCCCGCCCAGCAGAGGGAAAATTGTATCGTTCCCACGAATGTCGAAGGTATGAACAATCACACCGTATCGTTGGGCAATAAGAAACCCCGTCCCAGGCATCGTCATGTAATTTTCAATACCTGCTCGTCCCACCCCCTTGAAATCGATCCGTCTAACCAGCGCATCATAATGTCCTATGTTTTCCGGATCGAAAAACTGCTTCCAAAGCGATTCGTTCTTACGTAACTCCATTTTAAGTTGTTTCCGGATCATCAAATACGTATTTTGTTTCACTCCTAACCCAACAGCCACCGATCGAAACCCACAATGACCATCTGGTTTCACGTCCTTTATTCTCACGATGTATGGATGGATCACTTTGGGAATCTGAGATGCGTAGTTGCGGATCGCTATATCCGTCTTAGGACCGAGCTTGATCATCTGGAAATCAGGGTGTAGGTTGAGCGGTTTGGTATTCTTTTGTCTTCTAGAATCTTGGGATGATACGTACGAGCTGTGACGAGGAAGATCGTCTGAGGCCTCGACCCAAGTTTCTTCCGACGGAATGTACGATCTTTTTCTATCGGCTTCAACCTTCCTTTGTTCCTGCGTTTTCAATGTTGGGCGACCACGAGTTTTCTTCAGAACAACAGGAGGTTTTTTGTTATTGTTCCCTGGATTGAGGATTTGCTGAAACTTTTCAAAGAAGCTCCTTTTCACTTGAGGGGGTGTTGGATCGATCTGTCGTTTCAATTTTTCAAATTTCACGTCTACATCGATATCCTCTATCTTAGTCCTTGCAGGCTTGAAGTCAAGCTTTTTCCAGAACACGTCTATCAAATTGATACGGATTTGCTGACCTGTGGACGAAAACAAATTAGGTGGCAAAATCATAACGACAAAGGTCAAAAATATTATTTACCGTTATTTTCCAACTTTCCCAAACGACAGGCACATGGCAAACCACAGCTGGTAAAAAGTTGGCAACCACAGCTTGCACCGTAGGCTCTCAACCCGTCTTCCTTACGTTTTAGTTCCATATTCAAAAGCTCAATCGCAAATATTGAAACCTTTCTGAGAATATTTGCAAGCATGGGATGATCCTTGTGGTGCTTCATCACTTTTCGGAGGCTTGTTTCAAAGCTACTACTAATCTCGGCGTATTGTCTATCAACAACATGATCAACATACAGTACAAGTTTATCCAGTGTGTTGCGATGACTTGGAAAGTGACTTTTTAGTGTTGCATGCATGCCCTCAACCCTGTTGGTCGTAGTTTGGTGAAAGTTAATAGTTTTGTTAATCCAGCAAGATACAAACTTTTCACGGTACGGATCCAACCAGGATTTCATCAAATAATCAAAAACCTCTGAAATTAAAAAACGTAAATAGTCAGTTTTTGTTATTATATAAAATTTGAACATAATTATGTAAGAAATACTCACGTTCACGGCCATCTTCTTTCAGCTGTGCTTCAAGGTTTTCCAAGTTATACCTGTATATTTCCTCGATCGTAGACTCGCACAATGTCCAAAATGTACGTACGAATTCTTTCCACTGCTTGTCAGAGAATTTCCTCTTGCTGTTCTTATTAATATTTTGTTGAATATGGAACCGACAAAGATACTTATGCGCTTTTGGAAAAACTTGTTCACACGCGTTAATTAGCGCAAATTCCCTGTCTGTTAAAATCACGCGCGGTTCCATACATCCTACCAGCATAGACTTGATCCTCTGTAACACCCATAGGTAGTTCTCTAACTTCTCAGCGGAAATTACCGCACAAGCAGCCGTAAACGATTTGTTTGTCGACGTCATGCCTACGACCTGAACAAATGGCAGGTTGTACATGTTCGTTTTGTAGGTGGCATCAATCATTAGCACATGCGGGAAGGCACACCACATAGTGAATGATTTTTTGTGAACAAAGAAGACATCTTCAAATGCGTTCGATATCTCATTCGTGCGCATGTAATAAGTGTAATCTTTTTCGAGAAGAATGTTTTCAAGTTTTTGCATCGGAGACTTACCGACATTTTTTCCGGCGTTGATCTTCTGAACAGTGTTGTGTATATCTTTCGGAATAAGCTTTCTAGCCGGATTGTTTTTCGTCAGCGTTCGCCAGATACTTTGGTTGGGAATATCTTGCTCTGCCAGCTCCTTAACCAGTTTTGTATCCTCCGAAGAAAGCCTTCTCGCATACGCGTGACCCTCTAAGTTTTCAATAGGAGTGTGGTTATGCTTCGCCTTCGTCACCTCGATCCTCCAAACACTTCCGGATGATTCCGAAAACCCGATCATCTCGAACGGGCAGCCTATTTTCTTGCTACCCGTTTTCCTCTGTGTAGCTATACTCTTATGCTCCCCACCAAAAGTACATTGAAACCAAATCTTGTAATTATCTCCCTTTTTATTCGACCTCTTAATCACAATGAGGTAACCATTGTCTTTTGCCGTGTCTTGTACCCAACGCACCAACTCTTTACGTGACGAAAAGGTCTGCGTTGTATCAAACGAAAATGTAACCGGGTAACAGCCTTCCTCGTCAACAGACACATTCTCCTGCTGTACAAAGCTGTGCTCACCATCGTCACCGAGGTCCGAATAGACTTGATGTTCAAAGCTCTGTTGACAACCGTAACTGTGATTTGGATAACACTCCTGCTGTACAAAGCTGTGCTCGCCACCGTAACCGAAATTCGAATAACCTTGTTGTGCGTAAGGGTCCTCCACAGGGGTATTCAAATCTAGCGTCACCGTGTTATCACGATAACGAATGCCAGATACAACCTCTGCCTCCTTCAAGTTGGACGAGACCGGTTTCTCATACGAGTCAGAAATAGCGGTCCCCTCGTAAGAATCAGGAACAACTGACTCGTCAGAATATGGACCGAAAAGATAGTTGTTTAACCACGACATCGTTTTTTCGAGACACGTAACTAATACAGCAAAACCGCGCGTTATTTTGAAGAAACACAAGTAATTTGGAAATCGACAAACAACAAAACCCCCGTATGTTTGTAAACAACATATTGAGTGCTTTATGTCTCGAACGCTAAATGTACTGTCTGATTGCTTTTATGAGTGAAAATTTGGGGTCGAAGCGTCGCGCTATGGCCAAAGCGAGGCGCTTAGGGTTAACGACAAACCTCTTAATCAACTTTATGTCTCTCAAACAGTAACTCATGTCTCAAACGTCAATCAAGTCACCTTTTGTCGAGCTAAGCGTCGCGCTTTGGCCAAAGCGCGGCGCTTTAAGGTGTGAAAATAATTTTGGCCGTGTGTAATTAGCATGACCCTATTAAAATAAGGGTCATCTTAAAATCAAAGCAAAATTGTGTAACCCATATTTATATTTAATAAATTAGGGTCATCTTATTTATTTATCATTTCTTAAAATCAAAGTAAAATCAAAATAAAAAGTCAAAAAGAATTTAAACGGTAAACCGACCTAGTATTTATCGCAGTGGGCCCGGTCAGCAAGTCATAAGCGAGCTTGAGCTTATCTTCGATGTGTATACGGCCATGTACACCCGAAAACTTATCAAATAAACACGTACGAAACAATTCCACACGTGTAAGTTATTTTCTTAATAAATATTACGAATTTACAATTCTATCCTCGTTTATTTCAAAATAATTTCTAGAACGAGGGAGGGGTGGTAGCGTGCGGGAGGGTGTAGGAGAGGAAAAGGGTGCACCGTAGGATCAGATTAAAAAGGGATATGGACTCCACATCATGTGGACATGACATGCTGACTAGGATAACATTAAATGTTTATTGCGTGACTTGTAGGTGAGTGTGTGCCAGCTTGCTAGATATTCATGGCCTGGTCTATTCGCACACGGCCTTATTCTATTTGCACACTCGAAGCGTCCCGCTTTGGCCATAGCTGGGCGCTTTGGCCAAGGTCAACAGACAAGGACTGACTTTTCACGGTACGGATCCAACCAGGATTTCTTCAAATAATCAAAAACCTCTAAAATTAAAAAAAACGTAAATAGTCAGTTTTTGTTATTATATAAAATTTGAACATAATTATGTAAGAAATACCTACGTTCACGGTCATCTTCTTTCAGCTGTGCTTCAAGGTTTTCCAAGTTATACCTGTATATTTCCTCGGTCGTAGACTCGCACAATAACGAAAATGTACGTACGAATTCTTTCCATTCCTTGTCAGAGAATTTATTCTTGCTGTTCTTATTAATATTTTGTTGAATATGGAACCGACAAAGATACTTATGCGCTTTTGGAAAAACTTGTTCACACGCGTTTATTAGCGCAAAATCCCTGTCTGTTAAAATCACGCGCGGTTCCATACATCCTACCAGCATAGACTTGATCCTCTGCAACACCTATAGGTAGTTCTCTGACTTCTCAGCGGAAATTACCGCACAAGCAGCCGTAAACGATTTGTTTGTCGACGTCATGCCTACGACCTGAACAAATGGCAGGTTGTACATGTTCGTTTTGTAGGTGGCGTCAATCATTAGCACATGCGGGAAGACACACCACATATTGAATGATCTTTCGTGAACAAAGAAGACATCTTCAACTTCGTTTGATATCTCATTCGTGCGCATGTAATAAGTGTAATTTTTTTCGAGAATAATGCTTTCAAGTTTTTGCATCGGAGACTTACCGACATTTTTTTCGGCGTTGATCTTCTGAACAGCGTTGTGTATATCTTTCGGAATAAGCTTTCTAGCCGGATTTTTTTTTGTCAGCGTTCGCCAGATACTTTGGTTGGGAATGTCTTGCTCTGCCAGCTCCTTAACCAGTTTTGTATCCTCCGAAGAAAGCCTTCTCGCATACGCGTGACCCTCTAAGTTTTCAATAGGAGTGTGGTTATGCTTCGCCTTCGTCACCTCGATCCTCCAAACACTTCCGGATGATTCCGAAAACCCGATCATCTCGAACGGGCAGCCTATTTTCTTGCTACCCGTTTTCCTCTGTGTAGCTATACTCTTATGCTCCCCACCAAAAGTACATTGAAACGAAATCTTGTAATTCTCTCCTCTTTTATTCGACCTCTTAGTCACAATGAGGTAACCGTTGTCTTTTGCCGTGTCTTGTACCCAACGCACCAACTCTTTACGTGACGAAAAGGTCTGCGTCGTATCAAACGAAAACGTAACCGGGTAACAGCCTTCCTCGTCAACAGACACATCCCCCGGCTCACCATCGTCACCGAGGTCCGAATATACTTGATGTTCAAAGTTGTGCTCGCCACCGTAACCGAAATTCGAATAACCTTGTAAGCTCTGTTGACAACCGTAACTGTCGTTTGGACCACACTCCTGCTGTATAAAGCTGTACTCGCCACCGTAACCGAAATTCGAATAACCTTGTTGTGCGTAAGGGTCCTCCGCAGGGGTATTCAAATCCAGCGTCACCGTGTTATCACGATAATGAATGCCAGATACAACCTCTGCCTCCCTCAAGTTGGACGAGACCGGTTTCTCATACGAGTCAGAAATAGCGGTCCCCTCGTAAGAATCAGGAACAACTGTCTCGTCAGAATATTGACCGAAAATATAGTTGTTTAACCACGACATCGTTTTTTCAAGAGATGTAACTAATACAGCAAAACCGCGCGTTATTTTGAGAAGAAACACAACGGATCTGAAATGAAGGCAAAATGTATATCGAAGACAATGTGTGTGATCGAAATGTGTGTCTCACAGGTTGCTTTTAAAAGGGGAAAAGGGTGAAATTTGGGGTCGAAGCGCCGCGCTATGGCCAAAGCGCGGCGCTTAGGGTTAACGACAAAACATCATGATTAGCTTTATGTCTGTCAAACAGTGTCGAATGTTTCAAACGTCAATCGAAGCACGTATTGTCGATCGAAGCGCCGCGCTTTGGCCATAGCGCGGCGCTTTGGGGTGTGAAAATAATTTTGGGCGTGTGCAGCTAGCATGACCCATATTCATACCGGCTGACAACCTAAACCCTTTAATGAAACAGCTCACTGTGACTTCCCCCACCAAACTCTTTTTATTAATAAAATAATGATTTTGATTTTTGTTTTAGCATGCAGGCAGGTGTATATTATTTTGAATTTTTGTAATTATACAAAGTGACAAAACCATTTTTTTTTTTTTTTTTTTTTGAAAATGTTCGTTAATTATGTCACTCAGATACATGTATACTATAAAAAGAGTTTCGGAAAATAGGTATACTAATTTATACTAATAATTCACTTTTTTATATAGTTCAGCTAACCAAGATATTTCAACCAAAGATTTCCCCAATTTTCCACATTAAACCAAATAAAATTCACTAGAGATTATTAAATTCTTAGATGGAATTTTAGTCAATTTATTATACCCAATTTAATTGATTTGACACACCCTTTATCTACAATGAGCCAAGTAAAGTTTGTTAGCTTAAATTAAGGGTCTAAATAGGTCAAGTAGCGTTTGAGCTACTTGAGATTGATTTGGTAAAAGCAAAAGTCGAGCTAAACTTAAATTAATATTAGGTTGAGTTTCGTTTATCAGACTTGAGTAGATTCGCGAGCTTGAACGAATACGTTATTTTATATAATTTTTATTTAAGTTTTTTTTTTTTGAACGGCTAATTTCTTTAATTCTCTTTCGTCTGTGGACTTGAACTCAATACCTTCCCCTTCCAAACCTAGGTGTTTTAAAGGCTTTTGCCTTTGCAAATGGACCACCACACTATTTGTAATTTTTATTTAAGTATTAAATGTATATCTATTATTATATATAAAATTATGATAACAATAAGTCTATAATGTTATAATAAAAATTATAAATTTAAAAACCAACCTAAAAAAATAAAAAAAACCGAGCTTGAACTTTAAAATTACACATGAGCCAGTGAGCTTAAACACGACTCAGCTCGTTTACACCCATAGCTAAAATATAACGTATCGTATCAAATGAGCCTAAATTCTTGAAATGTGATTCATAAAGCCTTATAGAAAGCTCAATTATTTTTTTAAATGACACTCTTACACACATACACATCTATAACATACTCATATCAGTAATTAGATTCTAAGCCATGACCTATTGCCAACTTGTTAGGTAAAAAATCAATGGACAAAAAACTAGAGGTGTTTTATGGAAATGTGAAAATTGAACTAACAAAAGAAAAGTGGTTGTTCTTTTGAAATAAAACAAGGTATTTACGCCATACTTCCTAGAGGCCCATAATTTTATAATAAATATTATGAGAATCATACGATTAAAATTAACTTTTTGTTTCTAATTAAAATGGTTCGCATTCTATTATTTGCTTTCAGCCCCAATTGAGAAGGCCCTGTTTGAGTCACCTAACTTAATAAGATTCAACATAATTTCTTTTAATTTCTGTCGTTTATTGGATATGAACCCAATACATTCTCACTCCTAAACCTAAGTGTTTAAAGGCTTTACCTTTACTTTTAGTGGTTGACCACCACTTCATTTGTAATTCAACATTTATAAAAGCAATTCCACAATAATGAAAGACTAAACAAAACTTTACAATTTATAGATTTTAAATGTTTTTTAACAGCGGCAAGATCCTTATTAAAACAAAAATGAATTTATTTAGGGCTAAACTATCTACACACCAAGTGTGTAGATAGTCACCTTTAAAAGGTGTTTTTTGTCTTTATATGCACACCCTGCAGTGTCGAACTGTGGCTAAAACGCGGCGTTTTGGTCAGGTTAACCAGACAAAGACTGACGGGTGTCTGACGGGTCTGTTGACAGGACCAAAACGCCGAGCTTTGGCAGCGTTTTGGTCCTGTCAACCAGACCGGGTGTCAGTCTTTTGTCTGGTTGACAGGACCAAAACGCGGCCAAAGCTCGGCGTTTTGGTCAGGTCAACAGACCCGTCAGACGCCCGTCAGTCTTTTTCTGATTAACCGGACCAAAACGTCACGTTTTGACCACAGTTCGACACTGCAGGGTGTGCATATAAAGACAAAAAACACCTTTTTAAGTGTGTATATAGTGAAATGAGTGTGCCAATAGGGAGAAGCTTTTTTTATTACCAGTTAAGGATGCAGAAGTTTTTATCTTTTGTAGAAGGGTCATGCTATTCACACACGGAGAAAATTATTTTCACACCCCAAAGCGCCGCGCTATGGCCAAAGCGGGGCGCTTTGGTGTAAAGTCAACCGACAAGAACTGAGCCTGTCAGCCTTTGTCTGTTGACTTTACATCAAAGCGCCGCGCTTTGGCCATGGCGCGGCGCTTTGGTTTTTTTTTTTTTTTTTTTTTTTTTTTTTTTTTTTTTTTGGGGCAAAACGCCCCTCTTAGGTCAAAGCGCAGCGCTTAGGGCCTTTTTTAAATTTTTAAAATTGTTTTTAATTCACAAACGCGTCGATAATAGTCTAAATTTTACGTTTTTTTCCATTATACATCATTTTTTAATATATATGGACTATACTGCAAGTTCCGGATCAAATCGGTTACGTGTGATGTCGTATTCCTTTATATCGTATCATTTTGGTTTGAAAAGCACAAGTACTCCTATGAGTAGTTTTATGTGTATCAGCCGCCTACCGTACATGTACATCACGTATTTTTTCATTAATTGTAGTATTATGATGTATATTGTCATTTTGGGTCATACAAGTGCGTATTGAATCTGATTGGGTCGTGTCGGTGACATTCGGTTTTTAACATGATTTATATTTGTTGGTTTCAAAATTTATAGCAAACTATCCATCCTCATTTCAAATTGTACAAAATAGTACATACACCATCACTAGCAATAAGTACAAACAGGTGTTGTAACATGCAACTTGTAACCAACATATAGAAAAACCAGAAACTAAAGGAGGGGCAGTTTGTACTTTTTAAAAAGATCAGGGACTTAACCTACACCATTTACAAAAAAGATGGACCAATTTTCAAAAAAGTCAAAAGTGAGTAACGAGTTAGCAGTATGAAAAAGTCCTATTTTGACCAAGATTCTTACTTTGTAACCTCTTCCTAAACTCTTCTCCATTTCCACTTGGTTCCATCACATCCTCTGCAAAGTGTACTTTCTTGTTCTTTTTCTCTCTCTTCTTTCCATCTGCAAACGTCATAATTTTTTTTTTTAACAAGATTCAAGAAAAATCATGGAAATATATATCAACTTTCTGTGTTTGCGTGTTTGCTTCAACTGGATTCACAGGGAATAGTGATGATCATCATCAACTTTCTGTGTTTGCGTGTCAGACCCATTTTACCAGTGCTTCTGTTCATAGATAAGGCTTGTGTCAGACATAAAGACATAAGATAAAAATTATTTTTTTACCAGTGCTTCTGTTCATAGATATTTTGTCAACAGTGGCCCACTACGAAGTGTCAGACCCATGCTTTCTATATCAGAAAAGCAATGATTTGGACATAAGATAAGGCTTTTTTTTTATTTTTTTTTATTTTTTATATTTGAACTATTTTTGTAAGTGTACTCAAGTGTTTATTTATTTTGACCAAAGGTTACTTAAATGTCACACAACTTTAAACGTAGACCAGTCGCTAGTAAAAAATACGCCCAAAATGTAAAAAAAAAAAAAAAAAAAAAAAAAAAAACTCAAAGCGCCGCGCTATGGCCAAAGCGGGGCGCTTTGATGTAAAGCAACAGACAAGGTCTGACCGCGTCAGTCCTTGTCGGTTGACTTTACACCAAAGCGCCCCGCTTTGGCCATAGCGGGGCGCTTTGGAGTGTTTAAATAGACTAACGGCGTGTGCGAATAGACCCGGCCGTTGTAGAATCCAAAATTAATGGAAAAAGTGGACGATTGAGACCAAAGCTGGCCCCACACTCTGCATGAGTGGTTTACTCTACTTGGCAGCAATCAACAACAGATTCACAAGATTCCCTAAGATTTTATTTTTTAAGTAATTTTTTTAAAGGCATTTATTTTTTAAGTAATAAATACTTTTTATAACATAATTAACAGTTTTTTACTAAATAGGTTCTCGTTTTATTCAGTTTCTTCATAGTTCAATGTATGGCTAATCGATTAATGGATTCGCAACTTTATGGCTATTTATGTAACGATTCACAAAACGTTTGATTCGATAGTTTCAATGAAAAATAAAGTATGAAGTAAAAGTAATGTCAATTGTATAGTTATTACACAGATCAATTTAAAAAAAAATCAACGATTTAATATAACTGATTTTACATGATTCGTTTGAGTCTCCTACTTTAGTCTTTAGACTTATGGAGTTGTCAAAAAAAGAAAGAGATGCACTTAAAAATAAATTATAACTATTTATTTACGTTTAAGATATAAACAAACTCATCTGTGTTAATAATGGGTATTTGGTCTAGTGGTATCTACACGTTGGATAAATCTTTATCATTCCAAGCATTGAGGCCTTTCAAAAAAAAATTCAAGCATTGAGGGTTCAATCCTGTTGTGTTTGGTATGAGGTAAGTGTTTGGTATGAGGTAATTAAATGTATAAGAGAATGGAATAAACATAATAATGGAATGGACAACAGAATGAAATGGATAATTCAATTTCATTGTGATGTTTTGTTACTTATAAGTAAATAGATAGAAGCATTACTTTGTATAGTTTCATACACAAAAAAAGACGAAGTAACGAAACACAATTTATTAAAAACGACAAAAGTACAATTGCCTCAATAATAATAATAATGGTAAAAAATAATAATAAACATATTATTTTAATATAATATAATATAATATTTTTTTTCCAAATGTAACCTACGTCCCATAACATTACGAACGATTACAGACTAATGACAGATAGACGAGCATTTCAAAAACAATAATAAACATATTATTTTAATATTAATATAATATTTTTTTCCGAAGTTGCGTCGCTACCACATTCTGAATATAATATAATATAATATAATATGTTTCTTTTCATTCCTCGAAGGAATGAAAAAAACACCAGCATACGAAATAATGAAAATTGTTATATTTAAAGGAGTTACATTTCTTTTGAAATGCTTGATTTCATTCCGCCATTAATTTCTTCATACCAAACGCTAACTGAACAAAAATGTACAGCATATCAGTAGATTCAAATAGTGTTTGAGTTCTTTATCTAAAATAAAAATAAATATATTTGGCAAAAAAAAAAAATATTTGGCTCCTATAGAAAAATAATAATATTTGGCTCCTAAAGAAAATAAATACGTTTTAATAATTAACTAACATAGTTGAAGAATCAAATAAAACCCAATACAACCGACGTCAGTTATCATCTTTTATTAAACACAAAATCAACTTTAATTCGGAAACTAATATTCATCAATTTTCAAACCAATTAAAAAGAAGAATTAAATAGGAAGATTCCACCAACTTTACGCAACGGAATCTTTGAACTTTAGACACCAATGCCGACGAAACTGAATCTCAAGTTGATCCCGGAATCACATCTTTATGACCATTTTACCCCTGGTCACATAACCCCCTGGACCGGATCCACCACCGCCCACCTTTCCTTTTACCACAATTTCTTTCTTCTTTTTGAACCCAAAAAAACCGGACGAATTTTTCCACTTTTCACTCCATAAAAATCTCCCTTGAAAAATATTTTCTTTTACCGGTATTTATATCCCCCGGGTCGGGTTAGTTACCATATTTTCCCCCAAATTTAAAACCTTTTTGTCTATAAATAGCCCACCTTGTTTTAAGACACCCCTCACATTATACAAACTAGTTTGCTTTTATTCAGCCGAAAAACCTTCTTTTCAATTTTGAATAATAATAATAATAATAATAATATTATTATTCAACCATAACCACCTTTATTCACCACCTCACCACCGTCTAATTCCGTCATCAACCACCACCACTACCACCGTCTTCCCATTGATGGCTATGACCACCAATGGTCTCTCTTCAAAACTAATCCGAAATATTATCCGACGTGTCAACACCCCCTCCCCCACCACCACCCTAACCACCCCAAGATTCCGGTCTGCCCAACGAACCACCATCAATACAACTAGCACCACCATCCTCCAACCACCACCACCACCGGTTAACGCCGCCGGCGCCGTCACGGACGACGCACGTGACACTATATTTGATTTTGACGACACAAAAGGTTTGTTTTCATCGGTTTCGACCGGAAAGTTGTTACGGTCGGCGGCTAACTTGAACCTGGCGGCGGTGGAGCCGGTGGTGGATTTGGGTATGTGGGTGATGAGGTCACGTGTGATGCACGTGGGGTTGTTGAGGGAGATTGTGTTGGGGGTTATTAAACATACGTCGTATGAACACTTTGTTGCTGGGGCGGATCTTGAAGAAACGGGTCGGACTGTCCAGAAGCTTTGGGAATCCGGGTTGAGAGGGATGTTGGATTATGGGTTGGAGCATGCGGTGGATAATCAGTCATGTGATAGTAATGCTTTACAGTTTGTTAAAACTGTCGAGTCTACTCAGTCTTTGCCTCCATCTTCTGTAAGTTTGTTTTTTTTTTTTTTTTTTAAGAATTTATTTTTTATTTTTTATTATTTTTATAAACCCATGTACGGATCTGTACTTGCATGCTTCCCCTGTTTATGGTTTTATTCTTTTTGTATATTTATTTTTTTTCATAAAATTTTTTTTATAAAAAAACAAATGTTTTCTTATTTTCATGTTCTTGAACCATTTTTTTTAAATATTTTTTTGGGGGATTTAACTTACCAAACTCTTGCTCTGTTATTGGATCATCTTGTTTTAGTTTACTTTTTGATTTTTGCATATTCTTGAAGATGTTTTGAAGTTATAAATAGGAAAAGATTTGACTTTTATTTGATTCTTGAATGAATTTACCAAAATCTTGATAAACTAACCAACTTTTGTTATGAAATCAGGTAAGCTTTGTGGTGGTAAAGATAACAGCAATCTGTCCAATTTCATTACTCAAAAGAGTAAGTGATCTTCTAAGATGGGAATACAAGAACCCCACATCAACAAACCTTCCATGGAAGCTTAAAACCCTTCCAATCTTTTCAGAATCCAGCCCCTTTTACCACACACTTCAAAAGCCCTCACCTTTAACACCAGAAGAAGAACATGATCTTGAACTAGCCCACCAAAGACTAGTCAACATCTGTAACAAAAGCATAGAATGTAATGTACCAGTTGTTATTGATGCAGAGGACACATCGATTCAACCCGGTATCGATTACTTCACATATTCGGCTTCTGTTATGTATAACAAAGGCCAAAAGCCTCTAATCTTTGGCACAATTCAAGCGTATTTGAAAGATGCTGGTGAAAGATTGTTTGAGACCAAGAAAGCTGCTGATAAAATGGGATTGCCAGTTGGGTTCAAGCTTGTTAGAGGTGCATATATGTGGAGCGAAAGTAAATTGGCGGATTCGCTTGGTGTCGAGTCTCCGATTCACAATAGCATTGGTGATACACACAGTTGTTACAATAAGTGTGCTGAATTTGTGCTAGATGAGGTTTCTAATGGGCCTGGAGGTCTTATTCTTGCAACCCATAATCTTGAATCAGGTAAAGTTTTGAACTTTATTGTTTTTGTGCATATGGGTTGTGTTTAATTGTGTTTGATTAAGTTTATTTAACTTAAAGATTGCATTTTTATCACTAAAAAGATAAATTTAGTGCACCAAATTTGATAAAATGTATTCTGAATCAGGATTGTATTGATTGGTTTGGTTACTTGAAAATCGATCGTTGAAAACAATTATCTCGCAAGCGAGGTATTTCTTGAGACGAATTCAAGATCTTTGATTCGATATGGGTTCACACTAACTTTGTGTTATGAATGAATTACAGCTAAACTCGCGGCACAAAAGGCGCGCGATTTGGGCATTGGTAAAGATAGCGAAAAGCTAGAGTTTGCTTCACTTTATGGTATGTCCGAGGCGATGACATTCGGGTTGAGGAACGCGGGCTTTGGCGTTAGCAAGTACTTGCCATTCGGGCCTGTCGATCAGATCATGCCTTATTTGTTGAGACGAGCCGAAGAGAATAAAGGGTTATTGTCTTCTTCGAATCTCGACCGACAACTCATGATGAAAGAGTTGAAGAGGAGAATGAAAGCTTATGTTGGACAAGGGTTGGAAGAAACTGAGAATCAATTCAAGTCACAAGCTGGATCTGTTGTGAAGTTAAATTAGGTTTAAGATGTTGGATGAATTTTGCAGGGTCATTTGTTGTCCATTGAAGATAAACAAGGACAAAGGGACAATGCAAAGTGTAAATAGTGCTAAGTTGGAGGGCCTCTTGCTTGTTAGCAAGTATGTGTTGTTGGTATAACTAGTTGTGGTTTCCAATATTTGGTTGTTAATGACTAGCAGCAGGGGCTCTTTTTGTTTTTATGGAATTAATAAATGGGGATTTTGGAATAAGTTTATTATTTTCTTGGCCTTTTTGATCTTTTCTTAGTTTTGGACATGGTCAAGTACATTCACATGCTTCATCAATGCAAAACACCTTTTCTTATATGAAACAGAATTCTCTAGAATTTGGGTCACATGGGCATCACTCCCTGAAAATTTGATAGCTTTATAGAATCATATAACCTTGGTCACAGTTACTAAGATTGCTAAATTATAGAAATAGGAAGATTTTCTAGATGTTCATAACATGTGTATGAACTATCTACTGGCTCCTTCTCGGTGTTCGTTATGGTATCGGCATTTCTTTCAACTGAAGAAAGCTGATAATGTAAGCACGTAGAAATAACGTCATATTTCAAAGGCGGTAAGAGAAAAAAAAGGCTATGGAACCTTAATGGGTCAACCCATTTTTTATACGGGTCAACCGAATGCAACCTGTTTTTAATACGAGCCTTTTAGATGTCGAGACACAACAAACACGTTTTGGATGAACCAAATCAAGCATACAAGTCTGTTTGATACAAATCAACCTACATTAGTACATTTGTTCATATACACACACATCAATATTACAATCTTTTCAAGCTTTTCTTTCTTGCATCAACCTTCTTTTTATCCGCCTGAGGCTTGACCGACCCACATTCCTTCTTATGTGCAGCCATGGGTGGCAGTGCAACACCTGATCCACTACCAACTCCAATCTCACCCGTTGGGGTCACGGTGGCAGCAGTTGTTGGGTGATCCTGACCACTCTTCCCTTTCATGGTGTTCAATGAAGGCGCCAAAGGTGTATGGACCACAACACCCGATTCAACGTGTTTTGGGTCAACACTACAAACCAACGAGGGCCGAGCAACGGCAGCAGCAGTTGACTCGGATATAGCCCCTGCCTTGAACTTCTGTTTTGTCTTCAGCGCATGAATTTCGGTGTACAGTCTGTATATAGTAGTCACCACACTAGTATTTCAGTCTTCTTTTAAAGATTTTCACTACAATAAAAACTGCAAATGACAGCATGGCTATAGCTGCTGACCTGGCAAGTCTAGCATACTCGTCATAATTTTCAAGCAGCAATTTTCCAGCTTGCTCGTTTAATGCAGATTCTGGAAACGGCTCAATCAGTAAGCATCTGACTACCTGCAATAAGACATAGGAAAAACAAAGCGCAGTGATTTCTAGCTGAAAATACATTAAATAAATAAAATGCAGAACTTACGATTAACACATGGCGTAAGCCAAGGCTAGGGTTCCAATCTCTTTTCAACGTATTAACACATATTTCACCGTTGGTTGCGATATTTGGATGGAAAATCTTGGTCAGAAAATAACCTAATACATTCACATTAAAAGAATTAAAAACACTTCTTTTAACATGTTTATATTTGGGCAGATTGCATAAGAAAGCAACTCACTTTAGCAAGTCAAAAAGAATCGAAAGTGGGTCAAAATGTATGTTTTACTTCATACATCTTCCTAAATCACTCTATGCAAGAATTCAAACTAATATCACAACAATATAAATTTTGTAATCATATTCAACACCCAATCCATACGACCCACCCATTATGCAACGCGTATGGCATTTGTATATCCTTTAAACAACGAGTTTAGCGCCAAAGATTATAAAGTGAACGCTTCATTTCCAAAACTGAATTAAAGAACACAAAATTGGGCTAGAGGTTCTCCCGGGATATACCCCAAGGAAAGCAAAAGGCAAAAGGAAATCTAACTTTGGGCCTCTATAAAAGAGCATCAAAGCCCAGCCCAAAAAATCCCTAAAGCCCAAATAGGCCCCACATGTGACCCGTCTGAGAACACCATAAAATCCAATATCATATTCATATACACTATTTGTTCATAACCAAAAGTTAAAAGATCTTTACATAGAGATGCAATTTAAACCCATTTATGAGGAAAAAAAAGTGACAGTTTGAGCTAAACTTTGGCTCTAAAGGGCAAATATTAAACTTTTTAAACTAAAATAATAATAGGTTGATCGGGTCAAACTGGTGAAAAGTCACATAAAGTGTACTCACTAAACATAAAACCTCCTAAATCGTCTTATTTATGAAAAAATATTAACAATGTAACAGCGGATTTTTTAATCCTATATAAAACATCAAGCATTCATAAAACTCAAGAAACAGAAGGTAAAAAGGTTGCGGGGTGGACCAACATGATATAATCCAATTCACCGGTTCTAAACATAACTCATTTAACTGATTACCCAACCCGTTAGATCCTCTCCTTTTCCACCTATAAGTGAACGTAATTATGTATTTACACAACCGTTGCATAAGAAACAATGACCATACCTTTAGGTGGTGAGTGCGGGAAATCACGAGACAGAAGCAACTTCATGCGAAAAACACCATTCTCATACGGGGTTCCAGCTGCAAACCAAGTAGATTCAGTCAGAATAACCGACATAGAGTTCCCAAATAAAATACAAAAAACAAAAAATGTTACCTGGGCCTTCAATATCTGCATATATCGTTGAAAAATCATCATCATTTACTCCTACTTTAATCCCTAGTGGCGGGGTTTCGTCAAGATTCTTCAACTCCCTAACAAGCTGTTTTATTACATTTGGAGGAAGATTTTCATTGGTCGCCTGAAAATCAGTATGAACAACATAAATCTATAAAGTAATGTATTATCCATCTACTATATGGTTAATAAAAGTCCTAGCATTTCTTTCACTTATATATTGATTTTTCTAAAGCTAAAACTAGCACTAAAGTGGTATGTATTCTGGTACATACCATCAACCAATCAAAAAACTTATCACAATCTGCAAAGAGATGGGGACAATCACTTCAAATCCAGTACAAATTGCCAATGTGATCTAGAGTAACCTGTGAAACACTTCAACAAACAAACAAACAAACCATATGTCAAGATTATAAAGTAACTTACTCCTATTTTTTCAAAGAAAAACACCAAGATAAACTACCTGAAACAAAGGGTTTGAATTCAAGGGTTCCACCAATTGATGATCATCTATGGAAGATCTCCATTTCAAATGATTGATGGGAGAGATAAAGTGGATAATAAAGAGAGCATTGAGAGTACTGTGGTCCTAGTTACATACACAGATAGATGTATATGTATCAGCATCTTTTGCAAGAATCAAGATTCAAGACCATAAAAAGGTTGCACCTTTACCTATCAAGACAAAATAATAGAACAAAATTTGAAAAACCCTGATTCAGTTATCCAAATTGCTAAATTTCTACACACCCAATTGCAATAAAGCATCAAAATTCAGATTATTGAGTGCCTAATTTGAATATTAGTGAATGCCTGTAAAACCCACCTCAAATTAGAAATATGGGAAACAAGATAGTGATATGTCAAGTCGGATTTTGCATTCAAATTGGGAAACTTCATGAGAAACGATTGATGGATCGGTGATCAAAACCTTTTTGAATGATTGAGAAAAGATAAAGGGTTGCGAGTGTAGAATAAGAAAACCTAATGAGTTAATTTCCGGTTTGCTCTGTGTGGTTTGGTTATTAATGTTTTGCCTAGGGGTGGTAAAATGGATGGGTTGGGGTAAGGGCTGTAAACGAACCGAATGTTCAGCGAACATTTCGTTCACCGTTTGGCGGGAAATTCGTTTATGTTCGTTCGATAAGCTTAACGAACGAACACGAACAAAGGTCTCGTTCGTTCAACTGCGTTCATGAACGTTCGGTAATACGCTCGTTTATGTTCGTTCGTGTTCGTTCGTTAATGTCCGTTCGTGTTCGGTTTTTTATGTTTATTTTTCTAAAAGTTTTTAATGTTTTATTATTTTTTTTACTATCCCCATATGTATTATTTCCCTCTCTCTGGCCTCTCCCTCTTTGATACCACGCTCCTTCACTCAGCCTATCTCCAATCAATTGAACCCAATATCATCCATCCCTTCAATCTTTAAAGGGTTATATTTAACTACTTTCTTGTGTACAATGTTTAAGATTAACTGTGTCTTTTTTAATTTTCAAAATTAAAGTTCATTTGTGTTCGTTTGCGTTCGTGGTTAGTGTTCACGAACTGTTCGCGAACAACCAAAATTCCTTAACGAGCGAACACGAACACAAACTTATGTTCGTCATGTGTTCGTGAACAGTTCACGAACATCTAAATTTCCTTAACGAACGAACATGAACATAGCCTTATTCGTGTTCGTTCGGTTCGTTTACAGCCCTAGTTGGGGGGTTAGAGCATTCACATCCATTCCATCATTTTTTTCACCCTAAATTACACTAAAAAACACTACATTTCATCTCTCCTTTTCAATTAAATAATATTCTTTTATACCTTTATCATTACATTTTCTCTCTCATCCACTCACAACCACTTTCAAAATATATTAAAAAATTATAGCGGGTGAACAGTGTCCCCTCAAATATACAGATGAACAGTAACATTTTATCTATCACAACCACTTTTTATACTTTTTATAGTATAAAAACTACACTCACAGATTTTAGTGGGTTGAATGTGAATGCTCTTAGGATGTGTATGGATTAGGATGAGTTTCGGTTAGGATGGGTTTAGGTCAAGATATGTTTTGTCAAGATGGATATGGGCATGATAGGCTAAAAATATAAATAAATTAAAAAATTAAAAAATCAAAATAAATAAATAGATAAATAAAAATCAAAAAAATATAAAATATAAAAAATATAAAAATTAAATAAAAAATAAAAAAAATAACTCCTCGCGGTTGATGGACGTGGGTTGTTTCGGGCTGTGGTGTTGACGACGATTAAACATACGGCGTATAATCATTTTATGATGGGTGCGGATACTGTTGAAGCGGACCGAAATGAAAACAACTTCAGCCAAGACACTTAAGCAATGTCTCCACCCAAACATAAAGGAAAACGGAACTAGAGCTAACACCCGACGGTTCAAAGGTTTTTTGAACCCGAGCTTATTGAAAACTTACTCTGAGCATTTCATCGAACACCTTGTGGGCGCAAACCTCACAAGGAAGCGAACACCCCACCTCTCTGACCCATACCGTTCAACCAACGGTAAATTTTGAAAAACTAAGAAAGCTTATGAGAAACAATGAAGATGAAAAGATCTGGAAAATTTCAATTGGCAAAACAGATTGAAATGAAGACATTTTTCTAATAAGCATGTCCCATAGGATGAAGCTTGGAAGCAGAATTGGAAAAATGGAGAAAATGAAGGAATAATAAGTGCACATGAAATCTGCTGAAGTTATTTAAACCAGAATTCGTAGTGAAGATTCAAAAATGGGTCAAGGTAGGAGCCTGTAAAAGGGAAATTTGGATCTTGTGGGAGATGGAACCTTCACCTGCAAAATAGTAAACCGTTAGGCTCGTCGCAGAGATGGGAGGGCCTAGGAATGGCAATGGGCCGGGCTTGGGCCGGGTATTGGTAATCCCAGGCCCGTACCCGGTTGTAATTCTTTGTCCCATACCCGGCCCGTTACCTGTCGGGTATTTGTCGGGTAATTACCCGCCGGGTATCGGGTATATCCGTTAATTTCATAAAAATACCCGTTGGGACAAATGTGCAATTTTTACTTTGATATTTATATAATTTACTATTTTAATAACTATAAAAAATGAAAATATGAATAATAACTTACGTATCATATTCAGACCACATATACGAAACTAAATCAAAACGATTACTTAATCAACTAATTGTATTAGGACCACCAAATTGCATTAAACATCCACATAATAAAGGATTATAGCTTCCATATCCAATATACATGCTAAAAATAAGTTATTTTTTTTCACTAAGCATCTGCCAAATACATATCCACATATGACTATAGAGATGGTATTATATATATGGAAATCTATAATATGATACTTTCGGGGTATTATTCGGGTAATTGGCCCGGGTATCGGGCGGGTATTACTAAATCCCATACCCGTACCCGATTTTTTTCTTTTTTAAAGCCGGTACCCGGCCCATACCCATTGGGGTTCGGGTATACCCGGCCCATATGTTTTGGGTTTCGGGTATACCCGTCGGGCTTGGGCTTTTATGCCATCCCTAGGAGGGCCCCTCTGCGACCACCCTCTGGCGTGAGGATAAGTATTGGTAGAGAGAGAAAATAGAGAGAGAAAGTAAGGACGAAGGTTCAGAAAATCGTACTTGGCAATGTACTTGAGCTGGGTATTTATAATGGTCAACTGTGATGACGTCATTCATCCAGACGCACTTAAACGGATGTCCCTCCTCGATGACACGGGGAACGGAGGTCTTCTGAATGTTCGTCCATGTGTTGTTCGGTTCGTCCTTAGGGATTATATACGGACTCGGATATGTATCTTCAAGTCCCCCAGTTTGTTAAGTCTTGTAAAGGACTTAATAAAATGTTTTTTTAAATGTATCTGACCGAATAACATGGCGTTGTATGATTGGTCCTGACGTGGCGTGGGTGATGCAAATGTTTTGACTGTTAGTCACCCGCGTGTGACGGTTACGAAACCCCGTCTCGAGAATCGTGATCGTCTATTGAAGTGATGGTTTGATTGGACTGGCCCAAACCGACTTAAAAAACTTCCTATAAAGACCCTTTTTACATTTTACTTTTCATCTTTTTTACTCTCGAGTTTTCTCCCTCAACTTGTTATCCTCTTTATCCGCTCTTCTTCTTCTTTAAAAGGTGCGTTCTTTTCTTCACTACTACCATGGCTCCTGGCAAGGATAATCTTGCTGAAAGCTTTAGCGTTCTTACCCAACGCCAACTGGATAAGTTCGTCCAGGAATATAACATTCCTTTGGATCTCAACCCGGTCCTTCCTTCGAAGAACGAAGCTATATATCCTTTTCGTCAAGGGAAGTTCCCTCTGTACACCCGTGTGTGCAATTTTGCCAATTACAGGGTTCCCTTCTCGGAATTTTTAATTAGGGTGCTTCGGTACTTCCGGGTTCACCTTTGCCAAGTGAACCCTTTCGGAATAAGCCGCATAAGTCACTTCGAAATCTCCTGTAGGGCGTTGAACCAAAAGCCGGACCTTGACGTTTTTAGATATTTCTACGAGTTTATTACGGCCGGTGACTGGTACACCTTTGCCCACCGGAAAGGAGTCCCCAGTCCCTCCAGAGACGAAAGGTCGAGCCTGAAGAACTGGAAAGATAACTTTTTCTGGTTGGACGACCGATGTCTTCCGGCGGAGATGGAGTGGAGATTCAAGGACCAATTCATGTCCTTTGATTTGGGCGATGATTTTGTTTTCAACAAAACGTTAGCCAAAGCCCTAATTGAGAATCGATCCCCCATCCGTCCCCTTCCTGAACATCTTCTTTTGTGGGGACGGGTTTGCTTTTCCTGGGGCCGAGGGGATAGGGACTGGCCGGTTATCCGCACGAAGCGTGAGAGTAAGTCCCCGGCCTTTTACCTTCCCTTCGGCACTTTCTTCTTTCGTTTTTTGTTTCTAACTTGTTTTTTCTTCTGAAATGCAGGAACTGAGATGTCTTTGAGGGACGCACTGAAGATTCCGAACTTCAACGTTCTAGATTTTGACTTTGATGAACAAGATGAAGGTGAAGCCCCCTTTATGCAGCAGGTTGCTTCGGCGACTCATGAGATTCGTCCTGAACAAAATGTTCTAGAACCTCCTCCTACTGATGCCACATCTGCTATGGACAAAACTGCTAAGGAAGTTGTCGGTTCTTCTGGATCACAAGTTAGGAGGGGATCCATTTTAGATGATGTAGATAGTGATCCGGAGGTTCGGAGTTCGGACGAAGCTTTGAAGTATAAACCTTCTTCTGGTTCCCTAAAAAGCAAAGGTGTTACTTCTGATGTTGAGCCGAAGGGTTTTATCCGTAAGAGAAAAAAACGAGTCTCTTCAAATCCGTACTTCCGACCCTCTTCCCATGCCGAAGATGAAGAAAAACAAAAAGAGTTCATCTCATTCCAGTGGCGATGTGATGACTGAATTTGATGAACACCTTTCTGGTGGGAAGTCATCCAGGGAGGAGGCCGCTCGGTCCCGTTCTGCACCCACCCCCACTTTTTCCCGGGGTATTCTCCCCGTTAATGAAGCTAAAAGCATGGAAGTGGAGAATCCGGTGATTACGAGCAAAGGGGATGGAAAAACTCACAGTGAGCCGAAGATGACAACCTTTTCAGGTACGATTTTGGACTCATCTTTGGGTCCGGACTGTTTTATTGATGACGAGGAAGATCAAGTATATTCTCTTCCTCCATCTTGGTTCGGACCTGAGTTGGTGTCCTTTTTTCGATATGCAGATGTATTCTCGGATGATATGGAGATAGACCCGGAAACAGCCGATGAAAAGTTTGTACCGGAGTGGGATGTCCAGAATAAGGACTCGGTGATGGATGATCTTATTGCCAGGACGTTTCTTTTTAATATCATCACTCCTCTGGACCATGCCCTGAGCCGGAAGATGAAAAATCAAGATCTTGGTGCGGCGGTGTTATCTAATCAAGCTCAATCTAATGTTTATGTGACGGAATTATACCGTCGGTGGGTTGAGGCGGAGTCTGTGAGGGAAAATCTGGAGAAGGAAACTCTTTCCCTGAAATGCAAAATACAAAGAACTCCGGATGCTGAGAAGAAGCTTTCCCAACTCTCTCAAGACCTTCAGACCCTGAAGGAGAAAGTTAAATCTCTGACTACTCAGAATCAATCTTCTCTAGCTGCTGCTGCCTCCGCCGGGGAAGAACGGGACAAAATTTCGGCGGAGTTGCGGAGTTTTGCCGAATCTTCCAGGAAAAAGGATGAGGAGCACAAGGAAGTCCTAGCCAAGATGGAAGAGTCAGTTTCGAATGCTCGTTCGGCTTATGAGAAGATGATGGCAGGTTCGTCCTTTACTTGATTTAATTTTTCTCATCTTTTAGATTTTTCTAACACACTGGTCAGAGCATGATGCTCTTAAAACAGGAGAGGCCGACCTAAAAGCTCGGATTGAGGAGATGAAGGGGCATCATAAGGCCGAGATCGAGGAACTTAAGCTGGAGAGTGCTGATCTATTGGCGAAGGTCGAGGATTTGCAAGAAACGAAAGCGTGGCTTTTGTCTGAAGGAGCACAGCTATTGGCGAAGAACGTTCACAGAGGACCGGAGATGACTGCGGCTGTGGCGACAGTAAATAATGCCATGAGCTCCGTCGGGGTTAACACCGGTCTACATCAAGGGTATGTTCATGCGCCCAAGAAGAAAACCCCTTATGCGGCTCTGTTGAATCGGAACGCTGAAGCTGATTTGAATACGGCCGTGGCTTGCTATGAATCCTTAACTTTCCCGGTGATAGATGATCTTCCGAAGCTTACTCATGAACCACTCTCCAAGATTAAAGATGCTCTTTTCTTTGCTGGAGTGGAATCTTCGAAAGAATCAGGTGGACATACCTGGTTCCTTGGGGTATGCACCTGTGTAAGTTTTAATTGGTTAAGCTTTTAGGTGGACATATCCGGTCATTTGGGATATGCACCTTATTTTTGTAATGATTATCGTTCTTACCGTTTGCATGTCTTGACAATTATCCTTACTTTTTGTAAATGGGTAGAATGAATTCCGGATGTTTTAATCCGGCTATTTTTGATGTGATCATTTTTTTTCTTACATGCGTCCATGTTTTTATGATTAAATTCTTTCTTTCTTTAGAACATTCTTATTGACGTGTGGATCCGTCTTACTTATACTTAGGATAATTTTTAAGTGAAAGTAAAGATGTGAACGATGCAAGTCCGTCCTTACTTTTTAGGGTTAGCATCCCTGATTCGGCCGATGACTATTTTTATGTTGCAACTTGTTAATGATAGAAAATTCATGGATTCTATTTAAATATTTAGGAGTATATTCTCCGGATAGTACATACTTGGTAAAAACGTTCAAACAAGTGCAGGTAATACCCTCCGTAATACATGGAAAGTAAAAAGATGCGGGCAATACCCTCCGCAATACATGAAAGGCAGAAAAGTACGGGCCCTAGCCTCCGCATTACAAATTTATTAAAAAACTTTCAAGACTTTTCCTCATAGGAAGCATCTTTTGAGGTGCATCCCGTTCCAGGTACGAGGAACGGGAGTTCCATATATCTTGGTAAGCGTGTAAGCACCATTCTTTCCGGAGGTTTTGACCACGTAGGGTCCCTCCCACTTTGGTGCCATCTTTCCTGTTCCTTCGGCCAAGCTCGCATCATTTCTTCTCATGACATATTCTCCTTCTTTAAAACGGTCCTCTTTGACCTTTGAGTTGTAATGTTTTTCCAACTCTTTTTTGTATTTTGCTTCGCGGATAGCTGCGAGCTCTCTTCGCTCTTCGGCTAGGTCGAGGTTCAAACGGAGTTGCTGTTCATTTTCTTCTTCATTCTGCTGCATGCGGGGAGTAGGGATACCAACTTCGGCAGGAATGACCGCTTCCGAGCCATACGTCAAGCTGAAAGGAGTTTCCCTTGTGCTTGTTTTTGGCATCGTCCTGAGCGCCCATAGGACGTGCGGAAGTTCATCTGCCCAGGAAACACCTTCCTTCCCTAGACGCTTTTTTATATCGTCCATGATGCTGCGGTTGGCCCTTTCTACTTGTCCGTTAGCTTGGGGATGGGCAACCGAGGCGAAGTTTTGCTCAATGTGCATTCTTTCGCACCAAGTCTTGAACGTTTCTCTGCAAACTGCTTCCCATTGTCGCTGACAATGCAAAGCGACATTCCGTATCTCCACACTATATTTTCCCAGACGAACCTCAGTATCTGATCTCCGGTAATGGTCCGGAGAGGTTTGGCCTCGATCCATTTTGTGAAGTAATCAATGGCGACCAACAGGAATCATTTTCCTCTGGTGGAGACGGGGAAAGGACCGACGATGTCGATTCCCCACTTTTGGAAGGGCCAAGCCGAGGTTACGGGTACAAGATCGTTCTTTGCTCAATGGCTGATTGGGGCGTGCCTCTGGCAGTCTTCGCATGCTTGCAACTCATTGACGGCGCTCTGATGCATGCCCGGCCAAAAATATCCGGCGTTCATTTCTTTGCCACAACCACCCTTGGTCCGGAATGTATGCCGCAGATCCCCCAATGGATTTCCCGGATAACATAGCTGGCTTCGTCCAGCGTAAGACATCTTAGGAGTGGGCCCAAGAATGTCTTCCGATAAAGCTTTCCATCATGAACCTGGTACTAAAGCGCTTTGACCTTCATCTTCCTCGCCTGAGCTTTATCTTCCGGTAGCGTGCCACTTTTCAAATAATCCAGGATTGGGGTTATCCATGATTTTTCTTGTACGGAGATTGACATCACAGCCTTTAGTTGGTGGATAGCCGGGGCTTGCAAGGTTTCAACCAGTACCTCCTTAGATAGATGACAGAATGCGACAAATGCAAGCTTACTCAGAGCGTCAGCTTTTTTGTTCTTACTTCTAGGGATGTGGACTATCTTGCATGAATCGAACGTGGACATTAAACTGTTGACTTGATTTAAATACCGAACCATGTTTTCCTCGCATGCTTCGTATCCTCCATTGACTTGGTTGGCGACCAGTAATGAATCAACGTGAGCCAGGACGGAACTTGCACCGGCTTTGGCCGCGGTTTGGAGTCCGGCTAAAAGGGCCTCGTACTCTGCTTCATTGTTTGAAGTTTTGAACTCAAAACGCAGAGCGTAGGTGTACTCTATCCCTTCTGGATCTATCAAGATTAAACCAGCTCTGGACCCTTCTTTGCTGGAGGCTCCGTCTTTATACAAATTCCAAACTTTTGGAAGAACGGGTTTTTCCTTAGTGCTTTCTCCGGTAGGGACCTCTGTAAGAAAATCTGCCACTACTTGACCTTTTACCGGACCTCGGGTTCGGTAGGTAATGTGAAAAGCACTAAGCTCAATCACCCACTTGGTGAGTCGTTCGGAGACCTCCGGTTTTCTCAAGATTTGCTGGATTTGGAGATTAATTTGCACTTCTATGTTGAAGGCCTGGAAGTACCTTCGGAGCCATCTGGATGCATGCACCAAGGCGAGTGCTAACTTTTCTATCATTGGGTACCGAGTCTCATAGTCTTTTAAAATGCGGCTCACATAGTAAACCGGAATTTGTGCTTGGTTTCGGTGTACCACGAGTACTGCGCTGATGGCGAAGTGAGAAGCGGAGAGATATACGGTGACAGTTTCCCTGGTGATTGGTACGGTTAATGTGGGTAAGGACCCAAGACAAACTTTTAATTCCTGAAATGCCGAATCAGCTTCCGCCGTCCATTCTATCTAACCCTTACCGGTACGCTTTTTTAGCACGTTCATGAAAGGAATGGTACGGTCAGCTGCCTTAGAAATGAAACGGTGAAGAGCCACAAGCTTACCATTCAGAGATTGGATTTCTTTTACCATTTTTGGAGGTTTCATGGAGATTACGGCTTGAATTTTATCCGGATGCGCCGGGATCCCGGATTGAGTTATCCATACACCCAGAAACTTGCCTTCCTCTAGGCCGAAAGAACATTTTTTGGGGTTCAATTTGAGATTGATACTCCGAAGCCTAGTGAAGGTTTCGAGTATGTCGTCAATCATGTTATCTTCGGCTTCGCTTTTGATGACCAGATCATCCATGTAAATTTCCACGTTTCTTCCGATTTGACCTTTGAATGCTTTATCCATCAGCCTCTGGTAGGTAGCTCCGACATTCTTTAGTCCGAACGGCATTTTGGTGTAACAGAAGAGACCCTCGTTGGTCACGAATGTCGTCTTGTCTTCGTCTCCCAAAGCCATTTGTATCTGATGGTAGCCCTTATATGCGTCCAAGAAGCATTTAAGGCAAAAGCTTGCTAAAGAATCAATTTTTAGATCAATCTCCGGAAGAGGGTAGCAATCCTTCGGACATGCATTATTAAGGTCGGAGAAATCAACACACATCCTCCAGGTGCCGTCTTTTTTGGTGACCATTACCGGGTTGGAAACCCAGGTTTGGTACCGTACCTCCCTGATAATTCCGGCATTTAACAATTTACGTACATCTTCGGCAATGGCTTTGTGACGAGCCGGAGCCATATTTCTCTTCCTCTGAGTGATCGGCTTTACTGAATGCGATACCTTCAACTTGTGCTCAGCCAAAGAGCGAGGGACTCCAACCATGTCGGAAGTTTGCCAAGCAAAGACATCAAGGGAACTGGATAGTAGCTTCCATAGTCGCTTCTTGGTTCTTTCGAGGAGTTGAGCTCCGATAGCAATCTTTTGTTCCGGAAAATGTGGGTGAATAGCCCATTCCTCCGTAAGGAGAGACGGATGCTGCGCATTACTCCCCTCGCTTTGCCGTATTTCAGCTACGCACATGGTGGACTCAGAGTGTAAAGTTGCTACACCAGCTTCGGTGGGAAACTTCAATGACCCATGAATGGTGGAGCTGATAATGCCGAAAGCACACATCCCTGGTCTCCCTAATATGACGTTATGAACGGACCTAGCTCCAACCACCAGGTATGTTAAGTTGACAGTTCTGATCAGACTTACAGTACAAGTATGTATGCCGTTGGTAACGTAGTTGGTATCGGCTTTGCCTTGGTTTGCGGAGCCAGCTGTTGGAAACACTGCTGGTACATGATTTCTGAAGCACTTCCGCTGTCAACGTAGATTCTCCGGACCTTGTGTCCTGCAATTACTTCAGACACAATGATCGGTCCGTCTTTGACTTCACCCGGAGTGATCGGAGGGAAAGTGTGACAACCCGACTTTCAAGGTTGGTATTGGTTTGATTTAGTGATCCTAATTTTTCATAATTCTCTCCTTTATCGCTATTGTTATATTAAACGCATCGAATGTGAGATTTAGTTTGGTGGGATCCGTTTAAATGTTGGGTTCACTCATAGGAACTGCATGAAACTGGGCTACCACATGCACATTGGGCCGCGAATGTGTCGGGCCACACTCACTCGCACACATGTTGGCTGTTTAAGATCACTTCGGCCCACGCATATAGATTACCTTAGGCCCAAAGCCACACAGATCCATTCTCTCATAGTGGGCCGATTAACCGGATTTTACGCACTCACCGAAATCATGCTTGGGCCGGGTAAAAACCCAAGGGGATCAACTGTTTTGTGAAAGGGGGGCCGGTTAGTTGATTAATATATAGATACTCATGTGGGCTGGTTAGTTGATAGTGGGTCGGTTAGTTGAGTATTAATTACATGCACCTATAGGTAAGTTATACTTGGGTCTCGGCCCAGTCTTGTAGCTCAAAGAAGTCCAATGACCACCGACCCACTATTGTGTTTGGCCATATACTTGAGGGCTACGTAACTTCTTCATACCCCTCACCAGCAACTATATAATACACCAAACCTATTAGATAATGCACGAAACCCCAACTCCCTCCTCGAATTGACTGGCGACGGCAGATATCTTTTTCCCCCACTCGAGTTATCATCTTTCGGTTAAAGTCTTGGTTAGTGGTTTTTGTCTTTTGTTATTCATATTTACATGATATTGTTTATATGATTTATTGAATGAGATCTGATGATTTAATTAATAATTTGGTGATAATATGGGATGCATGATATCGATATACATACATAAATAGTGGATGATTCTTTATATACTGATTGATCTTTGACATTGCACATGATTTCATAAATTGGCCATAATTGTGATCTAAGGTAGCATGTGTTTGGCAGTAAACTAGTGATATATAATATGCTAACAATCGGTCCAATAACATTGAACTTGCAGCCCACTACAAAAAAAATTGGTCCAATAATAGATGTACAAAAATCGGCCATTATTATTAGTTTTGATAATTGACGACGGGGGTAGCCTAAGACCAAATATAAATGACTTAAATACGAAAATGCTCATAAGGCAAAACGGTTCAAAGGTTAAAAACCTGGGGAAATGGAACAAAGTAACACGGAACAGTAAGTAGTCATGTCTCTGGATTACTTCACCAACTCGCCAGCCGCAAAAGCAATGCAGGTCCATAGAGCACACTCTATTATCCAGGGGTCAAAAGGCTTCAACCCCCGAAAGGGTAAGCCCCTCACTGCAAGCATGGTCACTAGTCAAATGCATTCTTCTTTGGGAGATGTCTTATCCTATATATTAGACACTTCACTTACTAAGAAAGACATTCCTGGCCAGCCTTGATTCCTGAAATCTCTGGTCACTCACTTCGAGTACTTGCTTCATGCGAGTTACTCCCTTTCACATCCAACACACACATTCTGTTTGCTCCTTCATCCGAATCTGAACACAATTCAGAGGAGGACCTTCAGCAAACAACAAAAATAAACTAGTGAACCTCCTTCCACATCTTGCAAACGTGGGGGGACCCCACGACCTGCGTTAGGCAAAGTTGAACCTTTCAACCCTTTTTCCTAACCAGCCAGGCTACTATCCTTGGTCTGTTATTTGTTGTATCAACAAGTTGGCGCCACCGTGGGGCTACGCCGCTATTTCTCCTCAAAAAGACCTAGTAGTGTAGCTCTTTTCTCTTGAAACTACCATGTCAGAGAGTGGATCCCCGGGAGAAGTAAATCAGGTCCCAAACGCCTCAACCCCGGGTACTAGCCAAGCTCATGTAGCTATACCAAATTCTTTCACAACTCCGGGGAGCACTCTCGAGTTTCTCACTTTCAACATTGTCCAGATCCGGAGTCCCTTCCCCCAATGTTGGTGTCTCTGACACCCCAGCACGTGTTGAACTTACCCCAGAGGGGGTTGCCAACAACTTCCTTGAGTTGAGGTCTCTCCTCAACCAATATGTGAGTAGGGAAAGGGACAAGGGAGTGAGGATTCGGCTAGACTATGATGTGCCAGAACCAACGCTGTCTCCCGGACCTCCCATCCCACCTTTTACAACTCGGAATGAGGCTGGTCCCAGTAATCCTCCAAACCCTAATCCATATCTGTCCACAATGGCAAATCCTACAGTACATCCTCTCTTCTCCTCTCAACCAGTTACAAGTGGTGCTCTTTTGGGGCATGAGCTGACTCTTGACCAGCTCCTACAATCCCCTATGACAAGCCTTCCGGCTTCCACAACAGCTTCATGGGAACAAGCTTTGTCCGTGCTCCCCTTGGCACGAAATGCTGTAATGAGCACCCCTTTGGGAGTTAATTACCCTGTTGCATCCGGAAGCCTTCAAGGCTCCAACCTTATGCCCCAGATGATGGCTCAAATGATGGCCAACTTCCCATGGCAGCATTTTGTCAATCAGGTGCTAGCCACTCAAGGGAACAGTAACAATGGCAACAATACGAGTGCAAGGGTCGAAGAAGACTTGGCCAAACCCTACAAGCCAAGTAACCTTTGATGCTTTTCTCAGCAAATAGCTGATTATGATTTCCAAACAAAGATCAAGATGCCTCCTCATATCAAAACGTATGATGGGACTGAAGATCCTGAGGACCATCTTCAGATCTTCATCGGTGCAGCAAGAATTGAGAAGTGGTCAAATGTTGAATGTTGTCTAATGTTCATGCAAACCCTTGTCGGATCAGCCAGGATTTGGTTCAATGATTTACCTGCTCGAAGCATTCGAAGCTTCGACGACCTCAGCAAGGGTTTTCTGGCCAACTTCTCCCAACAAAGGCGATATGTCAAAGATGCAACTGTAATCTTTCAGATAAAACAACGTGACAATGAAAGTCTTCGAGAGTTTATTGAACGATACAAGAAGGAAGGTCTCACATACGTAGGGGCAGATGAGAAAATGAGGGTAGCTGGTTTCATGAATGCTATCACCTCAAAATACCTCACAAGAGATTTCAATAAATCCCTGCCCAAGACCTTGGAAGAAGCTCTCGAATTGGCAGAAGCCCATATTCGGGGAGAGGAGGCAGTAGATATTAAAGAGCAAAGGAAAAGAGGATCCAGTTGGCGGAGCAACAGCCCAGCCAGAAAAAGAGGGAACTTTAACTCCTATGACAGGCGTCAAAAGGGTTCAGACCATCGAAGGCCTGAAAGTCGGAACCCTCCCACCAGGGAGAAAGGCATAAGTTTCACACCCCTCACAAAGACTCCTCAAGAAATCCTTGCAACGGAAGAAGTCAAGCAGAACTTTCGGCCTCCTAGGCCTCTCCCCAAGAGCAGGAAGAATGAAAACTCCACACAATATTGTGAATTTCATGAAGAAAAGGGACACCATACCAATGATTGCTTCCAACTTAAAAAGAGGATCGAAGAAGCCGTCAAGTCCGGGGAACTTGCTCACTTGGTAAAGGGAGTAAGGGACAAAATGGCTGAAGGAAAAGGCAAGGAAGTGAATATGGTGGATTTCGATGGAAGGGTTCCACACAATAGACAGCGGTTGGAAGCTTGGGGGCTTCAGTGTGTTTGCTTCCCCCCAACAGAAAAAGACCCTCTTTCAAGCCCTCTTGTGGTTGAGGCTACTGTGGGAACGTTACAGACAAGTAAAGCTTACATAGACACTGGCGCTGCCATGGAAATCATGTTTGAGAAGTTCTTCAACCATCTAAGCAATGAAGAGCGTTCAAGGCTTCAACCCTCCGGAACCTCCATAAAAGGGATTGCTGATATACCCCTCAAGCCTTTAGGGCAGCTAACACTCGATGTTCGTTTCAGTGAAGGTCAGAAGGAGAGAACCCAACCACTCACCTTTGTGGTTATCAATATTCCCTCAAATTACGACGTGATCATCGGGAGGCCAGGACAGTGTGCATTTTACATGGCTGTGTCTGTTGGCCATGGCACTATCAAGTTTCCCACCGAAAGGGGAATAGCAACCCTTCAACCTTCCCAGGAAGCCTACATGGTTCAAGGTGAGAGCTCCAAAAGTGAAGATGACAGGCAAAGGCTTACTATAAATCCTAAGTACCCCAAGCGGAAGATAAGAGTCAATCCTAGCCTTTCACAGGACACCCTGTCATACCTTGAGAAGCTGTTGAAACATTACAGTGATGTCTTCGCTTGGTGCCCAGAAGACATGACAGGCATCCCTCGAAGCATTGCTGAGCACGAGTTGAAAATACCATCTCATGTCAAGCCCGTGGTCCAAAAGAAACGAAGCCTAGCATCCGAAAGAAGCTTGGCTGCATGCCAAGAGGTTGAAAAGCTTGTGTCAGCCGACATTCTCCGTGAATTCAAATATCAATCTTGGGTTGCACACCCGGTAATGGTCCGAAAGCCAGACAACTCGTGGAGAATGTGCATAGACTTCAAGGACCTTAACAAGGCTTGTCCCAAAGACTGCTACCCGTTACCTGAAATTGATCTCAAGGTGGACTCCCTCACCGGTTACCCGTTCAAGTGCTTTCTTGATGCATACAAAGGTTACCACCAAATCCTCATGAAGGAAGAAGATGAGGAAAAAACAGCCTTTCACACGGACAAAGGGATCTTTTGTTATCAAAAGATGCCTTTTGGCCTCAAAAACGCCGGAGCGACCTACCAACGACTCGTTGACAAGGCCTTCTCGAGTCAAATCGGTAAAAACATGGAAGCATATGTCGACGACTTGGTGATTAAAAGCAAGACGGAGTATCAAATGCTCGATGACATCCAAGAAACCTTCAAGAACCTAAGGAAGGTCAATATGAAACTCAACCCTGAAAAATGTTCTTTTGGGTTTGAGGAGGGAAAATTCCTTGGACACATTGTGGGAAAGCAAAGCATTAAGGCCAATATAAACAAGGTGAAAGCAGTGTTGGAAACCAAACCACCAAAGAGCAAGAAAGAGGTTGAAAGCTTAAATGGGAAGCTTGCAGCCTTGAAGCGTTTTACCTCCAAGTTGGCTGAAAGGTCTTTACCCTTCTACAAAACGCTCAAGAACAGCTCTGATAAGAAAGACTTTAAATGGACTGAGGAGGCTGAAGAAGCCTTCAACAAGATGAAACAACATCTTGCTTCCTTACCTGACATTGCAGCTCCAGAAACGGGGGAATTAATCTCGGTGTACCTTTCAGTCGCTGAGGAGGCCATAAGTGCGGTCCTCACCATTGAGCGAGAAAAAGCACAGGTACCTATTTATTTCTTCAGCAAAACCCTAAAATTGGCTGAAACCAAATATCCTCCCCTTGAGAAGCTTTCCTTAGCCCTAGTTCAAACAGCTAGAAGGCTTCGAAGGTATTTCCAAGCACACCCTATACAAGTGGACACCGACCAACCTATTAGGAGCGTGCTTGAAAAACCAGAAAACTCGAGACGATTAGCCAAATGGGCCATAGAACTAGGTGAGCATAACATCACCTACGTCCCAAGAAAAGCTATCAAGGCCCAAGTCTTGGCCGATTTCATTGTGGAAGTTCCAAAGCAAACAGTCACTGAAGTGAACACTGCAATCACTGAACTCTCTGACCTTGAAGCCTGGAAGCTTTTTACCGACGGGGCTTCAAGCGTTGAAGGGTCAGGGGCTGGACTCATTTTGATCAACCCAGATGGGTTGGAACTCACGTATGCTCTCCGTTTTGATTTTCAGACCACCAATAACGAGGCTGAATACGAGGCACTGATCGCCGGTTTAAGGCTGGCCAAAGATATGAAGGTCCAGAAGCTTGAAGTGTTCACAGATTCATTACTGGTCTCAAGCCAAGTAAACGATAGTTATGTTGCCAAAGAGCCCAACATGAAAAGATACAAAGAAAAATCCAAGGAGCTGATGAATACCTTTCAAACGTGCAACATCAAACAAATTCCCAGATCTCAAAACAAAAAGGCTGATGCCTTAAGTAAGTTGGCATCTCTCACTTTTGCCCACCTCACCAAGAAGGTGTTGGTAGAAGTGTTAAAGGCTCCATCAATCGATGAATTGGAAGTCCAAGATGTAGTCACCGAGGAAGATCCAAATTGGATGACTCCAATCAAGAAATTCCTTAAAAACGGTGAATTGCCAAGAGATCAAATAGAAGCTAAAAGGGTTAAGATCAAGGCAAGGCAGTATGTACTACAAGGTGAAAACCTTTACAAAAAAGGTTATCTTGCTCCCTTGCTAAGATGTGTCCCAAGCAAAGTTAGTATTTGATCAAAGAAATTCACGAAGGTATATGCGGAGCTCATTTTGGAGCTAGGTCGGTGGTTGCAAAACTCATGAACCTTGGGTATTTTTGGCCCTCAATGCACCGGGATACCGTTGAGCAATTAAGGAAATGTGATGCTTGCCAAATTCATGCACCAATCCCAAAAAGTCCCAAGCATGATCTGGTTCCAATAACCTCAGCATGGCCATTTTATAAGTGGGGGATGGACATTGTCGGTCCGTTTCCCCCAAGCAAAGGTGGGGTGAAGTTCCTGCTGGTAGCAATAGATTATTTCACCAAGTGGCCCGAGGTTAAACCACTCGCAAATATCACAGGCAAACAGGTCATTGACTTTGTCTGGGAGAACATTATATGCCGTTATGGATTGCCAGGAGTACTTGTCACTGATAATGGGAAGCAATTTGCTGAGAAGCCTTTCAGCATTTGGTGTAAAGAATACAGAATCAATCAGGTCTTCAGCTCAGTGGCTTACCCGCAATCAAACAGTCAGGTTGAAAGGACAAATCGAAGCATAGTGGAAGGTATCAAAACAAGATTGGGAAGATACGAAAGCAACTGGCTTGAAGAATTGCCTAGTGTTCTATGGGCCATATGTCACACCCTGGCTTTGCGGAAGCGTGGTTAATTTTGGTGTGACTTCTTAATACCATAGCTTAACCATAACAAAGCTATATGAAATAAAATCATGCAAGATCATCCATTCGATTAAGTTTTAAAACCAGAGTAACACAACATTGTCTTAGAGACTTACAACCTCATAACATAAAACATTGTCTTGAATAACATAAACACCGACATGAAATAAACGCAGTTTAAGATTTGTGACTTGTCCAGGTAAGAGTCACATTTCCTAAACTGGGATGACCTTGGAACCCTTATGCAGCGGGAAAACATAACATACCGCGCCAGATCTTTAATTTCCTGAAATACATGTAAGTTGAAAAATCAACAATAATGTTGAGCGAGTTCATGTGTAAGTGAGTAAGTAAACCTTCGTGAGTATAAAAATAGTCTTGGTATGTAGCAAATAAGGAAAAAGAGATCACCAATGGTTTGCAAGGCCATTGATATATGTGAAGTGCAAGTAGGAAGACTCAAACCTAGCAGATTTAGCGTTGGGTACAAAGTCACTCCAAGGTCCGTTCTGTTGGGCCTTCCAGAGGTCCGTTCTGTTGGGCCTAGAGTTGGGCTCGCTACACCCAGATAGATCTACCGCTTACGTCCCTCGGTCCTACAATGAGGATTAATGGCCTCCAGTTTCTGCCTACCCACTCACATGATCTAAGTAGTAAACCTCCTTACGCTAACCATACCATGTATAAAGTACTTGTAATCAAAGTAACATGTATTTCACCCCCGTAGTTTAGAAAACTGAAAACAGTTAAGAGAAAGGGGGGGACATGAACTCACAGTGGTGCGTCTCTACCAAGTATGCCTCCAAATCAATCAGCTGTATGACGACCTACACGTGCTAACTCTATTAGACGGACGGCCGTGCCTTAGCTTTATGGTTTAAGTTTTTGGGAAATAGTTAGGCAACTATTTCGTGTTTACATTCTGTATACTTGGTAGTTATTTTCCTTCCCAAGGATGGGGGATTTAATACATGTGTGTTCGTAACATTCAGATTTCACTATTAAGTCTCACTTAATATATTTTATTTCCACTTCAAAATATGAATATTCTTCTCAAAAATATTATATTTTCATACGTGTGATTTTCCCCAAAATAATACTTAGTAATATTATTTTTACTCTAAAAATAATATTTACGTAGTTCACAAAATAATCATAAACACTTATACAAGTGATGTTGTGAAAAATATATACTAAATATATTTATGTATCACGTTTTATTTTGTGAAATCCTACCTCCGATATTTTATAAATAAAGCCGTGGCGAAATTCATAGTTTGAAAACAAGTCGACAAGTATCTCTAACACTTATAGTGAAAATAATTCCAAGTGTTAGGTTTTTAGAAAAATTTCGCCAGAGTTTCCTCTGTAACTGGAGGTGGCCACGCTTTCAAGCGTATCATTTTCTTTTATAAATCAAACCAACAATCTTCTTATTCAATCAAAACCATGTTCAAATCACAAACTAGTCAAAATATGTATATAAATCGCATAAACTTCATGAACTTGTGGTTTATCCAAACTGTGAAGTAAATCTCATTACTTTTAGTGGATCTTTATATAAAACAATCCGATTTTGTAAAAACCTCGTTTTTATGGAAGTTCCGTCTTTACAACTTCTCGTCAACTTCTACAAAAATAGTTATTTTGTCGAAACTTGTGTTACACAAGTGTTTACACACCTGTGCGTTCTAAAAACCATTCTTATTAGTGTAAGATCCATTTTTAGAAAACATGATTTCTTTAACGCTTGGTCCTTTGAAAATACCACTTGCAGATACGTAGATCTGCTAGTTTTAAACACTATTGTACAAACTAAAACACTTTTACACAAGTTCATGATTCTTGTGTGGTAGAGTTTCATCTTCTAACCCTTGTTATACTTAAACAAGCTTCATGTCATAATCCAATATCATGACTAAACCGGGTTAAATGATGATCCGAGCTACCACAACATAGATCGGGTCCAAATAATCACATAAATCAAATACTACAAGTTTTACACAACATACAAGCTTTTAACCACCACTTTTAGCATTTTTAGTAGACTTTTAAGCTTCAACTTGTATGTTTTTGAGTTTTAACCGACAAAGTTCTTTTTAACCACTTTAAAATAGATCGAGAGTGTGTTTAAAGCAACTTACTACTAGCTCGAGGCTAGGGAAGAAACTAGTCGAAGAATGAGTGGATAAAAGCAATAGGGTGAGGTCCTTCACGATCCGTAAGCTCCACACTTCGTGATTCGCCTTGTTACACCTTGTAGTGAGCTTTGAATACTTGTATCAAAATCAAAATAAATGATGGGGGTGGCAAGAGGTTCGGCCGTAGCCTTGCAAGAGAGGAAGGAGTTTGTTTTGTGAGTGGGGATTAGTGGGAATGATGGTGGTTATTTGTAGATAAATTCTTTATCCAATGGGTAACATGTCTATATAAGTACAAACACCATCTTTCGAAATCTTCATATGGATTGCATGGGGAATACACAAAGTTCAAATAATATCTTGTGGTGTCTTGCCAACCGAAAATTCAGCCAAAGAAAATGGGGGTTTAGTGTAAGTTACTTGGTAACTAGTTTATTAATTGAGGGTGCTAAGTGTAATCATAAACTTTACATTCAACACATGGGGATTCGAAATGTTTAAAAGTCTTGTATAGGGGGGGGTCCCATGGGGACGGTTAAGTGCATGGGAGGGGTGGTATGTGAAAGTTATTTGGCAATTGGTGAGTTGTTAGAGGGTGCTAGTTGTAATTGCTAATACAACAATAATCTTCTCACAAAGGTTAATTGCATGTGATTTGATGGATTCTTTTTAGCACATGTAAATCGTAAGCTGTGAGGGGAAAACATGATGTGCCGCCATTATCACATAGGGGAAAGGTTTAGTTGGATTTCAACTAATTGTTAACTAACTAGTTAGTTAATTAGGGACTTTAAATAAAGTATTAGTGTGTTGTGTCTTATAACGGGTGTTAGGGTATTCGGGGACCCTAACTGGTTCAGAAAAAAGAAAAACAATGTTGATGACAATATTTTTATGTTCCGGGTATAGTCCGGTTGTTCGGTTGGATAGTAATCCGTTAAAGCGTTAAACAAGCTTTAAAGTGTCGTTATTATTATTTTTAGTGACACAACTTATTCCTGACACTTTGGAAAGTGTCTAGTAACATTTTTCTCATGTTTTGGCACTTTATTGGGTAGCTAAAAGCTGAATTATTATGTAAAGTGCTGAATTTTGTACTTAGAGTACGTTTTAGGCACATCCAGTCATTGTAACTTATTCCTAGAGACGCAGTTCTACAACCCTTGTATCCTTACACTCACCACTAGTGTAGCAAAATATTTCAGGCTCTTACAGGCCTTAGAGGCAGTGTTTGCCTGATGCTGGCTTTATCAGCATATTCAATAGGTTATCCGTTATAGTGCTACTGTGCTTTTTGTGCATCATGTTTGTCACTAAGGTTCAGCATGTAAATAATGTAGTGACAGCAAGCAAGTATGATGCAAGTAAGTACATGTATCAGTATTCAAGTAGCAGTTTATTCACAAGTTCAAGCAAGCACAGTAATTAAGCAGTAATTAATTATCAATTAAGTCGTACGGATACCTGGTTTAGTGAGGGTTGTCACATTCTCCCCCCGTTAAATAAATTTCGTCCCGAAATTTTAAGTTCTGCTTGTAGATGCAGGGTTCTTAGGAAATAAGTGGGGGTACTTCTCTTTCATCCGGTCCTCACGCTCCCAGGTGTATTCAGGACCATGTCTGGCATTCCAACGAACTTTGACGAGCTTGACACTGCTCCGGCGGGTCTTGTTTACTTTCCAATCCGTAACCTCCACCGGTTCTTCAACGAAATGGAGCGTGTCGTCAACATGGATCTCGTCGATGGGAATGGCAATGTCATCTTGAGTTGGACTTTTCTTCAGGTTGGATACATGAAATGTATCGTGGACTGAATGGAGTTCAGCAGGTAGGTCCAACTTGTATGCTACTAGTCCTATTCTTTCCCAAACTCTGAAAGGACCAATGTAGCGCGGATTTAACTTCCCACACTTTCCGAAGCGTGCCACACCCTTCCAGGGTTAAACTTTCAATAACACCATTTCTCCAGCTTGGAATTCCACATGTTTCCGGTTTGGATCCGCATAGGCTTTCTGTCTGTGGCGAGCTGCTTCGATGCGTTTAAGAATCTGCGCAATCTGGTCTGTCGTCTCTTGGACGATTTCGGGACCAGCAAGCTGCCTATCACCTGCGTCAGCCCAACATAAGGGTGATCGGCACTTGCATCCGTAAAGGGCCTCAAATGGTGCGACACCAATACTGGTGTGGTAGCTGTTGTTGTACGAAAATTCGACCAAAGGCAAATGCTTGTCCCAGCTACCGCCCAAATCCATAACACACGCTCTCAGCATGTCTTCCAAAGTCTGTATCGTTCGCTCGCTTTGACCGTCAGTTTGCGGATGAAACGCAGTGCTCAGATTCAATTGTGAGCCAAAGGCTTCTTGGAAGGATTGCCATATCCTTGACACAAACCTTCCGTCTCTATCAGAGATGATTGAGAGAGGTACTCCATGGCGCGCGACGATCTCTCTCATGTAAATTTCAGCCAATTTGCTCGTATTATCCTTCTCTCTGATAGGTAAGAAGTGTGCTGACTTCATTAATCGATCCACTATTACCCAAATAGTGTCATGGCCTCTCGGCGTTCTTGGCAATTTCGTAATAAAATCCATGGAGATTTGTTCCCATTTCCACTTGGGGATCTCGGGTTGTTGCAGAAGTCCTGAAGGCTTCTGGTATTCGGCCTTAACCTTGGCGCATGTTAAACACTTGCTTACATAAACAGCAACATCGCCTTTCATCCTAGGCCACCAATAATAATCTTTGAGATCCTGGTACATCTTATCCGCTCCAGGGTGGATAGAGTACCGCGACTTGTGAGCTTCATCGAAAATAACCTTCCTTAAATCTCCAAACCAAGGAACCCAAATCCTTTTCTCAAAGCATAACGTTCCTTCCTTGTTTGGTACCAAAAGCTTCTCCATCCCACGGAGATATTCTTCTTCAAGGTTTCCTTCCTTGAGAGCTTCTTTCTGCGCGGCACGAATGCGCAAGGAAAGATCGGTCTGGATAATCATTTCTAAAGCCCTAACCCTTATGGGCTTGATCCTCTCTTTTCGACTTAGGGCATCGGCGACCACATTCGCCTTCCCTGGATGATACTTTATCTCGCAGTCGTAATCGTTCAGCAACTCAACCCAACGTCTTTGCCTCATATTCAGCTCCTTCTGGTTGAATATGTGCTGTAGGCTCTTGTGATCTGTAAAGATTGTACACCTTGTACCATAAAGGTAGTGTCTCCAGATCTTTAATGCAAAAACCACTGCGCCAAGTTCCAAATCATGTGTGGTATAGTTCTTTTCGTGCACTTTCAGTTGACGCGATGCGTAAGCAATAACCTTTTGGCGTTGCATCAACACACAACCTAATCCTTGACGCGAAGCGTCACAGTATACCACAAAATCATCTGTACCTTCCGGTAGTGCTAAGATTGGCGCGTTGCAGAGCTTATCCTTCAATATCTGGAATGCTTCCTCCTGTTTGATTTCCCAATCAAACTTCTTATCTTTCTGCGTGAGGAGCGTCAATGGTTGAGCGATCTTCGAAAAGTCCTCAATGAACCTTCGATAGTAGCCAGCCAAACCCAAGAATTGTCGAATCTCGGTTGGCGTCTTTGGCGTTTCCCAATTCTTGATCGCTTCGATCTTTGTTGGATCCACGTGGATTCCATCTCCATTTACCACGTGCCCAAGAAATTGGACTTCACGTAGCCAAAATTCGCACTTGGAGAATTTGGCATACAATTGTTCCTTCTTCAGTAGCTCCAAAATAGCTCTTAGATGCTGTTCGTGCTCGGCCTTTGTTCTTGAATAAATCAAGATGTCGTCGATAAACACAATCACGAACTTGTCCAAGTACGGCTTGCAAACTCTATTCATCAAATCCATAAAGACTGCAGGTGCGTTTGTCAAACCAAACGGCATAACAAGGAACTCGTAGTGTCCATAACGAGTTCTGAAGGCTGTCTTCGGGATACTCTCCTCTTGTATCCTTAACTGATGGTATCCAGATCGCAAATCGATCTTTGAGTAAAAGCTTGAACCTTGCAGTTGGTCAAACAGATCATCAATCCTTGGCAGAGGATATCTATTCTTGATCGTCAGCTTGTTCAGTTCCCGGTAGTCAATGCACATACGAAAACTACCGTCCTTCTTCTTGACAAACAGAACCGGAGCTCCCCAAGGCGAGAAGCTTGGTCGGATAAAACCCTTGTCTAACAGCTCTTGGAGTTGTGTCGACAGTTCCTGCATCTCGGATGGAGCAAGTCTATAAGGTGCCTTAGCCACAGGCGCGGCGCCTGGAACTAAGTCAATGCGGAACTCTACTTGTCTCTGAGGTGGCAGTCCAGGTAAGTCCTCTAGGAAGAATTCTGGATATTCCCTCGCGACAGGGATGTCTTCGATTCTCGGCTCAGCAACCTTCTTATCCACAATGTGTGCCAGGAAGGCAACACATCCCTTCTGCAAACACTTTCGCGCTTTCAGGCAGCTGATAATTCTTAACGGCGTATCACGCTTCTCTCCGTGAACCACAATTGTTTCGCCATCTTCGGTTGGGATACGAACGATCTTTTCGTGACAAACTATCTCAGCCTTGTTGCCTGATAACCAATCCATTCCTACTACTACGTCAAAGCTTCCCAACTGAACTGGTAGTAGGTCCAAAGCAAACTCACGCTCTCCTAATTCGATCACACAACCTCTGATGACTTCGTTGGCTTCTACTAACTTCCCATTAGCCAATTCGATCGAGTAGGGAATATCTAACTTATTAGCGGCTAACCCAAGCATACTCTTAAATTCTAGCGACACGAAGCTATAATCGGCACCAATATCAAATAAAACGGATGCATAGCGTTGATTTACAGGGAACGTACCAGTAACGACATTGGGGTCCTGGCGCGCTTCCCTTGCTTCGATCTGGAACACTCTTCCATGGGCTTGGTTTAACTCTGGGCAGTTCTTCTTAAAATGCCCGATATCACCGCAGTTAAAGCATCCAAGTCTTTGCCCATTTCCACCAGCTTGATCATTCCTCTGATTACGATTCACGGCGCCCGCTTGGTTAGCATTGTTGCCTCGATTCTCGTTACCTCCATAGTTTCCTTGTGGGCGATTTCCATTCCCACCCCGGTTGTAATTTCTGTTTCCGAATCCTCCCTGGCCTCCCTAACCAGCAGTGGCCCAACAAGTGTCCTTCAAGTGGCCACGTTTCCCACATGCTTCGCATACTTTTGGCCCACATCGGCCAGAATGGTGGCGTTGGCAGTCGTTGCACTTGGGTTGGGTGCCCATGTATCCCTTTCCTTTCTTCCCTCTACCAGCTGTAACCTGAGCTGGCGTGTCTGATCCTCCTTTCTTAACCGCCACACTGGCGCCCTGCTTGAAGTTTGAGAACTTCCGTTTGTTATCTCCTGATGACTCGACATGAGTCTCTTTCTTCTTAGGCTCAGCATCATCAAACTTGTTCAGGCGAATGGCCTCCTCTGTGAGAGCCACGCTCAAATCGATCGCCTCAGTAATGGTCGCAGGCTTGGATGAGGTTACCATGCTTATGATTTGAGGAGCTAATCCCCAAATGAAACGTTCAATCCTCTTGAACTCCGGAGTGACCATGTAGGGTACCACATGCGATAAGTCATGGGACCTTTGAACGTATTCTGCGATCTTTGGACCGTCCATTTTCAAGTGCCAGAACTCGGTTTCCAATCTCTGGATTTCCGCGCGAGAGCAGTACTTTTTGCGCATAAGTTCCTTCAGTTCGGTCCAGGTTAGCGCGTAGGCAGCAGCTTCACCAAGTTTCTGTACTTGCAAATTCCACCAAGAGAGGGCTCCATCCAAGAATAGCCCTGAGATATAGGTGACTTGCTGATCCAGTGCACATTTGCTCATGCGTAGAACATATTCGGTTTTCTCGGCCCAACGAACAAAGGCGACAGCACCTCCTGTGCCATCAAAGTTGACCGGTTTGCAGTCTAGAAACTGCTTGTAGGTGCATCCTGCACATACGTTATAACATACGATTGGCATTAGCATCATTGCTAAAGATATCCAATTAGGTCATGGTATGTCTAAATGACTTAGTATTACCATGAGGTGGATTATTATTGTTGCCAGTGTTGCCAGAGTTGCTTCCACTAGTCCCTCCTTGAGAGGCGGCGTATTGTGCAATGGCAGCAGCGATAATTTGCTGGAGTTCTGCCTCATTGGTAGGCATGCGTGTCTCACGTCTCGGCGGCATCTTCTAAAAGATGTGTTTACGTCGGTCAGGCCATAGTTATATTACATAAGTCAGGTCATAATTTAGCGTATGTATATAACGATAGTAATAGTACATAACATCTCATGTTGTAATCATATCAATCACACAACATCCCATGTCACAAACATCAATCACACAACATCCCATGTCCTAACATACAAATAACCAAATCAAGCATCAAATATGATAAGAATACTGCGATTGCCATATATCGAGACTTACTATGTGGTCTCTAGGTACGCAACCAAGAAGCAACCTGCTGCTCAAGTGCCAAAAGGCGTGCAGCATAGTCTGGTGGTACAGGTCGAGAGGGCTGCAACGGAGAGTGGGTCTGGCCCTAGCACTGACACGACGGCGTCTGAGCTCTCTCAAGCTCCTGAATGCGCTGTGTGTGTGCCTCGTGCTGGGCGACAAAAGATATCAAAACGTCCTCAATAGTGTACCCCATGTGGAAAGAATGGTAGGGGTCAGTCGGTGGCATAGCAGAGTGTGGTGCCCAAAGGAACGGCTCACTGGTGGGATCAAAAGGTGCCACATGAAATGGTGAAACAGTGGGAAAAGTAGCAGACGGTGGTATAGCGGGGATAGATACCGGTACATGTCCGAAAGGGTGAGCCGAAGAACCTTCTCCAGCTCGTGCTGGAGGTGTAAACTGAGGAAATGAAAAGGAGGTATCAATGTGACGTGTATCAGGGATCTGAGGGGGAAAAGGTGGGACCTCGTCATCAGCCGGAATCCACCCACACTGGGCGTGCTCGTCTCGGGGGTCGATCCGTGCCTCAAAAAGCGTACGATCAAACTGGGCTGGCATAGGATCATGGTGAGGTACAACAAGGGGTCAACTGGTGCATCAGCAAAAAGTGGGGGATCAACGTGATCAGCAACAATGACATGATCGTCCTCCAACAATGGAGCATCTATAGGATGATCATCAATAGGTGGGTCAGCAACGACAGGCTCAATAATAGGTGCGTCAGCATGAACTGGGTCATGCTCAAGTATTGGGTCAGGAGCAGGGTCTAGTGGCTGCTCGGGCTCATCAAAGGCCATCTCAAAATCAAACTCAGGGTCGATGGGATCAACTGGGTCGACTGGATCCTCCATAGGCTGATCCATGGGTATAAATTCTATATCCTCATCTGGGTCGAATCCTGGGGGAAAGACAGGATCGGAATCCTCCATATCATCATGGTCGAAAGCAAAGCTAGGAATAGGGGCAACAGAGGATGCCTGGTCGGGATCTGATCCATGAGAAAAGTGCTGCGCACTCTGCGTATGTGAAGGTGCGGAGGCCACAGACTCGAAAGAGTCTGGGACCGGAGAGTGAGCAGGTGACTCCTCGGCGGGAGCATCTGCGATCATCAAAAGATCACCAGCAGCAAGAAGGGCCTCGCCCTGAACCTCATCCTCCAAAGGCTCGTCATCAAAAAGATCGACGTCTTCGTCATCGTCGGCGTCGTGAAGCAAATCATAGGCAGGATAAACAGCTAAGGGTATGGGAGCAGGGATCTCCACTAACGGTAGGTCCCTGGCCAAAGGGCCATCAGCGAGCTCATCAGCACCATCAAGTAAAGCGAAGGGCTGGAAATCGTCCTCGTCCATGCTCGTAACGTCGGATGTGTGAACCTCACGCTCAGAAGACTCTAGTTCGTCCGACACTATAGGTCTAGGTCCTGTGGTGTCTGAATCACCAGTGCCAGAGGTGTCCATAATGTCTGTAACATAAACACAACATGCACAAACAGTCAATCATACAATCAAATAATCACATAAGTCACCAAGTAAGCATTCAAATCATTCTCCTAGTCCCACTAGCCAATTTCTCCCAGTCTCTAAGACTGCTCTTCCTAGTCCCACTAGCCAATTCTCCTAGTCCCACTAGCCAATTCTCCTAGTCCCACTAGCCAATTCTCCTAGTCCCACTAGACAACTACCTCGATCTCTCAGACCGAGCCTCGGCCTCTCAGACCGAGCCTCAGCCCTTCTAGACTGAGCCTATAAATAATAAAATGTGCTCAACATTTGTTTGTAAAAAGTTTTGGATCTGGACTTAAGTGGTATGCAGTAAAAATGTTTTCGTGAGAGCCCTAGTGATCATAGTCTAGACTCGAGAAAGAATCCTAGTTCGCTATGATCAGAGCTCTGATACCAAGCTGTCACACCCTGGCTTTGCGGAAGCGTGGTTAATTTTGGTGTGACTTCTTAATACCATAGCTTAACCATAACAAAGCTATATGAAATAAAATCATGCAAGATCATCCATTCGATTAAGTTTTAAAACCAGAGTAACACAACATTGTCTTAGAGACTTACAACCTCATAACATAAAACATTGTCTTGAATAACATAAACACCGACATGAAATAAACGCAGTTTAAGATTTGTGACTTGTCCAGGTAAGAGTCACATTTCCTAAACTGGGATGACCTTGGAACCCTTATGCAGCGGGAAAACATAACATACCGCGCCAGATCTTTAATTTCCTGAAATACATGTAAGTTGAAAAATCAACAATAATGTTGAGCGAGTTCATGTGTAAGTGAGTAAGTAAACCTTCGTGAGTATAAAAATAGTCTTGGTATGTAGCAAATAAGGAAAAAGAGATCACCAATGGTTTGCAAGGCCATTGATATATGTGAAGTGCAAGTAGGAAGACTCAAACCTAGCAGATTTAGCGTTGGGTACAAAGTCACTCCAAGGTCCGTTCTGTTGGGCCTTCCAGAGGTCCGTTCTGTTGGGCCTAGAGTTGGGCTCGCTACACCCAGATAGATCTACCGCTTACGTCCCTCGGTCCTACAATGAGGATTAATGGCCTCCAGTTTCTGCCTACCCACTCACATGATCTAAGTAGTAAACCTCCTTACGCTAACCATACCATGTATAAAGTACTTGTAATCAAAGTAACATGTATTTCACCCCCGTAGTTTAGAAAACTGAAAACAGTTAAGAGAAATGGGGGGACATGAACTCACAGTGGTGCGTCTCTACCAAGTATGCCTCCAAATCAATCAGCTGTATGACGACCTACACGTGCTAACTCTATTAGACGGACGGCCGTGCCTTAGCTTTATGGTTTAAGTTTTTGGGAAATAGTTAGGCAACTATTTCGTGTTTACATTCTGTATACTTGGTAGTTATTTTCCTTCCCAAGGATGGGGGATTTAATACATGTGTGTTCGTAACATTCAGATTTCACTATTAAGTCTCACTTAATATATTTTATTTCCACTTCAAAATATGAATATTCTTCTCAAAAATATTATATTTTCATACGTGTGATTTTCCCCAAAATAATACTTAGTAATATTATTTTTACTCTAAAAATAATATTTACGTAGTTCACAAAATAATCATAAACACTTATACAAGTGATGTTGTGAAAAATATATACTAAATATATTTATGTATCACGTTTTATTTTGTGAAATCCTACCTCCGATATTTTATAAATAAAGCCGTGGCGAAATTCATAGTTTGAAAACAAGTCGACAAGTATCTCTAACACTTATAGTGAAAATAATTCCAAGTGTTAGGTTTTTAGAAAAATTTCGCCAGAGTTTCCTCTGTAACTGGAGGTGGCCACGCTTTCAAGCGTATCATTTTCTTTTATAAATCAAACCAACAATCTTCTTATTCAATCAAAACCATGTTCAAATCACAAACTAGTCAAAATATGTATATAAATCGCATAAACTTCATGAACTTGTGGTTTATCCAAACTGTGAAGTAAATCTCATTACTTTTAGTGTATCTTTATATAAAACAATCCGATTTTGTAAAAACCTCGTTTTTATGGAAGTTCCGTCTTTACAACTTCTCGTCAACTTCTACAAAAATAGTTATTTTGTCGAAACTTGTGTTACACAAGTGTTTACACACCTGTGCGTTCTAAAAACCATTCTTGTTAGTGTAAGATCCATTTTTAGAAAACATGATTTCTTTAACGCTTGGTCCTTTGAAAATACCACTTGCAGATACGTAGATCTGCTAGTTTTAAACACTATTGTACAAACTAAAACACTTTTACACAAGTTCATGATTCTTGTGTGGTAGAGTTTCATCTTCTAACCCTTGTTATACTTAAACAAGCTTCATGTCATAATCCAATATCATGACTAAACCGGGTTAAATGATGATCCGAGCTACCACAACATAGATCGGGTCCAAATAATCACATAAATCAAATACTACAAGTTTTACACAACATACAAGCTTTTAACCACCACTTTTAGCATTTTTAGTAGACTTTTAAGCTTCAACTTGTATGTTTTTGAGTTTTAACCGACAAAGTTCTTTTTAACCACTTTAAAATAGATCGAGAGTGTGTTTAAAGCAACTTACTACTAGCTCGAGGCTAGGGAAGAAACTAGTCGAAGAATGAGTGGATAAAAGCAATAGGGTGAGGTCCTTCACGATCCGTAAGCTCCACACTTCGTGATTCGCCTTGTTACACCTTGTAGTGAGCTTTGAATACTTGTATCAAAATCAAAATAAATGATGGGGGTGGCAAGAGGTTCGGCCGTAGCCTTGCAAGAGAGGAAGGAGTTTGTTTTGTGAGTGGGGATTAGTGGGAATGATGGTGGTTATTTGTAGATAAATTCTTTATCCAATGGGTAACATGTCTATATAAGTACAAACACCATCTTTCGAAATCTTCATATGGATTGCATGGGGAATACACAAAGTTCAAATAATATCTTGTGGTGTCTTGCCAACCGAAAATTCAGCCAAAGAAAATGGGGGTTTAGTGTAAGTTACTTGGTAACTAGTTTATTAATTGAGGGTGCTAAGTGTAATCATAAACTTTACATTCAACACATGGGGATTCGAAATGTTTAAAAGTCTTGTATAGGGGGGGGGGGGTCCCATGGGGACGGTTAAGTGCATGGGAGGGGTGGTATGTGAAAGTTATTTGGCAATTGGTGAGTTGTTAGAGGGTGCTAGTTGTAATTGCTAATACAACAATAATCTTCTCACAAAGGTTAATTGCATGTGATTTGATGGATTCTTTTTAGCACATGTAAATCGTAAGCTGTGAGGGGAAAACATGATGTGCCGCCATTATCACATAGGGGAAAGGTTTAGTTGGATTTCAACTAATTGTTAACTAACTAGTTAGTTAATTAGGGACTTTAAATAAAGTATTAGTGTGTTGTGTCTTATAACGGGTGTTAGGGTATTCGGGGACCCTAACTGGTTCAGAAAAAAGAAAAACAATGTTGATGACAATATTTTTATGTTCCGGGTATAGTCCGGTTGTTCGGTTGGATAGTAATCCGTTAAAGCGTTAAACAAGCTTTAAAGTGTCGTTATTATTATTTTTAGTGACACAACTTATTCCTGACACTTTGGAAAGTGTCTAGTAATATTTTTCTCATGTTTTGGCACTTTATTGGGTAGCTAAAAGCTGAATTATTATGTAAAGTGCTGAATTTTGTACTTAGAGTACGTTTTAGGCACATCCAGTCATTGTAACTTATTCATAGAGACGCAGTTCTACAACCCTTGTATCCCTACACTCACCACTAGTGTAGCAAAATATTTCAGGCTCTTACAGGCCTTAGAGGCAGTGTTTGCCTGATGCTGGCTTTATCAGCATATTCAATAGGTTATCCGTTATAGTGCTACTGTGCTTTTTGTGCATCATGTTTGTCACTAAGGTTCAGCATGTAAATAATGTAGTGACAGCAAGCAAGTATGATGCAAGTAAGTACATGTATCAGTATTCAAGTAGCAGTTTATTCACAAGTTCAAGCAAGCACAGTAATTAATTATTAATTAAGTCGTACGGATACCTGGTTTAGTGAGGGTTGTCACACCATAAGAACAACAGAAAAATCGAGCCATAAGAAAACGCCCTATAGCTTGGTATTTGGGTCCGAGGCTGTGATCCCAGCAGAAGTGGGAGTTGTAACACAACGAATTGTCAACATGGATCCCGAAACAAACGAAAAAGAGACCATTTTGAATTTACAACTCCTAGAAGAAGCACGAGACCAAGCTGCAATTCAAGAAGCCAAGTACAAGCAACGAATGGAAGCCTACTACAACAAGAGAGTCAAGAACGAACGTTTCAAGCCAGGAGACCTGGTCCTTAGAAACAATGAAGCTAGCAAAAAAGAAAATCAAGGAAAGCTTGGCCCAAAATGGGAAGGCCCATACACCATCCTTGAAGCACATAAGGGTGGATCTTACAAGCTAGCAGACTCAGAAGGTAAAAGGCTTCCAAGGCATTGGAACGGAAAGACCTTGAAAAGGTTCCATGTCTAAACAGGAAAGATTGGTTTGTGTTTCACAAGTTGTATTTTGAGAATGACACTACGAAAACCTTTTGTACGAACAAGTATCTATTGAATGAATGAAGTTGTTTTATCAAACTTGTCTTTCTATCCTAAGATCAGGTTGAGAACCTAGCAAAAAACTCCATGGCAGGGGCCATGTAAGGGGATGAGCTCCCAGGCCACATCGCTCAATAGGTTCAAGGGTTGAATGAACCTATATAAGGGGTGAGTTCCTAAATCAATACAACTCCATGAGACTTATTAATTAAAAACAAAATTGTCTCATAGACGGGTTTGAACAGCCTACACCAAATGTTCCTTAAGCCTTAGAAGAATAATCAACAAACAGGCTTAGGAAGTCGAACAAAAACAAGAAAACAAATAGGATAGGTGCTATGTCTTCTTGTTAAAAAAATACCAAGGCTAAGTGACTGCAGCACTGAACCCTTTAAGGTATTAAAAACATAAAGGCAACACTAACTCGACAAAGACAAAGTTACGAGAAGACAAAAATGATGCAACTTAAACGAAAAATTATAAAGACACAAACCAAGTCAAGTTACAAAACTAAGGAGCCTTCAAGGCTTCAAGCCATATATGTGACAACTCAGAACCTTAAAGGCTTCAACCTACCTATGGATAGCCAAAAAGCTTAAAAGCTTGAAGCCAACCAAGCTGCCTTAACGAAATAGGAACAAGTATAAAAACACAACACAAAGAAAATAAATTAAACATCATATCATAACAAAGAAAGCCCTGAAAGACTTTCAACCATTCAAACACAAGTTAAAACAAGTCCTAGTGATTTGCAAGCTTAGATATTGTTCAAACGGCCACGTAGGCCTAAAACACAACCAACAGGAACCTTAAGGGTTCCTGGAAACCTAATATTGTTTGAAGTTAACATTACAAACCATAAATTGTTCTAAAAGTGCTAAGAAATCTACGAATTTCATGCATCAGTAGAAGGCCTAGAGGCCCCAGAGCTGTTACCTTTAGCCTTCTTAGTCTTCTTAACCTTCTTAGCCTTTGGGCCCTGATCACCAACAGCTGAACCCTCCAAGTTGGCATCCTTAGGAGCATCAGGTTCTCCAGGAAAGGTATCTTCACTATCTCCCGAGTAGGAACGTTTTCTTGAAAAGGAACTAAGTATTTCAACACATACCTTTTCATTCAAACCATCCGGCTTCAGTTCCTGCAAGACAGAGAGAGGCTTACCATAACAAGAAGCAACCTGACTCACATACGGGTATGATAACCTCTCCGTTTGCTCGACAGAACTCTTGAAAATGTCGGAAGCCTCGGGACGGTACAAAGAAGATTTTTCCAAAGGATGGCCAGACTCGTGAAGCTTATAACCCGCAATAAGACCTTGATGTTTTCCCAGATTGAGCAGTTTAGTGTAAACCTCGCCAAGAGCGGAGTTAAACTCTTTAGAATGAAGAAGATAGGTAACAACCTGATGAAAACCCTGCTCAATAATCCATTGGTTATCCCCAGTGGCCTGGGCAACCAAAGTCTTCAAACCATCTTTCTCCTCATCAAAAGCCTTCTATTGAACAGCCAAGGCCTCTCTATCAGATTTCAGTTTCAATCGGTCAGCTTCAAAACTCTTTTTGAGATCACCCATCTCAATCTCATGCCTCTTTGTCAACTCGCCCACTTTCTTGGCCCAAGCCAGCTCTTTCTTAGCGAAGCTATCAATCTCCTTCTTCATTGCAGCAATCGAAGCTTTCATTTTTTCCTTCTTCTTGGAAGCTTCCTCATATTCCTGCATCCCTTTAGCAAAATGAGTGACTCCTTCAGCCAAAAAGGCAGAAAGGTTGCAGGAACTGAGCATCATCCTAGAAATAAGATGATCAGCCTCCATCTCAGATATGGCGCTTCGAACACCGGGAGGAGCAAAATGAGCTAAGGCCTCAGCACAAACAGCCGGGTCTTTAAAATTATCACCAACCTTAACCCCCAAGTTAGGCACATAAACATCCTGACCCTCTGAACCTTCGAAGCTCTCAACGCTTTTGACTGACGAACCTTGAATAACAGGAGTGGTACCTTTCTTAATCAATTTCTTCTTCTTGCTTGAAACAATTAACTCCTTCTCCTTACCCTTGCCAACATCCATAGCTTGATCCGCTGATACCTCAATATCATCACTAACATCGATAGGCTACGAACCAGAAGGCTGATCAACACCTTTCATATGGCGTTGGGAACAACGAGTGGAACCCTTGGAAGTAGTAGCCTTGGTAAAGCCTTTAACATTCGGAACATTCACGTACCCAGAACCCTCAAACCTGTAATCAGAACCCTTAACAACTGCATTCTCTCTAGGAGTAGCAGCAACATCATCAAAGGCAACGTCAGAGGTATCATCGCTTTTGATAAAATCAAGAGCAGACATAACTGCAACACAAATATAAAAGCACATAAGCAAACAAAGAAACAGGAACAAAAAATCAAGAGAAGAATAAATGCATACCCTTCCCATCTCTAATAAGCACCGGATCCCGGTTGGCCTTTTCCCACACTTTACTTAGACCCAACAACACCAACAAATGCTCAGGGAAGGGACGAAGCCTCGAAGGGCACTCCCTGAGAATTTCTAAAAAACGAGTGTTTATGTCAGAAGCAGAAGGCTCCGGTTCGTTCAAAACGGCGTCCGGGTGTCTCCAAACAAGTTTGAAAGGAATAATCTCCTCCGACACCCAGAAAAACCGGTCCTTCCAGACCCCAAGTGTAGAAACCATGGACAAAATTAAACAAGTATCAACCTGAGTGGTTTCAAAGGTGAACCAATCACCATTCTTAGCAAGCCGGAAGAAGCGGCGGAAGGACAACAGAGATGGGTCATACCCGAAGGCCCGACACAAAATTTCAAAATGTAAAACCCTAGCCATGCCAAGAGGGTGAATCTGACCGAAAGACACTCGGTAATATTCCAAAATATTCAAAACAAAGTTTGAAAACGGATAACGAAGATTGGTGAACTCAAAATGACGACAATATAAAGCAATCGAACCAGGAGGACATTCATTGATAGATTTATCACAGGCCGGTGCAACCGGTCTATACTTCGTCCCTATACCCCATTCCATACAAAACAAATCGACTTCCTCTTGAGTCAGTCGAGAAAACGACTTGGCCATATCCTTACGAGCACCCATGTTTTGAACAATTAAAAAGAAAAAAAAAAGCAAAGCGAAACTGACCTTATTTGAAAAAGGGGGAAACTTGAGAGTAAAAGGAGCAAGTAATGTTCTTCCAATAAAAAATGTGTAAATAAATGAGATAAAGGATAATTATTAAGAGGCAGAATTAAAAAGCGCCGCCTGATAAACTGCCACAAGTCTTGTCAACCGTCTTGTCAAATTCCGAAATTCAAAAACCCCAACCGTTTTCAACCTCCAAACCTTTGAACCTTTGAAGCCTTTGGGCAGTAAAATACGCGTATAAAAGTCAGAAGTCTTTGAGCTCATTTCCCCAAAACCTCTGACTTGGGGGGCTGACGACGGGGGTAGCCTAAGACCAAATATAAATGACTTAAATACGAAAATGCTCATAAGGCAAAACGGTTCAAAGGTTAAAAACCTGGGGAAATGGAACAAAGTAACACAGAACAGTAAGTAGTCATGTCTCTGGATTACTTCACCAACTCGCCAGCCGCAAAAGCAATGTAGGTCCACAGAGCACACTCTATTATCTAGGGGTCAAAAGGCTTCAACCCCCGAAAGGGTAAGCCCCTCACTGCAAGCATGGTCACTAGTCAAATGCATTCTTCTTTGGGAGATGTCTTCTCCTATATATTAGACACTTCACTTACTAAGAAAGACATTCTTGGCCAGCCTTGATTCCTGAAATCTCTGGTCACTCACTTCGAGTACTTGCTTCATGCGAGTTACTCCCTTTCACATCCAACACACACATTCTGTTTGCTCCTTCATCCGAATCTGAACACAATTCAGAGGAGGACCTTCAGCAAACAACAAAAATAAACTAGTGAACCTCCTTCCACGTCTTGCAAATGTGGAGGGGACCCCACGACCTGCGTTAGGCAAAGTTGAACCTTTCAACCCTTTTGCCTAACCAGCCAGGCTACTATCATTCGTCTGTTATTTGTTGTATCAACAATAATAGTTATGCTAGCCTATTTATAATTGTGACATCAGAATATATGATGTAGGTAATTGGTTTCATGATTTATGAATAATCGCTGGATGAATTGCGTGTTTGGTTGCGAGTCTGAGTGGGATTGTTATGTGCTATTCGTTGTGATGTAATTGTGTTTGGGCCTGATAACTTAGATAGACTCATCGATAAATTGCACACACTTTTCTAGGCCGTTTTACATTGAGCCGCTATCACTGGAACGGACTACAAAGGTGCTGGACTAAACCACACCCTTGGGCCGCACAACAAATTATGATCTTCTGATTTGGGCCCAAGCCCAACCGTGTCCGGGTAGACCTCCATGTTATAATGGTTATGTGTTGATTTGGGTAGTAGGTAATGGGCCGAAGCTTTAAAATATATGGACCTAGTAACAGTGATGAAGTAGGTTATGTTGTTTATGCGCATGAATTCTACTAGCCGGTCATTTGGAGGTAGAGAATTAATCAGGGTGATTGCAATTCTATAGTAATACATATTGGGCCGAGAAGGGTTTTTGAGGGGCCACTTATTCGCTGTTGGGCTACATGACCACGGGTCACCAGTTCAGCCCACATTTGTTGTGCTCAAGTATGTGTGGTTGTATGAAACGTGACCTATGTGCTACTTGAATACGTGATTAATTGTATGCGAATCTGATTAGATGTAATACTTATGATAGGACGTGATTGAATAAAGTATATTGACGAATAAATTATCTGCCGAGCAAATCGAGGTGAGTTCACACTTTTCACAAGGCATGGGATTCCCAAGGGTTGGGAATGGGTAAAGGATTTAAACTGAAACTGCGTGATCTCCGGGTTTGGAACACATACACACCCTCTTTATTGAAGGGTGACAACCTGTGATAAGGAATTGATTTGGACCTACGTAATCTCCTAGTTTGGGGATTTCGTACACACCCTCTTTATTGAAGGGTGACAACACGGATACTAGACCAAAATCTCTATCATGAAGTCCCTCCTTTTATATCGACTTAATCGTCGGGCCAATGGCGAGCGGGTCATTAGTTAGATAGCGCTATTTAGGTTTGACAAGCCTCACACTGTGCCGCAGAGGACGGGCATGAACTAATGGATCTGGGCACTAGTCAATGATGATAGACATTGACGTCAGGGCACCAACTTACTTTAGTTAGTGGTCGATATGGTAAACAGGTCTAGTGGTTAACATGGGGAAGCCCCCACTGATTATGGATATGTTTGGGAAACAGGGTAAACTGGTTAACTTACGAATTACAAATGAACTCCTGGTTTTTGAAACTTAACAATGAACACCAACTGTGAACTCGCTCAACTTTGTTGTTGACTCGTTGTTACATGCCTTGCAGGTCGTTAGGTACTTCTGGAGCTTGCACAAGGAGGCGTGGTCGTTGTGGGACATGGATAGTCTTATGCCATGTTAAACATTTAATATATTTGAACTTATACTTTGGTTTTAAACATTATGCTTCCGCTTACAACTTAAACTACGTTTTGTTTGGACACCAATTATATTGCGTTGGGTTTTATATTTATTTACATGCTATGTTCAATATGATTGGTGGCTTGATCCTGGTCAGTCACGCCTCCACGCGGTGATACTCCGCTAGTGGATTTTGGGGGTGTGACAGATTGGTATCAGAGCCATTGGTTATAGTGAACTTGGTTTTAAAAAGGGGAAAAGCTTTTTGATAAAACCAGACTATAACCTATACAGTGCTCAACGATCCACAACGACGCTTCACTCCACATGCAAGGCTCAACATTCTAGGTGATATGGTTTATGTTATATTACCTACTTGTTAGTTACATAGTACTTTGTTCATGGTATGCTTTGGTTAACGTAGCAACTATTGATAGACACTCATTGTGTGCTTACTCTCTTCTGTCACTCCACACTTACGCATTATCACGACACTTTACTTACCCATGCTCTCTTTATTGTGAAGATCATGAGTGGACGTATTAACCTAACTCAAGCCCAGCTGACAGCTCTAATCAATGAACAAGTTGATGCAGCACTCGCAGCCGCTCAGGCAGGAGCAGGTCAACATGCTCAGCTTCCCGTGTGTACATTCAAAACATTCATGGATTGCCGACCTAGTACCTTCAGCGGCACAGAAGGAGCCGTATGTCTTCTTCACTGGTTCGAGAAGATTAAGTCTGTTTTTGAAATGTGTGAATGCCCAGAAGCTCGTAGGGTGAAGTTTGCTACTGGAACACTCGAAGGTGCCGCACTCACCTGGTGGAAAGCACAGGTTCAACTGCTAGGGCTGGCGGTTGCTAATGCCACCCCATGGAACGACTTCAAAGATTTGATCAAAGAAGAGTATTGTAGTCGTGACGACATCCACAAGCTGGAGGTGGAGTTTTTCAATTTGAAATCGAGGCATACACGAAGAGATCGAACGAGTTGGCTATCTTGTGTCCTACTATGGTGGATCCTCCTATCAAGCGTATCGAGTTGTACCTTAAGGGTTTAGTGCCAGAAATTCAGAGCCACGTGACCTCAGCTAATCTTGGCACCATTCAACAAGTCATCCGGTTGGCTCATCGTCTCACTGATCAGGCAGTTGAGCAGAATAAGCTGCCCAAGCGTATTAGCGCTACTACTACTTCTGATGCTCCCAGTGATAACAAGCGTAAGTGGGATGGAAATTCGAGCAAGGGTTCTACTTCAGTTCAGTCCCAGTCTCAGCAGCGAAAGACAGATGACTACAAGAGCCCTGGTCAACAATCTTCTGGTAGTCAAGGGCAGAGTGGGTACAAGGGGAACCGCCCCAAATGCAATCAATGTGGTTTCCATCATAGCGGACTGTGTACTAAGGGCACTTGTCAGAGGTGTAACAAACCTGGCCATGCGGCCAAGGATTACAGGAGTCTCTACCCTGCAAATCAGTGACGACAGAACCAGCAGCAAGCTCCCCAGAATCAGCGTCAGCAGCAACAGCAGCAGCAGGGTAACAACAAGGGATGCTTTCAGTGTGGTGCTGAAGGCCACTTCAAAAGAGACTGCCCCCAGCTGCATCAAAGGCAAAACAACAACAACAATCAGGGGAACGGAAACAATAATGGGGGAAACAACGGTGGCAATGGTGCCAGGGGTCGAGCTTTTGTGATTGGTCAAGGTGACGCGAGGAACGATCCCAACGTGGTGATGGGTGAGTTTCTTTTGGATGATTTCTTTGTTACTATTTTATTTGATTCGGGTGCCGATACTAGTTATGTGTCTCTAAAAGTTAGTCAAATGCTTAAGCGCGCCCCAACACTTTTGAACACCAAGTACATGGTAGAACTAGCAAACGGTAAAAGTCTTGAAGCCACACACATAGTTAAGGGTTGTAATCTCATCTTAGCTGGTCAGACCTTCTCTATCGATCTTATCCCCATCGTTCTTGGTAGTTTCGACATCGTTATTGGTATGGATTGGTTATCTCAACATCGAGCAGAGATCCTTTGCAAGGAGAAGATCGTCCGCATTCCTCATTTTGGTAAAGAACCTTTAGTGATTCATGGCGACAAGAGTGGTGCAGTCGTAGGCATTATCTCTTTCCTTAAGGCCCATAAGTGTTTGCGAAAGGGCCACACAGCTATTCTAGCTCTCGTTACTGACACCTCAGCGAAAGAGAAGAAAATAGAAGACATTCCTATTGTACGCGACTTTCCTGAGGTATTCCTTGAGGAATTACCTGGTTTTCCGCCCCATCGTCAGGTCGAATTCCAAATCGAGCTAGCTCCTGGAGCAGCACCCATAGTTCGTGCACCTTATCGTTTAGCTCCATCAGAACTAGAAGAATTGTCCACTCAATTGCAAGAACTCTTGGACAAGGGTTTTATTCGTCCTAGCTCTTCTCCCTGGGGAGCTCCAGTCTTATTTGTGAAGAAGAAAGACGGTACCTTCCGAATGTGTATTGACTATCACGAGCTTAACAAGGTGACCGTGAAGAATCGTTATCCTCTTCCGCGTATTGATGACCTATTCGACCAGCTGCAAGGGTCGAGCTTCTACTCAAAGATTGATCTGAGATCGGGCTATCATCAGTTGAGAGTTCGAGACGAGGATATCTCCAAGACAGCATTCAGAACTCGTTACGGGCACTACAAGTTTCTGGTCATGCCTTTCGGATTGACGAACGCACCTGCGGTCTTCATGGATCTCATGAACCGAGTGTGCAAGCCCTACCTAGATAAGTTCGTTATTGTTTTCATCGACGACATCCTGATCTATTCTAAGAGTAAGGAGGAGCACGGGCATCATTTACGGCTCATTTTGGAACTTCTTCGGGCACAGCAGCATTATGCTAAGTTTTCGAAATGCGACTTTTGGCTTCGTGAAGTCCATTTCTTAGGCCACGTGGTAAATGCGGAGGGGATTCACGTTGATCCATCCAAGGTTGACACAATCAAGAACTGGCCGGCGCCCCGTACACCAACAGAAATCCGCCAATTCTTGGGTTTGGCGGGCTACTACAGACTATTCATCAAGGATTTCTTGAAGATTGGGCAACCTCTCACTTCACTAACTCAGAAGGGTGTCACCTGTCATTGGGGTGATACACAGGAATATGTTTTTCAGCACTTAAAAGATAGACTTTGTAGTGCACCAATTCTCTCCTTGCCTGAAGGCACAGACGATTTTGTGGTTTATTGTGACGCATCCATCCAAGGACTTGGTTGTGTGTTGATGCAACGTGACAAGGTCATTGCTTACACGTCACGTCAGCTTAAGGTCCACGAAAGGAATTACACTACACACGATCTGGAGCTGGGAGCTGTTCTTTTCGCACTTAAGATATGGAGACATTACCTGTACGGTACCAAGTGCACCATTTATACCGATCACAGGAGTCTCGAGCATATCTTCAAGAAAAAGGAGTTAAACATGCGACAATGTCGATGGGTCGAGCTCTTGAATGATTACGAATGCGCGATCAAATACCATCCGAGCAAAGCCAACGTTGTGGCCGACGCCCTCAGTCGAAAGGATACTACACCTAAGCGTGTGAGAGCGTTACAACTTACCATCCAATCCAGTCTTCCTACTCAGATACGAGATGCTCAGGTTGAAGCATTGAAAGCAGAGAATATCACGGCGGAGTCCCTACGTGGATCAAGGAAACGATTAGAATAAAAGGAAGACGACGCTTACTATGTAACAGGGCGTATCTGGGTTCCGCTTTATGGTAATCTACGTGAGCTTGTGATGGATGAAGCACACAAGTCTCGTTACTTGGTACATCCTGGTTCGGATAAGATGTACCATGATCTAAAGACTACATACTGGTGGCCTAGCATGAAAGCCCACATAGTAACTTACGTTAGCAAATGTTTGACTTGTGCGAGAGTCAAGACCGAATATCAGAAACCATCAGGCCTACTCCAACAACCAGAGATCCTGAAATGGAAATGGGAGCAAATTTCCATGGATTTCGTTACTGGCCTGCCTAGATCTCAACGCGGAAATGACACTATTTGGGTGATAGTGGATCGATTGACTAAGTCTGCACAATTTTTGGCCATCAAAGAAATAGACAAGTTCTCTACTTTAGCAGACGTTTACTTAAAGGAAGTGGTTTCGAGGCACGGGGTGCCGACATCCATTATTTCCGATCGTGATGCGCGTTTTACTTCTGAACTATGGCAAGCAATGCACAAGTCTTTTGGCTCTCGATTAGACATGAGCACAACATATCATCCGCAAACAGATGGGCAGTCTGAACGTACCATCCAAACCCTTGAAGACATGCTTAGGGCATGTGTGATTGATTTTGGTAACGGCTGGGAAAAACATCTCCCGATAGTGGAGTTTTCGTATAACAATAGTTACCACACCAGCATCCAAGCTGCTCTGTTTGAGGCATTGTACGGACGTAAATGCCGATCACCTCTTTGCTGGGTAGAAGTTGGTGACAGCCAAATCACGGGTCCAGAACTTGTAGTAGACACAACAGAAAGGATTGCTTAGATACGACAACGAATGGCGGCAGCTCGTGACCGTCAGAAAAGCTACGCTGATAAGCATAGGAAACCACTCGAGTTCCAGGTTGGGGATCGAGTGTTACTCAAAGTCTCACCTTGGAAAGGTGAAATTCGTTTTGGCAAACGAGGCAAACTCAACCCGATTTATGTCGGACCGTTCGAAATCCTTGAGAAAATTGGCAAAGTCGCTTACAAGTTGAACCTACCCGCAGAACTCAGTGGAGTTCACAACGTATTTCATGTGTCAAATCTGAAGAAGTGTCTGTCAGATGAGACCCTCATAGTTCCTTTGAAGGAGCTCACAATCGACGACCAGCTACGATTCGTCGAGGAACCAGTAGAAATCACAGACCGAGATGTTAAGGTTCTCAAGCGCACCAGAATACCTCTTGTTCGAGTTCGTTGGAACTCCCGTCGTGGCCCAGAGTTTACTTGGGAACAAGAAGACCAAATGAAGCACAAATATCCCCAATTGTTCGAGAAAAGCGAATCCACTGCTGAGGCCGAAGCTACTGCGGAATTTTGGGACGAAATTCCAAACCAACGGGGGAATGATGTGACAACCCAGGAAAATCAGGAAAACCACGCAACCTATCTAGCTTCCTCAGTAACTACGTGCTAAATTTCGGGACGAAATTTCTCTCAACTTGGGGATGATGTCACAACCCGACTTTCAAGGTTGGTATTGGTTTGATTTAGTGATCCTAATTTTTCATAATTCTCTCCTTTATCGCTATTGTTATATTAAACATATCGAATGTGAGATTTAGTTTGGTGGGATCCGTTTAAATGTTGGGTTCACTCATAGGAACTGCATGAAACTAGGCTACCACATGCACATTGGGCCGTGAATGTGTCGGGCCACACTCACTCGCACACATGTTGGCTGTTTAAGATCACTTCGGCCCACGCATATAGATTACCTTAGGACCAAAGCCACACAGGTCCATTCTCTCATAGTGGGCCGAGTAGCCGGATTTTACGCACTCACCGAAATCATGCTTGGGCCTGGTAAAAACCCAAGGGGATCAACTGTTTTGTGAAAGGGGGGCCGGTTAGTTGATTAATATATAGATACTCATGTGGGCTGGTTAGTTGATAGTGGGTCGGTTAGTTGAGTATTAATTACATGCACCTATAGGTAAGTTATACTTGGGTCTCGGCCCAGTCTTGTAGCTCAAAGAAGTCCAATGATCACCGACCCACTATTGTGTTTGGCCATATACTTGAGGGCTACGTAACTTCTTCATACCCCTCACCAGCAACTATATAATACACCAAACCTATTAGATAATGCACGAAACCCCAACTCCCTCCTCGAATTGACCGGCGACGGCAGATTTCTTTTTCCCCCACTCGAGTTATCATCTTTCGGTTAAAGTCTTGGTTAGTGGTTTTTGTCTTTTGTTATTCATATGTACATGATATTGTTTATATGATTTATTGAATGAGATCTAATGATTTAATTAATAATTTGGTGATAATATGGGATGCATGATATCGATATACATACATAAATAATGGATGATTGTTTATATACTGATTGATCTCTGACATTGCACATGATTTCATAAATTGGCCATAATTGTGATCTAAGGTAGCATGTGTTTGGCGGTAAACTAGTGATATATAATATGCTAACAATTGGTCCAATAACATTGAACTTGCAGCCCACTACAAAAAAAATTGGTCCAATAATAGATGTACAAAAATTGGCCATTATTATTAGTTTTGATAATAGTTATGCTAGCCTATTTATGATTGTGACATCAGAATATATGATGTAGGTAATTGGTTTCATGATTTATGAATAATCGCTGGATGAATTGCATGTTTGGTTGCGAGTCTGAGTAGGATTGTTATGTGCTATTCGTTGTGATATAATTATGTTTGGGCCCGATAACTTAGATAGACTCATCGATAAATTGCACACACTTTTCTGGGCCGTTTTACATTGAGCCACTATCACTGGAACGGACTACAAAGGTGCTGGACTAAACCACACCCTTGGGCCGCACAACAAATTATGATCTTCTGATTTGGGCCCAAGCCCAACCGTGTCCGGGTAGACCTGCATGTTATAATGGTTATGTGTTGATTTGGGTAGTAGGTAATGGGCCGAAGCTTTAAAATATATGGACCTAGTAACAGTGATGAAGTAGGTTATGTTGTTTATGCGCATGAATTCTACTAGCCGGTCATTAGGAGGTAGAGAATTAATCAGGGTGATTGCAATTCTATAGTAATACATATTCGGCCGAGAAGGGTTTTTGAGGGGCCACTTATTCGCTGCTGGGCTACATGACCACGGGTCACCAGGTCAGCCCACATTTGTTGTGCTCAAGTATGTGTGGTTATATGAAACGTGACCTATGTGCTACTTGAATACGTGATTAATTGTATGCGAATCTTATTAGATGTAATACTTATGATAGGACGTGATTGAATAAAGTATATTGACGAATAAATTATCTGCCGAGCAAATCGAGGTGAGTTCACACTTTTCACAAGGCATGGGATTCCCAAGGGTTGGGAATGGGTAAAGGATTTAAACTAAAACTGCGTGATCTCCTGGTTTGGAACACGTACACACCCTCTTTATTGAAGGGTGACAACCTGTGATAAGGAATTGATTTGGAACCTATGTAATCTCCTAGTTTGGGGATTTCGTACACACCCTCTTTATTGAAGGGTGACAACATGGATACTAGACCAAAATCTCTATCATGAAGTCCCTCCTTTTATATCGACTTAATCGCCGGGCCAATGGTGAGCGGGTCATTAGTTAGATAGCGCTATTTAGGGTTGACAAGCCTCACACCGTGCCGCAGAGGACGGGCGTGAACTAATGGATCTGGGCACTAGTCAATGATGATAGACATTGACGTCAGGGCATCAACTAACTTTAGTCAGTGGTCGATATGGTAAACGGGTCTAGTGGTTAACATGGGGAAGCCCCCACTGATTATGGATATGTTTGGGAAACATGGTAAACTGGTTAACTTACGACTTACAAATGAACTCCTGGTTTTTGAAACTTAACAATGAACACCAACTGTGAACTCGCTCAACTTTGTTGTTGACTCGTTGTTACATGCCTTGCAGGTCGTTAGGTACTTCTGGAGCTTGCACAAAGAGGCGTGGTCGTTGTGGGACATGGATAGTCTTATGCCATGTTAAACATTTAATATATTTGAACTTATACTTTGGTTTTAGACATTATGCTTCCGCTTACAACTTAAACTACGTTTTGTTTGGACACCAATTATATTGCGTTGGGTTTTATATTTATTTACATGCTATGTTCAATATGATTGGTGGCTTGATCCTGGTCAGTCACACCTCCATGCGGTGATACTCCGCTAGTGGATTTTGGGGGTGTGACAGAAAGCGATCGGTTCATGCATCCAAGCGGCCATATGATGATTGGTCCGTTTGATGCCCTGGTTATTCATTTTCCTGATCATGCAAATTACTGACTGGTTATTCGGATTATCTACCGAATTACTAGAAGATTTTCCTTCTTTTACCTCCTTTACCAGATGTGACAGCTTGCCGGACCGGACTGCTTTCTCAATTTCCTGCTTCAGAGACCAGCAATCGTCCGTGTTGTGGCCTCGTGCATGATGGTAGTCACAGTACTTTTTGGAGTTCTTATCCCCCGGATTACGAAGCTTTGGAGGTGCAGGAAAGTTTGCTCCTTCGGCGCTGAGGATCTCACTAGGAGTTTTGGAAAGGTCTGGTAGATTATAGAACCAAGATCCGGAACTTCTTTCGCGCTGGGATCGATCATTTCTGCTGTAAGGGTGCGATCGCCCCTATTTCCGGATGAAGTTTTATTGAATACGGAGCCACCATTCTTCTTCCAAGACGACATCTTTTGATCCGTCTCTGGTGCCAGATTACAAGCACTTTTTCCTCGAGCGAAGGCTCGGGCTCGCTCCATGAGCACTTCCATTGTTTTAGGGAGGTTTTCGTGCAGTTTTTCTACCAACTGATTATTCCGGACACCATGACAGAAGCCGGATATCCTTAGTTGATCTACGACCCCGCTGATCTGCGTACTTTCTCGATTGAATCGATCAATGAAGCTATCCAGAGATTCACCATCTTTCCTCCAGATGTTATGTACTTCTGTGATTTCTTTGGAATAGTGCCTTTGTTGGCTGAAGTTCTGAAGGAACAACCTTCAGAACTCCTCGAAATCGTTGATTTCTCCTTCATTTAGAGCGTCGAACCACACTCTTGCAGCCCCGGTTAATGTTTGTGCAAACATAAAACACTAGGCTGGCATTGGCCTTTGCTCAACACGTGCGGCCCCGTCAAAATCAAACATGTGATCATCCGGGTCCGTAGTGCCATCGTATTTCTTTACTGTAGTTGGCATTTTGAGCTTTGGAGGAAGCTTAGCGTGTGTGATGCCGGCACTGAATTTGGATTTGGCCGTCATCGAAACTGGATGATACGGCTTTGTGAGATACAGATCGTTGGCTACTTCCATTTGAGGAACAGAGCGTATCATGACTGCTGGAGATGGTCCGGATGAGACCTGCACGTAGTTGTTATAAGCTTCCAAAGTAATTATTGTGGAGAAAGTGGGAGAAGCAGAAATTATAGGACCCATAGTCCTTACCGGAGTTTCATCATGAAAAAGCCTGGTTCGTAAACCAAGGATTTGTTCATCTCTAGCTTGTTGAGCTTTTAAGCGTCGTAAGAGACTTTCATTTTTGGAAATAAATTCCGCGTCAAACTCCGATGTCTATGAAGTTGGCATCAGTATGAATGGCAGAGTTGTGCCTGGTCCCGAGCTCAAAGGAGCTGGAACCGTAGATGTGATACTTGCTGGAGCTGTAGTTTGTGCACTAGCAGCTATGGATCCCGAATTCAAAGAACCCGAGGCCGCCAGAGATCAGTTTATTTTGTTGCTCAAGAAATTCACTAGAGTGAAGGATTGTGAGCTGTGAAATCGGATGGCTCCAATTGAAGATCCAAAAATCGGTCAAGGCCGGAGTCTGTAAAAGGAGAAATTTGGATCTTCTGGGAGATGGAACCTTCACCTGCAAAACAGTAAACCGTTAGGCTCATCGCAGAGATGGGAGGGCCCCTCTGCGACCATCCTCTGGCGTGAGGATAAGTATTGGTAGAGAGAGAAAATAGAGAGAGAAAGTAAGGACGAAGGTTCAGAAAATCGTACTTGGCAATGTACTTGAGCTGGGTATTTATAATGGTCAACTGTAATGACGTCATTCATCCAGACGCACTTAAACGGATGTCTGTCCTCAATGACATGGGGAACGATGGTCTTCAGAATGTTCGTCCATGTGTTGTTCGGTTCATCCTTAGGGATTATATCCCAGACTTGGATATGTATCTTCACATAGTAAGCATGGATTTGAAATTATGAGATTATTTGTGATGAGTCGATGACAAAGGGATTAAAATATGGAAATGAACAGGAGAAGAACATACAAGGTTAAAAGAGAAGTGGGGAAGTGATAACCATGATTAAAATATGGAAATGATAATCGATCAGATCAATTTCTGAAGATCAACTGTGTTCGGGTGTTTTTATACTAGCTCATTATGGAATCTGGATTTGTAAAGTATATGATAAACTTTATTTATCATAGATATCATACAATCCATCCTGACAACCCATTTTGACCCATGAATTATTTTAAATAGATATCATACAACCCATCTTGACCCATCCTTAATTATTTCTTAACTCATCCTGATCCATCCTTATTTTTAAAATGACCCAAAATAACCCAAAAAACCAAATTGGTTTTTATTGTCAGGCCTAGTTTTGCCCCAACCATTTAAAAAGTGTCATTTTCCTCCCTGATATTCCCGTTTTATTACCAGTTTACTCCCCAACTCTTAACTCAGTTAAATCATTCAATTAAAAGTAGGGATATTTTGATAATTTTAAGTATAAGGATTTATTTAATTCATTATTAATTCTTTAAATCCATTTATAAATTAATATACATTAATTATTATTAATTCAAACAAAATTCATTTTTGTTTCCTATATGTCATGATTCAAAATCCAAATAATGTATTCAGATTCAAAATTCAAAATCCAAGATTCATTTTTATTTTCCTGTGTATGCATAACTCTCCGTCCAACACCAACCATCCTTTTAATACCACCCGTTGTGGAAGGGGTTTTGGGCATTTTTCCCTAAAAACACCCAATCACGCCTACATCACCGCCTCCCGGGCGTTTTTTATGGGTTTTTTTTTTTGTTGGGAGTTTCCTTAAACACGCCGGATGGAAGAGAGAATGGCCAATGGAACATTATACCATTACAACCCTTTCTAACTTCAAGCCCCCTTGCTGATTAACAGTCGCATGTTGGATAATGCCCAAGAGAGAGGCTTGGAGTTCAAGCCCCACTACACATGGTCTAATACCCACCACCACCATCAACACCCACACCGCCAACTATCACCGTCTCCAACACCAATCACCAACTACTGTTGTCACCAACAATAACCACCACCAGCCGCCACCAATATCAAACCACCGCCTCTCCCTTTCTCTCTCTCTATCTCTCTCTCTCTCTCTCTCTTTAAATCTCAACCCCCATTAGCATCATCTCCATCAGATCTGAGCAAAGCCTACCCAGCAAATTGGAGCTCAACGAAACCCAGCCAGAACTTGATCACACGAAATCAGATCTGAGCAAACCCTAACCCATTCTTCTTTAGATTAGAGAAAACCATTAGTCTATAAACTCCGGCGGCTAGATCAGAAACCTCGGGCGACCAATCTGGAACCTCCAGTTGTAGTAGAGTTTATCCAAAGTGTGTTGGTAGTGGTGGCAAGTGTAGTGAGAGAGAAATATTGTAAGAAAGAGAGAGAGAAAGAGAATGGTGGTGGCAGATGTTGAGAGAAAGATATTTGTGGTGGTAGCAGGTGGTGGTGACAGTCGCGGATGGTGGTGGCGGCGATGATGGCGACGGCAACGTCAGATGTTGATGGTTGAGGGTGAGAGATAACGTCGCTGATGTTTGTTTATGTCTCTCTCTCTATATATATATATATATATAAACGGGATCAGGAGAAAACGCCTAAAAGTGTGAAAACGGATCCTGGCCGAACACGTGGTGCGCGATATAATGAAGGCGGATGGGCTTTTTTGTCCTTTTATCTTCTTTTTCCCATGCGTGTCTCACAACACCTCTTCATTTTTTGCGTGTAAGATTTTTTGGCGTTTAGTTAGATTCAATAACCACCTGGCGTTTTATTGTTTTTTAGATATGCCTCGATGAATTAATCGTTTTTGTGTTACATAGTAAATATTTTGGCGTTTATGGCGTTCCCAAATTCATTAAAATCAATTAATAATTCAAACTTTTCAAGTTTTTAGACGTTTTTGTAGATTTCACCAGTTGAATTAATCCCATATAAGTTATAAAGGTAAATTTCTTGGCATTCATGGTGTTCTTAAATTCATTATAATTCATTAATAATTCAAAAGATTACAATTAAGACGAAATCAAACCAAACTAATAGTCTTCTGTGGATGGTATTACATCAGAGATGTACCCATCGCTTTGTTTATCACTTTCTTCAGACTCATCATCATCTTGTGCATTGGCGTATAACGCCATAATCTCATCTCGTTTTTGTTGCATCATATACTTAAATATCATCACAACCCTGGATCTTGCGTCATTCGAAGTGCTAAATCACATAGTTGTTCAAGAAGATGTAGTCTATATGTGTTCAACATTTCGTCCATCGTCAATGAATAATCCACCCCGTGTTGATAAGTCACACTCACCGTTATTGATTGTTCATCCAAACTCCAACTGATAACTGTTGGTAGATTAGTATCGTCAACATCATCATCATCAACTAGAAATTTTCTCTTCAATCTTCTTATTACCGTTTGAGTCCTTTCACAATAGTTGGCCCTTGGAATCCCAAGGGCCAGAATATCCCTCTGAACGGCTTCATCCATACTAAGTATGGCCTTGATTTTTTTGACCTTCACCCTTCTCCTGTCAGAGAACTTTACGACGAAACGTCTCTCCGACATCTCAAAACTCCATGCTATAACCTGAGCCATTTTTTAAGTTGTATGGTGTTTTAGACAATGTGTGGCGTGTTTTAGAGAATGTATGGAGTGTTAAGTTTGTTTACCTGTGCTACTTATATAATGACCTTTTTTGGGCGCGAGGTAGATATATGTTTTTGGCGCTAAAAAACATTAGTAATTATATTTTTTTGATGTGTATTTTTTGTATCTTTTGTCGTGCCATGTAGGAAGCAGACCTATAATGTGGCAGGTAATTATGGCGTTTTGAAAAGATAAATAAATTCAATTACCATGGCGTGACTTTTAATATAATAAATGTTAGTAATAAAGCTTCCGATGTTTCAGTTACTGTTTGTAGTTATTGTTTGTTCAGCTTCATCTGTTAAAGCTGTAACACGTCTTATCTTTCCGGTTTTGGCGTTTTGTATTTAATGGCATTTAGATAAAGATGGAAAATTGTTCTATTCTCTTGCACATTGTTTTATACATTTCAGTTAATTTTTGGAGTTTTTTATAATAATGTTTAAAGTAATTTTATTATAAGTTTTGGCGTTTGGTGTTTGTGGCACGTTGGCATTTTATAAGCAACAACGTGTTCGGTCAGGATTCGTTCTCACAGTTTTCACACTTTTAGGCGTTTGGTGTTTTGTAGCATCTTTACGTTTTATAAGCAATTTACAGAAATAATGTATTTTATTAGTGGAGAATTAGATAATAAACCACAGAAAAATAGAAAAGGAAAAAAATTAAAAATGCTAATCCAGTTTCTCCTCCAAATCTTCACTGTCATCGGCCTCTTTTTCTTGAAGTTTTTGTGCTTTGAACCTTTGAATACCTTAGATATGTCGATTTCCCTACACAGCTGAAACTCCCGGCTCTAGACGAAGCTGATCAGTCAGTAAAACACGACATCCTGTTTTTTGGTGTGATCTATTGTTGTTTGTTGCTGTAGTGGTTTTGTGGATTTTTGGAGACATAGATCGATGTCGTATGTGTGGATGCTATTTGGCCGTCATCCTTATTATTATTATCATGGAGTCCAAAATAGCATTTACACTGGGATCGGTCTCTTCTTCTCATCCAAACCTTCTTCAAGAACAAAGCACACAAAATGACCTATCACTATCATCAGTCTCTTTTTCTTGAAGATTTGTCCATCTCATTTAGCAAAATCTTATAGAGTTACCCACCTCATCTAAGAATCCATTCAGTGAAAGTTCATGCAGAACAATACTGAATATCCAAGAAACGACGGTTACCATCTGTGTTCTTTTAACTTTTTTTGGCGTTTTAAAGTGAATGGTATTTAGGAATCATGGCATTTGTTTTTGGGTGTGATCAATGAAAGGCGCTGAGACGTTTGTTTTTATAAGATGTTTTTGGCACGTAGTTTAGGCGAGATTTTATTATAATAAATGCTAGTAATAAAGTATCCATCGTTTTAGTTACTGTTTGTATTTACTATTTTATTCAGCTTTATCTATTAAGGCTGTAAGACGTCCCATCTTTCAAGTTTGGTGTTTTATATCGAATGGTGTTTTGTAAACCAAGATGATAAAATACACTAACTAAAACACAGAAAAAAAAATATAGTTTTTTTTTATTATTTGGCATTTTGTATTTAATGGCCTTGGTGGTATTTTGGTGTTTTGTAACTAATGAAAGAAATATAGTATTTTATTAGTTGAAAAGTACATAACAAACACAGAAAAAATTACACAAAAGAAAAAAAAATAAAACTCCTCGTCAGAAGGGACTTTGTCTGAGAAGTATCCATCACTCCCTTTGTCTTCTTCTTCGGATTCTTCTTCCAGTCTCTCATCCAAGTCATCACTTTCACTTTCATTGACTTCTTGTTCTTGAAGATTTTGAAGCCTCCATTTGAACGTGTCCTACAACAACGCAAATTTTATGTTCATGTCTGTGTTCAAACATGTGGCGTTGTGTAACTCCTCCAGGAACCCAAGACCCTGGTTGGTCATGATGTCTTCAAGCATATAGTCTTCCTGCGCTCCGTTGTCACATATAATGATGACCATGTCTGTATCATCATCAAAACTCCATGATGTGATGATTGGATCCATTTTTGCATTTGCTTTGTTTGGTCCAAATTTTCTGGTTAATGAAACGCCCAGATTCTACTCATTCGACTAACAACATAAACTTCTTGCAATTTTACAAAATTTTGACATGACCCGTTTAAATTTAGAACTTTTCTCCCTGCTTTTAACAATATTCATTTTAACTACAAACTACGACACTTTCAAATATATCAAAAGATAAAAACCATATAAGGTTCACCATAAACATTTTGTACAAGCTACATAAAAGTTTAGGATTCAAACTTCTTACTAATATACTAGACATTACTAAATAACATTTACTACACAAAATGGTAAATTGACCCATTCAAAATAAACAACTAGGACCGGAAGCGTATAAGGTCGACGTTTCGAGTGTGTTCGGTCTGAGCGCGCCACATCTAGACTTGAGATTTACCTATCATTCATAAATACAATCATCGTTAGTCGTAATACATAACAACTCAAATTCTTTAATTACCTTGCCTTATTCGACCCATTCACATGACACATTTCCTTTCAATAGATTTACTTCCATTCGAAAATGTCCAACATACTACTTTCCGACTTATTTATAACGAATCACTACATGCCATGAATTAACCTCACTTACATTATTTGACCCGTTATGAACAAGTCAAAATATAAACATTCTGAGAATCATTCCACTATTCATTTCAACCCATTTAGACGGGTTGGTTCATATTCGCTACAACATTACTTTTAAAACCTTCTTCAATATAATTTCTTGCATCTAATCAATTTACTAGTGGAGTAAATGAAGTTCATAAGAACTTACCGGAGTCGTGCGCTCCTAATGCTTTCGCTTGACTTGATTCTCCTCCTTTCTTCGACCCTAAAGGGTGTATCACAATTGCGTTTAGTTTTCGCATTATACATCATTTACACGCATTTACATCATTCACTCTAACGTTCACTACTCATATTCATATTCCACGCCATCATTAGATCTTTTAAATCTAAAATTCTTCATATTCATACATAATCAATTCAGCTCAAGCATTTCATCGAACACCTTATGTGCATACTACTTATCTAGCGAAATGTACAAGCCTATTAAGCACATCTCTACCAAGTCTTTTCTAAAATCATGGCAAAACATCACAAACACATGAATTCTTCAAATATTCAGATTATTATAACATCATTATGCATATATTAACCTTACTCATCAAACTATATCAAGAATTAACACCTACATCATCATCACTAATCATATCATCACAAATTCAAATGGGTTTCTTATCAAACCATCAATATAGTCAAAAAATCAAGCACATTACGACTTCCTTATGTTGAAATTAACTAACATTCATGCTCAATTTCGCAATACATCCATGGATTACACATAACCCATATCATTAAACATCACTAAAGCATAAAATTCAACTTACTTGATGTTGAGCACACTTAGAGGATCATAAATCTGGATACATGCATCAATTTACACTTCAATTTCTCTTCTAATTTGATGGATTAGTAGTATTTAGGGTTTTGTTCTTCTTGCTTCACCTAATGGCGAACACACACATACGTTTGATGTATGTGTTGTGTTTAGAGATTTTAACTTTCATTATTCCACTTTCAACTTATGCACATTTGGTCCCTCAAGTATTAAGTTTTAAATATATATGGTTAAGTATCTATTTGCACACTTTAATGTCTTAACATAACCATAATCATACAAGTACATAAACTACTTATTAAATTCTTTGGGGTGTTACAAGTCCACCCCCTTAAAGAAGGTTTCATCCCCGAAACCAGAGTACATACCGAATAACTCCGGGTAGTGCTTTCGCATATCATCCTCCGCTTCCCATGTGAGATCCGATCCCTTCCGATGTTGCCATTGAACCAACACTTGTCGAACGGATTTGTTGCGGAGTTGCTTCACCTTAAAATCTTTTATTGCGACAGGCCTTTCAACATAATTCAACTTCTCATCCACTTCAATATCATCCAAAGGCACATATTCCGTCTCATCCGCAAGGCACTTTCGCAGATGCGATACATGAAAAGTATTATGAATTCCATCCAACGCTGGTGGTAATTCTAGTTGGTACGCTACCGACCCAACCCGAGCAAGTATTTTGAATGGTCCAATGTATCAAGAACCTAACTTTCCGCGTTTACGAAAACGAATTATCCCTTTCCATGGAGAGACTTTTAGAAACACGTAATCTCCCACTTGAAACTCAATTGGTCGCCTTCGCCGATCCGCATAAGACTTTTGCCTATCTTGTGCTGCCTTTATTCTTGATCTAACCACGTCAATCTTTTCATTCGTTTCGGCTACTACATCCTTTGACGCGAGTTGGCGCTGACCCACTTCCCCCCAGCAAACCGGGGTTCTACATTTTCTTCCATAGAGCATTTCGTAAGGGGCCATTTTTATGCTGTTATGATAACTATTATTATATGAAAACTCTACCAAAGGTAGGTGATCATCCCAGCTTCCTCCAAAATCCATAACACACGCCCTTAGCATATCGACTAATGTTTGAATAGTTCGTTCCGACTGACCATCGGTTTGTGGATGGTAGGCGGTGCTTATATGTAACTGGGTCCCCAATTCTTCGTGAAACTTCCTCCAGTAACGAGATGTGAACCGGGTATCTCGGTCGGACACTATGGACACCGGAACCCCATGTCGAGATGTAATCTCATTCGTATAAACTTCCGCCATCTTTTCTGAATTATAGGTTTCCCGAATGGGTAAGAAATGTGCGCTTTTGGTTAGTCGGTCAACGACTACCCAAATAGCATCGTGCCCCTTTCTTGTCTTAGGAAGTTTAGTCACCAGGTCCATTGTTACATGTTCCCACTTCCACACCGGTATCTCCAGCGGTTGCAACTTTCCATACAACCTTTGGTGTTCAGCCTTTACTTGAGAACATGTCAAACACTTAGCAACATACTTGACAATGTCTCTTTTCATTCCCGGCCACCAATAATTCATCCTCAAGTCTCGATACATCTTTGTAGCTCCCGGATGAACGGAGTACCGAGACTTGTGAGCCTCATTCAATAGTAAGTCTTTCACATCACATTCCCGAGGTATCCAGATTCATTCATACCTCGTTTTCATACCATCTGCATTCTCTTCCAATTCATGAATAAATCCTTTCGTCCTCTCTTTCTTTGGATCGCCAGCATTTAAAGATTTTGTTTGAGCTTCTCGAATTTCACCAAGGAGTTTAGGTGTGACTACCATCTTCATGGATTTAACCCGAATCGGGGGCGGGTACTCCTTTCGACTTAGAGCATCCGCCACTACATTAGCCTTCCCGGGATGGTAATGAATGTCACAATCATAATCCTTAATGAGTTCCAACCATCTTCGTTGCCTCATATTAAGATCTTTTTGCTCGAAGAAATATTTGAGGCTTTTATGATCTGAGTAAATAGTACATTTCACCCCATATAGGTAGTGCCTCCATATTTTCAAGGCAAACACGACTGCCGCCAATTCTAGATCATGAGTTGGGTAATTGTTCTCATGCTGCTTGAGTTGTCTTGAAGCATAAGCAATGACTTTACCCCTTTGCATTAATACGCAACCTAAACCTTGGTGGGAGGCGTCAGTATATACTACCAAATCATCCGTTCCATCCGGTAGTGTCAACACCGGAGAATTCGTAAGCTTTTCTTTCAAGGTCTGGAACGCCTTCTCTTGTTCTTCGCCCCATATAAACTTTTCGCTCTTCTTTGTTAACTTCGTCATGGGTGAGGCTATTTTGGAGAAATCCTGGATAAATCTTCTGTAATACTCAGCCAACCCCAGAAAACTTTTTATTTCGCTTGGATTCTTCGGGGGTACCCAATCCATCACTGCGCCTATTTTGGACGGGTCCACGTGGACGCCATCTGCATCGATTACATGACCCAAGAATTGTACCTCTCTAAGCCAAAAGGCACACTTTAAGAACTTTGCATATAATTTTTCCTTACGAAGCTTCTCCAATACACTACGTAAGTGGAAGGCATGCTCTGCTTCACTTCAGGAGTACACTAGTATATCATCAATAAAAACAATTACATACTTATCAAGCATAGGCCGGCACACCCGATTCATTAGATCCATAAATGCAGCTGCCGCATTTGTAAAGCCGAAGGACATCACTAAAAACTCGTAATGTCCGTACCGGGTTCGAAATGCAGTCTTTGGCACATCTTCTTCTCGTACACGTAGTTGGTGGTAACCCGACCGCAGATCGATTTTCGAAAACCAACTTGCCCCTTGAAGCTGGTCAAATAGGTCATCAATTCTGGGCAACGGATAACGATTCTTCACTGTTAACTTGTTCAACTCTGGATAGTCGATGCACATTCGCATCGAACCATCTTTCTTCTTCACGAATAATACGGGCGCTCCCCATGGTGAAACACTTGGTTTAATAAAACCCTTATCGAGCAACTCTTGAAGTTGTGTCATCAATTCTTTCATTTCGGTCGGGGCCAACCGATAAGGAGCTTTAGCTACCGGTTTTGCATCCGGGTTAAGCTCTATCTTGAATTCCACTTCTCGTTCGGGCGGAAGCCCCGGTAAATCTTCCGGAAATACATCCGGATATTCGTTCACTATATTCACGTCTTCAAGCTTTGGAACACCTCGATTGGTGTCAATCACTTAAGATAGATACGCCTTACCTCCGTTCTTTGCATGTTTAACAGCTTTGAGTATAGAACACAATTTCGACTTGATGACCCTATCTCCTTGAACACTTACCCGTTTCCCCCCCCCCCCCCCCCGAGGTTACTACATGAATGACTTTCTTTTCACATTGAATTTCAGCGTGGTTTTGGGCAAGCCAATCCATTCCTACAACTACTTTAAATTCCCCCATGCACATCGGGATGAGATCTATACTAAATTCCTCATCTTCGATTAAGATCTTACAATTTTTACAAATATCATGTAACAAATAGCTTTTACTATCAGCAACTTCCACTTCTAAGGGGACTAACATCTTTTCAAGCTTAAACGATGGATGAACTAACAATTCATTAGAAATAAACGATCTACTAGCCCCGGAATCAAATAATACATTCATAGGCATAGAGTTAACCAAGAATATACCGGAGACCACATTCGGGCTAGTCTTAGCTTCATCCGAGGTTAACTGGAACATCCTCCCACGAGCCTTGGAAGACTCATCCTTCTTTCCATCTTTCTTTGCCCCTTGTTGGAGTTTCGGACATTCTGCCTTAATGTGCCCCGTTTGGTTACAATTGTAACACGCTTTCGAGTTTTCGGGGCACCTATAATACGGATGTCCCTCTTGCCCACATTTATAGCATCCTTTCTTTCCCAATAGACATTCACCCGAATGATGCTTCCCACATGTCTTGCAAGTCGGAATCCCACTACTTGTCTTCCCTTTCTTGTTTTGATCTTGATATTTTGCCTTTTTCGATGGGTTTGTGTTGGTAGGCTTCTCTGCCACCCTTTTCTCTACCCGTTCAACCTGCCTTCTTAACTCGATTTCCCTATCTCTTGCCCAATCGATTAATTTATTCAATGTTGCACACTTAGAGGGATTTACGAACTCCCGATATTCAGCCTTTAACATAGCATGATAACGTATGATTTTCAACTTCTCAGTCCCCGCTAACTCCCCACAGAATTTCACCTTCTCGAGGAACTTATTCGTTATTTCATCAATCGTTTCATCCTTTTGTCGAAGACGTAAGAAGTCTTCTTGAATCTTATCAAGTGCGGATTGTGGGCTATGATATTTCAGAAATGGTTCCTTGAACTCTTGCCATGTTAACGTTTGTACTTTGTCATCCCCCAATTCCTTCGAATGTGCGTCCCACCAATCCTTTGCTTGGAGTTGTAGGAGGCCTGTAGCAAACATCACTTGATCCTCCACTTCACATCTACTTCTTACAAACACTGCCTCGGTGCTTGAAATCCATCTTTGACAAGCTATTGGGTCAATTTCCCATTTGTACGGCAAGGGGTTACATGCCATGAATTCCTTGTACGTGCACCTTCGTGTACTTTTCTTTGTTTGTAGTTCATTAATCATCTCTTTTAGTTCTTCCACCTTGGACGTTACTAGAGTATCGATTACCCCCAATACTTGACCTTCCACCTCTTGAGCTAGTCGAGGAATACTAGCTTCAATCGCTTTCTCTACTTCTTCCACAATCATTGTTCTCATTTCATTTCGGCGTGCTTCATCGTCATCATTTACATTTACCACATCAACCATCTACATAAAACATTCATTACATTCATTAGATTCCATTTCATACTTCCCACCATCATGTTTTAACATCATTTTATCATGACACATTCCATTCATCATTCATACTTCATGCCTTATCATCATTGACGATCGTATCGTATCATTCTTTATTTTAGACATTCATTCATCCTTTCTATCATATAACCATTGTAGTGATACCTAGCTCTCATTCTTTCTAATACGTAAAGAAATTACTCGTGACTAAATCATACTTAAACTTTCTTTGGAAACTCAACGTTTCCGACAACCAACATCATAGTATTCTTTATCCCATATACCTTGGTATCACCTTTTTTTTATTCTTTTTATCCCCCATTTTATATATTTCTGGTTACAAATTCGATTGAATCGACATTTAATTGTGTTTTATTTGAATATTGTAGTTTTGGAAAGCTTGTTGGTGATTCGTTGTGGAAAACTCAAGAAAAATATGAAAATTTGTGGAAATTTTGCCCAGACACAGCTGTGTTGGTTATCTGAGTACAATGTCACACAGCTGTGTCAGCCTTGCCACACACCCTGATCTCAGCAACAAGCATCAACGGTCCACACAGCCGTGTCACTTAACGACACAACTGTGTGCGGCGCCAGATCTGATATAACCTAATGTTTAGCTCCCATTTCATTTGACCCGTTCTAACCCCCAAACTGATCCGATTCATCCCACATCTTTCCATAACATCCCGTAACCATTCCATAACATTCCGTAACTAAATTATTTGTAATGCAAAATTTCAACTTTTAAAATACTTACTTGCTTTGCGCCGCGGAACGAACACACACTTCTCACGAGCTTTCGGTTTGAGTTCAAGCATTCGATGCTTAAATCCCTCAAACCTAGGCTCTGATACCAACTTGAAACGCCCAGATTCTACTCATTCGACTAACAACATAAACTTCTTGCAATTTTACAAAATTTTTACATGACCCGTTTAAATTTAGAACTTTTCTCCCTGCTTTTAACAATATTCATTTTAACTACAAACTACGACACTTTCAAATATATCAAAAGATAAAAAAACCATATAAGGTTCACCATAAACATTTTGTACAAGCTACATAAAAGTTTAGGATTCAAACTTCTTACTAATATACTAGACATTACTAAATAACATTTACTACACAAAATGGTAAATTGACCCATTCAAAATAAACAACCAGGACCGGAAGCGTATAAGGTCGACGTTTCGAGTGTGTTCGGTCCGAGCGCGCCACATCTAGACTTGAGATTTACCTATCATTCATAAATACAATCATCGTTAGTCATAATACATAACAACTCAAATTCTTTAATTACCTTGCCTTATTCGACCCATTCACCTGACACATATCCTTTCAATAGATTTACTTCCATTCGAAAATGTCCAACATACTACTTTCCGACTTATTTATAACGAATCACTACATACCATGAATTAAGCTCACTTACATTATTTGACCCGTTATGAACAAGTCAATATATAAACATTCTGAGAATCATTCCACTAATCATTTCAATCCATTTAGACGGGTTGGTTCATATTCGCTACAACATTACTTTTAAAACCTTCTTCAATATAATTTCTTGCATCTAATCAATATTGCGTTTAGTTTTCGCATTATACATCATTTACACGTATTTACATCATTCACTCTAACGTTCACTACTCATATTCATATTCCACGCCATCATTAGATCTTTTAAATCTAAAATTCTTCATATTCATACATAATCAATTCATCTCAAGCATTTCATCGAACACCTTATATGCATACTACTTATCTAGCGAAATGTACATGCCTATTAAGCACATCTCTACCAAGTCTTTTCTAAAATCATGGCAAAACATCACAAACACATGAATTCTTCAAATATTCAGATTATTATAACATCATTATGCATATATTAACCTTACTTATCAAACTATATCAAGAATTAACACCTACATCATCATCACTAATCATATCATCACAAATTCAAATGGGTTTCTTATCAAACCATCAATATAGTCAAAAAATCAAGCACATTACGACTTCCTTATGTTGAAATTAACTAACATTCATGCTCAATTTCGCAATACATCCATGGATTACACATAACCCATATCATTAAACATCACTAAAGCATAAAATTCAACTTACTTGATGTTGAGCACACTTAGAGGATCATAAATCTGGATACATGCATCAATTTACACTTCAATTTCTCTTCTAATTTGATGGATTAGTAGTATTTAGGGTTTTGTTCTTCTTGCTTCACCTAATGCCGAACACACACATACGTCTGATGTATGTGTTGTGTTTAGAGATTTTAACTTTCATTATTCCACTTTCAACTTATGCACATTTGGTCCCTCAAGTATTAAGTTTTAAATATATATGGTTAAGTATCTATTTGCATACTTTAATGTCTTAACATAACCATAATCATACAAGTACATAAACTACTTATTAAATTCTTTGGGGTGTTACAGTTAATCTTCTTATAAGCGTATGTGTTTGATCACAGTGGTTATCAAGAGGGACGCCAAGTGATAGGATCCCCATTGTACCTCTTTTTCCATGTTCGAAATGCCTTTGATTGTTTTAACAAACACTCTTCTTCTATTGTCAAAACGGATCACGAATCTTCTGATTCTGAGGGTGTATCTCCATGAAACAATGGTTGCCATTTTGGTGTTTTGGTTAAAGATGGCGTTTTTAGTATGATCAGTGGAAGTGTTGATGGAAGCAATGGTAACTTCATTTATATAATGATGTTTTTGGCACGTAGTTAAGAGTGATTTTTTTTGTAATAAATGTTAATAATTGACTTTCAATTACTGTTTGTTCCATCTACCTGCTAAGTCTGCAACGCGTTTTATGATTAAGGTTTGGCGTTTTGTATTAATGGTGTTTTAGTCATTAATGGCGTCTTGCTCATTATTTGGCGTTTTGAATTTAAGCAGTAAAAATACCTTTTTACCCTTAATGAAGCACATTCAAGTAATAAAATTGATGTTAATTACGAAAACCCAATAACATCTGGGTTCATAAGGATTCAGAAAGAAGAGAAAAGATCAAGTTCGAGTAGGAGTCAATCATCAACATGGCCCCTATGGATGATTGAAATCCCTATTTATGTCGGATAATGGGTCAGAATCCTTTACACTTGTTAGGTCTCACTGGGACTCACATGCACCTCACATTATTATTATGTGTGCACCCGTAATGATAATGTGAATTTGCATGTTCATCTCAGTTCCTCCCAACTTGAGTCAAAAGATCCTCAGTTCGAGTGTCAAAATAGGGTGTTGTCAAATGATCAAGATCACAAAAGGGTTTAGAGATAATGTTATACTAACGACTCGTCATAATGTAAGTAAGTAACACATGTACATGCACTATAGTGTTGTATATGCAATGCAATGCATATGTGTATGCTAAATGTACAATGTATACGATGAATAAAAGACGAACCTTGTAATTTGGAGCGTAGTGTCATAATCACTTTCAGAACTGATTCGGTTATAGTCTGGTTTTATAAAAACATTTTAAAACCTAGTTCACTATAACCAGTGTATCTGATACCAAACTGTCACACCCTCAAAATACCACACACGGATTTCACCGAGTGGCGTGTAACGTACCAGGATCAAGCCACTAACACATTGAACTACAGTAAATAATAAATACTAAATCTGAATTCAATATGAAAAGTGCAATTCAAACATCTGTTTTAAACAAGTTTACGTTCAGCGGAAGCATAAAATTATCGTTTAACCAGTCCAACACCATTTTGTTTATAAAACATAAGCAAATATCAAATGTCTTCGTAGACGACACGACCCATGACAGCACCGGCTCCCCAGACTGCAAGTTTTGTTCCATGATGCATCTAACGACCTGGAAGCACGTAGAAAAAGTGTATCAGCATAAAGCTGGCGAGTTCACAGTTTTGTTTGCTGAAAATCATGTAAGTGTTTAGTTTAACGACATGTTACGAATAATAAACTCTGTACCGACTGACTGTTCGTTTTTGGTGCCCTCATCAATGTCTATCGTCATTGATCAAATGTTTAAGGTCATTAGTTCACGTTCGTCCTCCCAGGTGCGGTGTGAGGTTTGTCAAGCCTAATAGCGCTATCAACGTTGCCTCCTAGGCAACTAGCTCGGTATGTAAGTAGGGACTTTCGTGATAGAGTTCGAGTTTATTAACTAACATCGAAATTAAACCCAAGTGTTTAAAAGTATTCCTCCCAGGAATAGTTATTTGTTTGTCCCCCCGGGACGCATGCTTGTAAAAGAGTAGTGAACTCACCTTAGTTTGCTCGGTATGATAACGTGCCTTTACGCGTTAAGTGTAGGTCCGTTACACGCGACCTATTGTACATTAAACGTAAGTATGTACGCGAGTAGAGTGTTTGCAATACCCTAAGTGTCCAAACAGTTCATTGTTTAAGCGATCAGATCATCATGTTTATCATACAATAACAATTAGGAATCACGGGTGTGAGTTTACAGGCTCTGACCATTGGAATAAGCACAAGTACGGCCCCTTTATAATAACATAAGTGTGCCCATAACAATACTCGAACAAATGTAGTTAAGTGCGGATAAGTATACATGCGCGAACATCACTATATGCGGACATGTGTATATATATTCAGATTCATACTTGTGCGGGCAAGCTAAACATTAATTAAGTTCGGATAGGCATTTAATCTTTAATATAAATTCGATACATAAGTTCAGATAGGCATTTAATCTTCAATATAAATTCGGATATATAATGTAAATAAGTTCGGACCCTTATCTCTCCAATATAACTTTGGAATCCTTAACTTCAAACATATTTGGACCATGTAATCTTAAACATATACGGACCATACATTCTCAAACATATTCGGACCATACAATTTCAAACATATTCGGACCCTAAAAGTTAATTAAGTGCGGATCCCATAAAATTACATGTACGGATAATTAGGAAAGCCACAAATGCGGACCAGTATTGATGAACAAGTGCGGACTCCTTATATTTTTAAGTATGTGCGAACATCTTGAATTCCCTAAGTGCGGACATATAATAAACATTATGTGCGGACCTTATATCATAATTATGTGCGGACCATATAATATTAAACAAGTCCGGACCTCATTGGATAATTAAATACAGATCCTTTTTCAAAACAAACACAAGTGCGGACCATTTGATATGGTATGTGCGGACAATATGTGTATTTATTAGGTGCGGACATGATACATAATAACAAATGCGGACAAGTTGAAGGTTTAACAAATATGGACATATAACCAAATCAACATATACGGACAGCTTTGTGACTTCACAAAGTCTGACAATTTAGAAATCCCTTTCTTCAAAGTTTTCACGAACAGAAACCCCCAAATGCACAGAAATCAACAATGTTAGGCATTAAATCAATCAATCTAATAGTGTTATCATACCACAAACATCAAACAATCATTACACAATCATTTGTCTAAGCAATTACGTATTCATTGGCATAATCAATCACACACAATCAATTGTTTGGGTCATCTAGGGTTTGTATGAATCAAAAGAACAAGATTAACAGCGTATCATGTAATCATAAACACTTACCTCTGATTAAATCAAGATGGATTGAAGATCAAGAATTGATGTGTGTGAACTTGTGAAGCCAAGAATGGTTGAAGGAGGATTAGAGATGATTAGAGAGGGTAGAAATGTCGTACAGAGAAGTTATGGATAATTTAGGGTTTAGGGTAGTTTATTAGAGTTTCACAATTACTCTAAGCACCCCCTAAAAAATATAACTTTTACACAAAAACAACATAATACCATGAAATTTACAAATGAAGCATATAATTCACGTATTTGTCATGCAACACATAAGTTTCCTATAAACCATCCGTTTATAATTATTATTCGCGTTAGTCGCCAATGTTCGAGAGTTATCATGTATGTGTCTCGATAATTCCCCGAATTACCAACGTAGACTCATTTAACTAACTCTAGTTAAATGCAGTGCTATGAATGTATGATTAAATTAAATGTGGTTAGGTTAGAGTAGTAACCTGAAGTTGCGGGTTGTCACATTATCCTCAATTTGAAAGAAATTTCGTCCCAAAATTTGATAAGCAGTCCCGGAAAAGTGAAACAGTAAGTTAAGATGACTGTGAATTTTCATCAGGTACCACATCATCCCCAACTTGAAAGGGAATTTTGTCCCGAAATTCACTAGTCGCATTAGGCTTAGGTTCAGCGGTTTTGAATAAGTGAGGATACTTGAGCATCATCTGATCCTCCCGTTTCCACGTGAAATCCGGTCCACGTCTTGAGTTCCAACGAACTCTCACGGTTGGGATTCGACTGTTTTTACGGACCTTGACTTCCTGGTCCATGATTTCAACCGGTTTCTCGATAAACTGCAACTTGTCATCGATTTTCAGTTATTGTATAGGAACCACAAGTGTTTCATCGGACAACACTTCTTTAGATTAGAGACGTGAAAAATGTCGTGAACATTACCAAGTTCGTCATGCAACTAAAGCCGGTAAGAAACCTTACCAATTCTTTCCAGAATCTTGAACAGCCCAACATAACGCGGATTTAGCTTGCCGCGTTTCCCAAAACAAACTACACCCTTCCAGGGTGAGACATTCAATAAAACACGATCGCCTATGGCGAATTCCAAGGGTTTCCTACGCTTGTCGGCGTAGCTTTTCTGGCGATCACGTGCTGCCGCCATACAATTTCTGATTTGATCAATCTTCTTAGAAGTTTCGAGTACAAGTTTTGGACCCATGATTTGGTTGTCACCCACCTCAGCCCAAAAAATAGGAGATTGGCATTTCCGTCCGTACAACGCCTCGAACGGAGCTGCCTGGATGCTAGAATGGTAACTATTGTTGTAGCAAAACTCTACCAAAGGTAAATTTCATTCCCAACCCTTACCAAAATCGATCACACATGCTCGCAGCACGTCTTCGAGTGTCTGGATGGTTCGTTCGCTTTGTCCCTCCGTCTGAGGGTGATAAGCGGTGCTCATGTCTAGACGTGAGCCGAATGATTTGTGCATCGCTTGCCACAAATCGGATGCAAAACACGGATCGCAATCAGAAATGATAGAGGTCGGCACCCCATGCCTAGAAACAACTTCATTCATGTAAATCCTAGCAAGTTGTGAAAACTTTTGAGTTTCCTTGATCGCAAGGAAGTGTGTAGATTTTGTCAGATGGTCAACGGTCACCCAAACGTTATCATTTCCATTTTGAGTTCTTGGCAAGCCGGTGATAAAATCCATGGAAATTTGTTCCCATTTCCACATAGGGAGTTCTGGTTGCTGAGGCAAGCCAGACGGTTTTTGATATTCTACTTTGACTTTCACGCAAGTCAAGCATTTGCTCACATATGTCGCTATGTTCGCTTTCATGTTTTGCCACCAGTACAAGATTTTCAGATCCTGATACATCTTATCAGAACGTGGATGAACAGAGTACAGAGACTTGCGCACTTCATCCATCACAAGCTCTCTCAGATTACCGTGCAAAGGGACCCATATTCGCTCCATGAAGTAGCGAATACCGTCAGATTTGGTTACGAGTTGTTTCTCCATGCCTCGCATGGATTTAGTCTTTCTCCATGTGGCCTACCTTGTCACACCTCTGACAAACTCGAGTGCACTGGCCGTAGTGATGATAATTGCACTTAGTGCACTTTGGCTGCTTGCCTACGTATGAACCCTGATTCTGGTTGTTGTTCTGGTTCTGATTTGCAGCCGAAGTCTGGTTAAAGCTGCGATTGTTGCTGTTGTCAGCTTTCTTCTGTTGCTGGTTTGAGTTGGATGCCTTGTCCGAATCATTCCATTTACGTTAGTTGTCGGCAGCTAGAGTAGTCGCAGCACCACGCTCTGGTAGTGAACCACATTCGACTTCCTGATTAGTAATCTTGTGGGCTAGACAGATAATCCATGGCAAGTTATCGAGGTTCACCGCAGTAACCATGCTCTTGATTTACGGCGCCAAACCATTGATGTACAGATCGATCCTCCTATGGGCGGGTTCGATAAGTTAGGGCACATGTTTGCAAGCTCATGCGATGGCTTGGTATAAGCCTCAATTTCCGATCCAACCATCTTCAGATGATAGTACTCATTCTCTAACTTTTGAATTTGATCACGGGGACATTAATCCTCCCGCATCAATTCCTTGAAATCATCCCAAGTAGTAGCATTTGCCATTTCGATTCCCAGCATCTGAACTTGGGTGTTCCACCAAGTTAAGGCACCATCCTCCAGTGTGCCTGAAGCATACTTCACCATGTCCCCAGCCGGACAGTTACACATGGCAAAAGCCAATTCAGCCTTCTCAAACCAACGGAGAAGTCCCACCGCTCCTTCGGTTCCATTGAATGTTTGCGGCTTGCAATCCATGAACGCCTTGAAAGTACATACGAGCGGATTGTTCTGATTCTGATTCACGTGTTGACCTGGAGGTGAAAGAATGCACAACGCACGAATGAGAGTTTGAATACACGTGTAAAGATCAAGAACCATCTTGTTGTAAATGCCGTACAAGCTTACTGAGCTGCTAAATCCTCAGCCACACGCGTATTGATGAAATCTGTCAACTCCGCCAGAGTCATGACGATGTTGCCACGTCCACCATCGCGGCCACCACTGTGCCTCGTCCACTCATGATTATGCATCCACAAGAAGAGTGGAAAACGTAAGGATCACGATTGAATAAAAGTCAATCATCGTTGTGACTCCTATATATTGTTAAATCCCCAATTATGTCGGATAATGGGTCAGAATCCTTTCACACTTTCTAAGTGTCACTGAGACTCACATGCACACCCAAATTATTATTACGTGTGCACCCGTAATGATAATGTGATTTGCATGTTCATCTCAGTTCCTCCCAACTTGCGTCAAAAGATCCTCAGTTTCGAGTGTCAAAAGTGGGTGTTGTCAAATGATCAAGATTACAAAAGGGTTTAAAGATAATGTTATACTAACGACTCATCATAAAGTAAGTAACGGATATAACCACGCTATAATGTTGTATATGCAACTATATGCAATGCAATGCATATGTGTACGCTAGATGTATAATGTATACGATAAATAAAAGACGGACCTTGCAATCTGGAGCGTAGTGTCATGGTCGCTTTCGGAACTGATTTGGTTATAGTCTGGTTTTACAAAAATGTTTTAAAACCTAGTTCACTATAACCAGTGGCTCTGATACCAAACTGTCACACCCCCAAGATACCATATGCGGAAACCACCACGAGGCGTGTGACGTACCAGGATCTAGCCACTAATCACATTGAACTAACAGTAATATAATAAATTCAAAATCTCATTCAGCGTGAAAAGTGTAATTCAAAACATCTGATTTAAAACAATATACATTCAGTGGAAGCATTTGAAATTGTTCTAAGTATTTGAAAACAACTTGTTCGCAAAACATAGCATAACATCAGATATGTTAATAACGGCACGACCCATGACATCCACAGTTCCTCCGATTGCAAGCCCTGTTTCATAAAGTCACCTAACGACCTGCAAGTATGCAGAAAAAGTGTATCAGCATAAAACCTGCGAGTTCACAGTTTTTGTTAAACGCAAAGTTGGTAAACGTTTATTTTAAAGACATGTCAATAATAAACTCGATACCGAAGTGACGTTATGTTTGTTTGCCCTCATCAATGCCTATCAACGTTGGCCATGCGTCTAAGGTCATTAGTTCACGCCCGTCGTCCCAGGTACGGTGTGAGGTTGTCAAGCCTAATAGCGCTATCAACTAATACCCCGTTGCCTCCCTGGCAACTAGCTCGGTAGTAAGTAGGGACTTTCGTGATAGAATTGAGTTTATTAACTAACATCGAAATTAAACCACAACATTTGTAAAAAGTATTCCTCTAAGAAATAATAGTTTGAAAAGTATTCCTCCCAGGAATAATCGTTTGTTTGTTTGCCCCCCCCCCCCCCCCCCAAGGACACATGCTTGTGAAAGAGTAGTGAACTCACCTTGGTTTGCTTGGTAAACGATAACGTGTTGTTACGAGTTAAATATAAGTTAGGTCCGTTACACGCGACCTAATATATACATTCAGTATTGATACGTATGCGAGTAAGGTTTGCAATTACCCTAAGTGTCCAAATAACAGATGTGTATGCGGTCTGATTGACTAGTTATCATGTAATAACACACATGGTGAAATCTCTAGTTAGTGTCATAATCTGAACATTAATACTATCCATATATAATATATATATAATCCACCCTTTCATGCCTTATTGAGTACGAACAATATTATTTATCCATTTATTTTATAACCAAACACGTACTGTGTTATTTTTATAGCCGGCCCAATAAACTCTCAATCCATCTCATGTATCATGTAATAACACACATGGTGAAATCTCTAGTTAGTGTCATATTCTGAACATTAATACTATCCATATCTATATATATATATAAATGAGATGGATTTGGGCTAAGTGGCATTTGTATTTGGCCATATTGGCTGATGTGGCAAGTTATTGTGTTTAGTTTAGGAGGGAAATCTCATTTGGGTTCTACAAATCACGATTTCAAGAAAAAGACGCGGGATCCATTTTTTAATTCGGGTTACCCAATGATCCAAAATGATCCTTTATAATCCACTTTTACTCATTCTTCTTTCTCAAGCTTCGCCATTCTCCACAAACCCTAAAACCCAAAGCCGTTCATCATGTTCTTTCGTTCAATAATCCTTTATCAAAATCCGAAATATGCTTCTTCTGTTCCTCCGATTGATCTCGATAATCACATGTATGTTGTTTAATCAGTTATTAAGACAAACCCTAATTCCACAATCAATAACACCCTTCAATCTCTCCTTTCTCTCTGTTCTTTGCAGATTCGAAGAAAAATTGAATACACATTCATTCAATCGAATCAATTCATCAGAAGTTAAATGTTACAATGAACTAGAGATTTATGTTTATTGCAGGTGATTTGTTCAGTTTGTGACACAGAGCAACCGGTATGCTTTATTGATTCGAATATTCGATCTAGAACAATTTAAATGCTTATGTTTCTGAATTTTTTTATTTGTAATTCATGATTCTCGTATCTGCACAAACTCGGAGTCAATATGGGGGAGTACTTCTATGAAATCCGCAAATTATATGATGAAGATGATGTATGAAATTCAACGTATATGTTGTATATCGAACGAGTATGTACGTTTTTCACCGATTTTGGTTATCGTATTGCAGATTGACAAGGGTCTATTCCACTGTGACGATTGTGGCATTTGCAGGTTTGTACATGAAATTTGTGTTTGCTATTTATTGTTTTTGTATTGTTCGTTGTGTCATTTGTGGTTTGATTTATATCATTTTCTATTGTGTTCAGAGTTGTGGCGGTGATAACTTCTTCCATTGCAAGAAATGTGGTATCTTTAGAACAATTTTTTTTTTGTACATGAGTTAATTTAGTGTCGGATTCAGATTTTTTTTAAAGTCTTGTCACATTTTTTGTAAAAGAAGATGTGAGAGGAAAGTTTTTTACTGGGTCGGAAAACAGTAATTAACCAAATCTAAGGAAAGTTTCATCAATTATATAAACTTTATGATCAAGAAATGCACAAAATGGTAGTTATGTACTTAGTGTCCTGGTTTAGCTCATGCTAAAAGTCTTAAATAACTTCAAAAGTCACTCCCTTATCTTTCTTTTGTGCTTGCATAGTCTAAAATTATACGATGTCACTCAGCGCCTGCATTAAGAGGGCTATTTGACTTTTTCTTTACATGAGCCAGAATGATTAATACATTATAAGTAAACGTGTCTGGAATTGTCACACGGGATCTTGCTATTCTATCGGTTTTATTGGATAACCGTTCATGTGTTGAAAACTCTATGCGCCATCATTGTCTGATATGCTATGAGGTTTCTTTCTTTCCTCTTCTCTTTTATGCCTTATGTGAAAAGATTGTGAAACTTAATTCCTAATGCTATGTTTATAGTATCTATTCGACTTGATGAAAAACACTGCTCTCATGAAATGTGGGCACACGATGCACCGTGAATATTACAATGAGATGATAAAACAAGAAGTAAGTGTTGCTGTGACTACCGATGTTGTCTTGCATCGTTTTGTTGACTTTTTTTGGCTTTTAAACAGATTCTGCTGTCCAATATGCACGAAATCGATAATGGACATGTCTGCAGCATGGAAATGATAGACGAAGAGGTGGGTATAGGTCTATCGCGCCGATTCTTGCTAGATTAAAAGGTTATTCAACTGAGTTAGGGAGGATCTCTGCATCTTCATTCAGGACTTCGTGATCTCTTGGCACCAATGATCCATTTTAAGGGTCTTACAAAATTACGACGTGTGGTGGATGCGGGTTTATCCTTCCTCACTTTTAGCATCAGGGGTATTTGCAAAAACTGTCTATTTTGTTTTCACTTATTTTGAAAAGTTTTTTCCAGTTTTAAGAAGCGATTTCTAACGTCCCCTAGGGCTATTTGTTTTTATTTTGTTGTTGATTATATATAGCTAGAGGTGTTTTCTAATACATTATTGAAAACGACAAGCCCAAATGGAAGTAAGACAACCAGTTCGGCTGGTTTGATACATATACAATTTTGTGTTGACGATTTAATGGCTTGGAACTTGGATATAAATGTTTACCCTTTTTATTATGTGGATATGTTTATGTATTCTGTTCTTAAATGAAAGCCTTTACATTCTACGGACATGATGGTATGGGTCACCAAACGTTGAAGCTCAAGAAAACAAGCCAACTTATGAAACGGGTTAGAACACCTTCCTTATGTATATAACGCAATATAATACAGTTATGACAGCTCTCATGCAATCCAAGCAATATGACACGCTATTCTTTTTTTTTTTTTTTTTTTTTTCATATTACACTTTATATGATTTTTTTGTATTATTTTTTTTTTATATAACCTATAGAGCTATAGTATTTTCTTTTTTTATAATCCATTCGAGAATACTTTATATTCAAATTGTATTCCTACGAGGCCAAAAACAATCTCCTGCTAATTCTTGATCTTGAAAAGCATGCTTGAAACTATGGCTAGCAAATTTTAACACAATCCAATGACACAAATTACACAATACGAAACTAAGTCGAGTAAAAGTTAGGTCATCATTAAAAAAACAAAAAGGCTTGGCTCTACTCACTGGCCCAAAATAAAACTGTATAGTTGTGTTAAAAGTTATACGTACTTGAGTAACACTTCTTCTAACCACTTTCAAAAATGCAGATCATTATGGTGTTTTTTTCTTTAGGTCTTGCCACAATCGAACGGTTTTATCGGCTTGAAGGTCCCACTCAACCGACGATAGCGATGCAGATGAAGGATGCTAATACCCTGTAAGAAGTCAACTATTTATGTTTTTTAAGAGTGTGTTTGCGTTTTTATTTTGAATTTTGATGAAGTTACATTTTTTAGGCAAGTGTTTTCTTACCTTAACGCCATTCCAAGGATGCAACGGTTACCATCGTTTGTACACCTAAGCACTCAACCAATTGCCTTTGCATGCGCCCATCCGTTCTTTGAATTCTTCGTATGTTAGGTACATTTATGGTTTATTTGTTATCGATTTCGATAAATTTTTTCTGCGACATAGATTTCAGAGTAAAGATTCCAATTTCCCATAATGGGAGTTCAATGCTTAATCGGTAATAATAATTTAAATAAGCAATCCCATAATAGGAGTTCAAAGCTTAATTTATTAGATTATAGAAGACCATTTGTAGTTTTGACTCAGCAACGTACATAAAAGTAAAGCTTCCAATTTCCATGAGATACCATGAGTAAAATTTATGACATTTATAAAAAAAAACAAAAAAAATATCTCTTACGTCAACTATGGTGACATAAACTCAATTTTTGTGTCAAAACATCATATGATTACTTATAGTTTTTCCTTTATTCTTTCTCAAACAGAAAAAGTATTCAGTTATAGCTTCTTTTTGTGGTTATCTAATATTTTTATGTAACAGTTGATGTTTATGTAAAGCGTTATATGGGTCATCGAGTAAAATGATTTTGTTTGAGATGGTGAACCGTAATTGTGTTCGACAGGACTGGCGCAAGTAGGTGCATTTGGGGATTGTTTTCGATGAGCTTAGTTATTCTGGTGACGATGGTGGTAACCGCCTGATAGTATTGTTTCACGGTGGAATCCGGGACTTATGCCTCGGCAATTCAACAGTGAACGAAATAAAGATAGGATGTGTAGAGTCGGGTCTTGTCCGGGACTTAAGCCCCAGCTAATTAACGAATCTGCAAATATCGAATGAAATTAGCTGATGAATTTGTGGATTCAAAATAGGTGTAACTCATGCTCTTGGTGATACTGCCAATGGCTAAAACTTTTTTATGTTTTATTAAATATTCAATTTTTTTTGTCGAAATCACCATGTTTTGAAGTCGAAACAATCAACTGAGATTCTTAAGAATATTGTTGAGATGAGGAGGTTATGGTATTGATCTTTCTTTTATTTTCTTATGCACAATTCAAAATGAATTTGGGTTTAATTAAAAAAGTTGTCGCGTGAGGTTTAAATGGGGAGCATCTTTGAAGAACCAGTTGTTTTTAACTAAAAACTCGGTGCAGGTACGATTGTTTGGCAAAAAAGCACATTCGAGCTGGATATTTCTTGTGGGCAATGTTCGCTTACGGGTTAGGTAACAAACATGAAACATCTATAACAAAACCTTTTTTTACTGAATTTTCATATCGGTTCCTTATAGACCATGTTTGTGAAAACATTGATCGGTTTAGATGTCTAGAATGTTTTAATGAGAATCCTATGTTATACGACATGTCTCCTTATAACTTACATAGCTTTAAATCTGATGGATGGTCATGGTCAACCAACATTGCTATACATCATTCCCTTTACTTTAGGTAAGTTCGAGTTTAACTTAACTTGATTTTTGAATAATGCTTAACTTACATGATATTAAAAATATTGTTGCATAATGGGTCGGACCCGAATGATGCAGGAACCTTTTTGTCACTGGGAAAGAAGAGAGGGGATCTCGGAATTCTATGGTCGAGTGGTCAACCCGAAAGAGATTGATGTGAGTGAAGTGGCTGGTGGTTTGTGATGTGAGTGAAGTGGCTGGGAGAAACGTGATGTCCACAACCTCAACTATCACAACGGACTTTGTTTCACACATGTACACCTTTCTCATTTTATTAGAACCTTTATTATGTTGAACGTTTATGACCTGCTTTAAAGATTTGTCTGTTTCGACCTTAACCCATTTTGACCCGTTATCTTATCAGCCCATTTCGTCAGCTCCAAAATATGAAAATTGAGGCTTTACTTAATGCTTTTTAACTAAAAACTCGGTGCAGGTACGATTGGTTGACAAAAAAACACATTCGAGCTGGCTTTTTCTTGTGGGCAATGTTTGCTTACGGGTTAGGTAACAAAATCTATAACAAAACCTTTTTTTACTGAATTTTCATATCGGTTCCTTAGAGACCATGTTTGTGAAAACATTGATCGGTTTAGAATGTTTTAATGAGAATCCTATGTTATACGACATGACTCCTTGTAACTTACATAGCTTTAAATCTGATGGATGGTCATGGTCAACCGACATTGCTATACATCGTTCCCTTTACTTTAGGTAAGTTCGAGTTTAACTTAACTTGATTTTTGAATAATGCTTAACTTAGAAGATATTAAAAATATTGTTGCCTAATGGGTCAGACCCGAATGATGCAGGAACCTTTTTGTCACTGGGATTGGGAAAGAAGAGAGGGGATCTCGGAATTCTATGGTAGTTCAGATGTCAAAAAGTACATATTTGTGTAGTTCATTATTGTCAATTTAGTGCAGTTTAAAGCAATATTATTTTATTTCAAGCAAAGCTGTTCTAAAACTATGTATTCTAACATTTTCTAGCTATCATCTGAATGTTTTTACTAAGCAAATCCAAATGACCTGAACGGATTATTTTTTAATTTGATGAGTATCAACTGAATGTATTTACTAAGCAAATCCTAAAGACCCATTGGCAGCAAATTGATTACTTTTTATAATTCTGTATAATTTATTTCTTGCATTATTGTTGTCATATTATTTATTATTTTTTTTAATTTTATGTGTTTAATAAGTTTATTTTTATTTAAGTCTTTGACAGGGATATAAAAATATGGCTATGGAATGTCCTAAAACAAAGTATGCGCTTTGTCACTAATTTATCTAATACGTTACATTACTAAAGTTTATTTTAATTATACACTTATGAGTAATTACATTTATTCAACCCGCGTAATACATGAAATTTTTAAAGATATAACTTTTTTTTATTATTTGGTATATAAAATTACATTTATCCAATCCATTCAATACACGAGGTTTTTTTTAACGATATAACTTTTTTATAAATTAATATACAAAATTACATTTATTCAATCCATATGATACACGGGGTTCTTAAAGATATAATTTTTTTATAAATTAATATACAAAATTACATTTATTCAACCCGTACACTACACGGGGTTCTTAAAAATAACTTTTTTATTATTCCGTATATAAAATTACATTTATTATTTAACCCGTGTAATAAATGAGATTTTAAAAAATATATTGTTTTATTATTAGTATATAAAATTATATTTATTAAACCGTGTAATACACGAGATCGATAGATTTTTTGTTCATCATAAGATGAAGAACTTAATACCTACAAAACCGGTTACTGCAACGGCTATACCTAATCATAAATGGTTTGTTATGGAAAAAATATGTGAAAATATTCACATGATTACTGGATGAGATCGTATCAAACAAGACATGTTAATCAAAGACAAACACTTTATTGTTTTTGACATGATTTCGGAATAAAAATTTGATATGCCGGTGTTTACTTCACAAGAAGCTTTGATTCATCCTCCAGAACGGCGTCTTCCATATGTTAAACAAGAAGTTTAGCCTCCAATTATATCATATTCTTTTAATAATAACGTAAACGAATATTATAAACTTTCTTTTTTTTTATCTTATGTTTTATAAGTATTTGAAATTTTAGGACGTTTTTACGTTTAGTTAATATACATTAATGTTCACACACTTTTCATTTGTTAGTGTACATGTACAATTAAGTTTCACAAAATTTAAATTTCCGAACCCGTGAGTATTCACGAGATTCTCTTGAACTTTCAAGAGTTCGTATTTGGACAATCGAGTCTTACTTTGATATGAGAATTAGTGTTTTCGTACATTTGAATTTTTGGGTTCTCCCTTCATTTTTTGAAATTTGCTTCATTTTTTGTATATATCAATGTTTTAAAATCCGGTTTTTATACTGTACCGCATTTGGCTAAAAAACGGTTCAACCGGGTGTATTTGATGGTTCAACCAGGTGTACCGGGCGGTTTAAACGGTTCTACCAGATGGTTGAACCGGTACAACCGGCAGGTTTGAACCAGTTTTTAAAACATTGGTATATATAAACAAAGTGTTGTAATATTTTTATTAATAACAAAGTTCGTTTATATTTTTATATAGCGTATGTATTATAAGATACCTCAAAAACTATACACCATGTATGAAAGAAAAAACTTAATTATATACTTTGATATAGGCTTTCTATGTTCTTTCATGTAACGTTTCTTCCATGTGTAGATATAATTTATTAATAATTTATGACATGTATTATGCATGCCATTGTCATGGGTTAATATTAACTCTATTAATTGTTTAGTACTTCTGTATACTTCAATGTGATTACCATCATTTTTCATTAATTATGATATTCACTATTTTTGTTTTCTTAATTTATTTTATTTTATATGGTGTTGGACAATAATAGTTATTAAAGTGCTTTGATTGAAACTACGGTAGTATTTTTTCAGATGGTTGTGTCGTCTTTAGGCGGCGTAGACGAACTACGGACGCCAGACAATGGTGATTAGCGATGGTAGTTGCTCGGTTGGTTCACTCTGTACCTTTTACGGGGCTGTTTGGGATGAAGGAAACAGTGGGCATGAGTGGGTCAATTTAGTCAAGGTTGGTTAAACTTGGCAAGATAGTATGTGTCTTTATTTTATTATGGGCTGGTACAAGTTTGTGATGAATAGCTTTGCTTCATTTTTGTATATATAAACAAAGTGTTGTAATATTTTTTTATTAATAATCAACGTTATAATGTTTTTGTTTTTTTATTGTACTTTATTAACTATGGCATGAGGGCTCAGGGAATGTCTTAGCTACCATGGGATAACGGTTCTGCCACTTTTTTTTTTCTTTTGTAATTTGAATTTTGAACTTTTAATATTTGTTTTATTAGTTCAATAGCATGTGATAAATATGATCCATTCTTTAGGTAGCACTTCCACTGGAGACAACTACATGAATGATTTAAAGGTTTTGGAGTAGATGTTGTATAAGGTATTTATCATCTCACTCTCTCATGGGGTGAATGTTCAATTTTAAGTAGATTATTGGTTTTGTTTAATACAAGGAATCTACTTCTAGAATAAGAAGACTGGGCTCAACAACCATCCACATTCTAGGAGGTAACGGAACTAGACGGGATAACAACGTTGTTATCCATCTTACCAGACAGATTTGGCGTCGACATATGGGTCTGGAGTTCGTATGCATCTGGTGTACTTTTTGCTAAAGAACTTCAAACAAAAAATGAATTCAACATCTTCTTCGGAGCATGACACGGTCTTTGAATGGAACAATTGGGTATCACTTAAAGTCATTTTTTTAGCGTGGAGGTTGGGGTTGGATCACTTGCCTACGAGTACAAATCCGGCAAGACGAAGTGTTGGTATTGGGTCTATTATGTGCAGCTTTTTTGGAGCATATGAGGAGTCTGTAGAACATCTTTTAGTATCGTGTGGGATGACGCAAACTATCTGGGACTTTATTAATACATGGTACATGCTTTATGGCTTCTTTTTCTTTGAATTCGAGGACCAGTTGAAGTTTTATAAGCAAGCGAGAGGCTCTGTGAAGTGGAGAAAGATTGTCTACTCCATTATTCTAACGGTCGTGTGGTGCATTTGGCGAAGTCAAAACAATATTATCTTCAATCGTAAACAACCTAAGGTGGAGAGTTTAAAGTATTAGATTCTAGAATCTGGTTCATCTGGATGCTAATCGTGTGTTTTTTAACTTCACAAATATAATATTTGGTATTTTGTTCAGCAATTTTAGAAGTTGGATGTCCCAATTCCTTTTTCTGGAGAAATAAACTGCAGTGTGTGTTAGATTCTCACTTCTATTTGAGGCCTAAAATGTTATTTTCCGCTAACCGTTTTATGCATGATACCTTGAATTCATGATAACTATGTGGAGTACTTTTGTAATACAGGGAGAAATCAGAAGGCAACCGCAGGGGCATTTTTGGATATGTCGATGAAGATGATGCAGCTACTGAGTTTGTCGGTGACAGCAGGTCAAGTGTCTTCGTTGCCAAGGGTTATTTAAAAAAAAAACTTGAATGAGCTGGTCTGGTTCATCAACATACATTTGATTAATATGGTTCAACAACTTCATTCATTGTACACGTTGTAAAAAGGTCAAGATAATGTTTTAATGTTTATTAATTGTAGTTTCGACCCAGTCAAGTTTTATATGCGTATAAAATTTGATAACCATCTTGATTATAAGTGATTCTTCCAACTAATCAAATTAATTGAACCAAATATTTTTGTTACTTTTTATCGTGTTTATTGTATATATAATCTTTTCACTATCTACACAATCTTTTGATTAAGAATGTTTTTGTGGAATTTAAACCTTCAACTCTGTTTGACAAATCTTAAAGATTAATTAATTCGGTTGATTTTAAAGTAAAATTAAATAATACCTTCCATGAATAAATAGGTATATGTTTATCACTTTGAATTTATTTTATTTATATATTTATAATTTTTATAAATAAATTTTCCTACCCGTGAAGTTCCCGGGTTATAACCTATCCTTTATATATATAAAAAAAAAACATTACATATTTGATTTTGTATGTTTTATGGCTCTTTACAACTAGAAAAACTTAAGAAACCGAATTAAAAATTTGTAGTGGAGATAAAGGAAAGAGGATACGCATGATGAGGCAAATGTGCTTTTTGTGACGTTTTGTTGTCCGAGAAATCACTAACGGTCGTGTGGTGCATTTGGTGAAGTCAAAACAATATTATCTTCAACCGTAAACAACCTAAGGTGGAGAGTTTAAAGTAGGAAATTAGAGTTTTGGCGTACCTATGGGTTAAACATTAGTCAAAATCCGTTGGTTTATCATGGGAAAATTTGTGAAATTTCGTGTTAATTTTTTTGGGTCTATGATGTAGTTTGTTGTCTGGTTGTTTTTGGATGTGGATTAGCACAATGCTAATCTATTTTTTAATAAAATTTGATTTGTTGGCTGTTTAAAAAAGGAAATATATCTCAATTATCTTCTTTTAATGTGTTTAAAAGTTTTGTTGTGGAAACTTTGATGTGGAAAGTTTTTGTTATGTTTTTACTTAGGTCATGTGTGACTTCATGTACAATTGTGTTAAATACTCGGTTTAGGTAGCATTGGGTCAGGTTTGGTAATCGGGTTTTGGTTAAAAAAGGTAAAAACATAAGTGCCTTTATTTCTTTTAGATTATGGTAAAAATAGTGGTTTGGCTCAACTCATTTCTTCATAAGTGCTTTGGCTTAACCGGTACCGTATCGCATATCATAGCATAGGGGTGCACATGTAAAGAAAAGGAAGGAGGCGCCCCATGGAAAAAAAAAGTGTTATTTTACGGCAAATAACGTTTGAAAACATGTTTTTTAATTTCAACATTGGTACCGCATAGTATTGACACCAAATTTTAACTTATTTATTTAAATACTTAATAACGTTTGAAAACATGTCTTTTAATTTATTTAATGACATAATTAGATTATAAATTGATTTTTTCTGCCTGGAAAGTTCCCAGGTTATAAAGATTCACAACTACATGGTATATTTTTATTAATTAATATATATAGATGTATACTTATTTTTTAGATATAAAGATTCACAACCCGGGAGTATTCCCGGGTTATAACCTAGTATATAATATATATATAATCCACCCTTTCATGCCTTATTGAGTACGAACAATATTATTTATCCATTTATTTTATAACCAAACACGTACTGTGTTATTTTTATAGCCGGCCCAATAAACTCTCAATCCATCTCATGTACAGGACCCGCCATACATACATATAATTAATACAAGATTTTGGGCCATCAAAACAAAAGTCATCGGCCCACTGAAAACATATATACGTGTGTATAATCTTGAACCTTGAACTCCATAAATTTTCAAACTGGGTCGGCCCACTCATTCACTTAAATTCGGATGTCTTCACAAGTACTGAACATAACTATGTAATTCATATTATTTGCGGACCTTCAAAGAATCAATATATTCTGACCATGTGACTTTCATTAATATTTCCACACAAGTGCGCCACTATAATTAAACAAATAAGTACGGACAACCATAAAATGAATTAAGTACGGAACATAAGACTTATTGTAGGTGTGGGCAACATACATGGGCACATATGCGGACCCTTAAAATTACCAACATAAGTTCGGATGTTTTAAAACAACATAAGTTTGGACCATGATATCAACTTAAGTTCGGATCATATAGATTGAATTAAGTGCGGACTGTATAATAAGTGCGGATCTCTTTTGGGATTTCATAAATTCGGACATATTGAATAACTAAGTGTAGACCTTTTTGAGATGTTGTAAGTTCGGACCTATAATTCAAAGTGAGTTCGGACATTATGTGGTACACAAGTGCGGGCATGTATTTAAGTAACCAAATTCGGACAGTGTAGAACAATTATGTGCGGACTTATGTGATTGATTAAATACGGACATGTATTTGATTAACAAATGCGGACTTTCTCAAAACCACAAGTGCGGACAAAACGCTAGTCCACAAGTGCGGACACCATTGTTTATTTAATAAATACGGACATTATAACTTTGTGACTTCACAAAGTCTGACAAATCAGGGGTTTCATTCTTCAAGGTTTCTAAGAACAGAAACCCCCAAATGCATAGAAATCAAAGAATCATACTACAAACATCAAAGAATCATTACACAATCATTTATCTAAGCAGCTACGTATTCATTGGCATAATCAGTCACACATAATCAATTGTTTGGATCATCTAGGGTTTCGTATGAATCAACATAATAAGACTAACAACGTATCACATAATCGTAAACACTTACCTCTGATCAAGGATTGATGTGTGTGGACTTGTGAAACCAAATGATTGAAGGGGGGTTGGAGATGATTAGAGAGTGTAGAAATGCTTACAGAGAAGTTATGGAGTACTTAGGACTTTGAGTAGTTTATTATAGTTACACAATTACTCTAAACACCCCCTAATAATATAACTTTTACACAAAAACCACATAATACCATGTAATTTACAATTAAAGCATACAGTTCATGTATTCGTTATGCAACACATAAGTTTCGTATAAACCATCCGTTTATAGTTATTATTCGCGTTGGTTGTCAATGTTCAAGAGTTATCATGTGTGTGTCCTGGAAATTCCCCGAATTACCAACATAGACTCATTAAACTAATCGTAGTTAAATGTAGTGCTATGAATGTATGATTTAATTAATTGTGGTTAAGTTAAAGTAGTAACCTGAAGTTGCGGGTTTTCACATCATCCCCAACTTGAAAGAAATTTTGTCACGAAATTTGATAAGCAATCTCTTTAGAAGTGAAACAGTAAGTTAACATGACTGTAGGTTTCCCTCAGGTACCACATCATCCCCAACTTGAAAGGGAATTTCGTCCCGAAATTCACTTGTTGCATCAGGGTTAGGTTCAACAGTTTTGAATAAGTGAGGATACTTGAGCATCATATGATCCTCGCGTTCCCACGTGAACTCCAGTCCACATCTTGAGTTCCAACGAACTCTCACAATTTGGACTCGACTGTGTTTACGGACCTTAACTTCCTGGTCCATGATTTCGACGGGTTCCTCAATAAACTACAGCTTGTCAACGATCTTCAGTTCTTGTAAAGGAACCACAAGTGTTTCATCGGACAAACACTTCTTTAGATTAGAGACGTGAAAAACGTCGTGAACATTACCAAGTTCGTCAGGAAACTTAAGCCGATAAGCAACCTTACCAATTCTTTCCAGAATCTTGAACGAACCAACATAACATGGATTGAGCTTGTCACGCATCCCAAAACGTACCACACCCTTCCAGGGTGAGACTTTTAATAAAACACGATCACCCATGGTGAATTCCAAGGGTTTCTTACGCTTGTCGGCGTAGCTCTTCTGGCGATCACGTGCTGTGTAATTCATCGCGTGAACCTTCAACTGTCGAGAAGCATAGGCTATTACTTTCTCGCGTTGCATCAGCACGTAACCGAGACCTTGAATAGAAGCATCACAGTACACCACGAAATCATCGGTACCATCGGGTAAGGATAATTTCGGTGCACTGTAGATTTTTTGTTTTAAAAGCTGAAAGGCCTTCTCCTGATTCGCTCCCCACGAATACGTGACACCTTTCTGAGTTAAAACGGTAAGAGGTTGGGCAATTTTTGAGAATCCCTCAACGAATCTGTGATAGTACCCCGCGAGGCCAAGAAATTGTCGCACCTCCGTAGGAGTCTTCGGTTGTAACACCTCGCAAAATCATGTCCAATACAGTGGTGACACGTGTCATAAACCCTAATCATGTTAAAAGATAACTTTGAAGGACTAAAGTTGCCAAACGATGTAAAGATATATATATATAGAAGGACCAAAAGCGTCAACATGCCAAACTTGTGCCTCTGAATGACCTCATACGATGTTCATATTCTTTATTGAATAAATTTTCGGACACAAGAAGCCGTTTGTGCTTAAAAATCAAAAGTTACAAAACACAGGGGTTAAAAGTGTCAACATGTTAATTTTTACCTCTGAGTGACCTTTTAACACCTCGAAGCTTTGTAATATATTATTATACTCTTATGAATATCAGATAATGATTTCATAAGGTTTTGATACAATCTTGTGATGTAAAAATCAATTTTCAAGAAAAAGGGTCAAAAGTGTAAATGTGACAATTCTTCATTCGGGAACCATTTCAACAATTCCAAAACATGTGAATGCATGGCCTTACTCCCAAGATCATATCAGACCTGTTTATGTGGGCCCCTCATGCTGGAAATGTCAGATAATCGAGCTATAGAAGTGCAGGGACTGATTTGGTAAACAACAAAACAAATTTTGAAAATTCACTTCCCCGCGTGTCGTGCAGGGTTCTCCTGTGCTAGGCGCGACACGCGGGTGGGACTGTTTTTTAGCTGAAAATGGCAGGTGCCCAGCATGCAACCTGCAAATATTTTTCTGATTCTCTGCAAGTCTGGGGCGAAATCAGCAGCTTGTTGATGGTTTTTAAAAACCATTTGGACACATGTTTGCATCATAATTCACATGGGACACTGGGATTGATCCTAGCTTATCCAATTCTCCTATAAAAGGGCCTCATTTCTTCACTTGTTCTTGCACACTTCAAAGAATTTCACATACAAACTCTCAAGCTGAGTTCTATGGAGCATCCTGGTCATTAAGGAAGCTCTAATAGTTCAAATCTTCGTGCTAAGGACCTTTGTAAGTGTTCTTAGCTTATGTAGTTAAGCTTTTATTAGTTTTATGACCGAAAGTCAAAGATATCGTAATTACACTTTGACTTTGTGATTAATCACTAACGGTCTAGCCATTATTCGAATTTGAAGTGGCTATGTGTTGGTAATTAAGTAAGTGATAATCCCTCAAAAGGGCACCTCCTAATTATCACATTTACTTGGTCAATTGCCGGGTCAAAGTACTTAACAGAAAAGTCAAACGAGTCAGTTTTTTATATAAAATTACATAACTGATAATGTAAAGGTTATAAAATACGTTTTATCACTTAAATAACTTGGTAAATAATATAAGAACCTGTTTAGGCATGTTCAACCCGACAATTATGAGTTTAGGCTCGGTTCGCAACCGAAAGTCGCAAAAGTAGACTTTTGCTTTGACTTTCAGTTCTGACCCGAATTAGCTTAGTTTAGTTATGCCTTAGGGTTCCTTTGTGACCATATTATATGTTAGTATAACCCTCTGAAGTTATACTACATGGTCCCTTAGAAATCCGAGTTATTTGCATGATTCCGTTAATATGCTTAAAATTGACTATTATGCCCTTATGTTATAAAAACGAGATTTTTGAAAATGTGAAAGGACAAAAAGCTTTATTACTGAATTATAAGTATGTCCAAGAAGTTTGACTTTAGTTTCTGGTCTCAAACAAGAGTTATGCAAGATATCGTAAAACAAAACTTTTTGTTAATTAAATTGCATTTTTAGCACAAATCATATTTAAACCCAATTTTTGGCACCAAACTTATTACCTAGTGTTATAATATAATTTTTAAGGATTTTTTGGAAATTTTTGTCAAATTTTATACTGACCATAACATAGAGTTCTTGCATGAATTTGGTAATTGACGATAATGCCCTTTTCATTAATAAAATGAGATTTACATATCATTTACACGCCAAACCTTTTCCTACTGATGTTATTATTAAATAGAAGATTTTAAGCATTTAATAGTGATAAAAATCTCAGATTTCCATAAACATCTCAAAGATCATCAATTATCGACTTTTACGCAAAATAGGCGCATAGTATAGTTTAAAACCATATTTTGCACCTAAGACTTGTTACCTACAAATTTTATAATTAAATTTTAATACTTTAACAGTAAGTATAATTCTTGAACTCAGATTTCCCATTTGGTCCTTAAAACATATGTGAAATGACCAAAATGCCCCTACGGAGCATAGTTTGGCCATAAATGATAAGCCTCACATATATATGATATCTTACTGATGTAACTTCATAAAATAATTTTTTTTACTGAATGTTTTAGACCAGAATCTCAGTTTTCTATTAAATCTCTTTTATAAACTTTAAAATGACCAAAATACCCTTACGGAACTTAAATTGGTCTTAAATTCATTTGGGGCATAATTGTTAATATCCTACTAATATCATATCATAATTAAAGCATATTAACTTGTGAAACTTGTATATGACTCATCTGGTTACCCGTTATGCATATACGCGTTCGGTACGGTTTATGTAACTAGTTTACATGAATTAGGCGAAACTGGTCAAACCTTGTCATTTTTACTTCAAAATCCATAATGTATTTAGTTTACCCATGTTATACAAGTCTCCATACTTGTTGGGTCTAAATTACATTCCAATCTGGTCACCGCTTAATCTTGCGTTTCGTACCGTAAACTTTCCTTTAAAACTAACCGGTCTAAGTTACAACTTAAATAAGACCCGTTAGGAATCTAATAGGTTATTAAAACCTTCATTCCAGATTAGGAGCCCAGTAAAAGCTACCTGCACTTGCTGATTAGAATATACGGCTGAGTATAATATACATTTTTAGCTCAGGTAAATACTTTTAACTTATTTTCCCTTATACGGGCTTGGGATACGGTAAATTATTACCGTTTGGTTGGGTATTGAATATTTAATCGATTAGTGGTTAAATCATTAAGATAACCCGTTTTAATCTGTTTTGTTTGATCTAAGCATTTGGGGGTTAATGGTCGTGTCCTGGATATCCTTGGCTCATTCATTTGAAATGGCCACGACTTAAGAACGGGGGTGTAGGCATACACCTGACAGTTGCGTATGTAAAATGGTATCTCACTCGTGAGGATAACTTCTTGTGGGCTTATACAAGTGGTGTGTCTATTAATCTTGTCTCGACTTCTATCCCGGGCCCTGAACGTACCACAAACATGTGAATCTGCATACAAGATTATTTAAAATAATTGTCCCAAGTTATAAAAGAATATTTGTGCCTTGTACATTCAAATCAATTTTCATAAATGTTTTCAAAAGAGTCGGTTAATTGTATTTACCAGTGTAAACTGACGTTTTTCCAAAAAGACTAAGTGGCAGGTACTATGCGAAATTGGCTGGAAGCTCCTGAGTACTAAATAAAGAATCTTGCAAGTTCTAGTGCTTAAAGTCTGTCGAACAATATTTATTTCTATTTTAGATCCGCCTGTGGATCCACTTACAACCGTTTGTATAATATTTAATTACACTTTTCAATTCGGTTTGTATTATTATTTTCTTAGACTTTCGCTGTGCATTAAACGGTGATTATTTGACTATGATGATATCAACTACGTCACGATACTCCCCACCGGTAATACGTGGAAATATCGGGGTGTGACAGGTTGGTATCAGAGCCAACATTGAGTGAATTAAACACTAGCCTTTTGTGTTTAATCTCAATGACACAGTTACACATTCCTTGACTTCCGAGTCTAGGCAAAAGACCTAGGATTAATCCAAATCTTAATTGGTTTATATCTTTTGTTGTTTTTCTTGTTTTGACAGGATTACCATCAAACATGCCACCAAGGGTGAGAGGACGTGGAGGACGAGGAAAAGCACCGATTGTGACTAGGAACGATCACGAAGCTGGGCCATCTCATCGGCGCACACCCTCCGCATCACTTGGATCAAGTCCTCATGAAGACTGGAGGACATACCTTGAGCCTGCTAGATGCTCTGGTTCGCTTAGCTCCTCACCATCTTATCATCATTCCTTTGGGCCGCAGTAGGAGGATGAGCCCAACGACTCTCACCATTCTTACATTCCTCTGCAGCGATCCGGTTCACACCATTCCTTCCAGAACCCAACACCTTACTTTCAGAGCCGATTCAACCCGATGAACCAGATTGAAGAACCAGAGGGCCAAAACCCTTTGGGACCAGCTGACCATTTTCCCGAGTACCAAAAAATGGATGTGGACGATGATCCAGATCCTGAGATGCCGTTATCTGGGACGCAGACGCATCCCATCGAGATTTCTAGCGGATCATCCTTTCATGGTTCGCCTTACAGGGTCCCTGATATCTGGGCCGAAAGATGGAGCACTTACAAGTGGGAGTATACTCCCCCTCACCGCAACTCACCACCACACCAGCAGGTCCCTTCTGAGGACCCACATTTTCAGGCGGTCACGCCACCGCCACCACCAGCGCCAGAGCAGCCACCGCCTCCAGAACCACCGAGGCAAAGAAGAGGTGCACAGATGTCCGTGCGTGGGGGTTTCTATTTCAGCACCCCCAACACTCCAGCAACAGCAACTACCCACTGCTCTATGAAGACCCGCAAATGGGTGGGCCTTCAAATGCAGTTTCTGAAGTCGACTCTGCACCAGTCGACTCTGCACCAGTCGCACCTGCACCACCCATGGGTTATGAAAACCCAATTCCATCGTACCCAAGTGCAGCAGGGTACAACCCGTTTGAGCAGCAAGCTTACTCGGGTTATAACTACAACAATGCACCTGCTGTCGATCCGTATATAGAGGCAACCAACTTTAATACTCTCTACCCTGGACCCTTTCCACCTACGTACCCAGCTGGGTACCCTGCATATGGGTATCAATACCCACAGCCCCCTCAACCTCAGCAGCAGCAGCCGCCTCAACCTCAAATCCAGCAACCTCAACAGCAAGAAATCCTTCAAAGGTTACACGAGGTGGAACAAAGGGTAGACAAAGAGCGTAGAAGTCGCTGCGGTCTTCTAAAGGGTTTGGCAAGCCTCGTTAAGGGGAAGAAGAAGAGGGATTATTAGAAATCCTTATTTATTGTATTGCAATTTTATTTCAATTAAGTCCCTGCGTTGACATTTTACTTATGTATTTGGTCCCTGCGTGGACTTGTCTTTCTTATTTTAGTCCCTGCATGGACAAGTTATTTATTTAAAGTCTCGTTTAGGGCAGCTATTGTACTTTTTAAGACAATTTATGGAATGTTTCATTTTAAAAATTTATTTGTCATTATATATATGCATGTACTATATGAAACAGATCAAAATATCATTTCAATTTATAATTGATCCACCATTAAATAAAATCTTAAAGGTAAAACCTAGCCTATATGTCATTTTGAGACATGGCCATGATGGTAAATCCTTTTTAAGAAAATAAATCTTTGTTAACATCTGAAAACATGTTAGCACTCCTGACAATAGTGGTTCGATAAAATCACACCTGTCATCTTCATATTGGATTCTTCCAAATTCCTTATCCGGCCTAATGATCTAGAAATCATGGCTTATATCATCAATTGAGATGATCATATTATAAACATCCATTAGTGATGAAATGCCTACGGGCTATATTTATTGTCCTATGAGACAAATGACAGTTGTAGTCTATGACTCCCTGTTAAGAAAATGTGATGAACTACGTTCAAACCTTAATGCCTCGATCCTATAAGATCATGGCTTAAAACTGTCCTTGTGACTAGGCCATTCTGTGCTACTTTAATATCCATAGTAATTTATAACTGGGATTAACTATAATGAAAATTTTGATAAATTAAATTATCAAATTAACCAGTATGGTTTATAATTACCATGGTTAATGAATCATCAAAAATGACGATTCCATAATAGACTTCTGAATAAATTGTTGTCATTATTTTTATATAGCAATCAAGCTTCATGGCTGAATCTTAAGAGGTTAATAGTCATCCAAGGGAAAGAATTGATAACACCAAAATAAATGTAGCTGGTGCAGACCTACAAGCATTGATAGACAATGTTGTTACTAGAGCCATTGACAGACAGTTCAAGGAACCAAGTAATACTTGCACAAAGACTCAATCTGTGGCTCATTCAAGGCCCCCTTCTAAAACACATGAGTCAAATAAGGACAATTCTTGTCACTCGTCGAATCAGAAGAGTCTCACATCTAAACAAATTGTCCTGAATCAGGAACCGCGCACAAAGACTTGTTCTTACAAATACTTCGTCTCTTGCAAGCCAAGGGACTTTACAGGCGAAAAGGGTGCCATTGACTGTATGACATGGCTTGATGAGATGGATACTGTAGTAGATATCGGTGGTTGTGCGGAACAGGATGTTGTGAAGTTTGTTTCACAATCATTTAAAGGAGAGGCTTTGGCTTGGTGGAGGTTGTTAATCCAAGCCACAGGGAAAATCCCACTGTATAACTTGTCTTGGGAACAATTTGTTGCACTGATCAAGGAAAACTTCTGTCCTCAGCATGAGGTAGAGAAAATCGAAACTGGCTACTTGACTCTGGTCATGAAGAATTTGGATTGTCAGGCGTATGTTACGAGTTTCAACACCATGTCTCGATTGGTTCCCTATTTGGTCACACCAGAATCAAAGCGCATAGCGTGCTTCATTGGAGGCATGGCCCCATAAATCAAGGGTAATGTGAAAGCTTCTAGACCTACCACATACAGGTCTGTGGTGGATCTGTCTCTATCTCTCACACTCGACGCAGTAAAAAATAAGTATGTCAAAGCTTCTGATGAAGGAAAACGGAAACGGGAGGATGAGAGTTCTCATCGCTCCGATAAGAAAAGAAAAGGGAACTCTGAGCATAGGAAGAGTTCTGGGTTTAAAAAGGACACCCAACAGACAGGGGAGAAGCCCAAGTGTAAAGTCTGCAAGAAACACCATTTTGGAAAGTGCAGACTCGAATCGCAATCGCAGCCTAAAGTTTGTGGGATCTGCAAGTCTAAGGAGCATAGAACTTTGGACTGCAAGAATATGAAGAACGCAACCTGTTATGATTGCAACGAGAAGGGGCACATAAAGACTAATTGCCCGAAAAACCCAAAGAAGCCTGAAGAGGCCAAGAAGACAAATGCTCGAGTCTTCCAAATGAATGCTCAGGAGGCTGTGCAAAATGATAATGTTATAACAGGTACATTCCTCATCAATGATGTATATGCTAGAATTCTATTTGATTCTGGTGCGGATAAGTCTTTTGTAGACAATAAATTTTGTAAACTGTTAAATCTGCCTGTTAAAACTCTAAACATAAAATACGAGGTAGAATTGGCCGATGGTACCATAGAGACTGCTTCAACTATCTTAGATGGATGTTTCATATCCATTAGGAATCACTCTTTTCCGTTGTTTTTGCTTCCGTTGAAATTGGAAGGATTCGATATAGTTATAGGCATGGATTGGTTATCTCATATCCAAGCCCAATTTGTCTATGACAAAAAGCAAGTTGTCATTAAGACCCCTTATGGTGAACCACTTACTATTCTAGGAGATACACAGTATGGATTACCCGAACAAGTATCTATGCTTAAGGCATCAAAGTGTTTGAAGAAAGGTAGTGTCATTTATATGGCACAAGTAACAATAGATGAGCCAATGCCCAAGATAGAAGAAATTCCTGTTATTTCTGATTACCCAGACGTATTCCCTGAAGAACTACCTGGTTTGTATAACAACCCTCGCAAATAATTTTTGACACCCCTAATATATTTAAAGTGTCCCTATATGTCCTAAAATACACCCCATATACGAAACGGGCCACGAATACCTTTATTTTAATAAAAATTAACTAAAAACCAAGTTTTTAGGGTTGTCATGGGCCGCGTAAGACCCCTCCTGGGTCTACGCAGGGCGCGAGCGAAGGGACATGAGGCGCAGCCCGGTGCTGCCACGTGTCATGCAATGTGTCAAGCCTATAGTGCTTACCCGGATCAGCTAGGGCCTACTTACCCTACGTCGCGGACCACGTAGCCCTTTGCTACATCCTTCGCTGGCCGTGAGGGACATGAAATCAGGCCCCATAAATTGAGGACATCGGCTGATCATTCGAACTAACTCACAATCTTTCTCTCTCTCGAAATTTTGTATAATTGAAGTAAATTTCGGGTATTATACCCCCCTAAATAACGAAGTTCTGCCCTGTTGTAAGTATTATAACCCCGGTTACGTATTAGATACGCTGCCCGATTGATCCAGGGTTCCGTAACGGTTGTCGCGGTTCTGCCCGACGTAGTCGTTGGAATGCCGTTTCGGGGAGGGTATTACTAATGTAAATATTGGGTTATTATACTAACGCGTGTGCATTTGTGTATTTAATAGATAATCACCAGGAAACCCTAAAGGAAAACCTAAGACAGCAATGTGAGTAATCTCCTTTTTGCAAATTGTTTTTACAAAACCTCACTTAATTAACACTATATTAAGCAGTGATTGAGTATTTGTATTCTACAATTATCGTCGGTATGCCAGGGTTTTGTATACAAAATTTGTTACTACATTGTGAGTAGTAACATGACCACAAGTCGGGTTGACAGTACCGTGGGTGGTAATTAAAGTAGACGGAAACAAATGTAATTGCGCGACCATCCTTAATACTGTACAATGGTTTTACTTAACTTGATTAACTGGGATTCACTCACCAGTATTTCCCACTGACAAAATGTTTTTTTAAACGCGTTTCAGGTAACAAATGTGAAAGCTAAATAGAAGCCAGCTGGACAGCACTGAAGGCTTGGAAAAGTGGCTATAAAGTTACCTAAAATAAAGAGATGTTTTTATTAAATAAAATAGGGTGTATCCCTATGAAAATGTGTGTACTTAAAACTTGGGATTTTCCCACGTATTTAGTATTATGAAAGTGTGGTATTTTACTCTGATAAAATATTTCCTAACTACGATCCTGATGTAATTTCTACTGCCAAAATGATAAACACCTGGATACCACCGAAACTGGCCGCAGCCGCCCGTTCCCGGGTTGTTAGCGGACGGGGGTTGCGACATTTTGCCTCCAGACAGACAAGTGGAGTTCAGAATTGATATAATTCCAGGAACAACCCCTGTTGCACGAGCTCCTTATCGGTTGGCACCGACCGAGATGAAAGAATTAAGAATGCAGTTGGATGATCTATTAGAGAAGGGTTTTATTCGACCAAGTTCATCTCCTTGGGGAGCACCTATTTTATTTGTGAAGAAGAAAGATGGCTCAATGCTTCTATGCATTGATTATCACGAGCTGAATAAAGTTACAATCAAGAATAGATATCCATTACCCAGGATCGACGATTTGTTCGATCAACTGCAAGGAGCAAGTTTCTTTTCAAAGATCGATCTAAGGTCAGGATACCATCAGCTGAAGGTCAGAACCGAAGATGTGCACTAGACTGCATTTAGAACACGATATGGCCACTACGAGTTCTTGGTGATGCCTTTCGGGCTCACTAATGCACCTGCAGCATTCATGGATCTCATGAATCGCGTTTGCAAGCCGTATCTAGACAAGTTTGTCATTGTCTTTATCGATGACATACTCATTTATTCAAAGAGTCAAGCCGGTCATGAAAGACATCTCTTGTATATTCTTAAACACTTGCAACAAGATAAGCTCTATGCAAAATTCTCTAAATGTGAATTCTGGCTTTGAGAAGTCTAATTCCTTGGACACGTAGTGAGTGAGCGTGGTATCCAGGTGGATCCCGCTAAGATTGAAGCAATTATGAATTGGCAAGCACCGAAAACACCTACAGAGATTCGCAGCTTCTTGGGTCTAGCAGGATACTACAGGCGTTTCATCGAAAACTTTTCAAGGAGTGTTGTACCTCTAACTTCGTTAACTCGCAAGAATGTAAAGTTTGATTGGGGACCCAAACAACAAGAATCCTTTGAGATTCTTAAACAGAAATAAAGCAATGCTCCTGTGTTGACATTTCCAGAAGGGATAGAATAATTTGTTGTTTATTGCGACGCATCGCACACAGGTATTGGTTGTGTGCTTATGCAGAGAGGCAAGGTTATTGCCTATGCTTCATGTCAATTGAAAGTGCACGAAAAGAACTACATCACCCATGATTTGGAATTGGTGCCGTTGTATTTGCACTAAAGCTTTGGAGGCACTACCTTTATGGAACCAAGTGTGTAATCTATTCCGATCATAAAAGCCTTCAACACTTGTTTAACCAGAAAGATCTTAACATGAGGCAGCATCGTTGGATAGAGACATTGAACGATTATGATTGCGAAATTCGCTACCATCCGGGTAAAGTGAATGTTGTTCCTGACGCACTAAGCAGGAAAGAAAGGATCAAACCTATTAGGATCAATGCCAAAAGCATCGAATTAAGGAACAACTTGAATGAAAGGCTGTGAGCTGCCCAGAAGGAAGCTGTATTAGAAACTAACTTTCCGAATGAGAAGTTAGGTGTAACTGCCGATCAATTGTCTTATGGAAAGGATGGAATCCTTAGATCAATGCCATCCACGGAGGAATTAGAGATGTAATCCTCCAAGAAGCTCAAAGTTCAAAATATTTAGTCCATCCAGGTAGTGATAAGATGTACCAGGATCTGAAGGCAAATTACTGGTAGATAGGTTTGAAGAAATCTATAGCCACTTATGTGGCTAAATGTCTGACATGTGCACAGGTTAAAGCTGAACATCAAAAGCCGTCAGGTTTGCTGCAGCAGCCTGAACTTCCCACTTGGAAATGGGAAATGGTAACTATGGATTTCATTACAAAGTTACCAAGGATGAAACACGGGAATGATACGATATGGGTTATAGTTGACAGGCTGACCAAGTTAGCTCACTTCTTGCCCATTAAAGAAACGCACAGCTCTGATAAACTAGCCCAGCTATATGTGGATGAGATTGTATCTCTCCACGGAGTGCCAGTGTCTATTATCTCAGATAGGGATACTAGATACACATCTCAGTTTTGGAAAAGTTTTCAGCAATCTCTAGGAACTCGTTTGAATTTCAGTACTGCTTACCATCCTCAGACGGATGGGCAAAGTGAGCGTACGATTCAAACCTTGAAAGATATGCTCAGGGCTTATGTTATTGATTTGGGTGGAAGTTGGGATGACCATCTTCCTTTGATTGAATTTTCATACAACAATAGCTATCATTCGAGCATCCAAGTCGCGCCTTTCGAGGCCTTATATGGAAGGAAGTGCAGATCGCCAATTTGTTGGGTGGAAGTTGGAGAAACCCAACTATCAGGACCTGATATAGTCCTGGAGACGACGAACAAGATTGTTCAGATCCGTGATCGTCTGAAAGATGCCAGGGATAGGCAGAAAAGCTACACAGATATGAGGCGCAAACCTCTAAAATTCGAGGTAGGTGACAAAGTACTACTCAAGGTGTCACCCTGGAAAGGGGTGATGCGTTTTGGCAAAAAGGGCAAGCTAAGCCCAAGATATATCGGACCATTCGAAATCATCGAATGTGTCAGGACTGTAGCCTACAAGCTGAATCTACCAGAAGAGCTTAGTGGGATACATAATGTATTCCACATCTGCAATTTAAAGAAATGTCTAGCCGATGAGTCGCTAGCAATATCTCATAAGGACGTGCAAATTAACGAAAGCTTAAAGTTTGTTGAAAAACCTTTGTCGGTCGAGGATCGACAGATTAAGAAGCTTCAAAGAAAGAATGTGCCAATCGTCAAAGTGAAATGGGATGCCCGTAGAGGCCCAGAATATACGTGGGAAGTTGAATCCACGACGAAACAAAAATACCCTCATTTATTTCAGTAAATCTCGAGGTCGATATTTCTTTTAAGGGGGTGAGGATGTAACACCTCGCAAAATCATGTCCAATACAGTGGTGACATGTGTCATAAACCCTAATCATGTTAAAAGATAACTTTGAAGGACTAAAGTTGCCAAACGATGTAAAGATATATATAGAAGGACCAAAAGCATCAACATGCCAACTTGTGCCTCTGAATGACCTCATAAGATGTTCGTATTCTTTATTGAATAAATTTTCTGACACAAGAAGCCGTTTGTGCTTAAAAATCAAAAGTTACAAAACACAGGGGTTAAAAGTGTCAACATGTTAATTTTTACCTCTGAGTGACCTTTTAACGACCCCGAAACTTTGTAATATATTATTATACTGTTATGAATATCAGATAATGATTTCATAAGGTTTTGAAACAATCTTGTGATGTAAAATTCAATTTTCAGAAAAGGGTCAAAAGTGTAAATGTGACAATTCTTCATCCGGGAACCATTTCAACAAGTCCAAAACATGTGAATGCATGGCCTTACTCCCAAGATCATATCAGACCTGTTTATGTGGGCCCCTCATGCTGGAAATGTCAGATAATCGAGCTATAGAAGTGCAGGGACTGGTTTGGTAAACAACAAAACAAATTTTGAAAATTCACTTCCCTGCGTGTCGCGCGGGGTTCTCCTGCGCTTGGCGCGACATGCGGGTGGGACTGTTTTTCAGCTGAAACTGGCAGGTGCCCAGCATGCAACCTGCAAATCTTTTTCTGATTCTCTGCAAGTCTGGGGCGAAATCAGCAGCTTGTTGATGGTTTTTAAAAACCATTTGGACACATATTTGCATCATAATTCACCTGGGACACTTGGATTGATCCTAGCTTATCCAATTCTCCTATAAAAGGGCCTCATTTCTTCACTTGTTCTTGCACACTTCAAAGAATTTCACATACAAACTCTCAAGCTGAGTTCTCTGGAGCATCCTAGTCATTAAGGAAGCTCTAATAGTCCAAATCTCCTTGCTAAGGACCTTTGTAAGTGTTTTTAGCTTCTGTAGTTAAGCTTTTATTAGTTTAATGACCGAAAGTCAAAGATATCGTAATTACACTTTGACTTTGTGATTAATCACTAACGGTCCAGCCATTATTCGAATTTGAAGTGGCTATGTGTTGGTAATTAACTAGGTGATAATCCCTCAAAAGGGCACCTCCTAATTATCACATTTACTTGGTCAATTGTCGGGTCAAAGTACTTAACAGAAAAGTCAAACGAGTCAGTTTTTGTTTAAAATTACATAACTAATAATGTAAAGGTTATAAAATACATTTTATCACTTAAATAACTTGGTAAATAATATAAGAACCTGTTTAGGCATGTTCAACCCGACAATTCTGAGTTTAGGCTCGGTTCGCAACCGAAAGTCGCAAAAGTAGACTTTTGCTTTGACTTTCAGTTCTGACCCGAATTAGCTTAGTTTAGTTATGCCTTAGGGTTCCTTTGTGACCATATTATATGTTAGTATAACCCTCTGAAGTTATACTACATGGTCCCTTAGAAATCCGAGTTATTTGCATGATTCCGTTAATATGCTTAAAATTGACTACTATGCCCTTATGTTATAAAAACGAGATTTTTGAAAATGTGAAAGGACAAAAAGCTTTATTACTGAATTATAAGTATGTCCAAGAAGTTTGACTTCAGTTTCTGGTCTCAAACAAAAGTTATGCAAGATATCGTAAAACAAAACTTTTTGTTAATTAAATTGCATTTTTAGCATAAACCATATTTAAACCCAATTTTTGGCACAAAATTTTTTACCTACTGGTATAATATAATTTTTAGGGATTTTTTGAAATTTTTGTCAAATTTTATACTGATCATAACATAGAGTTCTTGCATGAATTCGGTAATTGACGATAATGCCCTTTTCATTAACAAAATGAGATTTACATATCATTTACATGCCAAACCTTTTCCTACTGATGTTATATATTAAATAGAATATTTTAAGCATTTAAGACTGATAAAAATCTCAGATTTCCATAGACATCTCAAAGATCGTCAATTATCGACTTTTACGCAAAATAGGCGCATAGTATGGTTTAAAACCATATTTAGCACCTAAGACTTGTTACCTACTGATTTTATAATTAAATTTTAATACTTTAACAGTAAGTATAATTCTTGAACTCAGATTTCCAATTTGGTCCTTAAAACATATGTGAAATGACCAAAATGCCCCTACGGTGCATAGTTTGGCCATAAATGATAAGCCTCACATATGTATGATATCTTACTGATGTAACTTGATAAAATAAATATTTTTACTGAATGTTTTAGACCAGAACCTCAGTTTGCTATTAAATCTCTTTTAAAAACTTTAAAATGACCAAAATACCCTTACGGGACTTATATTGGTCTTAAATTCATTTAGGGCATAATTGTTGATATCCTACTTATATCATATCATAATTAAATCATATTAACTTGTGAAACTTGTATATGACTCATCCGGTTACCCGTTATGCATATACGCGTTCGGTACGGTTTATGTAACTAGTTTGCATGAATTAGCCGAAACGGGTCAAATCTTATCATTTTTACTTCAAAATCCAGAATGTATTTAGTTTACCCATGTTATACAAGTCTCCATACTTGCCGGGTATAAATTACATTCCAATCCGGTCACCGGTTAATCTTGCATTTCGTACCGTAAACTTTCCTTTGAAACTAACCGGTCTAAGTTACAACTTAAATAAGTCCCGTTAGGAATCTAATAGGTTATTAAAACCTTCATTCCAGATTAGGAGCCCAGTAAAAGCTACATGCACTTGCTGATTAGAATATACGGCTGAGTATAATTTACATTTTTAGCTCAGGTAAATACTTTTAACTTATTTTCCCTTATACGGGCTTGGGATACGGTAAATTATTACCGCTTGGTCGGGTATTGAATATTTAATCGATTAGTGGTTAAATCATTGAGATAACCCATTTTAATCTGTTTTGTTTTATCTAAGCATTTGGGGGTTAATGACTGTGTCCTGGATATCCTTGGCTCATTCATTTGAAATGGCCACGACTTAAGCACGGGGTGTTGGCAAACACCTGACAGTTGCGTATGTAAAATGGTATCTCACTCATGAGGATAACTTCTTGTGGGCTTATACTAGTGGTGTGTCTATTAATCTTGTCCCGACTTCTATCCCGGGCCCTAAACGTACGACAAACATGTGAATCTGCATACAAGATTATTTAAAATAATTGTCCCAATTTATAAAAGAATATTTGTGCCTTGTGCATTCAAATCAATTTTCATAAAGGTTTTCAAAAGAGTCAGTTAATTGTATTTACCAGTGTAAACTGACGTATTTTTCCAAAAAGACTAAGTGGCAGGTACTATGCGAAATTGGCTGGAAGCTCCTGAGTACTAAATAAAGAATCTTGCAAGTTCTAGTGCTTAAAGTCTGTCGAACAATATTTATTTCTGTTTTAGATCCGCCTGTGGATCCACTTACAACCGTTTGTATAATATTTAATTATACTTTTCAATTCGGTTTGTATTATTATTTTCTTAGACTTTCGCTGTGCATTAAACTGTGATTATTTGACTATGATGATATCAACTACGTCACGATACTCCCCACTGGGCTCACCGGTAATACGTGGAAATATCGGGGTGTGACATCGGTGCTGCCCAATTCTTGATAGAATCGATCTTTGCTGGATCTACGTGTATTCCGGACTCATTGACCACGTGACCAAGAAAGTGGACTTCTCGAATCTAGAAATCACACTTGGAGAATTTCGCGTGAAGATGTTCCTTCCACATGAGTTCCAAGATAAGACGCAAGTGTCGCTCATGATCTTTTTTGCTCTTAGAATAAATCAGAATGCCATCGATAAACACAATGACAAAGTCATCAATATACGGTTTTCACACACAGTTCTTGAGATCCATGAAGACCGCAGGTGTGGCCATTATGAATTTACTGTCATGCCATTTGGTTTAACCAATACCCCAGCTGCATTCATAGACATGATGAACCGAATATGTAAGCCATATTTGGATAAATTCATAATTGTCTTTATAGATGATATTCTCATTTACTCCAAGAGTAAGGAGGAACATGCAGAGCATTTGCACCCACTTCTAAGTTTATTAAGAACGGAAAAGCTTTATGCTAAATTTTCAAAATGCGAGTTTTGGTTAGAACAGGTACAGTTTCTTGGACATCTAGTCAATCATGAAGGAATTCATGTAGATCCCACCAAGATCGAGGCAATTACCAAATGGAAAACCCCTGAGTCATCAACCGAGGTTAGAAGTTTCTTAGGATTGGCCGGTTATTATAGGAGATTTATTCAAGATTTTTCTAGAATAGCCATTCCTTTAACTAAGCTAACCTGTAAATCCATTAAGTTCGAATGGGGACCAAAACAAGAAGAAGCTTTTAGAATTCTTAAGCAAAGACTGACTCATGCACCCATACTAGCATTACTAGAAGGAACTGAAGACTTTATAGTCTATTGTGACGCCTCCAAGTTAGGATATGGATGTGTATTGATGCAACGTCAGAAGGTTATAGCTTACGCATCTAGACAACTTAAGAAGCATGAAGATAATTATTCAACCCATGATTTGGAATTAGGAGCTATAATTTTTGCCCTTAAGATTTGGAGACATTACCTTTATGGTAGTAAGTTTACCATTTTCACCGATCATAAGAGTTTAAGGTATGTCTTCGGACAAAAAGAGTTGAATATGAGGTAAAGACGCTGGATGGAAATTCTTAGTGATTATGATTGTAATATATAGTATCATGAAGGAAAAGCAAATGTGGTAGCTGATGCTTTAAGTCGAAAGTATCATGAAAAGCCAAAAAAAAGGTGCGTTCTCTTAAATTAAATCTACAAGTAGATTTAAATGACCAGATTAGAGAAGCACAAGAATCAGTAATCAAGGATGATGCTGAAAAGATAAAAGGAATGATTAAGGAATTAGAACAAGGAACTGATGGAATTTGGAGATTCCATAAGAAAAGAATGTGGATACCTAAATTAGGAAACCTACGTCATCACATATTAGAAGAAGCCCATAAGTCTAAGTATATGATGCATCCAGGAAGTGATAAGATATATCAGGACTTAAGAAGAAATTTTTGGTGGATAGGAATGAAAAAGGATATAGCAGCTTATGTTTCTAAGTGTTTAACCTGTTCACAAGTCAAAGCTGAACATCAGAGACCCTCAGGTTTATTACAACAATTAGAGATGCCAGTTTGGAAATGGGAATTAATAACAATGGATTTTGTTACTAAATTACCCAAAACAAGAAAAGGTAATGATACAATCTAGGTAATTGTAGACAGCTAACTAAGTCAGCTCATTTTCTACCAATGAAGGAAACTTTCAGTGTGGAACAATTAGCTAAGTTATATGTAAATGAAATAGTTTCATTACATGGGATTCCTTTATCAATTGTTTCTGATAGGGACAACCATTTTACCTCTCATTTTTGGGCAAGTTTCCAAAAAGCAATGGGAACCAAGTTGAATCTAAGTACAGCTTATCATCCTCAAATGGACGGACAAAGCGAAAGGACGATTCAGACAATGGAGGACATGCTTAGAGCTTGTGTAATTGATTTCAGAGGTAATTGGGATGATCATTTACCATTAATAGAATTTTCTTATAATAACAGTTATCACACAAGTATCAATGCTGCACCATTTGAAGCACTTTATGGACGAAAGTGCCAAACTCCAGTATGTTGGGCAGAGATTGGGGAAAAGTAACTATCTGGGCCTGAAATAGTGCAAGAAACAACCGACAATATCATTCAAGTCAAGGAACGACTGAAAGCAGCACGTGATCGACAAAAGAGTTATGCAGATAACAGGCGAAAACCATTGGAGTTTCAGGTAGGTGACAAGGTATTATTGAAAGTCTCTCCTTGGAAAGGAGTATTCAGATTCAACAAAAACGGGAAAGCTAAGCCCCAGGTATGTTGGACCTTTCGAAATTATTAAAAGAATAGGACCTGTAGCTTATCAGCTACAACTGCCAGAGGAAATGGCAGGAATACATGATGTATTTCATGTATCTAATCTTAAGAAATGCTTAGCTGATGAATCGCTGGTAGTACCTCTTAAGAATATAGAGGTAAATGAACAACTTAAATTTGTAGAGAGGCCTCTACAAATTGAAGACAGAAAGGTTAAGAACCTCAAGCACAAGAGATTAGTTCTGGTCAAAGTGAAATGGGACTCCAAAAGAGGACTAGAAAACACATGGGAGCTTGAATCAGAAATGCAAAGGAAATACCCGCACTTATTTCAGTAGATCTCGAGGACGAGCTCTAAAACAAGGTGGGGAGGATATAACACCCCTCCTGAATTTTTTTTTACCCCCTAAAATATATTTAAAATATCCCAATATGTCCTAAAATACACCCCGTATGCGAAGACTGAGCCCAAAATACATTATATCATTAAAAATTAAATAAAAACAAAGTTTTGTATCGCTCGTGGGCCGCGTAAGACCACACCTGGGTCTACGCGGGCCGCGACAGCCCTGCAACGAGGCGTGTCCCTGAGCCGATACGTGTCAGCTCCGTGTCAACCCTAGTTCGACGAATCAGCAACCCTAGCAGCTATTACCCTACTACGCGGGCCGCGTAAGCCTTAGCTTACTCTTACGCGGGCCGCGAGAGACTCGAATTACAGCCCTATATAAAGAGGGCATCGACTTTCAGTCGAAAATCGCTCACGAATTCTTTCACTCTCAAATTTTTGAAGATTTAACATAATTCTCGGGTATAATACCCCCCCTAAATAACGAAGTTCTGCTCCGTTGTAAGTATCATGGCCCCTGGATACGTATTAGATACGGTGCCCGATTAATCTAGGGTTCCGTAACGGCTGTCGTGGTTCCGCCCGACGTAGTCGTTGGAATGCCGTCTCGGGGAGGGTATTGCTAATGTTAAAATGGGTTATTATACTAACGCGTGTGCATTTGTGTGATTTATAGATTGTCACCAGGAAACCCTAACAGAAAATCTAAGACAGGAATGTGAGTAATCTCCTTTTTGCAAACTGTTTTTACAAAACCTCACATAATTAATTATATATTAAACAGTCATTGAGTATTTGTAAGGATACAATTATCGTCGGTATGTTGGGGTTTTGTATACAAAATTTGTTACTGCCTTGTGAGGAGTAAGATTTCCATAAGTCGGGTTGACAGTACCGTGGGTGGTAATTGGTATGACTTGGAAACAAATGTAATTGCGTGAACGCCCTTAATACTGTACAATGGTCTTTATTAACTCGATTAAACTGAGATTCACTCACCAGTATTTCCCACTGACAAAATATTTTTAAACGCGTTTCAGGTAACAATATGTGAAAGCCAAATAGAAGCCAGTTGGACAGCACTGAAGGCTTGGAAAAGTGGCTATAAAGTTACCTAAAATAAATAGATGTTTTTATTAAATAAAATAGGATTTATTCCTATGAAAATGTGTGTACCTAAAACTTGGGTTTTATCCCATGTGTTTAATATTATGAAAGTGTGGTATTTTACTCTGATAAAATATTTCCTAACTACGGTCCTGATGAAAATTCCGCTGTCAAAATGGATAAAAACAAGATACCACCAAAACTGGCCGCGGCCGCCCGTTCCCGGGTTTGTTAGGGGACTAGGTTTGCGACATCGAGACTGAGTTTATCTTTTTACCAGGATGAGATTTCTTTCGTTGTTTTCCTTTGATGCAACTAATACACTCCCCCTCAAGATGAAAACTCTTTAAGTGAACACCTTTTACCAAATCGTTATGCACCAGGTGGTTCATCTTGCGTAGGTGAATGTGGCCCATCTTTCGGTGCCACAATTGCGACTCCTTTTCAGTGGCTCTTGACATGAAGCAATGAGTTTGACCCGTGGTAGTCGTAGCAACGCTCATGTCCAACACGTACAGATCATTAACTCTTGGTGCTCTCATGATGATCCTCTCCTCGGGGATGACAAACCCCGACTTCAGAATCAGACATTCCTTATCAGTGAAATATGTCGAATACATTCTATCACAAATTTGAGAAATGCTAAGAAGATTATTCTCCAGCTCGGCAATGTAATTGACTCTTTCAAACGTGAAAACACCATTGGATAATGTTCCTTCACCAATGATACGTCCTCCCTGATTACCACAAAACCGACGTAACCACTGTTAAACCCTCTAACATCGTACAACAGGATTTTTCTCCCCGTCATGTGCCTGGATGCTCCACTATCCATAATCCAACGTGAGATTGATCTCGGGAGCTCCTGCATATTTCAAAGCATTCAGTTAGATTTTGAAGCAACCCAAGCCTCCATCGACTCAGGTAGCTTGACGTTTAGGTGTGTGGTTTTGGTCTACAATGGTGGGAAATTCTTGTCATTCATTTTCAAGCTTTCTTCAGACCCAACCTGAACCTCTTTAAATAAGAAAAATTCATCTTTCTGAGGTTGACCAGATGGTTGGTCCTTTTTCGGAACATACTTCTTCCCTAGTGGGGTCAAAGTTTGTTTCTCCAACTTCTCAAAATAATCCAAAGGTACATCCATCTTAACCGATTTGGTTGAAGATGATTGTTTTTCAGAATCAGAAACCTTTGGTTTTTGAACATTTGATGTCTTTTCTTCTGATTTTGGCTTCCAAGTTTGTTGTGAAGAAGCGACTCTTTTGTAAAATTTATCAGTTTTCTTTACCGATTCTTTACAGGTTTGGTTTTAACTTTGATGTTTTCCTTCTTCAAAATATTTTTCTCAACAAACATTGGAGCCTTTCCTTTGACATCGTTCTTCTTCTTTTGGTTCTCGATAACCACAGACTTAGGCTTCGAGTTGGTGCACTTTCGTGCAATGTGTCCAACTTCATTGCATTTGAAGCATGTGCGGGTGTCAACTTCCCGACTTGTGCCTTCAGTCTGAGGCTGTGAGGCCTTCTTTTCAAAGAATTATTCATTTGATTTTGAAAAAAAATCAGATTCTTGCTCGGAATGTGAACTCGAGCTTTTCACAAACACTTTCTTTTCTACAAATCTTCTGTTTTGAAAATTCCTTTTCTGATTGTTCTTACCACCCTGATAACCTCCCGACCATCTCTTTTGGTTGTTGTTATTAAATCGAGGGGTTACAACAGGTTTTTTGTAGTAAGATTTATCTTTTTCAAAGTTCAGTTGCCTTTTGGACCTCTTTAAACCCTCAATTTCAGAAACATCGATTTCTACCAATTTGAAAACATTCTTTAACTTGTCAACATTCACATTCTCAAGTGGAAATTCAAGATCCGAATACAACTTATCAGAACCAGACATCTTATACATCACAAGAGTAGGTCCATCACTTGAGTTGTTTTGGGATTTTGATTTCGGAATGTAGTTATTCAGAAAACACTCTTCGTCTTCAGTCGAATCACTGTCAGATTTTAAAATATTTTCAACCACATTTTTTACGACTTCGGACTGAATACTATCTTCATCTGACGATGAAGTGAATGTGACATTGATTGTTTCTGGGAGTTTCTCAACATCTGATTTTTCATTTGTTTCAGAAATCTTATCCAACCCGGACTGTTTCCTTGAAAAATTATTTAACACAGGCGGTGGAACTTGATGATACCCAACCCCTGTTCCGTCCGAGTATACATCTTCACCAGCTTTGTTCTTCCCAATGGGTTTGGGAACTATATGTTGAAGAACAAAGCTTGCGGAGCTGTAACTGTTCAATTTCAAAGTAATTCTTTCATTTTCAATCTTAGCTTCCTGAAACTGAAGCTTAAGATTTGCAATCTCATCCAACAGCTGGTTGATTTGTCTTTCTTTTGCCTGATGAACTCTAGACAATTGAAGATTTTCTTTCAATGTTTTACCATTTCTCTCGTCAGAATCTTTCACTGTTCTTTTCAGCTTTTCAAAAATTTCAGAAATGTTTTGGTTTTCATGAATTAACTTTTCATTTTCTTTCTTAAATCGTTCTACGTCAGTTTTCTCTTTTTCAATCTTCTCAGTTAATTCTTTTATTCTCTCATTTGAAGCTCTTATTAGTTTATCTCGACTTAAAACTTGATCTTCAAACATTTTGATTTTCTCAACCAATTCTTCGGTCTTTTTCGTTGTGAGATATGCATTTGTGATGCAAACTTTGCATTGTTTCGTGCAATTTTTGCAATCACTTTCTATTTTAACCCCATCAGTCTTACCTTATTCATTTGTTGTACCACTACAACTGACCTTCTTTGTTGACTTAGACACAGATTTGGAATCTACCTCTAGTTCCTTTGCCGAAAGCACTTTGTCTGCCATCTTGGTCAAGTTTTCAGCGGTCAATTCTTTCGTTGTGTCGATTATCCCATAGTCGACTTTTCTTGACTTTAACTCTTCCTCTACAGCTTTCTTTGCCAAATCTCTTTCTCTCTCTCTCTGTTCATCTTCTTGCTTTAAGGATTCAATGAGAGTCTCAACTAAGAGTGTTGATGGTTCAACAAGTATGTTTCCTTTTGGGTCCAAATAACACTCACTAACAGGATCCCATCTTTTTGCCTTCTTGGCTTCTTTCCAGGCTCGATAGAGTCTATCCTTCATGGTTTGAGCTATCAACTTTCGATAAGTGTATTTTTCCTCTTTGGTTCGTGTATCTTTGTATGGTTCCACTTTTGCCATGTGAGCAAAACCTACAACATCATCTTCAGGTAAAAACTCACTCCAGTCGAAGCCCTCGTCATCATGAATTACAGCTAATGCCCTTGACTTCTCCTTAGGAGTCTCTTCTATTTGTTTCATTCTTGGCGGCTCTTCACGATTCTTGTGATAAACAACCTTTTTATAGTAGTCGTCGTGAAACGGATTTGTTGTTTCATCTGATGATGCGTTCCTGCATTCCCTCTTGAAGTGTCCTTTCTGTTTGCACTTAAAATAGGTAACTTTTGACTTATCGAAACCCAGCTTCGTCGAAGGTCCACCAATAGAATTTCTTCCGGTTATCTCCATAAACCTTTGCGCTTTTCTGATTACGCTAGCCATGCACCAGCGTATGTCAATTAATTCCATTTCTTTGGGGTCAATCTGATCATAGTCTTCCTTTGTCAGATTCGTATTCCTGATTTTCCCAGTGACTAAGCTTTCATGTGATTCCAATATCGAAGCGAGAAACACCATCTGTTGTTTTGCAGTTTCTTCATTGAAGTTCTGAGCATTGTTCAGGTTCACTGCAATGTTACACTGAAACACCTTTTTAGGAACGGTTTGTTGTTGCTGGCTTGGAGTGGATGAAGAAGAACCTCCGTGATAACCACTACTCGGTGTTGAACTGCTGCTTTGTCTTTCTTGAGTGACTGTGTTCGAGCTCTCAGCTAAAAATGCAGTCTTTGGTGAAGTAGTCTTCGGAATCATGCTACCCCTGTAGTAAAGATCAATGTTTTGTTGATACAGGGTGTTGTTGACTTTGTTCATCTTTTTAATTTCAAGCTCATGGATCTCAATCCTTTCTATCAGCCAATCAACAGTCATGTCTGACAATTTCATCGTGTTCTTCAAAACCAACCCATAATACTGCCAATCCTTTTCCTCAGGTAAAGATTCAAGCAGTTTCTCGACCATTTCTTCTTCAGTCACTGTGATACCGTATCTTACAAGTTCTATCTTTAGGTGACAGAAACGCTCAACGATCTTCAACACGTTCTCATTCTGTGACAACTCGAACTTTCAAGGTCAGTAACGTTCCATCTTACGATCTTAACTCCTCGTTATTCAGTTATAACATCGTTAAACTTAGACGTTTGACGACTCAGTTAAATAACTTATTAAAATTGATGGGTCACGTATATCTTTGTGTATTATAATTGTATTGTGAAAAAACACACTATACCATATCGGCCCAAACGAATCTATTCCATATTGGCCCAAACGAACCAATTGAACCCAACTAGTTATTTGTGTGTATTGTGGTTTCGGCCCAAGTTAAATAGCCCAAGGCAGCATATAGATCGGCCCAACTGCCTTAATGTTTCTATTATTTAGATTGCTTTACGTAAATCACTAAACCAAAATATCGAACCCTACTTTCCTCTTCATACCCTACGTACGGCAAACAGGAGAACCCCTTCGAAGCAGCCACTTGCCTGATTAAAACTCGTGGTTAGTAATTCGTGTTTGTGCCAAACCATTACTCATTAATCTTGTTAATATATAATCGTATTTGTGTGTATGATTAACACATAGGGATTAGGCGTGATTTGTGATAACCATGTTACTTGAATAAGATAGATTGAAGAATGATGATTATTGAATGATGTTTAATGTGTGGTTTGATGGTTATCGATAGACTAGTAATGGTGGATATAATACCTTGATTATGGCATGGTTTTGTGGTGATATCGTGATATGTATGTTACTTAAAACGTAGTCGGAGGTCATGAACAAGATGCTTAATCTATATGATCAAATAGTGTGGAACTACATGATTAGATAGATTGTTATTGTTGGAACTGATTTGTGTTAGCTTGAATAAATATTATAGTCTGCATGTAAACTAGGAGGTATGGTTATTATGATGATGGTATATGAAAGTCAACAAGCTTTTTTTAATGTTAGCTAATTATTGGACCAATAACAAAATTGGAAAGATCAAGGATTTGATTCACATGGGCCTGACACAAATGAGCTGTATAAGTGATTGCATGTGATTTGTTTTAAATGATAATCATTGAAACTTGAATCATGTACTATGTGTTAATATTATATATGTGCGTCACAGAAGGCATGATAATACTTGTTTGATATATATAATTGGATTGGGCTGGGTAGCGAGTCAGGCCACAAGCAGGATGGGCCACACATAATCTGGGTTACATAAGAGGGTTCAGTAACACAATGGAATCCGTTTGTGATAGTGGACCAGCTACATAAATAATTGGGCCTCATAACATAACATGGGCTGTATGATTATGACTTAATTAGATGTATGTAACTTGAGCCAATTAATTGTAGATGTCTTGTATATATGCAGCAGGTGTTAGGAAGTAAGTATATGTTGGGGGCATACCATTGTTATGAAAATTGGCAATCTATGAAACATGGGGATGTGGGTTTGTGGATACGAGTACATAACCCCTGTTGTAATCATATTGGAAGGCAAACTGTTTATGTTGATGTAGATATATATATATATCATTTTGTGGTGCACCTTACGAATAGTACAATAAGATGTTAGTTGTTATGTAACATGTGACGTGTGAAATTATGACATGAACTTGTATCGTAAATGTACTATCCCCTGGATGCTTGTATGACATACGTGACGTTATATATGTTTGGTTGATACGTGTGACTAGATACGTGAATTGTGAATTCATGAAACTGATTGTCTTTGGTAACCACGATAGGGTTTGATTGATCAATTGTTAAACAAGCATTTAATCTTACCGAGCAAACCAAGGTGAGTTCACACTCTAGCCAAGGCATGGGATTCCCAAGGGTTGGGAATGGGTTAAAGAACTGAACGATAACTACAAACTTGCGTATTCCCCATACAACAGGATACGTACTACCATAAGACCATCAACTCTATCATTTGAAGTCCCTCATTTATCGACTTAATCGCCGAGGCCTATGGCGAGCGGGTCATTAGTAGATAGCACTATTAGGTTTAATAAACCTCACACCGTGTCGTCCGAACGGGCGTGTACTAATGGACTATGGGCAAAGGGTCAATGCTGATAGACATTGACTTAGGGCACCTCTTACATTTTCGTAGCAGTCGATACGCGTGGTCTAGTAACACATGGGAAGCCCCCACCAATCTTCGCAAACATGTCTGGGAGACCGCGATACGAATTAATATGATACATGGCTTACAAAACGAACATACGATTTACGAAACGAACACTATAGCTAAACAACCAACTGTGAACTCGCTCAACTTTGTTCTTGATTCGTTGCTACATGCCTTGCAGGTCGTTAGGTACTCATGGAGCTTGCACAGGGAGGCGCAGTCGTTGTGGGACATGGCAGTGTGTGCCATGTTAGAAACATTGCTTTATTTCGTATTTACTACTTGCATTGGGTTTTACAATTATTATTCCGCTAAACACTTAACTACGTTTTTGATTTGAAACACCTTTCATATTGTGTGGTTGAATTTTACTTATTACTTGTTATGTTCAATATGATTGGTGGCTTGATCCTGGTCAGTCACGCCTCCAAGCGGTAATACTCCGCGTGTGGATTTTGGGGGTGTGACAGATTGGTATTAGAGCCATTGGTTATAGTGAACTTGGTTTTAATAAGGGCAAAGTTTTTGTTAAAACCAGACTATATCCTGAACAGTGCTCAACGATCCACAACGACGCTTCACTCCACGTGCAAGGCTTAACATTCTAGGTGATATGATTTGTGTTTACATTGCCTACTTGCTAGATTACATAGAACTTTGCTCAAGGTATGCTTAGATGAACGTAACAACTATTGTTTAAAAACACATGTGTGCTTACTCTCTTCTGTCATCGCACTTTTCCGAACCTCTCTCACTCATGTTTCCCTTGATATGAAGATCATGGCTGGACGCGTTAACATGACTCAAGCCCAGTTGGCGGCTTTAATTACTGAACAAGTTACTGCAGTACTCGCAGCTGCCCAGGCAGGAGGTATAACCTGCCATCACAATTTACTCTAGGATCTTTAGATCCTACTTTCGTAACCCAACACTTGTGCTTAATTTTGTTTACTCTTACGCACACGACAGGTCAACACGCTCAGCCACCTGTATGCACATTCAAGACGTTCATGGACTGTCGTCCTACTACTTTCAGTGGCACTGAAGGAGCCGTTGGACTCCTCCATTGGTTTGAAAAGCTCGAGTCTGTCTTCGAAATGTGTGAATGCCCTGAGGCTCGTAGGGTGAAGTACGCCACTGGTACTCTCGAAGGCACTACGCTAACTTGGTGGAACGCGCAAGTTCAGATGTTGGGGCTGGCGGCTGCTAATGCCACCCCATGGAATGATTTTAAGGAACTGATCAAACGTGAATACTGTAGTCGTGATAACATCCACAAGCTGGAAGTGGAGTTCTTTAACTTGAAGATGACGGGGTCAGAGATAGAGGCGTATACGAAACGATCCAACGAACTGGCAGTGTTATGTCCAACTATGGTGGACCCTCCCATCAAACGTATCAAGCTGTTTCTCAAAGGCTTAGTACCAGAGATTCAAAGCCATGTGACTGCTGCTAACCTTGCTACTATCCAGGATGTTACTCGTCTTGCTCATCGTCTCACAGACCAGGCAGTGGAACAGAACAAGCTGCCTAAGCGTATCGGTGCTACTGCTACTACTACTTCTGCGACTCCCAGTGACAACAAACGAAAGTGGGATGGAACCTCTAGCAAGGGTTCGACTTCGGTTCAGTCCCAGGCACAGCAACGAAAGATCGATGACTACCAGAATCCTGGTCAGCAATCTTCTGGTAGTCAAGGGCAGGGTGGATATCGAGGAAATCACCCAAAGTGCAATAGATGCAACAGACACCAGTGGTCACTGCAACAAGGGTCGTTGTCAGAGGTGTCTCAAGATGGGGCATGAAGCCAAGGATTGCAGGAGCTCACGACCTGCGAATCAGAACCACAACCAAGGAAACGGGAACAATAATGGAGGCAACAACGGGGGTAATAACGACGACAATGGTGCTAGGGGTCGAGTGTTCGTGATTGGTCAGGGTGATGCTAGAAATGACCCCAACGTTGTGATGGTTTCAACATCGTTATTGGTATGGATTGGTTATTCCAACAGCAAGCAGAGATCCTATGCAAAGAGAAAATTGTTCGTATTCCCCGTTCTGGCAAAGAACCTCTCGAAATTTAAGGCGACAAGAGTGGTGCTGTAGTGGGCATCATCTCCTTCCTTAAGGCCCAGAAGTGTTTGCGAAAAGGCCACATTACTATTTTAGCACTTGTTACTGATGCATCAACGAAAGATAAGAAGATTGAGGATATTCCAGTTGTGCGCGACTTTCCTCAAGTGTTTCTTGAAGATTTACCTGGGCTACCGCCTCATCGCCAGGTTGAATTCCAAATCGAGTTAGCTCCTGGAGCAGCACCCATAGCTCGAGCACCTTATCGCTTAGCTCCAACCGAACTGGAAGAACTGTCCAAGCAATTGCAAGAACTCTTGGATAAGGGTTTCATTTGTCCTAGCTCTTCGCCCTGGGGAGCTCCCGTGCTGTTTGTGAAGAAGAAAGACGGTACCTTCCGTATGTGCATAGATTACCGCGAACTTAACAAGGTGACCGTAAAGAATCGCTATCCTCTCCCACGCATTGATGACTTGTTCGATCAGCTGCAAGGGTCGAGCTACTATTCAAAGATTGATCTGAGGTCAGGCTACCATCAACTGAGAGTCCAGGATGAGGACGTCTCCAAAACGGCATTCAGAACACGCTACGGCCATTACGAGTTTTTGGTAATGCCATTCGGGTTAACAAACGCGCCTGCGGTCTTCATGGATCTTATGAACAGAGTGTGCAAGCCTTACTTGGATAAGTTTGTGATTGTATTCATCGACGACATTCTGATCTACTCTAAGAGTCGGGAGGAACACGAGCAGCATTTACGACTCATTTTGGAACTCCTTCGAGCAGAACAGCTGTACGCCAAGTTTTCAAAATGCGACTTCTGGCTTCATGAAGTCCACTTTCTAGGCCACGTGGTAAACAAGGATGGGATTCATGTTGATCCATCTAAGGTAGACTCGATTAAGAACTGGCCTGCACCCCGTACACTAACGGAAATTCGCCAATTCTTGGGTTTGGCAGGTTACTACAGGAGGTTCATCAAGGATTTTTCCAAGATTGCGCAACCTCTCACTTTACTAACGCAGAAAGGCGTCACCTATCGTTGGAGTAATGCTCAGGAATCAGCATTTCAACACTTAAAGGATAGGCTTTGTAGCGCACCTATTCTCTCATTGCCAGAGGGCACAGACGATTTTGTGGTCTATTGCGACGCATCCATTCAGGGTCTTGGATGTGTGTTGATGCAAGGTGACAAGGTCATAGCCTACGCCTCACGCCAACTTAAAGTTCATGAAAGGAATTACACTATGCATGATTTAGAGCTGGGAGCTGTTGTTTTCGCACTCAAGATATGGAGACATTACCTGTACGGTACCAAGTGCACCATTTACACCGATCACAGGAGTCTCGAGCATATCTTCAAAAAGAAAGAGTTGAACATGCGACAACGTCGATGGGTCGAGCTACAGAACGATTACGAATGTGCCATCAAGTACCATCAGAGTAAAGCCAATGTGGTGGCCGACGCCCTCAGTCGAAAGGATACTACACCTAGGCGTGTGCGAGCATTGCGACTCACCATCCAGTCTAGTCTTCCTGCACAGATACGAGATGCTCAGGTAGAAGCAATGAAACCAGACAACGTCAGGACTGAAGCCCTACGTGGCTCAAGACAGCGGTTAGAACAAAAGGAAGACGGTGCCTATTACGTAACCGGACGCATTTGGGTCCCACACTATGGAAATTTACGCGAGCTTGTGATGGATGAAGCACATAAGTCTCGCTACTCAGTACATCCTGGTTCGGATAAGATGTACCACGATCTCAGAACTACGTATTGGTGGCCTAGCATGAAAGCTCACATAGCAACTTGCATTAGCAAATGTTTGACTTGTGCGAGAGTCAAGACTGAATATCAGAAACCATCGGGCCTACTCCAACAACCAGAGATACCACCATGGAAATGGGAGCAAATTTCCATGGATTTTGTTACTGGTCTGCCTAGATCTCAACGTGGGAATGATACTATTTGGGTGATCGTGGATCGACTCACAAAGTCTGCATACTTCTTGGCTATCAAGGAAACGGATAAGTTCTCCACTCTAGCAGACGTTTATCTTAAGGAAGTTGTCTCGAGGCACGGGGTGCCAACCTCTATTATATCAGATCGTGATGCACGTTTTACTTCAGAACTTTGGCAAGCGATGCACAAATCTTTTGGATCTCGGTTAGACATGAGCACAACTTACCATCCACAAACAGATGGGCAGTCTGGACGCACCATCCAAACCCTAGAAGACATGCTGCGGGCATGTGTAATCGATTTCGGCAACGGCTGGGAAAAACATCTCCCGCTAGTGGAGTTTTCGTATAACAACAGTTACCACACCAGCATTCAAGCCGCTCCATTTGAGGCATTGTACGGGCATAAATGCCGATCACCTCTTTGCTGGGCAGAGGTGGGTGATAGTCAGCTCACAGGACCAGAACTGGTAGTAGACGCAACGGAAAGGATTGCTCAGATATGACAACGCATGGCGGTAGCTCGCGACCGTCAGAAAGCCTACGCTGATGAGCGTAGGAAACCTCTAGAATTCCAGGTCGGGGACCGGGTTCTACTCAAAGTCTCACCCTGGAAGGGTGTAGTTCGTTTTGGCAAACGAGGCAAGCTCAATCCGCGATATGTCAGACCGTTCGAAATTATTGAGAAGATAGGCAAAGTGGCCTATAAACTAAACCTGCACACAGAACTCAGTGCAGTTCACGACATTTTTCACGTGTCAAATCTGAAGAAGTGTCTATCAGATGAGACCCTCATAGTTCCTTTGAAGGAGCTCGCTATCGACGATCAGTTGCGATTCGTCGAGGAACCAGCTGAAATCACGGACCGAGACGTTAAGGTCCTCAAGCACACTAGAATACCTCTTGTTCGAGTTCGTTGGAACTCCCGTCGTGGCCCAGAGTTCACGTGGGAACGAGAAGATCAAATGAAACTCAAGTATCCCCAATTATTCGGAAACAGTGCAACCACTACTGAGGCTGAAGCTACTACAGAATTTCGGGACGAAATTCCAAACCAACGGGGGGATGATGTGACACCCCAGGAAAAATCAGTAAACTACACAATAAAACTAGCTTCCTCAGTAACCACGTGCTAAATTTCGGGATGAAATTTCTTTCAAGTTGGGGATAATGTGACAACTCGAACTTTCAAGGTCAGTAACGTTCCATCTTACGATCTTAACTCCTCGTTATTCAGTTATAACATCGTTAAACTTAGACATTTGACGACTCAGTTAAATAACTTATTAAAATTGATGGGTCGCGTATATCTTTGTGTATTATAATTGTATTGTGAAATAACACACTATACCATATCGGCCCAAACGAATCTATTCCATATTGGCCCAAACGAACCAATTGAACCCAACTAGTTATTTGTGTGTATTGTGGTTTCGGCCCAAGTTAAATAGCCCAAGGCAGCATATAGACCGGCCCAACTGCCTTAATGTTTCTATTATTTAGATTGCTTTACGCAAATCACTAAACCAAAATATCGAACCCTACTTTCCTCTTCATACCCTACGTACGGCAAACAGGAGAACCCCTTCGAAGCAGCCTCTTGCCTGATTAAAACTCGTGGTTAGTAATTCGTGTTTGTGCCAAACCATTACTCGTTAATCTTGTTAATATATAATCGTATTTGTGTGTATGATTAACACATAGGGATTAGGAGTGATTTGTGATAACCATGTTACTTGAATAAGATAGATTGAAGAATGATGATTACTGAATGATGTTTAATGTGTGGTTTGATGGTTATCGATAGACTAGTAATGGTGGATATAATACCTTGATTATGGCATGGTTTTGTGGTGATATCGTGATATGTATGTTACTTAAAACGTAGTCGGAGGTCATGAACAAGATGCTTAATCTATATGATCAAATAGTGTGGAACTACATGATTAGACAGATTGTTATTGTTGGAACTGATTTGTGTTAGCTTGAATAAATATTATAGTCTGCATGTAAACTAGGAGGTATGGTTATTATGATGATGGTATATCAAAGTCAACAAGATTTTTTTTAATGTTAGCTAATTATTGGACCAATAACAAAATTGGATAGAGCAAGGATTTGATTCACATGGGCCTGACACAAATGAGCTGTATAAGTGATTGCACGTGATTTGTTTTAAATGATAATCATTGAAACTTGAATCATATACTATGTGTTAATATTATATATGTGTGTCACAGAAGGCATGATAATACTTGTTAGATATATATAATTGGATTGGGCTGGGTAGCGAGTCAGGCCACAAGCAGGATGGGCCGCACATAATCTGGGTTACATAAGAGGGTTCAGTAACACAATGGAATCCGTTTGTGATAGTGGATCAGCTACATAAATAATTGGGCCTTATAACATAACATGGGCTGTATGATTATGACTTAATTAGATGTATGTAACTTGGGCCAATTAATTGTAGATGTCTTGTATATATGCAGCAGGTGTTAGGAAGTAAGTATATGTTGGGGGCATACCATTGTTATGAAAATTGGCAATCTATGAAACATGGGGATGTGGGTTTGTGGATACGAGTACATAACCCCTGTTGTAATCATATTGGAAGGCAAACTGTTTATGTTGATATAGATATATATATATATATATATATCATTTTGTGGTGCACCTTACGAATAGTACAATAAGATGTTAGTTGTTATGTAACATGTGACGTGTGAAATTGTGACATGAACTTGTATCGTAAATGTACTATCCCCCGGATGCTTGTATGACATACGTGACGTTATATATGTTTGGTTGTTACGTGTGACTAGATACGTGAATTGTGAATTCATGAAACTGACTGTCTTTGGTAACCACAATAGGGTTTGATTGATCAATTGTTAAACAAGCATTTAATCTTACCGAGCAAACCAAGGTGAGTTCACACTCTAGCCAAGGCATGGGATTCCCAAGGGTTGGGAATGGGTTAAAGAACTGAACTATAACTACAAACTTGCGTATTCCCCATACAACAGGATACGTACTACCATAAGACCATCAACTCTATCATTTGAAGTCCCTCATTTATCGACTTAATCACCGAGGCCTATGGCGAGCGGGTCATTAGTAGATAGCGCTATTAGGTTTAACAAACCTCACACCGTGTCGTCCGAACGGGCGTGTACTAATGGACTATGGGCAAAGGGTCAATGCTGATAGACATTGACTTAGGGCACCTCTTACATGTTCGTAGCAGTCGATACGCGTGGTGTAGTAACACATGGGAAGCCCCCACCAATCTTCGCAAACATGTCTGGGTGACCGCGATACGAATTAATACGATACATGGCTTACAAAACGAACATACGATTTACGAAACGAACACTATAGCTAAACAACCAACTGTGAACTCGCTCAACTTTGTTGTTGATTCGTTGCTACATGCCTTGCAGGTCGTTAGGTACTCATGGAGCTTGCACAGGGAGGCGCAGTCCTTGTGGGATATGGCAGTGTGTGCCATGTTAGAAACATTGCTTTATTTCGTATTTACTACTTGCATTGGGTTTTACAATTATGCTTCCGCTAAAGACTTAACTACGTTTTTTATTTGAAACACCTTTCATATTGTGTGGTTGAATTTTACTTATTACTTGTTATGTTCAATATGATTGGTGGCTTGATCCTGGTCAGCCACGCCTCCAAGCGGTAATACTCCGCGTGTGGATTTTGGGGGTGTGACAGATTGGTATCAGAGCCATTGGTTATAGTGAACTTGGTTTTAATAAGGGCAAAGTTTTTGTTAAAACCAGACTATAACCTGAACAGTGCTCAACGATCTACAACGACGCTTCACTTCACGTGCAAGGCTCAACATTCTAGGTGATATGATTTGTGTTTACATTGCCTACTTGCTAGATTACATAGAACTTTGCTCATGGTATACTTAGATGAACGTAACAACTATTGTTTGAAAACACCTGTGTGCTTACTCTCTTCTGTCATCGCACTTTTGCGAACCTCTCTCACTCATGTTTCCCTTGATATGAAGATCATGGCTGGACGCGTTAACATAACTCAAGCCCAGTTGGCGGCTTTAATTACTGAACAAGTTACTGCAGCACTCGCAGCTGCCCAGGCAGGAGGTATAACCTGCCATCACAATTTACTCTAGGATCTTTAGATCCTACTCTCGTAACCCAACACTTGTGCTTAATTTTGTTTACTCTTACGCACACGACAGGTCAACACGCTCAGCCACCTGTATGCGCATTCAAGACGTTCATGGACTGTCGTCCTACTACTTTCAGTGGCACTGAAGGAGCCGTTGGACTCCTCCATTGGTTTGAAAAGCTCGAGTCTGTCTTCGAAATGTGTGAATGCCCTGAGGCTCGTAGGGTGAAGTACGCCACTGGTACTCTCGAAGGCACTACGCTAACTTGGTGGAACGCGCAAGTTCAGATGTTGGGGCTGGCGACTGCTAATGCCACCCCATGGAATGATTTTAAGGAACTGATCAAACGTGAATACTGTAGTCGTGATGACATCCACAAGTTGGAAGTGGAGTTCTTTAACTTGAAGATGACGGGGTCAGAGATAGAGGCGTATACGAAACGATCCAACGAACTAGCAGTGTTTTGTCCAACTATGGTGGACCCTCCCATCAAACGTATCGAGTTGTTTCTCAAAGGCTTAGTACCAGAGATTCAAAGCCATGTGACTGCTGCTAACCTTGCTACTATCCAGGATGTTACTCGTCTTGCTCATCGTCTCACAGACCAGGCAGCGGAACAAAACAAGCTGCCTAAGCGTATCGGTGCTACTGCTACTACTACTTCTGCGACTCCCAGTGACAACAAACGAAAGTGGGATGGAACCTCTAGCAAGGGTTCGACTTCGGTTCAGTCCCAGGCACAGCAGCGAAAGATCGATGACTACCAGAGTCCTGGTCAGCAATCTTCTGGTAGTCAAGGGTAGGGTGGATATCGAGGAAATCACCCAAAGTGCAATAGATGCAACAGACACCACAGTGGTCAGTGCAACAAGGGTCACCCAAAGCGTTTGCATATCAATGCTGACGTAAGCTACATACATATGAACTAACAAAATTTAGGTTACATATGCTTAAATTGAATGTATGCGCAAAAAGGGCATTTTGGTCATTTCTTAAAGGCATATAAACAACCTATCATACAACTAACAAAACGAAGTGACCATAAGGTATAACCTCAGGAGGTTATTCCCTATGCAACTATGGTCACAAATATGTGTTTGGTCGGATCCTAATGATCGACCAAACGGGTCGAATTTGAAAGTCAAAGCGGTGGTCAAACCGCTCGACTTACAACCCTAAATAAGCACTAAAATAGAAGTGACGAGTTAAACATGTCAAAACATGTTTAACTAAGTTGAAAAACTGATTTCGTATCAAAACAAAGTGTTTTGATACCCGAAAATAGTTCCGTTGTAAAATGCACATAATTGTGCATTTTGACTCGTCACTTCGACTAGTAAACGTGGTAATCAGTAGGTATAATAGCAATGGATTATAACCATCGTGATTACGATCACATTGCAAAGTTCAATTAAACTTTGACTTGACTAATTCATCGTCAAAATCGAAAGTCAAATGGTAGTCAAATTGTTTGACTTTCAGCTTAAAATAGCTAAAAGAAATGAACAAGACTAGGATTGAACACTCACTTGTGTTCTAGGATCCAAGAATGCTCAGTAGGAAGCCTCCAAAAGATGGTAGCCTCCAATTTAGAGCAGATGAGAAAAGAATGAATGAATGAGCAATGAATTGAGCAAAGGAGGTGGGTATTTATACTAATCTTGGAGCTACAAGATCATACCAAGTGTTTTGTGTGTTCACCAAGGAAGAACAAGATCAATACAAGTGTCCAAGATCAGATTCTATGCTTGTTCATCACACAAATTGCCCACAAGTTTGCTAAAACTAGTATTCAAAACCAAGGCTGCAAGATGATTTAAACATTCTGTTACTGATGTCCCTCGCGCCCCGCCAGCCAGAATATGGCAAAAATGAGTTTTTGGCAGAAATGGTCCCTGCAGCCCTATAAACTTGTTTTCGACGCATTTAACCCCCGTTAACCCAATTTTAAGGCTTTACAAGGATGTTAAAACATAGGGACTTTAAATATGCTTGGAAATATTGCGGATGTCGGTTCGTTCGGTCGTACGGTCGCGTTTTGCGCTTAATTACGACAAAAGCTCGAACGGACGCGAAAACGATCCAAATTGCGTAACGATTGATATTTTTGCATTCTAATAACTAATACAATATTTTAATGATTACAAAAATTTTTGGATGTGCTTACGTTGTCCGTATTAAGAGATAAGCGGATCGGCAGACTTTCACAGTTTGACGCAAATAGTCCATGAGTGCGAATAAACTTGTTTTTGCCATACCGAACCCTTCAAAACTTATTTCTAAGCTATATAAAGGATATTTAGGGTATGTTTAACTTATGATCTTGTTCCGGAGTGTACGTCGTTACGAGAATTGGCTGACTTTCGTAGTTTGTCGTAAATAGTCCCTGTGAACGAATAAACTTGTTTTTGACATACCGAACCCTTCAAAACTTATTTCTAAGTTATGTAAAGGATATTTAGGGTATGTTTGGCTTAAATCACTGTTTCGGAGTGTACGTTGCATTAAACTGATTACGTTCGCGTAACAGTTTACGTAAAACTTCCAGAAAAGCTTCTCGAGAGTTCGAAATCGTACAAGATTTGATATGTATAAACGTAACATGTAATTATACAATTCCGAATATGAAACACAAGATTTCATTATATTCGTAATTGTACAATGCTCGTAAAGGCACAGATGTCACAATTCACTTAAATTCGGATGTCTTCACAAGTACTGACCAAAGCTATGTAATTCATATTATATGTGGACCTTCAAAGAATTAATATATTCTGACCATGTGACTTTCATTAATATTTCCACACAAGTGCGCCACTATAATTAAATAAATAAGTACGGACAACCATAAAATGAATTAAGTACAGAACATAAGACTTATTGTAGGTGCGGACAACATACGTGGGCACATATGCGGACCCTTAAAATTACCAACACAAGTTCGGATGCTTTAAAACAACATAAGTTCGGACCATGATATCAACTTAAGTTCGGATCATATAGATTGAATTAAGTGCGGATCTCTTTTGGGATTTCATAAATTCGGACATATTGGATATCTAAGTGCGGACCTTTTTGAGATGTATTAAGTTCGGACCTATAATTCAAAGTGAGTTCGGACATTATGTGGTACACAAGTGCGGACATGTATTTAAGTAACCAAATTCGGACAGTGTACAACAATTATGTGCGGACTTATGTGATTGTTTAAATACGGACATGTGTTTGTTTAACAAATGTGGACTTTCTCAAAACCACAAGTGCAGATAAAACGCTAGTCCACAAGTGCGGACACTTGGTTTACAAGTGCGGACACCATTGTTTATTTGACAAATACGGACGTTGTAACTTTGTGACTTCACAAAGTCTGACAAATAATCAGGGGTTTCATTCTTCAAGGTTTCTACGAACAGAAACCCCCAAATGCACGGAAATCAATAATGTCAGGCATCAAATCAATCAATCTAGCAGTGTTATCATACTACTAACATCAAACAATCATTGCACAATCATTTATCTAAGCAACTACGTATTCATTGGCATAATCAGTTACACACAATCAATTGTTTGGATCATCTAGGGTTTTGTATGAATCAACAGAATAAGATTAACAACGTATCATATAATCGTAAACACTTACCTCTGATCAAGGATTGATGTGTGTGAACTTGTGAAGCTAAATGATTGATGGGGGATTGCAGATGATTAGACAGTGTAGAAATGTGTACAGTGAAGTTATGGAGAACTTAGGGTTTTGAGTAGTTTATTATAGTTTCACAATTCCTCTAAACACCCCTTAATAATATAACTTTTACACAAAAACCACATAATACCATGTAATTACAATTAAAGCATACAGTTAACGTATTCGTCATGTAGCACATAAGTTTCGTATAAAACATCCGTTTATAATTATTATTCGTGTTAGTTGTCAATGTTCGAGAGTTATCATGTGTCCCGGTAATTCCCCGAATTACCAACGTAGACTCATTTAACTAATCCTAGTTAAATGTAGTACTATGAATGTATGATTTAATTAACTGTGGTTAGGTTAAAGTAGTAACTTGAAGTTGCGGGTTGTCATAGTGTTTGCACCTCTAAACTTATAAGAATCAACCTTACACAAGTCCCATAACCATGGACGGGTTTAGGAACATGTTAGGCATAAGATTCATGAAGAAAAGTAAAGTTTTATAAATGTTTACAATATAATCTTCCAAAACAGAAAGTTTGGACCTCAAAATGGTGATGTTCCACCTTAGTTTACTATGGTAAACTTGTGGAAACACTCCTAGAGGTGTTCCAAGCTTTCACAAGGAAGAAGAAGTGAAGAAAAGATGAAAAAATGTGAGGAAAGTGCTCACTTTAGCACTTAGATAATTCTGCCTTTTCTTGAGTTTGCAACTGATTTGAGATAGTTTTGTGAGTGTGGAGGAGTTGGGAAAGTGAAATGGGAGGTAGGAAGCTTGTTTGTATAGAGATGTGGTAGGGTTTGGTGTTTATGAGGTTTAAAGATGATTGGGGAAGAGAAAGGTGGAAGAGAATGGCCAACCAGCTTAAAGGGAACAACTCGTTGCGGATTAGCCACCGTGGCGTCACGCTATGGCAAAAGGGGTTGGGCTTCGCGTGACGCGGCACCACCTTTTAGCAGCAAGTTTGTTTTGTTTACATTTTGGCCCCTGAACTTTCATTTATTGTCATTTTATGCAATAACTTTCATAATTGGTATGTTTTCAAGTAAGTAAAACACATGTAAGTATAATTTGAGTGTCGTTAATGTATGTATGAATAACTGCACGTATATCAAGTGTCGTTTTGCAAGTAAACATGTATTTAAATGATTGATTGTAAGTATGACATGTATGTATAAAATAAGAATTTCATTATGATCAAGATCTTGGAATACAAGGTTGGAAATGGAATACGAACATGATACGAATATAAGTTTACATAAATAGAAATACGATTACACTTTCTAAATATGGAAAGTACAAAAATGCGAAGCGTTACAATAGGGATAGTTAAAGCTGTTTAGGCAAGGAAGTGCACAACTTAGTCCAAAAGACAGTCTCGTAGAATAGTGTCTCTTGAGATGGGCTAAGGGTTGGCTAACCTAATATTTGACCATATATTAAAATTGGCTTGTTGTTTATTATCCAAGGCTAATTCTTAGTCAGTTTCCAGTTTCTCTTTCAATACACCGTTAATGTTTATATACAGAGCGTACCACAACTAATCCACCACACTTCCCACACCTTGAAGGCGGACCAGCCACCTACCCAAGGTAATTATTAATTCGGCTAATGATGGGTTTCATGAATTGAGGGCATGATTCTCGTAACTCTTTCCAAAGCTTTTGCTATGAGAGATTGAGTGTAGAAATCATGTCACGGGTCTAAAGTTGCGAGCACTACATCGAACATGAGTGCTACAACAAGCTAGATCCCAATATATCATTCTTATGATTGAAACCACTAGTTAACAAGATTTTGGTGGGGTCTCAACCGCTAGTAAGGTCCTCATTATAGCCCAAAATGTGTGTAGGTCGTTTAAGACTCATGAATAAACTAAAGGGAGGTGATTTGGGGTTTTTCAATCACTAGTAGCATTCCAAGCGCGTTACTGCGGACATTCATTCGGTATCGGTCAGTTCGTTAGTAGCGATACGATACCGACACATGTTTTATATCGATCGAAAACCATAGAACGAAATACCAATACTAGTTCGGATGATATTGGCACCGGTTTGGATAATACTGATGTTATTCGGTTGGAATTGGTTCGATTCGGCTTGGTACTAGTTGGAGCGTCGAGAAAACCATAAAAATGAATATCCGTACCAGTATCGATATTGTTCGGACGACATCGGTTTATTTCATCACCGTAAAGAACAAAAAATATCAACTACATTTAATCCGTTCAATTTTAAACGAAACTTTTATCAAAAACATAATTTTCGGGAGTATGAGGTAACACCATCTTGTATTAATCTTGGTCTAGTGGCAACTCACCACGTAGCTTTATCTTCTTCCCGGATGCACAAAAACCCCAAATAGGTTGTCTGCAACCTTCTTCGAACGCTTCAATGGCGTTCAGCAATACATACCTCTTATCTCCTTCTTCTCTATACAAACTCAATCCGGTTCTCTTCTCCGCTCGCCGTCGCAGTGTCACTTTATCTCGATTTCACCTTCGAATTCTCAAACCAAGGTTTCTAGCAGGTACTTTAGGTTTTCTCAATCAACTACTAGTAATTTCATTTTGACACTGAATGTGCTCATTTGTACGTAGTTGTTCTGTATTAGAAACTTTTGATTTTGTCTATCAAATTCACAAACTGTTTGTTCTAGTACAAATTTAGGCTTATTTGTATGTAATTGTTCTTGTTTGATTGTTTAATTCAGTTCCTGTTTGTTATAGTAGTAATAATATCAGTGACTTAAGTGCTAATTTTGTATGTAATTGCTCTTGTTTGATTGAAAATAACAGTTGCTGCATCACAAAATGGAGGAGTATTTACTTCTCCTGAGATAGCGAAATCGTTTGACTTTACTTCCGAGGAGCGGATATACAACTGGTATTTCTTTCATTCAGATGCGTGTTTATGTTTGCGTTGTTATACGCACAATGTATGATTGATAGTTGTTTCTAGGTGGGATTCTCAAGGCTATTTTAAGCCGAAATACGATGGGGGAGGTGAATCTTTTGTTGTTTCAATGCCGCCTCCGAACGTGACTGGCTCTTTGCACATGGGGCATGCTATGTTCGTCACACTTGAGGTTGGATTATTGACATAACAGTTTTGTGCTATTTGTTAGTTATTTTGCTAAACATCAATTCAATGTGAATATGACCAGCTGGCAAATGTGCAATTGTCCTCCAGGATATTATGATCAGATACAACAGGATGAAGGGCAGACCTACCCTCTGGCTTCCTGGAACTGATCATGCTGGCATCGCCACTCAGGTTTCGCTTTAAAAACTATTTTATTATATTCCCGAATGTTTCGTGGTTCATGTAAAATTGTATGTTTATAATGGTTCGTTTCTGTCTGTTGTATTTTTATTTTACTTATATTTACTTTTATGTTGATAAACGTGACGTTCAGTTGGTTGTGGAAAGAATGTTGGCTTCTGAAGGAATAAAGAGGGTTGACTTGGGTAGAGAGGAGTTTACGAAGCGAGTTTGGGAGTGGAAGGAGAAGTATGTTTATTTTATTTTTAGGATTGTGTGCATAACATGTAAATGAAAGTCGAATTATATAATTGTTAACTTATCACTACTTCTAATTATCTAGTTTGAATATATCTGAAGGTATGGTGGAACCATTACAAATCAGATAAGGCGGCTCGGTGCGTCTTGTGATTGGACCAGAGAACATTTCACACTCGATGAGCAGCTAAGTCGTAAGATAGCTTTTGAATCATATAGTCACATCCAGTAATTTGATAACTATTTTCAAACGTATAATGCTAAATAAATGTCAACATTTTATTCTCTTTCTTACATCTTGCAATAATGTAGAACCTGTTGTTAAAAGTGCTACTATTTAATGACTTATTGAACCCTACATGTTTGCATAGCAACATAAGTTCATAACTTCAATCATCTAACATTTCTTGACTTTTATTTATTTTTTTATTTGTTGCAGAAGCTGTTATTGAGGCGTTTATTAAACTTCATGAGAAAGGGCTTATCTATCAAGGTATGGATAATTTTCACATAATTTCTTTCGCCAACTATAAGTTTTTTTTCTCAAGAAAATTATACGCGAGTTTTTGTGCAGGCTCCTACATGGTTAACTGGTCCCCAAATTTACAGACGGCAGTTTCTGACTTGGTATATTTTTATCGCTAATAATCAGTTATATATAATTATATATGTTTTGTATTTTCAAGCACCAAAATTAACATGTTTATGCTGTTGTAGGAAGTTGAGTATTCTGAAGAACCTGGTACTCTATATCATATCAAATACCGTGTTGCTGGAGGTTCTCGGTAATCGCCCCATATTATTTTTCACCCTCCACACATTAAATTAAAATTTTCATTAAAAATAACTTTTATTTAGTGTTTCTCTTTTTCACATTGCAGGGATGACTTTTTAACTATAGCTACCACACGGCCCGAGACCTTATTTGGTGATACTGCTGTCGCAGTGAATCCCGATGTATGATTGCTTATATCATAGCTGTTTACACCGCTTTGGTTAATGATGGATTTATTATTACCTTACAGGATGAAAGATATGCTAAATATATTGGGAAGTCAGCCATTGTTCCAATGACATTTGGCCGTCATGTCCCGATCATTGCTGACAAGGTACCTATGCTCACATGCTGATTGGTAGGGTTGTAAACGAACCGAACGAACACAAACAAGGCCTTGTTTGTGTTCGTTCATTAAGGAATGAACATGTTCATGAACGGTTCGCGAATGCTTACCGAACTAGATTTCTTGTTCGTGTTCATTCATTAAGGAAATGAACATGTTCATGAACACTTACCGAACGTAAACGAACACAAACAGATGTTCATGGACATAAATGAACACAAATGAACATTATATATTCATTTATAAATAAAATCTGCATATTCATCAGAAAGATTACTAAGTATCCACCAAAAATAAATAAGTACTTAACATAACTATCTGAACATAATTGACATAATTATCATAAACATAATTAACACAAAAATTAAGAAGTTTTTCAAGCTTTAACACAAAACTGAAATTGAAATGATCAAATGATGGATGTTAGCGGAGGCGTATAGTATAATTGTGGTTTCAAATTTTAAAAAACTAAAACCAATGAAATAGAAATATAACATAAGAAAACCTTTAGACAAATGAACACAAATGGACATAAACGAACGAATGCAACCTCTGTTCATGTTCGTTCGTTCGTTCGTTCGTTTAACTTAACGAACGAAATTTCTTGTTTGTGTTCGTTCATTTATTAAATGAATGAACATAAACGAACAAACGCACCCTCTGTTCATGTTCGTTCATTCGTTTAACTTAACGAACGAAATTTCTTGTTCGTGTTCGTTCATTTATTAAATGAATGAACATAAGCGAACTTCCCACCAAACGGTTCATGAACTGTTCGCTGAATGTTCGGTTTGTTACAGCCCTACTGACTGGTCCCTTTTTTGAAGTATTACTGATAAAATGGTTTTGGTCTTGATGACAGTACGTAGATAAAGACTTTGGAACTGGAGTTTTAAAGATAAGCCCGGGGCATGATCACAATGATTACCTTCTTGCTAGAAAACTTGGTCTTCCTATACTCAATGTTATGAACAAGGATGGGACACTTAACGAGGTTGCTGGTTTATATAGGTGGGTTGTAAAATGTACTTTCAAGATTCTTAACTAAAGAACCATAACATTTCATCTTTTCTTTCGGTGGTTGGTTAATTCAGCGGCCTCGATCGTTTTGAGGCAAGAAAGAAATTGTGGGCAGAACTTGAAGAAACAGGCTTAGCTGTCAAGAAAGAAGCTCACACGTCACGAGTTCCTCGATCTCAAAGGGGTGGAGAAGTAAGTTATATTTTTTTAAGTTAACTGTCATTTTGTCCCTGTGGACTGTGGTTCATCCAATTATGCCAGTCCAGGCCAAATTTCAAATTTGTATTATTTCCGTCCCTGACATTCTTGACACATGCTAGTTTCGTCCAAAAAAACTGAAGTCTATTAAAACTTGTTGAATGAAGGGTAAAAACGTCATTTTCCAATTTTCTTTTATTTCCTCCTTTTTAAAACCTCATTAAAATCCCACCCCTTTTAGGAAAATGGAAAATAGAAAAAAGGAAAATGACGTTTTTACCTTTCATTAAACAACAGATTTTAACAGACGTTAGTTTTTTGGACAGAACCGGCATGTTTCAAGTCAGGGATGGAAATGGTACAAATTTGAAATTTGGCCTGGACTGGCATAATTGGATGTGAACCATAGGGACAAAAATGGCAGTTAAGTATTTTTTTTTTTTTTTGAAAAAAAGACTGCTTGTGTATCATGAAACATAAATAAATCTCAAATTAGGTTAAAACAAAGGGTAAATAAGTTTACTTATCACTCTTTGATAACCAATTTATGTTGGAGCCCGTATGAAACAAGATTATTTGAGATAATCGGTAGACGAATCTGTTTATCCATTTATAAAAATGTAAAATAATCTAGGGTTTTTTTACTAATCTTTTATGCAATCAGATCATAGAGCCTCTAGTGAGCAAACAATGGTTCGTAACTATGGAGCCTTTGGCCGAGAAGGCTCTCGAGGCAGTGCAAAAAGGTGAATTAACAATCATGCCCGAAAGGTTCGAAAAGGTATGTATAATATCCAACCAATATTCAAAAGAAAGTTATATTTGTTTTTTTCTTAATAGCTTAATCGGAGTATTTTTGGGTAATTCAGATATATAATCACTGGCTATCGAATATTAAGGATTGGTGTATAAGCAGACAACTATGGTGGGGACACAGGATTCCCGTTTGGTATATCGTAGGTAAAGACTGCGAAGAAGATTATATAGTTGCTAGGAGTAACGATGACGCTCTTAGAAAAGCGCAACAGAAGTACGGAAAAGATGTGGAGATATATCAAGATCCAGATGTTCTCGACACTTGGTTTTCAAGGTTTGTTTATATGATATACGTTAAGAGATTTGAATTCATTGTGTAAATTTAATGTCTATATATGCAGTTTTATGCAATATTTTGTTCATTTTGAAAGAGTAAATTGCCATTTTCTTCCCTTGAGGTTTGGCCAGTTTTGCGACTTTCGTTCAAGGGTTTGTTTTTCCGCATCTGGATCCAAAAGGTTTGAAATCTTGCCATTTTCATCCAGCTCGTTTACTCCATCCAGTTTTTCCTGTTAAGTGGGGCATTTTCGTCTTTTTACCTATATTATTTTTTATTTAGTAAGGGTATTTTGAATACTTGTACATTATGCCAAATGCTTGTACATAAAGTGAAAAGACCGAATTGTCCTTTAAGTTAACAAAAAAGACAGAAATACCCCTGACTTAACGGGAAAAATGGATGGAGTTAACGAGCCGGAAGAAAATGGCAAGATTTCAAACCTTTTGGACCCGGATGCGGATAAACAAACCTTTGGACGGAAGTCGCAAAACTGGCCAAACGTCAGGTATGAAAATGGCATTTTACTCATTTTGAATTGTTTTACAAGAATTGATTATTTGCTTGTTTGTAGTTCTTTATGGCCCTTTAGTACTTTGGGCTGGCCCGATGTGTCTGCTGAAGATTATAAGCGGTTTTACCCAACATCAGTACTTGAAACAGGGTAAGTATTTATATATATATGATATATCTATCAATGCGTTTAATAAAATAATATATTGATTCATTCATTTGAACGCATATCCAAACAGGCATGACATATTGTTTTTCTGGGTGGCACGTATGGTGATGATGGGGATTGAGTTTACTGGGACTGTCCCGTTTACACATGTCTACCTTCATGGACTTATTCGGGATTCTCAAGTGAGTATGATACCGTGATAAGATTGATACATATTTATTTCTATAAATGCATTTCTAACTGTATATTTTAAATTAATGTGACTGTTTCAGGGAAGAAAAATGTCTAAATCATTAGGAAACGTCATAGATCCTTTAGATACAATCAAAGAGTTTGGTACCGATGCTTTGCGTTTTACACTTGCTTTAGGAACCGTGGGTCAGGTTTGTCACATGTGCCTTTTCTGTTTAGTTTTATATTAATTTTTAGTGTATATTAATCTCTTTAATTTCAGGATCTAAATTTATCAACAGAGAGGCTGACATCTAATAAAGCGTTTACCAACAAATTATGGAATGCTGGAAAGTTCGTTCTGCAAAATTTACCTAGCCCAAATGACACATCAGCTTGGGAAAGTTTACTGGCCCATAAGGTTTACTCTATGTATACACACACATCAGCTATATATATACACATATATATAGACTGACTGATACAGTTATTGTTTTTTTTCTTTATCTTTTATAAAGTTTGATAAGGAGGAGCATCTGATTGGGCTGCCTTTACCAGAGTATTGGGTGGTAAGTCAGATTTTCTGATAACTTGTTACATTTGTTATTACTTTTATCATTAATTTTTTTCTTAACATTCTATATGTAGGTTTCAAAATTGCACATACTCGTTGATGCAGTCACAAGTAGTTATGACAAGTTTTTCTTTAATGATATTGCACGGGAATTATATGACTTCTTTTGGGGTGATTTTGCTGATTGGTAATATTTTCATTTCTACATTTATATTTTTTTTATGGGTGTTCATAAACCGTTGAAACTGATAATTGCTTCTGTGTAGGTACATTGAAGCAAGTAAAGCGCATCTTTACCAATCAGAAGATAAAGAAATTGCCTCTATATCCCAAGCTGTTCTTTTATATGTTTACGAAAATATATTAAAGATGCTCCATCCATTTATGCCTTTTGTTACCGAAGAATTATGGCAGGTAATTAACTAGTTGATAATTATTAACTTCAGAAACGAACTAGAATTTGTACTGGCTTAATTATTATTTTTTTCAACTTACTGTTTGCAGGCACTTCCTAATAGGAAAGAAGCTCTAATAGTGTCTCCATGGCCTCTTACTTCACTTCCACGTAATCTCACCGCCATAAAAAGATTTGAAAATTTGCAAGCTTTGGTGAGCTCACCGATTTGGTATTGTTTTTAAGGTAAATTGTCATTTTCGTCCCTGAGGTTTGCCCACTTTTGCGACTTTTGTCCAAAGGTTTGTTTTTCGCATCTGGATCCAAAAGGTTTGGAATCTTGCCATTTGCATCTGACTCGTTAACTCTATCCATTTTTTAACGTTTAGTTAGATGTATTTCCTAATAAAGAAGGTTGATTTCAAATAAAATGTCTAAAATGATGAAACTACTCTTGACTTAACGTTAAAAAATGGATGAAGTTAATTCAAACCTTTTGGATCCAGATGCGAAAAAACAAACCTTTGGACAAAAGTCTCAAAAGTGACCAAACCTCAGGGACGAAAATGACATTTTACTCTTGTTTTTATTTGTGACAACTTATATGATATAGAAATTAGATATTTGTCATTCGTTTTGCTTCTTGATATAGACGCGAGGAATTAGAAATGTGAGGGCTGAATATTCTGTTGAGCCTGCAAAACGAATATCCGCATCCATCGTTGCTAATTCTGAAGTCATCCAGTATATTTCTGTAAGTACCCGTAATCCTTGTTCATGCAGATTTTTTGTTAGTTTCATGTCGTACTTTCGTTTTAAAATTTACCTTTAATCTTTTCGTTTGTGTGACAGAGAGAAAAGGATGTATTGGCTCTTCTGTCCAGACTCGATTTGCAAAGCATCCATTTTACAGATTCGCCCCCAGGTTCACCCTCACGTTAATCTATATAAGCGTGCTCATGCGTAGTATTTTTTCAAATACATTGTTATAGAATTTAATTACGTTTTTTTTACGTTGGGTCAGTGGATGCAAATCAAAGTGTTCATCTTGTGGCCGGGGAAGGTCTAGAGGCATATCTTCCTCTTGCAGATATGGTAGACATTTCCGCAGAAGTTCAACGGTTATCCAAACGCCTTACAAAGATGCAAAACGAATACAACGCACTCGTGGCGCGTTTGAGTTCTCCCAATGTAATTTTCTCACTATTCTATATCATCAGTCCATCAACAATCTCCTTTGCATGTATTATCCTCATGAATCTTGTTTTTTGTATACAGTTTGTTGAGAAAGCTCCGGAGGACGTTGTTCGTGGGGTCCGTGAAAAGGCATCGGAAGCAGAAGAAAAATTGAATCTTACGAAAACCCGTCTGTCTTTTCTTCAATCGACGATTTTGGTCTCGGAGTAGATGTGATTCTTGCTGTTAATCGTGTCCGTTGATTAATATGTCGCGGTCTATTGGCATCTTAGAATTACCGGTTTAGATCTCTCCTGGTAATGCCTTGGCCAGTTTTGTACTAGCTGTAACCATTCATCCCATTAAGGCTGTTAAAGCATGAAAGTTTAATTAATTTATTTATATTTACCTAAAAATGTTTTATGAATTCTTTTATGTGCTTATGATCTAAGAGGATCTAGAATAAACACTTATATTAACAATGCTTGGACCTGGTCCGGGGTACATAACCGATCTAGTTAAGCAACTCGCTCGGGTAGCCTGAAGGGTTTCAAAGGGAGTGGTGTGTGTGTGTGTTTTTTTTTAAATTTCCAACTAGTAATATCTAGCCATCTCAACCCCAAAAGCCTACTAGGTTCTATTTGACAACACTTTTTCATCTTAAAGCTCAATTAGAGCGCCCCCCCACCCGCACATGCGAGCACACAGTCTTAGTCTAGACGTGGGATGGTGGCTAGGGCGGGCAATTGCAATAACAGTGAGATGGTGCTCGGGGTGGGCGATCGCAATAACAGTCCGATGGTGGCCGGAGCGGCAGTGATTGTAGTTAGTCGGAAGAATGATGGTTCTAAAGCCTTCGTAATTGTTGTCACTAGGGGTGCAAATGAGCCGAGCTGAGCGCGAGCCTTACCTTAACCGAGCTAGGCTCGTTACAACTTCCTCAAGCTCGGCTTGTTAGTAAAATTTAAAACTCGAGCTCGGCTCGAAAGCTTGATCTAAGTATGTATGGCACGGGTTAAAACAAGCTATAGCTCTACTCGAGCTCGTTTTTGGCTGTTATTGAGCCAAGGCTCGACAGTTTGAGAACTCAATTAACATCTAGTTCATTCAAAAAGTAATGCATAGTTTAAATCCTAAAGTATACTAAGCCCGATAAGGCTCGACGAGCCTAAACTAGCTACACTTACAAGGCTCGAGCTCGGGCTCGATATCTAATCGATCTTAATTTCAAGCTCGGGCTCGAGCTCGATAAGGCTCGACTCGTTCGAGCTTTTTATCGAGCCGATCTCGAGTAGCTCGCGAGCTGCTCGGCTTGTTTGCACCCCTAGTTGTCACCCAATGCATATGAAGTTGAGTGACTTGTTAGATTCCAAATTCTTCAAATTCAAACCCTTTGCAAATTATAATTCCAAATCAAATTTCTTAGATTTTAGTTTCTTCAAAAAATTTTACGAACCAAATCCACGCTATACCATTTTCACAGTTATATGAATTAAAGAAACGATACTAAATACTAAAAACGTAAATAATAAAGATGTAATACACGTCTTACTTTGTATTTTTAGTATAAAGAAGAATGAAAATATAAGTAGGTCATTAAAATACAATACATGTGATAAGAAGATTACTCATTCACTAAATTGTTTTTATAATTATGTTATAGCACCAGTTTTGCAAAGATTTACAACCACCGCTAAACTCTCTTACATCTGTCAATATGTTTTTATAAGTAGGTTTATATTGAGCCTTATAACACAAAGTGGCTGTAGTTTAGTGGTAAGAATTCCACGTTGTGGCCGTGGAGACCTGGGCTCGAATCCCAGCAGCCACACATTTTTATAACTTATTTATCACATGTTTTTTGGTGCAAAAAATAATCAAGGGTCCTTCTTTATTTTTTTTCCATACCAGGACGCTGTACTTTGTTATGCATAAAAACTAGAAATAAAAATATGTTCAGTGTATACTGTTTTGCAAATAAATTACAAGTACATGAGTGATAACATATTACTAGTCTCAAAAAGAGTAACTTTTTGTGGTTCTGGGAGAATCAGCAACCCTGAGGGTTTCTTCAATAAGTTTACGTGCTTTCTTGCTTCTTATTTCGACTCTCATGCTTTCGCTTTTCTCAATCTTGTCGTAACTATGCGAAGAGTTTCCATCATCAACAACCGACGTCTTCATCTTCAAAGTCCTTAGTTTCATCTTCAGCGTCGCCATCAACCTCCCCAAAACCATTTTACCAACACTTATGGATTGATCCCAAAGCTTACCCTTTTGTAAACACAAAAATATGAACATGAACATATATATACAAAAATTAAAAATATATTAAATGGCATAGGTTGAAAGAGAAATTAAGGAGCAAATACCTGGATTGGAGATGGTAATCATGAGTGTGTGGGTGTGTGTTTTTATATGGTGAGGAAAAGAGACGGGATAATTTATTGTTTTTAGTTAGGTATATGTTTTTATATTTATATAGAAAAAAGGTTTTGTTATAGCAAACATTTTACGTGGTTGTCTTTTGAAACATGATTATTTTAACTCTAAATGATAAAGTGACATTTACTAGTCACATGCTTTCACAAGTGTGATGATTTATATAACTAATTCTTGTTACATAGTTATATATCTCAAGTGTTCTGATTAATATAGTTTTCCATTTGAAAAATACGGTCGTAAAAAAAAAAAAAAAAAAAAAAAAAAAAAAACTAACAATATGACATCTATTGGCAATCTCTTCTCTAGAGTGTTTACTATTTACTGGTTTCTTGCGATTTTGTGTCATACATTTGGAGCCAAATACATTCCCATCTCCCATCGGTCGGTTGAGGAAATGTTGGTCTCTTCAAATCATATAGCGTTTTCTTCTTCGCATAGAAATGCATTGTAGACGATCCACTTGTTCGTGTGTATGGCGATCTAGAACAAAAGCGAGTTCATTCCTTTGGGTAAAGAACATGTCACATTTTCCTATTTTAGAACAAAGCGAGTTCATTCCTATTTTATATCCTCAACATCTTAGGTAACGTCACAAAAATTAAACCAAATGGTGCCATTTTATATGTTTTACAAGTTAAAGATGTTTCCCTGTAACAAAAATAGATAATCAAATCACTTTTTAAAATATAATTATTTGATGAGAACCCTTCTATATATATATATAACAGTAGAAAGTGTCTTAGTACACCAAGGGTATGTTTGCCATTGAGCTTTTAGGAGCTTATAGCTTTAAGCTTTTAAGAAAAAGCTTCTACTCAAAGAAAAAGCTTGTTTGGTTGAAGGAGCTTGAAATTTTAGGTTAGGAGGTTGAAACTTTTGGTTGAACGCTCCTACTAGTAGCGTTTAGAAAGAGCTATAAGCTTTTAGGGAAAAAAATGACTATTTTAACCTCTAAAGATAATTTATTTTTTAATTCACAAACTTTTTAAATTTTTAGTTATGTCCATTTTGGTCATTTTATACATTTTAATAAAAGCTCCAGCTACTCTGCCAAACACCAAATATATCTAAAAAACTACATCTACTAGCTACCAGCTATCAGCTTCTAGCTACCAGCTACCAGCTACTAGCTTCTAGCCACCAACTACCAACCACCAGCTAATTTTGCCAAACATACCCCAAGTCACCAACCATAAGGTTAATTATTCCATTCATTGTTTAAAGTCACATAATAATAATAATAATAATAATATAATAATAATATAATAATAACAAAAGAACCTTAATTATTTCAATAATAATAATAATAATAATAATAATAATAATAATAATAATAATAATAATAATAATAATAATAATAATAATAATAATAAAAGAACCTTAATTATTTCAAAAACAACAAATGATAGATACAAAAGGCATACATTCATTGTAACAAAAGTATTCTTATACCAACTAATCTAAATTCCTTTCCAAATTGGACACGCAACACTCGTTTGATAAGAAAAAAAGGTTAGGTATTATGTAATGTACTATTTTTAAACATGTCTTTAACTCGTCGTAATCTTTTTTATTTCTTTTACAAAACCTAAATGATCGTCTTGAAGAAAGAATACATGTAAGTGTTTAAAACAATCATATAATATAAAGCACATAAATTTTGTTTTGATTAAGTTTGATAGGTTATAATATTAACAAGTGGGAGGACGTAGGCCAAGTAATGACATGGAAAGAAGGTCTGTTTTGAGGACTAATTAGAGCGAGAAGGACGTCCACGAGTGTCGCTATTTCACTCAACGATTTGGCATTTTCGTCTTGGATTCCGTATCAAGTGGGACCCAAGACTAGCTAATGACATATTTTAGAAACAATCCACTTGAAATCATGAAGGGGTAACATTTGTGATCGGTGTTAGAGATGGTAATGAAACCTGAACCCGATGAGAAAAGTTGAAAACTGAAATATTTGGAACGGGTTTTACCCGTCCCATTAGGGTATGGGATTCGTTTGGAATGATTTTTGAAATTTGTCGTGGGTTTGAGACGTGTCTGGGATTTCTAATATGCCCGATTCAGTGCCGGCTACAAGGAGGTGCAGGATGGGCCTGCGATTAGGGCCCAAATGAATATAGGGTCCAATTTTTTTTTAAATATATATATATAAATCTGGATTTTTTTATAAATAAGGGCCTTTGTATAACAAGTTTAAAACCCAATTAAAAGTTTTATAAATAAGGCCCAAAGTTTTATAAACCCAATTAAAAAGCCCATCCTCAAGACACAATTGGCTAATAAACAAAAGTTTTTCAAAATTATAACCTAATTGTCATGTGGGAAAACAGAACGTCGACTTGGGGCCTAGGGGATTCACATTCAGTCATTCATCATCATCAGATGACGATTCATCATCATCGCAACAGAGGAGGATTTATAGGTCGAAATCGAGTGAGAAATCAAGGATATCATCATCATCATCATCATCATCGATGCAGGAGGTGTTTCAAAGGGCGAATCTAAGGTTTTATGAGGTGGATAATCTTGAGATTGAGGTATAAAATTCTTATAATTCTTTTTTTGTTTTAAAATTCTCATAATTCTATTTTTGTTAATTTGTTTTATCAATTTCATAACTGTTAAGATTTGAGTTTGGTTTTGATTGTGTTATACGTTTGAATTAAGATGAAGATGAATGAGTTGTGCAGCGGAATTAAGATGGAAGCAAACTTTTCACAATCAAACAGGAGAAATGCTTTTAACATACAAGTTTAACATTGAACCGAATGATTGAATTTAATTTCAACAACGATTACAATTTGCAAGTATGCAACAAACTCCCCCTCAGCCTGAGCTCACAGTATTTGTTCGTGCAGGAAGAAGATAGTGAAAGAGCTGATAGAACAGTACAGTGCACTGTTCTATTTATAGGCACGAGCAAACCACTGAGGCATCTAAGCTGACGTCACCATGAAAGTGACATCTAACCTCCTAACAAACTCTAACCTCTGATCTATACAACCTCTGTTATGCTAACTACTGTTATTACATTTCATTACATAAAGACATCTAAACTACTACTGCATCCTTCCACTGATGTGAACCCAGCAGTACTTGTCATGATCAGCAGAGCTTGACTCAAGGCAGTAGATTGAACAGCAGAGCTTTACTCTTCCATCAGTCTTTTACTTGATCAGCAATTTGTAGGTCAGCAGCTTGTATGATCAGTAGATAGGAGGTCAGCAGATGTTGAAACCACTTTCAAGGGGAGAGACTTGTATACATAACATCTGCTTATTCTGGATCCACTGCTCTGATCCAGTTTTGGCTTTAATTATCTGTTCCTTTAGTAGGGTTCAATCCCAACAATCTCCCCCTGGAACAGATAATGCCAAAACTCTTCATTATTAGTAGATCTTTATTGCCTCATCAGCAGTTCCCTTATTTGCCCTTTGAGTTGTAACTCAAAAGCTAAGGCATCTGTGTCATCATCATCCCTGCTAAGTGGAAGATCAAGGAGATCCTGCAAATCTTCAAGACTTAGGCCAAGTGCTTGTTCCCTTGTCATATTCTTCACTTCTCCACTAGACTTGAACACTGTCAGTACATGGGTCTGTTTTTCAGTTTTCCACTTTAGTACCTTTGAGTCATGTGGGTTTCTTGGGAGATTTTTATTTGATGAGGAGTTTGGAGATGCTGGCCTATTGATGACTGTCTGAGCAGTACTTGCAGGTTGATCCAAACCAAGAGTCTCTACAATCATTTTCTTTATGCCTTCTTTTACAAGGTCATCACCTTCTATTAGCTCTTGAATGGTTTCAGCACCCAACTGTTTTTGTTGCCTTCTTTTAAAGATGGCTGCACCAGCTAGAGCAGTGGATCTCCTGATTTGCAGCTTTGGTGGTCTTTTTGAAACCTCTGCTGCAGGATAGTCAGGCTTTTGTGGAGCATTAGGATCTGTCTTTCTCAATTTCTCCAAACTTTTGTAGGTAGCCCTGACTTTATCTTCTTTCCATCTCAACACTTGATTTAAAGACCCATAATCAGCAGCAACTAATTCCTCTTTCATTCTCCTCAGCTCTACCTTTTTATCAGGTACATTCTTTTTGAACTTTGCCCACTCTGGAGGAGTATGTTTCACTTTATTCTTGATCATGTCTTGAATCCTGGCTGCTTCACTTTCCAGCTCAGGAATGGTCCAGTGTTTATACATGTGTTTTTCTCCTTTGTATTTCTTGTGGGCCATGATGTTTTCAACATAATCTTTTATCAGGGATTCATCTGCCTTTTCTGATACTTGCTGGCACACATTCTTTGCAAATTGTTCCAAAGATCTGACTTGTGTGAGCAAGTATTGATAGTTCTGCTGAATTTCTCTATCATATTTCCCTTGTGAATTTCTTTTTGAGATATCCTCTGCTTATTTAGCTTTGACTTTCAGATATTCTTCAATATTATTTGGCCTTGGATATCCTTCAACAGATGGCAAACTCCTTTTAGCAGGATCATCCTCATAGTAGAAAGATTTTATTTCTTCTCTGACTGCTATGAGTTCAAGAGGAAATTGAACACCTGCAGGAGCTAATGGTTTTTGAATTTGAGCTGATGAGAGAGGAACAGGCTTTGGTATTGTAACAAGTGATAGAGATTCTGAAGATGTTGGTGGTGGTGATGGAGAATCATCATCAGGTATGAAAATCCTTCTCCTTTTTATTATAGGAGAGGCTGATGATGCTTTGGATGGATCAGTGGTGGTGTTTTTGATGGCAGTGGTTTGTGATTGACTAACAGCTGTTGAAACAACTGTTGTTTCAACCACTGTTGTCATTACAACAGATGTTGTAACATCTGCTGTCTTCTGCTTTTTGGCAGGAGGCGATGGTGGTGATGTTGTTGTTTTTGGTGGTGATGGTAAGGCAGTGGTTGTGGTGTGTGTTGAAGTGATAGCAGATGGTGAAACAACTGGAGTACCAGCAGATGTTGATATAACATGAGTTACAACAACTGTTTGGGTGGAGGTATGGTGTTGGGGGCTTTTGGATGGTGGTTTTGGAGTATGCTTTGTGAGTATGGATGGTATGGATTTGGGTTCCCTCACTTTTCTAGTGGGATTTCTTTTTGGCACAGGATTTTTAACATCCTTTGGCTTAGAACAACCCTGCGCATTCAGCTCCATGTAAGCTCTTTTCTCCTCATTCCATCTTGACATATCTTTTGCCTCTCTGTCCCTTTTTACACTTGCTATAGCTTCATCAAGTGCATTTTGGGTAACATCAACCTTTTTGCTACCATCTGGCAAGGGAATCTTTCTAGTCATGGCATCCTTTTCAGGTTCAATGTAAAGACCATCATCTATTCCCTTCTTCTTCCACTCCTGAATTTTCTCCCCCTTTTTGGCATTATCTGGGGGTAATTGATCAATAAAGAGAACAGTTGGAGGAGCAGTGCCAGTGGTTTGCAATATGTGGGCCTTGATAGCCTTGATGTCTGCTTGTGTGTTCTTGAACCTAGACTCCATTGTGTTTCTCAACTCTTGTACATGTATTGCATGTTGCTGATCAGCCATTTGTTTTTGTTGTTGGAGAAAAGGGTGAAATAGATTCCAGAGCTCATTTGCAGCAGGTGCTTGTGGTGGAGCAGGTGCTTGAGGTGGAACAACAGTGGATTGCACCTTTTGTACTTTCAACAACTGTTGCAGCATTTCTTTGATTTCTGCAACCGAAGTATCCAGTTTTTCAACACGTTCCGTCAATTCAAGGTACTTTAAACCATCATCCAATTTAATGGGATCATCTGATTTCCCACTAGCAGTGGTTTTATCAGTGGTTGAGGTAGGGAGTGTACTCCAAACATTAACCACTGATGCCCCTTTTTCTTGGTACTGGGGTCTTCTTCCTTCAACACTTGACAACCTTTTGATGTTGCCAGGGGTCAAAACAAATTCACTGGTGGATGTCAGAGGTGCTATGGAAGGAATTGCCTCCAAGGAATTCTTATTGATGTAACCACTGTCCAAATGCAAACCAGTGGGTTCAGCACTTGTAGTGGCTGCTTCACTTGGATTACCACCAAGAGTTACTTGTAACTCAAGGGGTGTAACCTCCTCAGGCATTGTTGGTGGGTTAACTAGGATTGATACATCAGACCCAATCATTGGTTGAAGTATATTCTCATTGATAGGTGATTGAGAAGGACTGGTTTGTGCCTGGTTCAAATCAATAGCATCCAACAAAAGTTTAGTTGGTGGGGGAATTGTGGATGTGATGTTTGGTGTAGAAAGAGAATTTTCCCCGGGCATTGGGCTGTGGATGATGGAAGCAAGTGATTCCAGAGCATCATATTGTGGTGTCCCTATATGTACAACCTGTTCTTTTTGAGAAGAAACAGGAGGAGTTTCGGTTATGGGTTGAGATATTTGTACCAACTGCTGTGAGGAAGAAGCAGCAGTGGTTTCTGGTGACTTTTGTGCTGTCACTGGTAGTTGCTCTGGTATCTCATCCTCCAGAGTTGCCTTTTTGATAGGTTTGGGGGTTTTTTGAGTTTTCTTTTTGTTTGGCTTTTTGGTGATTATAGGTGTGGGTTTCAAAGCAGTTGTTTTGCTACTTTGATCACCTTGAGCAGTGGGCTCAGCAGCAAATACCTGAGGAGCAGTGGTAGCTGCTAAATTCTGCTCAGGCACCTCTGCTTGTGTTTTGCAAGGTGTTGACATTCTTGTAAAAGTTTCAGCAGTTAAGCTGTTTATTTGAAAAGATTCACCTTGTTTTATTGCAGCAGCATCATTCTTACCAAGTTTCTTTTCAAAATAGTAACTTAAAAATCTTGGAAAAAGTAAGAATGGCTTTTTATCAACATTTTTAACCAGATCATTAAAGATTTCCTGGGAATAATTGAAATTTTCTTCTTGAAGAATAGCATACCCCAGATTTTGAATCTTTAATGGTATTTCATTAAAAGAGGTGGTTTTGTTTGAAACACACATAAGCAGAGTATGAAACAAAAATCTTGTTGCAGGTGGAAAATTACCTTTTTGTAAGGTATCTCTTTTTATTTGCTCTGCATAACCCCTTTCAAGGAAATCAATTTTTAACTCATTTTTAGGAAAAGAAGTTTTACCTTGCTGATCATTGAGTTCAAAGACTTCCGAGATGGATTGTGGGGTAATTTTGACAGCTTTACCCTTTAGAGAAGAGTTAATGGCTATGACAGTCTCACCTTGTTTATCAAGGGTTACATTTTTCCAGAACTCTCTTTGGGTCGCCAAGTAAATTGGTGCATCTGCTGTAAGCAAAGTTTTGTACTTTGACGCAGACATGAGATCAATGATGGAATCAAAAGCAACGGTGGTGCCGGGTTTTGTGAGAAGACCCAGAAGTTGTGAGAAGGTTTGTGTGGAATTTCAGTGGGTTTGGCCTTTTGAGAGGCCTCTTTTGAAGATGATTTGGAAGTGGGTTTTGCAGATGACTTCGATTTTGTCATTTTGGAGATGATGATCGAAGAAGGTTGTGAAGGAATTTGAGAAAAACTGCTTTGAGAAGAGAATTTTTAAGAATTCAATTCGACAGTAAAACCCTGTTTGGGGTTTTGAATGGGGGTTTTATGGAGAAAAAGTGAATGCTGACGTGGCAGCAGTTACAAAAGGTCTGACCGCTATGTACTGTCCACGTGCCAACCCCTGATGAAATGGAGGACAATACTTTTATGAAAACTACTGATGAAAGGCAGTGGTTACAACGGTAACAAATGGAAGCAGTGGGTGATTTTCACTATCAGTAGATAGCACATCAGTGGATATAACCCTGATTTTGAGCATCAGTGCTTATCAGGAAAATGAGAGAACAGGGTTGACTTTTAGCAGTGGACAGACTTTGAAGTAGAGCAGACTTTTGAACAATCAGTGGTTATGGCAGACTTTTAAGGATTTTAATGAAAACTTCATTTTCAGCTATTTTTAAGGATGGATTTTTGATTTTCTGAAAAGATTTTAATGCTTTTATTCATGGAAAAACAAGATTTTGCTTGTTATTCCATGTTTAGCATGCCAATCCTAGAGACCAAGCTTTCAAAGGTGGATGTATCTAATGCTTTTGTGAGCACATCTGCCAGCTGGTCTTTAGTTGGAACATGATGCAGAGAAATCAAACCTTTTTCATAGCAATCCCTCACAAAGTGATGTCTGATGTCGATGTGCTTGGTGGTTGAATGGGAAACTGAATTTTTGATGATATTTTATGCTGCCTGACTATCCAACATGAGTGGTGTCTTTAAGGCAGTGATACCAAAATCCAGCAACTGATTTTGAAGCCACAGGAGTTGGGCTGTACAGCTTGCAGCAGCAATGTATTCAGCTTCAGCAATGGATGTTGAAACAGCTGCTTGCTTTTTGCTTTGCCATAAAACTAAGCAATCACCTAGAAACTGGCACCCTCCTGATGTGGACTTCCTTGTGGTGTTACATCCAGCAAAGTCACTGTCTGAGAAACCTGAAAGCTTGATATTCCCATTAGCTGGATACCAGATACCAAGTGTGGGAGCACTTTTTATGTATCTGAATATCCTTTTTACAGCAATAAGGTTGGATTTTCTAGGGGCTGATTGACTTCTTGCACAAACACATGTTGCAAACATGATGTCTGGCCTAGATGCAGTTAGGTACAACAAAGACCCAATCATGCTTCTATATAGAGTTTGGTCAATCAGCTCATCCTTTTCATCAGACATGACTAGCTTATTTGTTGCCATGGGTGTGCTGCATGGTTTCAATCATTCATATCAAATTTGTTTAAAAGTTCTTTAGCATATTTGCTTTGATGAATGAAGGTTCCATTTTGCATTTGCTGAACTTGGAGACCAAGAAAGCATTGCAGCTCACCCATTGCACTCATTTCAAACTCAGCTGTCATGAGTTGCCTGAACTCTTCACACATTTTATTACATGTGCTTCCAAAAATAATGTCATCCACATAAATTTGGACAATCATTAAATCCTTTCCTCTCCATTTTAGAAACAGTGTTTTATCAATGGTACCTCTTTTGAAACCATTTGAGAGTAGAAAGGTGGAAAGAGTTTCATACCAGGCCCTAGGTGCTTGTTTCAAGCCATACAAGGCTTTGTTTAACCTGTAGACATGATCTGGATAAAATGAATCCTCAAAACCTGGAGGTTGACAAACATACACCTCTTCTTGAATTATACCATAGAGGAAAGCACTTTTTATATCCATTTGGAACACCTTCATTTTGTGGTTGACAGCAAAGGCCAGGAACAGTCTTATAGCTTTCAATCTTGCTACAGGGGAAAAAGTTTCATCATAGTCTATCCCCTCTTCATGTCTGTAACCTTGAACCATAAGCCTAGCTTTATTCTTGACAACAATGCCCCTTTCATCAGTTTTGTTTTTGAAGACCCACTTTGTGCCGATGGGGCTTACATCTTTTGGCAGTGGTACAAGCTCCCATACTTGTTGTCTTTTAAACTGTTGGAGCTCCTCTTGCATGGCTTCTACCCAGCTGTTGTCTTTCAGTGCCTCTTGGTACTTGACTGGCTGATGGAGTGATAGAAAACCAGCAAAAAGACAAATGTTTTGGGTTTGGCTTCTTGTGAGCACCCCTTCATTTATGTTGCCAATGATTTGGTCAGGTGGATGAGATCTCAAGAAGATTAAATCTCCTTGGTATGGTATGATGGCATTTGTTGGTGAAGGCTGCAAATGTGTATCATCTGAGCTAACCACTGCTGGTGACTTAGATGATCCAGCAGTGGCTTCAAAAGGTGGTGGAATAGGAGGCAAAGGTGTGGACACATGCTGACTTTGATCCACTGTTTGAGGACTTTTATCAACAGTGCTTGATGATGTGGAAGCAGTGGTTAAGGGGCTACTTTGGTCAACAACTGTTGAGGTAGCTGTGGTTGAGCTTTGACAGCTGTTTTGAACATCTGCTGCTATTCCCATTCTGACAGACTTTTGTGGAATGATGATTTCATATCCATAGTCTGGGGTTGAATCCTCTGATGGACCTGCACTGTTAGTCTTGACAACAGTATTTTCAAAAGTGAATTTATCAAGATCAAACAAATCTGCAGGATTTGCTGGGATTTTCATTGATGAAAGTTCATTGAACTTTACATTCAAGGTCTCCTCCACTGCTTTGGTCCGTGTATTAAACACTTTGTAGGCCTTGGCAGTGGTTGAGTATCCCAGATGATAACCACAATCTACTTTGGCTGCAAATTTTGAGATGGAATCTTTTAAATTTAAAATAAAGCATGGGCAGCCAAATACTTTAAAATATGAGATCAGTGGTTTGATTTTATACAGAATTTCATAAGCAGTCTTTTTGTGCCTGGGGTTTATTAAAACTCTGTTTTGAACATAGCAAGCAGTGTTTACTGCCTCTGCCCAAAAAGTTAATGGCAAACCTGAATCAGCAAGCATGGTTCTGGCAGCCTCAATCAAAGTTCTGTTCTTTCTTTCAACTACCCCATTTTGCTCTGGTGTTCTAGGGATGCTATACTGCCTTACAATCCATTTCTTCACACAGAAGGCATCCAACTCCTTATTTTTGAATTATGTGCCATTGTCACTCCTGAAGACTTTTACTGGAAGGTCAAATTGCTTTTCAACCTGTGTCACAAAGTCTTGCAAAATGCCTGCAGTCTCATCTTTTGAGTGTAAAAAGAAAGTCCATGTAAACCTAGAGAAGTCATCAATAATAACCAAACAATATCTCTTCTTCTTGAGACTCATGAGTTGAATTGGGCCAAACAAATCCATGTGCAGCATTTGCAAACACTGGGTTGTTTTGGACTCTTCAATGGACTTAAAGGAGCTTTTATGCTGTTTTCCTTTTAAACAGGAAATACAATGCTCAAGACATGAAAACAATTTTTGTGGTAAGCCTCTTACCAAGCCATTTTTTGAAATTTCAGTGATTGTCCTGAGATTTGTGTGCCCCAATCTTCTGTGCCAAAGTTCTGTCTCTTTGTTAGAGGCAGCTGAGAACAGACAGGCATCAGTTCTGGGACTCTCTTTTGACATATCAACAACATAAACATTGCCACTTCTTTGAGCAACAAGTTTTGTTTTTCCAGTTTTGATTATTGCTTCAATCTTTTCAACCATTTCTGGTCCAATAATCCTACAACACTCCTTTGTGAAGAATGACCCATACCCCTTATCACTCATTTGTGAAACACTTAGGAGGTTGAATTTTAGATTATCTATCAGATTGACATTTTCAAATTTTACATTTTCAGACTGTACTGTACCAGACCCCAGAACTTTCCCTTTACTATTATTCCCAAAGGATATATCACCCCCTCCATGGATTTTGAAATCTTTGAGTAGGGCTTTACATCCTGTCATGTGCCTGGAGCCTCCACTATCTACATACCAAAGGCTATCTAAGCATGCAGAAGCTCCCTGCACATGAAGTAAAAGGATTAGTTCATTAGGGTTTCCAAAGCCAATAAGGCTTTGGATAGGGTCTCAACAGTGTCTGGGATGGATGCAGATTGATGGACAGTGGTTAGGTCAGGGGTTTGGACAGTTTTAGGACTGTTTCTTTCTAACCACTGTTGTGAGTTTTGACCAATCACCTGTTGATACCCAAAAGGATGCCTGTTCACTCTTGGTTTAGAGGGCCTTTTGTAGGTCTCATAAACGTGTGGAATCCTTTGGTAAGATGATTGTCCCTTGCCTTTTCTGAATTGGTTGGCAGGGGGTGCATCAGTCACTTGAACATCTCTTTGGACAGATGTTTGATTCAGCTGTTTTGTAACAGCTGTTTGGACTGGCACAAACAGTGGTTGATTCTTGGTGAATTTGACAGATGATGTTGATGGACTCAGGGATGTTTTAGCAGTGTACTCATTCTTTTTCACATCAAAGTTTTTGAGATACACACATGCTTGAGTTTTGTGGTTTGTTTTACCACAGATGGTGCAGCTTTTAGCAGGAACAATGACACTTGTTTTGTTTAGATCATATGCTTTTAGATGAAAAAGTCTTTTGTTAGATGGTTTCTCTTTTCAAAAAATTCACAAAACAAATTTTTGACCTTTTCTCTTTTCTTCCTTTTCTCAGACTCCTTTGCAACAGAGTTTTGAACCACTGTTGGGATGTCTTTGATAGGAATGACCTTTGCTTTTGGAGCTGTGACACCATCAGTGGTTGTAAAGTCCATGGGCTTGAAATTTTCAAGAATGTCACACTCATCAGACCATGTGGGTTTAAATGGGTATTTCTCAATTTCCTCAAAAGTTGAGGATCCCACAGATCTTTCCAGAGTGATTTTGTTACCAAGTTTGTCGGTTATTTTAACCTCTTGGCCATTCTTGTTGGTTGGTATAATTTCAGATGAACCAGCTTGTTTTCCAGCAGTGTTTTCAAGATCATCATATTTTCTATATCCTATACCAAACTTAACATTGCTTTCAAGCTGTTTCTCAAGCATAACCTCATACCCTTTGCAAGATTCCACCCATCTTTCACAAGTGATCTGGGTGGACTCCAACTCCTTTTTGCAAACTTGGTATTTCTCTACCATAGTTTGGAGTTGAGTCTTGGTTATGCTTTGCTCTTCTTTGAGACTGCTGATTTCTTTGTCTTTTTCAGCCAATTTGTTTCTAAGTTCTTTTAACAACTTTTCAAATTTGACTTCATCAGTTAAGATTTTATCCCTAAGGTTTTCATTTACCTCCTTGATGTTAGCAAATGCAATAATGCATTCGTCTGAACACAGTTTTTCAAGAACTTGAGGTGTTACCTTAGCAGCAGCCATCATGGCACAGTCACATTGATGATCACCTTCTTCATCAACTCTCTCTTCTTTCTCACCTGCTTTCTTTTCTTCCTTGTCTTCTTCGGACCAGGGGTCAGTCAGTGGTTCAATCAGGGTTTCTGAATTTTCTCCCAGCAGTAGTTCACCAGCAACTGCAGTAACCACTACTTCAGCCACTTTATCCACTGTTTCAACACTTAGCTGTTCACCTTCAGTTTCTACCCCTTCTGGTATTGACTCTAATGCCATCAAACAAAATTCATCATTAGAAGGATCATTAAAAGCATTGAGTGCAAAATTTTCATCACCAAGATCATCAGGCATGCTGCTCCAGTCAACAAAGCCTTGAGTGAAAGAGCTTTGCTGATCTGGTTGTGTTACTGTTGGAGCAGCTGGTTGAGGTGCAACAGGTTGCACTTGTGCCTGAGGGATAGGGGTTTGAACATATTGAATTTGTGGAACAGTTGTTTGAACATAATGCACAGGCACAGGGGTTGCAGCATAGTGAGCAGTGTTAACATGGGCTGCAGGGGTATATTGGGTATAGTGCACAGTGCTTTGGTGTTGTGGTCTAGGATTTGAGCTGGGATGAGTGATTATTGGACCAGTGTTTTGACTCCTGCATTCCCTAGCAAAATGACCTAGCCTATTGCACTTATAGCACTTAATTTTTGACTTATCCAACCCCACTTTTAAATTCCCATGTAACCCTGGGAATTTCTCCCTGTTCTTTTATAGAATTTGCTTGTTCTTACACTAAGCAAAGCCAATTGATGCAAAATGTCCATTTATTCTAAGTCAGTGGGATCAAAGTGTTGCAAATCATTGAGTTCAAAACACAAGTTATCTGACATCTGGTTTTCACAATTTGCAGTAAAAGCATAATTGGCAGAGTGAGAATCAGGGTTGTTGAAATTTCCACCAGCAGTTATATCAATAAAGTGATCATAACCCTGATCCTTACTACTGCTACCAGATTCTTCCTGACCAAACAGAGCTGTGCTGCCAAATGAATAATCATCAGCAACTTTGCCAGACTCTTGCAACTTCTTTTTCTAGTTTAACTCTCTTTCATAGGTCAGGAGTCTACCATGAAGTTGGGTCAGGGTCAGATCTTTGAACTCAGCAGAGTTTCTAGTCACAAATGCAATTGTGTCCCATTTATCAGGTAGTGATCTAAGAAACCTACTATTTTGTGTTGATTTTGGAATTTCAACTTTAACAAGTCTTAGCTCACTGATGAGACAACTGAAACGTTCAAACTGTTGGGTCAATGATTCACCCTTAATGTGACAAAATGTTTCATACTGCTGATTCAGAATTTCCCTATTGTTTTCAATAAGTTCTTCTGCTCCCCCAAACTGTTCCTTCAATGCATCCTATAGCTCTTTGGCACTGTTACAATGTAACAGTCCAGCATAGATTTCATTGGGTAATGCAGATGCTATGATGTTAAATGCTTTGGCATCGAGTTCGAACTTTTGAAAATCAGTTTCAGTATAGTTTTCAGATGGTTTAGGTACGAACTTCTTTGCATCCTCAGCACTTGGCACCATAGGAACATGGGGACCAAAAACAACAGACCTCCAACATCCAGTGTTCTGTTGAGCAAGAATGTGACCCATTCTTCTCTTCCAGATGTTGTATTCATTACGTTTAACATTGGGTGGTTTGAAAAGAGAGCCAATGTTATTCTTATCATCTTGTGATTGTGACATCATCCTGGTTTTTTTTACAGGCACTGATTAATCAACTTTGATGGTGATTAAACCTTGCTCTGTTTTTCAACAAAATGAACAAACTATCGATATCAACGATTATGAGCTGAACTATTTATGTCAAAATGATTGTTAAATCAAATTTGACTGTCCAAGCTCTGATACCAATTGTTAAGATCTGAGTTTGGTTTTGATTGTGTTATACGTTTGAATTAAGATGAAGATGAATGAGTTGTGCAGCGGAATTAAGATGGAAGCAAACTTTCCACAATCAAACAGGAGAAATGCTTTTAACATACAAGTTTAACATTGAATCGAATGATTGAATTTAATTTCAACAACGATTACAATTTGAAAGTATGCAACAAACTCCCCCTCAGCCTGAGCTCACAGTATTTGTTCGTGCAGGAAGAAGATAGTGAAAGAGCTGATAGAACAGTACAGAGCACTGTTCTATTTATAGGCACGAGCAAACCACTGAGGCATCTAAGCTGACGTCACCATGAAAGTGACATCTAACCTCCTAACAAACTCTAACTTCTTATCTATACAACCTCTGCTATGCTAACTACTGTTATTACATTTCATTACATAAAGACATCTAAACTACTGCTGCATCCTTCCACTGATGTGAACCCAGCAGTACTTGTCATGATCAGCAGAGCTTGACTCAAGGCAGTAGATTGAACAGCAGAGCTTTAGTCTTCCATCAATCTTTTACTTGATCAGCAGTTTGTAGGTCAGCAGTTTGTATGATCAGTAGATAGGATGTCAGCAGATGTTGAAACCACTTTCAAGGGGAGAGACTTGTATACATAACATCTGCTTATTCTGGATCCACTGCTCTGATCCAGTTTTGGCTTTAATTATCTGTTCCTTTAGTAGGGTTCAATCCCAACAATAACAATTATCATTGTATTTATATATTTGATTGAATGCTTGATGAGTTTATATTATATGGTGATTTGCGAATAGGGCCCAAATTTTTTTTCTCGAACAGGGCCAAATTTTTTTTTTTGTGATTTTCGGAGACAGCCTGGCCCGATTACCCGATAACATAGCCCCATTTACCCGATTATATATCCGAATAACCAGGCATGATTTTCTTTCTTTATTTATTTATTTGAAATATAAGTTAAAATAGGATATAAAAGTATTATGCATCCAATTCTAACTTTTAGTTTTCAAATTCAATTTGAAAATCAAAATTTAACTCATCCATCCCTAGTTGACATCAATAATTCTATAGATATGTCGAATTTCATGTGTATTAGAATTTGTATTTCTTAGTTGCACATGAACCATCCAGGTCAAGTTTTACTTGTTTTTATATTTTTCAATTATCATTTCATTTTTTGTTTGTAACTTCAATTATCATTTCATTTTTTTGTTTTGCAATGAATCCACTTCTAAATGATTTAATTGATTTAATGAATCTTACTATTTTCAAACAAATTCCCAAACGCTGGAGTGATCCCACTCCACAAGCTTGCTTAGGCCCATAGCTGCCTAGCGGTTACTACCCAACCGGAAACGTAAGGCTGGAGGGTGTGCCTGCTAGGATTCGAACCGGGGTCCTCTGTCACACCCTGACTTTTGCGGAAGCGTATGATGTGTGACTTGTTCAATATCATTGCATTCAATTATAATAAACAACTATATGATCAAAACGATGTTCATCCATTCATAAAGTTTATGTCACACCCTGACTTTTGCGAAAGCGTGATTATGTGTGACTTGATTAATATCATTGCATTCAACCATAACAAACATCTATATGATAAAACTAAAGATAGTCATCCATTAAATAAGTTTAAAATATCACAAACATCATTGTCTTGAAAACATAGACTTCAAATCCGAATTACAACCCATGCAAATTGTTTTAGAGTTCCATGGGGACTCGACAAAAGACTTTAAATAAACCAGGTTTTGAAAGATGTGTCTTATCTAGGATAAACACATTATCCAAACCCTTAGACTACGGATGACATCTTTTATTTTCAACATAACTTGAAACCTCCAAACGCCCACCAGATCCACATTTAATTCCCTGAAATACATGTAGTTTGAAAACATCAACAAAAGTTGAGCGAGTTCATGTGTTTGTTTGTGTGCACGAATAAACCGTTGTAATCAGTGAAAGTATGTATGTATGTTTGTAAACCCCTGGTATAAAAGCAAACAAGGAAAACAGAAAACATATCATTAATGGTTTGCAAGGCCATTAATATGTGTGACGTGATGCAGGAAGGCTCAAACCTAGCAGATTTTGCACCGGGCTTCAGTTTGAAGACATAGTCACCTCCTGGGCCAAACCCCGGTCCACATGGGTGTGGGCTCGCTACACCCAAATAGATCTATCACTCATGTCCCTCGGTCCTACTACGCGGATTAATGGTCTTAAGCGTTATACTCACCACTCACATGATCTAGCAGTACCTTTCCTTAGCTAACCATACCACATATAAACGTTTGTAAACAGTTTGTAACATGTACTTCACCCCCGAGGTTATAAAACTGAAAACAGTTAAAAGAAAAGGGGGACATGAACTCACAGTCTTGCGTTCTTTGTAATCAACGGTAACTCAAAGCTTCTTCCGATGTACACGACTATCTACAACGTACTATGATCTATTAGACGAGCGGGTCGTGCCTTGACTTAGTATTAATTAGTGTCTTTGAGTTACGTTTCTTTGTGCCTTCAATATTGTTCCAAATTGTATAATTATTTGTTAAAATAATAAATATTTTAACTTAAATTATATTTATTAAATTTTTGGAATAATAGTTAAAACAATATATTTTAACTTGATACTTTTCAAGTATTTATACATGTATATCCTTCCCAAGGATGGGTGTATTTGTATTCGTATTCTTATACTTATATATTTTGCCATGTATTGGTGTCGTATTCCGGAGTGTATTTATACGTACGAGAATACGTATCTTCTTGTGTTTATTAAGTATCCTTATACTTAATTTTTTTGGTGTTAACTTTTTCGGAATAATATCTTTAATAAAAACACATCAATATATATATTTCCAAAATATATATTTTAATAAAATATTACTTAGAAAAATTATTTATAATTTTTCCCTTGGCAAAAATATTTATAATTTCATACAAGTCTCAAAAATAATATATTTCCAAGTCTCACTTAGAAAATATGTATAAATCCATTTTTCTTCCAAAAATAATATATTTCAAGTTTACTTAAGGAAATACATTTTCTCCCAAAAATAATGTATTTCATATTCGTTTGAGAAAATTAATATTTCTTCCAAAACTAATACATCTTCTAAGGCTATGCGGTATGGGGTACGTCCCCCATAACGTCGAGGAGCGGCGCCGCGTTCAAACCATCCCGCCCCCCACGTCCCCGTCCTCACCTGCAAGATCACGACATTGGCGATGGTCCAAAAATGGTGGGCCACATGATGATTTCGACCGTTAATAAAAAAAATAATTTACCCTTTTTGGTCGGAAAAAGTTATCGTCGACGTTCATCGGTCACTGGAAACTTATGATCTACTCGTCACATGTGTTTTTGTCCGTCGATCTACTGCCGGTGGTTTGCTCAGATCTCAAAGGTGCCGGCTGGTGTAAGGTGGCGGAGATGAGGTGATCGGATCTGAAAGGGAAAGGGGGATGGGAAATTATTGGGAAGCGGATGATTAAAGTTTGGTGACGATTTTTGCGGTTGTAGCGTTTTTTAAATTTTTGGGAGGAATTTGAGTTGCATTTTGGACGAATTTCATATGTAAGTTTTGGGAGGAATTTGAGTTGCATTTGGGACGAATTTCATATGTATGTCAATTATTGACATATGGAGAAGTCTAAAACGTTGTCTTTATTCACTTATCGATTGGAAATGAAAAAAAAAAAGACAACACCTCATGTTTTATGCTATTGAATTTTTTGAAAGAAGAAAAATCAAAATGAGTTAAAAAAAAGACAACACCTCATCTAGGACCATCCTCCATACCCTCTAGTTTTGTGGGATGGATCATCCTTGGGAGGACTATGATGTGGCGCCTACGTGGCGGATCATCCTCCCTTGGAGGACCATCACTATACCCTCTAGCCTAATAATCCCAAGAAAATATATATTTTTTTTGCCCAAAAATAATATATTTTCTTCTTGCCAAAAATATGATATAATCTTGTAATAATTGTAAAAATCACATTTTTTGTTTCCTTGGTGTCCAAAATATTATTTACCAAAAATATACTTGTGAATAAGTTTTTCGGAATATTTTTGTGAGTTATATTCCTTTGTTCGGTTCCACCAATAAATTGGGTATTATTTGTATATTCATATTCCTTGAAATTTTGGTAATATTTTGGATTGTAATTTTTGGTATTTTGATGAGTTATATTATTTCAAGTCCTAAAATAATATAACTAATACACATAATATACAAACAATCACACACATGGTGACATCTAAATATATATTTTTCCTAAATACATATTTAGTCATTTTTATTTATAAAAACCAACCTCCAATATTTGTAATTTTTGTAACAAAATTTATGGCAAACTTTATGTGAAAATCCATGGTTTAAAATACACTTGTAAATATTTGTTTAGAAATATTTTTCTAAGTGTTTAATTTTTAGAAAATTTTTGCCATAGTTTCCCCTAAAAATGGAGGTTTCCATGCCTTCAAGGCATATCATTTTCTTTTGTAAATCAACACAATCAATCAACAATCAACAATAAACAATCTATACTTACCAATTTTGCCAAAAACAAGCATAAACTACCACTTCATGAACTTGAAAATTTATAAAAATGTGTAGTAACTTACTAGTGTATTTAGTAAGTCTTGTTACCTTTTAAAGTGTGGTTGATTCTTTAAAAACATCATTTTTGAAGAATCTAGATCTTTACAACTTATAATCACATTTTCTAAAAATGTTTCTTCTTAGATTTTTCTTGTTACACATGTGTTTCTACACTTGTTTAACCTCTAAAAACATGGTTGATTTCTTTAAGAACCAAGATTAAGTAAACTTTGCATTTTTAACTTGGTTTCTTGAAAAATCATTCTTGAAATCTTAGATTTACAAGACTTACAACTCACTTTAATCATCATTTTACAAGAAAACAATATATTCTTTCAAGTTCATGATTTATGTGAGGATGATCTATGGATCTTTAACACTTTAATCCTCTCATCTTGCTAGATTATGTTTTTAATCATGATCTAGCAAGATCATATGATGATCTACATCATTTACATAAGTAAACAACAACCAACAAGTATAACAACACATAAACATCAAGATTTCTTATGATTTTAAGCTTATGTTCATGTTTCATTCTCTTGATTCTTAGTGTTCTTCAAGATTAACATCATGTATCATCTTTTAACCAACTTAAATAAGATGTAAAATGAAGAGATTAGTGTTCTTACCACTAGCTCAAGGCTAGGGATGATCAAGAGAAGAAAATAAGTGGATAAAAGCAAATGGAGAAGGTCTTTCAACTTCTACAAGCTCCTAGCTTCTTTGTGCAACTTCTAACACCCTTGAGTATACTTGGAATTTGATGAAGATGATTGAATGATGGTGATGATGTTGTTGCTCTCGGCCGTGAACAAGAAGAAGAGAGGAAGAGAGAAGTGTGTTGAGTGTGTGAATGATGAAATGACAGGTTAAGTCTTGAAGGTTATACTTATAATCCATTTTATGAGTTTTTCCAATGGTTTATATGTTTAGGAATAAGAAACATGATCCAATAGAAAATTCAAATAAAATCTTCATGTGGGCCATATGTTGGCCGTTCACTAGGTGGGGGGGGGGGGGTTATAGGTGTAGGTTGTAACTAGTAAGTTAGATTATGGTTAGAAATCAAGTATTCTAGTTAGGGATTTAATTACTAGTTGTTATGTGATGTGTTATGATGTTCGGGGATCATAACTAGCTTGGTAATGTTAAAACAGTGCTTCTAGTGAAAATTTGGTGTTTCGGGTAGTGTCCGGTTGGTTACCGGTTCGTTAAGGTGCTAAACTATGCAGTTTAGTGTACTTTATGTACCTTTTTATGACAGTTTCGATTCCCGACACTTAGGAAAGCATTCAGGACCATTTAACCATCTTTCTGCATAATATTAGTGTGTTTAAATGCTGATTTTGCTGATTTTCTGCAGAATTCTGTAGTTTATGTGAGTTTTCGGCACTTCAACTATCACTAGGAAGGCAGTTTCGTGATCCTTACTTTCCTACACACTATACTAGTGTAGTACTTGGTTTCTGGCTCATTCTGTGTCTCAACAAATTGTCTGTCTATGTACTGAACTCTGTCAGCATTTTCCTGGTTTGTCTGATAACCGTGCTAACTGTGTTTCGTGCATCATTTGAGTCAATAAAGTTCTCATGCAATAATGATACGACATTAAGCAATATGTGATGCACATGTATGTATATGACAATAATCAGAAAGCAGGTCAAGTCATTAATTGTAATTCAGCACAGTCATTAAGGACTAATCATGGTTTAATAGTTGTACAGATACCTGAAATTTTGACAGTTGTCACATTCTCGCCCTGTTAAGAAAATTTCGTCCCGAAATTTTAAGCTTTGTTACTAGCAGCAGGGGAGTTAGGGAACAAATGCGGGTACTTAGCTTTCATGCGGTCTTCACGCTCCCAAGTAAACTCTCGGCTGTGACGCGCATTCCATCGAACCTTGACGAGTTTAACACTACTCCTCCGAGTCTTGTTAACCTTCCAATCAGTCAACAGGTCCTTCGGTAAAGTGGAGTGTGTCGTCAATGTGAACTTCGTCAGCAGGGATGACCACTGTTTCTTGTGTTGGACTTTTCTTCAGATTAGATACATGAAATGTATCATGAACGCCATTAAGTTCTGCTGGTAGCTCCAACTTGTACGCTACAGAAGCAACCCTTTCCAAAATTCTGAACGGTCCAATAAATCATGGGTTCAACTTACCACGCTTCCCAAAGCGTGCCACACCTTTCCAAGGTGAGACTTTTAACAGAACCATATCACCCACTTCAAATTCTAAGGGTTTTCGTCTTTGGTCCGCATAGCTCTTCTGGCGATCATGAGCCGCCTTGATGCGCTCTCAGATTTGTATAATCTTATCAGTTGTCTCTTGGACCAGTTCGGGACCAACCAGCTGTCTATCACCTACATCTGCCCAGCATAACGGTGATCGACACTTGCGTCCGTAGAGAGCCTCGAACGGTGCAGCTTGAATGCTTGTATGGTAGCTGTTGTTATAGGAGAACTCAACCAAAGGTAGGTGAGTGTCCCAACTGCCACCCAAGTCCATTACGCAAGCACGTAGCATATCTTCTGGCGTTTGAATCGTTCTCTCACTTTGACCGTCCGTCTGTGGATGAAAAGTAGTACTCAGATTCAGCTGAGAACAAAACGCTTCTTAGAAGGATTGCCAAATCCTTGACACAAATCTTCCATCTCTATCTAATATAATCGGGATAGGCACTCCATGACGTGCAACTATCTCCCTTAGGTACAACTCAGCTAGCTTACCCGTGTTATCCTTTTCTCTGATCGGCAAAAAGTGCGCAGACTTTGTCAAACGGTCCACGATTACCCAAATCATGTCATGACCTCTGGGAGTCTTGGGCAACTTCGTTATGAAACCCATTGAGATCTATTCCCATTTTCACATGGGTATCTCAGGTTACTGCAGAAGACCTGAAGGCTTCTGATACTCGGCCTTCACTTTGGCGCAGGTCAAACACTTTCCAACGTAAGTAGCCACATCACCCTTAAGTCTTGGCCACCAGTAGTAATCCTTCAAATCTTGGTACATCTTGTCCGATCCTGGATGGATCGAGTACCTTGATTTATGAGCTTCATCAAGAATAACATCTCTAAGACCACCAAAAAGTGGAACCCAAATTCGTCCCATAAAACACAAGGTTCCTTTCTTGTTGGGTACCAATCTTTTCTCCATCCCACGGAGATATTCAGCCTTTAGTTTTCTTTCTTAAGAGCTTCTCTCTGCACTGCACAAATACGCAACGAGAGGTCTGTCTGAACAATCAACTCCAAAGCCCTAACCCTTATGGGCTTGATCCTTTCTTTGCGACTCAAGGCGTCCACCACCACATTCGCCTTTCCTGGATGATATTTGATTTCGCAATCATAATCATTTAACAGCTCCACCCAACGTCGTTGTCTCATGTTAAGCTCTTTCTGATCAAATATGTGTTGTAGGCTCTTGTGATTTGTAAATATAGTACATCGGGTACCATATAGATAATGTCCCCAAATCTTCAAAGCAAACACCACTGCGCCTAACTCCAAATCATGTGTGGTGTAGTTCTTCTCATGAACCTTGATGTGTGTAAAATGCAATATATAAATTACATCAAATGAGGCATAAAACAAACCCTTTTTTAGTACTAATGTTGGAAAAAGTGTGCTTTTGTCTTCCTTTTGTATTTTCAGGATTAAATGAGCGTAAACGAACAAAAGAAGCAAATATGCAGCAAAACCTAACATAATTACAAGAAAAGGAATAAACGTGGCATGCCTGACCTCTCGACAGCATCTTCCCAAGCAAAAACAAAGAGACCAGAAGGCTAAACACGCCCCGTGCCCAGCAGACACGGGGGCGTGCTCAGGTGACTACAGAAAAGAAAAAGTTGTAGAAGCTTCTATTTCCCAACACGGGGGCGTGCCCAGCTCAACACGGCCGTGGTCAACGCTAAGATTCGTAGAATCCAAGCAAATCTTGATAGTACAGATACGCTTCTGCACACGGGGCCATGCCCAGCGGACACGGGGGCGTGTTGAGCCAATACAGACAAACTGCAATTAATGAAGAAAGAGAAAGTGGATGGACACGTGGCCGTACCCACCGGACACGGGGCCGTGTCCGGGCTTCTGTGCAGGATATAAATAGGGGTGCTTGGTTCACTTCAAAGGCATCCCTTGGCAAACCGCCTCTCTCCCACTTCACCCACACTCCACACTCCACCACCATCACAACACCCACATCCACCACCATCATCCATCATCCATCATAGAGTGTGTGTAGTAGTCTCGGGATCCAAGATTGATAGTAAGAGTTCTTGACAATCAAAGGCCATGTTTGCCTAAGTCTTTTACATCACTTGGTGAAGACAAGCATTTAGTGTAATACTTTTGTTTTTTAATCTTTTCGCACATTTTATTTGGTTTTGTATTAATGACTTTAATAACTAGTTTCTTATGTTGAAGGTGAAACTTCCTTATCATTTGTCCGTGGTGTCTTGGCGTTATTTTACTGTCTATATAAAATAAAATATTTACACCATTCATATCTCTACGGTCTATATAGAGATATGTTGGCTACCTGGTCGGGGGTTAAGGGAATGGTTTGGTAAGGTTCTTGCCTTGTTCAGTGTACAGATCCTGCAAGGACCTGGGTCAAGCTTACTAGGACCTCCTTCAATACCACTGGTATTGGATGGCGGGGGTGCGAATGGGTTGATCTCCTCATATGTAAACTACTATTAATACATTTACCCGGCTACTTGGGATTGTATCCCTGCTGACTCAAACCACTTAGCCGAGCGTAACGTCACCTTCAAAAGAGGGGCCTACCACATTACGCATTAATAACTTAATTAAGTATCTTTCAATACTCCAACCCTTTAGGATTGTATCCTTGCTGACTCAAACTACCGGGTTGAGGGTAACGTCACCTTCAAAAGAAGGGCCTACTACTATAACTAAGATAATCTCCTAAAAATGTAAAAGTGCGGAAAACATCAAAGGTTACACTAAAGGCGAGTCGGATCCAAGTGATTCATCTTGTCTATCTGTTTTATTTTTATTTTATTTTTCAGCATTTTTAGTTTTTATTTTCATGTTAAAACCTTTTCCCAAAATTTTGATTTGATTAGACATTGAGGATAAACCGGTATTAAAAGCTCTTGTGTCCTTGGACGACCTCGGTATCTTACCAACGCTATACTACGCTCACGATGGGTGCACTTGCCCATATGTGTGTTTAGTGTTAGTAGAATATCGTGTTTTATCAATTTAAAACTTGACCAAAGTGTTAAAAAAGGGCTAAAAATATATAAAAATTATATCACACCTAACGCACATCAAACCTTTAACTGGCGCGAAGCATATGTGATAACCTTTTGTCGCTGCATTAGCACACGACCCAATCCCTGATGTGAGGCATCACAATATACCACGAAGTCGTCGGTGCCTTCGGGTATGGACAATATAGGTGCATCGCAAAGTTTATTCTTAAGCAGCTGAAAAGCTTCTTCTTGTTTATCTCCCCATTCACACTTCTTATCCTTCTGAGTAAGGGAGGTCAGCGGTTGAGTAATCCTGGAGAAATCCTCAATGAATCTGTGATAATACCCTGCTAAACCCAGAAACTGACGGATCTCGGTTGGCGTCTTCGGAGTTTCCCAATTCTTAATCGCCTCGATCTTGGTGGGATCCACATGAATTCCATCCTTGTTTACCACGTGACCAAGGAACTGCACTTCGCGTAACCCAAACTCGTATTTCGAGAACTTAGCATAGAGCTTCTCCTTCTTTAGCAGCTCTAAGATGGCTCTAAGGTGTTGCTCGTGATCTTCCTTTGTCCGCGAATAAATCAAAATATCGTCGATAAATACAATCACGAATTTATCGAGATATGGCTTGCAAACTCGATTCATCAAGTCCATAAACACTGCCGGCGTGTTTGTCAAGCCAAACGGCATCACTAGAAACTCGTAATGTCCATAAGGAGTTCTAAAGGCAGTCTTCGGTATACTCTCTTCTTGAATCCGCAGCTGGTGATAACCTGATCGAAGGTCGATCTTGGAGTAGTAACTTGATCCCTAAAGTTGATCGAATAAATCATCAATCCTCGGCAAGGGATACCGATTCTTGATGGTTAACTTATTCAGCTCTCGGTAGTCGATGCATATACGAAAACTACTGTCCTTCTTCTTGACAAACAGAACTGGTGCTCCCCAAGGCGAGAAGATTGGTCCAATGAATCCCTTGTCCAGAAGCTCCTGAAGCTGCGTCGACAACTCTTGCATCTCCGAAGGAGCAAGTCGATAAGGTGCCTTGGCTACAGGCGCGACGCCTGGAACCAAGTCAATATGGAATTCGAATTATCGTTGGGGCGGTAATCCTGGAAAGTCTTCGGGGAAGACTTCAGGATATTCCCTCACCACAGGGATATCTTCAAGCTTCGGTTCTTTGGCTTCTTTATCAACAACGTGAGCCAAGAAGGCAACACATCCTTTTCGCAAAAACTTTCAGGCCTTCAAACAACTGATAATCCGTAGAGGCGTATCATGCTTCTCCCCATGAATCACGATCGTCTCTTCATTCGTCATCGGGATGCAGATAATCTTCTCATGGCATACGATCTCAGATCGATTACTTGACAACTAATCCATCCCAACTACTACGTCGAAACTTCCCAACTCAACTGGCAGCAGATCAAGCATAAACTCATGCTCTCCAAGCTCTATCACACAGCCTCTAATTACTTCGTTAGCTTCTACTAGCTTTCCATTAGCTAGTTCTATCGAGTACGGGATATCCAACTTACTGGCAACTAACCCAAGTATTTCCTTAAATTCTAGAGATACGAAGCTATAGTCGGCACCGGTATCAAATAGCACAGATGCAAAATGTTGATTGATAGGGAACGTACCAGTGACTACGTTCGGATCTTGACGAGCTTCCCTAGCTCCAATGTTGAAGACTCTTCCTTGGGCTTGATTATTCTTTGGGCAATCCCGCTTGAAATGCCCTACATCACCACAGCTAAAGCAACCTTGGCCATTTCCGGTACCACCCTGATTGTTGTTGTTATTTCCTCTGCGGTTTCCACTTCCTTCTTGGTTTCCGTTTCTGTTTCCATTACCTCCCTGATTATTTCTATTCCCATTACAGTTTCCACTACGGTTACCATTGCCATTTCCATTTCCTCTCTGACCACAATTCCCATGACCAGTACCAGCCCATCACGTTTCCTTCGAATGACCATTCTTTCCGCAGTTATCACACTTCCTGAACTTGCACTGGCCGGCTTGATGACACTGACATACATTACATTTGGGCAAGGTGTGACACCTGTACTTGCGTAATCATTATTTGAACTCTGAAAAATTCAATTATCAATGAAAAAATGTATTTTGATCTCTATATTTGTTTATTTGTGTTTAACAATTTCTCATTTCAATCCTTGTTCAATTTCAAACTCTAAATCGCCTTTTGGAAAGTTATACGCAAACTGATGCATAAACGTAATTAGTTTAACGCGACCAACTCTCCAGAACATCAACAATAGCCTAACATACCTTAAGTAACCTTTACATAACTTAGAAATAAAATTTTGGAGGGTTTGGTGTGCTGAAATCAAGTTTATTCGATCGTAGGGACTATTTGCGTCAAACTACGAAAGTCTGCCGATTCATATAGTAACGCACCTTCCAAAATATGATCATAAGTTAAATATACCATAAATATCCTTTAAATAGCTTAGAAATAGGCTTTGAGGGGTTCGGTATGAGAAAATAAACTTATTTGGTCAAGCAGGGACTAAAAGCGTCAAAAAGTGCATAAGTTTGCATTTACGCGCATATCTTACGTTCTGAACATATCCGGACATCCAAAAATTTTTGTAATCATTAAAATATTTTATTTTAGTAATTGGAACGATAAAATTCCATTCGTCGTGTAACTTGAATCGTTTTTCGCGTCCGTTCGTGTTTCGTCGTAATTAACCGAATAACGTGACCGTACGACCAAACGAACCGACATCAGAGATGTTTTCAAGCATATTTCATGTTCCCTATGCTTTAACTTCATTGTAGAGCCTTGAAATGAGGTTAACGGGGCTGAAATGCATCAAAATCTAAGTTTTGGGCTTGCAGGGACTAAAACTGCCAAACTGTCAAACATAGCTCACGGGGCGCGAAGGCCCAGGCATAAGCCTACGTGGGGTGCGACAGACCTGTAGACCAGATTCATTGAATTCAGCTTTGCAACCTATTCCCACTGATTTCTACCATTGTTTTGCAATACTTGGAGCTTGTTTATGAGTTCCCATGGTATTTAAAACCATGTGCCACACAAGGATGGCCAAGATCAAAACTCAAAACTCAAGAAATGATCCTAACGGTTGTCCAAAATCTATAAATACCTAAGCTTTTCTCATTTGTTCCTCACACATTTGCTCTCAATCTTGCTCTAAGTTGAAGCTCTCCCTTGTGAAGCTTCATACCTGAGCATTTTTGAGTTCAAATCTTCAAGGCTTGGACCTTTTGTAAGTCTCCTTCATGCTTGTTCTTGTATTTCAGGCATGAAAGTCAAACAGTGTTTGACTTTCTGCTTTGACCAGTCAATGGTCAACACGAAGTTCGTTTGAACTTCGCAACGTGAGCGTAATCACGATGGTCATAGTCCTTTGTGACTATACCTACTTATTACCACGTTATTTAGGCATAGCGACGAGTCATAGTTTCGGTCAAAATACGCGTTTATGCGTATTTTGCAACCAAACTATTCTTGGGTATCAAAACCATTTGTTTTGATGTCAAACTTGTTTTCTAACTTAGTTAAACATGTTTCAACATGTTTAACTCGTCACTTTTAGTTTAGTGCTTATATAGGGTCGTAAGCTAAGCGGTCTAAACAACCGCTTAGACTTTCGAGCCCGACCCGTTTGGTCGATCTTTAGGATCCGACCAAACATGTTTTGTGACCATAATAGTATAGGGAATAACCTTCCGAGGTTATACCTTATGGTCACTACGTTTAGTTAGTTGTATGATAGGTAGTTTATATGCCTTAGGAAAATGACCAAAATGCCCTTTTTACGCATAATTTCATTTTAAGCATATGTAACCTAAATTTTTACATCTAAACTGATTAGGAAACATTATTAGAAATGTTAAGGCATATAATATCTGTCATAGGACTAGTTAGGCGGTCCGAACGCGTTTTATGCGAACGACCCGTTAAAGTAGCATAAGCTACCAAAGCGAGTCGTAATGGGTCGTAAGCACTTAGGATAGGTTCCGATTTAGTATGTAGGCTTTGTTAAACCATATCATATGAGTTCCAATCCTCATTTGGTTTACGAAACCTCATCCTATCCGATCTTCCGATTTAGGTCCGGTTTATTAACATAGTAACCTATATTAGGCGCCGATTGATTCCGTGATCCTTCTAGCTTTGCTTGGTTGTTATTTCAAGACTTCTAAGCTATCTCAAGTGAGTACATAGTCCCCTCTTTTATTGTTTTCAAATATTTTGGGGTGAAACACATGTGCCTACTTGTTACTTTCGTGCTTTTCATCCTTTCATAACATATACTTGCTATGTTCATTAGTATGCGTATAGTACATGATTTCATCCATGTTTTATGCTATGTATGTTTAATTATCATGCTAGTACATTGATTTCATAAACACGTTTGTTTCATATAGCATATATACACATTTATTTACATCACATTTTTGCTACGTATGTTCATTTAGCATACTTAGTACATTATTTTCATATAATATGCTTACACTTGGTATAACATTTGGTTTGTTTAACGAAACTAATGCATTCATTAACACCGATCATGCCGTTCGATAGTAGGTAGTTGTACCATAGGAATTGACAACTCCCATTCCTGAAATCCTAGGTCTGTTTGGGTGGAAGGAATGACCGAATTCGATATACATAATTTTGATGAACCTTTAACTTGTTAAGGGTTTGTTTCCTCAGTCGAAAGGCTTGAATGTAGCCGTAAAACATTACCGCATGGATGTTTGTATCAATAAAGCATTTATTTTACAAAACATAACTTTTGACTTAAACTATGATTTATTCAAATATATTGTTTTGTGCATTTTACTTATGGTTCTAGTTGACACTTTTCACTTGCCATACATTACATTACATTTGTTTACACATAAACATTTTAACATTGGTTTAAACAAGGTATTTTGGTGGTTTGTTTGGGTAAGTGATTTAAATAACGAGGCGCATGTAATATGATAAAAGCATGGTGGATACGCCGCTAGTACTTCCTATATATAAGTGCTTTTATGATATTACATATCGCAACGTTATTTAAACCATTTCAGTTTAGACATATTACATTTTCACAAATAACATATGTTCATAAAACATTGTTTTACGCATAACATATTTATTCAAACTCATTTTACTTGGTTTTTATTTAACCATACATCTTTCTTTTACATCATCTGATTTCTTATCGATTTTCGTATGATTTATAAAAGAAAACACTTAACTAGATTCATGACTAACTTTTGTTAAACCTTTCTTATCGATTTTCGTATCGATTTTCACATGTGTTTCAGGTGCTGTTGTTAGATGATCATGATGCAAACATATGATTGGACGAGGGCCTTAGTGACTTAAAACTATGAAAGACAGTTTAATTCTTGTTATGCTTCTGTAAATTTCTAGACAATGTAAACATTTTAATTCAATAAAACGAAACTTCAATCACCATGTGTTATGAAACAATTATTCTGTTACTCCACTCCCCAACTTTTCCACCGCGATTTGTTGTTTTACGCGGTCGGGGTGTGACAGAAGAGTTGGTATCAGAGCTCATGGCTATATGGAATTAGGTTATTAGTAATGCTTTGGCCTAGTCTATAACCTTCCTAAGAACCTAACACAAGATTCTTGTGTTTAGATCTTAAAACAATAACGTCACCTATCTTTAGGCGACAACCACAACATGAACACAAATTTCAATTCCGCTTTGAAAACTAATCATCTATTCTAGGATGACTTATTATAAGGTTTTGAACCTTCAGAGTTTTCAAAATCTCGTCAAAGTTGGGTCTTATAATGTGAACACGTGCAATCTGGAAGGGTGGATGCCTGTACTCTGAGTTTTCTGTCTAAGGCTAGAGTGTTCGTACAAATCCACATAATCGAACCAGTCACTCTTACCTGGGAACTCTTGGGGTGAGTGTCCACTTATAGGCTAAAGCATGTCTTCGCGATACATTAATATGACCCGCTTACTTTGATTAGTCCCTGTGTCATTTGTTTGCCTTAGGCAACAAACAAATGGTCACAATCTTTATGCGTTGTCGATATATTTAAACATTCTGTTTCGATTATCTGATAACATCTCACTTGTTTCCTCCCATGTCTTTCATTATCTTTAGGATGTCTCTTCATCACAACAACACTCAAATGATCGAACTAGGTGCTGCAATTGCCCAACAAATAGGCGTGGTACTCCAGAAGACCGTTGAATTAGCTGTTACCATGAGTCGTCTCAAGGATGAAATCACCCTAGAGACCCCAAAGGAAACAAAAACCAAGCCTTAAAAAAGGTCAAGGAAGTGTAAGGCTTCCGAGAACTTCGTTAGGGCTGCCCAAAACAATCACGCTGCCCCCAATCACCCAGCACAGCCTCCTGTTAAGAAAGCCTATGCTGGTACCGCACCAATATGCAACAAGTGTAATGCGCACCACCAAGCTCACCTTCAGTGTCGTCGGTGTACATCATGTGGGCGATTCGGTCATTTGGCAAATGTTTGTCGAACTAACCCAAACCAAGGTGGTCCAACCCAACCTCAAGTCAGCCCTGCTCGAGCTCGTTTTCCGCCTGGTACTTGCTACAACTGTGGGGAGATGGGTCATTTCAGGAACAAATGCCCAAAGCTTGTCAATGCAAATCTGACCCATGAATGAGCATCTGACTGATTGGAAGACGATGATGCTTTGAAATAACTAGAATCTTATGCTTTTGTTTCTTTTGTTTTCCATGAACTTCGAGAACAATTTGGTTGGTTTATAAATAAATCGTTGTTCACAATTCCGATGTACAAATATAGTTATATATGTGTTTGGCATACCCCTATGATACCGACACCAAGGAACTGCGTTCTTCGCAAAACAAACTACCCTTGTAATTTTCCCACCCATGATCACTCACGATTTCCACAAAAATCCTAAGTACTCATTTCCCTCTAAGAAACAAAGTACAAGGTACAAGTTACAACTTTGGACGAACACTCAAAGTACCACTATAAATCCTTAGATATTTAAGGGTACTTTTCCTAAGTCCTTCAATAATCTTATGTGATATGTTTATGTACATATCATCATATTTTGTTTTTCATAACAACATGCATACATATGTTTTTAAAACGTCCTTCATGATTTCAAAAATATTTCATATGATTTAAAAACATTTTAACATAGTATATTTACTAAATATACCAAGTGCATAATTTCAAAAAAACATTGTCCATGTTTTCAAAAAACCTTATACATAATTTCGAAACCATCTCACATGATCTTAAAACATTTTATAAACATATTTACCTAATACATCTACCGTATGATTTCAAAAGTATTACGTAAGGTTTCAAAAACATTAAACACATTTCTAAAAAGAACCCCATGCATAGTTTTCAAAAAAAACATTCTGTTCATATGATTGACTTAACGTATGTAATACACGACCTCCAAATTCTGCTTCATATGTCGCCTTGGCATATCTAGCACCTTAACTTCATGAACACTTTACCTCATATATTGACCTAAGCATGTCTAGTGCAAGGTTTCGAAACATCTCTCGCTTCGCAGATTCCAAAAATCCACATAGGATCTTCCTACCTGCATAATTAGACCCTTGTGGGTGTTTAACACTCAAAATCGGAATCCTTAATTGGATTCTTTGTATGCTTTAATACGTACATTATGATTCGATAAGGACAAAGCCGAATTCCTATTAAGATCTTCCTATCCTCATAGTTAGATTCTTGAAGATGTTTAAAGTGCAAATTGAAGTCCATGGATTGGATTTCTGGTGTACTTTAAATACCCGGGTTCAAACCGATAACAAATTAGTAAATAAAATATATAATAAATTAAAGATCAAGTTAAACAATTATGTGAATATGTGTTTTCTTTAATATTTTTGTGTGATCCGAATATTCGCTGTTCAAATCCTCGTAGAATCTTCCATATCTTCATATGAGGGATTCATAGTAGGATATCAAAAGGTACTACCTTAAATCCTTAATGGGCTTCTATGTAATAGTTGAGACCCTTGGATTATATAGTACCATTCCATAATTCAAAAGAGACCCCTTGGGTGGTCTAGTTAAAAAGATTGATTCGTTAACCTGGTTAATGACATCATGAGATAATGTAGCTGAAAAGACCCTTTAGTGGTCTATTATAAAAGATCATTCATTGATCTAACTAAAAAGGACCCTTTGGCAGTATAGCCATAGTCATCGCAGGTTTATTCGCTTGATTTTCTTCCCCAACACATTATAAAATGCACTGTGCGGACTGTGCAAGGAATTATGTAATTATGGATGCATACATAATTATGGAATTCAGTGCACAGAAACCACAGTAAGATTTGTCATGTGTAAGAACCTATAGTGGCAAAAATAACGAAATGCGAACAATGTAATGGAGGTACGGTGGACGCACCGATGGCGCTTCATATATCTATATAAGTGTCCCTCTTACATTGCAAGCTTGGCGTTATTTAAGTTACTAGAAGTTCAAAACTCTAACCAATGTTGTTTTATCTTTGCGACTTCAAGTTTCGAGCTCTCACAAAGCTTCCTATAATAACCTTCACGAGAAATATCCTCCCTATCCATTGTTTGGAACTCCAACTTCTCGTCGAATTCACACGCTCTCTACATTACACTATAACAAGGACGTCATTTCGACAATTCCATAGCACTCTTGAGGTTTGGTATAACCATACACAAACTCATCAAATTAGAGTGTAAATCTTCGGATCTAAACCTTTCCTTATAAACAATAGACTGATTCAAATAACCAAAGCTTGCTGGAAATCCGAACGTGAACAAGAGATTCCACTTTGGGAACAGAGGATTTATTTAAAAGCAAAACATCCACATCTACTCTCACAACTTTCCTCTAAATAAATTTCGGGACGAAATTTCCTAAAGTAGGGGAGACTGTGACACCTATGCTTACGTAATCATTATTTGAACTCTGAACAGTTCAATTATCAATGAAACGATGTATTTTGATCTCTATATTTGTTTATTTGTGTTTAACAATTTCTCATTTCAATCCTTGTTCAATTTCAAACTCTAAATCGCCTTCTGGAAAGTTATACGCAAACTGATGCATAAACGTAATCAGTTTAACGCGATAAACACTCTGGAACATCAACAATAGCCTAACATACCTTAAGTAACCTTTACATAACTTAGAAATAAGTTTTGGAGGGTTTGGTGTGCTGAAATCAAGTTTATTCGATCGCATGGACTATTTGCGTCAAACTGCGAAAGTCTGCCGTTTCATATAGTAACGTACCTTCCGGAATATGATCATAAGTTAAATATACCATAAATATCCTTTACATAGCTTAGAAATAGGCTTTGAGGGGTTCGGTATGCGAAAATAAACTTATTTGGTCAAACAGGGACTAAAAGCGTCAAAAAGTGCACAAGTTTGCATTTACGCGCATATCTTACGTTCTGAACATATCCGGACATCCAAAAATTTTTGTAATCATTAAAATATTTTATTTTAGTGATTGGAATGATAAAATTCCATTCGTCGTGTAATTTGAATCGTTTTTCGCGACCGTTCGTGTTTCGTCGTAATTAACCGAATAACGTGACCGTATGACCAAATGAACCGACATCTGAGATTTTTTCAAGAATATTTCATGTTCCCTATGCTTAAACTTCATTGTAGAGCCTTGAAATGAGGTTAACGGGGCTGAAATGCATCAAAATCTAAGTTTTGGGCTTGTAGGGACTAAAACTGCCAAACTGTCAAACATAGCGAAGGCCCAGGCATAAGACTACGCGGGGCGCGACAGACCTGCAGACCAGATTCATTGAATTCAGCTTTGCAGCCTGTTCCCACTGATTTCTACCATTGTTTTGCAATACTTGGAGCTTGTTTATGAGTTCCCATGGTATTTAAAACCATGTGCCACACATGGATGGCCAAGATCAAAGCTCAAAACTCAAGAAATGATCCTAACGGTTGTCCAAAATCTATAAATACCCAACCTTTTCTCATTTGTTCCTCACACATTTGCTCTCAATCTTGCTCTAAGTTGAAGCTCTCCCTTGTGAAGCTTCATACCTGAGCATTTTTTAGTTCAAATCTTCAAGGCTTAGACCTTTTGTAAGTCTCCTTCATGCTTGTTCTTGTATTTCAAGCATGAAAGTCAAACACTGTCAAACAGTGTTTGACTTTCTGCTTTGACCAGTCAATGGTCAACACGAAGTTCGTTTGAACTTCGCAACGTGAGCGTAATCACGATGGTCATAGTCCTTTGTGACTATACCTACTGATTACCACGTTATTTAGGCATAGTGACGAGTTATAGTTTCGGTCAAAATACGCGTTTATGCGTATTTTGCAACCAAACTATTCTTGGGTATAAAAACCCTTTGTTTTGATATCAAACTTGTTTTCTAACTTAGTTAAACATGTTTCAACATGTTTAACTCGTCACTTTTAGTTTAGTGCTTATATAGGGTCGTAAGCTAAGCGGTCTAAACAACCGCTTAGACTTTCGAGCCCAACCCGTTTGGTCGATATTTAGGATCCGACCAAACATGTTTTTTGACCATAGTAGTATAGGGAATAACCTTCCGATGTTATACCTTATGGTCACTACGTTTAGTTAGTTGTATGATAGGTAGTTTATATGCCTTAGGAAAATGACCAAAATGCCCTTTTTACGCATAATTTCATTTTAAGCATATGTAACCTAAATTTTTACATCTAAACTGATTAGGTAACATTATTAGACATGTTAAGGCATATAATACTTGTCATAGGACTAGTTAGGCGGTCCGAACGTGTTTTACGCGAACGACCTGTTAAAGTAGCATAAGCTACCAAAGCGAGTCTTAATGGGTTGTAAGCACTTATGATAGGTTCCGATTTAGTATGTAGGCTTTGTTAAACCATATCATATGAGTTCCAATACTCATTTGGTTTACGAAACCTCATCGTATCCGATCTTCCGATTTTGGTCCGGTTTATTAACATAGTTACCTATATTAGGCGCCGATTGATTCCGTGATCCTTCTAGCTTTGCTTGGTTGTTATTTCAAGACTTCTAAGCTATCTCAAGTGAGTACATAGTCCCCTCTTTTACTGTTTTCAAATATTTTGGGGTGAAACACATGTGCCTACTTGTTACTTTCGTGCTTTTCATGCTTTCATAACATATACTTGCTATGTTCATTAGTACGCGTATAGTACATGAGTTCATCCATGTTTTATGCTATGTATGTTTAATTAACATGCTAGTACATTGATTTCATAAACACGTTTGTTTCATATAGCATATATACACATTTATTTACATCACATTTTTGCTACGTATGTTCATTTAGCATACTTAGTACATTATTTTCATATAACATGCTTACACTTGGTATAACATTTGGTTTGTTTAACGAAACTAATGCATTCATTAACACCGATCATGCCGTTCGTTAGTAGGTAGTGGTATCATAGGAATTGACAACTCCCATTCCTGAAATCCTAGGTCTGTTTGGGTGGAAGGAATGACTGAATTCGATATACATAATTTTGATGAACCTTTAACTTGTTAAGGGTTTGTCTCCTCAGTCTCAAGGCTTGAATGTAGACGTAAAACATTACCGTATGGATGTTTGTATCAATAAAGCATTTATTTTACAAAACATAACTTTTGACTTAAACTATGATTTATTCAAATATATTGTTTTATGCATTTTACTTATGGTTCTAGTTGACACTTTTCACTTGCCATACATTACATTTGTTTACACATAAACATTTTGACATTGGTTTAAACAAGGTATTTTGGTGGTTTGTTTGGGTAAGTGATTTAAATAACGAGGCGCATGTAATATGATAAAAGCATGGTGGATACGCCGCTGGTACTTCCTATATATAAGTGCTTTTATGATATTACATATCGCAGTGTTATTTAAACCATTTCAGTTTAGACATATTACATTTTCACAAATAACATATGTTCATAAAACATTTTTTTACAAATAACATATTTATTCAAACTCATTTTACTTGGTTTTTATTTAACCATACATCTTTCTTTTACATCATCTGATTTCTTATCGATTTTCGTATGATTTATAAAAGAAAACACTTAACAAGATTCATGACTAACTTTTGTTAAACATTTCTTTAAACTCACGAGTCATGAATCCTATTTTTTTTAACAAAACCTATGTAACTCACAGGCATTTTTATGCTGACGTACCTATTTTCACATGTGTTTCAGGTGCTGTTGTTAGATGATCATGATGCAAACATAGGATTGGACGAGGGCCTTAGTGACTTAAAACTATGAAAGACAGTTTAATTCTTGTTATGCTTCTGTAAATTTCTAGAAAATGTAAACATTTTAATTCAATAAAACGAAACTTCAATCACCATGTGTTATGAAACAATGATTCTGTTACTCCACTCCCCGACTTTTCCACCGCGATTTGTTATTTTACGCGGTCGGGGTGTGACACAGGGTGCCCATATATCCTTTCCCTTTGTTCTCAGAACTTGCAGCACCAGTAGCACCAACTTGTGCCTCCGCTGGTGGGTTAGCATCTCTACGCTTGTTGGCATTGTTGTTTGCACGAGTACCCTTCTTGAAGTTCGAGAACTTCCTTTTGTTCTCTCCTGACGACTCGACATGAGTCTCCTTCTTCTTTTGTTCAGAGATTGAAAACTTGCCCAATCTAATGGCTTCTTCAGTCAATGCCACGCTCAAGTCAATGGCTTCAGTAATCGTTGGAGGCTTAGAAGTAGTCACCATGCTCAGTATTTGGGGTGCCAATCCCGAAATGAAACGTTCAACTCGCTTGAACTCTGGTTCTACCATGTAGGGGACAACACGAGACAAATCATGGAATCTCTGCACATATTTCGCTATCTTAGGACCATCCATTTTCAGATTCCAAAACTCGGTTTCCAACTTCTGAATTTCAACCCTTGAACAATACTTCTTACGCATCAGCTCTTTCAACTCGTCCCAAGTCATAGCATACGCTGCAGCCTCACCTAGAGTCTGAACCTGAAGGTTCCACCACGACAGGGCTCCGTCTAGGAATAGTCCAGAGATGTAAGTGACTTGATGCTCCGTCGCACACTTACTCATTCGTAGCACAGAATCCGTTTTCTCAGCCTATCTTACAAAAGCTACGGCACCTCCAGTGCCGTCAAAGTTCAGAGGCTTGCAGTCAAGGAACTGCTTGTAAGTACAACCTGTACAAGCAACATCATTCACAAAAAGCATTAGCAAACGCACATGGAAACGTCCAAACGTATTGTAATGTGTCTCAAGTGACTTAAAAATTATCGTGAGGTGGGTTATTTCCTGAGGTACCTCCGCTATGTTCGGAGCGTAGGGCCTCATGTTGTGCGATTGCCTGTGATATTCATTCTTGCAATTCTGCCTCGGTTGTGGGCAACTGAGTGTTCCTTCGAGGAGGCATCTTCTAAAGAGAAGATTGTATAGGTCAGGTCTTATTCGTATAATAAATATATAGTACGTATGTATAATAGCATTTATCATATCAAGCAAGCATATATCATCACAATCATGGCACAAACATGTAAATCAACAGCGTATTTAATAAGAACATGATGATTGAGCTTCCATTAATCATCGACCACAAAGTATTATTACATGTTTTACAAGAGTATCATATCAAAAGGAACACAGGGTTACACTACCCTTGTCCAACAAGTCTACCAGTCTACAAAAGTCATACAGTCAAAAGGTGGTCTCCAAAAGGCTTCACAAACTCAGCTCAATAGTGGTGCTCTCATCAAAAGCAATGCTACCTACATAAAACCAAAAACCAGCTATGCTGATGGTGGTGGAGGAAAGAAAAGCAAGTTACGCACATGCGCAAGCTCCTCCTCAAGCTCATAGACATGACGCAGTAGATAACTGATCTGCTGCTCGACCGTGAGAAATCGAGCATCAAACTCTGGAAATGGAGTAAGAGGAGCAGGGGATGTGAAAATGGAGACGGTGATGAGCGAGGGGGAACAAAAGCAGGATGACAAGGACATGGTAAAAGACGCGGTGTCATCTCGAGCTCCAAAATCCTACGACTCATGATCTCAAACTGGAGCTAAAGTGATAAAAGTAGCTCATCCCGTGTATAACCAACAAAGTGCGAGGGATAGTAGGGATCCAAAATCGGCATGGTGTACGGTGGGAACCATCGGAATGGCTCATCAAGTGGTGAAGAAGTAAAAGGAGCAAAAGGTGCAGACTGGGGAGTGTGTGGAAAAGCTGCTGAAACATGAGGGTCATGACTAGGCTGCTGGCCTGAAGTACCTTCCCCTGGACGGGGTGCGGGTATGTCCTGTAAGAAAACGATAGGTAAATCAAGACGATGAACATCAGACTCCACAGGGTGAAAAGGAGCAACATCAGCGGGTGCGGGTGCAGGTGGAGGAATAAGGGGCTCAATAATAGGAGGGTGAATGGGTGCAGGAACTGGATCAGGTATGAGGGGTGCAATGTCAGGTATGCCAAAAGGAACAGGGTCATGATCAGGTAAGGGCTCAGGATCAGCAGGTGCAAAATCAGGCTGATCAACAGGAACAAAATCTGGCTCAAGACCAGGCTCGGGATCGTGTGGAGGGGATGGTGCAGCTGACATGGCTGTATCATCATCAGAATCAGTGGCATAGCGTCGTAATCCAACTGCATGCAAGGCTGAAGACGTCACAGACTCAAAGGAATATGAGGCAGAGTGTAAACTAGTGTTAGAGGAAATCTCAATAACAGGGATCTCGAGAAGTGGAATAACAACAACGTCCTCATCCAACTCTCCATCACCATGGGCGTCATCGGGAGGACCATCAACAAACAGATCAACATCATCATCAAACAGATCATCAAAAGGCCAATCCTCAGGAGGGATGACCACTAAAGGAACATGAGCGAGGATCGGTGCCACGATATGCTCACCATCGGGATGCCCGATGATAAGATGATCATGGACTGGAATGGTAATAACAAAAGGATCTTCGTCTGGAATACCATCAGGAAGCGGTAAGTCATCTCCAAAATCAGGCAACGCAAATGGCTGAAAGTCGTCGTCGTCCTCTGATAGCATATCTGGGTCGCTCTCAGTATCGGATGTAAAGATCTCTGGCTCTGGTGCGATCTCGTCATCGGACACAATAGCCAAAGGGTCATCAGTATCGGACAATCCGCTCTCGGATGAAGACATAGCGTCTGTAACAGAACAATCATAACACATGCACATATATTAACCACTATCATTTAGCATGCAATTAAATACAATGTATCATTAAATCATGTATCCTTATCATTCCTCACAAATCCTTTTTATCCTTCCTAGTCTCCCAGACTACACCACCTAGTCTCCCAGACTAAACCACAAAAGTAAACCTTGTAATCATGTTTCTTGTTTTCCGTTTGTAAAAATGTTTGTTACATGGATCTGGGCATTTCGTGTATGCAATGAAAACATGTTGTAAAAATACTTTCGTGAGAGCCCTAATGATTGTAGTCTAGACTCAAGAAGGAATCCTAGTTCGCTACAATCGAAGCTCTGATACCAAACTGTCACACCCTGACTTTTACGGAAGCGTGATTATGTGTGACTTGATTAATATCATTGCATTCAACCATAACAAATATCTATATGATAAAACTAAAGATAGTCATCCATTAAATAAGTTTAAAATATCACAAACATCATTTTCTTGAAAACATAGACTTCAAATCCGAATTACAACCCATTCAAATTGTTTTAGAGTTCCCTAGGGACTCGACAAAAGACTTTAAATAAACCAGGTTTTGAAAGATGTGTCTTATCTAGGATAAAACACATTATCCAAACCCTTAGACTACGGATGACATCTTTTATTCTCAACATAACTTGAAACCTCCAAACGCCTGCCAGATCCACATTTAATTCCCTGAAATACATGTAGTTTGAAAACATCAACAAAAGTTGAGCGAGTTCATGTGTTTGTTTGTGTGCACGAATAAACCTTTTTAATCAGTGAAAGTATGTATATATGTTTGTAAACCCCTGGTATGAAAGCAAACAAGGAAAACAGAAAACAGATCATTAATGGTTTGCAAGGCCATTAATATGTGTGACGTGATGCAGGAAGGCTCAAACCTAGAAGATTTTGCACCGGGCTTCAGTTTGAAGACATAGTCACCTCATGGGCCAATCCCTGGTCCACATGGGTGTGGGCTAACTACACCCAAATAGATCTATCACTCATGTCCCTCGGTCCTACTACGAGGATTAATGGTCTTAAGCGTTATACCCACCACTCACATGATCTAACAGTACATTTCCTTAGCTAACCATACCACATATAACCGTTTGTAAACAGTTTGTAACATGTACTTCACCCCCGAAGTTATAAAACTGAAAACAGTTAAAAGAAAAGGGGGACATGAACTCACAGTCTTGCGTTCTTTGTAATCAACGGTAACTCAAAGCTTCTTCCGATGTACACGACTACCTACAACATACTATGATCTATTAGACGAGCGGGTCGTGCCTTGACTTAGTATTAATTAGTGTCTTTGAGTTACGTTTCTTTGTGCCTTCAATATTATTCCAAATTATATAATTATTTGTTAAAATAATAAATATTTTAACTTAAATTATATTTATTAAATTTTTGTAATAATAGTTAAAATAATATATTTTAACTTGATACTTTTCAAGTATTTATACATGTATATCCTTCCCAAGGATGGGTGTATTTGTATTCGTATTCTTATACTTGTATATTTTACCATGTATTGGTGTCGTATTCCGGAGTGTATTTATACGTACGAGAATACGTATCTTCTTGTGTTTATTAAGTATCCTTATACTTAATTTTTTTGGTGTTAACTTTTCCGGAATAATATCTTTAATAAAAATACATCAATATATATATTTCTAAAATATATATTTTAAGAAATAAAAAATAATTTATAATTTTTTCCTTGGCAAAAATATTTATAATTTCATACAAGTCTCAAAAATAATATATTTCCAAGTCTCACTAAGAAAATATATATAAATCCAATTTTCTTCCAAAAATAATATATTTCAAGTTTACTTAAGGGAATACATTTTCTCCCAAAAATAATGTACTTCATGTTCGTTTGAGAAAATATATATTTCTTCCAAAATTAATACATCTTCTAATAATTCCAAGAAAATATATATTTTTATTTGCCCAAAAATAATATATTTTCTTGTTGCAAAAAATATGATATAATCTTGTAATAATTGTAAAAATCACATTTTTTGTTTCCTTGGTGTCCAAAATATTATTTACCTAAAATATACTTGTGAATAAGTTTTCCGGAATATTTTTGTGACTTATATTCCTTCATTCGGTTCCACCAATAAATTGGGTGTTATTTGTATATTCATATTCCTTGGAATTTTGGTAATATTTTGGATTGTAATTTTTGGTATTTAGATGAGTTATATTATTTCAAGTCCTAAAATAATATAACTAATACACATAATATACAAATAATCACACACATGGTGACATCTAAATATATATTTTTCCTAAATACATATTTAGTCACTTTTATTTATAAAAACCAACCTCCAATATTTGTAATTTTTGTAACAAAATTTATGGCAAACTTTATGTGAAAATCCATGGTTTAAAATACACTTGTAAATATTTGTTTAGAAATATTTTTCTAAGTGTTTAATTTTTAGAAAAAATTTACCATAGTTTCCCCTAAAAATGGAGGTTTCCATGCCTTAAAGGCATATCATTTTCTTTTGTAAATCAACAAAATCAATCAACAATCAACAATCAACAATAAACAATCTATACTTACCAATTTTGCCAAAAACAAGCATAAACTACCACTTAATGAACTTGAAAATTTATAAAAATGTGTAGTAACTTACTAGTGTATTTAGTAAGTCTTGTTACCCTTTAAAGTGTGGTTGATTCTTTAAAAACATCATTTTTGAAGAATCTAGTGTGACAACTGTAAAAATTCCAGGTATCCGTACAACTATTAAACCATAATTAGTGCTTAATGATTGTGCTGCATTTCAATTAATGACTTGAACTGCTTTCTGATTACTGCTTTATACTTACATGTGCATCGCATATTGCAAATGACATATCATTATTGCATGAGAGCTTATTTGACTCAAATGATGCACAAAACACAGTTAGCACAGTTATCAGACAAATCAGAAAAATGCTGACGGAATTCAGTACATAGACAGACAATGTGTTGAGACACAGAATGAGCCAGAAACCAAATATTACACTAGTATAGTGTGTAGGAAAGTAAGGATCATAAAACTGCCTTCCTAGAGATAGTTTAAGTGCCGGAAAGTGCCTAAAACTCTCCTAAACTGCAGAATTCTGCAGAAAATCAGCAAATTCAGTATTTTAACCCTCTTATATCATGCAGAAATGTGGTAAATGGTCCTGAATGTTTTCCTAAATGTCGGGAATCAAAACTGTCATAAAAGGGTACATAAAACACACTAAACTGCATAGTTTAGCACCTTAACGAACCGGTAGCCAACCGAACAACCGGACACTACCCGAAACACCAAATTTTCACTAGAAGCACTGTTTTAACATTACCAAGCTAGTTATAGTCCCCGAACATCATAACACACTATATAAATATCTTATAACCAGATCCTTAACTGAATACTTGAATTCCAACTAACTAACTAACTATTAGTTTTAACCTAGCCTACTAACCCCCCCCCCCCCCACCTAGTGGACGGCCCATACTAGGGACCCCACTTTTGATTTTCTTTCAATTAAAAATTGGATCATGTTGGCACTTTTTAGACATATAAACCTTTGGAAATCACTTAAGTTTGGTTATAAGTATGGCACATAAGCAACATAAGACTCATAACTTCACACACTAAACACACACTCTTCTCTCCTCTCCCTTGCCTTGTTCTCAGCCGAAACCACAACCACTATCATCACCATCTTTCAATCATCTTCAACTAGTTCCAAGCTTATAACAAGGTGTTAGAAGGTGCACAAAGGAGCTAGGAGCTTTCGGAAGTTCAAGGACCTTCTTCATTTTCTATTATCCATCTCTTTTCTTCTCTTGATCATCCCTAGCCTTGAGCTAGTGGTAAGAATGTTAATCCTTCCATTTTACATCTATTTCAAGTGGTTAAAAGATGATACATAATGTTAATCTTGAAGAACACTAAGGATCAAGAGGATGAAACTTTAACATAAGCTTAAATCATGAAGAAACTATGATGTTTATGTGTTAATCTACTTGTTGATCATTGTTTGCTTATGAAAATGATGTAGATCATCATATGATCTTGCTAGATCATGATTAAAAACATAATCTAGCAAGATGAGAGGATGAAAATGTTGTAGGATTATAGAACATCCTCATGAGAAACATGAACTTGAAAGAATATGTTGTGTTCTTGTAAAATGATGACTAAAGTAAGTTGTAAATCTTGTAAATCTAAGATTTCAAGAGCGATTTTCCAAGAAACCAAGTTAAAAATACAAGTCCTGCTTAATCTTGGATTTTAAATAAATAAACCATATTTTTAGAGGATAAACAAGTGTAGAAACATATGTGTAACAAGAAAAATCCAAGAAGAAACATTTTTAGAAAATATGATTATAAGTTGTAAAGATCCATTTTCTTTAAAAATGATGTTTTTAAAGAATCAACCACACTTTAAATGGTAACAAGACTTACTAAATACACTAGTAAGTTACTACAAATTTTTATAAATTTTCAAGTTCATGAAGTGGTAGTTTATGCTTGTTTTTGGCAAAATTGGTAAGTGTAGATTGTTTATTGTTGAATGTGGATTGATTGTGTTGATTTACAAAAGAAAATGATATACCTTCAAGGTATGGAAACCTCCATTTTTAGGGGAAACTATGGCAAAAAATTTCTAAAAATTAAACACTTAGAAAAATATTTCTAAACAAATATTTACAAGTGTATTTTAAACCATGGATTTTTCACATAAAGTTTTCCATAATCTTTGTTACAAAAATTACAAATATTGCAGGTTGGTTTTTATAAATAAAAGCGACTAAATATGTATTTAGGAAATATATATTTAGATGGCACCATGTGTGTGATTATTTGTATATTATGTGTATTAGTTATATTATTTTAGGACTTGAAATAATATAACTCATCAAAATACCAAATATTACAATCCAAAATATTACTAAAATCCCAATGATATAAATATAAAAGGAATACCTAAAATATTGGTGAAACCAATCAAAGTAATATAACTCACAAAAATATTCCGGAAAATTTATTCACAAGTATATTTTTGGGTAAATAATATTTTGGACACCAAGGGAATGAAAATATGATTTTTACAATTATTACAAATTTGTGTCATATTTTTGACAAGAAGAAAATATATTATTTTTGGTGAACAAAAATAAATATGTTTTCTCGGAATTAATAGAAGATATATTATTTTTGGAAGAAATATATATGGCAAAATATACAAGTATAAGAATACGAATACAAATACAAATACACTCCGGAATACGACACCGATACATGGTAAAATATACAAGTATAATAATACGAATACAAATACACCCATCCTTGGGAAGGAAATACACTTATAAACACTTGAGAGGTATCAAGTTAAATTATATTATTTTAACAATTATTCCAAAAATTTAATAAATATAATTTAAGTTAAAATATTTATTATTTTAACAAATAATTATTACTTGGAATAATATTGAAGACACAAAGAAACGTAACTCAAAGACACTAATCCATACTAAGTCAAGGCACTACCCGCTCGTCTAATAGACCTTAGTACTTTGTAGGTAGTCGTGTACGCCAGGCGAAGCTTTGAGTTACGGTGTTTACGAATGTCCCCCTTTTCTCTTAACTGTTTTCAGTTTTATAACTTCGGGGGTGAAGTACATGTTACAAACTGTTTACAAACGTTATTATTTGGTATGGTTAGCTAAGGAAGGGTACTGCTAGATCATGTGAGTGGTGGGTATAACGCTTAAGACCATTAGTCCTCGTTGTAGGACTGAGGGACATGAGTGATAGATCTATTTGGGTGTAGCGAGCCCCACCCATGTTGGACCAGGGTTTGGCCCATGGGATGACTATGTCTTACAGCCGGAAGCCCGGTGCATAATCTACTAGGTTTGAGCCTTCCTACATCACGTCACACATATTAATGGCCTTGCAAACCATTAATGATCAGTTTTCCTTGTTGCTTTCATACCAGGAGTTTACATACATACATACTTTCAATGATTACAAAGGTTTATTCATACACACAAACAAACACATGCAATCGCTCAACTTTTGTTGATGTTTTCAAACTACATGTATTTCAGGGAATTAAATATGGATCTGGCGGGCGTTTGGAAGTTCCAAGTGTTGTTTAAGAATAAAAGATGTCATCCATGGTCTTAGGGTTTGGTTAGTGTGTCTTATCCTGGACAAGATACATCTTCCAAAACCTGGTTTTATTTTAAGTCTTTTGTCGAGTCCTTATGGAACTCTAGACAATTCGTATGGTTTGTAATTCGAATTTGAAGTCTATGTTTCAAGACAATGTTGCTGTTATGCTTTTAAACTTATTTAATGGATGATCATCTTAGTTTTATCATATAGTTGTTGTTATGATTGAATGCAATGATATTAAGCAAGTCACACATAATCACGCTTCCGCAAAGGTCAGGGTGTGACAGTTTGGTATCAGAGCTTCGATTGTAGCGAACTAAGATTCTTTCTCGAGTCTAGACTATAATCATTAGGTCTCTCACGAAAATGTTTTTACAACATGTTTTCATTGCATACATGAAACGCCCAGATCCAGAAACAAACATTTTTACAAACGGAAAGACAAGAAACATGATTTCAAGGTTTACTAGTTGGTTTAGTCTGGGAGACTGGGTGGTTTAGTCTGGGAGACTAGTTGGTTTAGTCTGGGAAACTAGGTGGTTTAGTCTGGGAGACTAGTTGATTTAGTCTGGGAGACTAGGTGGTTTAGTCTGGGAGACTGGGTGGTTTAGTCTGGGAGACTAGGAAGGATACATGATTTCATTGACTTTGCTTGCATACTTAATGTTAATGGTTAATATATGTGCATATGTTGTGATTGTTCTGTTACAGACACTATGTCTTCATCCGAGAGCGGATTGTCCGATACTGATGACCCTATGGCTATTGTGTCTGACGATGAGATCATCCCAGAGCCAGAGATCTTTACATCCGATACTAAGAGCGACCCGAATATGCTATTAGACGACGACGACTTTCAGCCGTTTGCGTTGCCTGATTTTGGAGACGACTTACCGCTTGCTGATGGTATCCCAGACGAGGATCCTTTTGTTATTCCCATTCCTGTCCACGATCATCTTATCATCGGTCATCCCGATGGTGAGCATATTGTGGCACCGATCCTCACTCCTGTTCCTTTAGTGGTCATCCCTCCTGAGGATTTGCCTTTTGATGATCTATTCGATGATGATTTTGATCTGTTTGTTGATGGTCCTCCCGATGACGCTCATGGCGATGGAGAGCTAGATAAGGACGTTGTTGCTAGTCCACCTCCTGAGATCCTTGTTATTGAGATTTCCTCTGACTCTAGCTTACACTCTGTCTCAGATTCCTTTGAGTCTGTGACGTCTTCAGCCTTGCAGGCAGTTGGGTTGCGACGTTATGCCACCGACTCTGATGATGATACAGCCATGTCAGCTGCACCGTCCCCTCCACACGACTTTGAGCTTGATCTTGAGCTAGATTGTGTTCCTATTTATTAGCCCGATGCTGCACCTGCTGATCCTGAGCCCTACCTGATCATGACCCTATTCCATTTGGCTTACCTGACCTTGCACCCCTTATTCATGACCCAGTTCCTGCACCCGTTGACCCTCCTATTATTGATCCATTCGTTCCTCCACTTGCACCTGCACCCGCTGATGTTGCCCCTTTTCACCCAGTGTAGTCTGATGTTCACCGTGTTGAACTCCCTATTGTTTTCTTGCAGGACATACCCACACCCCGTCCAGGGGAGGGTACTTCAGGCCAGCAGCCTAGTCATGACCCTCATGTTTCAGCAGCTTTTCCACACATTCCTCAGTCTACTCCTTTTACTTCTACGTCGCTCGATGAGCCACTCAGATGGTTCCCACCATATACAATGCCGATATCAGATCCCTACCATCCCTCTCACTTTACTGGTTATACACGGGATGAGCCACTTCTATCACTGCAGCTCCAGTATGAGATCACGAGTCGTAGGATTTTGGAGCTTGAGATGATATCGCGTCCTTTACCATGTCCTTGTCAGCCTGCTTTTGTTCCCTCTCGTTCATCACCGTCCCCGTTTTCACATCCACCTGCACCTCTTACTCCATTTCTTGAGTTTGATGCTCGATTTCTCACTGTCGAGCAGCATATCAGTTATCTGCTGCGTCATGTTTATGAGCTTGAGGAGGAGCTTGCGCATGTGCGCATCTTGCTTTTCTTTCCTCCACCTCCACCACCATCAGCATAGCCGGTTTTTGGTTTTATGTAGGTAGCTTTGCTTTTGATGAGAGCACCACTATTGAGCCTAGCTTGTGAAGCCTTTTAGAGACCACCTTTTGATTGTATGACTTTTGTAGATTGGTAGACTTGTTGGACAAGGGTAGTGTGACTCTGTGATCCTTTTGATATGATACATTTGTAAAACATGTAACAATATTATGGTCAATGATTAATGGAAGCTCAATCGTCATGTTCTCATTAAAAACATTGTTAATTTACATGTTTGTAATTTGATTGTGATGCTAAATGACATACTTGCTATGATGAATGCTATTATATATACGTACTACTTATTATACAAGTAAGACCTGACCTGTCCAATCTTCTTTTAGAAGATGCCTCCTCGAAGCAACACTCAGTTGCCCACAATCGAGGCAGAACTGCAAGACCGAATTTCACAGGCAATCGCACAACATGAGGCCCTACGCTCTGAACACAGCGGAGGTACCTCAGGAAATAACCCACCTCATGGTAATGTTTAAGTCACCTAAGACACATTACAATACATTTGGACATTTCCAAGTGCGTTTTGCTAATGTTTTCTGTGAATGATGTTGCTTGTACAGGCTGTACTTACAAGCAATTCCTTGACTGCAAGCCTCTGACCTTTGACGGCACTGGAGGTGCTGTAGCTTTCGTAAGATGGGTCGAGAAAACAGATTTTGTGCTACGAATGAGCAAGTGTGCCCAGAGCACCAGGTCACTTACATTTCTGGACTATTCCTTGATGGAGCCCTGTCATGGTGGAACCTTCAGGTTCAGACTCTAGGTGAGGCTGCAGCATATGGTATGACATGGGATGAGATGAAAGAACTGATGCGTAAGAAGTACTGTTCAAGGGCTGAGATTCAGAAATTGGAAACCGAGTTTTGGAATCTTAAGATGGATGGTCCTAAGATAGCTGAGTACGTGCAGAGATTCCACGATTTATCTCGAGTTGTCCCTTACATGGTAGAGCCGGAGTTCAAGCGAGTCGAACGTTTCATTTGGGGATTGGCACCCCAAATACTGATCATGGTAACTACTTCGAAGCCTCCAACGATCACTGAGGCCATAGATTTTAGCGTGGCATTGACAGAAGAAGCCGTTAGATTGGGCAAGTTTTCGATCTCTGAACAAAAGAAGAAGGAGACTCATGTCGAGTCATCATGAGAGAACAAGAGGAAGTTCTCGAATATCAAGAAGGGTACCCAAGGAAACAACAACAGTGCTAGTAAGCGAAGAGATGCGAACCCACCAGCCGAGGTCAAGACTGGTGCTGCAAGTTCTAAAAACAAGGGGAAATGGAAATGGCAATGGAAACCGTGGTGGAAACGGTTATGGGAATAGGAACCAAGGTGGAAACAATAATCAGGGAGGTACTGGAAATCGTGGTGGTTCTGGAAATCAAGCTGGTAGCGGAACCGTGGAGCAAACAACAACCAGGGCGGAAATGGAAGCGGAAATGGTCGCGGCCAAGGTTGTTTTGGCTGTGGTGATGTAGGGCACTTCAAGCGAGATTGCCCGAAGAACAACCAAGCTCAGGGAAGAGTTTTCAACACTGGAGCTAAGGAAGCTCGTCAAGATCCAAACGTAGTCACTGGTACGTTCCCTATCAATCAACACTTTGCATCTGTGCTATTTGATACTGGTGCTGACTATAGCTTCGTATCTCTAGAGTTTAAGGATATACTTGGGTTAGTTGCCAGTAAGTTAGATATCCCGTATTCGATAGAACTAGCGAATGGAAAGCTAGTAGAAGCAAACAAAGTAATTAGAGGTTGTGTGATAGAGCTTGGAGAGCATGAGTTTACGCTTGATCTGCTGCCAGTTGAATTGGGAAGCTTTGACGTGGTAGTTGGAATGGATTGGATGTCAAGCAACCGAGCTGAGATCGTATGTCATGAGAAGATTATCCGCATCCCGATGGCGAATGGAGAGACGATTGTAGTACACGGAGAAAAGCATGATACGCCTCTAAGGATTATCAGTTGCTTGAAGGCACAGAGGTTTATGCGGAAAGGATGTGTTGCCTTCTTGGCTCACGTTGTTGATAAAGAAGCCGAGGAACCGAAGCTCGAAGATATCCCTGTGGTAAGGGAATATCCTTAAGTCTTCCCCGAAGACTTGCCAGGATTACCACCCCAACGACAAGTCGAATTCCATATTGAATTGGTTCCAGGCGCCACGTCTGTAGCCAAGGCACCTTATCGACTTGCGCCTTCTGAGATGCAAGAGTTGTCGACGCAGCTTCAGGAGCTACTGGATAAGGGATTCATTAGACCAAGCTTCTCGCCTTGGGGAGCTCCAGTTCTGTTTGTCAAAAAGAAGGAAGGTAGTTTTCGTATGTGCATTGACTACCGAGAGCTGAACAAGTTAACCATCAAGAATCGGTATCCCTTGCCGAGGATTGATGATTTATTCGATCAACTTCAGGGTTCAAGTTACTACTCAAAGATTGATCTTCAATCAGGGTATCACCAGCTGCGAATACAAGAAGAGAGTATACCGAAGACTGCCTTTAGAACTCGTTATGGACATTGTAAGTTTCTAGTAATGCCGTTTGGTCTGACAAACGTGCCGCCAGTATTTATGGACTTGATGAACCGAGTTTGCAAACCATATCTCGATAAATTCATGATTATATTTATCGACGACATTTTGATCTATTCACGGATGAAAGAAGAGCATGAGCAACACCTTAGAGCCATCTTAGAGCTGCTTAAGAAGGAGAAACTCTATGCTAAGTTTTCAAAGTGCGAGTTCTGGTTGCGTGAGGTACAATTCCTTGGTCACGTAGTGAACGGATATGGAATTCATGTGGATCCCACCAAGATCGAGGCGATTAAGAATTGGGAAACTCCGAAGACGCCAACCGAGATCTGACAGTTTTTGGGCTTAGCAGGGTATTATCGCAGATTCATTGAGGATTTTTCAAAAATCGCTCAACCGCTGACCTCCCTTACTCAAAAGGACAAGAAGTATGAATGGGGAGACAAACAAGAAGAATCTTTTCAGTTGCTTAAGAACAAGCTTTGCGATGCACCTATTCTATCCCTACCCGAAGGCACCGAAGACTTCGTGGTATACTGTGACGCCTCGCGTTAGGGATTGGGCTGTGTGCTATTGCAGCGACAAAAGGTTATCGCTTATGCTTCGCGCCAGTTAAAGGTTCATGAGAAGAATTACACCACGCATGATTTGGAATTAGGAGCAGTGGTGTTTGCTTTGAATATTTGGCGGCATTACCTTTATGGTACCCCATGCACGATCTTTACAGATCACAAGAGCCTTCAGCACATATTCGATCAGAAAGAGCTTAATATGAGACAGCGACGATGGGTTGAGTTGTTAAATGATTATGATTGTGAAATCAAATATCATCCAGGAAAGGTGAATGTGGTGGCAGACACCTTAAGTCGGAAGGAGGGGATTAGGCCCATAAGGGTTAGGGCTTTGGAGATGATTATACAGACAGACCTCTCGTTGCGCATTCATGCTGCACAGAGAGAAGCTCTTAAGAAAGAAAACATTAAGGCTGAATATCTTCATGGGATGGAGAAAAAGTTGGTACCCAATGAGGAAGGAACCTTGTGCTTTATGGGACGAATTTGGGTTCCCCTCTTTGGTGGTCCTAGAGATGTGATTTTTAATGAAGCTCATAAATCGAGGTACTCGATCCATCCGGGATCGAACAAGATGTACCAAGATTTGAAGGATTTTTATTGGTGGCTAAGACTTATGGGTGATGTGGCTACTTATGTTGGGAAGTGTTTGACCTGCGCCAAGGTAAAGGCCGAGTATCAGAAGCCTTCAGGTCTTCTTCAGCAACCTGAGATACCCATGTGGAAATGGGACCAAATCTCAATGGATTTCGTAACGAAGTTGCCCAAGAATCCTAGAGGTCATGATACGATTTGGGTAATCGTGGACCGTTTGACAAAGTCAGCGCACTTTTTGCCAATCAGAGAAAAGGATAACACAGGCAAGCTAGCTGAGCTGTACCTAAGGGAGATAGTAGCACGTCATGGAGTGCCTATCTCGATTATATCAGATAGAGATGGAAGATTTGTGTCAAGGATTTGGCAATCCTTTCAAGAAGCATTTGGTTCTCAGTTGAATCTGAGTACTGCTTTCCATCCACAGACAGACGGTCAAAGTGAGAGAATGATTCAGACGCTTGAAGATAAGTTACGTGCTTGCGTAATGGACTTGGGTGGCAGTTGGGACACTCACCTGCCTTTGGTTGAGTTCTCCTATAACAACAGCTACCATACAAGCATTCAAGCTGCACCTTTCGAGGCTCTCTACGGACGCAAGTGTCGATCACCGTTATGCTGGGCAGATGCAGGTGATAGACAACTGGTTGGTCCCAAACTGGTCCAAGAGATGATAGATAAGATCATGCAAACCCTAGATCGCATCAAAGCGGCTCGTGATCGACAGAAGAGCTATGCGGACCAAAGAAGGAAACCTTTGGAATTTGAAGTGGGTAATATGGTTCTGTTAAAAGTCTCACCTTGGAAAGGTGTGGCACGCTTTGGGAAGCGTGGTAAGTTAAACCCACGATATATCAGACCATTCAGAATCCTGGAAAGAGTTGGTACGGTAGCATACAAGTTGGAGTTACCAGCAGAGCTCAATGGTGTTCATGATACATTTCATGTATCTAATTTGAAGAAAAGTCCAACTCAAGAAACAGTGGTTATTCCTGCTGACGAAGTTCACATTGATGACACACTCCACTTTACCAAAGAACCTGTTGACGTTACTGACTGGAAGGTTAACAAGACTCGGAGGAGTAGTGTTAAACTCGTCAAGGTTCGTTGGAACGCGCGTCACGGCCCAGAGTTTACTTGGGAGCGTGAAGACCGCATGAAAGCTAAATACTCGCATTTGTTCCCCAACTCCCCTGCAACCAGTAGTAAAGCTTAAAATTTCGGGACAAAATTTTCTTAACAGGGGGAGAATGTGACAACTGTCAAAATTCCAGGTATCCGTACAACTATTAAACCATAATTAGTGCTTAATGACTATGCTGCATTTCAATTAATGACTTGAACTGCTTTCTGATTACTGCTTTATACTTACATGTGCATCACATATTGCAAATGACATATCATTATTGCATGAGAGCTTATTTGACTAAAATGATGCACAAAACACAGTTAGCACAGTTATCAGACAAATCAGAAAAATGCTGACGGAATTCAGTACATAGACAGACAATGTGTTGAGACACAGAATGAGCCAGAAACCAAATATTACACTAGTATAGTGTGTAGGAAAGTAATGATCATAAAACTGCCTTCCTAGAGATAGTTTAAGTGCCGGAAAGTGCCTAAAACTCACCTAAACTGCAGAATTCTGCAGAAAATCAGCAAATTCAGTATTTTAACCCTCTTATATCATGCAGAAATGTGGTTAAATGGTCCTGAATGTTTTCCTAAATGTCGGGAATCAAAACTGTCATAAAAGGGTACATAAAACACACTAAACTGCATAGTTTAGCACCTTAACGAACCGGTAGCCAACCGAACAACCGGACACTACCCGAAACACCAAATTTTCACTAGAAGCACTGTTTTAACATTACCAAGCTAGTTATGGTCCCCGAACATCATAACACACTATATAAATATCTTATAACTAGATCCTTAACTGAATACTTGAATTCTAACTAAATAACTAACTATTAGTTTTAACCTAGCCTACTAACCCCCCCCCCCCCACCTAGTGGACGGCCCATACTAGGGACCCCACTTTTGATTTTCTTTCAATTAAAAATTGGATCATGTTGGCACTTTTTAGACATATAAACCTTTGGAAATCACTTAAGTTTGGTTATAAGTATGGCACATAAGCAACATAAGACTCATAACTTCACACACTAAACACACACTCTTCTCTCCTCTCCCTTGCCTTGTTCTCAGCCGAAACCACAACCACTATCATCACCATCTTTCAATCATCTTCAACTAGTTCCAAGCTTATAACAAGGTGTTAGAAGGTGCACAAAGGAGCTAGGAGCTTTCGGAAGTTCAAGGACCTTCTTCATTTTCTATTATCCATCTCTTTTCTTCTCTTGATCATCCCTAGCCTTGAGCTAGTGGTAAGAATGTTAATCCTTCCATTTTACATCTATTTCAAGTGGTTAAAAGATGATACATAATGTTAATCTTGAAGAACACTAAGGATCAAGAGGATGAAACTTTAACATAAGCTTAAATCATGAAGAAACTATGATGTTTATGTGTTAATCTACTTGTTGATCATTGTTTGCTTATGAAAATGATGTAGATCATCATATGATCTTGCTAGATCATGATTAAAAACATAATCTAGCAAGATGAGAGGATGAAAATGTTGTAGGATTATAGAACATCCTCATGAGAAACATGAACTTGAAAGAATATGTTGTGTTCTTGTAAAATGATGACTAAAGTAAGTTGTAAATCTTGTAAATCTAAGATTTCAAGAGCGATTTTCCAAGAAACCAAGTTGAAAATACAAGTCCTGCTTAATCTTGGATTTTAAATAAATAAACCATATTTTTAGAGGATAAACAAGTGTAGAAACATATGTGTAACAAGAAAAATCCAAGAAGAAACATTTTTAGAAAATATGATTATAAGTTGTAAAGATCCATTTTCTTTAAAAATGATGTTTTTAAAGAATCAACCACACTTTAAATGGTAACAAGACTTACTAAATACACTAGTAAGTTACTACAAATTTTTATAAATTTTCAAGTTCATGAAGTGGTAGTTTATGCTTGTTTTTGGCAAAATTGGTAAGTGTAGATTGTTTATTGTTGAATGTGGATTGATTGTGTTGATTTACAAAAGAAAATGATATACCTTCAAGGTATGGAAACCTCCATTTTTAGGGGAAACTATGGCAAAAAATTTCTAAAAATTAAACACTTAGAAAAATATTTCTAAACAAATATTTACAAGTGTATTTTAAACCATGGATTTTTCACATAAAGTTTGCCATAATCTTTGTTACAAAAATTACAAATATTGCAGGTTGGTTTTTATAAATAAAAGCGACTAAATATGTATTTAGGAAATATATATTTAGATGGCACCATGTGTGTGATTATTTGTATATTATGTGTATTAGTTATATTATTTTAGGACTTGAAATAATATAACTCATCAAAATACCAAATATTACAATCCAAAATATTACTAAAATCCCAATGATATAAATATAAAAGGAATACCTAAAATATTGGTGAAACCAATCAAAGTAATATAACTCACAAAAATATTCCGGAAAATTTATTCACAAGTATATTTTTGGGTAAATAATATTTTGGACACCAAGGGAATGAAAATATGATTTTTACAATTATTACAAATTTATGTCATATTTTTTACAAGAAAAAAATATATTATTTTTGGTGAATAAAAATAAATATGTTTTCTCGGAATTAATAGAAGATATATTATTTTTGGAAGAAATATATATTTTCTCAAATATACATGAAATATATTATTTTTGAGAGAAAAATAAGTTTGTATATATTTTCCAAGTTAAACTTGAAAATATATTATTTTGGAACTTATATGAAAATACAAATATTTTTGCCAAAAGAAAAATTATAAATAATTTTTCTAAGTAATATTTCTTAAAATATATATTTTGGAAATATATATTAATGTATTTTTACTAGAAATATTATTCCGGAAAAATTAATATAACATTAAGTATAAGGATACTTAATAAATACAAGAAATACGTATTATCGTACGTATAAATACACTCCAGAATACGACACCGATACATGGCAAAATATACAAGTATAAGAATACGAATACAAATACAAATACACCCATCCTTGGGAAGGAAATACACGTATAAACACTTGAGAGGTATCAAGTTAAATTATATTATTTTAACAAATAATTATAACTTGGAATAATATTGAAGACACAAAGAAACGTAACTCAAAGACACTAATCCATACAAAGTCAAGGCACTACCCGCTCGTCTAATAGACCTTAGTACGTTGTAGGTAGTCATGTACGCCAGGCGAAGCTTTGAGTTACGGTGTTTACGAAGAACGCAAGACTGTGAGTTCATGTCCCCCTTTTCTCTTAACTGTTTTCAGTTTTATAATTTCGGGGGTGAAGTACATGTTACAAACTGTTTACAAACTTTATTATTTGGTATGGTTAGCTAAGGAAGGGTACTGCTAGATCATGTGAGTGGTGGGTATAACGCTTAAGACCATTAATGTCACACCCCGATATTTCCACGTATTACTGGTGGGCCCGGTGGGGAGTATCGTGACGTAGTTGATATCATCATAGACAATTAATCACAGTTTAATGCACAGCGGAAGTCTAAAATAATATTACAAAACGAATTTGAAAAGTAACATAAAATATTACACAACGGTTGTAAGTGGATCCACATGCGAATCTAAAACAGAATGTAAACATTGTTCAACAGACTTAAAGTATTAAAAGCTTGCAAGACTCTTTAATAATACTCAGGAGTTTCCAGCCCATTTCATATAGTACCTGCACTTAATCTTTTTGATAAATACATCAGTTTACACTGGTAAATACAATTAACTGACTCTTTTAAAAAGTGTTTATAAAATTGGTTTGGATGCACAAGGCATAAATCTTTTATAACTTAGGACAATTATTGAAAATAATCTTGTATACAGATTTATATGTTTGTCGTACGTTCAGGACCCGATATAGAAACCGAGACAAGATTAATAGACACACCACAAGTATAGGCCCACAAGAAGTTTCCTTACGAGTGAGATACCGTTTTTTCATACGCAACAGTCAGGTGTATGCCTACACCTCGTGCTTAAGACGTGGCCATTTCAAATGAATGAGCCGAGGATATCCAGGACACAGTCATATTAACCCCCAAAGGCTTTGTATCAAACAAGACAGATTAAAACGGGTTATCTCAATGATTTAACCACTAATCGATTAAATATTCAATACCCGACCAAGCGGTAATAATTTACTGTATCCCAAGCCCGTATAAGGGAAAATAAGTTAAAAGTATTTACCTGAGCTAAAATGTAATTTTATTCTCAGCCGTATATTCTAATCAGCAAGTGCAAGTAGCTTTTACTGGGTTCCTAATCTGGAACGAAGGTTTTAATAACCTATTAGATTCCTAACGGGTCTTATTTAAGTTATAACTTTGACCGGTTAGTTTTAAAGGAAAGTTTACGGTACAAAACACAAGATTAAGCGATGACAGGATTGGAATGTGATTTAGACTCGACAAGTATGAAGACTTGTATATAATGGGTAAACTAAATACATTCTGGATTTTGAAGTAAAAATGATAAGGTTTGACCCGTTTCGGCTAATTTATGCAAACTAGTTACATAAACCGTACCGAATGCGTATATGCGTAACAGGTAACCGAAAGAGTCATGTACAAGTTCCACAAGTTAATATGCTTTAAACATGATATGATATCAGTAGGATATCTTCCATTATGCCCAAAACGAATTTAAAACCAATTTAAGCCCCGTAAGGGTATTTTGGTCATTTTAAAGTTTATAAAAGAGGTTAAATAGCAAACTGAGGTTCTGGTCTCAAACATTCTGTAAAAATATTTATTTTCTGTTGTTATATCAGCAAGATATCATACATATATGTGTTTAATCATTTATGGCGAAATTATGCACCGTAGGGGCATTTTGGTCATTTCACACAAGCTTTTAAGGTTAAATTTGGAAATCTGAGTTCAAGACTTATACTTATTGTTAAAGTATAAAAATTTATTTTTAAAACTAGTAGGTAATAAGTATTAGGCGTTAAATATGGTTTTAAACCATAATATGCGCTTAATAAGCGTAAAAGTCGATATTTGACGATATTTGATATGTTTCAGGAAATCTAAGATTTTAATCAGTCTTAACTACTTAAAATATTTTATTTAATATATAAAATCAGTAGAAAAAGGTTTGACATGTAAATGATGTGTAGAACTCATTTATTAGCGAAAATGTCATTATCGTCAATTACCGAGTCTATGCAAGAACTCTATGTTATGGTCAGTATAAAATTTGGTAAAAATTTCAAAAAATCCCTAAATATTATATCATAACAGTGGGTAGCAAGTTTGGTGCCAAAAATTGGGTTTAAATATGATTTATACTGAAAATGCAATTTAATTAACAAAAAGCTTTTTTTTATGATATCTTGCATAACTTTAATTTTAGACCATAAACTGATGTCAAATTTTTAGGACATACTTATATATTGGTAATAAAACTTTTTGTCCTCTCACATTTTTAAAAATCTCATTTTTATATCAAAAGGGCATAACGGTCAAGTTTTAAGCATTTAACGGAAACATGCAAATGATTCAGATTTCTAAAGGACCATGTTGTATAACTTTAGAGAGTTATATTAACACATAACATGGTCACAACGGAACCCTAAGGCATATCTAAACTAAGCTAATTCGGCTCAGAACTGAAAGTCAAAGCAAAAGTCTACTTTTGCGACTTTCGGTTGCGAACCGAGCCTAAACTCGGAATTGTCGGGTTGAACATGCCTAAACATGTTCTTATATTATTTACCAAGTTATTTAAGTGATAAAATGTATTTTATAGCTTCTACATTATCAGTTATAATTTATTTTGTAAAAACTGACTCGTTTGACTTTTCTGTTAAGTAGTTTGACCCGATAATTGACCAAATAAGTGTGATAATTACGAGGTGCTCTTTTAAGGGTTTAACACCTACATAATTACCATCACATAGCCAATTTCAATTCGAATAATGGCTGGACTGTTAGTGATTAATCACAAAGTCAAAGCATCATTACGATAACTTTGACTTTCGGTCATTAAGCTAATGAAAACTTAACTATAGAGGCTAAGAACACTTACAATAGTCCTTAGCACGAAAATTCAACTAGAGAAAGCTTCCTAGATATCCAGGATGCTTCAAAGATGCTCCAAAGCTAGAGTAATAGAGAATGAGTGAAAGAAAACTTGAATGAGCAAAGATTGTGGCTGCATCAAGGGCCTTTATATAGTGCATGGAGCCTTCTTTGGATCATTACAAGTGTCCCCAGGTGAAATCTGATGCTCACAAGTGTCTAAGTGGTTTTTAAAACCATCAAACAGCCCTAGGTTTCGAGTTATGTGAGTGTGGAAGTGGTTTGGAGAAGAAAACATGCTGAAACTTGCACCTGTGCAGGGATTCTGCCCAGTTCAGGCCGTCGTGTCACACGACGGCATATGGGTGTTGGTGTGGCGCGACTCCACCACAAGGTTTACCAGCCAAACAAGTTTCCAACTTGGTTGTTTCACCCCCTGGACCTTTTAAAACGTAATAACTTTCATTTCAAGCACATTTAACCCATAAAATTTATATTTTGATGATCCTTAGAATATAACGAAACATTGTTAGGTCCGGTTTTGTTAAACAATAACAAAAAACACAAGTTTTGCCTCGTTGACGCTTCTAACCCTTTATTTACGAAAGTTAACGTATTAAATATCAAACGATATCGAAACCTCGTGAATTTTTCGTCACATTATCTTGAGAGTATAATTAATCGTTACAATGCCTCGGGTTCGTTAAAAGGTCACTCAGAGGTAGTAATTTAACATGTTGACACATTTAACCCTCGTGTCTTGTTAAACTTTCACTTTCTTTCACAAACGGCTTCATACGTTTCCCAATTCTTTCGTTTAAGGGTATAAACATCGTGTAGGGTTGTTGAAAGGAAAAATTTTCAAATGTTGACACTTTGGATCCTTTCACCTATATACTTTCTCCGTTAGTCAACTTTAGTCCCTCGAAATTAATTCATTACACGTTCAAAGTCCATGACACGTGTCGTTACTACATTGGACATGACTTTCCGAGGTGTTACATCCTCACCCGCTTAAAAGAAATCTCGACCTCAAGATTTACTGAAATAAATGAGGGTATTTCTGTGTCGTCGTGGATTCAATCTCCCATGTGTATTCTGGGCCTCAACGAGCATCCCATTTCACTTTTACGATCGACACATGCTTTCTTCGAAGTTTCTTAACCTGTCGATCCTCGATCGACAATGGTTTTTTAACGAACTTCAAGCTTTCGTCAATCTGCACGTCCTTATGTGACATTACTAGAGATTCATCGGCTAGACATTTCTTTAAATTGCAGATGTGGAATACATTATTTATCCCACTGAGCTCTTCGGGTAGATCCAGCTTATAGGCTACGGTTCCAACACATTCGATGATCTCTAATGGTCCTATGTATCTTGGGCTCAGTTTGCCCTTTTTGCCAAAACACATCACCCCTTTCCAGGGTGACACCTTGAGTAGCACTTTATCACCAACCTCGAATTTTAGAGGTTTGCGCCTCATATCAGCATAACTTTTCTGCCTATCCCTGGCAGCTTTCAGACGATCATGGATTTGGACAATCTTATCCGTCATCTCGAGGACTATATCAGGTCCTGACAGTTGGGTTTCTCCAACCTCCACCCAATAGACTAACGTTCTGCACATTCTTCCGTACAAGGCTTCAAAAGGCGTTGCTTGAATGCTCGAATGATAACTATTACTGTATGAAAATTCAATCAAAGGAAGATGGTACGCTTGCTTTGGCCATCTGTCTGAGGATGATAAGTACGCTTCCACCCAGATCAATAACACAAGCCCTGAGCATATCCTCAAGCGTTTGAATCGTACGCTTGCTTTGGCCATCTGTCTGAGGATGATAAGTAGTGTTGAAATTTAGACGAGTGCCTAGGGATTGCTGAAAGATTTTCCAAAAATGAGATGTGTATCTAGTATCCCTATCAGAGATAATAGATAGTGGCACTCCGTGGAGGGATACTATCTCATCCATGTATAGCTGAGCTAGCTTGTCGGAGGTGTGCGTCTCCTTTATGGGTATAAAATGAGCTGACTTCGTCAGTCTGTCAACTATAACTGATGTGTGCAAAATGCAACATATAAATTACATCAAATGTGGCATAAAACTAACCTTTTTTTAGTACTAATGTTGGAAAAAGTGTGTTTTTGTCTTCCTTTTGTATTTTCAAGATTAAATGAGCTCAAATGAACAAAAGAAGCAAAAATGCAGCCAAATTTAAAAATAATACAAGAAAAGAAATAAACGTGGCATGCCCGACCCCTCGACAGCATCTCCCCAACCAAAAACAAGAGAACAGAAGGCTGAACACGCCCCGTGCTCAGTGAGCACGGGGGCGTGCCAAAGTGTCTGTAGAAAAGACAAAGTTGTAGAAGCTTCTATCACCCACCACGGGGGGGGGGGGGGTGCCCAGCTGTCACACCCCCAAAATCCACCATGCAGAGTATCACCGCTTGGAGGCGTGACATGACTAGGATCGAGCCACCAATCATATTGAACAACATAATTAAGTAAATAAAACCAACCACAATACAATTGGTGACCAAAAGAGAGTAACCGACTTTAAGTTAACAGCGGAAGCATAAAACGTAAGTCCAAAACATAAGTTCATAAGTTTAACAACCAAAACATAGTTCCATAAGTTCATAAAGTTTATTTATTAAGCACGAGACATAATAGTCCATATCCCACAACGACCTCCTCCTCGCGCAAGCTCCACAAGTACCTAACGACCTGCAAGGAATGTAACAACAAATCAACAACAAAGTTGAGCGAGTTCACAGTAGGTGTTCATTATAAAGTAGTTTTCAAGAACTATGAGTTTGTTTGCAATTCCAGGTAAAATCAACTTTCCTTATTTTTCCCAAACCATAAACGGTGGGGGCTACCCCATGTTGTAAACCACTAGACTAGATGTATATATATGTGTCCTTCCCAATCCGAGGACAGTGGTACGTAGTGAGCACGTAGGTTTAGCGCAGGTGCCCTTCCCAATCCGAGGACAGTGGTACGTAGTGAGTACGTAGGTTTAGCGCTGGCGTCCTTCCCAATCCGAGGATGGAGGTAAGTAGTCTAGTAGTGGTGAAAGTACAAGTTCCGTTTAAGCTATTTAATCCCATTCCCAACCACCGGGAATCCCATGCCTTAGTAAGGGTGTGAACTCACCTTTGGTTGCTCGGTTTGACTCTCAAAAATAGCTAACAGTCAAGGTCGGTCAATCACGTCCTAGTATGATTACCACTCAGTTTATTAGTGACTTCAAATAAAACACAAAGTTCCTACACGTATCTATCACATAACATGCATTACTTTAACTGTTTATGCCCATATAAGCTTCCCATCTATTTCCGTTCACAAGCAAACATACGACATTGCACATAACACTTTTACTGACATATAACATGTTAGATCATTCTCAGATAACATACCCGACATTTAGACACGCAAATTACTACTTATGTCGTTTCAGCTTTTACATTCAAAACTGGGCTGTTTTCGGGGATTTTAATAAAATAGTTAACTTGTTCCAAAAATTCCCAACTTTTTACAGAAGGTCTTAAACGATCCAAATATTATTGTGTAAAAATCTTGGGATCCAATTCATCACCAATATTTTATAAAAATTCATTTTCCGGACTGAAGTCAGATTCATCTTTTTCTGACTGCAGTGCACGGAATAATTTATTAAAAATTCATCGTAAGTCCGATTCACGAAATTCCAGTGGGAGAATTAAAAATACATCAGTGGTCATCTACTGTACAAAATTCATGAGCTGATTCAACATAGATTTCCAGTTATGACTAAAAACATATCACCCATTTAATGCAGCAAAAACTCAGCTTTAGCTGCTGTTACAAATCGGGTCTTTAAAAATAGTAAACGAAGTCCAAAAATTATGATTCCAGTTCCATTAGAACCATATTTCATAATACATAAATCTAGACTTCAGAAAATCAGTTTTTCGTTAAGTTACAGTCTGGTTACAGCCAACTGAAGTTGGCTGTAAACACTAAACAGCCATCCTGTTTCAGCTTTTAACATTCTAAAGTGTTTTCGATTGGTTCCGTTAACATGTTTAGCGATCAATAACGACATTTAACATTAACAAGTAATCAGCAAATAATCAGCAACATATCAAAACAACTTCATACTAATATTATTACATCATGTTTCATCTTTATATTAAGCTTTATGTTCATCTTTTGGTTCTTGTTCTTTAGTGATTTGAACATACTAACATACTACAACTTTTGATCACAAAAACAAGATGAACAAGGGTGTACAAGTAGCTTACTACTAGCACAAGGCTAGGGTAGGGTAGGGTAGGGTAGGGTAGGATCTAGTGATGAAGATGATGAGAAAAAGATGATGAAGAAGCAAGAACAAGGCTCCTTTGAAGTTCCACAAGTTCGAGCACCTTTGATTCACCTTCAAGCACTTAGATGAAGCTTAAAATGGAAGAGATGGTGGTGGAATAGTGGTGATGTTGGCGGATGTGGGAGGAGCCGAGAGGGGAGAGAGAGAGATGAGGTAGAAGGAGTATGATCTTATGAAAGATATGAAGCGTATGGTGGAGATCTTGGAAATATATGCACCATGCTCAAGATCTTACACAATCTCTACAAATCCAAGTAAAATCTAATGAGATCTTGTAATATTTTGGAGGTGGGGCCATGCTTCTTGACCGTAGACATGTATGGGGGGGGGGGGGTTAAGTGAAAGTTTAAATGGTAAGGTAGGTGAACATAAGTTAAAATCCAAGTATATACCTACATATATTAGTTAGTCGATATTTAGGGGGCGTTATGGTGTACGGGGATCATGACAAGCCAAGAAATAAATAAACAATGTGTTTGACAAATATTTGGTGTCCCGGGTAATGTCCGGTTGTTCGGTCGGATACTATTCCGTTAAAGTGTTTAATTGTTCCGTAAGGTGTCTTATATATATATTTTTGTAACACAATTAATTCCTAACACTTAGGAAAATATTCAAGACCATTTAGTAAATTTTCTGCACATGACTAGTAGGTTAACAAGCACATGTAAGTATGACACAGTAATCAGGAAACGGTTAAGTAGTTTAACACAGTCACTAAGCACTTTAATTATCATTAAATAATCGTACGGATACATGTAATTACGAGGGTTGTCACATTCTCCCCCTGTTAAGAAAATTTCGTCCCGAAATTTAGTGCGTAGTTACTGAGGAAGCTAGTTAAGTTGCGGTGTTTACTGGCTTTTCCTGGGGTGTCACATCATCCCCCCGTTGATTTGGAATTTCGTCCCAAAATTCTGCAGTAGCTTCAACCTCAGTAGTGGTTGCATTTTTCTTAAACAGCTGGGGATACTTGAGTTTCATTTGGTCTTCTCGTTCCCAGGTATACTCTGGGCCGTGACGGGAATCCCAACGAACTCGGACGAGAGGTATCCTGGTTCGCTTGAGAACCTTAACGTCTCGATCCGTAATTTCTACTGGTTCTTCGACGAATCGCAGCTGGTCGTCGATAGTGAGCTCCTTTAAGGGAACTATGAGAGTCTCATCTGACAGACACTTCTTCAGATTCGACACGTGGAAAACATTGTGAACTCCGCTGAGTTCTTCAGGTAGATTCAACCTGTAGGCGACTTTGCCAATTTTCTCAATGATTTCGAACGGTCCGACATAACGCGGATTGAGTTTGCCTTGTTTGCCAAAACGGACTACACCTTTCCAAGGTGAGACTTTGAGTAGCACCCGGTCCCCAACCTGGAACTCGAGTGGCTTTCTTCGCTTATCAGCATAGCTTTTCTGACGGTCGCGAGCTGCCGCCATTCGTTTTCGTATCTGAGCAATTCTCTCGGTTGTATCTACTACAAGTTATGGGCCTGTGATTTGACTGTCGCCAACCTCTGCCCAACAAAGAGGTGATCGGCACTTCCGTCCGTACAATGCCTCAAACGGAGCGGCCTGGATTCTGGTGTGGTAACTGTTGTTGTACGAAAACTCCACTAACGGGAGGTGCTTTTCCCAGCCATTACCAAAATCTATTACGCATTCCCTAAGTATGTCTTCAAGGGTTTGGATGGTGCGTTCAGATTGCCCATCCGTCTACGGATGATATGCCGTGCTCATGTCCAATCGAGAACCAAAGGATTTATGCATAGCTTGCCACAACTCGAATGTAAAACGTGGGCCACGATTAGAGATAATGGAGGTTGGCACTCCGTGCCTTGATACCACTTCCTTTAGGTAGATGTCTGCTAGAGTAGAAAACTTATCCGTTTCCTTGATAGCTAGAAAATGTGCAGACTTTGTCAGTCGATCCACGATTACCCAAATGGTATCATTCCCGCGTTGAGATCTAGGCAGACCAGTGATGAAATCCATGGAAATTTGCTCCCATTTCCATTTAGGTATCTCTGGTTGTTGAAGTAGGCCTGATGGTTTCTGATATTTAGTCTTGACTCTCGCACAAGTCAAACATTTGCTAACGTAGGTTGCTATGTGGGCTTTCATACCATGCCACCAATACGTAGTCTTGAGATCATGGTACATCTTATCCGAACCAGGATGTACTGAATAACGAGACTTGTGTGCTTCATCCATCACAAGCTCGCATAAGTTTCCGTAAAGTGGAACCCAGATGCGTCCGTTAACATAGTAGGCACCGTTTTCCTTTTGCTCTAGCCGTTGCCTCGATCCTCGTAAGGACTCAGCCCTGATGTTCTCTGCTTTCAATGCTTCAACCTGAGCATCGCGAATCTGAGCGGGAAGGTTAGATTGGATGGTAAGCTGTAACGCGCGTACACGCTCAGGTATGGTATCTTTTCGACTAAAGGGCGTCGGCCACAACATTGGCTTTGCCCGGATGATATTTGATCGCACATTCGTAATCATTCAAGAGCTCGACCCATCGATGTTGACGCATGCTTAATTCCTTTTGCTTGAAAATATGCTCGAGACTCCTGTGATCGGTGTAAATGGTGCACTTGGTACCGTACAGGTAATGTCTCCATATCTTAAGTGCGAAAACAACTGCTCCCAATTCCAAGTCGTGCGTAGTGTAGTTCCTTTCGTGAACTTTAAGTGGGCGCGATGCGTAGGCAATGACCTTGTCACGTTGCATCAACACGCAACCAAGTCCTTGGATGGAAGCGTCGCAATAAACCACAAAACCATATGTGCCTTCAGGCAATGAGAGGGTAGGCGCGCTACGAAGTCTATCTTTTAAGTGCTGAAAAGCAAATTCCTGTGCATCACCCCAACGATAGGTGACACCCTTCTGAGTCAATGAAGTGAGAGGTTGCACAATCATTGAGAAGTCCTTGATAAACCTTCTGTAATATCCTGCCAAACCCAAGAATTGGCGGATTTCTGTGGGTGTACGGGGTGCAGGCCATTTCTTGATTGAGTCAACCTTGGATGGATCCACATGAATCCCATCCTTGTTTACCACATAGCCTAGAAAGTGGACTTCGCGAAGCCAGAAGTCACATTTCGAAAATTGGCATACAGTTGCTCTGCTCGAAGAAGTTCTAGCATAAGTCGTAGATGCTGCTCATGTTCCTCCTGACTCTTGGAATAGATCAGGATGTCATCGATGAACACAATAACGAACTTATCCAGGTAAGGTTTGCATACTTGGTTCATGAGATCCATGAAGACCGCTGGTGCATTCGTCAACCCGAAAGGCATGACCAGAAACTCGTAATGGCCGTAACGAGTTCTGAATGCTGTTTTGGAGACGTCCTCATCTCAGACTCTCAGCTGATGGTATCCCGATCTCAGATCAATCTTGGAGTAATAGCTCGACCCTTTCAACTGGTCGAATAAGTCATCAATGCGTGGAAGAGGATAACGATTCTTCACGGTCACCTTGTTGAGTTCGCGGTAGTCAATACACATTCTGAAGGTACCGTCTTTCTTCTTTACGAATAACACTGGAGCTCCCCAAGGCGAAGAGCTAGGACGTATGAAACCCTTTTCCAAGAGTTCTTGTAATTGCGTGGACAGTTCTTCAAGTTCTGACGGAGCTAGTCTATATGGTGCACGGGCTATTGGTGCTACTCCAGGAGCTAGCTCGATTTGAAATTCAACTTGTCGATGAGGCGGAAGACCAGGTAATTCCTCAGGAAATACCTCGGGAAAATCACGTACAATAGGTATGTCTTCTATCTTCCTTTCTTCTGAGGATGTATCAGAAACGAGAGCTAGAATAGCAGTATGGCCCTTTCGCAAACACTTCTGGGCCTTAAGGAAAGAGATAATGCCTACGACAGCACCATTCTTGTCGCCATGAATCACGAGGGGTTCTTCACCAGAACGAGGGATGCGGACAATCTTCTCGTTGCAAAGAATTTCCGCTTGCTGATGAGATAACCAATCCATCCCAATAACAACGTCAAAACTACCCAGAACGATAGGAATAAGATCGATAGAGAAGGTCTGACCAGCTAAGACGAGGTTACAACCCTTAACTATGTGTGTGGCCTCGAGACTTTTACCGTTTGCTAGATCTACCATGTGTTTGGTGTTCAAAAGTGTTGGAGTGCGCTTAAGCATTTGACTAAATTTTAAGGACACATAGCTAGTATCGGCACCCGAATAGAATAAAACAGTAACAAAGAAATCATCCAGAAGAAACTTACCCATCACCACGTTGGGATCGTTCCTTGCATCACCCTGACCTAGCACGAAAACACGTCCTCGGGTGCCATTGCCACTATTGTTACCCACGTTGTTGCCTCCATTGTTGCCTCTATTGTTGCCTCCATTGTTGTTCCCGTTTCCTTGGTTGTTGTTCTGATTCTGATTCAGCTGTGGACAGTGCCTCTTGAAGTGACCCTCAGCACCGCACTGGAAATATCCCTTATTACCCTGCTGGTGTTGATGCTGGTGGTTCTGTGGAGCTTGTTGTTGTTGGCGATTCTGATTTGCTGGTCGTGCGCTCCTGCAATCCTTTGCTTCATGACCAAACTTGTTACACCTCAGGCAACGACCCTTATTGCACTACCCGCTATGATGCTTATGACACCGGTTGCATTTGGGGTGGTTCCCTTTGTATCCACTCTGCCCTTGATTTCCAAAAGGCTGCTGACTGGGGCTCCTGTACTCATCTGTCTTTCACTGTTGGGACTGAACTGAAGTAGAACCCTTGCCCGAATTTCCATCCCACTTGCGCTTGTTATCACTGGGAGCATCAGTAGTAGTAGCGCTAATACGCTTGGGCAGCTTGTTCTGCTCAACTGCCTGATCAGTGAGACGATGAGCCAACTTGATGATTTGCTGAATGGTGCCAAGATTAGCTGAGGTCACATGGCTTTGAATTTCTGGCACCAAACCCTTGAGGTACAGCTCAATACGTTTGATGGGAGGGTCCACCATAGTAGGACACAAGATGGCCAGCTCGTTTGACCTCTTCGTATACGCCTCAATCTCAGACCCCGTCATCTTCAGATTGAAAAATTCCACCTCTAGCTTGTGGATGTCATCACGACTACAGTACTCTTCTTTGATTAGTTCTTTGAAATCATTCCATGGGGTGGCATTAACAATTGCCAGCCCCAGCAGTTGAACCTGTGCTTTCCACCAGGTTAACGCAACACCTTCAAGCGTTCCAGTAGCAAATTTCACCCTACGATCTTCAGGGCATTCACACATCTCAAAAACAGACTCAAGCTTCTCAAACCAGTGGAGAAGGCCTACAGCTCCTTCGGTGCCACTGAAAGTACTAGGTCGGCAATCCATGAATGTTTTGAACATACATACGGGAGGTTGAGCATGCTCACCTCCTGCTGGAACTGCTGCGAGTGCCTCAGCAACTCGTTCGTTGATTAGAGCCGTCAGCTGGGCTTGAGTTAGGTTCAGTCGTCCACTCATGATCTTCATTACGAGGTAACGTAAGTGAGAAAAGTGTCGCGAAAGTGCGTAAGTGTGGGACGACAGAAGAGAGCAAACACACAGAGTTTCAATTATCAGTTATTATATTAACTAAGCATGCAATGTACTATGTGAACTAATAGACAGGCAATGTAAGCATGAACCATTTCACCTATGGTGTTGAGTCTTGCACGTGGAGCGAAGCGTCGTTGTGGATCGTTGAGCATTGTACAGGTTATAGTCTGGTTTTATCAAAAAACTATTCCCCTTTTTAAAACCAAGTTCACTATAACCAATGGCTCTGATACCAATCTGTCACAACCCCAAAAGCCACCATGCGGAGTATCACCGCTTGGAGGCGTGACATGACCAGGATCGAGCCACCAATCATATTGAACAACATAATTAAGTAAATAAAACCAACCACAATACAATTGGTGACCAAAAGAGAGTAACCGACTTTAAGTTAACAGCGGAAGCATAAAACGTAAGTCCAAAACATAAGTTCATAAGTTTAACAACCAAAACATAGTTCCATAAGTTCATAAAGTTTATTTATTAAGCACGAGACATAATAGTCCATATCCCACAACGACCTCCTCCTCGCGCAAGCTCCACAAGTACCTAACGACCTACAAGGCATGTAACAACAAATCAACAACAAAGTTGAGCGAGTTCACAGTAGGTGTTCGTTATAAAGTAGTTTTCAAGAACTATGAGTTTGTTTGCAATTGCAGGTTAAATCAACTTTCCTTATTTTTCCCAAACCATAAACGGTGGGGGCTACTGTCACACCCCCAAAATCCACATGCGGAGCACCACCGCTTGGAGGCGTGACTGACCAGGATCTTAGCCACCAATCACATTGAACTCATAGGAATATGTAAATAAAACTTTCATTGATTCACAATAATTGTTACAATGTTACATTATATTTTATAGTGTACAGCGGAAGCATAAATCATTCGTTAAGGGTTGTATAGTGATTCCATGTATCTCGACCCATGACCACTCCAGCTTCCCAGACAGCAAGTCCCAATGATATGCACCTAAAGGCCTGCAAGGCATGTAACAACAAATCAACAACAAAGTTGAGCGAGTTCACAGTTGGGTGTTCGTTTTAAGTTGTTTCAAAAGCATAGTTCTCTTTAGCTGGCTTACTTGCCGTGGGGGTTACCCCGTAGTTGAAAACGTGTTTTGTTTAATCCCGTTTACTCTGGCTATCTAGCCGTGGGGGCTACCCCATGTTTAATTATCTGGCTCTCCGGCCGTGGGGTCTACCCCATGTATATACTACTAGACTCGTTACCATATCGACCACTGACTGAAGTAAGTTGGTGCCCTAGCGTCAATGTCTATCATCATTGACGTGCCCAGATCCATTAGTTCACGCCCGTCCTCTGCGGCACGGTGTGAGGCTTGTCAAACCTAAATAGCGCTATCTAACTAATGACCCGCTCGCCATTGGCTCGGCGATTAAGTCGATATAAAAAGGAGGGACTTCATGATAGAGAGTTTTGGTCTAGTATCTGTGTTGTCACCCTTCAATAAAGAGGGTGTGTACGTAATCCCCAAACCAGGAGATTACGCAGGTTCCGATTATATTCTTATCACGTGTTGTCACCCTTCAATAAAGAGGGTGTGTACGTGTCCCAAACTAGGAGATCACGCAGTTTCAGTTTAAATCATTTACCCATTCCCAACCCTTGGGAATCCCATGCCTTGTGGAAAGTGTGAACTCACCTTAGTTTGCTCGGTATGATTAGTTACTTGATTAACAGTTGATCAAACACATCCTAAAAGAATTACCGATAACAATCAGTTTGCATACAAGCACAGCACGTATCATTTCACATTTATTCGTCAGCCGGTGCACACAAATACAAGCGTTGACATTCATCACTAAGCATGGTATATCAATTAATCAAGCACGTAACTCCATCACTAATGTGTGTTTACATATTAGGTGCTACGCATATAAAGTTATACTACACATACCACGTTCCAATCATTCGTCTAACATCACATTCCAAACATGCAAACAATGTGTGGTTTAATGTACCATTCTAGGCCCTTCACCCAACATACGAGGCCCAGACCCAATCCTGTCCCGGCCCGCAACCCCCAAGCGGTTCCTGTTTCAACTCATGGTCCACCTAAACCGGCCCAACTACCCATCAAAACCCCAAGCCGGTTACGTGTGTGTGCAGCCCACTAGGAAGCCGTCCACACACTTGTATGTTGCCCAATTACCTACGGCCCAACAGATCATCATGTTATGGATTCATAGCTGCTATTTCTTGAATTTAACACATCATTCTTTTAATAACCCAAAACAATTACCATTCACCATGTTATTCAATGATACATATGCAACCACAATCTATTTTAATATATATATCGATGTTAATAGTGCAGATTGTGTTAATGTCAATTTAATGAAATCAAAGATAATGGCCGACAAATTCCATGATAAATGAACTCCATTGGACCGAAGTATCATGCAACAATTAATAACCAAATCATTCTTTTAAAACCAAGAATCATCTAACAAGTATATGGTTAATATACCAACCTAATTCTTTATTCAAATAGATTCCAACCTTATTAAATCAGCACATATACAGCATATACAACATCGACATACAACTAAACTTAAACATTAGTCTCATTCCATATTTCAATTAAGCATTAACATACAAATATGACAGTCACAAATAAGAACCACTAACCAAGATTTTTGGCCGAGCAAGATGTTATCTCGAAGAGGGGGGGGGGGGTCTCCACTGAATTCGTGCGATCAAGAAATAGGATATAGGGTTTGTTGCTAGGCGATATAATAATATTATGATACGTATCATCAGATTATAATGTCAATAACACCCCAATGGGCCGGTTGTGCTACAAGACTGTTGGGATGACAAGGTTAATACTACACAAATGAATATTACACAAGTGGGCCAGTTAATATTACATAATATCTAATGTTATGCTAAACAATCTAAGGTGGGCCGAAATCAATATTAGCTTACACAATCTGTGTGTTGGGCCGAGATCAATATTGACATACACAAATTGTGTATTGGGCCGAGATTAAGTTGTACAAGTGTGTAGCGGGCTCGGATGACCCATACCGTGAGCTGTTACATTGTCGGGTTTTTAAAGTGTGAAGATGCGGCCTAGCTGGTGTGCGGCCCAAATGTCAAAACATTCACAGAACGTTCTAACATATTAAAGAAAGATAACGAGAAGTAAAGATCAAAAGATGGAACGTTACCGACCTTGAAAGTTCAGGTTGTCACATCATCCCCAACTTGAAAGAAATTTCGTCCCGAAATTTAGCACGTAGTTACTGAGGAAGCTAGTTAAGTTGCATGGTTTCCTGGTTTTCCTGGGGTGTCACATCATCCCCCCGTTGGTTTGGAATTTCGTCCCGAAATTCCGCAGTAGCTTCAGTCTCAGTAGTGGTTTCATTGTTCTCGAACAACTGGGGATATTTGTGTTTCATTTGGTCTTCTCGTTCCCAGGTAACTCTGGGCCACGACGGGAGTTCCAACGAACTCGAACAATAGGTATCCTGGTGCGTTTAAGAATCTTGACCTCCCGGTCCAAGATTTCCACTGGTTCTTCGATAAATCGCAACTGACCATCGATGGTGAGCTCCTTGGTTCTTCGATAAATCGCAACTGACCATCGATGGTGAGCTCCTTAAAAGGAACTGTGAGGGTCTCATCTGACCGACACTTCTTCAGATTCGACACATGGAAAACGTTGTGAACTCCACTGAGTTCTGCGGGTAGGTTTAGTTTGTAGGCCACCTTGCCTATTTGCTCTGTGATTTCGAAAGGTCCGACATATCGCGGGTTGAGTTCGCCTCGTTTCCCAAAACGAACTAAACTTTTCCAAGGTGAGACTTTAAGTAGTACTCGATCCCCAACCTGGAACTCGAGTGGTTTCCTGCGCTTATCAGCGTAGCTTTTCTGACGGTCACGAGCTGCCGCCATTCGTTGTCGTATCTGAGCAATCTCCTTTGTTATGTCTACGACGGGTTCTGGGCCAGTGATTTGGCTGTTTCCAACTTCTGCCCAACAAAAAGGTGATCGGCTCTTCCGTCCGCACAATGCCTCGAACGGAGCAGCCTGGATGCTGGTGGGGTAACTGTTGATATACGAAAACTCCACTAAAAGTAGATGCCGCTCCCAGCCGTTACCAAAGTCGATTACACATGCTCGAAGCATGTCTTCAAGAGTTTGGATGGTGTGTTCAGTCTGCCCATCCATCTGTGGATGATATGCTGTGCTCATGTCTAGACGTGAGCCAAAGGATTTGTGCATCGCTTGCCACAAATCAGATGCAAATCGTGGGTCGCGATCAGAGATAATGGAGGTTGGCACCCCGTGCCTAGCAACCGCTTCTTTTAGGTAGATGACTGCAAGTGTAGAAAAACTTATCCGTTCCCTTGATGGCTAGAAAGTGTGCTGGTTATGTGAGACAATCAACGATCATCCATGTGATACTGTTTCCATTTCGAGTTGTGAGTAGGCTAGCGACCAAATCCATGGCAGCCTGTTTTCGCTTTCCATGAGAGTGTTGCTGATTACTGACGCTGCACCTTGACTTTCCACAAGTCGATCTATCATTCTCATACTTAATTAGATGAGACTTCATGTCCGATTACCAGTACAGGGTTTATAAATCCTAATGCCTTACATCAAAAACCCAGGCAGCTAGAATGTCGCAGCTGGTGCGCTTGCCCAACACGAGTTCCCTACAGTTGCCGTGTAATGGGACCCACATTCGTTTCAGAGCATTGCAGTGTCGGGATTCGAAAGCTGAGACGACGTCCTCCTGTACTGTCTTCCACGAACACAGCACCCTGCTGTGCTAGAGAGATTTAAGTTGCGCGACTTTCTCAATTCCTGTGATGATAGCATCAAGTAAGACTAAGAAGTTGCTGTATCCACAAAGGACTTTTTGGTGTCGATCAGTTCCAACCAAGACGGATTTCAGCGAGATCCACGTGCATTTCCGCTTCGCTGATTATATATCCAAAGGTACTTCTATAATCCAGATATTACATTTAACAAGACCTTAAGTAGAGTGGCTCCTCCCTCAGAGGCCCTAAAATAAGACACCAATGCCACCCATGGCGTTCCTTTCTCCTGGTCAGGATTCAGAATGTTGTCAACAAATGCGGTCGATTCATGTGATTCCCTGAAGCTGCTGGTGTGTTGGTTAACTCAATGGTCATGGTGTATATCGTTGGAATGGCTGCATTGCCTTCGACATACTGTTCTAAGGGCATTCTCCCCTTAGATTTCCATCTGACCACAGCTTGTTCCTCGCAACTGGTCGGCAGGTTGTCCATACGTGGTCAAGGCAAACTGTTCTTGACTGTCATCTTGTTGAGTATAGTGAGGGCTCCTTAAAGCGAAAACTAGATCCGATGAAACTCAAGTTCAATAATTCCTGAAGTCGATTAGGCAGTTCCTGCGACCTTCCTGATGTAAAATAATAAGATATACTAGTAACAAGGGCTACTTCTGGCATGATACGGATCTGATATCCCAACGATCATATGAGGTTTCCGTTAGCTAGCCATCAGCCGATTCCACAACAGGTTCAAACTCCTAGAAGCATCCAGATCAAACGGAACAGAGACGAAACAGGTTGCTACTCATACTAGCTATCACGGTGTTAAAGTCCTGACGTCGCCCATGCCAACTCTAAATGCCTTTCCAAGAGCATCATTTCTGGTGTTGCTGGTTTTTTCGTCACAAGAATTCCAAGTACTGTCGTTGTTCCCTTGGTCGTTGACCTCTTAACTTAGCTACGGCCAATCCATGATGTAAGCACCTTTATTTCCTTACTGAAAGCTAGGGTTACGAGCACCTTGTTGTCGTTGTGACTGATGACCCCAATGTCGTTGCTCGAAACATGCCCTACGATTCTTCACCATCATAGTCCATCTTTTCACATCCTGAGCCGCGTTCTAAAGCGTTACTCACTGTGCTGGCAGTTATGCATGCCACACTAAGATCAATGATTACCACTTATGCCTCGATTGGTTCGTAGGTGTTGACTCCCATGAGTCGCTGTCGAGGGTTAAGGATTCGATTGAAGCCAATTTGCTGGTGCTCGTTGCCGGTAATCAGGGTCGTCAAAGTACTGAGGTCGGTAAAGCGCTACGCTCACCCTCCTGTCCATCGATGTTGTAAGTGATTCAAGTAATACTCAGTATGTTGCGGGAGCGTTGCAGAAGTGATCGCACTTCAAAATCTGAGGCGTCAATACGTTAAGTTCCAACAAGCGAAGAAAGGTGAGAAAGATATCGATCAATCATTTAACGCTGCGACGTCCAGCACATGGACGTTCGTATAAGCACCTAACATTCTACACGGTTCGCTAGGTGTTCAGATAACACTCGATAGCATCGAGTTTCAAAAGGATCCAAAGATAGATAAAAAGTTCACGTTTGAGTTTGAGTAGGGGTCAATTACTGCTATGGCCCCTATAGGTTTGTTGGTTTCAGATTGATCAAATAGCGAGACGGAACCCCTTTGTCACTTGTTAAGCATCACTAGGACTCACATGCACCCCACATTATTATTATGTGTGCACCCACAATAATATTGTGATTTGCATGCTCATCTCAGCTCCTCTTAACTCATGTCAAATGGTTCCTCAAACTCGAGTAGCAAGTAAAGAGTATCATGAAGCGTAAGTCATGAAGGCTTAGGGATTTACCACCCTATCAGTCACATAACACGTGCAAGTGTACATGAATTCATACTGTTGTGCTAATCGTGCATTCACATGCAATATCATATGTAGGTGTTCACTAGTTATGTAGTACATTGAGTATACGAGAGACGAACCTTGCAATCTGGAGCTGAGTGTCATGGTCGTATTCACGTTTTCAGAACTGTTCGGTTATAGTCTGGTTTTACAAAAATGTTTTCTTTCCCTTTTTAAAACCAAGTTCACTATAACCAATGGCTCTGATACCAATCTGTCACACCCCCAAAATCCACATGCGGAGCACCACCGCTTGGAGGCGTGACTGACCAGGATCTTAGCCACCAATCACATTGAACTCATAGGAATATGTAAATAAAACTTTCATTGATTCACAATAATTGTTACAATGTTACATTATATTTTATAGTGTACAGCGGAAGCATAAATCATTCGTTAAGGGTTGTATAGTGATTCCATGTATCTCGACCCATGACCACTCCAGCTTCCCAGACAGCAAGTCCCAATGATATGCACCTAAAGGTCTGCAAGGCATGTAACAACAAATCAACAACAAAGTTGAGCGAGTTCACAGTTGGGTGTTCGTTTTAAGTTGTTTCAAAAGCATAGTTCTCTTTAGCTGGCTTACTTGCCGTGGGGGTTACCCCGTAGTTGAAAACGTGTTTTGTTTAATCCCGTTTACTCTGGCTATCTAGCCGTGGGGGCTACCCCATGTATATACTACTAGACTCGTTACCATATCGACCACTGACTGAAGTAAGTTGGTGCCCTAGCGTCAATGTCTATCATCATTGACGTGCCCAGATCCATTAGTTCACGCCCGTCCTCTGCGGCACGGTGTGAGGCTTGTCAAACCTAAATAGCGCTATCTAACTAATGACCCGCTCGCCATTGGCTCGGCGATTAAGTCGATATAAAAAGGAGGGACTTCATGATAGAGAGTTTTGGTCTAGTATCTATGTTGTCACCCTTCAATAAAGAGGGTGTGTACGTAATCCCCAAACCAGGAGATTACGCAGGTTCCGATTATATTCTTATCACGTGTTGTCACCCTTCAATAAAGAGGGTGTGTACGTGTCCCAAACTAGGAGATCACGCAGTTTCAGTTTAAATCCTTTACCCATTCCCAACCCTTGGGAATCCCATGCCTTGTGGAAAGTGCAAACTCACCTTGGTTTGCTCGGTATGATTAGTTACTTGATTAACAGTTGATCAAACACATCCTAAAAGAATTACCGATAACAATCAGTTTGCATACAAGCACAACACGTATCATTTCACATTTATTCGTCAGCTGGTGCACACAAATACAAGCGTTGACATTCATCACTAAGCATGGTATATCAATTAATCAAGCACGTAACTCCATCACTAATGTGTGTTTACATATTAGGTGCTACGCATATAAAGTTATACTACACATACCACGTTCCAATCATTCGTCTAACATCACATTCCAAACATGCAAACAATGTGTGGTTTAATGTACCATTCTAGGCCCTTCACCCAACATACGAGGCCCAGACCCAATCCTGTCCCGGCCCGCAACCCCCAAGCGGTTCCTGTTTCAACTCATGGTCCACCTAAACCGGCCCAACTACCCATCAAAACCCCAAGCCGGTTACGTGTGTGTGCAGCCCACTAGGAAGCCGTCCACACACTTGTATGCTGCCCAATTACCTACGGCCCAACAGATCATCATGTTATGGATTCATAGCTGCTATTTCTTGAATTTAACACATCATTCTTTTAATAACCCAAAACAATTACCATTCACCATGTTATTCAATGATACATATGCAACCACAATCTATTTTAATATATATATCGATGTTAATAGTGCAGATTGTGTTAATGTCAATTTAATGAAATCAAAGATAATGGCCGACAAATTCCATGATAAATGAACTCCATTGGACCGAAGTATCATGCAACAATTAATAACCAAATCATTCTTTTAAAACCAAGAATCATCTAACAAGTATATGGTTAATATACCAACCTAATTCTTTATTCAAATAGATTCCAACCTTATTAAATCAACACATATACAACATCGACATACAACTAAACTTAAACATTAGTGTCATTCCATATTTCAATTAAGCATTAACATACAAATATGACAGTCACAAATAAGAACCACTAACCAAGATTTTTGGCCGAGCAAGATGTTATCTCGAAGAGGGGGGGGGGGGTCTCCACTGAATTCGTGCGATCAATAAATAGGATATAGGGTTTGTTGCTAGGCGATATAATAATATTATGATACGTATCATCAGATTATAATGTCAATAACACCCCAATGGGCCGGTTGTGCTACAAGACTGTTGGGATGACAAGGTTAATACTACACAAATGAATATTACACAAGTGGGCCGGTTAATATTACATAATATCTAATGTTATGCTAAACAATCTAAGGTGGGCCGAAATCAATATTAGCTTGCACAATCTGTGTGTTGGGCCGAGATCAATATTGACATACACAAATTGTGTATTGGGCCGAGATTAAGTTGTACAAGTGTGTAGCGGGCTCGGATGACCCATACCGTGAGCTGTTACATTGTCGGGTTTTTAAAGTGTGAAGATGCGGCCTAGCTGGTGTGCGGCCCAAATGTCAAAACATTAACAGAACGTTCTAACATATTAAAGAAAGATAACGAGAAGTAAAGATCAAAAGATGGAACGTTACCGACCTTGAAAGTTCGGGTTGTCACATCATCCCCAACTTGAAAGAAATTTCGTCCCGAAATTTAGCACGTAGTTACTGAGGAAGCTAGTTAAGTTGCATGGTTTCCTGGTTTTCCTGGGGTGTCACAGCTACCCCATGTTGTAAACCACTAGACTAGATGTATATATATGTGTCCTTCCCAATCCGAGGACAGAGGTACATATTAAATATGTAGGTTTAGCGCTGGTGTCCTTCCCAATCCGAGGACAGTGGTACGTAGTGAGCACGTAGGTTTAGCGCAGGTGCCCTTCCCAATCCGAGGACAGTGGTACGTAGTGAGTACGTAGGTTTAGCGATGGCGTCCTTCCCAATCCGAGGACGGAGGTAAGTAGTCTAGTAGTGGTGAAAGTACAAGTTCCGTTTCAGCTATTTAATCCCATTCCCAACCACCGGGAATCCCATGCCTTAGTAAGGGTGTGAACTCACCTTTGGTTGCTCGGTTTGACTCTCAAAAATAGCTAACAATCAAGGTCGGTCAATCACGTCCTAGTATGATTACCACTCAGTTTATTAGTGACTTCAAATAAAACACAAAGTTCCTACACGTATCTATCACATAACATGCATTACTTTAACTGTTTATGCCCATATAAGCTTGCCATCTATTCCCGTTCACAAGCAAACATATGACATTGCACATAACACTTTTACTGACATATAACATGTTAGATCATTCTCAGATAACATACCCGACATTTAGACACGCAAATTACTACTTATGTCGTTTCAGCTTTTACATTCGAAACTGGGCTGTTTTCGGGGATTTTAATAAAATAGTTAACTTGTTCCAAAAATTCCCAACTTTTTACAGAAGGTCTTAAACGATCCAAATATTATTGTGTAAAAATCTCGGGATCCAATTCATCACCAATATTTTATAAAAATTCATTTTCCCGACTGAAGTCAGATTCATCTTTTTCTCACTGCAGTCCACGGAATAATTTATTAAAAATTCATCGTAAGTCCGATTCACGAAATTCCAGTGGGAGAATTACAAATACATCAGTGGTCATCTACTGTACAAATTTCATGAGCTGATTCAACATAGATTTCCAGTTATGACTAAAAACATATCACCCATTTAATGCTGCAAAAACTCAGCTTTAGCTGCTGTTACAAATCGGGTCTTTAAAAATAGTAAACGAAGTCCAAAAATTATGATTCCAGTGCCATTAGAACCGTATTTCATATTACATAAATCTAGACTTCAGAAAATCAGTTTTTCATTAAGTTACGGTCTGATTACAGCCAACTGAAGTTGGCTGTAAACACTAAACAGCCATCCTGTTTCAGCTTTTAACATTCTAAAGTGTGTTCGATTGGTTCCGTTAACATGTTTAGCGATCAATAACGACATTTAACATTAACAAGTAATCAGCAAATAATCAGCAAATAATCAGCAACATATCAAAACAACTTCATACTAATATTATTACATCATGTTTCATCTTTATATTAAGCTTTATGTTCATCTTTTGGTTCTTGTTCTTTAGTGATTTGAACATACTAACATACTACAACTTTTGATCACAAAAACAAGATGAACAAGGGTGTACAAGTAGCTTACTACTAGCACAAGGCTAGGGTAGGATCTAGTGATGAAGATGATGAGAAAAAGATGATGAAGAAGCAAGAACAAGGCTCCTTTGAAGTTCCACAAGTTCGAGCACCTTTGATTCACCTTCAAGCACTTAGATGAAGCTTAAAATGGAAGAGATGGTGGTGGAATGGTGGTGATGTTGGCAGATGTGGGAGGAGCCGAGAGGGGAGAGAGAGAGATGAGGGAGAAGGAGTATGATCTTATGAAAGATATGAAGGGTATGGTGGAGATCGTGGAAATATATGCACCATGCTCAAGATCTTACACAATCTCTACAAATCCAAGTAAAATCTAATGAGATCTTGTAATATTTTGGAGGTGGGGCCATGCTTCTTAACCGTAGACATGTAGGGGGGGTTAAGTGAAAGTTTAAATGGTAAGGTAGGTGAACATAAGTTAAAATCCAAGTATATACCTACATATATTAGTTAGTCGATATTTAGGGGGCGTTATGGTGTACGGGGATCATGACAAGCCAAGAAATAAATAAACAATGTGTTTGACAAATATTTGGTGTCCCGGGTAATGTCCGGTTGTTCGATCGGATACTATTCTGTTAAAGTGTTTAATTGTTCCGTAAAGTGTCTTATATATATATATATATATTTTTTTTTTTGTAACACAATTAATTCCTAACACTTAGGAAAATATTCAGGACCATTTAGTAAATTTTCTGCACATCACTAGTAGGTTAACAAGCACATGTAAGTATGACACAGTAATCAGGAAACAGTTAAGTAATTTAACACAGTCACTAAGCACTTTAATTATCATTAAATAATCGTACGGATACATGTAATTACGAGGGTTGTCACACCAGCGGACACGGGGCCGTGGTCAACGCAAAGATTCGCAGAATCTAGGCAAATCTTGATAGTACAGATACGCTTCTACACACGGGGTCGTGCCCAGCGGACACGGGGGCATGGTCAACTAATGCAGACAAACTGCATTTAATGAAGAAAGAGAAGATGGGTGGACACGGGGCCGTGCCCAATGGACACGGGGCCGTGTCCGGGCTTCTGTGCAGGCTATAAATAGGGGTGCTTGGCTCACTTGCAAACCATCCCTTGGCAAACCACCTCTCTTACACTTCACCCACCCACCACCACCATCACAACCCACATCCACCACCATCATCCATCATAGAGTGTGTGAGTAGTCTCGGGATCCAAGATTGATCGTAAGAGTTATTGACAATCAAAGGCCATGTTTGCCTAAGTCTCTTACATCACTTGGTGAAGACAAGCATTTAGTGTAATACTTTTTATTTTTAATCTTTTCGCACTTTTTATTTGGTTATGTATTAATGCCTTTAATAACTAGTTTCTTATGTTGAAGGTGAATCTTCCTTATCATTTGTCCGTGGTGTCTTAGCATTATTTTACTGTCTATATAAAATAAAAGATTTTCACCATTCATATCTCCATGGTCTATATGGAGATATGTTGGCTACCTGGTCGGGGGTTAAGGGAATGGTTTGGTAAGAGTCTTGCCTTGTTCAGTGTATAGATCCTGCAAGGACCTGGGTCAAGTTTAGTAGGACCTCCTTCAATACCCACTGGTATTGGATGGCGGGGGTTCGAACTTCTTGACCCCCTCATATGTAAACTACTATTAAAACTTTAACCCGACTATTTAGGATTGTATCCCTGCTGACTCAAACTACTTAGCCGAGGGTAACGTCACCTTCAAAAGAGGGGCCTACCACAATATGCATTAATAACTTAATTAATTATCTTTCAATAATCCAACCCTTTAGGATTGTATCCTTGCTGACTCAAACTACTGGGTTGAGGGTAACGTCACCTTCAAAAGAGGGGCCTACTACTATAACTAAGATAATCTCTTAAAAAGTGCAAAAGTGCGAAAATAATCAAAGTTTACACTAAAGGCGAGTCGGATCCAAGTGATTCATCTTGTCTATCTGTTTTTTTTTTTTTGTTTTTTTTTTATTTTCAGCATTTTTAGTTAGTTTTTATTTTCTAGTTTAAAACCTTTTTCTAAATTTTGATTTGATTAGACGTTGAGGATAAACCGGTACTAAAAGCTCTTGTGTCCTTGGACGACCTCGGTATCTTACCAACGCTATACTACGCTCACGATGGGTGCACTTGCCCATATGTGTGTTTAGTGTTAGTAAAATATCGTGTTTTATAAATTTAAAACTTGACTAAAGTGTAAAAAGGGCTAAAAATATACATAAAATTATATAACGCTACACACGCATCAAGTTTTTGGCGCCGTTGCCGGGGACACAAGGATTTTAAGAAAGCTTAAAAACGACGGCCTAATCAGTTTTTCAAAACCTTTTTAAAACGCGCGCACATTTTCTGCATTTTAGTTAGTTTTTGCATTTACAGTAGCCTGCACATGGGGCCGTGTTCACTAAACACGGGGCCGTGTTCACTGAACACGGGGCCGTGCTGCATTTTTTTTTATAAAAACAACCAGTTACAGAGTCTGAACACGGGGCCGTGCTCATTGAACACGCCCCGTGCTCCACAAAACCAGTAACTTTTATTAAAACACCCAGATACAGGTTCTGAACACGGGCCGTGCTCACTGAACACGGGGTCGCGTCCAGCCTCTGTTTCCGTTTTTATTTTTTGTTTTCTGGTCTCGAGACTCTGTTGTGGTCTGCTGAGTGATTCTTATGGATCAATACTCAGGAGGCTACAACTACACCTATGAAGAGGATGATTATAGGGAAGACTATTGCACCATTTTGTGGTGACCCACACTCGGTACAATATTGTGTGTTATTTCGACCATCCACTTCATATACCTACTATGAGGAGCCCAGGTACGAGCCAACCACTTCATACACATCCTATGAAGACCAAAGGTATGAACCTTCTCCCTCATACTCATATTTTGATGAACCAAGGTATGAGCCTTCATACTCATACTTTGAGGAACCAAGATATGAGCCTCCACCTTCATATGCTTATTATGAGGAACCATGGCGTGAACAACCCACCTCATATGAGTATTATGAAGAACAAAATTACGACCCTTATCCATTATATACTTACAATGAAGGACAATGGTGTGAACCATCTACTTCCTATGAGTATTATGAGGAACATAGGATCGAACATCCGGATTCAAGCTTAGAGGATCCAGATCCTTACTCTATCACCGACATAGCCGATAGGATAATAGAAAAATTTAAAACTATCGAACGATGCATAAAAGAATCTCGCGCAAGGGAAGAGGAGTCCCGCGCAAGAGAAGAATTAAATAAGAAAGAGATAGTTGAAAATGAAAAAAATGGAAGAACAAGTAAGTGAAAAACCGACACATGAGTTAAACAACGAAAAAGGTGAGTCCGACAACGTTAAAATTCAAGAAGAGTCTAATTTTGAAGAAATTAATCTCTTTTCACCTTCTTTCGAAAATCATTGTTTAGTTCCCACTCATGCTAAGTTTTTAAAAGAGTTAAACACTAACACTAAAATTGACGAAACGGTAAGCATTAAGTTAACTAATGATCAAACTTCGCTAATAAAAGAAGACCCATTTGAAATTAACATTACACCGGTTCCATGTTTTTTTCAAAACTCCTTTATTAGTAATATCACAATTGATAAAGATCTTTGTGTTAATATAATGCCATACTACATTTTCAAAAAATTAAGTATTAGTGATTTTTCGCCACTTCAAATACCCATTTTTCTATCCAATCGGAAAGTAATAGAGTCAATCGGTGTAGTTGAGGATGTCTTGGTCCAAACAAATCAAATGGTAATCCCAACCGACTTTGTCATCCTTGATGACGCTCCTCTAGTGTTGGGACGACCCTTTGTAAAAACCCACGAAGCTTTGAAAAATCGGAAGTACAACAATCTATCTATTCAATTAGGGGCATTTAAAAGAAATGTCGATCTTGAGCGTTCAATGGAATATCCATTCGGCAATAATGACCACCTAATTGAAGATGAAGATGAACCACCCGATACAAGAGAAGAAATTGACCACTTTGTTGAAGAAGAGGTCGCCATAGAACAAACTTTTAAAGTTCTTAATCAAAATGAGCAACCAAATAAGGAGTCTCCTAAAGACCCACCTCTTGAGCTCAAAGAACTTCCAAAAGGTTTGGAATATGCTTTTCTTGACAAAGATGGTAAATCACCTGTAATTATTTCGTCTAAATTAACTAGTGTAGAAAAAGAAAAATTAATTAAGCTTTTGAAAAAACACAAAAATGCGATCGCTTGGAAGCTTGTAGATATTAAAGGCATAAGTCATTCCATGTGCACGCACAAAATTTTAATGAACGGTGACTATAAATCGGTAATACAACCACAACGAAGAGTAAATCCAAATGTCCAAGAAGTGGTTAAAAACGAAGTCATCAAATTACTTGACGCCGGACTTATCTACCCTATCTCCGATAGTCCGTGGGTAAGTCCCGTCCAAGTAGTTCCAAAGAAAGGAGGTATGACGGTAATAACTAATGAGAAAAATGAACTAATACCAACGAGAACCGTCACGGGATGGAGGGTATGTATAGACTATCTTCGATTAAATGAAGCAACAAGGAAAGATCACTTTCCTTTGCCTTTTATTGATCAAATATTAGAAAGATTATCCGGTCACAAATTTTATTGTTTCTTGGATGGTTTTTCAGGTTACTTTCAAATCCCGATAGCACCCGAAGACCAAGAAAAGACAACATTCACATGTCCTTATGGAACTTTTGCTTATCGACGCATGCCCTTTGGTCTATGTAATGCCCCCGCAACCTTTCAACGTTGCATGGTGGCCATCTTCCATGATATGATAGAAAAGACAATGGAAGTCTTCATGGACGACTTTTCTATCTTTGGAGATTCATACGACCAATGCCTCGATAATCATGAACGAATGCTATCCCAATGTGAGGAAACTAACCTCGCCCTTAACTGAGAAAAATGCCATTTCATGGTAACGGAGGGAATAGTACTCGGTCAAAAAATCTCAAGCGAAGGAATGGAGGTTGATCGAGCAAAAATAGACACTATTTCTCGATTACCACCCCCATCCTCCGTTAGAGCTATCAGAAGTTTCCTAGGGCATGTCGGATTCTATAGACGATTTATCAAAGACTTCTCTAAAATCTCAAGGCCTCTAACAAAATTATTTAAAAAGATGCCCCTTTCATCTTTGACAAGGATTTCAATCAAGCATTTCTAACCCTAAAAGAAATGCTAGTCAATGCACCTATCATGATAGCGCCTGATTGGAAATTACCTTTCGAAATCATGTGTGATGCAAGTGACTTTGCAGTTGGAGCCGTCTTGGGACAAAGAAAAGATAAGCATTTTCACCCAATTTATTATGCTAGTAAAACACTTAACGATGCACAGGAAAATTACACAACAACAGAAAAAGAGTTACTAGCCGTGGTATTTGCTTCTGATAAATTTCGTTCTTATCTTGTTCTTTCTAAAACAATAGTCTATACAGATCATGCAGCCATTCGATATCTCTTCAAGAAACATGATGCTAAACCACGTTTGATTCGATGGATTCTACTCCTCCAAGAATTTGACATTGAAATCAAAGACAAAAGAGGAGCAGAAAACACCGCAGCAGATCATCTTTCGTGCCTAGAAGACCCAGCTTTGGAGGCAACCAGGGACGAGCAAATCAACGAAAAGTTCCCAACGGAGTCCCTGGAAATGGTGGAATACCGAGAAGAACCATGGTACGCCGACTATGCTAACTACCTAGCTAGCGGTATAGTCGCGAAAGGATGGCCACATCATCAAAGAAAGAAGTTCTTTGACGATGTAAAACATTATTTTTTGGAAGATCCTTATCTTTTCAAAATGTGTGCCGATCAACTCATCCGCCGATGCGTACATGGTAGTGAAGCAAGGAGAATTCTCCGCCATTGTCATGAAGGTCCATACGGAGGACATCATGGTGCCGCTAGTACCGCACGAAAGGTATTTGATTCAGGATTTTATTGGCCAACCATTTACAAAGACGCCCAAAGTCTTGTCAAGACATGTGACGCTTGCCAAAGAGCAGGTAATATTTCTTCCAAAAACGAAATGCCCCAAAATGGCATTCTTGTTTGTGAAATTTTTGATGTGTGGGGACTCGACTTTATGGGACCTTTCCCACCGTCAAAAGGAAACAAATATATACTTGTGGCGGTAGATTACTTGTCTAAATGGGCCGAGGCCGAGGCACTTCCAACCAACGATGTAAGAGTCGTGGTAAGATTTCTGAAAAAATTATTCTCTCATTTTGGAACGCCAAAAGCATTAATAAGTGATAGAGGTACCCATTTTTGTAACCATCAACTCGATTTTTTTTAACAAGGTATGGGGTCTATCACCGGGTCTCAACGGCATATCACCTTCAAATAAACGGACAAGCCGAAGTTTCTAATAGAGGTTTAAAACGAATACTTGAAAAACCCGTAGGGTTAAATAAAAAAGAATGGGCCGATAAGTTAGACGATGCTTTATGGGCTTTTCGAACTGCTTATAAAACAACAATAGGTACAACCCCATATAAACTCGTCTATGGAAAAAGCTGTCACTTGCCAGTAGAAATAGCTCACAAGGCCTACTGGCAATTAAAAATGTAAACTTGGATTTAGAATTTGCAGGTAAAAATCGATTTTGTCAATTAAATGAATTAGATGAATTAAGGAATTACGCATACTCTAACTCCGAAATTTATAAGGAAAGAATGAAAAATTTGCATGATAAACATATTAAACCTAATGAATTTCGAGTAGGAGATCAGGTTCTATTGTTTAATTCACGACTTCGATTATTTCCTGGTAAATTAAAGTCTAGGTGGTCAGGACCTTTTTCTATCACCCATATTTTCCAACACGGTGCAGTAGAAATTAAATCTCGAAATGGAATTCCATTCAAAGTCAATGGCCAACGGCTGAAGCTGTATCAAGGATTCATTGAGGATGAGGAAGAAGAAATCTCGCTTCAAACGGTCGAAGAATGAAGGCATCAACATCATACCTGGTAAGCTACGAACAATCGGGAAAACATCTGAATCGGTAAGATTTCTAAACCAAGTTTTGGGAAATAGGGCACTCACACGAGCACTTAAAAAAAATTAAAAAAATTTCCCACCCACGGGGCCGTGTCCGTGCAACTGTCGGGAATAAAACCCCTTTTCAAACAGTTTCTTCATTCCACACACCCCGTTTCCCCACAAACTCTCCGGTTCCGGCAATTTTTCTACAAGATTTCGACGTCTCCTCTACTTCTAACAACATCAAGGTATGATTCTATCATCATTAGTAGTTAGATTAAACACTTGCATGTAGTTTAACATCAAAAATTTGGGAAAAATCTAGGGTTCTTGAACTTCAACCGGATCGAACCTCAAATTTTTGCTTAGATCTGTTAGCATTAGTATAGATACATGTTATAGGAAGTAAATCAACTTGTATTGTTTGTAGATGTGCCCGATTTCTCACAAAAACCCCCAAACCCTTGTTTTTGAACCGTAAAAGATAAAATTGGAGGGGTAAAGGGTTTGTTTTGAGAAAAACGGCACTTGGGGTTTCATTTTCGGGGAAAACCACCCCTACTGGACCAAAAAATTTCAAGTTTTTGGGACCGGGTCGAAAAATGGGATTTTTGGGAAACAGACGTCTGGACACGGGGTCGTGCTCACTGAGTATGGGGGCGTGTCCAGCCAAATCCAGGTGAACTCGGGGCGTGTTCGCTGAACACGGGGTCGTGTTCAGCCGACTGTTTTCAGTTTTCTTCGAAATTTTTCACTGTTTCGCACTAATTATTTGCTGTTTTCTTTCAGATGGCCAAGAAATTCACTCGATTCAATGCTAACGAGTTGGCGGCTCAAGCTCGTTATGATGTGTTAAGGACTAGGCCCGAGGAGAACCCCAGACAAGTGTGCACAAACACTCTTGAGGCAGTGAACCAACTGGACCGATTCAACAACATCGTCACCGGCCCACTACGAACTGCCCTTTGCACTCGGCTTCATTCTGTGCATGAATACAGCATGGAGTTCTACGGCACGCTCGTTTTCAACACAAGAGCTGAACCGTTTGACAATGAAGGGGTTGAGTTTCGCTGTGGAGGAACCACATACCGGATCTCAATTGCTCAGTTCGGGGCTCTGGTGGGGTTGTATTCGGAAGAAGATGCTGGGGATGAGGAAAACACCGGCGGTCTCCGCGAGATCGGGGAAAATGACCGCCAAGCTGCTTGGGCTCAAATAGGAGAAGGCAACCATAACCCGAGCCGCACTAAGAGCACACCATTGAGAGACCCTCTTTACCGCTACATCCACAGGGTCCTCACTTACTCTCTTAGCCAACGACACGACAGCAGCGGTGTTGTAGGTTTGCGGGATCTACTAGTCCTTCATTGGATCCACAACCGGGTTAACCTTGATGTCCCATATCTCCTGCTCCGAAACATGCACTGGAACCAACTTGCTACTCCCCCAACTCCTATCTTCTTTGGAGGGTGGATTTACCGCCTCTTCAAAAACTTCGTGAACATGCCAAGGTCCTTCCGCAAGGGGCCATGGTCGGGGAGAGTGGACATGGTCATTTTCCGCTCCATGAACTTGATTTATGAAGCAGATGAAGGGACAGTTAGATTTCAAACGGTTCAGGGGCATGCATGGAACCCGCAGGAAGCACTCGTCTTACACGCTCCACCCATCCATCCTCCTCCTCAGTACCATTACCAGCACCAGGGTGATCCGGGCCAATCCTCCTCACAAGGAGGCGGTTTTCCTAACTTTCAAAGCTTACATGATTTATTGCAGGAAAACCTTATGTGCACCAGGAACACCTACAACATGGCCAGCAACACATACACCCGGGTCGGAGCAATGGAGAGGAACATCTCCGACATACAGGATGATATTGGAAACATCCGGGAGTATATGGCGGGCCACGGAGGAGGTTGGTGTTCTTCAAGATTAACATCATGTATCATCTTTTAACCACTTAAATAAGATGTGAAATGAAGAGATTAGTGTTCTTACCACTAGCTCAAGGCTAGGGATGATCAAGAGAAGAAAAGAAGTGAATAAAAGCAAATGGAGAAGGTCTTTCAACTTCTACAAGCTCCTAGCTTCTTTGTGCACCTTCTAACACCCTTGAGTATACTTGGAATTGGATGAAAATGATTGAATAATGGTGATGATGTTGTTGTTGCTCTCGGCCGTGAACAAGAAGAAGAGTGGAAGAGAGAAGTGTGTTGAGTGTGTGAATGATGAAATGGGAGGTTAAGTCTTGAAGGTTATACTTATAATCCATTTTATGAGTTTTTCCAATGGTTTATATGTTTAGGAATAAGAAAAATGATCCAATAGAAAATTCAAATAAAATCTTCATGTGGGCCATATGTTGGTCGTTCACTAGGTAGGGGGGGATAGGTGTAGGTTGTAACTAGTAAGTTAGATTATGGTTAGAAATCAAGTGTTCTAGTTAGGGATTTAATTACTAGTTGTTATGTGATGTGTTATGATGTTTGGGGATCATAATTAGCTTGGTAATGTTAAAACAATGCTTCTAGTGAAAATTTGGTGTTTCGGGTAGTGTCCGGTTGGTTACCGGTTCGTTAAGGTGCTAAACTAAGTAGTTTAGTGTGCTTTATGTACCTTTTTATGACAGTTTCAATTCCCGACACTTAGGAAAGCATTCAGGACTACTTAACCATCTTTATGCATAATATTAGTGTGTTTAAATGCCGATTTTGCTGATTTTATGCAGAATTCTACAGTTTATATGAGTTTCAGGCACTTTTCGACACTTAAACTATCACTAGGAAGGCAGTTTTGTGATCCTTACTTTCCTACACACTATACTAGTATAGTACTTGGTTTCTGGCTCATTCTGTGTCTCAACACATTGTCTATCTATGTACTGAACTCCGTCAGCATTTTCCCGGTTTGTCTGATAACTGTGCTAACTGTGTTTCGTGCATCATTTGAGTCAATAAAGTTCTCATGCAATAATGATACGACATTAAGCAATATGTGATGCACATGTATGTATATGGCAATAATCAGAAAGCAGTTCAAGTCATTAATTGTAATTCAGCACAGTCATTAAGCAATAATCATGGTTTAATAGTTGTACGGATACCTGAAATTTTGACAGTTGTCATAGTTTAAAATATTACAAACACCAGTCGTTTAAGTATCAAACAACACAACCTTTGATTCAGTTACACACCAACAAAAGTGGATGACATATAAACTTGTTATTCATATCCCGAAACAACACCAACGCCCAAGATCCAACTTGCTTCCTGAAATACATGTAATTTTGAAAACATCAACAAAAGTTGAGCGAGTTCATGCGTTTTGTATGAGTACTGATAAACTTGTAAACATTTGAGAGACTCCTTTGAAAACAGGTATGAACAGATCAATTAATGTTTTGCAAGGACATTAATGTATGTGAAGACATAGTGAGTACTCAATATGAGTAGACTTTTGTCTTTGTCGAATCTCCTCGACTGTGTTGAATTCCCCTCGACTGTGTCAAATTCACCTTGACTGTGTCAAATTCCCTTGACTGTATCAAATCACCTTGATTGTGTCAAATCCCCTTGACCGTTGTCGAATCACCTCGACTAGGACACTAAAGCACTCTAAGTAGTCATATAGGACCATGAGTGGGGCTCGGCCGTACCCGTTAGATCTAACCTTTGTCCATGATTCTTATGAGAGTTATTGGCATTTCAGTTTCAGCATATGCTCACATGATCTAATAGTTTATTTCATAGCCAAATCATACCATTGTAACATGTATTCCACCCCGAGAGTTATAAATCCGAAAACAGTTAAGAGAAAAGGGGCGACATGAACTCACAAGTTTGTGTCCTGCTATCTCGTATGCTCAAAGGTCTTTCTATGAGTCGTACAACTACCTACACACGTGCCATGTTTTATTAGATGTTTAGGTCGTGCAACGACTCTTTTGTCTTAGTTGTTCATTAAGACTTGTTTTGGAAGTCCTGGTATGCTTTGAGTTACATCTTTAATGTACAATGTATTATTTCAAGGTATATAATTATTAGTTAAAATATAATATTTTAACTTATATTATTTTCATCCATATATTTGGAATATTGTCAAAATAATATATATTTTGCCTTAGTTCATTTTGCAATTCTTTTCGTGGATATTTCCCAAGTACGGATATGATTATACTTGTGTTCTTAGACTTGTATATTTTGCCAAGTATCGGTGGCGTATTCCGGTGTGTATTTATATGTACGAGGATACGTATTTTCTTGTGTTTATTAAGTGTTCTTATACTTAATCTTTGTATTAGATTTTCTGGAATAATATTTTTAATAAAAATTCACCAACATATATTCTTAAAATATATAAATATTTTAAGAAACTTGTATAGAAAATTATTTATATTTCTTCCTTGGGAAAAATATTTATATTTTCATATAAATCTCAAAAATAACATATTTTCAAGATTAACTTAGAAAATATTTATAAATCCATTTTTCACCCCCAAAAATAATATATTCTAAATTTGTTAAGAAAATATATATTTTTTTCCAAAAATATCATATTTTCTAATTGTTCAAGAAAGCATATATTCTTCCTTACTCAAAATAATATATTTTCTTCTTGTAAAAAATATGATATATTTTTGTAATATTTATAAAAATCATATTTTCGTTTTCTTGGTTTCCAAAATATCGTTTACCAAAATATACCTATGAATTTAATTCCGGAATATTTATGTAAGTTATATTCCTTGTTCGGTTTGCCCAATCTTGGGGTATAAATTATATATTCATTTCTTGGAATTTTGGTAATATTTTGTATTGTAATTTTTGGTATTTTGTTGAGTTATTTTATTTCAAGTGTTAAAATAGTATAACTAATACACATAATATACAAGTAATCACACACATGGTGACATCTAAATATATATTTTCCTAAATACATATTTAGTCACTTTTATTATCAAAAACCAACCTCCAATATTTGTAATTTTTGTAACAAAAATTATGGCCAATTTTATATGAAAAATCATGGTTAAAATACACTTGTAAACACTTGTTTAAAAATATTTTTCTAAGTGTTTAATTTCTAGAAAAATTTTGCCATAGTTTCCCCTTAAAAATGGAGGTTTCCATGCTCTCAAGGCATATCATTTTCTTTTTAAATCATCACAAATCATCAACAAATCAAACAATACTTACCAAGTGCCAAAATCATGCATTTTACACTACTTCATGAACTTGAAATTTTGTAAAAATTTGTAGTAACTTAGTATGGTGTTTAGTAAGCTTAGTTACCCTTTAAAGTGTGGTTATTTGTTTAAAAAAATCATTCTTGAAGATTTTAGATCTTCACAACTTGTAAAAAGATTTTCCAAAAATATTTCTTCTTGAATTTTTCTTGCCATTAACGTGTTTCTACACTTGATTAACCACTAAAAATGTGATTAGTTTCTTTAAAAATCAAGTTTATGTAAATCTTGTAATTTAACTTAGTTTCTTGAGAAAACTAGTTTTGAAATCATCCATTTACAAGATTCATAACATACTTTGATCATCATTATTCAAGAAAACATCTTCATATTTCAAGTCCATGTTTACATAAAGTATGATCAACTTGGTTTTTCACAAGATCATCCTCTCATCTTGCTAGATCATGTGTTTAATCACAATCTAGCAAGTCTCTTATGATGTTTAACATCATAAACACAAGTAATCACTAATCAAGATTCATATACTTAAACAACTTAGTTTCTTATGTTATTAAGCTTTATGTTAAAGTTCCTCTTCTTGATTCTTCGTGATCTTCATGTTTAACCATACACATAATCTTTTAACCATCTAAACAAGAAGTAAAATCAAGTTACAAAGGGGCTTACTACTAGCACAAGGCTAGGGAAGAACTCAAGATGATGAAGATGATAAACAAGGTGGTTAAAAGCTCTATGTGAAGGTCCTTTAAGTTTCAATGCTTCCACACTTCTTAAATGTGCTTGATACACCTCTAGATCACCTTAGAATGCTTGTAGGTGGAATGAAAATGGAGATGTGTTGGTGTGTGAGTTGGGTCGTGAGCAAGAAAGAAGGAGGAGAAGAAGATGTGTGCTTGAAGTGTTGAGGTGAATGTTATGAAAGTCTTATGGTTCTTATATTTATTTTCCAACAACACTAAATCTTATGGTTATAATGTTCAAAAATTAGCCAACATGATCTAATAAAGTATTACAAAGAAATCAAGGGGTAGGGCCCTTGTCTTATAACTGGTTGGTTGGGGGGGGGGGGGGGGTAGTGCTAGTTTGGTTTCAATTACTAGTTAGGTAATTTGGTTGGAATGTAATGGTATTATTTAGTGTTTTATGTGTTTAGGGTTTTTTAGGGTGTGTTATGATGTTCGGTGACCATAACTAGCTTCGTAATGCTAAAACAATGCTTCTAGTGAAAATTTGGTGTTTCGGGTAGTGTCCGGTTGTTTGGTTGGTTACCGGTTCGTTAAAGTGGTAAAATGCGTAGTTTAATGTGCTTTATGTTACCCTTTATGACAGTTTTGATTCCCGACACTTAGGAAAGTATTCTGGACCATTAAACCACATTTCTGCATTATATTTAGTTGTTAAAATGCTGAAAATTGCTGAATTTGGTTATTTTCTGCAGAATTCTGCAGTTTTAGTGTGTTTTTGGCACTTTCCGGCACCTAAATCGTCACTAGGTAAGCAGTTTTATGACCCCTACTTTCCTACACACTATTCTAGTGTAACTCTTGCTTTTGGGCTCATTCCGTGTCTTAACATCACGTCTGTCTAAGTACTGAACTCCCGTCAGTGCTTCTAGTTTGTCTGATAACTGTGCTAACTTTGTTTCGTGCACTAATTGTACCATGTTGTGTAACATGTGTTGCATGTAGTAATGATAAAAATCTTGCAACATGAAATGCCATTGTATGTATATGACAGTAATCAGAAAATCATTCGTCTTGTTAATTCAATCACACACAGTCATTAAAGCACATATTACTGTTTATTATTGTACGGAATTCATGGAAAATTTCCAGTTGTCACGTTCTCTGGGAAAAGGTGGGTGAGGCTGGCCACTTGGGACACCCCAAGTGGTTACTAATAAACAAGTAATAAACGTAAACTTATGAATGTTCTATTTAGTTAACTTAGCCAAGCCATTGCTTCATGCTATGTTTTATGTTTGTTTTTGAATGATTACTATTTAGATCGATGCCCGGGTATACTTGGCGAATATTTTTAATAAACTAACGGGTATACCTAAAACTCGTGGGTAAACTTGATACTCGACAAATATCTGACCGGTTTGGTATGGACTTTAATAATTGGGTATGAGGTTGAGAATACCTAAACGCGTCCCAAAACCAACCCATTGCCATTCCCAATCTATGTTTAGCATTAGAAGAGGTTTTTTTTTTTCGTATTAGAAATAGGTGCATATGAATCAAACATAAAAGCTATATTTACTAGGGTGGGACCCACACACAAAATTTCTCGAAGGACGTAGCTGGCGTCCTTTGTCGGGTCCAGTGGTGGACATAGAAATTTTTTTCATGAGATAATTTTCAATGGTCGGATGCCTATCGCTCAATTATAGATTTTCCGTCTAGTTCGGTTAGGTCGGGTCAATCACATTTTAAAAATTGATTATCAAATTTATCATAAGATTCAAGATTAGAAAATGCACAATGAGATATATTCTATTACATTTTCAGACAAACATTCCTAAGCAATTGTTTTTCAATATAAGAAATATAGTTATCGTTTTTATATTCATCACCATCAAATTACGTAAATCGGACATCACATACTTCATTGTAGAAAAATGTCTAGCAACTTTTGTTGCGACCGGTAAAACTAATAACAACTTTACTTAACGATACACCAACGTAAAGGCAAAGATGTTTCTTTGTTTCAATCATCAATCTTAGTAGACGAGATAAACCATTCAAGTTGAGAAATCTTTTACCTGCTTTCAAATTCTCAATGTAGTTGGGGTCCTTGGGGAGTTCAATCTTAAGTCTTCTTTCACAAACATCAAAATCATATGGATACATCCCTGGTAACCTTAGTATAACAAACTCATCAAAACTATGACATGAACTCAAAGAACTCATACAAATAAGTAATTTAGATGTTATCCCTTTAAAACCATTTTCAAACTCTTGGAATTGCATATCAAACACTATGTTGAAGCTAGTGGCATGTCAAACTCTTGGAACATATTTGGAAATATATATGTGACATCTAATGTCTAAACTATGCATCATCAATTGTAAATAAAGCACAAAATGGGTGGTGGTTTATGTGGCTAGCGGTTTTAGCAATTAAAAAATATTTTTTTTTAAATTTAAATGAATATATACTTTTTTATTTAACTTTAAAAAATAAAACTCTGTATATTCTAAAATAATTGATATATTTTTTGCCGTTGGCAAAAAAAAAAAAGAATTATTCATGGGGGTCGGTGTCAAAAAATGTTGAGTGTTGTTCGGTTTTTGATTATTTTATGTCACTCGGGTGCAAATATGTTTCACGCAATAGATGTACTAAGAAAATATTGTGAAACCAAGTCATCACACAGCTAGCTAGGTATATTTTCAGTTGACCACTTAGTAGCTAAGTAAGCGAGTCACTGGTCTGACTAGGACCACGAGCTTACGTCATGCAAAATCTAAGTTACGTATTATTACACTGGAGGGTACTCACAAAAAGATCCCTCTCTCTATGACGAGGCAACCGGTGCCCTTTTGCAGGTGATTTATCCCAAGGAATTATGATCATCTCCTACATTGTTCTAATAGTGGACTTGGATTACCGGGAAACTTTTGAGTCGTCGCCTACCAATTCATCCGCAATAACCTATATTCTAACCGACTATTGTGATAGTCGGTTTTAGATCCCACATACCGGTTCAGTCTGGTTTCAAAACATTTTTGTTAAAAGGATAGACAGTAGATGTGATTTGTTTGACATATTTAGATAGATGGAACGGACGAGACAAATGAAAAAAGTGGAAACAAAATAACAAATAATACATATTTGCTGGGCCTAATGGCGGAATGGGCTATCTTTCATGACCCATTCATTATTAATTATTCCATTAAATAGAAAAAGACCTATGCGTTGACAAATCCTTCTTCTTCTTTTTTAACGGCATTGACGAATTTTCGTGGGCTACTGGGCCTAAAATGAAAAGAAAATAACACGTCATAATCATATAGTTTTTGTGTTTCTATTTTGTTTTTTAAATAGTAAAATCTTATACAACATAGAAAATAAAAATTAAAAGTAAAATTTAATAATAAGCAAAAGGGAGTGTGTAGGTTCCTTATAGAAGCAAAAAGTAAGTGTTAGCTTTGCGTGACAAGTTAGCTATTACTAATTCTATTCCATTTGCATTCCACCCCCAATCTTACATATTTCTTCAGGCTTCATATTTTGTTTATTTAATCAAAATATAAAATAGTTTCATATTTTATTTTAAACTACTTATTTATATTGAATTTTTAAACTTTTTATAACGTTATTCGGTTTTTAAACTAGTGCGATTAGCAGAACTAATGATAACATTTTTAATACCACTCTAAGTTCACATAGTTTATAAAGATGGTATGTGAAGAAATAAGTCTTAAGGGTAGAATGTGTCAAAAACAATGCAACTAAAGTCTACACACATGTCAAAAACAACCTATGATGACCGGCTTTGGACTTTTATGAACCTTTTAGGAAACCTACACTTGTGGCATTTGTATTTAGTTATTATCACTTTAGCCCCTTTCAATTTATCTAAAACATCCATTCACATGTAAACTACATTATGTAAGTGTTTATATCGCGTTAGAATCGATCAAATACTCCAAACCGAAGAAAATTTTTCGGTTTATATGCTTGTTATTTACACAGCTTGAAAAACCAAGTTTAACAGTTGCGCAGTTATTTTCAAAGTTTGAAGACTGGAACTCAGTGTTTAACTTTTTTTAATTTTCATTTAAGAAATATGTAATTATACAAACTAACAATATTGAGTAAGCCAAACCAGACCAAACCGTTTTGGCTGGTATGGTTGCACAACCCACCCGACTAGTTTGGTCTTCATTTTCAAAACCGTAGATAACTTTCAACCCATAATTTTCATTAAAGCTTGTCAAGGCGAACCCATGGACACCCCTAGCGATATGCACTTTTTGTTTCCACTTATAATTTCACCATTTGTGTTTATGTTAGAGAACCAAGTTTTTCTTGTAGTGAAAAAAATCAAAAGCATAAGGGCTAAAACTGAAATTGACCAAACACATTTAGTTTACTATAAATACAAAGCAAGAGGTAACCATCTACCTTGTTATCCTTTGTAACACCATAATCATAACCATCCATGAAGCTTCATGCCATTAATGAAAGCAAAACTCAAATCTTAACAAGAAGATCAACCACATATTCAAAAATATTAGCCCATCTTATAGCCCTAACACTCATCATCACCATTCTCCCTATCTACTACCCTTACATACGTTACATTCTTGAAAACACAACTTCAATAACTTCACCTTCCGATCGCGTACATGTTCAAACTGCCACAACTCTCTCCCGCCACCACCCTCTCTACCAACCCACCACCCTTGAAAAGGAGAATGATCAAAAGGTGGTGATGCATGAAGGGAGGGGGCGGCGGGAGGGGGTGTTGAGGCGGTCGGGTGGTGGTGGTAACAAGTCTTGTGACTTGTTTTCCGGGGAATGGGTGGAGAATCCGGAAGGGAGTTATTACACAAATGAGACATGTTGGGCTATACAAGAGCATCAAAATTGTTTGAAGTTCGGGCGGCCGGATCGAGGTTTCTTGAAATGGAGATGGAAGCCTTATGGTTGTGAATTGCCTGTGTTTGATCCTGTGGAGTTTTTGGAGATGGTGAGGGGGAAGTCTCTGGCATTTGTAGGTGATTCTGTAGCAAGAAATCATATGCAATCTCTTCTTTGCCTCTTATCAAGGGTATGTTCGTCTTTTCACTACTTCTATATGTTTATATGCGTATGTACATTTAATGTGAGAAATCATCATCATACTCAATAAATCCCACTAATAACAAATCTAAAGTAAGGTCTGAGGAGGGTAAGATGTAGACAGCCTTACCTCTACCCCGTAGGAATAGAGAGGCCGCTTCCAGTGACCCCAGCTCGAATTTAATGTGAGAAATGAAAATAGAAATAGAGTTTGAGAATTCAAGATGTTACTGACCTTACTTTTGGAAAAGAATTTATATTAGGTGCTTCTTGTGTATCTACTTTTTTGGATTATATCTAAGGTTAGTAAGGGGTCGGCTAAACGTTAGAATTATGATTTTTATAGCAACATAGGCGTTTATGGTCCGGTTTGATGGTTTTTAGGTAAAACTGGTACTGACGCTTTTTATCATTAACCGAAATTAAACCGATGAAATTGGAACTGAACCGAACAAAACTCTTGCTAACTATTTGACTTTGACTTGATTTCATGGTTTTAGATTTATTGAGTCTTTATAATTAAAAGCAGTGATAATGTTCTAATAGTTATGGGGTGTGAATTTCTGACACGACCCGAAAACCCGACACGAACCTAACACGAAATTCGCGGGTTTAGGTTTAGTCTAAACGGGTTCGGGTCAGTTTCAGGTTGAACCCGCGACCCGTTTAGGTTAATGGGTCAGGTTCGGGTCAACCTGGTCGGGTTGGCGGGTTGACCCGTATGACACAGTTATAGTATATTATATTTTTTACAATATATTTTATGTCATAAATCAAATGGGGTGTGTATTGTATGCCATGATTATAACTTAAAACGAGAAATTAACATAGATTTTATAATTTAAATATGATATTATTATATACATTTGCGTTTTTTAAGTAAATTTTAATTTTAATATATTAATTTCAGAAAAAAATAAAAAATTTGGGTTGAACGGGTCGTGTTCGGCAGGGCTGACCCTGAGAATTCGGGTGCCCTGTCCGAGCCCAGAAAAATGTGCCCCTCAGGTGCTAACGAAATATATAAATATACAACGTAAACTGATTTTTCAGAACAACGATTAAAGTTATAGCAATAAACAATGCAATTGCCAAAAATGACAAAATTATAGTATTTGAATGAGTAAATAACATATCGTAATAAACTAATAGCCAACCAATGATTCCTGAAGCTCTTCTACAATCGACCCGGCTTGTTTTCGAACTAAATTTACGTTAAAACGTATTTTAGATAAATAACTAATAAGTACTCAAATAAGCTGATAAGGTATGTAAAGCTAAATTTATAATGTTAGAGTTTCATGTGTAGTTGATGAGTTCCATATACCTCTGTTTTCAAGTCTCTCACGAAAAAAAAAAAAAAAAACAGATTAACAAAATAGGGAAGAGTTAAAAAATAAAAGGATGCTTGTATTGGGTATCGAACTAGATACCTTGAATCCACAAACAAACAAATACAACCACTCGGCTACAAATTTTAGATGGTTGTCATTTTTATATTTAATAATATATAATATACATAACATATATATCGGACTTTTTTAAAAAAATGTGCCCCGAAAAACACGGGCCCTGGCCGGTGGTTCTCCCCGCACACCCCTAGGGCCGGCTATGGTGTTCGGGTCAACCCACGAAACTTCGGGTCGTGTTCGGGTTCTTATGTATGATACAATTTTCGGGTTCGGGTTTGTGTAAAATTTTCGGGTTCGGGTCGGGTTGAACCCGCGAACACGACCCATTTAGAGTTAATGAAACATATTTTCTTAAAGAGTTAATGAACAGATTTATACTTATAATGGCCGGTAGAGATACATTTTAAAGTGTCATATTTATCTACAAATTATTTTTACCATCTCATAATTTATACATCAATATTGATCAGGTTGCATATCCAAATGATGTTTCAAACTCAAGTGACCTGAATTTCAAGCGATATGAGTACCCAGAATACAACTTCACCATTTCAATCTTTTGGTCACCTTACTTAGTGAACACCGGAAGAACCGATCGGCAAGATATAACACAACCGTTCAAACTCTACCTCGATGAATTCGACGAATCTTGGACGTCCCAAATAGAAAATTTCAACTATGTCATCATCTCAGCGGGCCAATGGTTTTTCCGACCTACAATATTCTACTCAGACCGCCATGTAATTGGTTGTCTCTATTGCCCGGAAACCAGCATCCGCCACCGCTCCTCCACCTTCAGCTATAGGAGGGCGTGGCGGACTGCTTTCCGGGCAATTAATAGTTTAAAGAACTTCAAAGGTATTGTTTTCTTGAGATCTTTTGTACCTTCACATTTTGAAGGTGGGCCATGGGATAAAGGTGGGGATTGTGTAAGAACAAAGCCTTTCAAGAGTAATGAGAGTGTGATGGAAGATTATAATTTAGAAATGTACAAGACTCAATTGCAAGAGTACAAGTATGGGGAGCGTGAAGGGAGGAGAAAGGGGGTTAAAATTACTCTTATGGACATGACCCAAATTATGCAATTGAGACCGGATGGTCACCCTAGCAAATATGGTCATTTGCCATTGCAAAATGTGACCATGGCTAATGACTGTGTCCATTGGTGCTTGCCTGGTCCCATTGACTCTTGGAATGATTTCTTGATGGAGTTGATGATCAAAGAAGCGTGTCGTAGATAGTCTCGTATGTATCGAGAGTTGTACAATATGCATATACACTTATAAACTAGAACATCATATTGATTAGTTCTACATGTAAGTAATGGAAAACAAATATATTTGTGTACCTAGTAAGCCAGCAACCGCAACACACAGGTAAATAGACGACATAATTGTTAGATTGGTCGAGTTCCCGTTTAGGATGTACAGTTAATGATGGAATTAAGCAGTGGCGAAGCTTGAAATTTTTTACGGGGGGTTCGAAAACATATATACCCAAAAATTTCTATAGAACCGGGGGGTCGAAAACATATATACCAAAAAATTTCTATACGAAAACTACATATATAACACTACTGGCCGAAAAGTTCGGGGGGTCGGGCGCCCCTACCGGCCCCTTCAAAGCATCGCCCCTGGAGTTAAGAGTTCTTATTGATGAACTCGTGAATGGAGAGAAAGGGGAACAAAATTGATGTGTGATGTCAGGAAATATGGAACCTTTAATCTCTTTATTTATCATCTTATATATACTCAAGGGGAAACCCTTTATTAGTTAATAAGATTAATACGATCCATCAACAATTACAAAGTAATATATAATAAGATATAATTTAATATTTTGATCCATTATTATATACATTACTAGGTTATAACCCCGTGTATTACACGGGTTAAATAAATGAATTTTATATACCAAATAATAAAACATTATCTTTTTAAAAGCCTCCTTTATTGCACGGGTTGAAGAAATGTAATTTTATATATTAAATAATAAAATAAGTTATATCTATAAGAACCATATGTATTGTACGGGTTGAATAAATGTAATATTATATACCAAATAATAAAAAAATTTATATCTTTAAAACCATTGTATTACACGGGTTGAATAAATGTAATATTGTTTACCAAATAATAAAAAAAGTTATATTTTTAAAAACCCCCGTGTATTACATAGGTTGAATAAATATGATTTTATATACCAAATAATAAAAATATATATTTAAAAAAAACTAACGGATTTTTTTATTTAAAGTAGGATAAGATTGAATATTAATCTGAATTACCGGATTTTTTTATATTTAAAGTAGGATAAGATTGAATATTAATCTTTATTTATTTAGTTAATATAAGATTGAAAAATCATATGATTGAATAGGTGGGAGGTTGTATGATGATAAATTGGTTAACCGTACTGAATGATAAAGATAATAGTGATTGTTGAACAAATTAATTAATCGAATTTAACATAAACATTTGTGATGTTAGGTGGGTTTTTTTTTTAATTATTTGAAAGTTAATATCAACTTTGAAATTTGTATGAATTTTTATTAGATTTGATTAAAAAACACATATAAACTTATTCTCATTATCTTTGATTTATGTAGATCCAAAATGAGAAAAATTAGGAATTAACTCAATAAACATACTATTGAAATGGATAAAAACCCGTATACATAAAAACATGTGATAATATCGATATGTAAATTTAATTTAATACCCTTTATCAATAAAATTAAGAATTTATCGATAACATTTTAAAAAGCTTGCAATAATAAGAATTTGAATTAATTTAGATTAAATATTATTATTATTATTATTAATAATTTTAATCAACTAAATGAGAGAATGACAAGTGTCCCAAAATATGTTTCTTTTATTATATAGTATAGATATAGATTATAATGGCTACATAATTAAATATAACAAATATATTTAATCTTAAGCATCAAATTACTTCCTGACGACTTATAGAGTTTTTTAGTTTAGTTTTTGATTTGTTTTGTTAGTAAAGTATAATAATCTGATTCAACTAGCCCATTGGGCTCAACAAAGCTTTCAGTTTCAGGCTGCCTCACATGTATTACTAAATGGATTGGGTTTTAGTCTGGGCTGTGGTCTATGGGTTCCTCCCTATATCGACTTGGGTCTTTTATTCTTTGCAAGTTGCAACTACTGTTTGTAGAAAAAGTAAATATCTAACTAGTATTAACCTCCCATCAACCGTGACAAATAGCACGAATGCCACAACACCGCCAACGACCATCAACATTGAAGTTACGATGTGTTAATACAAAGAAATTAGACCGGAACGTAAAAAATAAAAAATAATAACTAAGTCGATCCAGGACTCGCGTGTTGAGATGAATCTATCAAACAAGAAAAAAATAATCGACATAAAAACGTTGAACCACACACGCAAGTTGCATCATATTAACACCCTTATTTTATTTATACAATTTCAGCTAAATTGATACGGAAAATATACAAAATGGTAAAATTCGCTAACTTTAATAAATTAATATAATACAAATACTTCTAATATCTAAATCTTTTCCCCAATAAGTATTTGTATTAGGACTTCTCAGGTAAGTGAATATCAGTGTTGTATAATATAAAAGGCCTAAAAGTATCATTAGAAATGAAATTAAGATATGTGATTTGTTTTATTAAATATGATAAAAATAATTTTTAATAGATGTTTTTATGATTAATTTGAGTTTAAAACATTGACATGGTTTGTTATTTTTGAGTGCTTCATGGTTTCTTGAGTCTTGACTTATTTTAATTTATGGGTCTCCAGAAATCACGCCCATGATTGATTTATTCAGTCAACCATAGAGGCCAACCTAGGCGAAATATATTCATACATGACATAAAAAATGTGACAAGGAAAACTTTCCTTGTATTTATAAAGTCTTTGTTCCTCATATTTATCGATCAAAGTAAAATTATTTTAAAATAATGTAAAAAAACTTTTCTTGTGAATAAAATATTCCTTTTCTTGTGATTGATTTATGCAGTAATTAATTTTATAACTTACAAGATGATCGTCCCTTAAAAGATATGTGATAAATCCAAAATATCAAATAAACAATTATTTTATTACACTGTGATGATGCAAATCATCTATATGAAAAGTATAATATGTTGGAGTGGGTATAAATATGATTAATTACCTTTACAATCTTATTACGTTTTAGGTAGAACTAACCTTATATAGTTATATTTTCTACAATATATTTATTTTTCCTACACAATTTATTCTAACGTCACTAGATAATGGAAAATCATTACATCTTTGACCGAAACAAATTTACAAGTATTCTTTTTTCGATATAACAATTAACAAATGCAATATCATCGTCTAATTTCATCTATTTAATCAAGGTGATAAGAATTAATCAATTTCCGTTCGGGAAGATTTCACAGAAGATGATACAAGTCAATTTTCTCTGAAATACTTTTTATTAATGAAGATTCAAAGTCAACTTTCTTTTGATAAATCTCTCTATGTTAGTTTGTTACCTAACATAATTCAATACATTTTCAATCAACTAACAAGTGTCAAACAACTTCAAATCACCTAACATTAAATATGGAGTAAACTTCCGTTTTGCTCCCTGTGGTTTGGTGGTTTTAACGCTTTTGCCCCAAACCTTTAAAAGTGGACATTTTACTCCCTGATCTATGTAACCTATCTCTATTTCACTCCCCGCCTCTAACGCCATCCAAAATATTTGTTAAAAATAAGGGCAATTTGGTAATTTTACATATAATGATAAATGGTGTTTTAGTAACTTTATAAAAATAATTCAATTGTTTATAATTATAATCATTAAAAAAACATTCTTTAACTTCATCACTCCCACGCTCACTTGTATCTCTATCTTTCTCCCTTTTTGTAACAACCACCAGTCATCACCAGAAACACCACTACCACCACCTCACCACCACTATCAAACACAATCACCTCACCTGAAAAACGAACCCCTTCGCAACCCCAAATCCCAAAACCCCAAGTCCGACTGCAACCACAACCCCAAATCCAACCGTCACCACCGCAACTCCAATCCAGCCGTCATCACCTACCTTTGATTGGGTTTATTCAAGATGGGTTTGGATCCGGGTCGGGTATCTTGCACCGCCGCTACAGGCTTCTTCATTCTCACACTTAACCCATCCGTGAAACTAGCACATACTCCACCGTCTTTTGCTACCATCACCACTTTACACCACCAGCTCTGGCCGCTACCACCGTCTGCCGCCGAACGTCACCACCACCACCACCACCACAAAACTTAGCAAAGCAAAGGGATACCACCACCACTATCCCCGCAACACCTGTAAATCAAACCTCCTCCTTAAAATCGAACCACCTGCAATCAAACCACCACCTGCAAATCGCGTGGTGACGATGGGGGTTTAGTATTTGAAGAAAAAAGGGCGGCGACTAGGATTTATGTTTTGAGCTCAGATCTGAATGGTCTGACGAGAACGGCTAGGGTTTAGGGATGAGTGGTGGTGGCAAGATGAATCAGATCTACTTAAAGGGTTTCTAATATCGGGCGGTGACAGTGGTGGTAGGCTGATTGTGCCTAATTTTTTGTGGTGCTTGACTGATTATGGTGGTGGTTGCTGATGCCGGTTGGTGGTTGCTGATGTCAGTTGATTATGGTGTTGCCTGGTGGTCCGTAGGTGATGGTGGCAGATGGTGGCTGTTGGTGGTGAGGTTGTTGATGGTAAGGCTGGTGGTGGTGAATGTCTGGTTATGGAGCATGTAGAGAGAAGAAAGAATGTGTGTTTGATTGTTTGTGTTATACAAGTATTATTATATATTATAATAAAATAACTCTTTAGGTTGGATGGGAAAAAGACAGAATTGCCCCTCATGTGAGGGGCACGTGACAATGTTTTAACGTTGGAAATGGATGGCGTTAGGGGCGTGGAGTGAAATAGAGATATGTTACATAGATCAGGGAGTAAAATATCAATTTTTAAAGGTTTGGTGCAAAAGCGTTAAAACCATCAAACCACAGGGAGCAAAACGGAAGTTTACTCTTAAATATATGGAGGTTTTATACCAAAAGAAGTAACCAAAAACATTTTGAAAATATTGAAAGTTAAACACAATATTGACTTATATAGTCACCATAGACCCATGGTTAGGGCACGATAAGGCTACAGTGCCTAGATAATGTATTTTCCATTGTATGGGTATCCTTGGACAGTTGAGAACCAATACTAGCACCGTCGATTACAACACTTCTATTGACATGTGTAACATATGAATTTTCTTCATTTTATTTTGGCTCGATTATTTACATTCAACATATTTTGCACATCTAACAACATTTGCACGATCAAACCGTGCATCTACCTTGCTAGCACAACCCCTAAACTTAAACAACCTTGATGTGCTCATTGTAATCACTATTTATCTTTTCCTATTAACTAAACTAGAATTACCACCCGCCGCAATGCGACGGGTGATTAGTCAGTTATAAAAATTAAAAAGTTAAATTGCAAAAGATGAAAACTTTTGAATTAGAAGTGAAAAATCAAACTAATCAAAGGGGTTATAATACCAATGATTGAAACTTTAGACTTAAATTGCCAAATATTAAAACTTTAGAGTTAAAAAGGAAATCAATTTCAAATTATGAAAAAAAAGAGATAAATAGATTTAGTTATATTGATATGTATTATTATTATAATTATTTTTATTATTATTATTATTATTAAATAGAAGAGATAAATAAAAAAAATAAGATGAGAAATTACGAGAGAACGACAAGTGTCCAAAAAGGATTTTTGTTTATTAGTATATGATATTATTATTATTATTATTATTATTAAATAGAAGAGATAAATAAAAAAAATAAGATGAGAAATTACGAGAGAACGACAAGTGTCCAAAAAGGATTTTTGTTTATTAGTATAGGAAGAGGAAGATATTATTATTATTATTATTAGGAAGATTATTATTATTATTATTAAATAGAAGAGATAAATAAAAAAAAATAAGATGAGAAATTACGAGAGAACGACAAGTGTCCAAAAAGGATTTTTGTTTATTAGTACAGGAAGATTACAAATATCGTCTTTTATGTTTATATCGAAATGCAAATTATGTTTTTTACCTTCAATAATTACAGAAAGCTTACTTTATGTTTACAAATTCTAACACGTTAACTCCTTTACCCAAAACTCAGTTTATTTTTAGAGTTAAATCTAGTCACATCACATTACAAATTCTAACACGTCAACTCCTTTACTACTAATTCAGAAACCGGCGAGTTTGACGGAGCCTCGGTCCCGATACGACGTGTTCGGTTCGTTATTATTACTAAGAAAGGAGTAGAAGATAGATACGACACCGAACAATCACTTATAATCTGGTCTCTATTGAAATCTTGACAATTACAGCACCATGAGACCAGTTGGACAACATGTCCCCTCTGGGAACCAAAAGCTTGTCCAAATGGGAACCCTAAGTCCCTATTTATAGACAACTACCTACACCCATCCGGATGACACTATGCCCATCCGTCTGGATTGTCATCCGTCCGGATGGTCATCCGTCCGGATGGGCTTTGACAATTACAATACCGTGTCCAACTTTCTCCTATTCTATGCAATATTCAACACACACTCTATCTAACTATTCGCACAGTGGCAGACGTACGAAATATGCACCAACAGATTCCCCCTCGGCTGTTACTGTCGAATCGTCTCTAACACTTTGAGAACCTTGAGCCGTGTTTGAATATTCTGCAATCTTCAACTTTTCTGCAACTTCAATCAGGCATCTTGAAATCTGACAATAGATTCCCCCTCGATTGATGATTCGGGTTTGCTTTTGACAGTATAGAGCACTAATTCCCCCTGAAATGAATCTTCAGGTCTTTTTGCACAGTTCACGACTCTCCTCTGATTTGCTAAACTGCAACCTTCACGAACAATCACCAATTTGAAACTAGTCAATGCAACATCCTCTGTTTCAGCTTTGACCGCATCCGAGCTCAGTTTTGATATGACAATTTAGCACCACGATCTCGCATTCCGCCTGCTCGATCTAAGAATGTACAAAAACTCAACCGGCAATTGATAGAAACTTCAAATACCCCACTGATTAACTTCAAATCTGTGATTCCCCCTGAAGATCTGATATCCCGTTTACCGTTATCAACGTTAACGCACCGTAAGAATGTCAGATCCGTGTAAACGGTATTCTCCACAATCAGCAAATCTTCATCGGAAAACAAATTATCTTGGTAATGTAATCCAATCTCCGAAGCATTCGTCCACAATCAGATTCATCTCCTCGGATAATCTAGATCTCAGAAGCTATAATCTACGATCACTCTCAGATCTCTGATGCTTTCATCTACGATCAGATATCAACACCTCGGATCATCTTGATCTTGGAAGCCTTCACCCACGATCAGATTCACATTCCCCCTGACAATCTGAAGTCGAAACTACCCGAATACTGTTGCAGTGTCACGAATTTCAAAAATGCTGGAACATCTAAAAAATTTTATTCCCCCTCATTTTTGCAAATTCTGACGTCTCTATTACTGAATTCTCCCTCAAACTGAGCAATTCAGTCCTCTTTTATCTGTGAAAAACTCGACTATGCCGAAAATATGACAATTTTCCTCAAAACGTCAGTTTTTCATCATTGCGGATTTTACGTTTTGGCCCATAAATAGTCAGATAACCTGAATGATAAACATTCTGCACCAGTATCATGACTACCCCACTAATTTCCACAATCCGTGATCGCATTATCAAATCTGTTCACTGAAGCCCCAGACGGTGTCCCCGAACAACCCAGCTTGGTCGTTAAAAACACGAAAAAAAATTCAATCACCAAATTTTTTCTGGAGACTCTACTCGTCGTTGCGATCAAAAATTCCTTTTTTAGGCATTTGATCATCTGTTCGAATAGCATGTTGTCGGATGGTCATCCGATCAGATGGGTCTTCTTATCCGGATGGTCATTCGAGCGAATGGCAAAAGGGACAAACTTGTGTTTGTGGATCGGATGGTCATTCGATCGAATGATCGTTCGAGTGAAAACCAACTGATTATTCAAACACAAGATAATGACATCGGTCGGATGGTCATCCGATCTGATATGTTCTAACAGCTCAGGAACACTCCAAATCACGTTTTTTCGATCCAGAATCTTTATTTGTGTGAATTTCATGATGAAACTTCACAGGATTGTGCGCGAATCAATTCCGATCAGATTGTTGTCTTCAATTCCAAAATCCATCTGTGAATTGACCTTTGTTTTGATGATTTTCTCTGTTTTAACGTCAAAACTCCCGTTTAACCCAAAATCGATGAGCTTTGGGTGATTTAACCGACTGTTAGATCGATTAAATCGGTACCGTAACTCTGATACCACTGCTAATCCAGGAACCGGCGAGTTTGACGGAGCCTCGGTCCCGATACGACGTGTTCGGTTCGTTATTTTTACTAAGAAAGGAGTAGAAGATAGATACGACACCGACCAGTCACTTATAATCTAGTCTCTATTGAAATCTTGACAATTACAGCACCATGAGACCAGTTGGACAGTATGTCCCCTCTGGGAACCAAAAGCTTGTCCAAATGGGAACCCTAAGTCCCTATTTATAGACAACTACCTACACCCATCCGGATGACACTTTGTCCATCCGTCCGGATGGACTTTGACAATTACAATACCGTGTCCAACTTTCTCCTATTCTATACAGTATTCAACACACGCTCTATCTGACTATTCGCACAGTGGCAGACGTACGAAATATGCACCAACATTTACCCAAAACTCAGTTTATTTTTAGAGTTAAATCTAGTCACATCACATCACATGGCTCCCATGTGAGGGCATTATTGTCTTTTTCCTTCCCCTTTTGATTTCCCTTTATTAAAGCCCCATCTTCCTCACCATCATCATATGCCACCACTATCCAATGACACCACCATATGTCGTCACCACCACCACCACAACCATATGCCGCCAACACCACCACTATGACCACTCAAGTCCGGCCAAAGCCCACCACCTGCCCTAATCCATTAAAAAATCACCTATCTTCCCTAACACAAAAATAATTGTGGTGCATTTTATCAAGAATTAAAAAAAAATACTTTTGCTATAAAAATCTACTAGTTCTTGGTGGGTAAAATGTGGGTTCCAACAATAAAAATTGAGTCTTTTTTAGCTCATTTCTTCAACAAAACTGAATTGTTATCATATCGATTTAAACAACTGGGTTGCCCAAATATCATTCAAAGAATTGTTGTCTGATCCATAACATAACTTTTATCAAATCCATAAAAGTGAATGAAATCTAAAAATATGTTACTTGAGAGAGGGATTTGATAGATTGAGAGAGCGAAATCTAAAAATTGTTATTATATTAATACGAGTGTCGCTGCCGGCGAGGGTGAAGATGCTATGTGACAGCCTATCTTCTTTGTTTTATTTCGCCGCTGGCGGCGATGGTGAAGATGCAGATGCAGATCCGGAAACTAGGCTTGATTCATCCCAACGAACCCTCAATCACTTGAACCGAGAGAATATATGCCATTATCTTCTTCGTTTAACCTTGTCGGAACCCTAATTTGATCGAATTCGTCGTGACTCTGAACCCTAACTCTATGCCCCTGGTAATACGTCAGGTGGAAAAATAATTTTTAGGGGTTTTAGGTTGTGTGGGGTGGATGGTGTGGTGGCAGGTTGTGGTGGTGGTAGGTAGGTGGTGGCTGATGGTGAAGGTTGAAAGAGATGGCTTGTTCCAGGTTGAAAGAGATGACAGGTTGTGGTGTTGTATGTGTTTTAGATATTCATTAAGCTTTTAATTATATTAGTTTTTATGTTTATTTATTTGAGTAAATAACTTAAAATGACAAAAATACCCTCATGTGGGGTCTATTTGGTCAAAACCATGAAAATTAACAAGGTAAAGGACATACTTTGCAATCTGGTGTAAACATTTAGAACAGGTTTTGTAATTTACTCTTTCCTATTTATTTGTTGTGTTGATGTCTAGCTCGGTTTATTTCGTTTGACGTGTTTAGATATTGAATTAGAACATATGTATATTTATATCATATGTTATCACAAGATATACGCTGTATTAACAATATATGTCGTGCAACACTATCAATATTCTCTTTTTTCATTGATAACAACTATAACTAACATGTCAGATAACTACTAAAGATAATTATAGCATGTTAATACGTTACATATCTACATTCTTCTTCTCATAGGTCATTAATTATGGTTCTACCTAACATATACACACGATTGATATTTCTATGAAGAGCAAGTGCATGACATGCCATTAGAAACATACTACACAACAAATACAACTAAAATCTCCATGTAATAAATGAGTTTATCTCCGTGAGGCTAAGGTCATCTTACATAATAAAAAGGGATATTCGGGAAAATTACAAAACTAGCCAATGACCGTATCCTCTATCAAAACTAGCCACCTCAAGCAGTATTGGAGCGACGCTTCAAGCACCTGAAGCGTCTGGAAGGACTTTGCAGAAGTTGAAGCGTCTCTGACAAGTTGAAGCGTCTCCGGCGAGTTGCAAACGTTTTTGGCAAGGATTGCAGACTTCTTTAATCGCTTCAGTTTGGAGGCGAGTTGTAGACGTCTCCATTTATGGTGAGTTTCATGCATCCTCAAGTTGCAGAAGCATTTTGTTAACCCACTAAACGGTGAAGGAACATATAACAGAGGTAGGGAGCCGGTGATTCCGGTGGTCGAAAACGAGACAGCGGTGCCGGAACGTGCTTCGACCGGCGACGGGGTGGGTGCGACTGTCCAGATTCGGAATGTTCAGATTCTGAATGCCCGACGTACTAAGTTGCAGACTAAATTCTTGAACGTTGTCTTGGTGATGCTTTGAATGTGTAGAATTCTGAATGAAAAAATAACAATGCTCAGCATTGAATATTGTAAATTCTTGGAAGATGAAAAATCGCAATCCTCAAAAGCATCTATCCTCAAGGTTCAGAATTTTATTCTGTGCTTGAGATGTCTGCATATAGACGCTTCGGGTTCTTGAGATGTCTGCGTATGGACACCTCAAATGGCTAGATTAGAAAAACAAGTTGGCCAATGGCATTTTCGTAATAATCCCTAATAAAAAATGGTGTTTATCTTATTTGTTTGTACTTTAATAATAAATTAATGTAATATGTGATGGGGTATCACACATCTCAACCAACCCTAACTAGTCAAGCAGGACCGAATAATGTTAGATAACTTGAAAAGACAGTGTCGGACTAACATGACACACCCTAATAAGATGACTGAACCACAAGGACACCATATTAATAAGAACTATAAACATAAGTCTGATGTAAGGTAAGTTCTAGGGATACATTGACCCAGAAGCCTAATGGTTACTTACTCAGTAGCAAATGCATTGACATAGATCAAAGATCTCAACAATTGTATATCCAAAGTGTTTCTATCGCATAAGTATGGACATAGTAAATGCATTGACATAGATCAAAGACCTCAACAATTGTATATCCATAGTGTTTCTATCTGACGTGCTTAGATAGTAACTAATAAATTGACATAGAACACAACCGAGATATAAGGATAAAAACACTAAATACTAACTACACACGTTCTAGGCAAGCGTACCTATCAGTATATAGTATAGCCTAGGTGAGTACCCAAGTATCAATCCATGGACACTAGATCTATCAACTTATCTCTTTTGTAATATTTAACCTAAGTAACTTTTAGTAATCAGGAAAATGCTAAATAACCTATTTGATTAAGTTTAGAAAACAGTGATAAAAAGATAATCGGTTAGGTTTAGAATCATCTTATTACTTTTGCCAAAACAGTTGATTATGGTTCTTATGAAAACTCGCCCTAAATGGCACTAGTAACGAGGGTTTGTAGTGTTATAAAGCTAGAGCCTCCTCGGGTTAGCCCCATGTCCCCAAACAACCAAGTTATAGACACACCCAATCATCTGGTTTCAAGTAACTAAGACACTTACTCATCCCTTGTGATTTAAGAGTCTCTTATATTGCTCTAGCAACCTAGATTAACGAACCTAGCGAATTACTATCTAGATTACACAATTTAAAGAAAAACCTTATCTAGTTCCAAACCCTTATAATCCGATTCTTCCCGTAGGTGACCCGTATGCATTACCAACATCCAATCAAGTTTATCCTTTGCCTACTGAGCATCCAGCCCTAGACTAACAATTGATATATAGCCTAAAGATAAATGAAACAAATCTAACATGCATAACCTCATAGAGAGACCTAAATCATCCACACTAACTCAATTGAACATCAATACTCAACATATAGATTACACTATCACAAGTTCATAAGCAAACCTTACTAAAACACACTTTCATAACAAAATCAACTATGTCAATGAAAAGTAACAAGAATCATCCTACCCTAACCGGCTATGGCGTGGTTAGCTACTCATAGTAACAAATAAAGCTATAAAATTCATTGAATACATGATAGATATCATAAGAAATGATAATACGAAGGGTGCTAACTCAGTAAGGAACAATCTCTTATCCTCATGTACGTTCTTCTTCCTTGACTCCTCTCCTGAATCTGCTATCTTGAATCCTTGAACTTCAACAGCCCTTTTTTGTTACTTCTTTCTTCTGGTTTCGTCTACTCCTTTAGGGTTTCTTGACATCTCATTCTATTTATACTGTCCATGTACGATTTGGGTGGTTTACGACCGTTAACCCTAACCCGGGTCATGGACCGTAAACAAGGGAAAGTTGTTATCACTTTAGGGTTTCCAAATAGTATGTCAGTGTACTGACTTGGGGCTCACGACTCGTATTTTTCTTCTAAGCTCATGGCCCATAAACAACATAATTGGGCCTACTTTCAACAATCTTTAATAATCTCCAGTTCTGGCCCGAAATCCTTCATTTCACTTAGGAACCTGAAAAATACTCAGAAATGAACATTTAATCCATTCTAGACTATATCTATTACAAACAACTATCAAAATGTGGGTTTTTATACTATAATAACATGTTGTCATTTAGACACATCACTATCTCACAAGAATGGCCATGCAAATAAACACACTAGCCATGGGATAATTTCTTGGACCTACGAATGAGGATGCTAGGCTTTGAGCTTTATCCCAAATATGTGGCACCTCCCTCAACATACAAGACATTTATGAGAATGACAAATAACCTGGACTATATAAAGTCTTATATATTGAGAGAAAGGTATGCATTCTTTCACTTAACTAGCTCGTTTGATACTATTCAATTTGGCCATCCAAACTTAGAAGCCGGACGTCAATAACACGAATAATATTAATTTAGAAAACTTCCATAAATAATAATTAAAAATCTACACAAACTTAAGAAAAACTACATAATATTGATTTAAAAACTACATAAAGACCACATAATATTAAACGTAACTAAAGATGTTCAACTAAATCAAACGTGCAATACGAATACATTGAGCGCTCGTCTTCTCCTTGGTCATCATTTCTCAAATGCTCATCGCCAAATTCATTGGCTTTCTCATCCTATGGATGTGAAAATTATTCCTCTCCAAGGCCAGTTCATTACTCACCCTCTAAATTGAGAACCATGACCATCCTAATACATTGAGCACTCGTCTTCCCATTAGTCAAAGCTCCTCAAATGATCATCATCACATTCATTGGAGTTCTCGTCCTCTGGAGGTGGTATGTATCCCTCTCTAGGGCCAGTTACGTATCCATCCCCTAAATTGTGAACATGCTCTTCCTTATTTCCTAGTTTGCTAAACACATGGTCAAATGCCCAGCTCCATTCTTCGTTCATCCATTCGCCGTCACCAACTCTTAGTTGGCTAAACTCCTGAGTTTGAGGGTATGTAACTGGACGAGGAGGGTTTGCGTTGAATGGTGAGGGTTTGGAGTTGGTCGGGGATGATTTACAGTTGTATGGGGGTGGGTTTGCAGTTTGACGTGAAAATTAGGGTTCACCTGGGTATGGTAATCCTCCACCGAGAGATGAGAGAAAACGGGATCAGAGTGAAAATTTGAAGTTAAGAGGTTAAAATGAGAGGTGCAACATGTTGTGGATTGATAGTCGGTGTAGTACAGCTGTTAGAATATGATTGTTGAAATATTTAAAATTAATGTTTAAATTTTTATTGGTTTATTAAAAATAATATTCAAAACTTATTTTATTATTTAGTTACAAGCGAAATGTAAGACCCTTAGTCCCCTATTAATATTTCATATAAATATATATATATATATATATATATATCACATTTAAAATGCCGTTATTTCTAAAACAATGATAAACCGACATTTACATAGAGTTCAAAACCTTCAAAATGAAGTTTACAAAGATTTAGAACATCTTGTTTACTAGCACATACTTAACTTGCAAAACATTTGTATCATATTTACAAACATTTGATAAAACTACACCAAAATATTTAGTGACAAAAGTTATGATTTGCATTTGCAGAAGCTTCTTTTGTGCGCGTGTTCGGTTATTTAACAATGCTTGATCTTCATCCTCAAGTTCGTTTCAGTCACCAATGACCAAAAATCATCAAAACATTAGTTATCGGAGCTTATAATGTGGTTTAACAAGTTTTAAAGTCAAAACATAACAAACAACACATTTTTCCAGCTCTGAGGGTTTATCGCGTGCCGCGACCGAGAACACAAAAGTTCTCGCGGCCCGCGAGGGCTGTCGCGTGTCGCGAAAGTTGACTTAGTCGCTGTCGCATGGCGCGAAGGTCATGTTTTTCCAACAAAATTGTTATCAAACCTGCATTTTGCCAGCTAAACTTAACTTTACGAAAACAGTCATAACTTCATCATTATTGATCTGAATTAGGTCACGTTTCTTCCTACGTGATCGTAATTCGATCATCTATACTATGGAATCAAAATACAACATTTACAAGAACAATTTTTTTTAATTTTAAGCCCTCGGCTTATAATAATTTCCAAGTTATTTTGACCCATTTGTGTTTTATATACAATAACTTGGTTTTTAACCTCCAAACTTCTATGGGATTTATTCATATAAACACATTAAAATGACGGGACGTTATACATACAATTTATGCGCTCTTATTTATATATGTATGTTTATTCGACCCGTTCGACCTTAATTACTTAAATGAATTTAACACGAATCCTTTAAATTGAATTCGTCATCTTTAAGTCATACTCAATCCTGATTTTATGACTTAAATTCATCGTTAACCGATTCTTAGCTAACGACTATAATGCGTAGTGTTCAAGAATCCGGGCATTATTTGAAGTCTTTTATCGTTCGACCTTCCCGGTGCGCATCAAGACAACAATTTGACCCGTTTAACTTTCCTAGCGACATCCATCACCTTATTTCACCAAAGTTCACTACATTGGCTGTTTTGACCTGTTTGACTTTCCTAGCGACATCCATCACCTTATTTAACCAAAGTTCATTACTTTGGCTGTTTTGACCCGTTTGGTTTCGTTGGCGAATTCTATCGCTTTCACACAACCAAACATGTATAATTCGGATCACTTTGACCCGTTAAAACCTTATAGTGGAATCCACCAGTTCTACGTTTTTACTTATCACTATACACTAGTTATTTCGACCGGTTAATACATACGGAATCCTCCGTTTCAGTAATAACCAAAATTCATAACGATTTAATCATTATTCAAGTAACTAAACATAAGATACTAACGAAATTTTATGAAGCGTATAGCCGCGTACCTTTAAAGCTTTCCTTTCAACCGATTATCCGTTCCTTCTTGATTACTAGACCATCCATCCAAATTGCCTATAAAATCCAATTCAGACATATCGCTTAGAATTCATATTTCTATATTCAACACTCAATGCTTCTAACTAGTCAAATAAGTTATTCTTTCATATTTCTCACTTATTTCAAGTTCATTCAAGCATTTTATCAAACATCTTGTGTGTGAAATCATTACAATAACATTACCATGTTCATAAGTAACTAGTTAACCATATCAAAGCACCCTTTTCATATTCATATGACAAGAATACTCTGACCAACACTCGAACTTGCATCATAACAATCAAATAACATCAATTATCCTAATGATTCAAGTGTTTAGCACAAAACCCATATAACCCACATATGATAACTCATCAATTCAATAAGTTATGACATGAATTTATCAATTTCTTGTCTATGACTTGTTCTTAGACTTGTATTCATCCTAACTTAACCATAACATTAAACTTTCATTCAAGAATCTAAACTATGAAAATTCATGATGAATCAAAACATCACCAAAGATCAAAATTAAGCATACCTTGTGATATTCTAAGTATAATGATCACGAATTCAGCTTGGAATCGATTCCTAATCTATTTCTTCTTTGATTTTTGATAAAATTTGATGAATTTAGGGTTTTGAATAAGACCCTGTTTCTTGGCTCTGTGTTTGATTGACCAGGGATTCTCACACACAAAAGTGTGTGTTTTATTCCTTATCTTATTTAATAAAAACTCTTTCAAGACTTGTCACTTTTCGTCCCTCAAGATATTAGGATATGTAAAGTAATTAAAATCCCTGACTTCCCATCTTCTTATAAGTAAAATTTTAACTAGGTTAATTATTCCTAGTTTTAATTTTACTATTTTATTTCCAATATTAGTACTTATACATTCATACATGCATATATATATATATATATTAATATTTTAGGGGTGTTATACGAAATATAGAACATAAATAATCTAAAGGTAAATTATATATATATATATATATATATAGATATAGAAACGGGATCGGGAGAAAACGCCCAAAAGTGTGAGAACGGTGAGAACGCATCCTGGCCCAACACGTGTCACGCGACATAGAGAAGGGCGGATGGGCTTTTTTGTACTTTTATATTCTTTTTTTAAACGCGTGTCACATCACATTTCCATTTTTTGGCGTTTAACAAATACGCGGCGTTTTTATTGTTTTTAGATCAGGATCATAGTAAATATTTTGGCGTTTTAACTAAGTATGGCTTTGATTGTTGTGCCAAGTAGGATGCAGGCCTATAATGTAAAAAACATCAGTAATTTTCTTGATGTTTATTTTTTTCTATCAAGTGTTGTGCAATGTAGGATGCAGGTCTATAATGTGACATGCAATTATGACGTTTTGAAAAGATAAACAAATTCAATTTTCCATATAGTGGCTTTTAATATAATAAATGCTTGGCAATAATGTTACCGTCTCTTCATTTTACTCTTTTGCAATTATTGTTTCGTTCAATTTCATCTGTCAATTAGTGTTGTTTTTTCCAGTAATACTTTGTTTGGCATTTTTTGGCGTTTTATATAGCAACAACGTGCTTTGCTAGCATCCGTTCTCACAGTTTTCACACTATCATGCGTTTTGGTGTTTGTAGTTTTTGGCGTTTTATACTCAAGTTTTTTTTATTAGTAGAGAATTAGATAATAAACAACAGAGAATTAGATAACAAACAATAGAAAATGAAAAAAAATTAAAAATTCTAATCTAATTTCTCATCCAAATCTTCACTGTCATCAGCCTCTTCTACTTTAACCTATTTGGCGTTTTGAACCTGTTTTGAATACCTTATGTAGATCCTTATTTTCCTATATAACGTCCGTCTTTAGAAGATGCTTATTTTTTTGTGGCATCCTGTATTGTGGTTTGATATATACTTGTTTGGTGACATGTTAATGATCAACGCCTGCTCGAATGTATTGATTCCTTCATGCCATCCATATATCCATCAAGAACAAAGTGACATGATGACATATTAGTGTTATCAGTCTCTTTTTCAAGAATATTTGTCCATCTCATTCAGCAAAAGCTTATAGAGATACCCATCTCGGAGAAGAATCTATTCAGTGAAACTTCATTCAAAACAATACTCAATATAGAAGAAACGAGGTTCCCCATCTGTGGCTTTTTAACTATTTTTTGGCGTTTTAAAGTGAATGGTTTCTAGGAAACATGGCGTTGTTTTTGGTGTGTGATCAGTTGATTGTGCAGAGACGTCTCTCTTATAGGATGTTTTTGACGCGTAGATTAGGCGAGATTTTATTTATAATAAATGATATTAATAAAATAGCCGTCTTTTCAGTTACTGTGTGTATTTTTACTGTTTTTTCAGCTTTTTATGAGTTTTTAGGGTGATAGATGTTCCATCTTCCAAGTTTGGCGTTTTTTAATGGCTTTAAGTAGTTTTTGTCATTTTTTTTTCATTTTTAGATTTTAATAATACTTCTCCAAATTACTTTTATTATAGTTTGGGAGTTTTTGGCGTTTTACTGCATTATGGCGTTTAACAATCATCATGACTGTTTGGTGTTTTATTAATATAATGTATTTTTTTGTTCTTAGCTGAAAAATACATAACAAACAACAGAAAAAGAAAATAAAAAAAATAAAAATAGAAACAATTCATCTTCTAAATCTTCACTGTCATCAGTCTCTTTCTTCTTTGAAACATGTTCACTGGCGGTTTGACTTTGTCATGCTTGAGTTTTTGTGGCCGTTTGGAAAGACAAAATGACGTGAGTTTTTTGTTTGAATATGTATCTTCAAACCACTCATCTGTGTCATTCTTTTCTTCATGCCATTATAATATTCATCATTAACATAAAACAAAAAATGACATTAGTCTGACACCAGCATCTTTTTGTTTATGATTTGTGATGCGTGTGAAGTGTTATATATATTAGGTGTATATTTTAAGCCACTTTAACACTTATTTTTAGCCAAGTTTTAAATTTATAAAACACGATATTTCACTAACACTAAACACACATATGGGCAAGTGCACCCATCGTGAGCGTAGTATAGTGTTGGTAAGATACCGAGGTCGTCCAAGGACACAAGAGCTTTTAGTACCGGTTTATCCTCAACGTCTAATCAAAATAAAAAAAGTTTAGAAAAATGTTTTAAACTAAGAAAAATAAAAAATAACTAAAAATGCTGAAAAATAAAATAAAAAGAAAAACGGATAGACAAGATGAATCACTTGGTTCCGACTCGTATCTAGTGTAACCTTTGATTATTTCCTCACTTTTGCACATATTTAATAGATTATCTTAGTTATTGTAGTAGGCCCCTCTTTTGAAGGTGACGTTACCCTCACCCCAGTAGTTTGAGTCAGCAAGGATACAATCCTAAAAGGGTGGATTATTGGAAGATAATTAATTAAGTTATTAATGCAAATTATGGTAGGCCCCTCTTTTGGAGGTGACGTTACCCTCGACTAAGTAGTCTGAGTCAGCAGGGATACAGTCCTAAATAACCGGGTTATAGTATTAATAGTAGTTAACTTATGAGGGGATCAAAGAGTTTGGACCCCCGCCATCCAATACCATTAAGTATTGAAGGAGGTCCTACTAAATTTGACCCAGGTCCATTGCAGGACCTCTAAACGATGAACAATGGCAAGACCTTTACCAAACCGTTCCCTTAACCCCCGACCAGGTAGCCAACATACCTCCATATAGACCGTGGAGATATGAATGGTGAAAATCTTTTATTTTATATAGACAGTAAAATAATGCCAAGACACCACGGACAAACGATAAGGAAAGATCACCTTCAACATAAGCAATTAGTTATTAAAGTCATTAATACAAAACCAAGTAAAAAGTGCAAAAGATTAGAAATAAAAAGTATTACACTAGACACTTTGTCTTCACCAAGTGATGTACGAGACTTAGGCAAACATGGCCTTGATTGTCAAGAACTCTTACGATCAATCTTGGATCCCGAGACGACTCACACACTCTACGATGGACAATGGATGATGGTGTTATGGTGGTGGTGGGTGGTGGGTGGTGGGTGAAGTGTGAGAGAGGTGGTGTGCCAAGGGATGGTTTGAGCTCAAGCCAAGCACTCCTATTTATAGGCTGAACAGAAGCTCGGGCACGGCCCCGTGTCCAGTGGGCACGGCCCCGTGTCCACATCCTTCTCTTTCTTCATTTAATGCAGTTTTGTCTTTTTAGTTGACCACGCCCCCGTGTCCGCTGAGCACGACCCCGTGGTGCAGAAGAATCTTTGTACTATGCAGATTTGCTGGATTGTGCGAATCTTATAGTTGACCACGGCCCCGTGTCCGCTGAGCACGGCCCCGTGGTGGGCAATAGAAGCTTCTACCACTTTGTCTTTTCTGCTGACACTTGGGCACGCCCCCGTGCTGGCTGAGCACGGGGCGTGTTCAGGCTTCTGATCTCTTGTTTTGCTTGGGAAGATGCTGTCGTGGGGTCGGGCATGTCACGTCTTGTTCCTTTTCTGGTATTTATGTTAGATTTTGATGTCTTTTTGCTTCTTTTGTTAATTTGAGCTCATTTAATCCTGAAAATACAAAAGGAAGACAAAAGCACACTTTTTCCAACATTCGTACTAAAAAAGGGTTAGTTTTATGCCTCATTTGATGAAATTTATATGTTGCATTTTGAACACATCAAATACCCCCACACTTGAATCTTTGCTTGTCCTCAAGCAAAACTCTTTAATATGTGGCTATTACACTCCCAAATGGAATGGGTAGAAAAGAAGGTTTTTGGGCTTGTCGTAGAGTGTCGGGATTTCCAAGATTCTTTATTTAGTTTTATTTTTTATTTATTTACAATCCTATTCGTCATGATTTATTTAAAACTTTTCATAAGATAAATTACTTATTAGGGCATAACATGCCTCTTTAAAATTCTATTTATATACAAGTTCACATACCTCACGGGGATCACTCAACACTCGGCCGAAAATGTATTTTTGTGGATCACTCGAGAGCGGCATGGAACTTTCTCCTACCATAGGCTTGCCAAGCAATCAATCCTCCTCCTTTTTAACTTATATACCTTTGTAAATATCAAGAGGACTTTTTGGGTGAAGGGTTAGGCTTGGGTTAAAGGTAGGTGGTTGGGTGAGTGGTTAGTGGTTAGTAGAAAAAGGCGAAAAGCGTAACAAGTTTCGGTTTTCGTAAGACTTTATATTTTTGTAACTTTTATTCTGATGAAGCTATTATTCAAACAAAGTTATTTTTGATGAACTTGTTTGTTTATTTTCTTTTGCTTCATCATCAACACAAATATATATATATATATATATATATATAGGGTAGGGTTCCAGCGTGAACAACCTCCCAAGAGTGAACTGCGTGAACAAATCTGGACCCTTGATTTCATTTTTAGTTGTTAAGGGTAGGATTGTAATTATATAAAAAATTAGATTTAAATCATTATTTTAATAATTGAATTAAGTTACATATTTCCTATTTTAAATTCATTATCCACAATATCTTTTATTTCAATTTTATTTTTCAGATTTTCACCACCAGAATTTGAATTATGATTTTTAAGATCCACGTAACCTTCATATTTCAAACGGTATACACATGTGTACTTGGATATGAATTGAATAGTACACAAGTGTACTCAGAATCATGCATATGTGTAATTAGCTACATAATACATACATATAAACAAAACCTGTAAACTATTTTATATTTAGCAAATTACAAGTTCCATAATGTTTGCAAAACCAAAAAAAAAAAAAAAATACAATTACAAGTTCCAGTTTCGTGAAAACAATAAACGCAACATAATCGAAAAAACAAAAAAAAACATAGTCTTTTACAACTAGTCGCCACGTTGTATGCTGAATCATCCTTATCGACCAAGCAAACAAACATACGTGAATCATCCTTATCGACCTTCCATCTCCACTTTTCTCGTTAACGACGTCTCCTATAATAGCACAAAAAACTCAGCAAATTAGTACTTTGCAAAATTCACAAGTGTACATCAACTACTTTACATATTCAATACACAAAAAAATATGAGATATCACAAAAACATACGCTATACACATGTGTACATCGCATTAAAATCAGAGCAAAATCAGAATACACATGTGTACATCACATTAAAAACAGGAGAAAAATCAGAATACACATGTGTACAGCGCGTTAAAAACAGAGCAAAAATCAAAAAATTGAACAAAAAAACTGGGACATCACAAAAATAGACGCTATACACATGTCTACATCGCATAAAAAACAGACAAAAAACATAATACACATGTGTACATCGCAACCATTTAAACATTACTTCCAGTATTATGGAAAGTAAATGATTTTTATTGAAAATTGAATCTTATCATTTAAACATAGATACAAGCTCAAATCATACAACATAATTTTATATTTAAGATTTCCAAAATCCTTATTGAAAATTTTTAATCCTATGTATGCTAACAACTGATACAAAAAAAAAAAAAAAGAAAACAATAATCAGTGAGACACTTTACAACCTGTAATTGGTAAAAAAAAAGTAAACATTTGAAAAAGTCTAGGTACAGACGTACAGTGAAGAGGGTGATATTGTTGAAGGGCCATGATGTAAAAACAGACAAAACTAAAATCAGTGCACAAATCCTTTTTGAGTTTCTCCACTTGAAAAGGAACAATACAATGCATTTAGAAAAGAAAGTTTACTAACTCGGAAGAAATACGGAGACTGGGACCTCGCGGCGGAGTGTCTGGTGCAGATCGTCGACGGCGAATGGTGGAGGCGGTAGGGATGGATGGAGTCGGACGGTGCTGATCGGAGGTAAGAATCAAACGTCGTTTCGTCGGACGGGATTTACGCAGATCGGAGGGATTTATGCTGTTTCGTCGGACAGGATTTATGCTGTTTCGTCGGACGGGATTTATGCACTCATCTGGGAGTTTTTTGGGGTAGAGCAGGGGAAGAGAACGAGGGACGCTGTTTCGCCGGCGTTGCTGATCGGACGGTTGCTGTGGTTGCCGGAGAAGAGAACGAGGAAGAGAGCAGATGTATTGATTTGTGAAGGTGAGAGAGAAAATTGGATCTGGAAGAAAGTTTGAATATTGATTTGTGAGATTGAACGAGATTTATGGAATAATTTAAAATGGAAATTACAGATGTACCCTTTGTTATTTAATTAATTAGTAACAACTAATCAAATAATTACTATCATGCCATTGACTTAAGATCTCAAGATGATAAAAATCAAGGGCCCAGATCAGTTCACGCAGTTCACGCTTGGGATTTTGTTCACGTTTGAACCTAATCCTATATATATATATATATATATATATATTTGAAAAGTCATACGAAAAATCGAACTTGTTACTAAAACAAAGGGGTAAAAATGAAAAAAGTTTTGGTGGGTAAAAAGGGTGTTTGGTTTGGGTTATGAAATGAAAAGGTTTAGGCTCAAAGGGGCTAACTAGGGGGATTTTGGGTATGTGGTAAAAAAAAAAAATAATGGTGTAGAAATAAAAAGGGTTAGTCCTAATGCCTCCGTCATTTACTTACTCGGGTTTAAGTTGGTAAGAACCGGGAATGTATCGTCATGGCAAGTTCTAGAGTCGTAAGAACCAAGCGGCTATTCACACAAGAAACGAAAAATGAGCATTTAGTTCTAATGATATGTAATTGTATGCTCAATAAAGGCTCAAAACTCACTTTTGTGGGAATGGGTTTTTATGTGATCAAGTATATATAATCAAATTTTAACTAAGCTTGTCATGCCTTTTCATAATTTTCTTATGTTGGTTCTTTTTATCACGACGCTATCGGTTTTAAATTTGTAAAAATATAACCTTTTTGAGAACTTGAATTTCCCGAGTTAAACCTAGACAAGTAAAAAAAATGAATTTTTTTTTTTGAAAAAATTTGGGGTGATTAGCGGTTCCAATAGAGTTTTGTGTAAGGCTTGTATTTAGGACTTGCAAGATTCAAGGTTTTAGCATCCCCCCCACACTTAAATTAAACATTGTCCTCAATGTGTCCCAAAAATAAGTTTTTAGGTTGATTGAATGTGTAAAAAGGTGTAAAAAGCGAAATTTTTGTGTTACTGGGCGCTGAACACGGCCCCGTGTTGTCCGGGCACGGCCCCGTGTTCAAGTGCCAGTAACAAAATTAAAACAAGAGAAACAGAAGTCTGGACACGGGGGCGTGTTGGGTGAACACGGCCCGTGTCCAGTTACCTGAACTGGGTCTTTTTCTGCAGACTGTGCAGCACGGGGCCGTGTTGGGTGGACACGGCCCGTGCCGAACTTACTGTAAACGAAGAAATTTGTCGGACGGTTATGTTTTCCTGCATAGAGTGCTGGTTCAAGTTTCCCTTGCATCCTTTGCCATCTCAAGTGTGTTTTATTCCATTCAACACCATTCAAACACCACATTAACTAAAACCATCATTCATTAATCATAGAGAGAATTACATAATAGTCCTAAAAATGAAAAATAAAGCAGAAAATAAAAGTTAAAAGTCCTAATATTAAATAGGTCAAGTGATCCGTAAAATCTTCCTAAGGAGTTCTACTTCTACAATAAGAACCAAAATTCTGGAAATAGATTTCCGGTCTAAAAGCCTTGTAGAGCTCCAAGTCGAACGGTGTTCCTTAGATATTGCTAGAGCCATTCTTCTATCTCCCTCGGGAGAAGGGAGACGGCTTCATGTTCTTCGACATCTTGAAGAGGAGGAGCGACACCAACCGGAACCCCTTGTAGTATGTCTCGAGGAGGTTCTGGATGTAGGGCGTACCATTCGGCCGGAATGATGACTTCCAGCACCACATTCCATGCCCTTTGGGTGATAATCGGTACCAAAGGAGGAGAGGCGAGAATGTTCAACCTTTGGTGCAAAAGGTTGACCTCCCGGAGACATCCTTCTAGTCCCACCGTCAAATGATTAATGCGGTCGACCAATGCCTCTTCTACACTTGTTACTTCATCAAGGGCTTCTCTTAAGGCGTAAACATAGTTTACAAGAGAATCCTCAACCGTAGATGATCTTCTCCCCTGCCGGTTGTTCCTGGAATGCGACGAAGAGTTTCCGCTTGTTCTGCTTGCCATTCTGAGAAAACATGCCGAAAAGAGTTCAATTTTATGGGTCCAGTACTTCGGACACGACCCCGTGTTCAGTGAACACGGCCCCGTGTTCAGTGAACACGGCCCCGTGTTCAGATATCTACAAGATTTATGGACAAGGAATCTTGGGGTTTCAAATTGTTTTTATGATTTTTGAAGCATTTTTGAACTTAAACAACTTAAAACATTGTTATAGAACTTATTTTTATCAAGATTCCATGAACAAAAATCTAACAAATATCTCAATAAGGCTTGAAACTATAGAAGGTTCAAGCTTTAATGGAAGTATGAGGAAAATTGAAGAAGATGAAAGTGGATAAAAGAGGAAAGGACAAGAAGATAGTTGAGAAACTTCTTTTAGAAAATACCTAGGATGGTATGTGAGAATATTCCTCAAATCTCTGTCCCTGGAATGGTTCAAATGTGCAGGATTCTTGGCTGCATTTATAGAAAACGACAGTACGTTGAACACGGCCCCGTGTCGGCTGGACACGGCCCCGTGTGCAGATGGAATCCTGACACATTTTTGTCCGCATTCTGACAAAATCAGAAGGGAATCTTTTGGGTGGACACGGGGGCGTGCTGACCTGGACACGGCCCCGTGTCTAGAAGCTGTCTTTAAGGAATTCTTTGAATTTCAAGGATCTTTCCCGGATCGGGTGGTTCCTACTAGATGGAACAACCCCAAAGTGCTTAAGATACCTTAATTGATCTAGATTAAGACGAGAACGCAAGAGGTTGTCGGTGAGGGTGATTCCTATGCTATATGTAGGTGGACAAGTTCAACCCTTTCCCGGGCTCTCGTTAAAGAAGGTGTATGTCTAATCGCTCAGGTCTATGTATGCATCAAACGAAGTTGATGGGGAGTCCTTCACGGCACAATCGACACAGGGACGACTGTCGCTCAAGTCCTCACTAGAGTTAGAAGTATCATTGGAAACAATGAAGTTGTTTGAATGCGGTTCCAACCCCTCTTCTTGGTTATCGTCTTGGAAAAGATTATTGAAATCTTCCCTAAGTTCTTTTAACCAATTAATAAGTAGATCTTCTAGTTGAAATAATTCATCGAGAAGCATTTCTCCTAGAATATCTGGTTGGGCGCATTCGAGGGAGAGATAGGGATTATTTTTACTTTCGCCCCTCTTAAGGATACTAGGGAATGATGGGTCTATATAGTGGGGTTTATAATTTAGAAAAAAAACGTTTTAATTCTTCATGGTTACCACCACATAATTGACACCACATAGTACCATAAGAGTGCCGAAAGTAAAAAAGTATCAGTATCACTCATGTTTGTGTCAAAAATTACCAACCGTCGGGATCTTACGGTTCTGTTTTCAGTAACTGAAACTTGGGCACGGGGGCGTGTTTAGTGGGCACGGCCCCGTGTTCAGCTTACTGTCTGACTTAAAACAAGATTGCCAGTTCCAATGATTGGGCACGGGGCATGTTCAGCGGGCACGGCCCGTGCTGGGTTCTGCAGAAGCTGAAAAACTAAAAAAAAAAAATTGAAAAATAAGAAAAACGATTAGGCCGTTGATTCCTAACTTTCTTAAAATCCTTGTGTCCCCGGCAACGGCGCCAAAAACTTGATGCGTGTGAAGTGTTATATATATTAGGTGTATATTTTAAGCCCCTTTAACACTTATTTTTAGCCAAGTTTTAAATTTATAAAACACGATATTTCACTAACACTAAACACACATATGGGCAAGTGCACCCATCGTGAGCGTAGTATAGTGTTGGTAAGATACCGAGGTCGTCCAAGGACACAAGAGCTTTTAGTACCGGTTTATCCTCAACGTCTAATCAAAATAAAAAAGTTTAGAAAAATGTTTTAAACTAAGAAAAATAAAAACTAACTAAAAATGCTGAAAAATAAAATAAAAAGAAAAACAGATAGACAAGATGAATCACTTGGTTCCGACTCGTATCTAGTGTAACCTTTGATTATTTCCGCACTTTTGCACATATTTAAGAGATTATCTTAGTTATTGTAGTAGGCCCCTCTTTTGAAGGTGACGTTACCCTCACCCCAGTAGTTTGAGTCAGCAAGGATACAATCCTAAAAGGGTGGATTATTGGAAGATAATTAATTAAGTTATTAATGCAAATTATGGTAGGCCCCTCTTTTGGAGGTGACGTTACTCTCGACTAAGTAGTCTGAGTCAGCAGGGATACAGTCCTAAATAGCCGGGTTATAGTATTAATAGTAGTTAACTTATGAGGGGATCAAAGAGTTTGGACTCCCGCCATCCAATACCGTTAAGTATTGAAGGAGGTCCTACTAAATTTGACCCAGGTCCATTGCAGGACCTCTAAACGCTGAACAATGGCAAGACCTTTACCAAACCATTCCCTTAACCCCCGACCAGGTAGCCAACATACCTCCATATAGACCGTGGAGATATGAATGGTGAAAATCTTTTATTTTATATAGACAGTAAAATAATGCCAAGACACCACGGGGCGTGTTCAGGCTTCTGATCTCTTGTTTTGCTTGGGAAGATGCTGTCGTGGGGTCGGGCATGTCACGTCTTGTTCCTTTTCTTGTATTTATGTTAGATTTTGATGTCTTTTTGCTTCTTTTGTTAATTTGAGCTCATTTAATCCTAAAAATACAAAAGGAAGACAAAAGCACACTTTTCCCAACATTAGTACTAAAAAAGGGTTAGTTTTATGCCTCATTTGATGAAATTTATATGTTGCATTTTGAACACATCAATTTGTCCATCTCATGCAGCAAAATGTTATTGAGTCACAACACCTCAGGGAAGAATGCATTATGCGAAACTTCGCGTAGAACAATATTGATTATACAAGAAACGATCTTTTCCATTTTTGGGGTTTTACTGAGGAAATAGTGTATCTGAAAGAAACGCCGATTCTTTGGAATCTTTGATGTTTGAGTGTTTTGAGGTTTTCTAAGATGATTGGTATATAATAAAATATGGCGTTTTTGAGTAGGTGTGTTTGAAATTTTGGGGTTTTTGGCGTTTGTAAGATGAATGGTATATAGTAGAAAATATGGCGTTTCAGGTTCGAGGGGGTGTGTTTTTATGTCTAAGATGTTTTGTTTATATAGGGATGTGTTTTGGCCCGTAATGGCGTTTTATTCATTAGTTTGGCGTTTTGGTAGAGAGGTGTAAAGACCCTTTTACCCTTAATGAAGCGCGTCCACTTAATAGAATTCGTGTTATTTACGAAAACGCCACCGCGCCAATCTAGTCCATAGATTGTTTTGATCAGACGATCCATAAGCGTTCTCATCGTTCTCACACTTTCCACCGTTTTCTCTAAATCCTGACCCTATATAGATATTGATGTGCTTGAAGTAGTTTAATAAAAACAATTAAAATTAACCTAAATCTAGACTCAAAGTAATACTCTAGACTCTTTAAACTCGACTAAACTACTGACCGACACGTGAACCGATCGACTCTAGTAAAGCTAAGTAAGTCCGGATATCGAACCCATGAGACTCAATTAAATTACGCTACGACTCTATCTAGACTAAGACTGACACGACTTGGCTGGTGGGAAGTACTTGTCTAAGAAGGCATCTCGTAAACCTACCCAGGTGGTGAAAGTTCCCGCTGGATGCGAATCAGAGTTATTATTATTATTAAACAGACCCCTAGACTGACCGGCTATGTACTCAACCTGCTCGAGTGTAAGTGTGGGACAATCTATCGTATCGTGGCCTCCTCTACAAACCTCACACCTATCAACTTTCTTCTTAATCTCATTCAACTCTTGTTTCAGATTCTCGAAAGCAGCAGCTACCGATGGATCCAAGCCAACTTGGTTTACCCCTCGAGCGGCCGAGGAGGTACGCACAGGAATGGAAGTCCTGCTGGTAGTGCTGTAATCCATATCAGAATGGGCGAAACTCTCAAACAAATCATTACACTCATTCACTGTCTTTTTACCCATAACTTGCCCTCCAGCTGAAGTATCGAAACGGGCCTTAATTTCAGGAGTGAGACCATTGTAGAACTTTTCAACTAGTGCCTAATCCGAAAAACCATGTTGAGAACAACGAGAAATCAGAGTTTGGAAACGCTCCCAGGCTAGGTGGTACGGCTCATCAGGCTCCATGCGGAAGGAGTGGATCTGATCACGAAGGCGGGATGCCTTGGCTGGTGGGAAGTACTTGGCTAAGAAGGCATCTCGTAAACCTGCCCAGGTGGTGAAAGTTCCCGCAGGCTGCGAATCGAACCAGATGGCTGCGCGGCCAGCGAGAGAGAACGGGAAGACCTGAAGGTACCTGGCATCTAGATTAACACCCTCAATGGAGAAGGTGCTACAAAGGCGGGTGATGCGATTGATGTGGGCGGGAGCATCCTCATCATCATGGCCGTGGTATTGGCACGAATTGGTGATAGCCGTCATGATGTAGGATTGAATCTGCCAGGACCTATCATTCGGAATGTTGGGAAGGGTGATGGGTGAAGTAGCGCCAGTGAAACCGGTGGTGGCTTGCTGGTAAACAGTGCGATTGGCCATTTGAGCTGCGGGTGGTGGGGAATTGTGTGGGGAAGGTGAAGAAGGGCTAGAAGGACTAACCTTGGATGGAGAAGATGAGATGGAAGATTTGATCGTAAGCGGAGTCAGCGGAGGTCCATACGAGCGCGTATGTGGCATCAACTGCAAAACAGAATACAAACAAGTAAGAAGACTTTAACGACTAGACGAAAAATAAATATTTTTTTTATTTTTTTATAATTAAACTCCTACGACTCAAACAAACGAACAAATAACACGTAATATGTCAAACAAAGTAATTAACGCAATTGCCAAAGAGTCCCCGACAACGGCGCCAAAAACTTGATGTGCTTGAAGTAGTTTAATAAAAACAATTAAAATTAACCTAAATCTAGACTCAAAGTAATACTCTAGACTCTCTAAACTCGACTAAACTACTGACCGGCAAGTGAACCGATCGACTCTAGTAAAGCTAAGAAAGTCCGGATATCGAACCCACGAGACTAAATTAAATTACGCTACGACTCTATCTAGACTAAGACTGACACGACTTACTAATTGTTTATTTGATGGGGGGGGGGGGTTCTAAAAAGCCTAAATTTGCAATTAAATTAAACTAATTAACTAGACTAACTAGACACGACTTTGGACGAAGGTTTTAACTCAGTGGTGTTGAAGACTACCTAGGCTAGACTCATGTTCAACTAGGAATGGATTTCTATTCGAAATTAACATGGTATGGAACCGGGATCTTTTAATGCTAAACCCTAAGAAATCCCTACTAAGACCTCCCGACCCTTCTCAGGAAGAAACTTGTGAGACTATACAAGGCTGTTACGACTACCGGTTGTTAGATTTCCTTACAGTCCTCTAACTTCTTGAAAAGTGCCCTAATATGACAATCTACCTTACAGCGCGAAAGTCTAAGGAAACTATGGATTCTAACTTGGTTTAATAGACACGAGATTGACTAGGGAACTAAGACCGAATTAAAGGTTCCAAAGTTGTTTACTTTCCAAGAAAACCCATAAACTAACATTATTAACGAATAAAAATCCAAACTTTATCAAACACTCGTCATTAGCCTAGGTAGTTAAAGGTATTTAGCCAGAAAACATGTCTAAAAGTATAATAATCAATATAATCAGATCTGAATTCATCTTGAAACAACTAAAAACAAACGAACAAAGAAGATAACGGGAAGAATGAACTCGAACGCTTCAATCCCGAGTGCTCCCGATTGTTACCCGATGATTCATTGTTTCCCGAGTGCTCCAAGAACCTTCAACAGCCTCTAATTCGCCTCCAAGAACTCTAAAATTCGTGTAGTAACCCGGCTGTTGACGACTATGATGAATTTATAAACTTCTAAACCCTATAGCCATTGGAATTACGAAGTCGGTGCAAAATTTCACGTTCTCGTGGCCCGCGACAACTTAACCTTAATGGTTACGCGGCCCGCGACACTCTCTAATATAAAAACCATTATTTAAATCCTTGGCGGGGCGCGAAAGACGATATTGATGTCTTCGCGGCCCGCCTGAAAGCTCCAGAATCAGTTTTCTGACCCGTTTCAGCTCCCGAGCTTCTGTTCTCTGATCCGACACCTTGTTTTGTCAAATTTTAACTCGTTTCTGCATATTTTAACTGCAAAGACCTGGAAACGAAAGTATATCAATAGTATAAACAATCTACGCTAAAACGAAACTAAAACGAATAATAAACGACTAAAAACGGACGCGAATAAAGATGTATTTTACAATACATCAGATATATATATATATATATATATATATATATATATGGTTAGGTTCACTTGTGAACAATCCCATTGGTAGTGAAGTGTGTGTACTAATACTAGCCCTTGATTATCAATTCACAAGTGAAAATCAATAGCCAGGATTTGTTCACTCAGTTCACAAATACACTAGTGTTTACTCTAGAACCATACCCTATATATATATATATATATAGCATCTCCAATGGGGTGAGGTGGACAAGTCCGAGATTTCGGACCACCCCTTCAAACCCCCCCCCCCTCCACCATTGGAGGACACAAGTCCTTGTGAGATGGTCCGTGTGGGCGTACTAATTCGAACCAAGTGTGTCGAGACCTGCTATTGCATGTTGAGATGACGGCTTTTGTTGGTCTAAAACTTTAACCATTATAGATGCTCTTATTACACATAGTGAATGCTCTAACTCATACTCCCATAGAACATGTAGGTCCCTATCACGTGGATTGTAACGAGATTGAAAATCAATCAAGGGTGCATAATCCCCTTGATAGATCACACAAACCACAGAAACAAGATTAGAAGAAGAAACAATGCAAAATACTATTAAACGGATCTTCTATGATTATCAAAACAAAGTTCTTACAATCATTCAAGATCCCACGAGACTCACAGCCACTCTATGTGTATTCTCTCACAAAAGCTCTCAATCAATGCCCTCTCTGAATGACTACAACTTTTCTCTGACGTCTTACCTAAAACCCTAGTGCACAGTGTTTATATACCACACATGCAAACTGGGCTAGGCCCACGTACATAAATACATAACCCAGACTAAATACTAAATACATAAACTCGAATACATGCGACATCAATAAACTCGAATTCATGAGGTGAGATAAACTCACACCTTCACCGTTAGTGATAAACTCAGACATAGCATCCTTTATTAACTCGGACCATATTTTCTTGGATAAACTCGGATCTTATAGTCTTGAGTAAACTCGGATCTTGAGTCTTGATGAATAACTCAGACATATGTAAGTTGTAGAGAAACTTTGACTATAAGCTTTCTTCATAAAACCTGACTCCAAGTCATCATAAACCCTGAAGCCTTGAGAAACCTTGACTCTTTTAATAACTATCAACCTTGGACATGTTTAGTCCTTAATACTATCCAAGTGTGACAATTTATATCCAAAGACCATAACCGAACCGAACCGAAGTTGTTGTCATATAACATGCACCAACAAACTCCCCCTTGACAATAGCTTGCAAAGATGAACTTAGTCTTCAGAATCTCTCAAATCTTCCAAGTTATGAACCAGCACCAAGTATGTCTTCGTATCATCCGTTCTGCATTCTAGAAGGAGGATTCTACCAAGCAGCAACAAACTCCTCAACTCTTCTCATCAACATCTCAGCAGCATGCTGCTTCAATCTGTGTACTATAAAACAAACATCTCGAGGAACCATAAGAATTTTTCACCAAGGTTAAACAAATTATTATTAATCCAGAGATGGTTAAACTGTATCACAGATTAAGCAATTCCAATTCATCACCAACATGCAAAAATAAAAATAAAAAAATTGTCCAATCACACTAGATCCTGCACGATTTTAAAATTTTGAACTCATTTCTAACACCATCTCCCCCTATCGGTAACAAGTTCTCCATGAACAATCATTTTCCGTACGTTAAGGATTTTAAAGAAAATGAAAATCTTTTTGGAGTTTTGTATTTTCTAAAAGAAAATAAATAACAAAAGCAGTAAACACTTTATTTTTGTGAGAATCACCGGTAAGAAGATCATATCAGCAAAATCATACTGTTTTCACACTATTAGATAATTCTTTACATAATTTTTGTGAAAAGTAGTTCAACAAGATTACTAGTATTGTTTATCCACTTAAACAAAATGCATGAACATTTCAAGTTCCATTACCATGTGATACGTTAAGGTAATATAATACTGATATACTAGCGTGTCCCACTACAGGACATATCCCCGCGATCAAGGTATGGACAAAGGTTCCTCGTATTAGGTGAGTATACCGAATTCATCCATTTTGTTTTACAACATTAGATAATTGGTGATTAGGTCAGTACTTCCATACAATAAGGAGACCAATATCTAACGAGGGTTAAGACAAATACCAAATGTGGTACGATTTATGCATTTTGCACATTTGAATGACTCTTGAGGAGAGCTTCTTCAATTTCTGGGTTTTTGGCATTTGTAGCTCTTTTAAGATATCTTGGTTGTGCATAGGTCAGCATGTATCTGGATGCAGTAGAAGGACAACCCTGATATCCCCTGATGAAATCACAGTATAAAGACTCAAAACCTCCGATTTTGGCAATCTCTCAACGTAAGATTTAAGGTCATTAAACCATATGCCACTGATGTGTTAGCCACTCATACCCAGTTCGTTAGGTTTATATCATGTTGGTAAGTTGATTATTTCATGCTTTTTGCCTACTGGTACATTGTATGATGAAGCTGCTATCACACTTAAGCAATTTAAATTCAAATTCAGTGTGACAGGCTAACTTGCTGATGTACTATCATTTCTTCTCTTTTACACAGTGATAACTCATTTTTTAATTTCTATTTTTTAATTTTTATGGTTTTTTATTTTTTTTTAATTTTTGATTTTTAAGAAAGCAATAAAATATATACAAAATTCTTATGAAAAACTGGTTATTCAGGATTCCTCATCCCGTTGAGTTCGACTAAATGTTCAAAACGAGCCATGTCGAACGCTTTTGTGTAAAGATCTACCAGGTTATCTAGTGTGTCGACTCGATGAAGTTCAGTCAGTTTCTTTTCAGCACAATCCCGTATAAAATGATGAATGTCGATATGTTTAGTTTTACTGTGCTTTACGGGATTGTTTGTGATTGAAATGGTGGCATTATTGTCTATCATTATAGGAGTACGAGTGAAATCCAAACCGTAATCGCGCATCTGCTGTTGTATCCAGAGAACTTGAGAGCAATAGCTACCCGCAACAATATATTTAGCTTCACACATAGAGGTAGACACACAAGATTGCTTATTGCATTGCCAAGACACAATCCTCCCTCCTAAGAACTGACAACCACCTGTGGTAGACTTTCTGGTAGACTTGCATCCTCCAAAGTATGAATCAGTGTAAGCAACGAACTTCAAATCACTACCAGCCGGATACCACAACCCAAGTTTAGGTCTCCCCTTCAAGTAATGAAGAATACGCTTCACCACTTTCATGTGTGACTCTTTTGGATGGGTACACAAACATACGACAAACATGATGTCGGGTCTTGAAGCAATCAAGTACATTAGAGAACCAATCATCGCCCTATACAGAGTTGGATCAACATCTTCCACACTCCCATGATTTGGACCAAGATTGTGATTCTCGCAAATAGATGTGTTTTAAGTAGCGCAATCCTCCATTTTGAACCGAGACAAATGTCATACACGTACTTTGTTTGATGTATAAACATCCCATCCTTCGTCTGTTCAACTTGTAAGCCCAGAAAGTAGGACAACTCACCCATAGCACTCATTTCAAACTTGCTCTTCGTCACCCGCTCGAACTCATGACACATGCTTTCATCCGATGACCCAAAAATGATGTCATCTACGTATACCTGTACCAGCAGAAAGTCTTCCTTCTTTCGTTTAATGAACAATGTACTGTCAATCTGACTTCTTTTGAACCCATTCTTTAGCAGATGTGTTGACAGTGTCTCATACCAAGCCCTGGGTGCTCTGATACCAATTGTAGGTCCCTATCACATGGATCGTAACGAGATTGACAATCAATCAAGGGTGCGGAATCCCCTTGATAGATCACACAAACCACAGAAACAAGGGTAGAAGAAGAAACAAAGCAAAATACTATTAAACGGATCTTCTATGATTATCAAAACAAAGTTCTTACAATCATTCAAAATCCCACGAGAGTCACAACCACTCTCTGTGTATTCTCTCATAAAAGCTTTATGTACCACACATGCAGACTGGGCTAGGCCCACATACATAAATACATAACCCGGACTAAATACTAAATACATAAACTCAGATACATGCAACATCAATAAACTCGGATTCATGAGGTGAGATAAACTCGGCCCTTCACCATTAGTGATAAACTCGGACATAGCATTCTTCATTAACTCGGACCATATTGTCTTGGATAAACTCGGATCTTATAGTCTTGAGTAAACTCGGATCTTGAGCCTTGATGAATAACTCGGACACATGTAAGTTGTAGAGAAACTCAGACTATGAGCTTTCTTCATAAACCCTGACTCCAAGTCATCATAAACACTGACTCATAAACCCTGAAGCCTTGAGAAACCCTGACTCCTTTAATAACTATCAACCTTGGACATGTTTTGTCCTCAATACTATCCAAGTGTGACAATTTATATCCAAAGACCATAACCGAACTGAATCGAAGCTGTTGTCACATAACATGCACCAACAGAATAAATAATTATTATCACTCAAAGTCTGGTACAACGAGAACCCCGATCTTACTTATGAAGAGGCTAATAGTTGCTAATTGTGCAGGTCTAAACACTTACAATAAACCATATAAACCTAATATTAATACTCAATCATCGCTATCAAGAATCTTAGTTCATAATACATATTTTGGTAGCAACAGTGTGTATTTTATGTTTGCATAATATAACTAGTTTATATATTATTTCAAATATTGGTTGATGCTTTTAAGTTTATCATACCATTTTGATATGTAAAAAAACAGTGAAAAAATAAAACTATATTTTTTAGGTTTTTTTTTGTAATATATTAAATAATAGTTCACTCTATAGATGGTCAATGCCACTTGTTTGTATTATAGATTTGGTTCTTACTTTTAAGCAATCATGGATTTTGTCTCAACCTTTTGCTACATTTGTAACATGTTTTCTCCCTAACACAAATAAGTTGTGAATATGAATGTATAGTAGACGTATAATAATCATCATATACACCCTTATCAATAAAAAAAACTATAATAATAATAAACTTTCCTCTCTTCTTCACCCCCCCTCATTCCTAATGGCAACCTTGTTTCAATAACACAACCATTTCTATGCTTTCATTACCTATTAGACTTTGTGGTTGAATTCACCAACTTCTTCTTAGCTTTCTTGATCCATCTTTTCCTATAAAAATATCCGAGCAAGTTTGATGGATCCCCCATTTGCTGATAATTCTCCTACAATTTCATCTTCTTATTTGTGGAGAATGCCAAACAAGTTATAAAGAGGCGTTTCTTTGAGATCTTGTGTTTCTTGTAATATCATCATTAGAGACCTTTATTCCTTTGGAAGTTATGAAGAAACTTGATGTTCTTCTTTTCATTTTTTTCATTATGTTATTCCGTTTTTAGGAGTTAACAAGAAACCAAAACTGGTTGTAGAGTTGATCCATGGATTCTTCTTCTTGTTCTTTGAATGAATCATAGTCATTTAAGCTCTTGATTATTCTATTCTTTCTCATTATTACGCCACCTTCAAAGAGTTTCTCAAACTCATCCTAGATTTCTTTAATATATATTCACATGAACCTATATACTAATAAATGTGATTAAGAGTAGCAGCCATAATGTGGGGAGATTTGGCATACTAATAAACCTCTGTGTCACACCCCTATTTTCCACGTGTCACCGGTGGGCCCGGTGGGGGAGTATCGTGACGTGGTTGGTAACATAATAAGTCAAACAACACAATATATAAATGCACAGCGGAAGCAAAGATAGATTCATTTCAAATTTAATAAAGTGTAATATTAAACATCTCAATAGTTGAAACGGATCCACAGGCGGATCAAAATAAAAGAAGATATTGTTCAACAGCTTTATTGACATCCAAGCTTGCGAGACTTATTGTGGACGCTTAGAAGACAACCAGCCTAGTACGAGTAGTACCTGCACTTAACCTTTTGGAAAAATACGTCAGTTTACACTGGTAAATACAATTTAACTGACTCATTTTGAAAAGGTTGAAAATTGATTTGAATGCACGTGGCACAAAAATATTTTATAACTTGGGATAATTATGTGAAAATAATCTTGTAAGGGAATTACATGTTACTTATGCGTTCAGTAGCCCGATCCGTAGACCGAGTTAAAGATTAATAGACACACCACATTATTGAGTTATGCACTGAAAGGTGTACGCCTACACCCCGTGCTCAGGTCGTGGCCATCTCGTAAGATGATGCCAAGGATATCCGGGACATGGTTATTAACCCCCCAAAGGCTTTAAGTAAACAAAACACATTCAAAACATAGCATATCAATAAATTTAACCTCTATTCGATTAAAGAATTCAATGCCGGACCAAGCGGTATTTTATATACCGTACCCCAGGCCCGTATAGGGAAAATAAGTTAAAAGTATTTACCTTGGTAAGTATAAATCACAATTAGCGAGTGAAGGTAGCTTTTACTGGTTCTTCTACTCTGGAACAAAGGTTTATAATAACCTATTAGATTTCTAACGAGTCTTTATTTAAGCCTAAGCTTAGACCGGCTAGTTTTAAGGACGATACGGTTCAAACGCACGATTAAGCGAAGACCGGATATAATGTGATTTAGACCAGAAAAGTTTGAATACTTTTATAATATGGGTATACTAAATACATTCTGGATTTTGAGACAAAAATGATAATGTTTGACCCGTTTCGGTCAATTTATGCAAACTAGTTACATAAACCGAACCGAACGCGAAAGGGCGTCACGGGTAACCATAAGAGTCATATGCAAGTTCCCTGAGTTAATATACTTTAAATATGTTGTGACATCAGTAAGATGTCTTCTATTATGCCCAAAACGGATTTAAAAGATTATAAAAGAGTTTTATTTGCAATCTGAGTTACAGGTCTGATTTATACAGTAAATACACTTAATTTAATAAGTTATAACAGTAGGGTATGACCTATATGTGAAATTTATCATTTAAAACCAAACTAAGTTCCTTAGGGGTATTTTGGTAATTTCACAAGGGCTAAAAAGGTCAAAACTGGAAACCTGAGTTCAAAAACTTTTACTTACTGTTATTATCTCAAAATATACTAAAAACATCAGTAGGTATCAACCTTATATGTTTAATATGGTTATAGTACATACTATGCGTTAAAAACGCTTAAAAAGGCGATTTAGAGCCATTTCCGGGTTTTTAAAAGAAAGCTGATATTTTTATAATTCCAGAAGGCTCAAAATATTTTATTTAACAAATGAAATCAGTAGAAAAAGGTTTGGGGTCAAAAGGATTTGTAAAACTCATTTTATGGCTTAAAAGGGCAAAATCGGTATTAACCGAATTAAACTTAGAGACCTATGTTATGCTCAGCCAAAAATTAAATCAAAATCTTCAAAAATCCCAAAATATTATATTACATCAGTGGGTAAAAAGTTTGATATCAAAAAGTGGGTTTAAATAGGTTATACGCTAATTACGCCAATTAATTAATATAAAGCTTTCAAATTACGCTAATGAGCATAACTCTTAATCTAGACCTCAAACTGATGTCAAATTTTAGGTGCAAGTTTATAAATTAGTAACTAAGGTTTCTACTCTTTCACTTCTTCAAAAATCACGTTTTATAGTCAAAAGGGCATAATAGTCAACATTTAAGCATTAATCGGAAACATGCATATGATTCGGATAAGTATTGAACCAAGTTGTATAATCTCAGAGAGTTATACTTATATGAAACCTGGTCCAAAATAAGCTCTAAGGCAGATCTTAAACATGCATAAACGGGTCAGAACTGAAAGTCAAAGCAAAAGTCAAATTATGCGACTTTCGGTTCCGATCCGGGTTTAAACTGAAAATTGTCGAGTTGAACATGTTGAGACATGTTCTTACATTAGTTACCATGTTATTTTAATGATCAAACAGGTTGCATGTACCCTACATTGCTAATTATGCTTAATTTTGAAAATGCACATTCTGTTGACTTTTTAAAGTAAGCTTTGACTCGACAATTATCATAGTTAGAGTGGGAATCTGAAAGTACCCTTTTAAGGGTTTGTTACCCACATAAATACCTACTTGTAGGTACTTTCAATTCGAGAAATGACTGAGCAAATTTCATTTAATCTCAAAGTCAAACTTAAATTACGATGGTTTGACTTTTGGTTAATTAACTAAGCTAGAACGAACTAGAGAGGGTTATGAACACTTACAAGAGTCCTAATTATGATTTGAGATCACTAGAAAGCCTGAGGTTGATCAGAGAAGCTCCAGAAGTGGTCTTGCAATTGAATGTGAAAATGGTTGCAACTTGAAGTTCCTTTTATATCAACTTTGATCTCATATGATGGTGCCACAAAGGTCTATAAATGTTATAAGATCTGTCCAGGTGCCCCCTATGCATGTAAAACCATTGGTGAGTCCATGGTATCATGCAATAGCTGTTAAGCATCGATTCAGACCTGATAACTGGCAGCTGGTCGTTTTTGTCGCTGGCAGGTCGTAGGTGGGCCGCGAGAGCCCCTTCGCGGGCCGCGTACAAGTGGCGACCAGGTTAACAAGTTTTCCAAGTTTTGCATTTCAGTCCTTGGTCCTTTGATACGTGGTTTTGGCTATTTATCTTGCATTCTTGACCCTCAAACCTGATTTTTAAGGGCCTTAGGACATCTACAAACCTGGGTAGGTCCTTGGTTAACCTTGTGCTTACCCGAAAAGTCACGAATTTCAACGTTAACGCATTTAACCCTTCGTGCACGGTTTTGATCATAACTTTCTCATATGACAACGAAACTTTATGAAATTTTTATCACATATTCTAGTGAGTATATTTTATCATTACAAAGCTTCGGGTTTGCCAAAAGGTCACTCAGAGGTATACTTTCAACATGTTGACACATTTAGCCCCTGTAGTTTGTAATTCCTCACTTTCTTTCATTTTCCGCTTTGTATGATCCATGATTTTATCGTTTAAGATTATAAACACCATGTAGGGTTATTGTAGAGACTATTTATCCATTGTTGACACTTTGGACCCTTATATTCACATAGTTTCACTGTTTGTCAACTTTGGTCCCTCTAAAGTACTTTTTCACATATTCCAAGCTTATGACACGTGTCAATACATTATTGGACGTAAATTTTCGAGGTGTTACATCCTCACCCCCTTAAAAGAAATCTCGACCTCGAGATTTACTGAAACAAATGAGGTATTTTTCTTTCATCGTGGATTCTACCTCCCATGTGTATTCGGGACCTCTACGGGCATCCCATTTGACCTTTACAATAGGCACATGCTTCCTTCGAAGCTTCTTCACCTGTCGATCCTCAATCGACAATGGTTTTTCCACAAATTTCAAGCTTTCATCTATATGCACATCCGTATGTGGTATGACTAGTGATTCATCAGCGAAACACTTCTTCAAATTACAGATGTGAAAAACATTATGTATAGCACTGAGCTCTTCAGGTAAATTTAACTTATAAGCAACTGACCTGACACGCTAGATAACCTCGAAAGGTCCTATGTATCTCGGGCTTAGCTTGCCTTTCTTACCAAATCGCATCACTCCCTTCCAGGGTGATACTTTAAGCAATACCTTGTCTCCTACTCCGAAGTGAAAAGACTTACGCTTTGGATCCGCATAACTTTTCTGCCTATCCCTGGCAGCTTTCAAACGATCGCGAATCTGGACAATCTTGTCCGTTGTTTCAAAGACCAAATCTGGTCCTGATAATTGAACTTCTCCTACTTCCGCCCAACAAATGGGTGTTCTGCATTTTCTACCATATAATGCCTCAAAGGGCGCAGCCTTAATACTAGTATGGTAGCTATTGTTATAGGAGAACTCGACTAATGGCAAATGCTTATCCCAACTGCCACCTAAATCAATCACACATGCACGAAGCATGTCTTCCAATGTTTGGATGGTACGCTCACTCTGTCCGTCTGTCTGTGGGTGGTAAGCCGTACTAAAATTCAAGCGCGTGCCCAAAGACTGTTGGAAACTTTTCCAAAAATGAGAGGTGTATCTCGTATCTCTATCCGAGATAATTGACAATGGCACGCCATGCAACGCTAGAATTTTATCTACGTACAATTGAGCTAACATGTCTGAGCTGTAAGTTTCCTTAATGGGTAGGAAATGTGCTGACTTCGTCAGTCTATCCACTATGACCCATATAGTATCATTTCCCTTTCTCGTCTTTGGCAATTTGGTGATGAAATCCATTGTCACCATCTCCCACTTCCATGTGGGAATTTCAGGCTGTTGTAGCAAACCTGACGGCTTTTGATGCTCAGCTTTGACTTGCGCACAAGTCAAACATTTAGCTACATAGGCAGCTACAGACTTTTTCAAACCAATCCACCAGTAGTTTGCCTTTAGATCCTGGTACATCTTGTCGGCTCCAGGATGAACGGAATATTTGGAACTGTGGGCTTCCTGGAGGATAACATCTCGAAGTCCTCCATAAACTGGAACCCATATTCGTCCATTCAATCTTAGCATTCCGTCCTTGTCATAGGATAACTGCTCCTCAGTTACTCCTAGCTTTTCCTCAGGATAGTTAGCTTCCAACACAGCTTCCTTCTGTGCAGCTAACACCCTTTCGTTCAAACTATTCCTTATTTCAATGCGCTTGGCATTGATTCTTATCGGCTTCACTCTTTCTTTTCTGCTTAAGGCGTCAGCAACTACATTTGCCTTGCCTGGATGGTATTTTATCTCACAATCATAATCATTTAGAGTTTCCATCCATCGTCTTTGTCGCATGTTCAAGTCCTTCTGATTGAACAAATGTTGAAGGCTCTTGTGATCTGAATAGATCACACACTTGGTTCCATACAAGTAGTGTCTCCAAAGTTTTAATGCAAATACAACGGCACCCAACTCCAAGTCGTGGGTGGTGTAGTTCTTCTCGTGCACCTTTAGCTGTCGTGAAGCGTAGGCAATAACCTTGCCTTTCTGAATGAGTACACAACCCATACCAGTGTGGGATGCATCACAATACACCACGAATTCTTCTATACCATCGGGCAATGTTAACACTGGTGCATTGCTCAACTTTTTCTTAAGAATGTCAAAGGATTCCTGCTGCTTAGGGCCCCAATCAAACTTAACCTTCTTACGTGTCAACGAGGTTAGGGGCGCAGCAATCCTTGAGAAATTTTTGATAAAACGCCTATAATATCCTGTTAAACCCAGGAAGCTACGAATCTCAGTAGGCGTCTTTGGCTCTTGCCAATTCATAACTGCTTCTACCTTAGCGGGATCCACTTGGATACCATGCTCACTTACCACATGTCCAAGGAATTGGACTTCTCGAAGCCAAAACTCGCACTTCGAAAATTTGGCGTAGAGTTTCTCATGATGTAGAAGTTTGAGAATACAACGAAGGTGCTTCTCGTGGTCAGCTTGGTTCTTCGAGTAAATAAGGATGTCGTCAATAAAGACGATGACAAATTTATCTAAGTAAGGCTTGCAGACGCGATTCATGAGATCCATGAATGCGGCCGGTGCATTAGTGAGCCCAAAAGGCATCACTAGGAACTCGTAATGTCCATAACGAGTCCTAAATGCAGTCTTGTGCACATCTTCATCCTTGACCTTCAACTGATGATAGCCTGACCTCAAGTCGATCTTAGAGAAGTAGCTTGCCCCTTGCAATTGATCGAACAAATCGTCGATCATGGGCAAAGGATACCTATTCTTGATAGTTACTTTATTAAGCTCACGGTAATCGATGCACAGACGCATCGATCCATCCTTCTTCTTGACAAACAAGATCGGCGCTCCCCAAGGGGACGAACTAGGTCTAATAAAACCTTTAGCTAACAGATCATCTAACTGCGTCCTTAACTCCTTCATCTCCGTTGGTGCCAACCTATATGGTGCTCTCGCTACTGGTGCTGCACCCGGAATGATGTCAATTCGGAATTCCACTTGCCTATCTGGTGGTAAACCAAGTAGTTCTTCGGGAAAAACTTCAGGATATTCTGAAATGACGGGAATGTCTTCGATCTTAGGCTTTGGCTCATCAATAGTAACTTGTGCCATATAAATGACACAACCCTTCTGCAGACATCTGGATGCCTTGAGCATGGACACTTGCTCAGGCAATCCATGCTGGGTATCCCCCTGAATGGTAAGTGACTCACCAGACGGAGTTTTGACTACCACTTGCTTTCTGTTACACACAATCTGGGCTTGGTTATGTGATAACCAATCCATGCCTATAACTATATCAAAACCGGCTAGCTTAAAGGGAAGTAAGGACAAAGGAAAAGAGTGATTCCTAATGGATATACCACATCCATCTAAAACAGTTGAGGCGGTTTCTATGGTCCCATCAACTAATTCCACCTCATACTTCACACTTAAGGGTTTTACAGGCAATTTCAACAACTCACAAAACTTATTATCCACAAAAGACTTATCTGCTCCAGAATCAAACAATACCCTAGCAAAAACATCATTTACGAGAAAAGTACCTGTGATCACGTTGTCATCCTGAACAGCTTCCTTAGCGTCCATCTTGAAGACCCTCGCGTTGGTCTTTTTCCCATCTTCGGTTTTCTTGGTGGTCTTTGGGCAATTGGACTTAATGTGCCCTTTTTCATTGCATCCGTAACATGTTGCATCTTTCAGCTTCTTACACTCCAAAGTCTTATGATCCGTAGATTTGCAAATTCCACAGGGTCTCGAGTGAGACTGGGATTTCGACTCAAGTCGACACCTCCCAAAATGGTTTTTCTTACAAGTTTTACATTTGGGCTTATCCCCCGATTGTTGCCCATCCTTCTTAGATCCCGACCCTTTCTTGTGGTCGTTATTTCCTTGGTGTTTTTTATCTGATCTTCGTGAGATATCGTCCTCACGCTTCCTCTTACCTTCTTCTGAGTTCCTGAGAGCTCTCAACCTGACTACGTCCAAGGTAAGAGATAGAGATAGATCAACTGCTGATCTGAAGGTTGCAGGCCTTGATGCCTTAACACTAGCTTTAATCTCTGGGGCTAAACCCCCGATGAAGCGAGCAATCCTCTTAGGTTATGGGGTTACCAAGTACGGAACCAACCTAGATAGGGTATTGAAAGTGGTGAGGTATGTCTAGCAGTCTAAATTCTTCATCACTAACGATAAGAAGTCTGATTCGATTCTCTCGACTTCGTGCTGCGGGCAATAATTCTCTTTAATAAGAGCAACGAACTGATCCCATGACAAGTTGTAAAGTGGGATCTTTCCGGTAGCTTGTATGAGAGACTTCCACCACGCCAGTGCTTCTCCCTTGAACGATTGGGATACATATTTCACTACATCCCTTTCAGCACAACCGCTGATGTCTACAACCGTGTCCATTTCATCCAGCCAAGTCATATAATCTATTGCTCCTTTCTCCCCGGTGAAGTCCTGGGGTTTACATGAGACGAAGTATTTGTATGTACAGGACTTACCACGCGGTTCCTATTTATGCTCGACCTTCCTTGATGGGACGCTGTGTTGGTTCGAGGAGTAATGATCATCATCATCCTTCTTGAGTTCATCTTTCTTAGGTACATCTTTCTTAGAGGGCGGTTTGCTATGAGCCTCCGAGTGAACTTTTGGCTTGGAATGTGGTGCGGATCGGGTCCTACTTCGGGTCCCGCTAGTTTCACTTATCAAAAGTTTTGTGTTATAGATTGCTTATCCTTTTGTAATGTTATCCTTGGCAGGCCATGGATACATGACATGAAGGCAGTCCCATCTACCTATCATCAATGTGTGAAGCTTCCTAGTCCATGGGGGGTGGTGAAAATTGAGAGTGATCAACAAGAAGCTAAGAATTGCTACACGTCGTCAATGAAGCCAGCCTCAAGACCAAGGGAGCAATAACAATTAAAGCATCCTCCAAGAGATGTCTTGGAGGCAAGAGAGCAGGATGTGAAAGAAATCCTTATGGATCCTAATGATCCTGAATCCATAATCTTCATAGGATCAGGGATCCTCAACAACATTGAACAGGATCTAGTATCCTTCTTTAAAAGGAGAAAAACTACCTTTGCTTGGAAGCATGAGGACATGACAGGTATATCTAAAGATATAATTACTCATAAACTTGGTATTGACAGGTCATTCAAGCCCATACATCAGAAGAGGAGGAAGTTTACACCTGAAAGGAACGCTATTATCCAGGAAGAAGTAGATAAACTACTCCGGGCAGGTATGATAAGAGAGGTTAAGTATCCAAGGTGGTTAGCCAATGTGGTTGTTGTTCAAAAGAAATATGGAAAGTGGAGGGTATGTGTCGATTTCACTGACTTAAACAAGGCATCTCCCCAGGATCCTTTCCCATTACCCCACATTGACTCCATGGTGGATGCTACCGCGGGTCATGAGTTGTTGACTTTTATGGATGCTTCATCTGGATTTCAACAGATTCAGATGGAACCATCTGATCAAGAGGATACAGCCTTTATGACCCCAACTGGTATATATTGTTATATTGCTATACCATTTGGACTAAGGAATGCAGGTGCTACGTATCAAAGGCTAGTCAATATGATGTTCAAGGAACAAATTGGACACACTATGGAAGTCTATATAGATGACATGGTGGTTAAGTCCAAGAAAGCTGAGGATCACCTTAGAGACTTGGAGGAAGCATTCAATATCCTTGATAAATTTAATATGAAACTAAATCCTTCCAAGTGTCACTTTGGTGTTAAAGCAGGTAAATTCCTAGGCTATATGGTGACAAAAAGAGGCATTGAAGCAAGTCCAGAGCAAATTAAGGCTATTGTGAATATCAAATCTCCTGCCAATGCCAAGGATGTGCAAAGACTGACAGGCAGGATCGGAGCCTTGAACAGGTTCATATCCAAATCATCAGAAAAATGCAAGGAATTCTATGACATATTGAGAAAGAACAAGAAATTTGAGTGGACTGAAAAGCATGAAAATGCTCTCAAAGCCCTTAAGGATTACCTATCCTCAGCTCCCGCCTTGATGAAACCAAAGAAAGGGGAAATATTATCCTTATATCTGGCAGTATCCTCTAAAGCAGTAAGTGCAGTCCTTGTTAAGGATCACCAAGGTACACAACATCCTATCTATTATGTAAGTAAAAGTTTGCTTGATGCTGAATCCAGGTATTCACATTTAGAAAAACTTATCCTTGCATTAATTATGGCATCTACTAAATTAAGACATTATTTTGAAACTCATGCCATTATTGTTAAGACTAACTTTTCAATTAAGAATGTTCTCAGGAAACCTGAAATGTCAGGAAGGATGGCTAAGTGGGCAGTGAAGCTCAGTGCTTATGATATAAGATATGAACCTAGAACTACCATTAAATCCCAAGCCTTAGCTGACTTTGTGACAGATTTTAGTAGTGACTAGCAAAAGGAAGCTGAGTTAGAAGTCCAACAGCTGGAAGAAACTAAGGATCCTTGGATACTTTTCACTGATGGAGCCTTTAATGTCAAAGGAACAGGACTTGGAATACTACTAAAATCGCCACAAGGGGACATAATACCCCACTCCATAGCTTGTGAGTTTCAAACTACTAATAATGAGGCTGAATATGAAGCCTTGATAGCTGGTTTACAAATTGCCAAGCATATGAGGATCAGGTATCTTGAGGTACATGTAGATTTGTTGTTAATTACTAATCACTTCAATGGATCCTATGCTGTTAAAGGTGAAAAGCTAATCAAATATTTAGAGATAGTCAAAGAATTGGCACTCTCTTTTGTTTCCTTTAGTTTGACACAGGTACCAAGGGAAGAGAATGCAGAAGCTGATGCATTGGCCAATCTAGGATCATCCTTGAAGATTCCAGAGGATATCAGGATCCCTATTATCCACATCCTAACCCCCGCTATTGAGGATCACGTAGCCATGGAAATAGGAGAGGATTCTGAAATCATCCCTAGTAAAGATACACAATCTCATTCAGGATCATGGATCCTTCCAATCATGAGATATATCCAACATGGAGAGATTCCTACAGGAGAAAACCCCTGGGCTTTCAAAATTAAGGTATCTCAGTTTACAATATTGAATAATATGTTATATAAACGATCTCTTGCAGGACCATATCTAAGATGCATTGAGGATCTTGAAATCCAAGAAGTCCTAAAGGATTTTCATGAAGGAGATTGTGGAAACCACACTAGGGGCAGAGCATTATTCTCAAGGATCCTGAGGACAGGATACTATTGGCCTACTATGAAGAAGGATGATGTGAATTATGCTAAGAAGTGTGATCCTTGTCAGAGACATAGTAACATCCTTCACCAACCAGCAGAGCTCTTGCATCCTATACCCTCTTCTTGGCCATTCATGAGATGGGGAATGGATATAGTTGGAAAACTTCCTAAGGCACCTGGTGGAAAAGTATTCATGCTTGCTATGACTGATTACTTCTCCAAGTGGATAGAGGCTGAAGCCTTTGCCCAAGTCAGAGAAAAGGAAGTGATATCCTTTAATAAAAGAAACATTATTACTAGATTTGGTATTCCTTCTGAAATTGTTTGTGATAATGGATCCCAATTTATTGGGAGTAGAACTACTAACTTTTGTGACAGCTGGGGGATTAAGATGATAACATCAACACCAGTCCACCCACAAGCTAATGGTCAAGCAGAATCATCTAACAAGATCATCATCAACAACTTGAAGAAAAAGCGTGGGTCCAAGAAAGGAAAATGGGCAGAAGAACTACCTTGTGTACTATGGGCTGATAGGACAACTCCCAAGAATGCTACTGGCCAAACTCCATTTTCTTTGGTATTTGGGGCAGAATTAGTGATCCCTACAGAGATGGTGGTTCCTACTGCAAGAACAAGCATCCGTGATCCTGAAGGAAATGCTGAAAACTTGGTTCAAGACTTGGATACTATAGAAGAACTCAGGGATTTGGCAAGGATAAGGATGGCTAGTTATCAAGAAAGGATGGCTGGAGCCTACAACAAAAATGTCAGGATCAGGAAGTTCCAAGTTGGTGATATGGTATTAAGGAAAGCATTTCAGAATACCACGAATCCCGCTGATGGAAAATTGGCACCAAAGTGGGAAGGCCCCTACCTGATCGAAGCTGAGGCAGGAAAGGGGGCATATCGATTGCTAACAATGGAAGGTGATTTGCTACCAAGAGCTTGGAATGTTGTCCACCTGAAGAAGTACTTCATGTGATAAGGATTTGTGATCCTTAGCAATATTCATGATCCACATCCTTGAAGGATCCTTAGAGGATGGATGATCCTCATTTTGGTAATAATCTAATCTCAAATTATTTCATTCTTTAGTTACCCTATATACAAGGATAAGGATCCTGGATCCTTTATAATCTTTTCACTTGATTTTGAGTTTTGCAGAAGGTTCATATATCCTTAACTAAGGATCGAGTATCCACAGAAGTCTCCAGTTATTTGGGCTTGACCCCAGTTCTTTGGGCTTGACCCCAGTCTTTTGGGCATGTCCCCAGTATCGCCAGCAGCGCACGATGATCCTGGTACAGTTCATGGCAATGGGACCAGTACTCATTTTAGGGGCTGACAATTTCATTGTACTGGCTGTATCCAGGATCCTACGTATAATGGTAGATGTACCATACATCCGTTCCTAAGGTTTCTAACGTTTTCACGTTAGCTAAGGTTTTGGCATTTTCATGTCACTACGTTTGGATAGTCACCAGTGAGGGCCATACTCCAGTTTACACAAGATCCTTTGGGCTTGTCCCCAGTTTTTTGGGCTTGTCCCCAGTATATTGGGCTTGTCCCCAGAATTGTTGGGCTTGTCACCAGTTGCTAACTCTTCTCTTATACTGGCTTAGTCCCAAGTTATGTTCCATTTCAGGGTTTTGAAGCTAAACGGCTAAGGATCCTTGATCCTTACCTTTTACTAAGGTCTGTCTTTTGGTTATCCTGGTTATAAATGTTAAAGGTTTAGGATCCTAACTTGGATTCTCAGGTATGATCCTTAACTACTTTAATATTATTCATTATCCATATAAGTGACCCTTATCCTTTGACAACAGGACTTATGATCCTTAAACTAAACTACTTTTTAGAATTTGTCGATTATAGGATATTTGATCCTTGATCATATCCTAAACTTTTTGAGAAGATTTATTAAACTTTTCTTCTTTACTTAGTAAATTCAAACAAAGTGTGTAGTAACTGAAAGATAAAATGTATACAAATGAAACAACACATGATAAGCCAAAAGATTAAAGTTTTATTTATCCACAAAATGTTAAACCCTTAAAGGTTGTCAAAATTGCCAACCCAAGCTTCTACCAGCAAAACGTGGCCCGTCCACTTGGGTTGGCAAAGGGTGTCCATTGTTAACAGGTCTTGAAAGTGTAGGAAATAAAAGATGGCAGGATAACAAGTGGTTTCATCCCCCAAACAGAGGATCCCTCCACCACCTATTATCCTACCTATTGTCTAAGGATCCATGATCCACAACCCTAAAAAATATTGTTCAAAGTACAACCCAACATTGTTTCAAAACATCACAACCAAAAAAATTTCAAATCCTAAAAAAAATGGGCTCCGACCGCGTCTAGAAATATCCATCATCGCCCATTTCTGCAGCTCAAACCTTGGCTGCATCACCACCAGCATCATCACCTCCAGCGTGATCCTTTCCGCTGCTACTTGCTTCAATCGCCAAGACCTCAGTAGCCTCCTCCTCATCATCTAGCTCGGCCAGCTTCGCCTTCCAGCCCTCCTTGTCCCAAGTGGTCCTGTTGAAGTCAGGATCCTCAGTTTCCTGGGCCATTTGCAGCTTGATTTTGTACATGGCGATGGCAGCAGAGACTTTAGCATCCTCCAGCAGGTCGTGCTTCTCATGATCAGCATTTATCTGGGCCAGGACCACCTGCTTCTTTGCCTGATTGAGGTCTTTCTCGAGGGAGGAGATGGTTTGATCTTTGGCCAGGAAGATCTTTTGGAACTCTAGATGCTTCTGCTCAGCCTCTTCAACATAAGCATCAAAAAGCATTTCGATCTCGGTGAATTCTGCAAAAAGACAAGGTAAAGTTCAGGATCCGTGATCCTCAAGTGGGCAGGATAATCAAGCAAAATCAGTGATCCTTACATCAGCAAAGTATTCTTGGAATTGGTGGCGGATAAGAGGCAAGCCTTCAAGATTGTCAGCTTCAGTGGTCTTCCTTTTCTTTCCCCCCTTGGAGGTGACAGGCTTGGGGACTATGGTACTTGGGCTAGCAGCAGTTTTCTTTTTTCCGGAACGGGGAGCCACAGTGCTAAGATCACTGAGACTGAAGCGAGTGGCCGACCTTGAGGATTTTCCAGCACCTATCAATCCAAAACAAAAGATAAGTATACTTGTTTTATTTGCATTTCAACATTTAACTATATATAAACTTGGATACTTACTTGACATTGTAACTGAGCCTGAGGATACTTCTTGAGAATCCTTGGTGTTTGCTTGAAATGATCTTACCGCAGGATCAAGATTCCAGAAAGCGGCGATCCTCTCCTTTGTTGCAGGTGATGAAATGATGTGAGAGACTGAGATAACTGCAAAATAAAAAAGAAGAGATCAGTTATCCTTACGGGAACAGGGTTATCCTATGATCCTTCTATAAGGATCCTCTATCCTACCATGGGTGGCCCATTTTCTGGGGAGATCCTTCCCATCAGGGATTGAATCCCTCCTAACGAAGAAAAAACGCTTCTTCCAGTTGGTGTCGTTTTTGGTGGTCTTGAGGATTGGATGAGGTTCACCGGGTTTGTGTTTGAATAAAAAGCGATGTGAACCGTGGCTAACAAGGTTGTATAGTTCAGACAACTCTGACATTCCCAACTCTATATCCTCCTGCTCAATGATTCTCTCAAGGGTATATAAAACTCTCCACATCATTGGCATAGCCTAGATATAGGATATGCCGGTAAAGGAGAAGAAAGACTGGGTAAAAGCAGGAAAAGGATAGGAGTATCCTATCAGAAATGGGGTAACTGGAAAAGCAACCCAAGTTTCAGAAACAAAGTCACTCAAGGCGGTAGGGTCAAAGGGTTTAAAAACAGAGTCTGCCGGAAAGCAATGACGAATCCTATCGATATCAGGATCAGTAGAGCAGCAACGTTCCTTCGGAGAATCTTTGATGATCCCTTGGATTTTCAAAGGACTATCTTTCTGGTGATCCTTGGCAGGGGATGATCGTAACTTCATCGTGATTCAAGGGTTTCGAAGAAGAACAGGGTAAGAAGGTGAAGAGAGGAAGGAGAAAGAGAAGTACCTGCTTGATCTTCAAATGAGGATTTAAAGGGAGTATTGCTCAAATTTAAATTCACATTAGCCCTTATCTCTAACCTATATATATATATATATAATGATGATTCTGCAGGGATGTCGCTTCAATGACGTATGATCGGTAACGCCTAGTTCGATCCTAACGGCTACATATCCGTTAGTTAGTTGCGGATAAGATCAAAAAATATAACTCGCTAATTTACACTTTACTCCTTATATTTTGGGGGCAATTTTTAGGGGAGGATTCTCCAATCCTAAGGATCACGGATCCTCATGTGCTACCAGGATCATGGATCCTCAATTCTGTTTGAATTATGGATCCTCAGTAGGTGTTGCAGGATCAGGATTCAGGATCCTTGTTGTTATCCTTATACTAATGATTGTCTTCATTGTACGTAAGCTTGTTTTGCAGGAGCAAAGGCATGGACCAAGTCTTACCGAAATTCCTGGAGCATATTCCCTCAATATTCCGCACGTGCTTGGTTCTTGTAAACGTTATGGAGATCGTGGAAGACTTGCACAATTAGCGAACAGTTAGTTAGGGTGGTTATTTCTAATTTTAAATAGGGGATAACAAGCTTGATTTAGAACACTTGGCTAATTTTAGCAAAACACACACTCTCGAACAGCTCGCGACAACTTACTTGGCGATTTCATAAACTTTAACACTTTTGCACACTAGTGATCCTTGTAACAAGCTTGTTATCATCCCGAGTTGTAACCTTTTTTCTGTTTAATCTTAGTTGGTGATCGGTAGTTTCCATCACCCGAGGTTTTTTATGCCGGAGATCAACTCTAGATCAAGGGCTTTTTCCTCGTATAAATCCTTGTGTCGTCTCTTTATTTGATTTGCAAATTGTTCATACAATTGTTCATAGATTCAAGCATCACACCTCACAACAAAAGATTTGGTTGCATTATCCTTGCTTGATTTTTGACCAAAACACTGATCATTTCACAACTTGTTTATTTTGTTAAGTTTCTACGATTTGATCAAGACGGTATGCCTACGAGCTAAACAATGGAAACTCCACCGAGTCCAAGTCATTGGATCGGATGGGTATCACCCCGTCCGATCAATTAACTGTTCTCGACGGTTGTTCGTGTTCAACACGATAAGCCGGTCATCTCGTTGATAAGAACTAGTTCTCAAACCGACACTTCACTAGAGACAGAGTAGAAGGTCTATACGAGCTCTGTTGCTACCGGTTTTGAGTGAAAAGTTAAGAAAGCTTGAAGAAAAGCTTAGAAAACTTAGATTCGGCTTAGATTTAGGTGAGATTAGTGTTTATACACCGTGGATTCTATCAGATCTGGATTGTTCTTGATGAGATGAGGTCACACTTCATTGTTCCTAAGAACTCCATGATGACATCACCTTAGAACGGCTCAAATCCAAAGATTTAACGGTGAAAAAAGTGAGATTTGATGACGAAAAAGATGAAGGAGTGCGTATTGATCATAGAAGTACAAGATTTAGGATGAAAACTTACAAGAATCATGAGAAATTGGGCGAAAATGGCGAGAAAGCGTCTAGTCGAGCGAGAGCAGTTACATCAACTGTTGTTGATGTGACAAGTGGGGTATTTATAGGCAAGGAGGAGGAGAAGGGCAGTGCAGTGAATCGGATTGGACGGTTGTCCGATAGAGTGGCACCTCGATCGGGTGGCACCTTGATCGGGTGGCACCTCGATCGGGTGGCCATCCGATCGAGCGGTCAGTCGATCGGTGGCATCCGACAAGTTGTATTTCGGCGTTTCGTTTCGATCATTAAGCGCTGCGATAGTTTGGTTACACATTTTCAGATATTTATTATAATTGTCACGTTGGGTCGTATATACATATCCATATTTCAAATCCTGCGATAATCGAGTTACGCGTGCCTGCGAGTGCGTTTTTTAGTATTGAGTTGCACTACGACACATCACGGCTATCAAGGAGGGTAGAATTGGTCCTCACTTGACATCTTCGTGGTTGTCAGCAAGTACAATGTGATGTGATAGCGATAAAGTATGCAAAAACACTGCGATATAGCGATATATGCGATATAGGTACATTATGATCCGAATCTCTGGTGCTAGGCGTAACGAGTAGTAACAACGCACGAACGTGCGGGTTGTTACAGTCTCCCCTGCTTTAGGAAATTTCATCCCGAAATTAATCCACAAAAAGGGTCGCGAGAGTTGATGCGAGCGAGTAAGCGATAAAGCGACGAGATAGCGAGCGATCGATTGAGTATAAACATGCGAGGGCATTGCGAAGACCAAGCGAGAGCGACGAGAAATGCGATTCGTATATCCAAAAGGCGATAACACACACACAAGAATGCGATTCCATGGCGTTATTAATTTTTGAAAATTCGATTAATTGGATTAAACTTGTTTGTGAAAATCTTCTCACGATGCGGCGTTAACTGTAGCGATGTTCACAACAGCGCTATGAGAAGGGTTTTGGTTAGTTTACTAAAAGAATTTATGGTGATTAAAACTCGATTTACGAAATTTTCTTGCCACACGGCGTTAACTTGAGTCGATTGTCACACTAGTGTTACAGGAAAATCTCGTTTTGTACAAAGGTTTTGGAAAAAGTTTTATAGGAAGAGTTGGTTTAAACTTTGTGTAAGCAGGGCCTTTTTAATAATACCAAGAATTTAATTTTTAGAGTCGGCCCCGCATGGCACTTTTCCACGAAAGTTCTACAATATGGCTAAAACACTTATATATAGGAAGTACCAGCGGCGTATCCACCATGTTTTATCCATATGGCTTCCGTCCCGTGAGGCAGTGTCATCCGTGTTGACATAGTACAGACAGATTTGGGATGACTTGATCCAAACGAGAAAGGGTTGGATCAAGTCTTGAAAGGGCGAACTGAGCGATGAAGTCGTTTTCGAACTCAGTTCAGTGGCACTAGCAAGTGCGATAAGCGACGAGCGGTACGCGATAATCGATAACACAAACACCAAACACCAAGCATAGTAGGCGAAGACGACGGCGATAAGTGAAAAGCGATAAGCGAAAAGCGATAGCGACAACCGTCGAGCGATAGGCGACGATCGATGCGTTGCAAGCGAGGGGAACATGCGATTCGATTAGATTAACCGATGCCACAAATTTCAACCGACATTAAGCCCCACATGGCGTTTTTCCAAGAAAATATGCTGATATGGCTAAAACACTTATATATAGGAAGTACCAGCAACGTATCCACCATGTTTTAACCCTATCAGTTTTGTCTCGCGAAGCGAGGTCAGGTGTGCCAACATAACATAGATAACATAAATAATGGTAAGCGATAGCGATGGTGATAAACGTTAAGCGATATACGATGAGCGGTGAGCGATACACAAGCGATAGAGCGATACATCAGCGACAGAGCGATACACAAGCGATAGAGCGATACACAAGCGGTAGAGCGATTTCCATGATATGCGATAGTGCGACACACATAATAAACGACTGAGCGAACACACTATAAGCGATTGAGTTTGCGAAATAGATTCCTGCGTTAATGCGATTGTGAGCGTGTTTGACTTACGAAAAGTCTTGGCGATTACACGCTTCGAGTTGCGATTGAGATTGTTACGCCTTGCGATGTAGTTTAGTGTGTCGAAAATAACCACAATAGTATAATAGGTCTACGTTCCAACTCCACATGGCACTTTATTCACAAAACTTCGGTTAGCATGGCGAAACACCGTCATGTTTCAACCATACGTCTCCGTTCCGTGACTAGGTGTCACACTTTGTCAGACATGGTCAAGATGCTTATATATAGGAAGTACCAGCGGCGTATCCACCACGCTTAACCATGCCCTGAACGTAAAGGCATCATTGAAATTCACTACGATTTCCGTGCACTAACCAAAATAATCCCGTGTGCACCCGTGATTATCCTGACTCTTGCATGTTTATCGTACCTTATCTCAAGAATGCATAGTAGGGGTAAAATGTATCATATATTGCATAGTGCTAGCATATAGATTGTGCGCGAGTGCGAGGAAGAGCGAGAGACAAATAGAGTCCACATTGCGTCGAGAAATAGAACAAGTTCAACATATACAGGAAATTAACGGCGAAAATCGTATCATTACAACAACATTGTAAGCATAATTAATGTTGTTGCGGAGGGCTTCTGCGGAGACTACGATTGTTGCTGAAATTCCTCAAGTCAGCGGACCTGTGCGGCAGTTCTGGGTAAAATGACCATACCAGTTGCAATTGTCGCAATAACGACAGCTAGTTCCTGGTGGGTGGTGATACGTACACATGAGACACAGGGGATGGCTTCCGGTGTAGGCGCGCTTCACAAGAACAGGAGCAAATCGTAGCGGTGTGGGGTTTGGAATTTCATCCACGCTTGGTTCCTTTCGCTTGTGGTCGAGCTCGTTGCGATCCTGAGATGGGGTGCTGTTGTCGTTGGAGGATTCGTCTGATGATTCGCTGGAGACATCGTTAGAGGAATCTTCAGAAGAATTGTTGGTAGAATCATCGGAAGAATCGCCGGATGAATCGATGACGATTGCTTGATGAGCTTGTTTGACAGGATTTTTGGAGAAAAATTCGTCTAAGACTCGTTTGCTGTTGATTTCTGCGGCCAAGCGGTAGGTTTCTTCGATGGTAGCGGGTCTTGCAGCTTCGACAAAGTCACCAACACACTCAGGAAAGCCGCGAATGTACTTCGTGATGGCCTTCTCTGAAGTGTTACTTGACTTGGGAAGATTATGCTAAGCTGTTTGAACCTTGCGGTGTAGCCAGCATTGTCACCTTCGACTTGCTTGATTTCCCAAAATTCGTTTTCTAGCTCCTGGACTTCGTGGGGAGGGAAGTACTCTTTCTTCATGAGCTCCTTCAGCTCATCCCAAGAGAGAGCACAAGCTGCGGAGATCCCACGTTTGTTACGTTCGACAGTCCACCAGTCGAGTGCTCGCGATTGAAATACTCCGGTTGCGCAAGTAGTACGGAAACTATCGGGATACCCACTCTGACGAAGGGTAACGTCGATAGAATCGAACCACTGGAGTAGCTGGGACACATGTCCTTCACCCGTGAACTCCATCGGGTCACAGGCTTTGAAGTGTTTATAGAGGAAAGCAGATTGCGGCGCTTCCGTCTTAGAGTCTTCCGGGGTTCGAGAGTTGCTGAGAGAGTGCACTTGAGCGACAATTTGAGGAATGCCCCTGGCCACTTCCTTGGCCACAAGCGAGGCAATCCTCTTTTCGGCGCTTCGTTTGGCTCTTCTCCTAGCTGTTTGTCTCGAGGCAGCGTCGTTGGAAGACATCTAGACAGAGAGAGATCTGGGGTGAGATTCAATCATAATGATTTTCTTGAGTTTTGCGATGCGATTGAGCGCGATCAAAACTTGCTGCGAGTAGTATAATAGATTTCACATAGGAGCCACATAGGAGACACTTGATTTCTAAGTTTCCACATAATTGATTTGCTTATATATAATTAGTTGTAGCTTATTCTTGTACATACACATGTCGGTATAGAATGCGCGAGGACGCGTAGAAAGCGAGGGCGATTAATTGGACATTAGCTTTGTTGCGAACATTCGGTTTTTTTTGTTTTAGGTTGCGATGGCTGTGCGAGTTGTGTGTTTATAAAGCAGGAAGCGGAGATCGATAAATCAAGAAACCGATATAGCGTAAAGTTTTAAATCGTAGCCACATAAGCGTGAATAAGTTCAGTAAAGCGTAAAATCTGCAAGTCATATGCGAGAAACATGGATAGAGTGCCTCGGGTGTTTAGGCGTCAACTACCCAAGGTAACCCAACTATACCTAACAAGTTCGTGCACGCGCGTTGTCCTAGAAGACTTATGCTTCCACTGGGATGCAGCTCAGGGCATTCGTCTTCCTAGTCATCGCATGGCTCGAGTTATTTTTATAGTCGAGTCCTTGGTGAGAGCTTTTGAAAACCATTTTATAGAGAGTGGATGGTTTATTAAGATACGGGTTTCACCCTTGACTTAATAACTTCGCTCCTAGCCGTGGTTGAGCTCTTCGAATAACTTCGGGAGTTCCACTAGATTTCGAAATGGAGACTTTCGTTTGAGATATGGATGTCACTCCTAGCTCGACGAAAAGTTCTCGTGCTAGAAAAATGGGCTGAGTGAGCGATCTTATCGAGAGTTCTTGGTTTTCACGCCTGATCTCGACTGGACCACTCGGTTGTGTTATGTGAATATTTTCAAAAACGTGTGTATTGTGTTGGCCTTAGGAAAGGCTAAGTAATATTCAGGCCTTAGGAAAGGCTCTTCGCATGAAATTGTAGTATGCGGTGTTCACGCGAAGTAGTAGTTTTAGCGACTTCGAATGAGAGTATCACATAGGCCCGTACAATCTCCTACTAGGTTCGTACGAGTCGGCCCGTTGGTACTTGGACTATAGACTAGGTCGTTTCTAAGACATCGACCCGGACTAGGTTAAGTCTGGCCTAATTCCCTATAGTTATGGCTCTGATACCAATCTGTCACACCCCAACCGATGGCGGAATCATAGGGGCGCGGCACTAGGCAAACCAGATTGCTCAAGAGAATCCATAACAACTATATTGAGACAGTATTTAATGCGTTCATTATCCCATACTAATAAAAAATACAATCACACAAGGTATCACAGATTTCTTGTCCTCTCGAACAATACAAATCCGACAACATAGATTTTAGGTGAGTTTCTAGACTCCCTAACTTGATTTGATGTAGACTGCGACTAAACCTACAACATACGTTAAAACGAATTCAATACAAAAGTATTGGCGAGTATACAAGTTTTGATAGTAGCGAGAAATAGATAAAAAGTGTTGCGAATTACCAAATACATAAACGAGATACCTCAACATACATGCATTTAAGACCGATACTACCAGCTAAGTCACTCGAGCTGCGATTGCGATTGCTATTCATCCTAACTAGACCCTGTCGGGTGCTATAGTACTATACTAGTTAAGGCGGGACCTCGCGAGTATAAGTCCTAACATATATGTAACTAGCATCACGTATAAATATGCATAACAGTTATTCGCAAGTGATAATTAGTTTGATGGAATAATTCTTTTTGATAAATTGATTTAATAAGAACGTATGTTACACCCAAAATGCGATAAAAAAGGGTTCGAGTATACTCACAGTCGGTATTCGGCAAGCAACACAACTTGGTTGGATTGAAGGGAGCGCGTCTGAGATTAGCTTGAGTTTAGATTGATAGAGTAAGTGTTGGGTAGTGCGTGAAACTGAGCAACGTGTTAATGGATCGGACAGTACTCCGATCGGATGGCAATCCGATCGGGTGGCCGGTCGATCGGGTTTCAATCCGTTCGGATGGTCATCCGATCGGGTGACCACTAGATTGGATGGCTACCTCATTTGGGAAAGATGTGTTTGTGTATGATGGTTTGCCTTTTGAAGTTTTCGTTGTAGTATTTTGAAAACAGAGAAGTATCTCTACTTTTTAGGTCGGTCAATCGAACGGCTGGTGGATCGGGCTTGTTCAATCGGACGGTGATCCGATTGGCAAGACACTTTGGTTGATGATAAGCTCACAGCAGACTGCTCACTCGATCGGGTGGCAGTCCGATCGGGTGATAATCCGTTGGAACTGATGTGAAATGAAGATTTGTAAAAAGTTTAAGTGTTGAGGATCCAAAAGTCAGCCGATCGGATGGTCATTCGATCGGACGGCAATCCGTCCCGCAGCCTGATTATTTCACAACTTGTTTATTTTGTTAAGTTTCTACGATTTGATCGAGACGGTATGACTACGAGCTAAACAATGGAAACTCCACCGAGTCCAAGTCATTGGATCGGATGGGTATCACCCCGTCTGATCAATTAACTGTTCTCGACGGTTGTTTGTGTTCAACATGATAAGCTGGTCATCTCATTGATAGGAACCAGTTCTCAAACCGAAACTTCACTAGAGACAGAGTAGAAGGTCTATACGAGCTCTTTTGATACCGGTTTTAAGTGAAAAGTTAAGAAAGCTTGAAGAAAAGCTTAGAAAACTTAGATTCGGTTTATATTTAGGTGAGATTAATGTTTATACACCGTGGATTCTATCAGATCTGGACTGTTCTTGATGAGATGAGGTCACACTTCATTGTTTCTAAGAACTCCATGATGACATCACCTTAGAACGGCTCAAATCCAAAGATTTAACGGTGAAAAAAAGTGAGATTTGATGACGAAAAAGATGAAGGAGTACGTGTTGATCATAGAAGTACAAGATTTAGGGTGAAAACTTACAAGAATCGTGAGAAATTGGGTGAAAATGGCGAGAAAGTGTCTAGTCGAGCGAGAGCAGTCACATCAACTGTTGTTGATGTGACAAGTGGGGTATTTATAGGCAAGGAGGAGAAGGGCGGTGCAGTGAATCGGATCAAACGGTTGTCCGATCGAGTGGCACCTCAATCGTGTGGCACCTTGATCGGGTGGCACCTCGATCGGGTGGCCATCCGATCGAGCGGTCAGTCGATCGGTGGCATCCGTCAAGTTGTATTTCGGCGTTTCGTTTCGATCGTTAAGTGCTGCGATAGTTTGGTTACACATTTTCATCCACATTTTCATATATTTATTATAATTAGTCACGTTGGGTCGTATATACATATCCATATTTCAAATCCTGCGATAATCGAGTTACGCGTGCCTGCGAGTGCGTTTTTGAGTATTGAGTTGCACTGCGACACATCACGGCTATCAAGGAGGGTAGAATTGGTCCTCACTTGACATCTTCGTGGTTGTTAGCAAGTACAATGTGATGTGATAGCGATAAAGTATGCAAAATTATGCGAAAACACTGCGATATAGCGATATATGCGATATAGGTACATTATGATCCAAATCTCTGGTGCTAGGCGTAACGAGTAGTAACAACGTATGAACGTGCGGGTTGTTACAAAAGTAGTTTCAGCCATGCTAGTTCACGCAGTCCGAGTGATAGCCCAAGTGTCCCAATGCATTTACCACTTTCCCAAGTCTCAAGGAAAGCAAATAGAATCCTCCTAACAATACCCCCGAGAATAGTGGGGAGGTGCATTCTCCTATGCGCTACTATTGTTAAGGCAGAACTACACACAAGGATTAAACGTTCACACAGCATAAAGAATCAAGAACCTAAAAGTATCAAGTTTCACATTTACCGAGGATAGAGTTAGATTTCAAATAGTTTCCAGTTTCAAGTTTCATAGAATACATGTTGCATCCCAAAAGTTTAAAATGAAAAGGGATCGAGTATACTCACAGTGGGTACTAGGTATCGATACCTACTGATTGGATCAAAGAGAGCTCTGAGATTAGCCTGATTATGATTTAATAGGTAAGCGTCGGGCAGAATAACGGGAATCGTGCAAAGTATCGGGTCAGTCTCCTGATCGGATGGCCATCCGGTCGGATGACATGTAGATGAGACGGATTACCATCCGATCGGATGGCCATCTAGACGGATGGCCATTCGATCGAATGGCCTTTCGATCCAAAGGTGTGTTTCCAAATGTTCAACTTTTGAAGTTTTCATTGTATTTATGTCCAAGTCGTTCGATCGGGTGGTCATCCGATCGGATGACCGTTCGGTCGAATGACTCTTCGAGAGTGAGTTTCAAAGTTTGAAGTTCTGCTAAAAAATAGTTTAAGCGTTAGAAGTTTACGGAGATAATCTATCCGGTCAGATGGTCATTCGATCGGACGGCTGTTCGTCCATTGGTGAAAAGTTTGCAAAATTTCTAAGTTTGAGTTTAACCGAGACGACATGGTAATGCATCAAGACAACGGAAACTCACCAATGTTCAGCTTGTCTGATCGGATAGGAATCACCCCGTTTGATCGGACGACTGTTCTTGACTAAGTTCATGTCTGACCCGTAACTCCGGTCATCCTCTCCGGTGGGAATCCGTCATCGAACCGTCTCCAGACTAAGGAACCAGTACTAAGCCTGTTTCGGGTTCAGATTCCACTGATTTTCAGTAAAAGTTTAAGAAAACTTGAAGAAATCGCATAAAGTTAATCAAAAGTGTTTAGTTGATGATTAGATTGTAGAAAATCGTGTAAACATCTAGTGAAATCCTTTGGATTTGGGCTAACTTTGATGGAATGACGTCATACTCACTGAACCGAGATGACATCACCTCCAAAGAGTCTAGAACTTGAGGATTTCATGGTGAAAATCAGTGTTTTGACTGAGATTTAGATGAGGAATTGTGTAATGCTCAAGGTTTTACAAGAATCTAAGAGGAAACTTACAAGAATCGGCCTAGAGTCGAGGAAAAGTGCCTGAGAATGAGAGTGCGTGCGTCTGGATCGGAGGGCTTTGTCACATCAGTGAGGAATGATATGACAGGTCCTATTTATAGTGTCAGAGGAGAAGCAAGGCGGTGCAAGGAGCTGGATCAGATGGCTGTTCGGTCGAAGGGCCCTTCGATCGGATGGTCATCCGATCGGATGTCCATTCGGACAGTCCAATCCGTTTTGCAACTTTTCCATCTTTGGTTCGTTTTGCGTGCTAGATTAAGCGTTGCATTGCGTATTATTGTACATTATTATCACATGACAATATTACTTAGTTAACATAAAAGTTTCCAAGTTTCCATGTTTACATAAGTGTCAAGTCTCTAGTCTCTCGTTTAACCAAGTCTCAAGTTTCACGAGTCTCAAGAGTCAAGAGTCAAGTATTAAGTGTCAAGTATCAAGAATCAAGTATCAAGTATCTAGAATTTAGTATCAAGAGTCAAGTCTCAAGAATCAAGTATCAAGAATCTATTATCAAGAATCAAGTATCTAGAATTTAATTATCAAGAATCAAGTATCAAGAATCTATCATTAAGAATCAAGTATCTAGAATTTAGTTTTCAAGAATCAAGTATCAAGAATCAAGTATCATAGAATTAAGCATCAAGAATCATTAAGAATCAAGTTTCATAGTATTAAGATTCACAAAGTTTCAAGTATCATCAAAGTTTCAGGATTTAAGTATCAAAGAGTCAAGTTTCACATAGTGAATTGACAAAAGCTAAAAGTTCAGGGACGCAGGGCGTTACAGTCTCCCCTCCTTTAGAAGATTTCGTCCTCGAAATCTAAGAGGAAGACTGCTGGAAGAGCTGCGGATACTTGGCCTTCATTTCACTCTCGAGTTCCCAAGTGAATTCAGCGCCATGCTTTCCTTCCCATCGGACCTTGACTATGGAAATTTTGATGCGCCTCAATCGCTTGACACCTCGATCTATGATTTTGACCGGTTTCTCCATGAAGTGTAAAGCTTCATTTCTTTGCAAGTCTTCGAGGGGAACCTGTAGTTCCTCGTTGGCTAGGCACTTATGAAGGTTAGATACATGGAACACCGGATGCATATTGTTTAGTTCCTGTAGCAGGTCGAGTCGGTGCGCCACCTTGCCTATCCTTTCGAGTATCGTGAAAGGACCCACATAGCGAGGAACGAGCTTTCCCTTCTTACCAAAACAAACTACTCCCTTCCAGGGAGATACCTTTAGAAGAACCCGATCACCAACATCAAATTCCAGAGGCTTGCGCTTTTTATCAGCATAGCTCTTTTGCCTGCTCCTAGCCTTGATGAAGTTATCACGGATCTGAAGAATCTTATCAGTTGTCTCTTGAATGATTTCAGGGCCAGTAAGTTGCTTGTCACCAACCTCATGCCAGCTGAGAGGAGATCAGCACTTGCGACCATACATGTCACACCCCCAAAACCCACATGCGGAGTATCACCGCAAGAGGCGTGACATGACCAGGATCAAGCCACCAATCATATTGAACAATGTATATAAAGTGAATAAAATCCAACCACACAATATAATTGGTGTTCAAACATAAGTTATCAAATTCCAGTTAAACAGGGGAAGCATCAATTGTAAAACCAAAACATAAGTTATAAGTTTAGTAAGTTTAACATGGCACACGCTGTCCATGTCCCACAACGACTCCTCCCACTCGTGCAAGCTCCATAGATACCTAACGACCTGCAAGGCATGTAACAACGAGTCAACAACAAAGTTGAGCGAGTTCACAGTAGGTGTTTGTTATAAAGTAGTTTTTCAAGAACTATGAGTTTGTTTGCAACTACCAGTTAAATCAGCTTTCCTTGTTTTCCAAACCATAAACGGTGGGGGCTACCCCATGTTGTGAACCACTAGACTAGATGTATATATAAGTGTCCTTCCCAATCCGAGGACAGAGGTACATATTAAATACGTAGGTTTAGCGCTAGTGCCCTTCCCAATCCGAGGACAGAGGTACGTATAAGAATACGTAGGTTTAGCGCTGGTGCCCTTCCCAATCCGAGGACAGTGGTACGTAGTGAATACGTAGGTTTAGCGCTGGCGTCCTTCCCAATCCGAGGACGGAGGTAATTAGTCTAGTAGTGGTGAAAGTACAAGTTCCGTCTTAGCTATTTAATCCCATTCCCAACCCACCGGGAATCCCATGCCTTAAGAGTGTGAACTCACCTTTGGTTGCTCGGTTGAACTCTTAAAGTAGCTAACAATAGGTGTTGGTCAATCACCTCCAAGTATGGTTACCATTTAGTTTATTAGTGACTTCAAATAAGCAAGAAGTTCCTACACGCATCTATCACATAACATGTACTCACTTTAACAGTTCACGCCCACATAAACTTCCCCATCTATTACCATTCAAAAGCAAGCATACGATATTGCATATAACACTTTCATTGACATATAACACGTTAGATCATTCTCAGATAACATAGCCAACATTTAGACATGCAAATCACTAGTTATATTGTTTCAGCTTGAACATCCAAAACTGGACTGTTTTCGGGTATTTTAATAAAATAGTTAACTTACTCCAAAAATGCCCAAACTTTTACAGAATGTTTTAACAAATCCAAATATTACTGTGTAAAAATATCGCGTTCGAATTCATTACCAATATTTTATAAAAATCATTTACCGGACTGCAACCAGATTCGTCACTTTCTGACTGCAGTCCACGGAAAAATTCATTTAAATTTCATCGTAAGTCCGATTGATGAAATTCTAGTGGGAGAATTACAACAACATCAGTGGTCATCTACAGTACAAATTTCATGAGCTAATTCTACACAGATTTCAAGTTATGATGAAAAACATAACACACATTTTCTGCAGTAAAAACGCAGCTTTTGCTGCTGTGAAAAACGGCCCTTTAAAAAGAGCAAACGAAGTCCAAAAATTATAATTCCAGTGCTATTAGAACCGTATTTCGAAATAACACGTTATAGACTTAAGAAAATCAATCTTTCGTTAAGTTATGACCCGGTTACAGCCGACTGAAGGCGGCTATAACAGTTTGACAACTTCCTGTTTTCAGCTTATAGCGTTCTAACGCAAGTTCTATTTGTTTCGTTAAGATGCCTAGTGATCAACAACGACATTTAACATCACTTGCAGCAGGTTATCATTTATTTAACTCAGATTTATCATGTCAAGTACCATCGTTCATATCAGATTTCTAAAGTACAAGTTTTCATCAAGTAACCAACATAAACAAGACAACATCATACTAGCATTATTTCATCATAATACATCCTTTAACTACTAAAAATAGGAAGTAACCAAGAGTTAACAAGGAGCTTACAACTAGCTTAAAGCTAGGGAAGATCACTAGAGAAAATGATGAAGAAGATGGTGAATGAAAGCAATGTATGAAGTTCCTTCAAGTTCTTCAAGCTTCAACCTTCACAAGACATCTTCTAATACTTGAATGGAGCTTGAAAGTGGATGGATATGGTGGTTGTATGGTGGTGGTGGTGGTGGCGGCCTTAAAGTGAGCCGAGAGGGAGAGATAGAGAGTGAGAAAGATGGTGTGAAGATTGTGAAGTGATATGGAAATGATGGAATGATCTCTTATAATCTTCAAGCCATACTTAAAATCATATCTTCCAAATATTATGTCTAAACAATCAAGCAAAGATCTCATAAAATATGAAACAAATCTAGGAAAGTATGGTGTGGATTTTGGTGGGTCCTTTGGACCGTAAATGGGCATGGGGGGGGGGGTTAAATGAAACTTGTAATGGTAAGTAGGTAAATACTAGTTCAATTTCAAGTATAAGGTTACATGTTTTAGTTATTAGATCCCTAGTGGGTGTTATGGTGTACGGGGATCATAACTAGCCAAGAAATAATTAAACAATGCTTCTAGCAATATTTTGGTGTTCCGGGTAATGTCCGGTTGTTCGGTTAGATACTGTTTCGTTAAAGTGCTAGGTTATTCCGTATAGTGTCTTTTATGTAACTATTTGTAACACTTTTAATTCCCAACACTTAGGAAAACATTCAGGACCATTTAGTCAATTTTCTGCACAATCAATAAGCACAATTTAATATTAATTAATCGTACGGATACATGTAATTATGAGGGTTGTCACATTCTCCCCCCGTTAAGAAAATTTCGTCCCGAAATTTAGCACGTGGTTACTGAGGAAGCTAGTTAAGTTGCGTGGTTTCCTGGTTTTTCCTGGGGTGTTACATCATCCCCCCGTTGGTTTGGAATTTCATCCCGAAATTCCGCAGTAGCTTCAGCCTCAGTAGTGGTTGCACTTTTCTCAAACAACTGGGGATACTTGAGTTTCATTTGGTCTTCTCGTTCCCAGGTATACTCTGGGCCACGACGGGAGTTCCAACGAACTCGAACAAGAGGTATTCTGGTACGCTTGAGAATCTTAACATCTCGATCAGTAATCTCAACTGGTTCCTCGACGAATTGCAGCTGATCGTCGATAGTGAGTTCCTTGAGAGGAACTATGAGGGTCTCATCTGACAGACACTTCTTCAGATTCGACACATGGAATACGTTGTGAACTCCGCTGAGTTCTGCCGGTAGAGTCAGCTTGTAGGCGACTTTGCCAATTTTCTCAATTATTTCGAACGGTCCGACATAACGCGGATTGAGTTTGCCTCGTTTGCCAAAACGAACTACACCTTTCCAAGGTAAGACTTTGAGTAGCACTCGATCCCCAACCTGGAACTCGAGTGGTTTCCTGCGCTTATCAGCATAGCTTTTCTGATGGTCACGAGCTGCCGCCATTCGTTGTCGTATCTGAGCAATCTTCTCGGTTGTATCTACTATAAGTTCTGGGCCACGGATTTGACTGTCGCCAACTTCTGCCCAACAGAGAGGTGATCGGCATTTACGTCCGTACAATGCCTCGAACGGAGCTGTCTGGATACTGGTGTGGTAACTGTTGTTATACCAAAACTCCACTAACGGGAGGTGTTTTTCCCAGCCATTACCAAAGTCGATTACACATCCCCTAAGCATGTCTTCAAGGGTTTGGATGGTGCGTTCAGATTGCCCATCCGTCTGTGGATGATATGCCGTGCTCATGTCTAATCGAGAACCAAAGGACTTGTGCATAGCTTGCCACAATTCAGATGTAAAACGTGAGTCACGATCAGAAATGATGGAGGTTGGCACTCCGTGCCATGATACTACTTCCTTTAGGTAGATGTCTGCTAGAGTAGAAAACTTGTCGGTTTCCTTGATAGCCAAGAAGTGTGCAGACTTAGTCAATCGATCCACTATCACCTAATTGGTGTCATTTCCGCGTTGAGATCTAGGCAGGCAAGTAACAAAATCCATGGAAATTTGCTCCCATTTCCATGTCGGAATCTCTGGTTGTTGAAGTAGGCCTGATGGTTTCTGGTATTCGACCTTGACTTTAGCACAAGTCAAGCATTTACTAACGTAGGTTGCTATGTTGGCTTTCATGCTAGGCCACCAGTATGTAGTGTTTAATCTTATCCGAACCAGGATGTACTGAGTAACAAGACTTGTGCGCTTCATCCATCACAAGCTCGCGTAAGTTTCCGTAAAGTGGAACCCAGATGCGCCCTGTTACGTAGTAAGCGTCGTCTTCCTTTTGTTCTAACCATTTCCTTGATCCTCGTAAGGACTCAGCCCTGATGTTCTCTGCTTTCAATGCTTCAACCTGAGCATCTCGTATCTGAGTAGGAAGACTAGATTGGATGGTAAGTTGTAACGCACGCACACGCTTAGGTGTAGTATCCTTTCGACTGAGGGCGTCGGCCACAACATTGGCTTTGCCCGGATGGTACTTGATCGCACATTCGTAATCATTCAAGAGCTCGACCCATCGACGTTCTCGCATGTTTAGCTCCTTTTGCTTGAAGATATGCTCGAGACTCCTGTGATTGGTGTAAATGGTGCACTTGGTACCATACAGGTAATGTCTCCATATCTTAAGTGCGAAAACAACTACTCCCAGTTCCAAGTCGTGCGTAGTATAGTTCCTTTCGTGAACTTTAAGTTGGCCTGATGCATAGGCGATAACCTTGTCACGCTGCATCAGCACACAACCAAGTCCTTGGATGGAAGCATCGCAATAAACCACAATATCATCTGTGCCTTCAGGAAATGAGAGGATAGGCGCGCTACAAAGTCTATCTTTTAAGTGCTGAAAAGCAGATTCATGTGCATCACCCCAACGATAGGTGACACCCTTCTGAGTTAGCGAGGTGAGAGGTTGCGCAATCTTAGAGAAATCCTTGATAAACCTTCTGTAATATCCTGCCAAACCCAAGAATTGGCGGATTTCTGTTGGTGTACGGGGTGCAGGCCAGTTCTTGATCGAATCAACCTTGGATGGATCCACATGAATCCCATCCTTGTTTACCACGTGGCCTAGAAAGTGGACTTCGCGAAGCCAGAAGTCACATTTCGAAAATTTGGCATACAACTGCTCTGTTCGAAGAAGTTCCAAAATAAGCCCCAGGTGTTGCTCGTGTTCATCCTGACTCTTCGAATAGATCAGGATGTCGTCGATGAAAACCATGACAAATTTATCCAGGTAAGGTTTGCACACTCGGTTCATGAGATCCATGAAGACCGCAGGTACATTCGTCAATCCGAAAGGCATAACCAGAAACTCGTAATGCCCATAACGAGTCCTGAATGTTGTTTTAGAGACGTCCTCATCTCGGACTCTCAGCTGATAATATCCCGATCTTAAGTCAATCTTAGAGTAGAAGCTCGACCCTTGCAGCTGGTCGAATAGGTCATCAATACGTGGAAGAGGATAACGATTCTTCACGGTCACCTTGTTGACTTCGCGGTAGTCAATACACATTCTGAAGGTACCGTCTTTCTTCTTCACAAATAACACTGGAGCTCCCCAAGGCGAAGAGCTAGGGCGAATAAAACCCTTGTCCAAGAGGTCTTGCAATTGAGTGGACAATTCTTCTAGTTCTGATGGGGCTAAGCGATAAGGTGCTCGAGCTATGGGCGCTGCTCTAGGAGCTAGCTCAATTTGAAACTCGACTTGGCGATGAGGCGGAAGGCCAGGTAATTCCTCAGGAAATACCTCAGGAAAGTCGCGTACAATAGGAATGTCTTCTATCTTCTTTTCTTTCGAAGATGTATCAGAAACGAGGGCTAGGATAGCAGTGTGGCCCTTTCGCAACCACTTATGGGCCTTAAGGAAAGAGATGATTCCCACAACAGCACCACTCTTGTCGTCACGGATTACGAGGGGTTCTTCACCAGAACGAGGGATGCGGACAATCTTCTCGTTGCAAAGAATTTCCGCTTGCTGATGAGATAACCAATCCATCCCAATAACAACGTCGAAACTACCCATAACGATAGGAATGAGGTCGATAGAAAAGGTCTGATCAGCAAGAACAAGATTACAACCCTTAACTATGTGCGTGGCCTCTAAACTTTTACCGTTTGCTAGCTCTACCATGTGTTTGGTGGTCAAAAGTGTTGGAGTGTGCTTAAGCATTTGACTAACTTTTAAGGACACATAACTAGTATCGGCACCCAAATCGAATAAAACAGTAACAAAGAAATCATCCAGAAGAAACTTACCCATCACCACATTGGGATCGTTCCTTGCATCACCCTGACCCAACATGAAAACACGTCCCCTGGCACCATTGCCATCATTGTTACCCCCGTTGTTGCCTCCATTGTTGTTCCCATTTCCTTGGTTGTTGTTCTGATCCTGATTCTGATTCAGCTGTGGACAGTGCCTCTTGAAGTGACCCTCAACACCGCATTGGTAACATCCCTTATTACCCTGCTGGTGTTGCCGTTGGTTCTGTGGAGCTTGTGGCTGCTGTTGTCGATTCTGATTCGGAGGACGTGAGCTCCTGCAATCTTTGGCTTCATGTCCAGGCTTGTTACATCTCTGACAACGATCCTTGCTGCACGCCCCGCTATGGTGCAAATTACATCGATTGCACTTAGGGTGATTTCCCCTGTATCCACCCTGACCCTGATTCTGACGGCCTGAGGATTGCTGACCAGGGCTCTTGTAATCGTCTGTCTTTCGCTGCTGCGAATGGGTCTGAAAAGAAGTAGAACCCTTACTAGAATTTCCATCCCACTTGCGCTTATTGTCGCTAGTAGTTTCAGAAGTAGTGGTAGCACTAATACGCTTGGGCAGCCTGTGCTGCTCTACTGCCTGATCAGTGAGGCGATGTGCTAGACGAATCACTTGCTGGATAGTGCCAAGGTTAGCCGCAGTCATGACTCTAGATTTCTGGCACTAGACCCTTGAGGTACAGCTCAATACGCTTGATAGGAGGATCCACCATAGTAGGACACAAGATAGCTAATTCATTTGATCTCTTCGTATATGCCTCGATTTCGGACCCCGTCATCTTCAAATTGAAAAAAATCACCTCTAGCTTGTGGATGTCATCACGATTACAGTACTCTTCTTTGATCAAGTCCTTGAAGTCGTTCCATGGGGTGACATTCGCAACCGCCAGCCCTAGCAGTTGAACATGTGCTTTCCACCAGGTTAGTGCAACACCATCGAGTGTCCCAGTAGCAAACTTCACTATACGAGCCTCAGGGCATTCACACATTTCGAAAACAGACTTGAGCTTCTCGAACCAGTGAAGGAGACCTACCGCTCCTTCCGTGCCGCTGAAGGCACTGGGTCGGCAATCCATGAAGGTTTTGAACGTACACACAGGAGGTTGAGCAGGTTGACCTCCTGCAGGGGCTGTTGCGAGTGCCTCTGCAACTCGTTCATTGATAAGAGCCGTCAGCTGGGCTTGAGTCAAGTTCAAACGTCCACTCATGATCTTCACATCAAAGAGGGCATAAGTGAGAAAGGTGTCGCGAAAGTGTGTATGTGTGGAGTGACAGAAAAGAGTAAGCACACATAGTTCAAACAACAGTTGCTACTTTAACTAAGCATACCATAAACAATGCACTACTTAGACTAACAGGCAGGTAATACTAACATAAACCATATTACCTATAGTGTTGAGGCTTGCACGTGGAGCGAAGTGTCGTTGTGGATCGTTGAGCACTGTACAGGTTATAGTCTGGTTTTTTCAAAAAGCTTTTCCCTTTATAAAACCAAGTTCGCTATAACCAATGGCTCTGATACCAATCTGTCACACCCCCAAAACCCACATGCGGAGTATCACCGTAGGAGGCGTGACATGACCAGGATCAAGCCACCAATCATATTGAACAATGTATATAAAGTGAATAAAATCCAACCACACAATATAATTGGTGTTCAAACATAAGTTATCAAATTCCAGTTAAACAACGGAAGCATCAATTGTAAAACCAAAACATAAGTTATAAGTTTAGTAAGTTTAACATGGCACACGTTGTCCATGTCCCACAATGACTCCTCCCGCTCGTGCAAGCTCCATAGATACCTAACGACCTGGTAGGCATGTAACAACGAGTCAACAACAAAGTTGAGCGAGTTCACAGTAGGTGTTTGTTATAAAGTAGTTTTTCAAGAACTATGAGTTTGTTTGCAACTACCAGTTAAATCAGCTTTCCTTGTTTTCCAAACCATAAACGGTGGGGGCTACCTCATGTTGTGAACCACTAGACTAGATGTATATATAAGTGTCCTTCCCAATCCGAGGACAGAGGTACATATTAAATACGTAGGTTTAGCGCTGGTGCCCTTCCCAATCCGAGGACAGAGGTACGTATAAGAATACGTAGGTTTAGCGCTGGTGCCCTTCCCAATCCGAGGACAGTGGTATGTAGTGAATACGTAGGTTTAGCGCTGGCGTCCTTCCCAATCCGAGGACGGAGGTAAGTACTCTAGTAGTGGTGAAAGTACAAGTTCCGTCTTAGCTATTTAATCCCATTCCCAACCCACCGGGAATCCCATGCCTTAAGAGTGTGAACTCACCTTTGGTTGCTCGGTTGAACTCTTAAAGTAGCTAACAATAGGTGTTGGTCAATCACCTCCTAGTATGGTTACCATTTAGTTTATTAGTGACTTCAAATAAGCAAGAAGTTCCTACACGCATCTATCACATAACATGTACTCACTTTAACAGTTCACGCCCACATAAACTTCCCCATCTATTACCATTCAAAAGCAAGCATACGATATTGCACATAACACTTTCATTGACATATAACACGTTAGATCATTCTCAAATAACATAGCCAACATTTAGACATGCAAATCACTAGTTATATTGTTTCAGCTTGAACATCCAAAACTGGAATGTTTTCGGGTATTTTAATAAAATAGTTAACTTACTCCAAAAATTCCCAAACTTTTAAAGAATGTTTTAACCAATCCAAATATTATTGTGTAAAAATATCGCGTTCCAATTCATTACCAATATTTTATAAAAATCATTTACAGGACTGCAACCAGATTCGTCACTTTCTGACTGCAGTCCACGGAAAAATTCATTTAAATTTCATCGTAAGTCCGATTGATGAAATTCTAGTGGGAGAATTACAACGACATCAGTGGTCATCTACAGTACAAATTTCATGAGCTAATTCTACACAGATTTCAAGTTATGATGAAAAACATAACACACATTTTCTGCAGTAAAAACGCAGCTTTTGCTGCTGTGAAAAATGGCCCTTTAAAAATAGCAAACAGAGTCCAAAAATTATGATTCCAGTGCCATTAGAACCGTATTTCGAAATAACACGTTATAGACTCAATAAAATCAATTTTTCGTTCAGTTATGTCCCGGTTCTAGCCGACTGAAGGCGGTTGTAACAGTTTGACAGCTTCCTGTTTTCAGCTTATAGCGTTCTAACGCAAGTTCTATTTGTAACGTTAACATGCCTAGTGATTAAAAACGACATTTAACATCACTTACATCAGGTTATCGTTTATTTAACTCAGATTTATCATGTCAAGTACCATCGTTCATATCAGATTTCCAGAGTACAAGTTTTCATCAAGTAACCAACATAAACAAGACAACATCATAATAGCATTATTTCATCATAATACATCCTTTAACTACTAAAAATAGGAAGTAACCAAGAGTTAACAAGGAGCTTACAACTAGCTTAAAGCTAGGGAGGGAGAGATAGAGAGTGAGAAAGATGGTGTGAAGATTGTGAAGTGATATGGAAATGATGGAATGATCTCTTATAATCTTCAAGCCATACTTAAAATCATATCTTCCAAATATTATGTCTAAACAATCAAGCAAAGATCTCATAAAATATGAAACAAATCTAGGAAAGTATGGTGTGGATTTTGGTGGGTCCTTTGGACCGTAAATGGGCAGGGAGGCGGGGGGGGGGGGGGGGTTAAATGAAACTTGTAATGGTAAGTAGGTAAATACTAGTTCAATTTCAAGTATAAGGTTACATGTTTTAGTTAGTAGATCCCTAGTGGGTGTTATGGTGTACGGGGATCATAACTAGCCAAGAAATAATTAAACAATGCTTCTAGCAATATTTTGGTGTTCCGGGTAATGTCCGGTTGTTCGGTTAGATACCGTTTCGTTAAAGTGCTAGGTTATTCCGTATAGTGTCTTTTATGTAACTATTTGTAACACTTTTAATTCCCAACACTTAGGAAAACATTCAGGACCATTTAGTCAATTTTCTGCACAATCAATAAGCACAATTTAATATTAATTAATCGTACGGATACATGTAATTATGAGGGTTGTCACAATATAAAGCTTCGAAAGGAGCCATCTGGATACTGGAATGATAGCTGTTGTTGTACGAGAACTCAATCAATGGTAAAGGTACATCCCAGTTACCACCAAAGTCGATGACACAAGAACGGAGCATATCCTCTAGGGTTTGAATAGTGCATTCGGTCTGTCCATCCGTTTGGGGGTGAAAGGCCGTACAGAGATTCAAGTGAGAACCCATATCAGACTGAAAGGTTTGCCAAAGACGTGAAGTAAAACGACCATCACGGTCAGAGATTATATCGAGAGATATGCCATGACGGCATATAATCTCATCGGTATAGCTTCGAGCAAGTTTCTCCACCTTATAATCTTCACGAATAGGAAGTAAGTGGGAAGACTTAGTCAAACGGTCAATGAACACCCAAATACTATCATGACCAGAGGGTGTATGGGGTAGTTTAGTTATAAAGTCCATGGCGATGTTATCCCATTTCCAAACAGGGATTTCGGGTTGTTCTAAAAGACCGGAAGGACGTTGGTGTTCAGCCTTTACCTTCGTACAAGTAAGGTACTTAGAGACATATGCAGTAATGTCCTTCTTCATACCAGGCCACCAATAAGTCATACGCAAGTCATGGTACATCTTATCGGCTCCTGGATGAATAGAGTATCGAGATTTGTGAGCCTCATTCATAATGAGCTCACGAAGATTATCGTGATCTGGCAGCCAGATGCGATTAAGATAGTATTGAAGTCCATCAGACTTTGTTTCGAGTTGATCCACAGTAGCACCTCGTATTTCGATAAATAGACTTCCTTCATTAGCTGACGAATACTGAGCTTCATGGATACAAGCATGAAGATCACTAGAAATACGAAAACAACGGATAGTGTTAACATGAGCCTTACGACTAAGAGCATCGGCCACGACATTCGCCTTGCAAGGATGATAGCGAATCTCGCAGTCGTAGTCGTTCAGTAATTCCACCCAACGTCTCTGTCGCATGTTTAGTTCCTTTTGGTTAAAGATATGTTGAAGGCTCTTATGGTCAGTGAAAACCACACACTTAGTTCCATATAGGTAGTGTCGCCAGATATTTAACGCAAATACCACCGCACCAAGCTCCAGATTGTGAGTAGTATAGTATTTTTTTCTCATGTATTTTGAGTTGTTGGGAGGCATAAGCAATAACCTAGTCCCGCTGGATGAGCACACAGCCCAAACCACAGTTCAACGCATCACAATATACCATGAAGTTGTCATTCCCATCAGGGAGAGTGAGTACAGGAGCATTACAAAGAAGAGTCTTAAGGGTCTGAAAAGATTCCTCTTGCTCGGGACCCCAGGCAAAAGGTTTCTCTTTCCAAGTCAGAGAAGTGAGAGGAACAGCGATCTTGGAAAATTCCAAGATGAATCGGCGGTAATAACCCGCCAATCCTAGGAAGGAATGAATCTCAGATGCAGATTTAGGTGTACTCCAATTCTTCACTGTTTCAATTTTAGAAGGGTCGACATGAATACCTAGCTTACTAACAACGTGACCAAGAAATTGTACTTCATTAATCCAAAACTCACACTTAGAGAATTTAGCGTATAAGCGTTCACCACGTAAAAGTTCAAGCATCAAGCGTAAATGACGTTCATGATCAGCTTTAGTTTTCGAGTAAATAGGAATATCATCAATAAAAACTATCACGAAACGATCCAGATAAGGTTTACAAACACGATTCATAAGGTCCATGAACACAGCGGGCGCGTTGGTCAAGCCGAAAGGCATAACCATGAACTCGTAGTGTCCATATCGAGTGCGAAAAGCGGTTTTGGGAATATCATCTTTGAGAACACGGAGCTGATGATAACCAGATCGAAGGTCGATTTTCGAGAAGCAGGACGCGCCTTGTAGTTGGTCAAATAGATCATCGATGCGAGGAAGAGGATAATGATTCTTAACGGTAAGCTTATTAAGTTCCCGGTAGTCAATACACATACGAAACGAACCATCTTTCTTCTTGACGAATAGTACGGGAGCACCCCACGGGGGGGTACTTGGACGAATGAATCCCTTGTCGAGCAGTTCTTGTAGTTGACTAGATAGTTCTTGCATCGCGGAAGGTGCAAGTCGGTAGGGAGCCTTGGCGACAGGAGTCGCACCAGGTATGAGATCAATACGAAAGTCAACAGATCGAGGAGGAGGAAGACCGGGAAGATCTTCAGGAAAGTCATCATGGAAATCACACACTACTGGAACATCACTTATGTTCTTTCCGTTGCCCTTTTGTTCCACCACGTGGGCCAAGAAGGCGAAGTTCTGTTTACGTAAGCACCTGTTCGCTTGAGTGCATGACATCAACTTCAGTCCTCTCGAAGGTCGATCTCCATAGACATGTAAAATATCACCGGACGGAAGAGGTAGACGAACAAACTTCTCGTGACAAGCAATCTTGGCATGATTCTTACGCAACTAATCCATGCCGATTATGACATCGAAACTACCCAATTGCATAGGTATTAGATCAATAGTAAATACGTGGTCGTTAAGAGTCAAGGAACAACCACTGAGAATAGAATCAACTAGAATCGATTTACCATCAGCAATCTCAACCGAAAACGACTTGGGTAGCTTAGAGCGTGCACAGTTTAACAAAGATTCAAATTCTACGGACACAAAACTTCTATCGGCACCAGTATCAAATAGTATCGAAGCGTAAAGGTAATTGATGAGAAACGTACCATTAATGACGTCATTGTCGTTACAAGCCTGGTTAGCATTAATGTTGAACGCTCGTCCATGAGCGGCTGGCTGTTGCTCTTGGTTTAGCTGAGGACACTAATTACGTAGGTGCGTAGTATCTCTACACTTGTAACATGCACGAACGACATTGATTGGCCTAGGATTCTGCTGGGGAGCTGGGAGAGCTGGTAGAGCTGCCTGAACTGGCGCTTGCTGAGCTTGGTTGACTTGACGGCAGTAGGGAGTTGTGTGACTATAACGATTGCAATTGGTACACAAACGGCAAGCAGAAGTAGCAGGATGATGAAAGTTGCAAGTTGCACACTTAGGATGAGGTCTAGTGTACTACTTTTTGATTTCAGGAGCAGGAGGGTTTGGAATAGCAGCATCAGGGGCAGGCTTAACAGTAGGGTTTGCAGCAGGGACAATCACATTACACCCTGAACCCTGAGACTTTCTCTTCTTGTTCCTGCTGCCACTAGGCTGTTGGGTAAATTGGTTTGCTGACTTAGAGGGAGCAGGGGTAGCAAACTGCTTATCATGAATACGGTTGTTGTTTAGACTAGCGGCTAGGCAATAAACCTCTTCAATGGTCTCCAGTTGAGTTGCTTCGATCGATCTGCTTGAGATGCCAGAATTGATGTACTTGGTTATCATGCGCTTCGGAGTAGAAACCAAGTGAGGAATGATTAAGCTGAGCTGCTTAAAACGGGTAGTATAAGCCAGATTGTCATCACCAATCTGCTTGAGATGCCAGAATTCTTCTTCAAGCTTTAACTGTTCATGGGGAGGGCAGAATTCAAGCATCATTAATTCTCGCACCTCGGGCCATGGAAGAGCATAGGCTTCTTCGTTAGAGCGGATTTTTCTCTCATTTGACCACCACTCCAGAGCTCTACATTGAAACATCCTCGTTGCACTCCTAGTCTTCAAATGCTCTGGGCATTCACTGTTAATGAAGGTAACCTCGATGCTGTCAAACCATTCCAGCATAGCAGTCACTCCATCACTGCCGGTAAAAGGCTTAGAGTTTCAAGAGACGAAATGTTTGTAGCTGAACTTTGTAGGCTTTAGCTTTTCGCCTTTCGATTCCACAGAGGATGGACGAGTGTTTGATCCTTGGATCTCAGAGACGATCTTTGGTATGACACGAGCGATCAGGTCGGCCATGAAGGACATCATTTTTTCTGAGACTTCTCCCTGGATCTCTTGAGAGAGTCGGATAGCTTACGGGAAGACATCTAAAGATCCAACAAAAGGATCGTATAAGTCTAGATCGCAAGTCTTACAGTATAAAGTTTCACACACGATAGCTTAAAGACTCAAGTTTCAACAAGTTTCACGTAGATTCCAAAAGATTCAACATGTTTCTCATAGTTTAAATTATTCAACAGCCGCAAACCCACGACCTTCGGATGGCACGTTATACGAAGGTTCGGCGACGTGTCAGAACCACTTATATATAGGAAGTACCAGCGGCGTATCCACCATGTTTCGGGCACGTCACTTCCGCCTCGTATTCGGTGTCATGTTACGTGTCGCATTTTACCAGACATAACAATACACTCATCATCATCACATACACGTAGATTAACCAATTAGTGTCACATACTTTTAGCGTTCAACATTCTCACCACAGTCCACCAAAACAACGAATTCCCTCATGGCACGTGTTACGAAAGTTCGGCAACATGATAGAAGCACTTATATATAGGAAGTACCAGCGGCGTATCCACCATGCTTCGATCATGCCACGTACGTCCCGTCGTCAGTGTCATGCTTTGCCAGCCATAACATTAGACTCCATCACTCTCACAAAACTTTCACATAGATCAAACAAATAGTTTCAACAACTTCACCACGAGTCTGCAAAACTACGAACTTCACTTAGCGTGTGATACGAAGGTTCTGTAACATGCCAGAAACATTTATATATAGGAAGTACCAGCGGTGTATCCACCATGTTTCGGACATGCCACGCCCGCCTCGTATTTGGCGCTAGACTACATTTCGTATTTTGTCACTCAAACAACACATACGTGCTAGAGTATACATTGATTACACATAGACTACACAAGTAGTTTCTCATAGCTTAGAGCTCAACATTCTCATCACCGGCTTGCAAAGCACTAAATTTCGCATGGCACGTGGTACAAAAGTTGGTAACATGTCGGAAACACTTATATATAGGAAGTACCAGCGGCGTATCCACCACGTTTCATCCATGTTACTTCTGTCTCGTCTTTCAGTGCCATGTTACGTATAGTGTTTTGCAACCACAACAACACATAGATTAATCAGATAGTTTCACAGAGTATCATAGTTGATCAAGATTCTCACATAGATTAGCTCGATGAATAAAGCTTCGTAAATTTAGTTTGATCCTGAGAGATTATGATTATTGTTTTAGATTGCGGACATACGTTCGATTTGTGTAAAAGTCTCGAAACGAACAAAAATCAAGTTTAAAACCACACATAAAATCGAGATAACATAAAAGATAGGCTCATAAAACATAGGATTGTTCCGGGTAGAGGAACGTTGACTAACCGAAGCGATTCGAACCCCTCTCGAATTGAGGCAATGTGTCTCGACTTACTTAGACAAATACGTCAACGATGCTAGGCCTACGATATTCGTCCTTTTGGTCATTTCATGTTCCTAATTGATTGGGAATTTCGAGACTTTGGCGAGACATATAAGAAAATCAAAGAGTGGGACTAGTCATCAAGGTATGAGTTTCACCTCTATCTTGACAACATCGTACCCTAATAGCGTCGGCACTTATCAACAGATAAAACCTACTAGAATATAATGTGGAAATTTCCCGTCAAGTTTTGGATGGCACTCCTGACTTGAGGGTAAACTTCGTGCAAAATTACAAACACTGATCAACAGTGTTTTCAAAGCATCAAGTGTAGATTGTGCCTGCCTTAGGAAAGGCAAGTAAGTTTAACAGAAAATGTGTTGCTAGGAAGCATATACGGTAGAATGCACAAGTCTTAAACAACAGATAAGAATCAAGGTTCCTAGAACTATAGACTAGGCAAAGCATTCCTACTTTTCTTAATTCCCTATAGTTATGGCTCTGATACCAATCTATCACACCCCAACCGATGGCGTAAACATCAGGGTGCGGCACTAAGCATCCAGATTGCTCAAAAGTTTCCATAACACTAAAGATTTCAATATAGATTAATTAGATTTCACGATAACATTGTCTAAAAACATCAACCACATAACAGAAGTATCAAAGACAATAACCAAACATAGTTTCAAGTTTCTAGATTAAACTAGGCGAGTTTCTACGCATCAATCCTAGCTTGTTTCCTTGATTCCAGCATCCTATCAGCCTGCAACATGTATTAAAATAAAGGAGTGAATTTCACATTTTGTCCTTTATCTATATGTCATATTTCAGGCGATGTCCTTTATCTTTAAAATTGACGAGTTTTGTACTTTTTGTTTCAAAATCTTGCATAGTATGTCCTTTAGCCCTAACCCAGTTATTTTTTTCTGTTAAATCAGATAGCAAAAGGGTATTTTTGTCTTTTTACCCATTTATTTAAAAATACATCAATAAATAAAACAAAATTAAATTTTGTAAATTAATATAATCTTATATATGTATACACTTCTCTCTCTACACCCCTCCCCCTCTCTATCATCAGCCCTCCATCACCACCACTGCCACTACACCCGCCACCATCACCACCTCAAAGCAACTCTGTTAAGCTTAGCAAAACACAGTTGGATCGAGCTCATTTTGCAGACCTAGATTGAGAATTTAAAACTTTATATTCATTATAATCCATACAGTTACACAAGTCGGTGTAAAGTATTAGAACAAAAATCAATGCAACTCACCAATAAACATGGAATTTATTTAGGTTTCTTGTTTGACTAAAACAGTTTCAACAATACAAGTTAGCTGAATTATAACTTGCAAAGCAATAAATGATATCATTTTCACCATGATTTTAATTAGATGAGCAGATAGGTATTGTAGCCTTTGGGGTTTGTGACAAAATAAAAAATGAAGATGATGGGCAAGAACAAGTTTACTGTATATACTCTTAGCAATGTTTGAGCCAACAACAAACACTCATGCTCGACCCATCACATCCACCATACATACAAAACTACACAACCAATTTCAAAATCCCCCCTTTTTATAAATCATTACATACCCAGCCCAACCCAGCTGAACCGACGATTGTTCTCAGATCATTGCTCACCGACAGCGTCGTTGCTGAGAGATCCGACTTCGTTGAAACACCATTGCGCATCCAATCGTCAGATCCAGATTCAGATCTGGCTTCTTTTGTTGACGGCTTCTTTGTTCACGATGATTGTGGTTTGTAGTGGTTGTTGGGCGTGTAGCGTAGAGAGAGGAAGAGTCGTGGTGGAAGAAGGTTGTGGTGGTGGTGCATAGAGATGGAGTAGAGAGAGATTGAGGGTTTGTTTGTTTACAGAGAAGAACAAGATGGAGTTTATAGATATTTGTTTTTTTTCTTTTAATAGATTTTTTTATATGATACGGTAAAATGACAATTATACCCTCATGTGCTTTGCACATGATCCGTTTTAACAGAAAAAAATAACTGGGTTAGGGCTAAAGGACATATTGTGCAAGATTTTGAAACAAAAAGTACAAAACTCGTCAATTTTAAAGACAAAGGACACCGCCTGAAATATGACATATAGATTGTTTTGGTAAAAAATCAGACAAGGATAATGCAACCAAATCTTATTTTGTGAGGTGTGATGCTTGAATGGATGAACAAATGTATGAACACTTTGTAAATGAAATGAGCAATGGACACAAGGGTTTATACGAGGAAAAAGCCCTTGATCAATGTATGATCTCCGACACAAAAAACCTCGGGTGATGGAAACTACCGATTACCAACTATATTAAACAAGTAAATGTTACAAATCGGGATGATAACAAGCTTGTTACAAGAATCACTAGTGTGCAAAAAGTATGAAATCGCCAATAAGTTGCAGAGAGTTCTCGAGTAGTGTGTGTTGCTAACTTGTTCTAACTATCAAGCTTGTTATCCCCTTATAAAAATGGAAATAATCTAACTAACAAACAATCCGCAAATCACACTAGCTTCCCACGACTTCCATAACGGTCATACAAGCTATGCACGTGCAGAATAATGGAGCATAATCCCCAAGAATCCCGGCAAGACCAAGTCCCATTCGAATACTCCTGCAAAACAAGTTCAGATATAGTGGAAACAACCGTTAGTGTAAGGATAATAATGAGGATCCTGGATCCTTAAACCTGCAACGTCTTCTGAGGATCCTTAATTCAAACATAACTGATGATCCGTGATCCTGGCTGCACTTGAGGATCCGTGATCCATATATTAGAAAATCCATCCCTAAAAATTGCCCCCAAAATATGAGGAATTAATTGTAACTGGATGAGTCATATTTTCTATTCAATCCGGAACAACTTGGTTAGCGTTAAACTAGCCGTTGTAATCGGACTAGCCGTTACGAATATGACGTCACCGATAAGACTACCTACAGAATCATCATTATATATAGGTTAGAGATAAGGATCAAATTGCATTTAAATTCGAGCATTACACTCCTTTAAATCACCATCCAGAGATTCAACAGGTATCTCTCTTCTTCCTTCTCTCTACATCTTCTTATTCTGATTTTCTGTTTCTTCAAAATATCAAAGCCACAATGAAGCTACGATCCTCTCCTGCCAAGGATCCTAAGAAGGATAGTCCTTTGAAAAGCCAAGGCGTCACCAAAAACCCTTCGTTGGAACTCTACCGCTTCACTGATCCAGAAATTGACCGGGTTTGCCACTGTTTTCCGGCAGAAACTCTTTTCCGATCCTTTGACTCCTCGATGAAGAGTGATTGTATTTCTGACACTTGGGTTGCTTTTCAGGCCACCCCCTTTTCAATAGGATTTTCTTGTCCTTTTCCTTCCTTCACACAGTCCTTCTTCGCACTCACAGGCATGTGCTACATACAGGCCATGCCAATGATGTGGAGAGTTCTTTATACCATAGAGAACATCATTGAGCAGGAGGGTATAGAAATAGGGATGTCTGAGTTGAGTCAACTGTACAACCTTGTAAGCCATGGATCACATCATTTCTTGTTTAAGCATAAACCTGGTCAGCCTCACCCAATCCTCAAAACCACCAAAAACGACACCCACTGGAAGAGATACTTCTTCTTTGTGAGGAGGGATTCAATCCCAGACGGGAAGGATCTCCCTACAAAATGGATCACCCAGGGTAGGATATAGGATCCTTAGACAAGGATCATAGCAGGACTCTTTTTCTGTTATGGATAACTGATCCTTCTTTCTGTTTTTGCAGCTATCTCACTCTCGCATATCCAAGAAACACCTACAACAAAGGAAAGGGTTGCTGCTTTCTGGAGCCTTGACCTTGCTATAAGGATATTTCAAGTTAAAGCAAATGATTCACAGGAAGTATCCTCCGGTTCCTTCACCAAGTCAAGTAAGTATTCAAATTTGTATATGATTAAATGTTTAAATGAAAATAAAACAAGAATATGTTTTGCATTTGTAGGCGCTGGAAAATCCTCAAAATCAGCCTCCAGGTTCAGCGTCAGTGACCTTGACGGATTTGCTTCTTCTAAGTCCATCAAGAAACAACTCACTGTCAGTCCCAGCGTCCCAATCCCCAAACGCATAAGCACACAGGGCAAAGGTGCCAAGAAAAGAAAAGCCTCTAAACCCCTTGAAGGCTTCCCTCTGATCCAACACCAATTCGAGGAGTACGTCTCTGTGGCAAGGATCCCGGATCCTTAAGTCTTGTCTTCCCATACTGAGGATAACGGATCCTGACATATGCTTTTTTCTTGCAGAAATTTGCTGAGATCCAGATGCTCCTGGATTCATACCCTGAAGAGGCTGAGCAAAAGCACCTGGACTTCCAAATGTTCCTGGCAAAGGACCATAAAATCTCCTCTCTCGAGAACACGATCAACCTGGTGAAGAGGGAGGTGGTCCTGACCCAAGCTACAGCTTAGCAGGAGAAGGAGGAAGTGATGGAAGGAGCCAAGCTCTCTGCCATAATTGCTATGCTCAAGATCAAGCTTCAAATGGCAAAGGAGGCTGAGAATCCTTCTTTCGACAGGTCTGCCTGGGACCAAGAAGCCTGAAAACGCTAGCTGGCGGAGCTGGACGGTGAAGAGGAGGCTGAGGAGGTTCTGGCAATCGAGGCTGGCAGCAGTGGGCTTAAGGATGCAGCGGAGGAAACGGCTGGTGGTGATGCAACGAAGGTGTGAGCTGCAGAAATGGGCGATGATGGATATTTCTAGACGTGGCCGGAGCCCATTTTTTATGGTTTAAGTTTTTAGTGTTAATATTTTTAAACAATGGTTGGTCTGTACTTGAACAATAGCTTTAGGGTTTAGGATCACTGATCCTTAGAACAATATGGGGTAACAAAGGTGGATGGATCCTTCTGTTTGTGGAGGATGAAGCCTTTGGTGCCCCTCGCCTTTTATTTCCTGCACTTAGACTATGTTAATATGGACACCCTTTACCTACCCCAGCGGACGAGCCATGTTTTGCTGGTAGATGCTTGGGGTAGGTAATTTTGATAACCTTTGAAGGGTTTAACTTTTGATAAGAATGCAATCCTTCAATATAGATTGGGAGTTTGATGTCCCCCAATGTATTCTTTGTTTCCCCACTGAATCCCACAAGTACTGAGGATCTTGGGATAATATCGGACTCTGGGATATTCATTTTCTTGAGAACATCCAGCTGAATGATGTTCACAGAGCTTCCTCCATCTATAAGGATCCTGCGAACAAAGTGGTTAGAAATAAACAATGTAATTACAAGACCGTCATGATGAGGATCCTGGATGTCAACACGATCATCCTTGGCAGGCCATGGATACATGATAAGAATATCCCAGTTACAAATCATATTTAAGAATATCCTTGATATGTTACATAACTTGATCCTTAAGTTCTGAGGATCATTAAATATGATGTGTTGTAATGTTATCCTTGATCCTTGATATGATTTGATCCTCAGAACTTGATATGTTACATAACTTGATCCTTAAGCCATGGATACAGAAAAGTTATGTAACTTAATATGTTACATAACTTGATCCTTAAGCCATGGCTTAAGGATCATTACAACACATCATATTTAATGATCCTCAGAACTTGATATGTTACATAACTTGATCCTTGATATGATTTGGCCTGCCAAGATCCTCAGAACTAATGATCCTTAAGTTACATAACTTTTCTGAATTTGTCGACTATAGGATATTTGATCCTTGATCATATCCTAAAACTTTTAAATATGATTTGTTAAACTTTTCTTCTTTACTTAATAAATTCAAACAAAGTATATAACAACTGTTGAAAAATAAAGAATTCACAAGGATAACAACACGGGAAATAGCCAAAAAGTTAAAGTTTTATTTATTCACAAAAGTTAAACCCTTTTAAGGTTGTCAAAATTGCCAACCCAAGTTTCTACCAGCAATACGTGGCCCGTCCACTTGGGTTGGCAAAGGGTGTCCATTGTTAACAGGTCTTGAAAGTGCAGGAAATAAAAGATGGCAGGATAACAAGTGGTTTCATCCCCCAAACAGAGGATCCCTCCACCACCTATTATCCTACCTATTGTCTAAGGATCCATGATCCACAATCCTAAAAACTATTTTTCAAAGTAAACCCAACATTGTTTTAAAACATCACACCCAAAAAACTTTCAAATCCTAAAAAAATGGGCTCCGGCCGCGTCTAGAAATGTCCATCATCGCCCATTTCTGCAGCTCACACCTTAGCTGCATCACCACCAGCATCATCACCACCAGCTTGATCCTTCCCGCTGCCGCTTGCCTCAATCGCCAAGACCTCTGTAGCCCCCTCTTCATCGTCTAGCTCAGCCAGCTTCGCCTTCCAGCCCTCCTTATCCCAAGTGGTCCTGTCGAAGTCAGGATCCTCAGCCTCCTGAGCCATTTGCGGCTTGATCTTATACATGGTGATGGCAACAGAGACTTTAGCATCCCCCAGCTGGTCGTGCCTCTCATGATCAGCATTTATCTGGGCCATGACCACCTACTGCTTTGCCAGAGCGAGATCCTTTTCAAGGCGAGAGATGGTTTGATCCTTGGCCAAGAAGATCTTCTGGAACTCCACATGCTTCTGCTTCGCTTCCTCAACATATGCATCAAACAGCATTTCGACCTCAGCGAATTTCTGCAAAAAAGACAAGGTAAAGTTCAGGATCCGTGATCCTCAAGTGGGCAGGATAATCAAGCAGAGTCAGTGATCCTTACATCAGCAAAGTATTCTTGGAACTGGTAGCGGATAAGAGGCAAGCCTTCAAGGTTTTCAGCTTCAGTGGCCTTCCTATTCTTTCCCCCCTTGGAGGTGACAGGCTTGGGGACTACGGTACTTGGGCTAGCAGCAGTTTTCTTTTTTCCGGAACGGGGAGCCACAGTGCTGAGATCACTGACACTAAAGCGGGAGGCTGACCTTGAGGATTTTCCAGCACCTATCAATCCAAAACAACAAATAAGTATTCTTGTTTTATTTGCATTTCAACATTTAATCATATATAAACTCGGGTACTTAATTGACATTGTAACTGAGCCTGAGGATACTTCTTGGGAATCCTTGGTGTTTGCTTGAAATGATCTTGTTGCATGATTAAGATTCCAGAAAGCCGCGATCCTTTCCTTAGTTACAGGTGATGAAATAATATGAGAAACAGAGATAGCTGCACAAAAGATACAAAAAGATGTTAGTGATCCTCAACGGAAACAGGGTTACCCTATGATCCTTCTATAAGGATCCTCTATCCTACCGTGGGTGGTCCATTCTAAGGGGAGATCCTTCCCATCCGAGATAGAATCCCTCCTAACAAAGAAGAATTGCTTCTTCTAGTTGGTGTCGTTTTTGGTGGTCTTTAGGATCGGGTGTGCATCACCGGGTTTGTGTTTGAATAGAAAGTGATGTGAACCGTGGCTAACGAGGTTGTATAGTTCAGACAACTCCGACATTCCCAACTCTATATCCTCCTGCTCAATGATTCTCTCAAGGGTATATAAGACCCTCCACATCATTGGCATAGCCTGGATATAGGATATGCCGGTAAGGGAGAAGAAAGACTGGGTAAAAGTAGGGAAAGGATAGGAGTATCCTATCAAAAATGGGGTAGCCGGAAAAGCAACCCATGTTGCAGAAACGAAGTCACTCAAGGCGGTAGGGTCAAAGGGTTTAAAAACAGAGTCTGCTGGAAAGAAATGACGAATCCTGTCGATATCAGGATCGGTAAAGCAGCAACGTTCCTTCGGAGAATCTTTGATGATCCCTTGGCTTTTCAAAGGACTATCTTTCTGGTGATCCTTGGCAGTGGATGATCGTAACTTCATTGTGATTCAAGGGTTTCAAAGAAGAACAGAGTAAGAATGAGAAGAGAGAAAGGGGAGAGAAGTACCTGCTTGATCTTCGAATGAGGATTTAAAGGGTGTAACGCACGAATTTAAATGCTTCCTAACCCTTATCTCTAACTTGAATTTATAATGATGATTCTGCAGGGATATCGCTTCAATGACGTAGGATCTGCGACGGATAGTTAGATCCTAACGGCTATATATTCGTTAGTTTGTTGTGGATAAGATCAAGAAAATATAACTCGCTAATTTACACTTTACTCCTTATATTTTGGGGGCAATTGTTAGGGGAGGATTTTCCAATCCTAAGGATCACGGATCCTCATGTGCTACCAGGATCATGGATCCTCAATTCTGTTTGAATTAAGGATCCTCAGTAGGTGTTGCAGGATCAGGATTCAGGATCCTTGTTGGTATCCTTATACTAACGATTGTCTTCATTGTACGTAAGCTTCTTTTGCAGGAGCAAAGGCATGGACCAAGTCTTACCGAAATTCCTGGAGCATATTCCCTCAATATTCCGCACGTGCTTGGTTCTTGTGAACGTTATGGAGATCGTGGGAAGCTTGCACAATTTGCGGATAGTTAGTTTGTTTAGTTATTTCTAATTTAAAATGGGGATAACAAGCTTGAGTTAGAACACTTGGCTAATTTTAGCAAATACACACACTCTCGTAACAGCTTTCAATCAGCTCTCAAACACTACTTGGCGATTTCATACATTTTTGCACATTGCACATTAGTGATCCTTGTAACAAGCTTGTTATCATCCCGAGTTGTAAACTTCTTTTGATTAATTTTAGTTGGTGATCGGTAGTTTCCATCACCCGAGGTTTTTTATGCCGGAGATCAACTCTTGATCAAGGGCTTTTTCCTCGTATAAATCCTTGTGTCATTTGTTCGTTACATTTCTGAGTTATCCTTCACATTGTTTGTTGATTCAAGCATCATTCCTCACAACAAAGATTTGGTTACATTATCTTAGCCTGATTTTTTACCAAAACAGGTACGTCTACCATTATACGTAGGATCCTGAATACAGCCACCACAATGAAATTGTCAGCCCCTAAAGCGGGTACTGGTCCCATTGCCTTGAACTACACCAGGATCATCGTGCACTACTGGCGAAGGTAGTGGATACCTTAAACTGGGGACAAGCCCAAAACTGGGGATAAACCCAAAAAACTGGGGACAAGCCCATAAAACTTAGGAGACTTCTGTGGATACTTGATCCTTTGTCAAGGATACATCAATCTTCTGCAAAACTCATAACTTAGTGAAAAAAGGATAAAGGATCCAGGATCCAGGATCCTTCTCCTTGTAATAAAATAAGTTAAAGAGCTAGATAAATTAGAATCAGATCATTACCAGAATGAGGATCATCTATCCTCTGAGGATCCTTCATGGATATCGGATATAAAGACAGCCAAGGATCCTAAATCCTTCTTACATGAAATATTTCTTTAAATGGACAGCATTCCAAGCTCTTGGTAGCAAATCACCTTCCATTGTTAATAATCGATATGCCCCCTTTCCTGCTTCAGCTTCAATAAGATAGGGGCCTTCCCACTTTGGTGCTAACTTTCCATCAGCAGGATTTGTGGTATTCTGAAATGCTTTCCTCAACACCATATCACCAACTTGAAACTTTCTGATCCTGACATTCTTGTTGTAAGCTCCAGCCATCCTTTGTTGATAACTAGCCAATCTTATCCTTGCCAAATCCCTGAGTTCTTCTATGGTATCTGTTTTGGTCAAAAATTACCGAAGTAATTAAGTGATCAAATTAGTTAAGTGAGGTAGTGTGCTAGAAGTAAGTGTCAAAAATGTGTTAGTTAAATTACTTACAAAAACAGTTTCAGGATACGGCTCAGGATATTGAGCTGTATCGACGATCGAACAATGAGCAAATAATGAGCAAAAAGTAAAGGAAGTGACACGAGATGTACGAGGAAAGCCCTTGATCAATCTAGATCGCCGGCATAAAACCTCGGGAGCTGACAATCGCAGCTGCCTTGTTCTTCAATTGCTTCGAAAATCAGGATACAGTGCAGGATGTGGTACGGATCGACTAAGTGTTACAACGAAAATGAAATACAAGTGTGGTGTTTGCAATTAGCTAGAGAGTGATTGTGTTCGAGAGTGTAAGTGTGAAATGATGTGTTCTAAGCTGATCCGACCTCATCTATTTATAGTAAAGATAATATAACTAACTACCCTAAACTTGCGGGATCCACCGAATATTCCTTCTTGGAACGTTGTAGAGCTGGTCTTTCGGGCTCAACGTCTCTTTCTCAACAAATTCGTCCGAGTCTTGAGGAGAAGAAGTCCTCTTGACCGTTAGCAAGTCTCAACCCTTAACCTGCACGTGGTTAATTCAATAAACCTCAGGATATCGCCCAAGATGTTAGCAATATCCTCTCCCAGCATCCTGATCACAAATAAACAAACAAAGGCAGGATATTGGTCAGGATACATATGTTAAGAAAATGACCCCTAACAGTATCCAAGTCTTGAACCAAGTTTTTTGCATTTCCTTCAGGATCACGGATGCTTGTTCTAGCAGTAGGAACCACCATTTCTGTAGGGATCACTGATTCTGCTCCAAACACTAAAGAAAATAGAGTCTGGCCAGTAGCATTCTTGGGAGTTTTCCTATCAGCCCATAGCACATAAGGTAGCTCTTCTGCCCATTTTCCTTTCTTGGATCCAAGCTTCTTCTTCAAGTTGTTGATGATGATTTTGTTGGATGATTTTGCTTGACCATTAGCTTGTGGGTGGACTGGTGTTGATGTTATCATCTTAATCTCCCAGCTGTCACAAAAGTTAGTAGTTCTACTCCCAATAAATTGGGATCCATTATCACAAACAATTTCAGAAGGAATACCAAATCTGGTAATAATGTTTCTTTTAATAAAGGATATCACTTCTTTTTCTCTGACTTGAGCAAAGGCTACAGCTTCTATCCACTTGGAGAAGTAATCAGTCATAGCAAGCATAAACATTTTTCCTCCTGGTGCTTTAGGCAGTTTGCCAACTATATCCATTCCCCATCTCATGAATGGCCAAGAAGAGGATATAGGATGCAGGAGCTCTGCTGATTGATGAAGGATATTGCTATGTCTCTGACAAGCATCACATTTCTTGGCATAATCCACAGCATCCTTCTTCATAGTAGGCCAATAGTATCCTGTCTTAAGGATCCTTGAGAACAGTTCTCTGCCCCTAGTGTGGTTTCCACAATCTCCCTCATGAAAATCCTTCAGGACTTCTTGAATTTCAGGATCCTCGATGCACCTTAGATATGGACCTGCAAGAGATTGTTTATACAACATGTTATTTAATATTGTAAATTGAGATACCTTGACTTTGAAAGATCTGGGGTTTTCTCCTATAGGAATCTCTCCATGTTGTATATATCTCATGATTGGGAGGATCCAGGATCCTGAATGAGATTGTGCATCATCACTAGGTATAATTGCAGCATCCTCTACTATTTTCATAGTTGTGTGATCCTCAATAGAAGGAGCCAAAATGTGGATGATGGGAATTTTAATATCCTCTGGAAACTTCAATGATGATCCAAGATTAGCCAATGCATCAGCTTCTGCATTCTCTTCCCTGGGTACCTGTGTCAAACTAAAAGAAGCAAAAGAGTCTGCCAATTTCTTGACTATCTCTAAATATTTGATTAGTCTTTCACCTTTAACAGCATAGGATCCATTAAAGTGATTAGTAATTAACAATGAATCTACATGTACCTCAAGATACCTGATCCTCATGTGCTTGGCAATTTGCAAACCAGCTATCAAGGCCTCATATTCAGCCTCATTATTAGTAGTTTGAAACTCACAAGCTATTGAGTGGGGTATTATGTCCCCCTGTGGCGATTTTAGTAGTATTCCTAGTCCAGTTCCCTTGATGTTAGAGGCTCCATCTGTGAAGAGTATCCAAGAATCCTTGGTTTCTTCAAGTTGTTGGACTTCTAACTCAGCTTCCCTTTGTAAGTCACTACTGAAATCTGCCACAAAGTCAGCTAAGGCTTGGGATTTAATGGCAGTTCTTGGCTCATATCTTATATCATAAGCACTAAGCTTCACTGCCCATTTAGCCATCCTTCCTGACATTTCAGGTTTCCTGATAACATTCTTAATTGGAAAATTAGTTCTAACAATAATAGCATGTGTTTCAAAATAATGACGCAATTTAGTTGATGCCATAATCAAAGCAAAGATAAGTTTTTCTAGATGTGAGTACCTGGATTCAGCATCAAGCAAACTTTTACTTACATAATATACAGGATGTTGTGTACCTTCGTGATCCTTAACAATGACTGCACTTACTGCCTTAGAAGAGACTGCCAAATATAAGGATAATATATCCCCTTTTTTCTGGTTTCATCAAGGCTGGAGCTGAGGATAGGTAATCCATAAGGGCTTTGAGAGCATTCTCATGCTTTTCAGTCCACTCAAATTTCTTGTTCTTTCTCAGGATGTCATAGAATTCCTTGCATTTCTCTGATGACTTTGAGATGAACCTGTTCAAGGCTGCGATCCTCCCTATCAACCTTTGCACATCCTTGGCATTGGCAGGAGATTTAATATTCACAATCGCCTTGATTTGCTCTGGACTTGCCTCTATGCCTCTTTTAGTCACCATGTAACCTAGGAATTTTCCTGCTCTGACACCAAAATGACACTTGGAAGGATTTAATTTCATATTGAATTTATCAAGGATATCAAATGCTTCCTCCAAATCTCTTAGGTGATCCTCAGCTCTCTTGGACTTAACCACCATGTCATCTATAAAGACTTCCATAGTGTGTCCAATTTGTTCTTTAAACATCATATTGACTAGCCTTTGGTATGTAGCACCTGCATTTCTTAGTCCAAATGGCATAGCAATATAACAATAGATACCTGTTGGGGTCATAAAGGCTGTATCCTCCTGATCAGATGGTTCCATCTGAATTTGTTGAAATCCAGATGAAGCATCCATGAAAGTCAACAACTCATGACCTGCGGTAGCATCCACCATGGAGTCAATGTGGGGTAATGGGAAAGGATCCTTGGGACATGCCTTGTTTAAATCAATGAAATCGACACTTACCCTACACTTTTCGTTTTTTTTTCTTTTGAACAACAACCACATTGGCTAACCACCTTGGATACTTAACCTCTCTAATCATACCTGCTCTGAGCAGCTTGTCTACCTCCTCCTGGATAATGGCATTCCTCTCAGGTGCACACTTTCTCCTCTTTTGATGTATGGGTTTGAATGACCTATCAATACCGAGCTTATGAGTAATAAATATCTTTAGAGATACCTGTCATGTCTTCGTGCTTCCAGGAAAAGTTAGTTTTTCTCTTCTTTAGGAAGGATACTAGAACCTCTTCGATATTGTCGAGGATCCCGGATCCTATAAAAACTTTGGATTCAGGATCCTGAGGATCCATCAGGATATCCTTGACATCTTGTTCTCTTGCCTCCAGGACATCTCTTAGAGGATGCTTTAATTACTATTGCTCCCTGGGTCTTGAGGCCGGTTTCATCGATGAAGTGTAGCAATTCTTGGGTTCTTGTTGGTCACTCTCGATCTTCACTACACCCCATGGACTAGGAAGCTTGACACATTGGTGATATATGGATGGAACTGCTTTCATGTCATGTATCCATGGCCTGCCAAGGATAACATTGCAACAGGATAAGCAATCTAAAATACAAAATTTCTGAAAAGAACTAAGCCCCTCTATGTAAATGGGAAGCTTAATATCCCCCAATGTGTTTTTAGTTTCTCCACTGAATCCCACGAGAACTTATGATCTTTGGATAATTTCTGATTCAGGGATATTCATCTTTTTGAGGACATCAAGTTGAATGATGTTCACTGAGCTTCCTCCTTCTATCAAGATCCTGCGAACAAAATGATTAGATATAAACAAAGTAATAACAAGACCGTCATGATGAGGATCCTGAATATCTACATGATCATCCTCATCAAAAGTTATAACTTTCTCCTGTGTAAGGGTCGAGGTTCGAATCGGTCTATCCCCATTATCCATATTGGTTTCTTTGGCATGCCTCTTGGCTGCTGAAAAGGAAGTGCCACATATGTCTGATCCACCAGATATGAAGTTGATGATTTGTGCATCGGCAGGAGGAGCATGAGCTCTTTCTGGAACTTTTTCAGGATCCTGAATCCTTGACTTTTTTCTTCCCAACAGCTCCTTCAAATGTCCTTTACTTAACAAGTAACCAATCTCTTTTCTGAGTGTAATACATTCTTCAGTGAGATGACCGAAATCTTCATGATATGCACACCATTTGGATTTGTCTTTTGTTGCAGCTGGTTTATCACTCTTTTTGGCCATCTTGCTTTTTCACCTAGATTCTGCATTGCAAGGATTAGTTCATTGTTATCAACAGAAAAACAATATTCAGAAATGGGAGGATAATCCTCATCATCCTCTTCCTATTCTACTGCATGCACGTTCTGATTATCAGACTTGTTGTAAGATTTAGACTTGTTGTTTCTGAAGTAGTATCCTTGCTTTTCCTGCTTTGAGGATCCTGCCAGTCTTTCTTGGATCCTTTTATCATCCTCTAATCGGATGAATCTAAGGGCCCTGGTTCTCACTTCATCAAGATTCCTGCAAGGGGTCATGACAAGATCATCATAGAACAAAGAATCCCTAAGTAAACCCATTTTGAAGGCTTCTACAGCCGTAGCAATATCCAAATTAGGAATATCTAAGGATTCTTTACTAAATTTAGTGATATAATCTCTAAGTGATTCATTTTGACCTTGTGTTACCCTATATAGATCACTAGTTAAACGTTCAAGTTTTCTACTGCATGAGAATTAGCTATTAAACAAGTTAACTAGATTAGCAAATGAAGTAATAGAGTAAGGGGGAAGACTTAGCAGCCATTTAAGAGTTGATCCTGTCAGTGTGGATCCAAAACCCTTGCATAGACATGCTTCTTTTAACCTCTCCGGGATGGGATTGATCTCCATCCTTTCTCTGTATTGAGCTACATGTTCTTCTGGATCCGTTGAGCCATCATATAGCTTCATGGTTGGTATTTGAAACCTCTTTGGAATTTCTGCATCACAAATAGGTGGTGCAAAACGAGATATCTTGTGGCTTCCATCTGCAATTTCAGGAATGGGCTTAACCACTCCTGGAACGCTGGATATCATATCCCTCAGTTTCTGTAATTCCCTAGCCATAGCTTGGTTAATACCTGTATCCTGCACAAACCCATGGTTAATATTATAAGAATTATTCAAAGTGTTACCTCCTGAAGGATTCAAGTTTGGAACTCCAGATGTGAATCCATATTGGCAGGATTCTGGTATAATTGAGGGACCAGATGAAGCAATAGTCTGCATAGGGATGAAGTCTCCTAGATGAACATCTGAACTTCCGGGTTGTACACTCCTTAAGAATCCTTGATCCTAAAAGATATTGGATCCTTGGTGTGCTGTGACTGGGGGCCTTGGAGGATAATCCATGGATCCGTAAACCTGAGATGAGGATCCCTGAACTTGAAAGGAGGATCCTTGAACCTGAGAGGATCCCTGAACCTGAGAGGATCCCTGAACCTGGGAAGAGGATCTCTGAACCTGGGAAGAGGATCCCTGACCCTGGAATGAGGATCCTTGAACTGTCTGTGCTCCCACATATCCTCCAGAACTGAAGAAGGATCCTTGATGCTGAGAGGATCCTTGAGGCTGAGAGGATCCAGAAGGTTGAAAGTAGGATCCTTGAGCCTGAGTCATTGCCAACGATCCGTAGCGTATACTCGACAATCCACCTTGGTACTGAGAGCCTGATGATGTGGAGTGCTGGGCTGTTATGGCTGGTGAATCAAAATTCGGTGATCTGGGCACCAATGGAGAGTGATCCTCCGCTGATCTCTTCAATTCTTGATTTCATCAATTTCTCGAAGGATCCTGTCATTAGTTTTGTCCTGCTGCTGCATGTAATCCCTCATCTGCAAAATCAAAGAATAAAGATCATTGTTAGTAGGGCCAGAAGTAACAGCAGAAGTTGGTTTTGGGAAAACGGGGGTTTGTTTCTTCGCAACATTCTCAGCATTCTTCTGAGATCCAAAAGGTGCTAGAGGCAAAGGTCGAATGCCCTGTGAAGAAGTGACCGCCGGCATGGAGCTTGAAGTGTTCTTCGTTTGAGAAGCCATATGGTTGAAGGTAATGGAACAAAATGATCGAAATGAAAGAAATTTCTCATAAATGAAGCACCAATTGCCCCACGGTGGGCGCCAAAATGTTTTGGTCAAAAATCAGACAAGGATAATGCAACCAAATCTTATTTTGTGAGGTGTGATGCTTGAATGGATGAACAAATGTATGAACACTTTGTAAATGAAATGAGCAATGGACACAAGGATTTATACGAGGAAAAAGCCCTTGATCAATGTATAATCTCCGGCACAAAAAACCTCAGGTGATGGAAACTACCGATCACCAACTATATTAAACAAGTAAAGGTTACAAATCGGGATGATAACAAGCTTGTTACATAAGTCGGTGTAAAGTATTAGAACAAAAATCAAAGCAACTCACCAATAAACATGGAATTTATTTAGGTTTCTTGTTTGACCAAAACAGTTTCAACCATACAAGTTAGCTTAATTATAACTTGCAAAGCAATAAATTATATCATTTTCACCATGATTTTAATTAGATGAGTAGAAAGGTATTGTAGCCTTTGGGGTTTGTGACAAAATAAAAAATGAAGATGATGGGCAAGAACAAGTTTACTGTATATACTCTTAGAAATGTTCAACCCAACAACAAACACTCATGCTCGACCCATCACATCCACCATACATACAAAACTGCACAACCAATTTCAAAATCCCCCTTTTTTATAAATCATTACATACCTAGCCCAACCCAGCCGAACCGATGATTGTTCTCAGATCATTGCTCACCGACGGCGTCGTTGCTAAGAGATCCGACTTCGTTGAAACACCATTGCGCATCCAATCGTCAGATCCAGATTCAGATCCGGCTTCTTTTGTTGACGGCTTCTTTGTTCACGACGATTGTGGTTTGTGGTGGTTGTTGGGCGTGTAGCGTAGAGAGAGGAAGAGTGGTGGTGGAAGAAGGTTGTGGTGGTGGTGCATAGAGATGGAGTAGAGAGAGATTAAGGGTTTGTTTATTTACAGAGAAGAACAAGATGGAGTTTATAGATATTTGTTTTTTTTTTTCTTTTAGTAGATTTTTTTATATGATATAGTAAAATGACAATTATACCCTCATGTGCTTTGCACATGATCAGTTTTAACAGAAAAAAATAACTGGGTTAGGGCTAAAGGACATATTGTGCAAGATTTTGAAACAAAAAGTACAAAACTCGTCAATTTTAAAGACAAAGGACACCGCCTGAAATATGACATATAGATTGTTTTGGTCAAAAATCAGACAAGGATAATGCAACCAAATCTTATTTTGTGAGGTGTGATGCTTGAATGGATGAACAAATGTATGAACACTTTGTAAATGAAATGAGCAATGGACACAAGGATTTATACGAGGAAAAAGCCCTTGATCAATGTATGATCTCCGGCACAAAAAACCTCGGGTGATGAAAACTACCGATCACCAACTATATTAAACAAGTAAAGGTTACAAATCGGGATGATAACAAGCTTGTTACAAGGATCACTAGTGTGCAAAAAGTATGAAATCGCAAATAAGTTGCAGAGAGTTCTCGAGTAGTGTGTGTTGCTACCTTGTTCTAACTATCAAGCTTGTTATCCCCTTATAAAAATGGAAATAATCTAACTAACAAACAATCCGCAAATCATGCTAGCTTCCCACGACTTCCATAACGGTCATACAAGTTATGCACGTGCAGAATAATGGAGCATATTCCCCAAGAATCTCGGCAAGACCAAGTCCCATTCGAATACTCCTGCAAAACAAGTTCAAATATAGTGGAAACAACCGTTAGTGTAAGGATAATAATGAGGATCCTGGATCCTTAAACCTGCAACGTCTTCTGAGGATCCTTAATTCAAACAGAACTGAGGATCCGTGATCCTGGCTGCACTTGAGGATCCGTGATCCATATATTAGAAAATCCATCCCTAACATAGATAAAGGACAAAACATGAAATTCACTCAAAATAAAGTCAATACAATAATGTACTGGCAAGTATACAAGTTTGAGTATATAGCATAATAGTTTAAAAGACTCATATCCGTCATGTAAATATATAAAGTAGTTTCAGCCATGCTAGTTCATGCAGTTCGATTGATAGCCCAAGTGTCCCAATGCATTTACCACTCTCCCAAGTCTCAAGGAAAGCAAATAGAATCCTCCTAACAATACCCCCGAGAATAGTGGGGAGGTGCATTCTCCTATAGCGCTACTATTGTTAAGGCGGAACTACACACAAGCATTAAACGTTCACATAGCATAAAGAACCAAGAATCCAAAAGTATCAAGTTTCACATTTACCGAGGATAGAGTTAGATTTCAAATAGTTTCCAGTTTCAAGTTTCATAGAATACATGTTGCATCCCAAAAGTTTAAAACGAAAAGGGATCGAGTATACTCACAGTGGGTGCTAAGTATCGACACCTACTGATTGGATCAAAGGGAACTCTGAGATTAGCCTGATTATGATTTAATAGGTAAGCGTCGGGCAGAATAACGGGAATCGTGCAAAGTGTCGGGTCAGTATCCTGATCGGATGGCCATCCGGTCAGATGACATGTAGATGAGACGGATCACCATCCGATCGAATGGTCATCCGGACGGATGGTCATCCGGATGGATGGCCATTCGATTGAATGGACTTTCGATCCAAAGGTGTGTTTCCAAATGATAAACTTTTGAAGTTTTCATTGTAGTTTATGTCCAGGTCGTTCGATCGGATGGTCATCCGATCGGATGACCGTTCGGTCGAATGACTCTTCGAGAGTGAGTTTCAAAGTTTGAAGTTCTGCTAAAAAAATAGTTTAAGTGTTAGAAGTTTACTGAGATAATCCACCTGGTCGGACGGTCATTCGATCGGACGGTCGTTCGTCCATTGGTGAAAAGTTTGCAAAATTTCTAAGTTTGAGTTTAACCGAGACGACATGGTAACGCATCAAGACAACGGAAACTCACCAAGGTTCAGCTTGTCTGATCGGATAGGAATCACCCCGTTCGATCGGACGGCTGTTCTTGACTAAGTTCATGTCTGATCCGTAACTCCGGTCATCCTCTCCGGTGGGAATCCGTCATCGAACCGTCTCCAGACTAAGGAACCAGTACTAAGCCTGTTTCGAGTTCGGATTCCACTGATTTTCAGTAAAAGTTTAAGAAAACATGAAGAAATCGCATAAAGTTAATCAAAAGTGTTTAGTTGATGATTAGATTGCAGAAAATCGTGTATAAATCTAGTGAAATCCTTTGGATTTGGGCTAACTTTGATGGAATGACGTCATACTCACTGAACCGAGATGACATCACCTCCAAAGAGTCTAGATCTTGAAGATTTCATGGTGAAAATCAGTGTTTTGACCGAGATTTAGATGAGGAATTGTGTAATGCTCAAGGTTGTACAAGAATCTAAGAGGAAACTTACAAGAATCGGCCTAGAGTCGAGGAAAAGTGCCTGAGAATGAGAGTGCGTGCGTCTGGATCGGAGGGCTCTGTCAAATCAGTGAGGAATGATGTAACAGGTCCTATTTATAGTGTCAGAGGAGAAGCAAGGCGGTGCAAGGAGCTGGATCGGATGGCTGTTCGGTCGAATGGCCCTCCGATCGGATGGTCATCCAATCGGATATCCATTCGGACAGTCCAATCCGTTTTGTAACTTTTCCGTCTTTGGTTCGTTTTTCGACCTAGATTAAGCGTTGCGTTGCGTATTATTGTACAATATTATCACATGACAAGATTACTTAGTTAACATAAAAGTTTCCAAGTTTACAAGTTTACATAAGTGTCAAGTCTCTAGTCTCTCGTTTAACCAAGTCTCAAATTTCACGAGTCTCAAGAGTCAAGAGTCAAGTATTAAGTGTCAAGTATCAAGAATCAAGTATCAAGTATCTAGAATTTAGTATCAAGAGTCAAGTCTCAAGAATCAAGTATCAAGAATCTATCATCAAGAATCAAGTATCTAGAATTTAGTTATCAAGAACAAGTCTCAAGAATCAAGTATCAAGAATCTATCATCAAGAATCAAGTATCTAGAATTTAGTTATCAAGAATCAAGCATCAAGAATCAAGTATCATAGAATTAAGCATCAAGAATCATTAAGAATCAAGTTTCATAGTATTAAGATTCACAAAGTTTCAAGTATCATCAAAGTTTCAGGATTTAAGTATCAAAGGGTCAAGTTTCACATAGTGTAAGGACTAGAATTGACAAAAGCTAAAAGTTCAGGGACGCAGGGCGTTGATGTGCGTAAAATGCAACATATAAATTACATCAAATGAGGCATAAAACTAACCCTTTTTTAGTACTAATGTTGGAAAAAGTGTGCTTTTGTCTTCCTTTTGTATTTTCAGGATCAAATGAGCTTAAACGAACAAAAGGAACAAATTTACAGCCAAAACCAACATAAATACAAAGAAAAGGAAGAAACATGGCATGCCCGACTCCTCGACAGCATCTCCCAAAGCAAAAAACAAGAAGAAAGCTGAGCATGGGGTTGTGCCCAGCTGAGCATGGGGCTATGCCCAGCTGAGCACGGGGCGTGTCCAGCTGAACACGGGGCGTGTCCAGTGAACACGGGGCGTGCTCAAGTGTCTGCAGAAAAGACAAAGTTGTAGAAGCTTCTATTGCCCACCACGGGGCCGTGCTCAGCGGGCACGGGGCCGTGGTCAACTATAAGATTCGCAGAATCTTGCCAAATCTTATAGTACAGATATGCTTCTGCACACGGGGCCGTGCCCAGCGGACACGGGGGCGTGGTCAACTAATGCGGGCAAGAGAAATTAATGAAGAAAGAGAAAAGGGTGGACACGGGGCCATGTCCAGCGGGCACGGGGCCGTGTCCAGGCTTCTGTTCAGCCTATAAATAGGAGTGCTTGGCTCAAGTTCAAACCATCCCTTGGCACACCACCTCTCTCACACTTCACCCACCACCCACCACCACCATAACACCATCATCCATTATCCATCGTAGAGTGTGTGAGTCGTCTCGGGATCCAAGATTGATCGTAAGAGTTCTTGACAATCAAGGACATGTTTGCCTAAGTCTCTTACATCACTTGGTGAAGACAAAGTGTCTAGTGTAATACTTTTTATTTCTAATCTTTTGCACTTTTTACTTGGTTTTGTATTAATGACTTTAATAACTAGTTGCTTATGTTGAAGGTGATCTTTCCTTATCGTTTGTCCGTGGTGTCTTGGCATTATTTTACTGTCTATATAAAATAAAAGATTTTCACCATTCATATCTCCACGGTCTATATGGAGGTATGTTGGCTACCTGGTCGGGGGTTAAGGGAACGGTTTGGTAAAGGTCTTGCCATTGTTCAGCGTTTAGAGGTCCTGCAATGGACCTGGGTCAAATTTAGTAGGACCCCCTTCAATACTTAACGGTATTGGATGGCGGGGGTCCAAACTCTTTGATCCCCTCATAAGTTAACTACTATTAATACTATAACCCGGCTATTTAGGACTGTATCCCTGCTGACTCGGACTACTTAGTCGAGGGTAACGTCACCTCCAAAAGAGGGGCCTACCATAATTTGCATTAATAACTTAATTAATTATCTTTCAATAATCCACCCTTTTAGGATTGTATCATTGCTGACTCAAACTACTGGGGTGAGGGTAACGTCAGCTTCAAAAGAGGGGCCTACTACAATAACTAAGATAATCTCTTAAATATGTGCAAAAGTGCGGAAATAATCAAAGGTTACACTAGATACGAGTCGGAACCAAGTGATTCATCTTGTCTATCTGTTTTTCTTTTTATTTTATTTTTCAGCATTTTTAGTTAGTTTTTATTTTTCTTAGTTTAAAACATTTTTTCTAAACTTTTATTTTGATTAGACGTTGAGGATAAACCGGTACTAAAAGCTCTTGTGTCCTTGGACGACCTCGGTATCTTACCAACACTATACTACGCTCACGATGGGTGCACTTGCCCATATGTGTGTTTAGTGTTAGTAAAATATCGTGTTTTATAAATTTAAAACTTGGCTAAAAATAAGTGTTAAAGGGGCTTAAAATATACACCTAATATATATAACACTTCACACGCATCAAGTTTTTTTGGCGCCGTTGCCGGGGACACAAGGATTTTAAGAAAGCTTAAAATCAACGGCCTAATCAGTTTTTCAAAACCTTTTTAAAACGCGCGCACATTTTTCTGCATTTTAGTTTAGTTTTGCATTTACAGTAACCTGTACACGGGGCCGTGTTCACTGAACACGGGGCCGTGCTGCACATTTTCATAAAAAGACCCAGTAACAGTAGCTTGAACACGGGCCGTGCTCACTGAACACGCCCCGTGCTCAACTAGATCAGTAAATTTAATTAAAACGCCCAGATACAGATCCTGAACACGGGGCCGTGCTCACTGAACACGGGGCCGTGTCCAGCCTCTGTTTCCATTTTTATTTTTGTTTTCTGATCTCGAGAATTGGTTGTGGTCTGCTGAGTGATTCTTATGGATCAATACTCAGGAGGTTACAACTACACCTATGAGGAGGATGATTATAGGGGTAAGTATTGCACTAATTGTCGTAACTCACGCTCGGTTCAAAATAATCACTCATATCAACCATCCAATTCATACACCTACTATGAGGAGCCCAGGTACGAGCCATCAACTTCACACACATCCTATGAAGACCAAAGGTATGAACCTCCTCCCTCATACTCATATTTTGATGAACCAAGGTATGAGCCTTCATACTCATACTTTGAGGAACCAAGATATGAGCCACCACCTTCGTATGCTTATTATGAGGAACCATGGCGTGAACAACCCACCTCATATGAGTATTATGAAGAAAAAAATTGCGAACCTTATCCATCATATGCTTACAATGAAGAACAATGGTGTGAACCATCTACTTCACATGAGTATTATGAGGAACAAAGGGTCGAACAACCGGATTCAAGCTTAGAAAATCCCGATGCTTTTTCTATAACCGAAGTAACCGATAGGATATTAGAACACATAAGAGTTATCGATCGGGCTGTATAAGAGAATCTCGCGCAAGGGAAGAGGAGTCTCGCGCAAGAGAAGAATTAAAAAAGGAAGAGATAACTGAAAGTGTAAAAATGGAAGAACAAATAAGTGAAAAGCCGACACATGAGTTAAACAACGAAAAAGGTGAGTCCGACAAAGGTAAAATTCAAGAAGAGTCTAATTTTGAAGAAATTAATCTCTTGTCACCTTCTTTCGAAAATCATTGTTTAGTTCCCACTCATGCTAAGTTTTTAAAAGAGTTAAACACTAACACTAAAATTGACGAAACGGTAAGTGTTAAGTTAACCAATGATCAAACCTCGCTAATAAAAGAAGACCCATTTGAAAATAACATTACACCGGTTCCATGTTTCTTTCAAAATTCGTTTATTAGTAATGTCACAATTGATAAAGATCTTTGTGTTAACATAATGCCTAACTACATTTTCGAAAAATTAAGTATTAGTGATTTTTCTTCACTTCAAATACCCATTTTTCTATCCAATCGGAAAGTAATAAAATCAATCGGTGTAGTTGAGGATGTCTTGGTTCAAACAAATCAAATGGTAATCCCAACTGACTTTGTCATCCTCGATGACACTCCTCTGGTGTTGGGACGACCCTTTGTTAAAACTCACGAAGCTTTGAAAAACCGGAAGTTCAACAATCTACCTCTTCAATTAGGGGCATTTAAAAAGAGTGTCGACCTTGAGCGATCAATGAAATATCCATTCGGCAATGACGACCCCCTAATTGAAGATGAGCCAGAACCACCTGATAAGGTGGGTCTAGCCAAGGACCCTTATAAACGTGGCGCACCACGGAGGCATTCCGCGGAACTATCCTTAGTTTAATTTAGATTAGTTTTTATGTTTTCTAGTTTAGTTTTTAATTTTCAGGAATAAAACATACTCGGGATGGTGAAGGATGATAAGGGAAGCTTGAACCAACACCCCATACACAAAAACAGAGCCTCCCAATGATTTTTCTTCATTACAGCAAGTTCAGCACGGGGCCGTGCTCACCCCAACACGCCCCGTGCCCAAGGTTCTGTAGAAAATGCCCAGTTCAGGTACCTGGACACGGGGTCGTGCTCACTGGACACGCCCCCGTGCCCAGCCTTCTGTTTACTTTTGGTACTGGCAGTCTGGACACTGGGCCGTGCTCAGCCAACACCACCCCGTGTTCAGCAACCCAGTACCATAAAATCTTGTTTTTAACCCACTTTTACACATTTTAATCAACCGAAAAACTTATTTTTGGGACACATTGAGGACAATGTGTAATTTAAGTGTGGGGGGGATGCTAAAACCTTGAATCATGCAAGTCCTAATAACAAGCCTTACACAAAACTCTATTGGAACCGCTAATCACCCCAAATTTTAAAAAAAAAAAACATTTTTTTTACTTGTCTAGGTTTAACTTGGGAATTTCAAATGCTAAAAAGGTTATATTTTTACAAATTTACAACCGATAGCGTCGTGATAAAAAGAACCAACATAAGAAAATTATGAAAAGGCATGACAAGCTTAGTTAAAATTTGATTATATATACTTGATCACATAAGAACCCATTTCCACAAAAGTGAGTTTTGAGCCTTTATTGAGCATACAAATACATATCATTAAACTAAATGATCATTTTTTGTTTCTTGTGTGAATAGCCGCTTGGTTCTTACAACTCTAGAACTTTCCACGACGATACATTCCCGGTCCTTACCAACTTAAACCCGAGTAAGTAAATGATGGAGTCATTAGAACTAACCCTTTTTATTTCTACACCATTATTTTTCTTTTTTTTTTACTACCTACCCAAAATCCCCCTAGTTAACCCCTTTGAGCCTAAACATTTTCATTTCAAAACCCAAAAAACAAACACCCTTTCACCCACCAAAACCTTTTTATTTTTAACCCTTTGTTTTAGTAACAAGCTCGGTTTTTCTTATGACTTTCAAAAAAAAATGATGATGATGATGAAGCAAAAGAGAAATAAACAAACAAGTTTATCAAAAAATAACTTTGTTTGAATAATGGCTTCATCAAAATAAAAAAAAATAAAAAAAAGAGAAGAAGTCTTAGGAAAACCGACGCTTTTTACGCCTTTCACCCTTTTACTAACCACTAACCCAACCACCTACCTTTAACCCAAGCCTAACCCTTCACCCAAAAGTCCTCTTGATATTTACAAAGGTATATAGTTAAAAAGGAGGAGGATTGATTGCTTGGCAAGCTTATGGTAGGAGTAAGTTCAATGCCGCTCTCGAGTGTTTCACAAAAATACATCTTCGGCCGAGTGTTGAGTGATCCCCCGTGAGGTATGTGAACTTGTATATAAATAGAATTTTAAAAAGGCATGTTATGCCGAAATAAATAATTTCTCTTATGAAAAGTTCAAAATAAATCATAACGAATAGGATTGTAAATAACATAAAAATAAAGCCTAATAAAGAATCTTGGATTCCCGACACTCTATGACAAGCCTTAAAACCTTCTCTTCTACCCATTCCATTTGGGAGTGTAAGCCACATTATAAAGAGTTTTGCTTGAGGACAAGCAAAGATTCAAGTGTGGGGGTATTTGATGTGCGTAAAATGCAACATATAAATTACATCAAATGAGGCATAAAACTAACCCTTTTTTAGTACTAATGTTGGAAAAGGTGTGCTTTTGTCTTCCTTTTGTATTTTCAGGATCAAATGAGCTTAAACGAACAAAAGGAACAAATTTACAGCCAAAACCAACATAAATACAAAGAAAAGGAAGAAACATGGCATGCCCGACTCCTCGACAGCATCTCCCAAAGCAAAAACAAGAAGAAAGCTGAGCATGGGGCTGTGCCCAGCTGAGCACGAGGCGTGTCTAGCTGAACACGGGGCGTGTCCAGTGAACACGGGGCGTGCTCAAGTGTCTGCAGAAAAGACAAAGTTGTAGAAGTTTCTATTGCCCACCACGGGGTCGTGCTCAGCGGGCACGGGGCCGTGGTCAACTATAAGATTCGCAGAATCTTGCCAAATCTGATAGTACAGATATGCTTCTGCACACGGGGCCGTGCCCAGCGGACACGGGGGCGTGGTCAACTAATGCGGACAAGAGAAATTAATGAAGAAAGAGAAAAGGGTGGACACGGGGCCGTGTCCAGGCTTCTGTTCAGCCTATAAATAGGAGTGCTTGGCTCAAGTTCAAACCATCCCTTGGCACACCACCTCTCTCACACTTCACCCACCACCCACCACCACCATAACACCATCATCCATTATCCATCGTAGAGTGTGTGAGTCGTCTCGGGATCCAAGATTGATCGTAAGAGTTCTTGACAATCAAGGCCATGTTTTCCTAAGTCTCTTACATCACTTGGTGAAGACAAAGTGTCTAGTGTAATACTTTTTATTTCTAATCTTTTGCACTTTTTACTTGGTTTTGTATTAATGACTTTAATAACTAGTTGCTTATGTTGAAGGTGATCTTTCCTTATCGTTTGTCCGTGGTGTCTTGGCATTATTTTACTGTCTATATAAAATAAAAGATTTTCACCATTCAGATCTCCACGGTCTATATGGAGGTATGTTGGCTACCTGGTCGGGGGTTAAGGGAACGGTTTGGTAAAGGTCTTGCCATTGTTCAGCGTTTAGAGGTCCTGCAATGGACCTGGGTCAAATTTAGTAGGACCCCCTTCAATACTTAACGGTATTGGATGGCGGGGGTCCAAACTCTTTGATCCCCTCATAAGTTAACTACTATTAATACTATAACCCGGCTATTTAGGACTGTATCCCTGCTGACTCAGACTACTTAGTCGAGGGTAACGTCACCTCCAAAAGAGGGGCCTACCATAATTTGCATTAATAACTTAATTAATTATCTTTCAATAATCCACCCTTTTAGGATTGTATCCTTGCTGACTCAAACTACTGGGGTGAGGGTAACGTCACCTTCAAAAGAGGGGCCTACTACAATAACTAAGATAATCTCTTAAATATGTGCAAAAGTGCGGAAATAATCAAAGGTTACACTAGATACGAGTCGGAACCAAGTGATTCATCTTGTCTATCTGTTTTTCTTTTTATTTTATTTTTCAGCATTTTTAGTTAGTTTTTATTTTTCTTAGTTTAAAACATTTTTTCTAAACTTTTATTTTGATTAGTCGTTGAGGATAAATCGGTACTAAAAGCTCTTGTGTCCTTGGACGACCTCGGTATCTTACCAACACTATACTACGCTCACGATGGGTGCACTTGCCCATATGTGTGTTTAGTGTTAGTAAAATATCGTGTTTTATAAATTTAAAACTTGGCTAAAAATAAGTGTTAAAGGGGCTTAAAATATACACATAATATATATAACAATTCACACGCATCAGGCGTTACAGCTAATGATCTCAATAATGATAAACAATTTGTGCGAATGAGAGATCAAACCCATTACACACTCAGACAAAGAATAGATGCAAATATAATGTTTAGTATATACTATGTATTAATTGATGCTACAGTGAAGAACAATTTAATACATCTCGAACAAAAACCTAAAGCACTCGACACATACTTAAGTTGCTAAATTCAAATAAGTTTGGCATGAATAAGTAAACCATCTTAGTCAAGTTAAGGATACGCGGCAAATGTAATTGGTCGGTATCCTGAAGTGGTTCAGTTTTAAATGTCCATCGGATGATTTGATAGCTTTTATCATATAAATAGATTATGTTGCAAACTACCTAGTTGCACTTATTTCTTGTTAGAATATATAAAAAAAGTTGAAAACCTGTTAAGTCACGCCAGTTGTTGATAATGATATATGAGTCGGTGAGGCTTGGTTGCTTCCTTCTTCAGGTGAAGAAGACTAAGTTTTGCAAAAATCATAAATTTACTCACTACTTTTGAGTTAAATATTATGGTGCCTTTCTAAAATACCTTCATAAGTCTAAAGTAAAGTACAAAAAGAATTCTCCATCTTTTGAAATATTTTTTCATCAATACTTGATTGAATGCTTAGGGGTTTATAAATGATATTTCTTAACACACACGCACGCATACACATACTCATATAAATTAATCATCCATAAATTATGATAACTTATATAACATAAAAAACGACCTGCCAAATTTTTGATGATTGTATTTGTGTGTTCGTGCTTAAACGTTTGGGTTTATGAGCTAGTCGTGGTTCTCATCAAGGAAAGCCTCAATGATTTTGAGAGTATAGGTACCCCAAATTGCTTGCACATCTAGTCATACCACTGATCGTGAGATGTGGTCGTTGCCATGATGCGACCACGAAAAAATGAAATCATTGACCCATACCTTAAGCGGGATGGAACAGTTGGCTCTTGGGCAACAAAAGGCGCCGAATGGAGCCTCGAAAGATGACTCCGTGATAAGTGGTATTAGAGTGGAACTATACTTGGACAAGTTGGGACATTCACTTATCCCAAATGATCTTAAAGATGGTTAAATAATGGTGGTGTTGTAAATCAAATATTGGAGCCTAATTAGTTTGTTGGTTCGGTAGGCTGTGTCAAAGACTAGAGAAGGTGTCTAAGAACTCGTGATGAAGTCATGAGTAGTTTGACGATGGTGGCAACTTCAACCATGTCATACAAGTAGGGTAACATCATGCTCAAAGACGGTGAAGGTGTCTTGAGGACTCATTAAATAACATACATCGGTCCTTCACATGAGTGCAATTAAACATTTAATGACATAGATCTCAAATGATGTAAGAAATCAGCTCCTTGATACACATTCAAAGCACTAAAATTCGGGTTACACCTTAATAAACACACACTAAAACCTGTAAACCTAAAATGTGCACATACTACAACTATATATACGTGTCCTTGCCGACGTAGTTAACAAATACGTCTGTGCCCTTTAAATACACCACCCCAATAAGGAAGTTTGCCTTATTTACAAAAACAAGCCCATTGGCTTAAATTTTCCCACAAAACACCCTAAACTACTAATCTGGTAACTACGATCTTTAACGGTTCCAACACAATTTAACATGATGCCGCAAAGAATCTACCGCACCGCTCATCTAGTTGCTAGAAAACAAATGTGGGGAGGCTAGTTAATTGTGTTCAAAATGGGTCAGTAGCGCCACAAGCCTGTCAATGACAGGCTAAATCCTGGAGCTCAACAATAAGGTCATGGGAGTCGTAAGTCTGACAATGGGCCATATCAATGTCGTAACGCTAATAACTATTGAACCAATTGTGTGGAAATGTTGGTCATTGTGATCTAATGCTAAACAATTGCCCCATAGAGTAAAGGACTTGCCCAAGTGGATGGTCCAAGGTAGAGAGATCCGGGCTAATGAAAGGTTGATGAAGGTTGGGATTAAGTTTCGATGACCATCCTTTTAGCCGATGTCAAAGTAAATTTAATATTAGGGGTGCTGCCCATGATGTGTAGCAAATGCACCAGGACATGTATAGTTTAGTGAAAAGACAATGTGAAATGCCAAATATATGATAATCATATATGCTTATTTGTGCTTGAACGTTTGGATTCACTAACTAGTCCTTATTCTCACTGGTGAAACTCTTAGCAATTTGGAAATTGTAGAAGTGCTTGCAAAATTGGCCATGCCACCGGTCAGGAATTATGGTCGTTCTCCTAATTAGCCTATTATCAGACGAAACCAGTAACCTTTATCATAACTGGGATTTAACGAATAGCTCTCAAGAAACCTAGAGCACTACACGAGGCTTGAACCCGTAACAAAAATAGTTAGATATTTGTGAGGAAAATTTTTACACATAAGGCTGGATGGTACGATATCGGTAAACTCTTCGGGGATTTAGATTCACCGAGCGGTGATTGAATGCCGGCCATATTCACCGAGCGGTGATTAAAACAGGGACATGTGAAATCGGTGAATACTCACCGAACCCAATTTCTGAATGTTGCTCACTATTGGACCGTTGCACCCACCTTTTATTGGTCTTTTAATTTATTACCGTTTGTAATTTTTGAACGTTGCTTAATTTTTGAACCCAATTATGACCGTTTGTAATTTTTTTATTTAACCCACAATTTTTAATATTTTTAGCACACCACTCTTTCTAAACATCTCACTTTCTACACCCACAAACACCATGGATAAACAAAACAAAAGTGAACCCAAGAAAAAAGGTTCCGCTAGCCGATGATCGGACCCAAGAAAAAAGGTTTCGCAACCGAGACAAGTTGATTCTAGAGGTCCGAGTGCACCGGTTCAAACCTCTTACGGATATTCACCAACCTCTCAACCTCCATTTTATTATCCCCAACCTTCTCCACCTTAATTTTATAGCACCCAACCTCTTATTCCACCACAAATATTTTCCCACCCAACCTTTACAACCGATTTCGATGCATTTGCATTTAGGACCCCGCCAATTCAATCACCAAGAGAGAATGTCGAGCGCCCACTTCCTATTTACGATGATGACCAAGATGAAGAGATTGTCCCCGAGACACAACATTTGGATGTAGATAGTGGCGAGGACGAAGAAGAATATGAGGATGAGGACGATGATATTGGTGAAGGAAGTGACACGAAACAAAAGGGAGTCAAGGCGGAGCGTCAAAGTTGGACGAAAAACCAAGAAGAGGCCTTAGCCAAGGCATGGGTGCATTGTTCTTTAAACACGAAAAAAGGCAACCAACAAAAACCAGATAGTTTTTGGAAAAAAGTTCTCGCCCATTACAACGAAACGGTCGGCGGAAGTACTCGAACAGTTCATCAAGTAAAATGGATCCCTATGTTGACTAAGATAAACTTCTTCAACGGCCTTTGGCAACAAGCGGTAACATTTTTTTGAACATTTAATAAATATTTTTCATAACATTGTTTTGTTTATTATGTTTTGACTTTATAATTGTTACATATATAGGACCGTATTCGTGTTAGTGGGTGTAGTGACGTCGAGGTCATGAATAGGGCTTTAAAAGATTTCAAATCAAAATATCCGAGTGGTTTTCGTCATATTGAGGCATGGGAGGTTGTTAGTAAACATGACAAATGGGCACCGGTACCATTGTTGGGTGAAGATAGTAGAGGTTCGGGCCAAAAAAGAAAGTCGTTTGATTCGGATAACTACAATACGGGTACACCGGGAACTGAGTTCAATAGCGATATACCGGACATAAACGTAGACCCGTCACCAACAAGACAAAAAAAGAAAGAAAAGAGGCCCGCAACATCATCAACCGATAGCAAAACGGCTTTGACCGAGAAGCTCGCGCAATACACTCTTATGAAAGAAGAAAAAAAACACGGGTGATAGAGTTGACGAATATAAAAAAGAAACGTGAGGAAGACACCATAACGTTAGTGGCGGAACAACGCGAGGCGATGAAACAAATTTTGTATGATCGGGATTTGGAGACATTTACTAAGTCACACGACCATGCTTCACCCGAGATGTTGCCGTTTATTCTAGCGCGGAAACGGGATATCGCATGAAAATATAATTGGCCATGCAACTTCTAAATTTTAGGTTTATTATTTTATGGTTTAATTTTCTAGTTTTAAATATGTAATGTGTTTTTTTAATTACAAGTACTTTTATTTAGTTTAATATATGTTTTATTTATTTATTCATAATTTATAATTTTTAGAAATAAAAAATATATAACTCAAACACCCTGATAGTGTTTGAATCATTGCCAGTGTTTGAGTAAAAAATAGAGAGTGAAGGGGGGGAGTTGACATGTCATGAAATTATTCGCTGGACAATGACTCAAACACCTAAACTGTTTGAATCATACTCTCCACCCTACTGTGTTCCCGAGTTTCATTAAATGAGAGAAAAGAAAAGATTTAGAAGGAAATAATTTTTAGTTGTGTTCCAGAGTTTCATTAATAGAGAGAAAAGAAGAGAAAATGAGAAATTTTTTGCCTAAAATTAATCTTTCTAATTTAGAAAGAAACGAAGAGAAAAAAAAGAAAATGAGAGAATTATTTCTTCTCTCATTTAACTCTGGAACACATTAAATGACAAAAGAAGCTCTTTTTGTCTTGTATAATCAATTTTCTATAAACATATATATAGAAACTATGTGAGTAAATACCACTTCCCTTGTTCAGCCCATCTCCTTGGAACTTGAACATCATTCTCTCTCACACACATATCCTTTCATCCCCATGAAGCAGACTGGTGTTCATGGAAAGAACTATCAAAACACAACCCATCTAACCACCTCCAAGATCTTCTTACTCATAACCCTAACCCTAATCACCCTCACAGTCATCCCTCTCTATTTCCCTTTCCACAAATTCCCATCTCTCTCCTCCACCACCCATTCTTCCACCTCTCCGGCCACCACCACACCACCTCACCACCCACCCATCACCGTCGACGACAACCACTACAAATGCGATGTGTTCTCCGGCGAGTGGGTTCCAAACCCTGAAGCCCCTTATTACCATAACACCACGTGTTGGGCTATACATGAACACCAAAACTGCCAGAAATATGGACGACCCGATTCAGATTTCATGAAGTGGAGATGGAAACCGGATGAATGTGATCTACCCATTTTTAATCCTTACCAGTTTTTGGAGATTGTGAGGGATAAATCTTTGGCTTTTGTTGGTGATTCTGTCGGTAGGAATCATATGCAATCTTTGATTTGCATGTTATCTAGGGTATGTTCTTCTTTATCCCTTTTATCTTTGTTCATTGTTTATTTGAATGATTTCATTGAGTTACAGTTAATTATTATTTGCAGAATTTGTTTATATGTTATTGAAAAGATTAAGTCTTGATTGATCACATTATGTTGGTGTTTTCTTGAGTGTTTTTTTATAATATTTAAATGATTTACAGTTGATTATTTGCATAATTTGTTTATGTGTTATTGAAAAGATCAAGTCTTGATTGATCACATTGATGGTGATTTTCTTGAGTTTTTTTTTAAATATAAGTTTTTATTTATAGAAGTTATTTTACAGGATTAAAAAGATTTTTAGTTTTGAATCTTGATCAAGTTTTGTTCTTGGTTTTTTAAGTTTTTTTTAAGTTTTTTTGATTAATTTAGAATATATATATTATGAACAATCTTGCATTGAGCTTTGAAAAATGTACATTAGTGGAGGCTGTGGTTAATTTTCCTTTTCACATTCACTGTGTGGAGAAAAAAAGGAAGCAAGATTCGGAATTGTGGGAACAAAAATCGAGAGCAGTTGAGCTCTCATTTTCACGTTATTTTATATTTAAATAGTTTTAAATAAAAGTTTTTAAAAGTAATCTTTTAATAAATGAAGAATTAAACGTTTCTGTAGTTATTTAAAATCCTTTGTTATGATAGATATATAAAGATATATTCGAGTATGATTGATTCTGTATGGTAACACATGTATCATCATAAATATGTATGTATGTATATTATTATTATTATTATTATTATTATTATTATTATTATTATTATTATTATTATTATTATTATTATTATTTTGGAGAAAGTGAAGCCTCGAAGAAAGGTGATATAAAGCATTTTAAAATTATCATATAGTTTTGTATTCTAGTTTTCTTCATTGACTAGTAGAAAGTAGGTGACCGACTGATACGTACGTTTGATGGGGAAATAATTATAATAATGACAACGTTTAATTTGAAATTATGTAAGCTTTAACCTTTTTAGGGGTTTATACATAACCTAACTATTCACATGTTACATGTTTATTTAGATAACATCTGATAAAAAAAACAAAAAAATTAACAAATTTAGTATTAAACGTTTTATTCATTTAGTTTATATAACATTTAGTTTATAGCTTAGTAACAAGGACTTAAAAAAAGATCTTCATATCCTTCTCTAATCTTTGTCCCAAACATCCAATCAATTCTTGGAATATAATATTTTTACACTACAAAACTTATGACAATGGACAACACAATCTACCATTTTTTTAGAGTTAAATGTTTGAAACATTGCCATTTTAGTCCAACTAGTTTTAAGTGTTGGCATTTTAGTCCACTGGATTAACTCCGTTCATTTTTTCTGTTAGCTAGAAGGGTAATCTGATCATTTTATATGGTCGAATTGTCCTTCTAGTTAACAGAATTACATATAAAATGACCGAAATACCCTTCTAGTTAACAGAATAAAGAGATGGAGTTAACCCAATGGACAAAAATGGCAACGTTTGAAACTATTTGTACTAAAATGACAACGTTTTAAACCTTTGGACTAAAGTGACAAAATGACCGAAACCATAACGACTAAAATGGCATTTAACTCTTTTTTTAATCTTTAACAAGATTCTATCATTGGAAGTCTATGATGATACTCATTTATGTAGTGGTTTTATAGGAAAATAAATTATAATTACTTGATGACAAAACTTAGGGAATATATTCTTGTGGGAACAACATGCATGGATCCTTTCACCAAGCTTTTATTTTTCTTGTCTTTTTTCCAGAAGTTTCATCGTCTTTTTCACTGAAACCATGATCACAATCTCTGCATTTGCATGTGCATTACTTCATACAAATGGCTTCATCTTAAGCTATGCATGTGAACTTGACAATGACTTACATTGGTGTCTTGCAATTAAATTCTTAGGTGGAGTATCCTATCGATATCTCGACAACAAAAGACGACGACTTTAAGCGATGGTACTATGTCTCCTACAACTTCACCATGGCCACATATTGGTCACCATTTTTGGTGAAGTTCGATCAACCCGATACTGACGGTCCAACTCACACGGGCGTGTTTAGTTTATACCTAGATGAGTTTGACAAGAAGTGGACCAACCACATTGATGAGTTCAATTACCTAGTAATAAACGGAGGCCATTGGTTCTCACGGCCTTCGTTCTACTACGAGAACCATCGCGTGGTTGGTTGCAAATTTTGTCAACAAGAAAATGTCACTGACTACCCAATGACATTCGGGTATAGAAGAGCGTTAAGGACCGCATACAAGGCGATCATGAGCAGGAAAAAGTTTAACGGTGTGGCGTTTTTACGCACATTCGCGCCGATGCATTTTGAAGGTGGGGATTGGAATGGAGGAGGGGATTGTATTAGAAAAAAGCCTTTCAAGAGCAATGAGATAAGGTTAGAGGGTTCTAATTTGGAGTTGTATTTGGCCCAAATGGAAGAATTTGATAAAGCCCAAAAAAAGGCGAATGAAAATGGGCTGAAGTTTAGGCTTATGGATATAACCCAGCCCATGTTGTTAAGGCCTGATGGACATCCAAGTAAATATGGGCATTGGCCCAATGAGAATGTGACTTTGTATAATGATTGTGTGCATTGGTGCCTACCTGGGCCCATTGACACGTGGAGTGATTTCTTGCTACATATGTTGAAGATGGAAGGTAGGATAACTGCCCAAGAGAAGCTTGTTAATCAAAGGAAAAGGAAAATAGCAAGTTAAACTTTTTAGTTTTTTAAACACGAAATTAAGGGGTAGAAAAGGTGGAAAACCCTTTTTTTTTTTTATAGAAGTTTGATTATTATCATTTTAATTGTTAATTTTGAGAGTTTTCTTTCTTCTTGTAATATGATTTATATCATATCATATTGAAGTATTTACACGCAAAAGGGGTTGAATGTGTAGAAATGTTTGTTTGAAAGTTGAAATAAATGATAAAACCCGTAAAGCGGATCGGCTAGAATAGCTTTTTTTTTGAACGGCCACCCAGAGGACCCCTGGGATAAGGAGGGCAACACCCAAGAATCCCCTAAACAAACCCCCAAAATTCGTTTATTTACACCCTTGTCTTGATTTGAACCCAGGACTTCCACACTAAGAGGCAAGAAACTCTACCAACTGAACTAGCCCCAATTGGCCTAGAATAGCTTAATAGGTAGATTAGGTGTAATCTATAAGAGAGTGATGGCGTAAACTTAATTAAAAATGTTAGGGTGAATTCGGGCTTGGCCCGGGAAGAAACCAATTACAAAGCATCTTTACATAAAAATTGGCCTTTCCAACTACTTATATGAATATAACTAATTAGTAATTGGGCTTTCTAGTTATAAAAATTGGGTTTACAATGGAATTTTCGTAATCAGTCACTAGTTTATGTCCATTTGTTTTCATTTAGGTTTGGTCAATTATGTTCATTTGTGTTCGTTTATATTTGTTAAATTATGTTCGTTTAAGTTTGTTTGTTTACGTTTGTGAATTGTTTGTTTAGGTTTTAAAAGAAAGAACATAACCGGACACGAACATGCCCATTTTTTAGTGAATGAACATGAACAAAAAGATTTGTTCAATTATGTGTTCATACTCGTGTTAATGTTCAGTTAAAGTTTTTGTTTGATTTATTAACAGGCCTACCCGCCATGCACAATCTGGTGAGTTTTAAGAAGCCCAATAGAACATAAAGCCCACATTCGTTGTCACGGTCCGTGTCACCTCGAAAAAATAATGAACATGATATTCATCTCAAGTGTATAACCACCTAAACACAAAAGTTTGTTTACAAAATGACTTTTAGAATTTGTTTACAAAATGACTTTTACAATCCAAAGTGGCTTTTATAAAAGAAGTTTTATACATCTGTATATCATTTTGTTATGATTGAAAATTTGCTAAGAGGATAAAAAATAAGTTGGGTACAAACAAATCGAATGTTCGGCGAACAGTTTGTGAACCATTTGGCGGAAAGTTCATTTATGCTTGTGCATTCATTTAATAAATAAACGAACATGAATAAGAAATTTTGTTTGTTTAGTTAAGTGAATGAACATGAACAGAGGCCATGTTCGTTCATTATGTTTGTGAACGTTCAGTAACGTTTTCCTTTGTGTTCGATAGTTCATCAGTGTTTTTAGATTTTATAATTTATCTAAATACTTCAAAATTCCGACAAATAAAATATTTAATAAGTATCAATGTATTACATATTCAATTCGTGAATGCATGTTTGTGTTCTTTTGTTTCTATTTGTGTCATGAACATTAGTTTGTGTTCATGAACCTTTGTTACCAAAAATTAACAAACGAACACAAACATGTTCATTTTCTTAACGAACGAATATAGCTTTGAATATTTTGTAACAAATCTATTTTAATAGGCAAACAAGACACGAGAAGTATTGCCGATGCAAGGTCTGCCATGACATTAATCGTCCGGCCTCTAGTTAAATTTTGTTGCATCTCTCCTCTTGGATATTTAAGCAAACCATTCCTAAACACTTTAACTTACCTTTTTCGAATCAAAATGCTTTTGAGGGTTACATCCATGATTCTTCACAATCTTTATCTAGTTGTACTTCTACCTTGAAGGTTATGTGATAATTGAGTAATGTTGGTTCACGTTAACTTGTGTTATTTGAGATCCTGGTCTTCTTCTATCTATTTCGTCCTATTGTTTTATCATTTTAACATCTTAGAAATTAGAATTATAAGCTCTTTGAATTAGGGGCGGACCCATAAATTATTTTTTAGAGGTGCGGATAAAGGATTCATCCATATTTTCAAGAGGTGTGATCAAGTTTTTTGCCTAAAAAATTCACTGATTTGTTTTCAAGGGGTGCGCCTGCGTGCTCACCTATACAACATGGGTCCGCCCCTACTTTGAATTCAACCGTCAACCGGTAAATACTATAACACATGTGGAGTTGATTGATGTTTTTGTTTCATGGTTGTATACTTGTACTTTAGGGTCTTCACTTTGGTGTGATGTAATTCTTTCCACGCTTATGTTGAAAAAAATTGATTTTTCTAATTTTATTATTATCTTGATGTCGATCAATAATATAACTATTTGGTTGAGTAGCATGTGCGCCACATGTGCTCGACAAGGCATATGCTTGATTCGAAACAATGGATCCAAACCATCCACATTTTTATGACTAACTTGTATGAAAAATTATTATTATTATTGTTATTATTATTAGGTAGAGGATTCTGTAAAAAAAGCCTAAAGTGTGAGAAGGGTAAGAGAGAATCTCAGCCATTAGATCTTTTGATCTAATGGTTGAGATCAATAGGGACCAAATTGTAAAATATTTTCATTAATTTGGACTGATTTGAAATATCTAGGGGCAATATAGTCTTTTAAACCCACTAGAAATTAGGTAATTGTAAGGCCCTAATACGTATTTGACAAAAAGTCGCAGCGGAAATTCGTGCCATAAAATTTCTTTCATTACAAACGTCTTGACTTACTTGAAAGTTCGTTTTAATATGTATCTTTTACAAAAATAAAGTATAAGTCCTGTTTACTAAAGTACATACTCAATTATTCCCGTACAATCTATCTTATGACTCGATCCTTGATCTCTATTCCTCATGATAACTGCCCGTGATTCGAACAACCTGCACTCACCACATACATTCATAACATTAGTACACAATACATAAACAAGATTCAATCTCGTACACTTCCCATTTCGTTATCTTTCTAACTTTAAGCATTTCGTCTGCGTATCCATATCCTGATGAGGCTTCAATAATGTACCTGCATTACTTTTCATTCTCAAGGCACACCATTAATAACGTATTACTCGACGTATCTAAATCATGCATACATACATTCTTACGTGCATACATACACATCTACATACGTACATACCTTCCTATATCTCTACATACATGCATACACTCATACGTGCCTTCATATATACTTAAATACACGTCTACATATGTACATACACTCTTACGTACACGATCAAGATCTTACATGCCTCTTATATATCCATACATTAATTACATGGTACATAGACTTAGATTTATATCCCATAAACGTCAAAGGAACGATCAAAATCATGTTTGGGAGGCCCGCCGTGGTCCACGGATAGTAAACCGAAGCCTACTACTCCCAAATCAACTTAGATAACAAATTTCAGGTTTTTGAACATGGGGAGGCCGTCGACGACGGCCCTAAGGGCGTCGGCCACGGCCCTTGCAAGTGCCCGTAGCCCAAAACTTCCGTAGACAGCTAAATAACCCGTCAGCCAAAAACTGACTTTCTAGAGCCCGTCGGCGATGCCCCTAAGTCCGTCGGCGACGCCCTCTAGAAAATGCATTTTTCTGCAGCTCCGTTTCGTCGTCCGTACGCACTAAAACGCGCATAACTTTTGAATCGTTTACCCGTTTAACCTCCCGTTTCTTCCTACATGCTTGTAAATTCACATTCTATCATATGAACTTGAAATCCAACATCCGGTTTAAGGAAAATATTCACTTAAGGCTCTCGGCTTTATATACCCGCTTTCACTTATTCGACCCGTTCATGTTTTCGTCAAACTACTCATTTGTTTTAACCCAAAACTTACATAAACGTTATAACTATAATACTTTTACATTATCTGGGGTTCGTACTTGGGATTTATGCACTCGATACCCGGTATGCGTTAAACTTATTCATGTCATTCATTTATACGAAAGCAAACTTTGTTAATACAATTTCAAATGCGAAATTGTTTGTCTACTAACCATGACTCACAACCAAGTCTTTAGACTATTAATCCGTGTCTCCGATTCTTGATTAACGTACTTATGTACAATTCTACCCATACCCGGTTATAGTACCGTAATCAATAACTTATACAACCCTTCCGGTATAGTAATAAAACCACATTTTTGACCCATTCGGCCTACTTAACGTAAATCATCAATTTCATACAACCCTTCTTATTTGACTTCAATTATCATGCCTAATTAACTAGAACATAACCTTACTTAACAAACTAAGAAGTGATTCGGAAATCACTTACCTTGTGCATCCGTGTCCGTATCCACTTCCTTGTCTTCTCTTGACCCGTTAGCCTTTCATGCTTGAGTCCATGCTAATGTGATTCCTAACCTTTCAAGTCATCACAATCACATCATGGTTAGCATACGTGCTCATTCATACTAACATTCGTTTCTTTCCATTCATACATTACTTGACTTTTTATTAACCAAATACCACATACATAAGGCATAGACTAAAAGTCACCTTGGTCCATATTCACTCAACTCAATTATCATCATACACGACACGTAGATCATCTACTACGATACACATGACTTCTCTACTATTACAATCATGTCCAAAGGGCTAACATGCTATACATTCATTGTTGACTTTTAGGAAGTCAAATGTCCTATTTACACACTTTCAACTTACAAACATGTATCCATCTTAATAGGGTAGACCATAATATTACATTATACGCATTACACACTCGTATTGTATGACATCTGCAACTACATGATCACTTACTTATATACAAATACTCATATACATACATAATCCATTCCATCCACGCTTGCATTCTCATATTTACATCTACATAGTGAGTTACTAACTCATCATTTCACCAATCCAAATCAATTTCATCATATGCATATGAAATCATGATGATCACACATTAGACAATACTCAAGCATTTCATCAAACACATGGCGTGCATAACATTAATAAAGCACAATGTACAAGTATCATATGCACATCTTCCCTAGTTCATATCAAGATCATCAAGTTTTCATACAACATTCATTCATAATTAATTCTCATCCAACAAATACTCATTGTAAGTAACTTCATACATGATTATGACACTAATTTGCACATAATTCGTCTCTTACACTACACAAAGGCGTTACCCCAAGTGGGTTTTCACTTTTAATCATCAATTCACCCAATTTCAAGCATAAATCATGTTCTATGGTAAGATCCTAACTTAAAATTACTACATTCTTCATATGAACTCATGATTGGGTCAAAACCCACTTTCTACAAATCACCAAATCAGAAATTTCGACTTACCACTCGTTAGACAAGCATAGATGATCACTTATTGGGGCACATGCATAAGATTGGCATCAATTTCATCCTTCGATTTGATAATTTTGCAGATTTTTGTCTTAGTTAGGTTTGGTTCTCCTTCCCTCTTTCTCTTCTACGCACACACATACACACACAGACCTGCACTTTGTGTTTTATTTGTTTTAAAATAAACTTTCATTCACTTATGCACATTTAGTCCCTCTAGTTTCAACTGTTGTTTATTAACACAAAATCTTTCATTCCTTCTACACTAACATCACATTTCTTTAACTTATTTAGTAAACTAAAGTTATGACATTACATACTTAGAACATTTAGGTAAAATAAATAAATTGATTATTTTTGGAGTGTTACAGTAATGCACATGTAACTTTCCCCCGTCTTTTTTGTAACACCTCGAAAATTTACGTCCTATAATGTGTTGACACGTGTCATAGGTTTGAACGTGTGAAAGAAGGTTCTTGAAGGACTAAAGTTGGCAAACAGTGAAACTGAGTAAAAAGAAGGGTTCAAAGTGTCAACAATGGATAAATATACTTTGCAATAACCCTACATGATGTTTATAACCTTAAACGAATAGATCATGGATCATACGAAGCGAATCGTGAAAGAAAGTGAGAGATTACAAACTACAGGGGTTAAATGTGCCAACATGTTTAAGTTATACCTCTGAGTGACCTTTTGACAAACCCGAAGCTTTGTAACGATTAATTATGCTCACTAGAATATACCACACAAATTTCATGAAGTTTCGTTATCGTATGAGCAAGTTGTGATAAAATTCGTGTGCAAGGGTTAGAATCGTCAACATAGAAATTTAGGGCTTTTCGGGTGATCACAAAGTTACCCGAGGACTTGACAAAGTGGGTATAAGTATTAAAGCCCCTATATATAAAATACAAGGCCTTAAAATGCAAGAAATGTTGAGAAAACGACCTTTCGGGGGACTAGGGGCCAAAGTGCAATTAATAAAACATGTTTAACTTGATCCGGAGGGCCAAGCGGCCCGCCTTCGATTTAACTAAGGCCCATGCGGGCCGCGTGCGGTCTGCAGATGCAGAAAACAAACAGAAGCACTGGCAGGTGTCTGTTTTCATCATCTAACCGACTTAAAACACAGATTTTCGAAACTATGGGCTGCCTAGAGTGGTTTGTAGCTTATAGGGGGCACATGCATGCATCTTAGATCATGCTAGACCTTGTTGGCATCAATTTAGAAAGATCAAAAAGCTCATAAATATCACAAAGTTGCAACATACATGCACATTTCATTCCTGGACATTTTCAAGAGCTCAAGACCTGATACAAGCATTTCAAATCATCCATTAGACAAGTGTAAGTACCTTTGATCCTTCTCGTTTCAGTTATGCTTGGTTTATAGCTTAGAAATCAAACCGTCGTAACTACGGTTTGACTTTGTGATAAATCACAATCGGTCCAGAGATTTGTCGAATCGAAAGTCATTATAAGTTGGTATTTATATGGTTATTAAACCCATAAAAGGTTACTCACTGATTTGAATCCTAACCATGTCGTTTGTCGAGTCAAAGGCTTTCCGAAAAAGTCAACAGAATTGTTATGTTTGGTTTAATGCATGATTAGCGATGTAAATGGCGTATAGCCTATTTTATCATTCTTACCAACTGAAAATAAGTATAAAAACTTGTATACGCTTGCTTGATTCGACAACTTTATGTTTAGAACCGATTCGGAACCGAGATATACAAAAGTTTGACTTTTGCTTTGACCTCAGTTCTGACCCGATTCTTATAGGTTTAGACATGCCTTAAAGTTCCATTAGGACCTAGTTACATGTTAGTATAATCCTCTGCGTTTATACTACCCGAATCCGTAACTATCCGACGTTTCCGTTAAATGCCTAATAATGACCATAATGCCCTTATGACGGTAGAACGAGATTTTAGAAAATGTAAAAGTGCAAAAGTCTTTAATACTGATTATTGAACATGTCTGCAAAATTTCACGTCAATCGGAAGTCTAGATTAGGAGTTATGCTTAATGGCGTATTTATAAACAAGTTTATTAATTAAACGGCGCCATTAGCGTAAAGCCTATCTAAACTCAGTTTTGACACCAAATCTTTTACCCACTGATGTTAAATAATATTTTAGGATTTTTAAAGATTTTTAATTATTTTTAGAATGATCATAAGCTTGGATTAGCGCCTTAATTCGGTAAATACCGAATATGCCCTTTTAGGCCATAAAATGAGTTTTACAAATCTTTTTGACGCCAATCCAATTGCTACTGATTTTAAATATTAAATAGAGTGTTTTGAACCTGTTTAATTGATCAGGAAACTCAGAATCGTATTTTAAACCGTACGTCGCTTAAAACGGCTTTATACGCGTATTATACGCATAGTTTGGGTTTAAAACTATTTTGACATATAAGACTTATAACCAAATGTTATAACCTGTTTAAATAAGCCATTTTACTGATGTAACCAGACCCGGTTCACAGAAACTTAATTAAACCCTTTTATAATCTTTAAAATGACCAAAATACCCCTACGGGGCTTATAAAGAGATTAAACTCGTTTTGGGCGTCATGGGTGATATCCTACTGATATCACAACTTAATTAAGGCATGTTAACTTAGGAAACCTGTTTAGGACTCTTACGGATACCCGTTACGCTTCATGCGCGTTCGGTTCGGTTTATGTAACTAGTTTACATAAATTAGCCGAAACGGGTCAAACCTTATCGGTTTTGTCTCAAAATCCAGAATGTGTATCATATACCCATATTAAGCAAGTCTTCAAACTTGTCGGGTCTAAATCACATTCTATCCGGTCTTCGCTTAATCGTGCGTATGAACCGTATTTTTAAAACTAATCGGTCTAAGCGTAAGCTTAACTAAAGACCCGTTAGGATTCTAATAGGTTATTTTAAACCTTCGTTCCAGAATAGGAGAACCAGTAAAAGATACTTGCACTTGCTGATTTTGAACTATACTTGCTCAGGTAAATACTTTTAACTTATTTTCCCTATACGGGCTTGGGGTACGGTATATAAAATACCGCTTGGTCCGGCATTGAATCTTTAATCGAATAGAGGTTAAATCATTGATATGCTTTGTTTTGAAATGTTTTGTTGCTTAAAGCCTTTGGGGGGTTAATGACCATGTCCCGGATATCCCTGGCATCATCTTACGAGATGGCCACGACCTGAGCACGGGGTGTAGGCGTACACCTTTCAGTGCATAACTCAATATTGTGGTGTGTTTATTGATCTTTTACCCGGTCTACAGATCGGGCTACTGAACGCATAAGAAACATGTAATTCGTTTACAAGTTTATATATTTACATAATTATCCCAAGTTATAAAATATTATTTGTGCCTTGTGCCTTAAATGCATTTTCTTAAACTCTTTTCTAAATGAGTCGGTTGATTGTATTTACCAGTGTAAACTGACGTATTTTCTTAAAAGGTTAAGTGCAGGTACTACGCGAAATAGGCTGGCTTGTCTCCTAGCATCCACATTAAGTCTCGCCAGCTTGGATGTCATAAACTGTTGAACATTTGTTTTCCTTTTATTTGGATCTACCTGTGGATTTATATTCGACTATTTGTGATACTTAATATTACAATATCGTTTGGTTGAATTAAATCTATACTTTGCTTCCGCTGTGCATTTAAATATTGTGTTGTTTGACTATTATGTTGCCAACCACGTCACGATACTCCCCTACCGGGCCCACCGGTAACACGTGGAAATTCGGGGTGTGACATTTTTTAAACGTCAATAACTTTTTATACGTAACTTTTAAAAAAAAATACACCATAATAATGAACGTTTTTTTATCTTTAATATGAGTACCATATTGCTATACTTATATAGAGAAAAAAAAATATGTTTCGATCAGATGTTTAGTCAATGAATGGTCTTATATACTTGCTTAATGGTGTTATATACTTGCTGAATGGTTTATATACTTACTGAATGGTGTTATATACTTGCTGAATGGTGTTATACACTTGCTGAATGGTGTTATATACTTCCTATAATTAAGGTGGCGGTTATGGGAAGTTTTTAATTAATTGAATTAATGATACAATTATTTGTTTACCCTTTTCAATTAATTTAGATCTAATGGCTGAGATTCTTTCTTACCTTTCTCACACTTTTGGTTTTTTTTACAATAACCTTACCCATTATTATTATTATTATTATTATTATTATTATTATTATTATTATTTTACAAACAATTTGATTTTTTATTCATACTTGCCAAGTTACATCAAAACAGAAGGTAGACGGGCAACAAGCTGCGTCGCCACCCCTTTCTGAATTGCAAACCCTAATCTACCAAAGACAAAACTCTGTCCCCTGACATTGAGCAATTATTGTGGATGACCCGTGCAAACCCTCTGTACCATCTATCAACATAAATAGAAATTTTGACAAACAAATTAGAAAGATTGGTGTAATCTAATCTAATCTAATCTAAATCTAATAATAGGGAAAGTGAATGAACAGTTAAAAAGGGCATGTTGGTAATTTCATTTCAACCATATCATATTAAAGAACCAGGTGGCCAGCTGAATGTCAAAGCAGACCACACGTCATCTGAGGGCGGTGTTGGGTTCATATACGCAACTGAAATCTAAAGAAAGAGAGAGAAACGTGAGAGAATGATGAAAAAAATGAGAGAGGGTGATGGTTGCCGGCCATTTTCTCCGGCCGACCGTCTTGGTACTCCAACGAGCAGCTCCAGGCTCGAGTATCACTTATCCAGCTAGAACGATGACAGTCAGAGTCAGATGGACATCTCCAGTGGGCCTTGGTTTAGGGTTCAGGCGACCGTCTGACGACGTTCAGGTTAGCCCTCTTTTGTTTTGTTTTTACAAGGATCCGACAACGTCACCTCTTCGTCTTTGTCGGTACAGATCCAGCGACTTTTATCCGGCCAGATCCGACGAGTTCGGTGAGTATTTAACAACCAATAAAAGGTTCAGGTGGTTCAGTCGATGCGGCCATATCCGACTTTTATCCGGCCAGATCCGACGAGTTTGGTAATATGTTGAAGTAATAATATTATACAATTTGTTTGTTTTTATTGTTTTTAAAATTTACTTTATAAATTATAAAAGGATGAGTATTCCCTTCCATCGAATTTGGTCGACTTTGTACCATTATTGTCGATAATCTTAGGCTTTTATGTAGGTTTTTGTGTATTTGAATTGGAGAGTTTTAGTTTTCCTTAAAATTCGGGCCTCCCATGTAAAAGCATCATTTGTGTATCCAGGTTCCAAAAAATATGTGTCTTCGTCGCACCAGCAGCTGACTGGTGCTCCGTGATCCGTCGATGTATTTGAGGGAATCGGTCGTTGACCTAACTTGGAACCTGGCGTTTATTGTTATTTCAATTTCGGTAATGATTATGAGCTGAAAGTCGGATTTGAAGGCACATCTGAGGCTTTGGATTGTTGAATATGCATGTTTTCTTCATATGGTTTGTGTGCGTTTTGAGTACAAACAGAGGTACCAGCAATGTTAGCCGAAATAGTTAGTAATGAAAGTTTGAGTTTGACCTCTTCGAATTTAGGGAGTGAATTCAGCGAGTGAGTGAAGGGATTATGCAGATTTGGCTCCAGATAGGTTTTAAAATGATGATTGTATAATCTCTAACAAAATGTCACTAAGTAGAGAAAGAGAGAGTGATCCGGAGCCGGCGAATCTCTGGCAACCGGCCCCACTCGTGCTTGCCTCCCACCCACAGAAACAAAGTCGTCCAGTCTAGGTTTCCCGGCTAGGGTTCCAATCAAGTTCTGGCAATTTCCGGTTAGCCTTTTTATCTTGCATGTTGGCTATTTGGTTAGATCGGTTGTCCATGAACCTTAATCTGACGAGTCATGCTGATCTGTGGAGTAGGTTGCCTCCGGTGAGGTTCCGGAGAAGATTTCGGTGCCGCTCGGATTGGGTAGTCTTTGTTGTTCGCTATCACACTTCACTTTCAGACTCCGTCAAGACGGTGAGTTTATTTTGTTTGCTCTGTGTTTTCACGTGGTGCTTTGTTTTGGTTTTTGGTTGAAGCAAGTATAATGCAAGAAATTGAATTGTGATCTTGTGGGTTTAAGTTTTTGGATAAATAATATTGGGTTAATGACATTTGAACCCTAGAAACATATATCTTAAGCTAAGTTTGAATCTTAGAAACCCGGTTTGATTTAAACTTTTCCAGACTCGTGTATGTGTTAAAAATTGAGCTTGGTTTAATACAATATAATTTTAATATATTTATTTTTGAGATATCAAGTTTTAAATTGATGTTGCTTAATGTAGCATATTAATTATGATGTTCAATTATTAGATATCTTTAATTGAGCTCCAATTTTTTTCAACCTGTGTTTTAGTTTCATGTAGATAGCATACTCCACCATCAAACTACCATTCAATAATGAAGTACATATGCAGTGAATCTTTATTACTAAAAGATAAGCTATAAAGTGTCATGCAGGTAGAGATCTGAGACTCTGAAGTGTGTCTAGAGACGCCTCAGCGCAAGGCGAAGTACACATCGGCTCAGGTGAGGCTAGGTGTAGGACTGCAGAAATTAATTTAGAGCATTCTACTTGATAAGATTACAAAGCATCAAGGTTATGAAAATCAAATCTACCAACAATTTAAAAAGTAAAATAAACCCTATATAAATTTTGGGCAACTGAGCTTTCTGATACAGGTAAAAAAGAAAGGTACCATAAAATATTGACTCGTCTATCAATGCATTCACATGTGACAGATCCTATAAGATTAGTATTAAAGTGAGTTTTATACTATCATGCACTAAGTTATTTTATTTTATTACAGGATTAACTACTTTTGAAATCAGAATTTGTGTGTTTTTTCATTTCCAAAAGAAGAGATCGAGTAGATTTAAAACTGAACGGCTCCTGTTTATTTTTCGGGCAGGTCAGCTGGCGAAGAGTGTTTTGGTGTATGACTTTGGAGTGGGGTTTGTTGGTGAAAATGGCAGTCAACGGATGCACTGTTGTTGTTCAAGTCGAGATCGAACCGTGTGTACATGTTTGCTCTATGTACAGGTATTGTATATAACAGACGTACAGTGGGGTTATGGATTCCGTGAAAGCCACACTTGAGAGTGACACAAGAGTATGTTTTATGTTATCTTCCTTTCAACTCATTGTTAATTATATTGTATAACATCCATCTGTTAGTATTATTTTTTTCTTAGGTGCTCACTTCGGAAGCTAGAAGAAAACATAAAACCAAGGGCAATACAACTTCTGCAGGTTATTTTAACATTTCTTTCTTTCTTTGTTTTTCTTTTATTTTACTATAAATATATTTTCGTGAGTGCACAAAATTTTCCTTCATTTGTATCGCATTGAATCATATCCATAATTTAAAAATTCCCATGTCTATTTGGAATTCACGCTTCTAAAACAATTAGAACTATAGATACAATGATTAACTACTATTTTGCAAATTTCTCTTTACATAAAGAACTATCTACAGGTAATTTATATGAAAAAAGTGGCAATTTGGCCCATTTTCATATAATTGGGTTGATTTGGGTTATATGTGTAATTTCTAACGTTTTTCACGGGTAAGAAATTTGAAAAAGAATTGCGTAATAGAAGGGTGTTTTCTATAGGGTAATAAACCATGGTTAACATTTCACATTATGATAAAAGAGGGCATATATTAATGTATATTCTTAATCAACAGGTGGTGGAATTGAATCCATGGGGTTAGAATCTGGACTCGGGTTTGTGACTGAAGGCTTAGATATCAGCTCCAACTCTAGAAGGTTAGTGAGCAGTATCTAATGCATAATGGATAAATAAATAGTCGCATATTTTGGAATGGGTCAAAAGTGACCGGAGGTGTATTTATTTAATGCTAACAACCTATTATATGTCTTAATTCATATATATTGGATCAGTAATTAATCATGTTCAATACATTTTATATATATATATATATGATTCAAGAATAAAAAGGAAAAAGTGGATGTTTGTGTACCCACCCATTCAACTTGATTTGTTTTGACCCGTATTAAAAGTTATTCGTTATTACCAGAAACCATTCCGACCCAGTACCCAACCAGCCTATTTTGACAACCTCATATATTATGTCTATGATTAAATTGTTCAGGTCCAACAAGAAGAGAGTTTTCTCATCAACTAGAAAAGGTGGGTGTGGCCTTGAGCCAGTGGTAGAGGAGTTGTCAGCCAATCATGAATTGGGTACTTATGACCTCTTATGTCTCTTTATTCATACATAGATAGATTAATGTTATAATAATTTTGTTTTCTTCATCATATTCGTTACATTTTATATATGTAAGACTCAATAAAAAAAGGAAAAGGAGAATGTTTATTGGGCCACCCGACCCATTTGCTTTGACCCATATTAAAAGTTATCAGCTATTACTAAAAACCAATCCATTGTGACCCAATATCCAAACAGTCCGTTTTAACCACCTCTTATGGTATATTCTTATGAGGTTTAAATTGTCCGGGTCTAACAAGAAGAGACTTTTCTTATTGACTAGAAAAAGTGGGGATATACTTGGACCAACAGTGGCAGAGTTCACTTGTCCCACTTTTAAGTTGACTCAACTTTCTAAAAATGAATTGTCACCGGAAAGTAATGGTTCATCATTCGGTTAATTACTTTTACATTATATATTGCACTTAGAACTGAACCAGTCATTTCTGTTTCTTTACCATTTGACTGCAAGATTTATATTTTATTTCTTACTGACGGGTCAAATGGGTAAAAGTTATTTCTAGCAGATGGGTATGTTGAATTCACCACCGAGATGTCCGCGTCTGAGGTTTGATCAGAGGTATCTCTATTCAGACTGTTCAATAACTATGAGGATGATATTCTTGATTGAATTGCAATAGGGGTGAGCAAAAGGAAAAACCCGACCTAACCTGGCCATTACCCGACCCGAGAACCGATCAAACATAAAATACAGAACCGATTCACCACCCTAAATATATGGTCGGTTCCGGTCCATAGGTCCAAGTCGGGTTTCACCATGAAAAGAACCAAGAACCGACCCGACCCTATTTTATATGAAAAATTGGAACCGATCTAAATACCTAGGTACTTGGGTTCGGGGCGGGTATATTTTCGGTTCGGTTCTCGGTTATTTTCGGTCCGGACCTAAACTTGCTCACCCTTAAATTGCAACAGTGGACTTGATAGAAACGCATTGGAGGATCACCAACACTGAACCAACTCACAAGTCTTGGCGAGTTGTGGATAAAAAAAATTGTATTCTTTTACAAACATATTTGACTTTGACTTTGACTTTGATTATTACTTGAGCTTTGATCTTTTGCTCTTCTTGTCATGTCATGATCAGCATTATGAAATTTAGATCACTTAAAAGGAGGCTACCAGAAACCTTATTCAATCTATCTGGAATTCTACAAGTGTAAGAACAACAAAAACCATCTGTAGATTATCAACTCGAAATGCCAATGTGGAGGCAATGGAAGGAATACAGGGGATAGTATTAGTGATTCGAAGAAAACTAGGTATCCAGACACATGAAGCAAACGGAAATGAAGAAAACTACTTTTCGATCTATGTATAAGCGCAGGACTGTATATATTAAAACCTATGTGTTTGTCTTAAACGTCCCGTTGAAACATATCAACATCCCTTTGTATCAACTTGATTAGTGTAAAAGGATCAACTTCATTAGTGCAAATAAAATTTCAAACCAAGAATGATTCGGTTTAGCGCGCCGCAACGCGCGCAGAGTATAATACTAGTTTATTTAAAAAAATATTGTCGTATGAAATAGTAACAATGGTTTGAAAAATATGAAAGAAATTAGTTTATAATTCAAGGGTAAATTACACTTTTCGTCCTTTGTGTTTGTATAAGATTGCGATGGATACCCTTTAACTTTAATAATTACAGTCACAGTCCTTTATTTGTAAAACTTATTACCCAATACGTCCTTTAGCACTAACCTAGTTAAAATTTTCAGTTAACTATGGCATATGTCTTGCACATGAGGATAGATTAGTAATTTTACATGTATATTTAATAATATATTTAAATAAATAACACCCCTATTTCTCTATATCAAATCTCATCAGTTCTCCATCTTTTCTCCACCATCACCCTCTATGTTGAAGTTACAGAGGTGAACTCAGGAATCCCCTGCAACACACACACACACACCCATTTCTCTGAGGGTGACCACCACACTTTCTTTTTTTTTATAGTTTGGTCCCTCATATGTGTAATTTTAGAGAGAGAAACTATTTGAGAGAGAGAGAGAGAGAGACAAAACAGATATGGATGTGGTGTTCAGATCCAGCGACAACTATGACAGCCACAATCACCAAACTAAAGTTGGTGAGATCAAGAGCTCCGGCGACCCAACTAAAGTTCCGGTAGATTTCATCAATTTTTCCGATCATCTGCGCCACTAGGGTTTTCCGGCTCACTCGTGAGCTCGGCCACAAGTCCGACGGTCAAACAATCGAGTGCCTCCTCCGTCAAGCTGTGCCATCGACTCCAAGCCCACCATAAAAATCAACACCGTCACACCGATTGGGGTTTGATTGGATGGATAAAAGGGTGAAATCAGATCGTAGAAGGTGGGATCAAAGTGGAAAGTGGAAGCATAGTCGATGAGTTCCATAAGTAGATCTGCAAGAAGAAGGTTTTGGTGATTGTTATTTGGATTTGGAAATGATTTTTGTGTTTGTGGAAAATACGAGGCTGAAAGGAAAGATAAGGAAGGAAGAAAGGAATATGATTTGGTAAGTGGGTCTTCTCATGGTAGTGGTTAGGGGTGGTGGGTGTTAGTGGCGGTGGCAGTGATTTTTAGAGAGAGAGAAAGGTAAGAGTGGGGGATTGAGTTTCTAGAGAGAGAAAGAGATAGGATTATGATTATTGTATATATTTATAATTTTTTAGTTTTGTTTTTGTTTTATTTAAAATTTATAATATATATTTTAATGAGATTGATAAAAAGACCAAAGTGCCCTTACATAAATAGACTTAACTAAAAATTTTAACCTAGTTAGTGCTAAAGGACGAAAGATGTAACGAGTTTTCCAAATAAAGGATTGTGACTGTAATTATTGAAGTTAAAGGCTATCCGTTGCAAACCGATACAAACATAAAGGACGAAAAGTGTAATTTACCCGTAATTCAATAAGATTAGAGGTTTTTAGTAACTTTATAATTCAACCCTTGTCATTGAAGGTCTCCTACACTTCTTACGAATTAGATATATCTTTTACAATTACCATTTTCACTTTACTACTAGATGACGATTATATCATCTATGGAGTGGGAGTCACACTTTAATCCTTATAATTTGTATATACACCAGTTGATGCCCCGCCCGCGTTGCGGGGCGATGGCCGAATAATGAGCGAGTGTTAGGCAGCTCATTGACACAAAAAACAGTTAAACCGAGTCAACCAATTAAAACAAAACACTTTTATAGTTTTGATTAAAAAAAACCAAAACAATGGCAACATTGTAATTTTTAACTGAGGGAAAGTTGTATTTTTTGATTGGGTAAAATAGTAATTTGCCAAAAGCTAAAGTGATGGCAGTACTGTAAATTTGAACTGAGGGCAAAATTGTAAATTTTCACAGGGGCAAATTCGTAATTTTTAACTTAGGGTAACAGTGTAATATAAATTTGAACTAAGGGCACAATCGTAATTTTAAACTAGAGGCAAAACCACAATTTTATTTTGAACCGAGGGCAAAATCATAATTTTAAGTTGGGGCCAAAAGCATAAATTTATTTTGAACGGGCGAAACAACGTAATTTTGAACTGAGGGCGAAATCATAATTTTTTAAACGGGGAAAAATAACATTTTTTAACAGAGGGCAAAATCGTAATTTTGGCTGGGGGAAAAACAGAAATTTATTTTGAATTGGGGGCGAAAAGGTAATTCTGAGCTGAGGGCAAAACCACAATTTTATTTTGAGACGGGGCAAAATCGTATTTTTAAAGAAGGGCAAAAACGTAATTTTAAAATGGATATAAAATAATAAACTGGTTGGTCCAATGGGGGAGTGCCAGACAAAATAGTAATTTTGAAGTGAGGGCAGTATCGTAATTTTGAGATTGGGAGAAAAGCGTAATTTTGTTTTGAGCTGAGTACAAAACGGTAATTTTAAACAACAGCAAAAACGTAATTTTAAAATGAATATCTATACTATCTATAATAAGATATTATGAGCTGATGTAAATCTGTTTATGTGTCAACTTCTAAGGTATGCCACATGTCAATGATGATGTCATAAATCCCATTTATTAAAAGACTTTAAAATTCAAAGTTGGCCCACTTTCACTTTTTCAAAGGTCTGCCCATCAAGCCACTGCCCATCTTCAAACCATTTTCAAACCACTGATGATTCCAAACCTCACGATTCAAAATTCAAACCACTAACCACTAATGATTCAAAATTATGGCTCCAGATTCAAAATTCAAAATTATGGCTCCAGATATATAAGATATCATCTTCTTCAATCAATTACTCTCTCTAATCCATTTCTCTCTCAACTCTCTCTCTCTCTCTCTCAATGCAGGTTTCGATCACTCTCTATCTCTCTCATTTTTTTCTTTTGTAGAAAAATCCCAAATCTTCACAGTCTTTTGAAAGATAAATCATTCAGTTCACAGTCTTTTAAACCCAATACTCTTTCTTTTTTGGCAAGAATCTGGAATTATCTCAATTTCTTCTTCATATCGAAATCTTCTGCCCTAATTCTCTCTGCCGTCCTTCAGCCTTACGAAATCTTCATCACAAAGGTACAATTCCATCTCTTTGGTAACATTCAATCTTGGTTTTCTGGCCTTTTCTTTCGATTTCTTAGTTTTTATTTACTGGAACAATATTAGGGTTTTTAGAGTCATCAGGGCACAGGCAGTTGAATATTACACCGAATCTTGACCCTCATGTAGTGTTTATTCATCATCTTTACAAATATATATCATTAATAACCTAGGGGATAAAAACCATTTATGTTTGGCAGAGTATTATGAGCTAATTTCACTAGGTTAAAATGCATTTATGTTTGGCAGAGTTTCAAGTATGAGTTTCAGGTTTATATAGATACTATGGTTGCTTATAAAGGTGAAGTTAGAATTGATGACAACCAGTGAGAGTGTTTTGGTGGAAAACTTGGAGGGGGTCGGTGACGTTGTCGAGGTTGTCAGGAAATGCAAAGTGATAGCATTTCCTGACAACCCTCGACAATGTCACCGACCTCCTAATCTGAGCGTGACCCTCTGAAAATATAAATGTTTTGCAACTTCACCATGAATATAGAAGAAGGAGAGAGTTGGGTTTCTAGCTCCAGTTGTGTTGCAGCCGGATCAACGGCAAATTCAGCAGCAGTAGTTGTTGATGCATGAATATGAAGATTGAATTTGTGAGGTTCAGTTAATAATCGACTGAATGAAATTATATTATTTATTGTATTCACCATTGTTAAACCAAAATGATTGAATTTGTGATGTTCAGGAATATGAAGATTGAATTTGTGAGGTTCAGCAGCAGCAGTTGTTGATTCAGCAGCAGCAGCAGTAGTTGTTGATGTAGGTGAGTTTTGCAAAGGTTTGCGGCTTGAAATAAAATTATTTATTGTATTCACAATTGTTAAACCGATTGTGCTTTATGTTTATGATTTGAACTTGTGATAATTTGTGCCTAATAATCGACTGATTGAACGGGTTTTGATTTTTAATTAAGTTTATTAATGTAAACCAAAAGTTTTAATTAAGGTATGTGCTCTCGCATATTTTTGGTTCAAATTAATTTCATGGGATGATAACATCTTCATTTTTATTATTTAGTTTAGGGATTGAATTTTGTGTAGAGATGGATGGAAGAAGTGGGCACCTGTTTCATCGGACGAGTTTTGGTGTAATCGAATCGAATGGAATGTTGGATCCTTATGTTAATCTCAATGGAACTGTTAGCAGCGAAGAATGTTATTGGTGCTCATCTGAATGGAATGTTGGATCCTTATGCAATCATCACTTGTGGTTCAGAAAAGCGGTTTAGGTAATAGATAGTATAAATTAAGTTTGTTGTGAAACATGTATTTGGCAAAGGTCTGTTTTAGGTTTGAAACCTCTGTTTGTTGTTAACAGATGTTAGAATATAAAACAGATGTTTCAAACGACTGTTGGGTTAAACAGTGTTTTGTGTAGAAAATAGTGGTTCAAACCACTGTTGGGTTAAAACGGTGGTTGAAACCAGTGTTGGGTTAAAACGGTGGTTGAAACCACTGTTGGGGTTAAAACGGTGGTTGAAACCACTGTTTTGTTCAAACCAATGCTTGAAACTACTGTTCCGTTAAAACGGAGGTTTGAAACCATTGTTGGGTTAAAACAGTGGTTGAAACCACTGTTTGGATGTGTTGTTGAAAGTGTTTGGATGTGTTGAAAGTGTGGAAGCGAAGGGTAATAAAGTGGTTTTCTGATTTGGTGGTTTCGTATCAATGTAGTTCTTTCCATTTACGTTTTTTTCTATTTGTATGTAGTGAAATTGGCTGAATTTATGAAATGTTTTTAGAGCTTTATTGGAAGAACCGAGACGAGAGGGTTTTTGAACTAAAGTATATGGATACATCAACACATCTCCTGGAAAGTATAAAGACAGAATGAAATCATACCGGTGGATGGTTAAAAGGAGAAAAATTGCGGATCTCACCTTAGATAGCTGGAACAATTTTGTAAAAGTTGGATTTTGTATAGGCTTCTCTGTAGTTTGTTTGTTGTTTTTGTTCTATTTGGGGTGTATTTGCTCTTATGTTATGGCTAATATAGCAGTTATCAGATAGAAGCATTAGCTTAGGCAATTAAGGAGAACACTATAGTGTTCTTGGAGACGGGCTCAGGCAAACAATAATCGCGATTATGCTTTTATGTCACTATGCTTATCTGCTGAAAAAACCCTTCCCGTGTATTGTTGTGTTCTCAGTAGTTGGTACCCACTGTTGTATTGGTCAAACAGGTATGTCGGTTGACTTAGTTGTTTCTTGAACATGTTTTCAACATGTGGTTAAAGCATACTAATGGAAGCTTTGTCTGTCTTATTAGCAAGCGGAGTATGTGGGAAAGCACCTTGATTTGAAAGTGGAGTTTTGGGGTGAAAAAGGTGTTGATTTTTGGAATGCTGCTGATTGGAAGAAACAACGAGATCAGAATCAGGTATGACAAGTCAACATTTGACTTTTTTGTTGACCGTATACAATCTCATCAGAATTTTGACTAATGATCAAATACGTAAAGTACCCCTGAGGCGGACAATTGCAGTCTTGAGTAATAAACTTTTATTGTGTTACTCTTTAACTTTGTTGAATCATGTAGTTTTTATTTTTTTCAATTTAAACTGAATACACGTATATGTTATACATCATTTTTACAGCTATTGGTCATGACCCCTGACATTTTAAGGAATGCATTGAGACATAGATTCTTAACGTTGGATATTATCAAGGTGTTAATGTTTGATGAATTCCACAACGCAAAGAAAAATCATGCGTATGCTATCATCATGAAGGTATATTAATGATTGTAAATTTTAACGTTATTAATTTGTTTTAGTTGAGTTTAAAAATTGAAATAATATTTGTTCAAACCACTGCTTGAAACTGCTGTTCGGTTAAAACGGAGGTTTGAAACCATTGTTGGGTTAAAACAATGGTTGAAACCACTGTTTGGATGTGTGTTGAAAGTGTTTGGGTGTGTTGAAAGTGTGGAAGTGAAGGGTAATAAAGTGGTTTTGTGATTTGGTGGTTTCATATCAATGTAGTTCTTTCCATTTACGCTTTTTTCTATTTGTATGTAGTGAAATTGGCTGAATTTATGAAATGTTTTTAGAGCTTTGTTGGAAGAACCGAGACGAGAGGGTTTTTGAACTAAAGTATATGGATACATCAACACATCTCCTGGCAAGTATAAAGGCAGAATGAAATCATACTGGTGGATGGTTAAAAGGAGAAAAATTGCGGATCTCACCTTAGATAGCTGGAACAAATTTTTAAAACTTGGATTTTGTATAGGCTTCTCTGTAGTTTGTTTGTTGCTTTTGTTCTATTTGGGGTGTATTTGCTCTTATGTTATGGCTAATATAGCAGTTTTATATTAATTATGCAAAAGAACAATTGCATCAGCATTTCAATATTAAAGTTTTCAAATTAGAAGAAGAAGTACCACCATCTTATTTTTCAATATCATAATATTTTTATTAACCATCGAGATAGTGTTGTTAATGATGTTTTTCTAGAATGTTAGATGTATTTTGATCTTATCCAATAAAGAAAATTCTTTTGTAACACTTAACTAAGAACAAGTTTTGTTTAGGCCAAATAAGACTGCTTTTAATAAAAGTTTATGCGAATGTCAATTCATCAAATATTTGTTCACATGATAGTTTACATATTTACATATACAAAAACTTTTATCATTATGGTTATTATAATACTAATACATACTGTATTTAACATTATTTTATAAAGATATAGAACTAAAGACCACAATTTAAATGGTATATTATAATCTGAATTTGTTGCGCCTCTTTTGTAAACGCCTCTTTTGTTGGGATTGAACCCTATCAGAGGAACAGATAATAAGAGCCAAAACTGGTTCACATTAGTGGATTCATCATAAGCAGCTGTTTGAATTAGACTACCCCCTTGAAAGTGGTTATAACATATGATGGCCCTCATCAATTGTTTGTATACTACAACTACTGTCCATTAAGTACTGCTTGTGTACAACAACTGCTGAAGACAAGGTGCTGCTACTTAATCTACTGTCCTAACTCAAGTGTTGCTAAAGAGCAAAGCCCTGCTTGGAATGAAGGAGTGGAATTTAAAAAACTGTTGACAAATTAATACGATTAAAATATGAACTATTAAGAAAGTAGCAATTACATACAAAAAAGAAATCTAATCAGACACGTCTAACTCTAATAACAAAAATCAAGAAACTTTAACTTCAATTGTGGATCTTTACTGACGATATTTGATCAAAACGATCTGAGAGTGCCGTATGATGATGCAAAAGAACATTTATTTGTGGTGTATTTGTTCTTATGTTATGGCTAATTTAGCAGTTATACATTAATTATGCAAAAGAACAATTGCATCAGCATTTCAATATTCATGTTTTCAAATTAGAAGAAGAGGTACTACCATCTTATTTTTCAATATCATAATATTATTATTAACCATTTAAATAGACTTTCCCCTTCAAAGTCGTTATTTTGTGCCAAATAAGACTGGTTCACATCAGTGGATTCATCATAAGCAGGTGTTTGCATTACACCTTCCCCTTGAAAGTGGTTATAACACCTGATGGCCCTCATCCACTGTTTGTATACTACAACTGCTGTCCATTGAGTACTGCTTATGTACAACAACTGCACCAGAGCAAGTGCTGCTATTTAATCTACTGCCCTAAGATAAGTGCTGCTAAAGACCATAGCCCTGCTTGGAATGAAGCAGTGGAATGTAAAAACTGCTGACATATAAAGATTGACAATTTGTGTCTAAAATGTATTTTGTTAAGGATGGCATTCTTGCAGATATTTCATAAATCATCATCAACAGATGTTGGACATGATATTTTGTGGTTACGCAAGACAAAATCATTCCTTTCTTCAGAACAGCAGATGCTCAAAACATTTGTCAAAAGCTTATTCACTGTTGCACTAACAGTTACTGGTTTAATAGTCTTTCAAATCATTATCATTTCCTTACCCCTAACTACTTTTGTGCTCAAACATCTGTTTTCTAAATACTGTCCACTGCTATTCATCATAAGCAGCTGTTTGCATTAGACTTTCCCCTTGAAAGTGGTTATAACATCTGATGCTCTCATCCACTGTTTGTATACTATAACTGCTGTCCATTAAGTATTGCTTGTGTACAACAACTGCTGGAGACAAAGTGCTGCTATTTAATCTACTGCCCTCAGTCAAATGCTGCTAAAGGCCAAAGACCTGCTTGGAATGAAGTAGTGGAATGTAAAAACTTCTGACATATTATACTTGACAATTTGCCTCTAAAATGTATTTGGTTAAGGATGGCATTCTTGAATATGTTTCATAAATCACCATTAACAGTATTGTAATTTACATTTTCATTAATTATTTCCGGTGACATTTTTATTATATCAATGACTTATAGTTATTCTTTTCGATAAAACGGTCTTATGGCATTTTATGATACATTGTTTAGGTAGGTAAAATCCATACTACAAGATTATATTTACAGAGTCGATTCTTGAATTTGGTTTGTTTTGTTTTGTTTTGTGATTGTTTGTTGGTACGTGGTTTATTTTTAGGGTGATCAGTGTTTTATAATCGGACCGTGCGGTTCATTCATCAGGTATTATTTCCTTTTCATTTTCACTACACTGATTTAGTGTTACCTGCTGTTTAACAATCCAGAAAAAATATTTTTCATATCATACCTGCTTTAGAGTTTTACTTGTATCGTTTAAAACAAAACCAAAAAAAAAAATTGTTTCCGAGTGAAGAACCTATAACACATCAAAAATTCAGTATTTAAAACCAAACCCAAAAAAATTGGTCAGCCCAAACCATACCTAAAATTATAATGAAACAGAAGCAAAAATAAAGTGTCATAAAAAAAATTAAATCATTTATTGTATAAATATTAAAAAAAGTTACAATTACATAAAAAAAAAAAAAGAAAAGTAATCAGACACTTAAAGTCTAATAGCAAGAATGAAGAAATTTTAACTTCAACTCCATGGAGCACTGCACTTCTCGATGTATGCCATTGATCTTTCTCATGAAGTCCAGGTCTCTGTCTCCACATTCTATATTGTTCGCAACACACAGGTCACGAACGGAAATAGTCGGCATCGCCCTCAGGTCTCTTGAAACTTGGTCTCTTGTCAGCAGACCAAGTTGCAGTCCGTCAAAACATCTCTTCAACTCTTGAAGAGTACTCCTATCAGCAAAAACTTGCTCTTCGATTTCTTTAATAAAGTGTTGCTTGAAATCCTCAGATTGTGCAGCAGTATGTGACTCCATTTTAATGTATTTATAACAACTAAGACAAAACAATAAGAGTTGCTCTTCTATTTAACTGAATGAATCTGGTTATGATGAAACAATGTTTGAATTTGCAATGATATTATATAGGATATCTATCAGCCCAAAGGTCAGGTTTAAATACAACCATTAAATAAAAATTTATATTTAAAAACCTGATACATGTAATGATTTAATAATGAAAAACGTGTATATAGCCAACATGTCTCTTCATTTACCTTATCAAACATTTTAATGTAAAACCTTTGAAAAATGATCTTTATTAGCAGACGTCTCTTCATTTATCCTATCAAATATTTCAAACACTATAAAGGATCATGATTGCTCTACTTGAAAACATCAAGACTTCATTTTAAAAAAAACCCTTCATCCTAAAACAAAACGTCCAAAACCACCCACACTCTTTCTAAATGGCAAGCAAAACCTTCTACCACTGGTCGGATAATACCGATCTTAAAATTGAATATTCAAGATGGTCACACTATGAACAGAGAAAAGCTGAAGAAGTCAACAAAAAAGTTGCGTGGTAAGTGATAAATATTATAAGCAGACGTGGAGTAGCATTGCACTGCTGGATGAAGTTGTCTCTTCTCCTCCATCAGAGTTTAAAGAAAAAGCCGAAGAGTTTTTGACACATATGTTGAAACAAGATCAGAAGACCTGTGATATGCTAGCAGATCTGCAAATTAAAACAAAAAATGAAATTGCATGGAGGAAGGCGAGAGAAATAGATATCCTAGGAAGTGTTAATTGTAATGTTTAGTTTTTAATATTTTTCAAACTCAGAATTTGGTAATACTATTTAATATCGAATGAATAAGTGTTTATTGCTAGCAGAATTTTGTAAAAGTTGGACTTTGTATAGGCTTCTGTATAATTTGTTTGTGTTTTTTGTTCTATTTGGGGTGTATTTGCCCTTGAAGAGGTACCACCATCTTATTTTTCAATAGCATAATATTATTATTAAACATTGAAATAGACTTTCCCCTTCAAAGTCGTTATTTGTTTGGGCCAAATAACAGTGATCCACATCAGTGGATTCATCATAAGCAGCTGTTTGCATTACACCTTCCCCTTGAAAGTGGTTATAACATCTGATGGCCTTCATCCATTGTTTGTATACTACAACTGCTGTCCATTAAGTGCTGCTTGTGTACAACAACTGCCCCAGACAAAGTGCTGCTATTTAATCTACTGTCCTAAAATAAGTGCTGCTAAAGACCAAAGCCCTGCTTGGAATGAAGCAGTGGAATGTAAAAACTGGTGGCATATAAAGATTGACAATTTATGTCTAAAATGTATTTTGTTAAGGATGGCATTCTTGCAGGTATTTCATAAATCACGATCAACAGATGTTGGAAATGATATTGAGTTTACGCAAGACAAAATCATTCAACAAAATCATTCAACATAATCTTTATTAAACAGTTGCTGATTTAATAGTCTTTCAAATCATTATCATTTCCTTACCCCTAACTACTGTTGTGCTCAAACATCTGTTTTCTAAATACTGTCCATTGCTATTCATCATAAACAGCTGTTTGCATTAGACTTTCCCCTTGAAAATGGTTATAACATCTGATGGCCATCATCCACTGTTTGTATACTACAACTGCTGTCCATTAAGTGCTGCTTGTATACAACAACTTTGAAGAAACCACTGAGTGTCAAACATTTCATAAATTGACATGCAACAATGGAAGGAAGAAGCAGTAGTTTAGTTTGTCATTTATATTGTATAGAATCAGTGGTTAAGGTTAGCAGTGTTTGAAACCACTGTTCGGTTATAATAGTGTAATCCTTAATGATATGTTTTGAAACCAGTTTTGGGTTAACACTGTTTGAAACTACTGTTGATTTAAGGACAGTTTTTGAAACCAATGTTTTAAGCCAAAAGTGTTTTCAAAACAGTGTTTTAACAACACTAAGTATAATTCACCAATCTATCATTGTTTGTATCTTCAATGATCACACAACTTGAATCGACAAATCATAACATTGAGAGCAGCCCATTAACAAATATTACAAACTGTATGCTGTATAAACTTTTCTTATAACTATTAATCATTCATTGAATGTTGATTTATTTATTGTAATTGATGAAAGGAGGATATCTTCCGGAAGAGTTGCTGATTACAGAAAAAGTTGATCCAGTTGGTTCTCTCATATCATTCACAGAACCTGATATTTAAGGAGAGTTGTGAAAATGAAAGTTGTATTGGCATTGTTAATATTTTTTATAACAAATTATAACAAATTATTAAAGCCTAAATTGTATATTAAAGGTAAACTTTTAATACATACAATACAGAGACAAAACGTTATACCAACTTCGTAGACTTGACGGAACTTGCAGACTCGATAACAAAAGACTGTAACATACAATACTGGGGAAGTTAGAATTGATGAAAACGTTATTGGATTCACCCAATATAGTGTTTCAATATGCTAAGCGTAAAGGTGATTAACTTTTTGGTTGAATCTTATAGGCGTATAGCGGAAAATCCTGGAGAGGCGGAGGCTTGCAAGCGGTGTAACTGTAAGAAATCCAAGTTTTTGCACATACAATACAAAGACAAAACGTCATACCACCACAAGCAATTGTGGATCGTTACTGACGGGTGCACTTCGGAATGTAGCAGATATGAATGAATATAACCTCAGTGTAGGTAATTACATATCTGCCACTGGGGTTATATTCATTCATATGAATGAATATAACCCAAGTGGTAGATATGTAATTAGCGAGCTCTGGAATTTCAAGGAAAATCGAAGAGCTCCACTGGGGTTGTATTCATTCATATCAATCACTTCCTTATGTGCACCGCATCTTCTAGGAGGTTGTCAAGTGTTCTCGCCTTCGTAGTATCTTTACATCCGCAGCCATTCTGTACATCGAATCAAACCAAAACCAAATAACTGTTATCATCGAATCAAACCAAAACCAAATAACTGTTATCATCAAAAACCAAAAATCAAAATGAGGAACACATTCAAATCACACGTTCAAATCATTGAATCAAATCCAAAACACATTCAAAACCTCTGTTTTGATAGCCTAAACCCTAAACCCACAAGAATCAAAACAGGAACACATTAAAAACCTCTGTTTTGATACCCTAAACCCTAAACCCACAAGAATCAAAACAGGAACACATTCAAAACCTCTATTTTGATACCCTAAACCCTAAACCCACAAAAATAAAAACCAAAACACATTCAAAACCTCAGTTTTGATGCATTTTGAACAAAACCAACCCTCTGTTTTTTCAAAATCAACCCAAAATCATCGAACGGAACCCAAAATCATGAACAAAATCATCGAATGGAACACAAAATCAAACCCAAAATCAACCCTCTGTTTTTTTCAAAACCAACCTAAAATCATCGAATGGAACCCAAAATCATCGAATGGAACCCAAAATCAAACCCAGAATCAACCCTCTGTTTTTTCACAATATAAACACATTCAAATCATCGAATGGAACCAAAAATCAAACCTCTGATTTCAAGATGAAGATGGATGAAGATGATGAAGCTGGATGAAGATGATGAAGATCTGTGTTGACTGTTGAGAGTTGAGAGAGATATTTGGAGATTTTTGGAGAAGTGTGATGATGATAATGATCGGTGATGATGTTAGTCATTTCATACAACTTATAACAGTCAAGTTGCATTTTTGGTGAAGTGTGATGATGACAAGGAGATTAAACTAAAAAATAATTATCCATAAGATATTAAACTAAATAATATTTAGTAGGAGGATTATATATAAATTAATTAGAAAAGATTAAACTAAAATAATACTTATCTATAAAACATGGTCTAATATAGTATAAATAGAACTAAAAAACAAAATTTAAATGATATATTATAATCTGATGTAAATCTGCCTATGTTACGGGTATTAAGGTATAAGGTATAAGGGTATTAAGGAATATTAAGGGATATTAAGGGATAAGGGTATTAAGGACATTTGATACATGTCTTTAACAAATCTAATCCATATTTGATAGAAGGGTTTTAACGGGCCTACAAAATCTAATCCATTAGTAAGCTTAATTGGATCAAATTTAAGGGGCTTTATTGAACTGTTTAATAACATTTGGTTATTTGAATTATGTCAGGCTTTAATTATTAGACAATATAAAATTAGGTCATACTTTCAGTTTAGACAAGAAATTTTGAGTTAGTTAGCTAATTTCTATATCAAACATGAACTAAATACAAACAATTTAAATGATGTATTATAATCTATTTCAATGGTTATTAAAACTACCCATGTGGTCACACATACTGTCTTCAACATTACTTTATAAAGATATAGAACTAAAGACCAAAATTTAAATGATATATTATAATCTGTTTTTTAGTATTTGATTTCGATCATTACTAAACCTACCCGTGTGGTTACACGGGTACTACACCTAGTAAAATATTAAAGTTGTTGGTCCAATGGGGGCTGCCTGGCACTATTCCCCCAACTTGGATAATCTATTCCCCCAACTTGGATAATGTATATGTAGGATAATGATCTATTTTAGTTTTTTTATTTTATCAATATATATATGTTATGTTATATTATTTGTATATCTGGGTTTTTAGTAACTTTATATTTTGTTTATTGAGATGGGATCAAATACAAAACTCAATATGTGTAAGAACTATAAGAACCAACCACTATTAGACATGTGTCATTCATTAAAAAAACTAGACAAGGGTATTTTAGACTTTATCACTCTATTTTTTGAATTTAATTAATTCCAAATTTTAATTATCCCCTATATTCATGCACTATTTCAAATCAAAATTTGAAAATTTCCAACAACAGACACTTTGTAAATCAGCACAATCTTCACGAATCGCAACAATAGGCACTTTCTTAATCAACACTTTGTTAATCAGCACAATCTCCGCCAACAACATGCAATTTGTTAATCAGCACTTTGTAACAAATTATTACAACTATATGATTGTTTTAAACTAAGATAAAAGTCAATAAAGATAAGTACCAAGAATTCAAATAAAGAAATAAACAGATAAACTAAACTAAAATAAAATAAAAACTTGAAATTAATTTTCCATTACGCAGTTAGCATTTGTATTTACATAAATTTAGTTTCCTGTTGTGCTTGTTTTTCAAGTACAGCAAAAAACAAATTTAATTCCCTGTTGTGCTTGTTTTTCAAGTGCTGCTAAAACATGTGCTACTTATTTTTTTCAGTATGTTTTTAATGTGTTGTTTACACATGTGCTGGTATGTTTCTAAAGTTCTGTTAGCACATGTGCTGATATGTTTTTAAAGTGTTGTTAGCATATGTGCTGGTATGTTTTTAAAGTGTTGTTAATACACGTGTTGGTTAATTTTCAAAGTGCTGATTCAAATCACCTTCAAGCAGGATAAAATCTTATGGGAAGAATATTTAACAAATTTTATGAAATATCTCGATGGGCAATTATATTGTAATTAACACATAATCAGCACAATTATAAAACAACTTTTGGTAACTTTTTTAAAATCTACTTTTATAAATAAAAAAAAGTATAGCAATATGGTACTCGTATTAAAGATAAAAAAATACTTGATTTTATGGTATATTTAAAAAAAAATAATGAAGTATATAAAAGTTATTTTAGTTTAAAAAACCTTGGTGAAATTTGTATTTAATTGAAAATGTCAAATGACTAGCAATTTTACATAATTACCCCTAATTTGTTAGTACTAATTTTTAATTATAAGGGTTTTATTTATAATGAACCATAACCCTTGATTTAAACTATCAATGGTTCAGATCTGTTCTTACGGTTCTTACAGTTAGCACTGTTTGTACAGGATCTCAACCCTTTGTTTATTTGCGTGTTTTTGTTTATATTACTTTCTATAATATATATTTTTAAATTATATTACTTTCATACACACACATATATACATTTATAGTTACACATGTTTAAAACTAGTATAAATCGTTATATAATACCATCTATTAGGTCATGGGGTGTGGGACTCGTCCCAGGGCTGGTGAGCTCCGGCTAGGGCCGGCTACACCGCCCACTCAGGTCCGTCACGTCCTCCTCAAGCCTGTGACGACATTCCTCCAAGACACACACATATACATACATATTTATACACAAAGGAGACTCATCTCTACACCTTAAGCCATCCATTTAGGCTTATCCAGTGGCGAAGCTTGGATTTTTCGGCCGGGGAGGTGAAAACATATATACCAAAAAATTTCTATAGAATATCCAAAAATTTCTATAGAACCGGGGGGGGTGAAAACGTATATACCCACAAATTTCTATACGAAAACTACATATATAACACTACTGAGCGAAAAATCCCGGGGGCGGATGCCCCCCCCCCCCCCCCCCCCCTCACATGCTGCGCCCCTGGGCTTATCCTCTACACCGCTGACGTGAACCGCTATCAATAAGTCATCGTTATCCTAAGTTATTCAATTTCAATACGTCAAAAACAATGTTTTACAAGTTACAAGCTACAAGGACTAAAAACACACAAACTTGAAACAAAAGAACAAAACCTACAACTTCCCAAAAACAGAAGTACCATAAACATAATGAAAACAAACATTCACCGCCTGCAGCAGATAGAATCGTGTCTTTTCCGTATAACAACAGTGCCAACAATACACATCACATCGCCGCCTTCATTCAAACAATTTTCCACAATTCAAATCTCAACCGGCTAATGGTGACGTCACCGTCGCCGGTTGAACCAGCATCGGAAGAAGATATGGATGCTGCTGCAGATTTAAAACCTTTAAGGAGATCTTCTACTTCCATAAATAACAATAATTCTGGTAGTCTGGCGAGACGGAGAACGAAGAGTTCTCCTGTTCTCTGTCGGTCGGAATCCTTGGGTAGGGAGATCGGACATGCTGCTAGTGAAACGTATTTGATTACCAGACTTGCGTTCACTCTTCTCAGATACCTCGGGTACAATTACTCTGTTTTCTGTTTTGAATTTTGTTTTAAGTATGTGATTTACAGCTGATTGATATGTTTTAGTTATACAATAATGTTAATTTGATGCGTCAAAAGGCCAGTTGTTGCAGTTAATCTGAAATGGAGGGAGTGTTTATTATTATTATTATCGTTTTTAAATTTTAAATTGAGATTTTGGATCTTAGCTTTAAGGAGTTACAATAAGTGTTGTAGTTATAGAATTAGGCCTTTTTACGAATCCTCCAAAATGGGCTACTGGCAAAATTCACCGGATCCGGATCCGGATACACTCGCCTTTCGAACCGGGGAAAACCCTCACCTAGGGCCGAAACCCGTGAACACTCGCCCGAAGGCACGACAGTGCTGTGAAGTAAAACCCGCTCAGTTCAAGGATCGAACCAGCGATCGCCGCCTACTCGCCTAGTGTCCCATCATCACCAGGTGCCGCAAAAAACTAAATGCTGGGGGCAGGAATTGAACCTGGGTCACTCGAAACACTAGGTCTCTCGCTTAACACTCCACCGCTAGTTCATTGGCAATGAATTAGGCCTTATTGGTTTTGGTTCTTAATATTACTTTTCCAAGAGTCTCCTCCTTTATGGAAAAAGGAATTTTTTTCTGGTGACTTTGGAGCATTGGGTTTAAGCTTTTGGAGTTGGGATTTAGATTCAGAGTGTGCCAAATGCCCTTGCTCTCATTGGTGAACTAGTTAAAGATTAACATTTTGATATTCCCGTGATATCCGGTCTTTGTGAAGAATATAATGTTTATTGTCAACCAAACAGCTGCAGCAATAGTCAATGTGGTAATTCTCACAATGGTAACCATGGTAGCGGCGATGGTTCGCTCAAAACATAATATATGCACTTGTAATTGATGTGGCATTGGTCACATTCCACCAATGTATCCCTCCTCGACCTCGACTATCTGACACCAACTTTTCTCACAGTTGTGCTTCTTTATCTGTTGCTTCCACCACTCGCCTTCAAGCATGGGAACAAATAGTATGATTTAACCAGTCTACAACATGGTAAAAATGTGCTCCATGTTGGTAATGGTAAGGGACTCCCAGTCCTTTATATTGGTTCTTCACAAATTTATCCACTAAATAAAACCTTTTGTCTATCAAGAATCACCGAAAAGCTTCTTCTTGTTGAAACTTGAAACCTTTTGTCTTGAAAGTAGTGTTTTTTAGTCTCACTCGACTCTTTCGTTACCGAAAGATGAGTTTACATGCACTACTTTGCTCGTATACTTTCTAGATTTTTTCTTCTGTCACATCTAAGCTTGCAAATTCTATGTTAGCTGCAAAAATCCTTAAAACCCTCTTTACATGTTATTAATCTCCAAAGTAATCATATTTTAGACTTGGTATATTTTGAAATAGCACACATTTTAAAGTTCAAATGTAATTATATTGAAATTTCTATCCTAATCATTTGTTTTCAATCAGGGTAGGCCGCCGGTGGATCTCAAGGCTTCTTGCCCTCGGTCTTTATGCGATGTTATTAATGCCTGGCTTCCTCCGAGGTGCGTTTGTCACTCACTACACACATATCTTTGTGGAATATTTACACAAACAAATTGTCACACATTAAATTCAGTAATGGTGCTAGTCATCATGTTTTTAGTTTGTCTATCTTTTGGCAGTTCTATATAAATACTTTACTTCTAGCCAAATTCGTAGAAGCATAGTTTATGGAGATCAACCTAGAAACAGGTAATGTAAATTTAATTAATCAGATACCATCATAACTCCTTTTTTTTCCATTTAGATTTATTATATTAAATTTATTTGTAAAACAATTCAGGTTGGATTTATACCTACCCAAAAACATAGATAGTCCAAAGCCAGTTATCGTATTTGTGACCGGTGGAGCATGGATCATAGGGTAAGCACTTTCATGGACTACATTACTTTTTATAAGCTTTTAAGTGCACTTTCATGCAATACCTGCCTCGGGAAATGTGCTGTTCTAGCAACTTTATTTTGTAACTGTGTTTTTTGTTTGCTGTGGTGATGTAGATATAAAGGATGGGGTTCTCTCTTAGGGTTTCAGTTAGCAGAAAGAGATATCATCGTTACATGCATTGATTACCGGTGAGTTGGCGATCGGTTTTATCCAAGTAGATTTTCCCATTAATAATTTGGTGATGTCATAATCGCTTTTGCACCTACTTTTATGCAGAAACTTTCCCCAGGGTACAATCGGTGATATGGTTGAAGATGTTTCTCGAGGAATATCATTTGTATGCAATAACATAGCTAACTATGGAGGTGATCCCAATAGGTAACCAACTATCCGATATGATGTGTACCGTATATATGATATATCGCCTTGATATTCTGTGACATCGCATTTTGACTTTGACTTTTTTAATGAAGGATATATCTAATGGGACAGTCTGCTGGTGCACATATAGCTTCTTGTGCACTCTTAAAACACACTATCAAGGAATCCAAAGGAGAGAGCGTTTCTTGGAGTGCGTCTCAAATAAACGCTTATTTTGGTTTATCCGGGGGGTAAGCGTATCTCTAACAAATGCTTGTCATTACGGTTCTCTTTTTTTTTTAAGTTGGAATTTATTGTTACTTGTGTTACAGGTACAACTTAACCAACTTAGTTGACCATTTTGACCGCCGAGGACTGTATCGCTCTATATTTTTAAGGTATTAAATAATTTATATCTCCAAATGGTATATGTTTTAGGATTTTTTTTTTTCTTTTGTAGTTCTACACGTTGACATTAATTTATATGACAGTATAATGGAGGGGGATGAATCTCTGCAACAGTTTTCTCCTGAAATTCTCGTTGAAGATCCAAGTGCTCGAAACACCATTCCTCTCTTGCCCCATATCGTTCTTTTTCACGGAACTGAAGATTTTTCTATACCACCAGATTCAAGGTTTGAAACCCCTCAAAAATGGGCGGGTTGGGTAACGGGTCAAAACGGGTGGGTCCAAAGGGGTTGTATGCATAACATATTTTCGACACAACTATATGTGCGTGTGAAACTTATAAACCATATCATTCTTCATTTATGAAATATTGTTGTCGCTAGCTATTGGAATATAATCAAGATATGATGCAATATGTTAAAACGATTCTGGTTTTGCAGTATTACTTTTGTCGACACACTTAAGAGAGTTGGGGCACGAGCCGAGCTAATACTATATCATGGAAAGACCCATACAGACTTGTTTATTCAAGTAAGTTACAAAATTTTTTATTCAACTAATAATTACACCCATGACCCATTCTTCAATAAATGGGTTCATTTGGGCCTACTCAAATTATAAAACGGGTCACTCTTATGAAACTTGCTAGCTTAGAACAAGTACAAATGGGCCAGCACAACCCGCTACTGGGTTTACTAATAAATGAAGTTAATTTTTTTTGTGGACTTAGGATGCTCTAAGAGGTGGGAAGGAGGAGCTGTTTGATTTTATAGTTGAATACTTGCATGCTGGTGATGCAGAAGCACTTGCTAATGATGCAATGGCGCCACCGAGAAAACGACTTTGTCCGGAACCGTTGGTGAAGTTGGCTGGTCTTGTTAGCCCCTTTTGATTCCATGTTTGTAATTGTTGTATGTCATAGTGGATGTAGAAAACTATATGTAATCTCGTGCATTTTTTTTTCTTGTAATATTTATTCACATATGCTCTTAACGATTTAATAGTTCATCTTTCTTTCTTATCATATTCAAAATCATCAATTAATGTCCAGAATACATGAAGAAAACAACATCTTCAATAGTAATGCACACTGTTATGGAAACCAGCTTTCGAATTCAGATAACACATTCATAATCAGTCAAAAGATTTGTAAGCTCGACAAAATATGCATATTAAAAAAAAACTACAGGTATGATATTTGCAATTTGAAATAACAAAATGGTACAACTAAGAATACACGGAGTAGGCATGGAAATATGGCGTTGTGGTCTCTCTACGTCGGGCACACCAGCCTGGGAACGGCGTGGAGGGCGGCGTTGTGTGTGGGGTGGCAACATTTCCACCAACTTGTAGTGAAATGTGGTGATGAGGTGGCGTGGTTTAATTGATTTGACTTATAACCGTTGGACCCAACGGCTAATTTTAAATAAAAAAAATATTCAATTTAAAAAAAAAATTATTAACTCACCTTTATAAAAAAACCCAACCTATTCCACCATTTTTCACCTCATTCTCTTCTACCAAACTCTAAACTATGTAAAATCTCTCTACTTTTTAAATAAAAAATGCATCCACACAACCATGCCCTCGATCCGAACAACCCCTATGGTTTAGACGAAATACCGTACACCACTTCACCTCAAACGTCTCAACCAACTCAAACCCGTTATCCCGATCCGAACATATTGGCATGTGGCCATCTTCTTGCGAACATACGTTTTATGTTTCCGCAACAAATGCAAGCTCAACAACAACCGCTCACTCCTCTATCCCAAACACCCCTACACCCGAATCTGTACCTGAAACTCAACCTACACCCAAATCCTTTACACGAAAAAAATGAAACCATAGGAAGAAAACCGAGGCCGAGAAGGAAAAAGCAAAAGAGGATCGTCACGTATATCCGTGGACAAATGACGAAGAGGTGATGTTGACGAAAGCCTGGCTTTCCATTTCGGAGAACTCGGTCGTAGGTATAATTTATTTTATAATAATTGTAAAAAATATAGATATGTTTAAAAAGTTATGTAATTTTTTATACTTATACTATATATTTTTTAATAGGTGCCAACCAACATAATGACAGTTTTTGGAATCGAATAAACGGCCTTTATCACCAAACGTTGGGACGAGATTACTATCGAATAAATGATAGTCTCTCGTCAAAGTGGCGTGAAATAAATCAATCCATGACCGCTTCCAACGAGCACTACAACAACCTAAAAGAACAACCCAAAGAGCGGCGAAACCGACTCTGACTTGTTGATGTGTGCGATGAGCTTGTATTCTGAAGGAAAGAAATGGGTGACCTTTAAATTTATTCATTGTTGAGATGTTGCAAGCACTCCCCAAATTGGGCACGACTACCTTTAGTAGGACAGTCGTCATCCAAAATGTCTAAAAAGTTGTTCCTTACTATTCGCTCGGATGCTCGTACCGAGTACGAGATCAACTTAAGCGGCGACAACGTTGAAGTCGAGCGCCCACTTGGTAGAGATAGATAAAAAAAGAGGACGCAAAAATCACACTTCGGGTGGGAAAAACCCTCGCTTTGGCCGACATCAAAGAACAAATAGTTTTGTTCAATAGCATCCAACAAGAACGAAACACCCACAAAGAAAAAGTTCTCTAGGTTTTAGAACCAAAAAATAAATTTAATGTGCAACCGATCACCTTGGACCCGAAGAACGAGAAAGCGAAGCAAGAAATAATGGAAAAATATCGTACTTAGTTTTGTTTTGTTTTTTTTTGGTTTATTAGTTTCGGTTTATTTTTTTTTAAGTTTCGGGTTTTTTTTAAATTGTGTAGTTTTTTTTATTAATGTTATTTACTATATTAGTATCAATGATTTTTAAAAAAAAAACTTAATAGATTTTTTATAGTTTTTAAATATAAAATAATAATAAAAGGTGTGTGCCACGTGTTGAATAACGCCACCCTTTCACGCCCCGTATCACTCCTCTCTTTTTTCTACACGTTACTTTTCTGACACGTGCTGACGTGACGTCCACATGTTGCCTAACGCCCCTTTTTCTCACTCCTCAATCTGTATAGTCAGTCTAAAGGATGGAATGTGCTGGAAAGATGAAGTGATGAAGAGCATGCGTGACACTAGTCTAAATGAAGGGGACTCTGCTGTGAATAGTGTTATGGTAGGAATATTATGCAAAAACTGGATTAGGGTCTCTCTATAATTAGAGCTACATTTTTATTGATCATTGACGACATATTTAAAAGTATGGGCTCTTCCATATATTTCCACTCAATGTCATCCACCCACACTCACATGTGCAATTTCCTCACTTGCACAAATCAGACACATGGAAAGTGTTATGGATTGCACCAGGTTATTCGGGTAACTTCAAGCGATAAGCAACCTTACCCACGTGCTTAATGATCCTGAATTGATCGACCAAACATGTACATAACTTGCTTCGTTTATAAAATCAGATAATACCTTTCCAAGAAAACACTTACGACATAACATGATCTTTAACTTCAAACTTGAACTTTCATCTATAATAAATTAGCATAAGACTTTTTATACACAGTATATGTCATAATAAATCATATTATTATTAGCTATAATACATTTAGCAAAGTTTATGAATAGTATTTTCAAATGATTGGTCAATTCCAAAGCATAGAATTTCATTTATTTTTTTTTATTTATTATGTGTCTGTTTGTATGTAGAGATAAGAACCGGATCCAGTTTAATGTTTGCGTTTCAAGTGTACATTTGATTTTTTTACTTTAAGGGGCTGTTTAAGCTCTTAACCATTCAGCAATAAAAAGACTCTGAATGAACAATAAAGACGAGTATTCCAATTTTGCTCTAATAAACCATCGTCCATCTACTATCCCTTACTATAATCTAATAAATAATCGGCGACCTCCGCTCTCCCGTCGACGCCGGAAAGCCTCCTCGTCGCCGGTGATCTTTTCTCTCTCCGACGACCTCTCCTCTCTCTGCAATTTGACTGGCAACCCTCCGTGTCGCCGGAGAACAGCAGGGTGGCTTCTGATACTCGTTGTTTGTTTTATTATACTTGAAGATACATGTCCGAGGCCGGACATGATTCCTAGGACGAACAAGACTCCACTTGGACGTACATCCGAATAATGTCCGTCCAACATCAAGAACCTCCGAAGACGAACCTCCATTCAAGTGCGTCTGGACGGATGATGTCATCTAAGTTGACTACTATAAATACCTCATCAAGTACAAAGCCAAGTACGATTTTCTGAACCTTCGTCCTTATTTTCTCTCTCTACTTTCTCTCTCTACCTATACTTATCCTCACGCCGGAGGGTGGTCGCAGAGTGGCCCTCCCATCTCTGCGACGAGCCTAACGGTTTTCTGTTTTGCAGGACTGTTCTCCAAGTTCTTTCATAAGATCCAAACCCTCGTTTACAGGCTCCGGCCTAGACACGATTCTTTGGTTCTTCAATACTATTTGGTTCAAAGATTCATTGTGTTTGTACTAATTGAAAGAAATTGAAGGGGAATATTGATGGGGTTAGTGGCATTGGGTTTTATAGGGTTGATTGTGAAGATGAAGTGGCGGTGGTTTTGGGAAAGTAAAGTGGTCGGAGTGTGAAGTGACGACGACAAGAAGAGGAGGCACTTTAACCCCTTTTGAAGATATAGTTTGTTGTTCACAAAACTGTTACTTTTATTCTTGTACTGTTCTAAATAGATAGTTAAATTAAAGGATCATTAAATTGTATTTAATTGAATTTGCTCTAGTGTTTTCAGTTTGGGTAATTTCTTTAAACATGTTCGATCTGTTGTTTTTTTTGTTTTTCGAATTGATCAATTATAATTATTCATCATTCGATATAGTTATTTAAAACTCTGACAAAACAGATATATTTCATTCAGTAGAATCATTCAGAGGTCCAACCAAACAACATTTGTTGGCTTAGCAGTTACTAGTTCAGAGCCTCTTACCCAATCAGACCTCTTACTGGTTCAGCACTTATTGATTCAGATGTTGCCAAACAGCCCCTAACTCATGAAAGTTATTAATTCTGCATTTACTAGTATGTCATTTCGACGTTTTATTTTTACATGCGCCTCCATATAAATCTTATTTAAAACCTGTTTGACATTAACTGGTACCTGCATTCATTTTATGTGTATCGTGCGGTATCATAACGGACTGAAGCGATACCGATCAAGTTCCCGCACGCGTAGCGCGAAGTACTTTAACTAGTTATTTTTTATTTAATATTTGTATTGTTTTAATCTTTATAATTTATTATATATATCATTTTTCTCTTATAATTTTAAAATGCAACGTTTTCCTACATTCTGAATATACTGTTGAGACATATTTATTAGCATTTACGTTTCGGTATAAATTTCATTTGAAATCGAACCTGTCTACGTTTCAGTGTAAATTTATTCGAAATCGAGCCTGGTCAAATGTGATATATTTTTACATTATCAAGACAATTTTTTCCTTTATTTTTACTAAACACACTCCCCCCTCAAGTTTCAGTTAACACAATTCATGTTTTCTATTTTTTTATCAAACTTTTTATCTTTTTAATTTTATTATTATAAAAAAGTTTTTTTTAGTTTACTCTTTAAAGAACTCTTTTTAATTTTTTAACTGTTTTTTAGTTTTTTTAAATAAGATTTATTCTTATTTTGAAAAAAAAATACATTTTTTAAAGTTGTTTTTATTTTTGATATAAGTGTTTTTTTTTAAATAATGTTTAAAAACATTTGTAACATCTAAACCTATGTCTACAAAACATCGGTAACGATATTGCAATTCATTTTTATGGTTCACGATTTCGATAAACCTGTATCTGGGCGTTTTAATTAAAGTTACTGATTTCGTTGAGCACGGGGGCGTGTTCAGTGAGCACGACCCCGTGTTCAAGCTCTTTATCTGGGTGTTTTATGAAAAATATGCAGCACGGCCCCGTGTTCAGTGAGCACGGCCCGTGTTCAACCTACTGTAAATGCAAAACTAAACTAAAATGCAGAAAAATGTGCGCGCGTTTTAAAAAGGTTTTGAAAAAACTGATTAGGCCGTCGATTTTAAGCTTTATTAAAATCCTTGTGTCCCCGGCAACGGCGCCAAAAACTTGATGCGTGTGAAGTGTTATATATATTAGGTGTATATTTTAAGCCCTTTAACACTTTTTTTAGCCAAGTTTTAAATTTATAAAACACGATATTTACTAACACTAAACACACATATGGGCAAGTGCACCCATCGTGAGCGTAGTATAGTGTTGGCAAGATACCGAGGTCGTCCAAGGACACAAGAGCTTTTAGTACCGGTTTATCCTCAACGTCTAATCAAATCAAAAAGTTTAGAAAAATGTTTTAAACTAAGAAAATAAAAACTAACTAAAATGCTGAAAAATAAAAATAAAAACAGATAGACAAGATGAATCACTTGGTTCTGACTCGTGTATAGTGTAACCTTTGATTATTTCCGCACTTTTGCACTTATTTAAGAGATTATCTTAGTTATTGTAGTAGGCCCCTCTTTTGGAGGTGACGTTACCCTCAACCCAGTAGTTTGAGTCAGCAAGGATACAATCCTAAAGGGTCGGATTATTGAAAGATAATTAATTAAGTTATTAATGCAAATTATGGTAGGCCCCTCTTTTGAAGGTGACGTTACCCTCGACTAAGTAGTCTGAGTCAGCAGGGATACAATCCTAAATAGCCGGGTTATAGTATTAATAGTAGTTAACTTATGAGGGGGTCAAAGAGTTTGGACCCCCGCCATCCAATACCGTTAAGTATTGAAGGAGGTCCTACTAATTTGACCTAGGTCCCTTGCAGGATCTCTAAACGCTGAACAACGGCAAGACTCTTACCAAACCGTTCCCTTAACCCCCGACCAGGTAGCCAACATACCTCCATATAGACCTTGGAGATATGAATGGTGAAAATCTTTTATTTTATATAGACAGTAAAATAATGCCAAGACACCACGGACAAACGATAAGGAAAGATCACCTTCAACATAAGAAACTAGTTATTAAAGTCATTAATACATAACCAATTAAAAAGTGCGAAAAGATTAAAAATAAAAAGTGTTACACTAGACACTTGTCTTCACCAAGTGATGTAAGAGACTTAGGCAAACATGGCCTTGATTGTCAAGAACTCTTACGATCAATCTTGGATCCCGAGACGACTCACACACTCTATGATGGACAATGGATGATGGTGTTATGGTGGTGGTGGGTGGTGGGTGAAGTGTGAGAGAGGTGGTGTGCCAAGGGATGGTTTGAGCTTGAGCCAAGCACTCCTATTTATAGGCTGAACAGAAGCTCGGGCACGGCCCCGTGTCCATATCCTTCTCTTTCTTCATTTAATGTAGCTTGTCTTATTAGTTGACCACACCCCCGTGTCCGCTGAGCATGACCCCGTGTGCAGAAGAATCTTTGTACTATGAAGATTTACCTGGATTGTGCGAATCTTATAGTTTACCAAGGCCCCGTGTCCGCTGAGCACGGCCCCGTGGTGGGCAATAGAAGCTTCTACCACTTTGTCTTTTCTGCTGACACTTGGGCACGCCCCCGTGCTGGCTGAGCACGGGGCGTGTTCAGTCTTCTGTCTACTTGTTTTGCTTGGGAAGATGCTGTCGTGGGGTCGGGCATGTCACGTTTGTTCCTTTTCTTGTATTTATGTTAGATTTTGTTGTCTTTTTGCTTCTTTTGTTAATTTGAGCTCATTTAATCCTGAAAATACAAAAGGAAGACAAAAACACACTTTTTCCAACATCAGTACTAAAAAATGGTTAGGTTTATGCCACAATTGATGTAATTTATATGTTGCATTTTTCACACATCAAATACCCCCACACTTGAATCTTTGCTTGTCCTCAAGCAAAACTCTTTATAATGTGGCTTTACACACCCAAATGGAATGGGTAGAAGAGAACGTTTTTGGGCTTGTCATAGAGTGTCGGGATTTCCAAGATTTTTTATTAAGTTTTATTTTTATTTATTTACAATCCTATTCGTCATAATTTATTTAAAACTTTTCATAAGACAAATTACTTATTAGGGCATAACATGCCTCTTTAAAATTTTCTTTATATACAAGGTCACATACCTCACGGGGAATCACTCAACACTCGGCCGAAGATGTTTTTTAGTGAATCACTCGAGAGCGGCATGGAACTTACTCCTACCATAGGCTTGCCAAGCAATCAATCATCCTCCTTTTTAACTATATACCTTTGTAAATATCAAGAGGACTTTTAGGGTGAAGGGTTAGGCTTGGGTTAAAGGTAGGTGGTTGGGTTAGTGGTTAGTAGAAAAATGGTGAAAAAGCGTAAAAAGCAATGGTTTTCGTAAGACTTTCTTTCTTTTCTTTTTTTTTTCAACTTTTTATTTTTGATGAAGCCATTATTCCAAACAAAGTTATTTTTTATGAACTTGCTTGTTTATTTGTTTTTGCTTCATCATCAACACAATTTTTTTTTTTTAAAAGTCATACGAAAAACCGAGCTAGTTACTAAAACAAAGGGTTAAAAATGAAAAAGGTTTTGGTGGGTGAAAGGGTGTTTGGTTTGGGTTATGAAATGAAAAGGTTTATGTGACACCTGGGTCACTGCGACCATCAAACAAATACCAAACCAATGAAATATTGTATTTCATACTTGGGATTTGTACAAATATGTGTATCATTTGCACATATCAATTCTTGTTCGATTTCGGGCTCTAAATCGTTTTCGGGAAGGTTATACGCGCTCTGATCCGTAAATATAACCAGTTTAATGCAACGAACACTCCAGGATAGTGAAATAGGCTTCACATACCTTAAATAACCTTTACATAACTTAGAAATAAGTTTTGAAGGCTTTGGTATGGCAAAATCAAGTTAAATCGCTTACAGGGACTAAATTCGACAAACAGCGAAAGTATGACAATTTGAACTGTAACAGACATTTCGGATCATGGCCATAAGTTAAACATACCATAAATATCCTTTACATAGCTTAGAAATAGGCTTTGAGGGGTTCGGTGTGCTAAAATAAACTTTTGGGTCATTCAGGGACTAAAAGCGTCAAAAAGTGCACAAGTTTGCACTTTCGCGCATAACTTACGTTTTGAATACATCCGGACATCCAAAAATTTATGTAAGCACTAAAATATTTTATTTTAGTGTTTGGCATAAGAAAAATCCATTCGTCGCGCAATTTGGATCGTTTCTCGCGCTTATGCGCATTCCGTCGTAATTAAGCGAACATCGCAATCGTACGACCAAACGAACCGACATCCGGGATATTTTTGAGCATGTTTCATGTCCACAATGTTTAGGCATCATTTTAGGGCCTTGAAAATGGCTTAACGAGCCTTAAACATGTCAGAAATGGCCTTAATACACAACGGGGACTGAATTGGAAACTTTGGAAATTGGTTGCTGATCAGAAGGACCTTAGCGTGACACCTAGCCCCCTTGGCGTCACAGGAGGCCCCTTCTTATTAGCAAAATCTATTTTAACAGCTGTTTAGCACTCCCAACTCAATTCCACTTGTTGTTTCCTGATGTTGGGGGCCCAATGTGATGCACATGAGGTTACCAACAAGTGTAGGGATGAGATCAAAGCACGGTATTCGTGGAACGATCCTAACGGTGGTCGAAATCCTATAAATACCCCTTTGATTCATTTTCAAAACCCACTTGAAATCTGAGATTTCTCTAAGTTGGGGTGTTTCATCAACTCATACCTGAGAATACTTGGATTATCAATCTTGCGGGGACCCTTTGTAAGTGTTCTTACGTTCTTTTCATTAATTTTAGCGTTAAAGTCAAACTTTGTTTGACTTTCTGCATTGACCAGGTTATGGTCAATGCGAAGTTCGTTTGAACTTCATAACGTGAGCGTGATCACGATGGTTATAGTCCCTAGTGACTATACCTACTGATTACCACGTTATCTAGACTCAGTGACGAGTCGTAGTTTCGGCCAAAATGCGTGTTATTGCGTATTTTGTAACCAAACTAATTATACCTTATGGTCGCGACGTTTAGTTAGTTGTATGATAGGTAGTTTATATGCCTTAGGTAAATTACCAAAATGCCCTTTTTAAGCCAAAATTCATTTTAAGCATATGTAACATAACTTTTGATATCTAAACTGATTTGGCAACAATATTAGACACGTTAAGGCATATTTTACTTATCATAGGGCTAGTTAGGCGTTCTGAACGCGTTTCACGCGAACGACACGTTAAAGTAGCATAAGCTACCTAAACGGGTCGTAATCGGTCGTAAGCACTTAGGTTAGGTTTCATTTTAGTATGTGGGCTTTGTTAAACCATATTACATGAGTTCACATACTCATTTGGTTTACGAACCCTCATTCTATCCGATTGTTACACCCCGTGTTTTCACGAGTGAAAGTCAAAGTCAAGGTCAAAGTCAACGACCGATTTCGCGCGACTTGACTCGTAGAAATGTTTCTATTTTAATTATATTATGTGGAGTAAATGTCGTACATTACAATAATCGAATCGTGTTTACCATATTTCAATCGACCTACGACTGTGAAGGATAGGAAGTAACAATGCGATAAAGTTAATCAAGCTATGCTAATCAAATCGACATCGAACCGTAACTCGAACTGTACATGTTACTTGTTAGTTATACGTGTGTGTGCCTTACGTGTTACCTGTGCATGTTTATTTTATGTTATGTGTGATAATCAAGCGAACTAAATCGAACTCGAAGTCTAACTCGAATGTAAACGAACCCGAAACCGAATTCCGAGTCGAACCCTATAAGAAGTGGTTGGGACTGAAAGTAATTTGACTAGGAAACCCTATCGAATCGCTCGCAAATCGAAACCCAAGCAACATCGCGCCGAACCCACCAAGGCAGGCGGCATCCGCACGGATGGCCAATCCGCACGGATTGCCAATCCGCACGGATGACCAGTCCGCGCGGATTGCCTACCCGGGTGCGTGCCATGCGCACGGCTTACCCCTTTCCCTTTTTGGCATCCTATAAATACACGGGTCACTCTCCACTTTTTCCACTTTTGGCAAGTGACGCCCGAACCGCACGCATTCTTCACTTTTTCTCAGATTTCTCTCAATCCAGGTAAGATCTTGCACTAATTCTTGCACATCTTTGATCACTACACAATTCTACACATTTCCATCTTTCAAATCTTCACTTTCAACCATGAAATCATCCGGATTTGAGGTATTCTCGGGTGACGTCATCGTGAAGTTCTTATGAACTTCAAGCTTGACCTCATTCCACCAAGAATAACTCAGGTCTAAACGATTTCTACAAGATTTCACAATAACCTCATCTAGATCTAAACTTTTCTAAGGATAAAAGAGTTGAAAGAAATAAACCTAAGTTCTCTCCTTCTTTTTCCCTTAAAATCGGTACGAACCTGATCGGTTCTAGTCTCTACTCGATAATAGTGATGCACTAGTCCTAGATCTGGAATTCTACCGCAAGACACCTGATTTCGGGGTCAACCGGAACTACCGTTCTGAGTCGCTGACAGGCCGAGTTAGGGTGGTTCCTGACCGGTTTAGTCACGCGGGTGAGAATACCGTTCCCAATGGTTGCCACGTAATCAGAACGTCTCGATAAACGACAGCAGGAACCAAGCGTAGACGAACGGAACAACCAGACCAGTTGTCCGCACGGACGGGCTGTCCGCACGGACAAGCTGTCCGCACGGACAGGCTGTGCGCACGGATTACCATCCGCACGCACAGGTCATCCGGAAGGGTTGCCACCCGGACGAGCTACCCTTGGGACCCACTTTCTAAACAAGGTTTGAGTATCGACGAATGAACAATCCGGACAGACGACCTCTGAAAGGATTACTCTTCGGATCATGAGATACTAAGGCCTTCCAATAAAATTCAAACAATGGTCATCCGCACGGCCAAGTCATACGCACGGACAGACTATCCGGACGGATGGTCCCTGCCCGCGCGCACCGACTGTCCGCACGGATCATCACTGTCCGCACGGACTACCATACGCACGGATTATCGTCCGCGCGACCGGCTTGAAAGGTAGAAACACTTATGTGGTTTCTAAATGCTACAACGAAAACTCCAAAGTACAAGCCATCATACACAAACACATCTTAGGAAGAAACAATCCACTTGAACGTTTATCTCCACAAACAACTTGCCCGTACGGATAAGTTGTCCGCACGCACAACTAACCCGCACGGATTACCATCCGCATGGACAGTCGTACGCACGGATAGCTTATCCGGATGGATCACCATCCGCACGCATCACCATCCGCACGGATAGGTCATGCGCACGGATGACTTCCTCTCACGGATAGCTGATCCGCACGAACAGCCATCCTAATCACTCTCACTTTGTACTGTTTTACGCAACACTTATCGTTACGTTATCGAATCTATTCAGGCTAACCGTACTCGCTGTAAAGCGCTCCCTTCAATCCACAATCGCTGTGAGTATACTCGAACCCTTTTTGCTTTAGCACTTTTGGGTGTTACATACGTTACAACTATTCAAACTACATCTATCACACTACTCAAGTTATTTTAACGCTTAACCATTAATGCATGTTATACGTGGCTTATGAATGCTTGTTGTTATGTTTACACATGGAATGCTGTCTACCTGCCTTAGCAAGGATAGTACTATAGTTTGGACTCAGCACCCGTTCACACGGGGGTTGTTAAGGATCTTTTACTTGCATGGATTACAGTGGTAATCGTGTATTGCGAACTGCCTCGGGCAGTCAAACCGCAGTCATTGGTATCGATGGATCTATGTCGATAACTAACGTGCTTCATTTCACTATGTGTACGTGCTGGTTATGCGTAAACGAATTCGAACTCTATATGCTATTATCAAACTTGTATGCTCACCTTTACATTATATGTATTGACATTATTTTAACGTATGTGACAGGTGCCTAGGTTGTTTATATGCTTCTCGGGCTGTGATGAAATCGAAGCTAGGAACTGGAGTCCTAGAAACCAACGAATAAATTGTTATGTTTAAATCTGAGTTGTCGGAACAGAATATTTGTTTAGTCTTTGTCTGTAATAACTTGTTTGCTATTTGAGACATGGTATGGGACATGTTAACTTAAATTGAATGGTAATGATAGTTGTTATGGAAACTCCTGGACAATCTGTTTCGCTCACTGCCGCGCCCCGATGATTCCGCCATCGGTTGGGGTGTGACAGATTGGTATCAGAGCCATAACTATAGGGAATTAGGCAAGACTCGACCTAGTCCGGGTCGAAGTCTTAGAGACCTAGTCTATAGTTAAGAACCAACAGACCAACTTACGCGTATGCGTAAACTCGCCACTATCACTTGCTCTTTTCTAGCACTACACTCGAATTTTCAGGTTGTGAACAGGTAATGAGGCCGAGAATAGGTGTGAAAACCGCAAACTCTCGACTAAAGTTGCCTAATCAACCTACGTTTTAGCTACAAACAAGGAGAATCGTACCAAATCAGGAGTGAAATCCATATTTTGATGAATAATCTCCTCAATTTTTATCAAAAACGAGGACGGAAGTTGCAAGATAGGGGTGAAACCCTAACCTTGACGACTCGTCCCGCTTTTATACAAAAACTCTCACCAAAGTTCGATGGACTCCAACGATCTAAAGGCACAATATAACCAATGGGAATTGCGCCAACGCCCAGGAATCGAGGCAAGGGCATAGTCCTGGAGGTAATTGTGCAGGGTCCTTGCGAATAGTCGAGCCACTTTGGTTAGTCGAAGTCTATTAGCCACAGACAATCTACCTTCGATTTAATGATCTTTATGGAAATTTTATGCATTTTCTATTATTTGTTAACATTTTGAGGTACTATTGGTCTCGACCCAACACTATTGCTCCTGCTAAAACACAAAACTCACACAACTCATCGCTAGCGAATCAACAATAGAAGCAGTCAGAATGCTTTGTACACTCGTATGTGCTTTAGTGATTAAGTTATATGTGTTCTTGCTATTATGCTTACGTGTTTAGGAATATTGTGCTCTATGTGATTATGTGATTTTGTGCAACTCTGTGATTTTGTGACTATATGCGTTTACATGGTACGTGTTACTGAGCTTTAGTAGTAGTAGACGTGTGAGGTGAGATTCGAATACATGTGTTGAGTTCCATGGCAATGTCTATTGCAGACAATGTCGTCTGGATCCCGTCATTCACTCTCTCGCCAGGAAAAGAGGGACAGACGTCTTGCTTCCATCGTCGCGGAAGCTGTAGCAAAGGCAGTAAGCGATGCCTATGAGAATGCCAGCAAATCATCCGAAGAATCGAGGACTGAGGGTCCTAGAGCTGTCACAAGACCTTTCAGTTTCAAACAATTCAAGTCATGTGGGTCGAAAGAATTCACAGGCGAAGGAGGTCCTACTGCTCTATTCCACTGGTTTGACTCTATCGAGGTTACTCTACGACAAAGTGGTTGCCCTGATGACCTTCGAACTCTGAACGCTACCGGCGTCTTTCAGTCCCGTGCTTTGGACTGGTGGACGGCCGAGAGGAACAAGAGAGGGAATGATGCAGCTTACGGTTTGTCGTGGGACGAGCTCAAGGAAGTCATGCTAGAGGAATTCTGCCCTCCTCACGAGCGTCAAAAGCTTGAAGATGAATTTTGGCACATACATCAGAAGGATGGAGACAATGCTGGTCTCACCGCTCGCTTCAAACAGCTCAGCATTATCTGTCCCGACCAGGTCAAGACTCCCGATATGACCATCAAGAAGCACATCCGAGCTTTGCCCGACTGCGTTGCTGATTTCGTGCAAGCGGCTAAGACTACCACGATCGAAGAAACCTATCTGCTGGCCGCTGAGATCAATGACAAAAGGGTTAAGGCTGGGGTTGTGGGATAAGACCTCCAAGCATCTGCATCAAGCTACCGCTACTGCACCAGCTACCGAAACCACCTCGTCAAGCAACAAGAGAAAGAACAAGAGAAAGAACAGCTCCACCAACAAGAACTGTGCGATTACTGCTGCACCGATTCAAGCTGTACCTGCCCAACAACGTCAAGTAACGGCGCCTGTGGCCAATGCACCGCCTGCAAAGCGTGCATATACTCGGCCACATCCACTCTGCCCTACTTGCACCTATCATCACCCGACTGCTATTCAATGCCGCTTCTGTGCTCATTACAACGTCTACGGCCATTTTACTGCCAACTGCCGTATTCGTCAAGCTCCTGCCAATCAAGATCTACTCGCTGCCCCACAGGGTCAACAAGCTCCTCCGGCACCCGCAGTCAAAGCCAGAGCATGCTTCACGTGTGGCGACCCGAACCATTTCGCCAACATGTGCCCGAACAGGGTGGTGAAACAAGAACCGCAACAGCAGCTGCCACAGCAGCAGCAACAGCAGCAACAGCAACAACAGGCAGCACGCGCCAGAACTTTCAATCTCAATGTGCGTCAAGCCCAGGCCGACAACAACGTGGTCAATGGTACGTTCCTTGTGAATGGTATTTATGCTTCATGTTTGTTTGATACTGGAGCCGATAATTGCTTTGTGTCGATCGAATTTGAGAAACTCCTTAGTCGTAAACGTTCCTGACTCTCCTCTGCATTCGATGTTGAAGTCGCTACCGGAAGAACCGTCGCTGTAAACTCTGTTATTCGTGATTGCACTCTCGAGCTCAACAATCACATCTTCTCAATCAATCTCATTCCAATGCAACTAGGAAGCTTTGATGTCATAGTAGGCATTGACTTTCTTCGCGAAAACCATGCCGAAGTTGTGTGTTTCGATAAGATGATTCGTTTTTCGCTCGCAAACGGTGATTCATTGTGTGTTTATGGTGATACTACTTCGAAGGGTCTCAAGCTTATGTCATGCCTCCAAGCTAGCAAGTATCTCCGCAAGGAATACAGGGCTTTCTTGGCTAACATTGTAGTAGCGGAGAAGGAAAAGAAAGAGAAGAAGGAAGTGAAAGACGTTCCTGTGGTTCGAGAATTTCCTAGTGTTTTTCCAGAGGATCTTCCCGGACTACCTCCCAAACGCGATATTGATTTCCGCATTGATCTCATTCCTGGAGCTAATCCTATCGCTAGAGCTCCATATCGACTCGCGCCGTCCGAAATGCACGAACTCTCAACCCAACTCCAGGAATTGCTTGAGAAAGGCTTTATTCGCCCAAGCACCTCTCCTTGGGGCGCACCAGTCCTTTTCGTCAAAAAGAAGGACGGGTCGTTCCGGATGTGCATCGACTACCGGGAATTGAATAAGTTGACTATCAAGAACCGCTATCCTCTGCCCCGAATCGACGATTTGTTTGATCAGCTACAAGGCGCTACGTGTTTCTCGAAGATCGATTTACGTTCAGGATATCATCAGCTGCGTATACAAGAGGAGGATATACCCAAAATCGCGTTTCGCACTCGTTACGGCCATTACGAATTCGTTGTCATGCCTTTTGGCCTAACCAATGCACCAGCAGTTTTCATGGATCTGATGAATCGAGTGTGTAAACCATATCTCGACCGTTTCGTCATCGTTTTCATCGACGATGTCTTGATCTATTCCAAAACAAGAACCGAACACGCGCAACATCTACGTTTGGTTCTCGAGTTACTCCAGGGGAACCAACTCTACGCCAAATTCTCCAAGTTCGAGTTTTGGTTGGGGGAGGTTCAGTTTCTGGGTCACATCGTAAATAGTCAGGGTATTCACGTCGATCCTGCGAAGATTGAAGCTGTTAAGAGCTGGGTTACGCCTAAGAACCCGACTGAAGTCCGCTCTTTCCTCGGGCTAGCGGGCTATTATCGACGATTTATCGAAGGATTCTCGAAGATTGCTGTACCACTTACCTCTCTCACTCATAAGGACCAGCCTTTTGTCTGGGGAACCAAACAAGAGTCTGCCTTTCGAACCCTCAAATACATGCTTTGCAATGCTCCTGTTCTCACACTACCCGACGGAAACGATAATTTCATTGTCTACTGTGATGCTTCTAACCTTGGTCTAGGTTGTGTCCTAATGCAACGAGACAAGGTCATAGCTTACGCATCTCGTCAGCTCAAAATCCATGAGAAGAACTATACAACCCACGATCTCGAGCTAGGCGCAGTTGTTTTTGCATTAAAGATTTGGCGACACTACCTGTATGGTACAAGGTGTACGATCTTCACCGATCATAAGAGCTTACAACACATCTTTAATCAAAAGGAACTAAATATGCGTCAACGCCGGTGGGTAGAACTTCTCAACGATTACGACTGTGAGATTCGTTATCACCCAGGCAAAGCAAATGTTTTTGCCGACGCCCTTAGCAGACGGAGCTATCTGCTGAGCACTCGTAATGTTCAAGCCCAGCACAATCTCGAAGCTCTCATTCGCGACGCCCAACATGCATGTTTCAACGAACGCACCTTGAAGAAAGAGAGAATCTACCACGATGGAGCCCAGCTTGTGAGCAAATCAAATGGGATATTCCACTTCTTAGACCGAATTTGGATTCCCAAGCGAACCAACCTGCGACAGATTATCATGGATGAAGCCCACAAATCCCGATACTCTATTCACCCCGGTGCTGACAAAATGTACCACGATCTTCGCTACAGATATTGGTGGCCGGGTATGAAACGAGATATCGCACTCTACGTCAGAAAATGCCTAACCTGTGCTAGAATCAAGGCTGAACATCAAAGACCCTCTGGCTTGCTCGAACAACCACCAATCCCCATGTGGAAGTGGGAGAGCATAGCTATGGATTTCGTAACCAAGCTTCCAACCATGTCATCAGGTCACGACAGCATTTGGGTTGTTATTGACCGTTTGACTAAATCAGCTCATTTTCTGCCAATACGAGAAGACTACAAGGTAGAACGATTAGCCCGAATCTACACCGACGAGATCATTTGTCGACATGGGACGCCTCGTGACATCATCTCTGATCGTGATGCTCGGTTCACTTCACGATTGTGGGAAACGTTACAAACGGCACTCGGTACAACGCTTAATCTAAGTACTGCGTTCCACCCACAAACCGACGGCCAGACTGAAAGAACGATTCGTACGCTTGAAGATATGCTCCGTTCGTGTGTTCTAGACTTCGGTGGTAATTGGGATAGACACCTTCCGTTAGTCGAATTCTCGTATAACAACAGCTACCAGGCTAGCATTCAGATGGCACCTTTCGAGGCCTTATACGGAAGAAGATGTCGATCGCCTATTGTGTGGCACGAGATCGGTCACTCGCAATTAACCGGTCTGGAGCTGCTACAAGAAATGACAGACAAAATTTTCCAAATTCGGGACAACCTAGCGAAAGCTCGGGATCGACAGAAAGTTAACGCCAATAAAAAGCGCAAGCCCCGTGAATGTGGCGTTGGTGACTACGTACTCCTAAAGGTATCACCTTGGAAAGGTGTAGTCCGATTCGGCAAGAAGGGGAAACTCGCGCCTCGATATGTGGGACCTTTTAAGATTCTGGAGAGGATCGGAAAAGTCGCTTAGAGACTCGAATTACCGGAGGAACTTAGCAATGTCCATCCGAGTTTCCACGTGTCAAACCTCCGAAAGTGCATCGCCGACCACGACTTACATGTTCCTCTAGACGATCTGCAAGTGAACGAAACATTACACTTCGTGGAAAAGCCTGTCGAGATCATGGATCGCCAAACCAAAGAACTCAGGCGCTCACGCATTCCTATTGTGAAAGTCCGATGGGAAGGTAAACGAGGCGCAGAGTTTACTTGGGAACTCGAAAGCGACATGAAGGCAAAGTATCCACAGCTGTTTAACGAATGAGTAATGTCCGATTAAGAAAGGCAAGGTGGCATACTTGTAAATAAGGGCTAGAGAGAGAAAGTAGAGAGAGAAAGGCAAAACGTGATTCTCGGCTTTGTACACGTCATACGAATCTATTGAATCAAGGTTAATTATACGTTTTTGTGTGTTCGGTCACGATCGCGTACGGATTCCGCACGTTCACGAGTCGGTTCGCAATCGAAACGGAGTCAAACCGGGACCTACAATGTGAGCACGTTCACGGATTCCGCACGACGAACGAGTTGTTACGCAATCGAATCGGAGATAAATCCGGACCTACAATAATCAAGGTTTTGAAAGAAAAAGAAAAAGGTTTTGAAAATGAAAAAATGGAAATTGAAAAAGATTTCTCTCAAACGACTTCGAATTAAAATCTAAAACCTTATAGGTTAGATGTTTTCGCACATCATATCTAAAAATCAGCAATTTTAACCGTAAAATCCCGACTAATTTGATGATTTTCAATGGTCCGAACGAAGGACTCTCACATGTGATCCACGGTCAGTTACGGCTTCCAGCTTAATTTCGGGATGAAATTCCCTAAACAAAGGGAGGCTGTAACACCCAGTGTTTTCACGAGTGAAAGTCAAAGTCAAGGTCAAAGTCAACGACCGATTTCGCGCGACTTGACTCGTAGAAATGTTTCTATTTTAATTATATTATGTGGAGTAAATGTCGTACATTACAATAATCGAATCGTGTTTACCATATTTCAATCGACCTACGACTGTGAAGGATCGGAAGTAACAATGCGATAAAGTTAATCAAGCTATGCTAATCAAATCGACATCGAACCGTAACTCGAACTGTACATGTTACATGTTAGTTATACGTGTGTGTGTGCCTTACGTGTTACCTGTGCAAGTTTATTTTATGTTATGTGTGATAATCAAGCGAACTCAATCGAACTCGAAGTCTAACTCGAATGTAAACGAACCCGAAACCGAATTCCGAGTCGAACCCTATAAGAAGTGGTTGGGACTGAAAGTAATTTGACTAGGAAACCCTATCGAATCGCTCGCAAATCGAAACCCAAGCAACATCGCGCCGAACCCACCAAGGCAGGCGGCATCCGCACGGATGGCCAATCCGCACGGATTGCCAATCCGCACGGATGACCAGTCCGTGCGGATAGCCTACCCGGGTGCGTGCCATGCGCACGGCTTACCCCTTTCCCTTTTTGGCATCCTATAAATACACGGGTCACTCTCCACTTTTTCCACTTTTGGCAAGTGACGTCCGAACCGCACGCATTCTTCACTTTTTTCTCAGATTTCTCTCAATCCAGGTAAGATCTTGCACTAATTCTTGCACATCTTTGATCACTACACAATTCTACACATTTCCATCTTTCAAATCTTCACTTTCAACCATGAAATCATCCGGATTTGAGGTATTCTCGGGTGACGTCATCGTGAAGTTCTTATGAACTTCAAGCTTGACCTCATTCCACCAAGAATAACTCAGGTCTAAACGATTTCTACAAGATTTCACAATAACCTCATCTAGATCTAAACTTTTCTAAGGATAAAAGAGTTGAAAGAAATAAACCTAAGTTCTCTCCTTCTTTTTCCCTTAAAATCGGTACGAACCTGATCGGTTCTAGTCTCTACTCGATAATAGTGATGCACTAGTCCTAGATCTGGAATTCTACCGCAAGACACCTGATTTCGGGGTCAACCGGAACTACCGTTCTGAGTCGCTGACAGGCCGAGTTAGGGTGGTTCCTGACCGGTTTAGTCACGCGGGTGAGAATACCGTTCCCAATGGTTGCCACGTAATCAGAACGTCTCGATAAACGACAGCAGGAACCAAGCGTAGACGAACGGAACAACCAGACCAGTTGTCCGCACGGACGGGCTGTCCGCACGGACAAGCTGTCCGCACGGACAGGCTGTGCGCACGGATTACCATCCGCACATACAGGTCATCCGGAAGGGTTGCCACCCGGACGAGCTACCCTTGGGACCCACTTTCTAAACAAGGTTTGAGTATCGACGAATGAACAATTCAGACAGACGACCTCTGAAAGGATTACTCTTCGGATCATGAGATACTAAGGCCTTCCACTAAAATTCAAACAATGGTCATCCGCACGGCCAAGTCATACGCACAGACAGACTATCCGGACGGATGGTCCCTGCCCGCGCGCACCGACTGTCCGCACGGATCATCACTGTCCACACGGACTACCATACGCACGGATTGTCGTCCGCGCGACCGGCTTGAAAGGTAGAAACACTTATGTGGTTTCTAAATGCTACAACGAAAACTCCAAAGTACAAGCCATCATACACAAACACATCTTAGGAAGAAACAATCCACTTGAACGTTTATCCCCACAAACAACTTGCCCGTACGGATAAGTCGTCCGCACGCACAACTAACACGCACGGATTACCATCCGCACGGACAGTCGTACGCACGCATAGCTTATCCGGATGGATCACCATCCGCACGTATGCCAATTTGAACTGTAACAGACATTCCGGATCATGGCCATAAGTTAAACATACCATAAATATCCTTTACATAGCTTAGAAATAGGCTTTGAGGGGTTCGGTGTGCTAAAATAAACTTTTGGGTCATTCAGGGACTAAAAGCGTCAAAAAGTGCACAAGTTTGCACTTTCGCGCATAACTTACGTTCTGAATACATCCGGACATCCAAAAATTTATGTAAGCACTAAAATATTTTATTTTAGTGTTTGGCATAAGAAAAATCCATTCTTCGCGCAATTTGGATCGTTTCTCGCGCTTATGCGCATTCCGTCGTAATTAAGTGAACATCGCAATCGTACGACCAAACGAACCGACATCCGGGATATTTTTGAGCATGTTTCATGTCCACAATGTTTAGGAATCATTTTAGGGCCTTGAAAATGGCTTAACGAGCCTTAAACATGTCGGTAATGGCCTTAATACACAACGGGGACTGAATTGGAAACTTTGGAAACTGGTTGATGATCAGAAGGACCTTAGCGTGACACCTAGCCCCCTTGGCGTCACGCGAGGCCCCTTCTGATCAGGAAAAGCCATTTTAACAGCTGTTAACAGCTATTTAGCACTCCCAATTCAATTCCACTTGTTGTTTCCTGATGTTGGGGGGCCAATGTGATGCACATGAGGTTACCAACAAGTATAGGGATGAGATCAAAGCACGGTATTCGAGGAACGATCCTAACGGTGGTCCAAATCCTATAAATACCCCTTTGATTCATTTGCAAAACCCACTTGAAATCTTAGATTTCTCTAAGTTGGGGTGTTTCATCACCTCATACCTGAGAATACTTGGATTATCAATCTTGCGGGGACCCTTTGTAAGTGTTCTTTCGTTCTTTTCATTAATTTTAGCGTTAAAGTCAAACTTTGTTTGACTTTCTGCATTGACCAGGTTATGGTCAATGCGAAGTTCGTTTGAACTTCATAACGTGAGCGTGATCACGATGGTTATAGTCCCTAGTGACTATACCTACTGATTACCACGTTATCTAGACTCAGTGACGAGTCGTAGTTTCGGCCAAAATGTGTGTTATTGCGTATTTTGTAACCAAACTACTTATACCTTATGGTCGCGACGTTTAGTTAGTTGTATGATAGGTAGTTTATATGCCTTAGGTAAATTACCAAAATGCCCTTTTTACACCAAAATTCATTTTAAGCATATGTAACATAACTTTTGATATCTAAACTGATTTGGCAACAATATTAGACACGTTAAGGCATATTTTACTTATCATAGGGCTAGTTAGGCGTTCCGAACGCGTTTCACGCGAACGGCACGTTAAAGTAGCATAAGCTACCTAAACGGGTCGTAATGGATCGTAAGCACTTAGGTTAGGTTTCATTTTATTATGTGGGCTTTGTTAAACCATATTACATGAGTTCACATACTCATTTGGTTTACGAACCCTCATTCTATCCGATCCTCCGATTTAGGTCCGGTATATTAACATAGTTACCTATATTAGGTGCCGTTTGATATCCGTGATCTCTAGCATTGTTTGGTTGTTACTCAAGGACTACTAAGCAATCTCAAGTGAGTACATAGACCCCTCTTTTACTGTTTTCAAACTGTTTTGGGGTGAAACACATGTGCCTACTTGTTACTTTCGTGCCTTTCATGCTTTCATATCATATGCTTGTTATGTTCATTAGTACATTATAGTACATGATTTCCTTACATTTTATGCTATGTATGTCCATTGTGTGCATACTTAGTACATCGTTTTACATTACATTTCATGCTATGTATGCCCATTGTGTGCATACTTAGTACATCGTTTTACATTACATTTCATGCTATGTATGCCCATTGTGTGCATACTTAGTACATCGTTTTACATTACATTTCATGCTATGTATGCCCATTGTGTGCATACTTAGTACATTGTTTTACATTACATTTCATGCTATGTATGCCCATTGTGTGCATACTTAGTACATCGTTTTACATTACATTTTATGCTATGTATGTCCATTGTGTGCATACTTAGTACATTTGTTATTCATCACATGCTTACATTTTGGTATGACATTTGGTTTGTTTAAATGGGACAATGTACATTCATTAACACCAATCATGCCGCTCGGTAGTAGGTAGTGGTACCATAGGACTTGACAAATCCCATTCCTGAAATCCCGGGTTTGTTTGGATTGGAAGGAATGACCGAATCCGAATACATTTCTTTTGATAACCTTAACTAAAAGGGTTATCCGACTGTCGCAAGGCTTGGATGTATGAATTTTTACAATACCGCATAGATGTTTATATCAGTATAACATGCATTTATTATACAAAACATAACTTTGATTTAAACCATGTTTTACTTCAATACCTTGTTTTTATACATTTTACTGTTGGATCTGAGTTTGTTTCTGATTGTATTTTGTGTTTGTAATTAAAATGAGAATGGATGAGTGTGCAGCGGAATTATGGTGAAAACAAACTTTGCATACAATCAAACGAGAGTAATACTTTGATCAAACATCTTTACACAATGAATCGGAAGATTGAATTTATTTCAATAACGATTACAATGATTGATGAATGAATGCAAACTCCCCCTCAGCCAGAGCTCGGTAGTTTGTTCGTGCAAAGAAGACAATGATGCAAAAGAGCTAATAGAACAGTACAAAGTACTGAACTATTTATAGGCACTTGCAAACCACTGAGCATCTTAGCTGACGTCACCATGAAAGTGACATCTAACCTCCTAACAAACTCTAACCTTTGATCTATACAAACACTGCTATGATAACTACTGCTATTACATTACTTTACAAGACAGACTATAGATCAGCTGCTGCAACTTTCCACTGCTGTGAACCCAGCAGTACTTGTCCGGATCAGCCGTGCTTGACTCAAGGCAGTAGATAGAATCAACAGGGCTTTAGTCTTTCATCAGGTCTTGAGCAGCAGTTGTAGGTCAGCACTTTGTAAGATCAGCAGATAGGAGGTCAGCAGATATGAAATCACTTTCAAGGGGAGAGATTTGTATGTAAACATCTGCTTATTCTGGATCCACTGTTCTGATCCAGTTTTGGCTTTAATTATCTGTTCCTCTGATAGGGTTCAATCCTAACAATCTCCCCCTGGAACAGATAATGCCAAAACTCTTCATTATTGTGGAATTCTTTATTGCCTCATCAACAGCTCCCTTATCTGACCTTTAAATTGTAGTTCAAAGTCTAGGGCATCTGTATCTTCATCATCCCTGCTAAGTGGAAGATCAAGGAGATCCTGCAAATCTTCAAGACTCAGGCCAAGAGCTTGTTCCCTTGATATTTTCTCCACTTCTCCACCAGACCTGAGCAAAGTCAATACGCAGGTCTGTTTGTCAGTTTCCCACTTTTGTATTTTTGAGCCTGGTGGGTTTCTTGGGAGATGTTTATTTGCAGAGGTATTTGGTGAGGCTGGCCTATTCATCACTGGCTGAGCAGCACTTGCAGATTGTTCCAATTCAAGATCTTCTTTAATCATTACTTTCATGCCTGCTTTTACAACAGCATCTCCAGCTAATAGGTCTTTAATTGTTTCAGTACTCAACTGGTTTTTGCTCCTTCTTTTGTAGATGGCAGCACCGGCAGGAGCAGTGGCTTTCCTGATTTGCAGCTTTGTTGGTCTTTTTGAAACCTCTGCTTCAGGATAGTTAGGCTTTTGAGGAACATTTGGATCTTTCTTTCTTAGTTCCTCCAACCTTTTGTAGGTGATCCTGACCACATCTTCTTTCCATCTAGAACCTTGTCTTTTGTTTCCATATTCAGCAGCAACCAGTTCTTCTTTCATTCTTTTCAGTTCTACTTGTTTGTCAGGTACATTCTTTCTAAATTTTGCCCAGTCAGGAGGAGTGTGAGTGACTTTCCTTTTTATCATGTCTTGAATTCTTGCTGCTTCATTTTCAAGCTCAGGTACAGTCCACTCTTTGTACATGTATTTCTCTCCTTTGTACTTCTTGTGAGCCATGATGCTTTCAATGTAGTCTTTCTTCAAAGTTTCAGCTGCTCTTTCTGAAATTTGTTGACTGACATTTTTTGCAAATTGTTCTAGGGATCTGACCTGGGTGAGCAGATATTGATAGGTTCTTGAAATTTCTTTGTCAGATTTCCCTTGTGTGTTTCTTTTTGAGATATCTTCTGCTTGCTTGGCCTTGATAACCAAATATTCATCAACATTTTTAGGCCAGGGATATCCTTTTATTGATGGCAAACTCCTTTTGGCAGGGTCATCCTCATAGTAAAAAGATTTTATTTCTTCTCTAACAGCTGCTAGTTCAAGAGGAAATTGAACACCTGCAGGAGGTAAGGGCTTGTACATTTGAACTGAAGAGAGAGGAACAGGTTTTGGTATTGTGACAAGAGCTGAAGATTTTGAAGATGTTTGTGGTGGTGAAGTGTCATCATCTTTGAGAATTAGCCTTCTCCTCTTTGTTTGAGGAGGGGCTGATGATGTTTTGGATGGAACAGTGGTGGTGGATGTAGTGGCAGTGGTTTGTGATTGACTAACAGTTGTTGAAACAACTGGTGTTCCAACCACTGTTGTCATTACAGCAGATGTTTTAACAACTACTGTCTTCTGCTTTTTGGCAGGAGGTGATTTTGTTTTTGGTGGTAATGGTGGTAAGGCAGTGGATTTGGTGTGTGTTGAAGTGGGAGCAGATGTTGAAACTACTGAAGTACCGACTGTAGTTGATACAACAGGAGTTACAACAGCTGTTTTAGGTGGTGGTTTTGGAGCAGACTTTGAACGTCTGGTTGGAATGGATTTGGGTAGCCTTACTCTTCTTGTAGGCTTCTTCTTTTCATCAACAAGATTTTCATCATCTTGTGACCCTGAAGTACCCTGATCCGGATAATCCACCCTGGCTTTCTTTTTGGCCTCTCTATCCCTTTTTACACTTGCAACTGCTTCTGCCAGTGCATTTGTGGTCACATCAATTTTCTTGCTACCATCTGGCAAAGGGATTTGTTTGGTCATGTTTGCATTTTCTGGTTCAATGTAGAGACCATCCTCTATTCCCTTCTTTTTCCACTCCTTAATTTTCTCCCCCTTTTTGGCATTATCTGGGGGAAGTTGATACATGAAGCGAACTTTTGGAGGAGCAGTGCCAGTGGTGTGCAGGATCTGAGTTTTGAGAGCCTTTAGATCAGCCTGAGTGTTCTTGAATCTTGACTCCATTGCATTTCTCAGCTGTTGGACATGTTTTTCATGTTGCTGATCTGCTAATTTTGCTTGTTGATGGAGAAAAGGTTGAAACAAATTCCAGAGCTCATTTGTAGCAGGTGCTGTTTGTGGAGCAGGTGCTTGAGATGGAACAGCAGTTGATTGTACCTTTTGTGCTTGTAACACCTGTTGTAGCATAACTTTGAGTTCTGCAACATAGTTATCAAGCTTTTCAATTCGATTCGTCAATTTCTGGTACTTTAAACCATCACCCAAGTTAATGGGATCATCTGATTTCCCACTAGCAGTGGTTTTATCAGTAATTGATGTAGGGAGTGTACTCTAAACATTAACCACTGATGCCCCTTTTTCTTGGTACTGGGGTCTTCTCCCTTCAACACTTGACAACCTTTTGATGTTGCCAGTAGGATAAATAAATCCACTGGTGGTTGGCAGAGGTGCTATAAAAGGAATTGCCTCCAAGGAAGTCTTATTGATGTAACCACTGTCCAACTGTAAACCAGTGGGTTCAACAGTTGTAGTGGCTGCTTCACTTGGACTACCACCAAGAGTTACTTGTAACTCAAGGGGTGTAACCTCCTCAGGTTGTGTTGGTGGGTTAGCAAAGATTGATTCATCAGACCCAGTCAGTTGTTGAAGTGTATTCTCATTGATAGGTGATTGAGAAGGACTGGTTAGTGCCTAGTTCAAATCAATTGCATCCAACAGCAGTTTAGTTGGTGGGGGAATTGTGGATGTGATGGGTGGTGTAGAAAATGGATTTGCCCCGGGTATTGAGCTGTGGATGATAGAAACAAGTGTTTCAAGAGCATCATGATGTGGAGACCCTATTTGTACAACCTGTTCTTTTTGTGAAGAAGCAGGAGGAGTTTCAGTTATGGGTTGAGATATTTGTACCAACTGTTGTGAGGAAGTAGCAGCAGTGGTTTCTTGTGACATTTGTGGTGTCACAGGCAGTAGCTCTGGTATCTCATATGCCAGGGTTGCCTTTTTGATGGGTTTTGGGGGTTTTTGAGTTTTTCTTTTTGGCTTTTTGGGGATTTTAGGTGTGGGTTTCAAAGCAGTTGTGCTGCTGCTTTGATCACCTTGAGCAGTGGGCTCAGCAGCAGATACCTGAGGAGCAGTTGTAACTGCTAAATTCTGCTCAGGCACCTCTGCTTGTGTTTTGCAAGGTGCTAACATTCTTGAAAAGGTTTCAGTTGTTAAACTATTTATTTGAGTAGCATTACCTTGGTTTATTTCTGCTAAATCATTCTTACTGAATTTCTGTTTCAACATTATTAACCAAATCTTTAAAGATTTCCCGAGAATAGTTAAAGTTTTCTTCTTGAAGAATTGCATATCCCAGATTTTGAATCTTTAAAGGGATTTCATTAAAAGAAGTGGTTTTATTTGAAACACATAGTAGGAGGGTATGAAATAAAAATCTGGTTGCAGAAGGAAAATAACCTTTTTGTAAGGTAAGTTTCTTCATCATTGTGGCTTCATACCCTCTTTCAATGAAGTCAGTTTGCAACTCGTTTTTAGTGAAAGAAATTTTACCTTCTTGATCATCGAGTTGAAAGACCTCTGAAATGGATTGTGGCGTGATTTGGACAGCTTTACCCTTTATAGAAGAGTGTATGGTGGTTGCAATGTCTCCTTGTTTTTCAAGGGTTGCATTCTTCCAAAACTCCCTTTGGGTCTCCAAATAGATTGGTGCATCGACGGTGAACAAAGTTTTGTACTTTGATTTTGCCATGGTGTCAATGATGGAATCGAAAACATTGGTGGTTCCAGGTTTTGTGAGAAGACCCAGGAGATTGTGAGATGGTTTATATGGAATTTCAGTGGAGATTTCCTTTTGAGAGGCTGTTTTCGATGATGATTTGGAAGTGGGTTTTGTGGAAGGCTTTGATTTTGTCATTTTTTGAAGAGAATGATCGAAGAAATTTGTGAAAGATGAGATGAAAAACTGCTTTGAGAAGAGAATTTTTTAGGAATTCAATTCGACAGTAAAACCCTGTTTTGGTGGTGAGTGGGGGATTTTATAGGGAACAAAAGTGAATGCTGATGTGGCAGCCGTTACAAAAAGTCTGACCACTATGTACTGCCCACGTGACAACCCCTGGTGAAAGTGAAGGATAGTACTTTTATGAAAGTGACTGATGAAAGCAGTGGTAGTAGAGCAGTGGATGATTTTCATGATTTTCACTATCAGTGGATAGCATATCAGTGGATAAAACACTGCTTTTGAACAACAGAGTTTATCAAAGGAATGAGAGAACAGGGGTTGACTTTCAGCAGTGGACAGGCTTTTGAAGTAGAGCAGACTTTTGAACAATCAGGGGTTAATGGCAGACTTTTAAGGATTTTAATGAAAATTTCATTTTTAGCTATTTTTAAGGATGGATTTTGATTTTCTGAAAACATTTTGATGCTTTTATGCATAGAAAAACAAGATTTTGCTTGTTATTCCATGTTTAGCATCCCAATTCTAGAGACCAAGCTTTCAAAAGTGGCTGTATCCAGTGCTTTTGTGAGCACATCTGCCAACTGGTCTTTTGTTGGGACATGATGCAGAGAAATCAAACCTTTTTCATAGCAATCCCTCACAAAGTGATGTCTGATGTCGATGTGTTTGGTGGTTGAATGGGAAACTGGATTTTTGATGATATTTTCTACCGCCTGGCTATCCAACATGAGTGGTGTCTTTAAGGCAGTGATACCAAAATCCAGCAACTGATTTTGAAGCCACAGGAGTTGGGTTGTACAGCTTGCAGCAGCAATGTATTCAGCTTCAGCAGTGGATGTTGAAACAGCTGCTTGCTTTTTGCTTTGCCATGAAACTAAGCAATCACCTAGAAACTTGCACCCTCCTGAAGTGGACTTCCTTGTGGTGTTACATCCAGCAAAGTCACTGTCTGAAAAGCCTGAAAGCTTGATATTCCCATTAGCTGGATACCAGATACCAAGTGTGGGAGCACCTTTTATGTATCTGAAGATCCTTTTTACAGCAATGAGATTTGATTTTCTGGGAGCTGATTGACTTCTTGCACAGACACATGTTGCAAACATGATGTCTGGTCTAGATGCAGTTAGGTACAATAAAGACCCAATCATGCTTCTATAAAGTGTTTGGTCAATCAGATCATCCTTTTCATCGGACATGACCAGCTTATTTGTTGCCATGGGTGTGCTGCATGGTTTACAATCATTCATATCAAATTTGGTCAAAAGTTCTTTAGCATATTTGCTTTGATGAATGAAAGTTCCATTTTGCATTTGCTGAACTTGGAGACCAAGAAAGCATTGCAGCTCACCCATTGCACTCATTTCAAACTCAGCTGTCATGAGTTCTCTAAACTCTTCACACATTGAGTTACATGTGCTTCCAAAAATAATGTCATCCACATAAATCTGGACAATCATTAAATCCTTCCCTCTCCATGTTAAAAACAGTGTTTTATCAATGGTACCTCTTTTGAAACCATTTGAGAGTAGGAAGTTGGAAAAAGTTTCATACCAGGCCCTTGGTGCTTGTTTCAGGCCATACAGAGCTTTGTTCAGCCTGTAGACATGATCTGGATAAAATGGATCCTCAAAACCTGGAGGTTGACAAACATACACCTCTTCTTAAATTGTACCATAGAGGAAAGCACTTTTGATATCCATTTGAAACACCTTCATATTGTGGTTGACAGCAAAGGCCAGGAACAGTCTAATGGCTTCTAATCTTGCAATAGGGGAAAATGTTTCATCATAATCAATCCCCTCTTCCTGTCTGTAACCTTGAACCACAAGCCTGGCTTTATTTTTGACAACAATACCCCTTTCATCAGTTTTGTTCTTGAAGACCCACTTTGTGCCAATGGGACTAACCTCTTCTGGCAGTGGTACAAGCTCCCATACTTGTTGTCTTTTAAACTGTTGGAGTTCCTCTTGCATAGCTTCTACCCAGCTGTTGTCTTTCTGTGCCTCTTGGTACTTGACTGGCTGATGGAGTGATAGAAAACCAGCAAAAAGACAAATGTTTTGGGTTTGGATTTTTGTGAGCACCCCTTCATTTATGTTACCAATGATTTGATCAGGTGGATGAGATCTCAAGAAGATTAAATATCCTTGGTATGGTATGATGGCATTTGTTGGTGAAGGCTGCAAATGTGTATCATCTGAGCTAACCACTGCTGGGGACTTTGATGATCCAGCAGTGGCTTCAAAAGGTGGTGGAATAGGAGGTAATGAAGTGGACATCTGCTGACTTTTATCCACTGTTTGAGGGCTTTTGTCAGCAGTGTTTGAGGATGTGGAAGCAGTGGTAAATGGGCTACTTTGGTCAACAACTGTTGAGGTAGCAGTGGTTGAGCTTTGACAACTGTTTTGAACAGCTGATGCTTTTCCCTTTGTGGCAGACCTTTGAGGGATAATGATTTCATACCCATAGTCTGGTGTTGTATCCTCTGATGGACCTGCACTGTTAGTCTTGACAGCAGTATTTTCAAAAGTAAAATTTTCAAGATCAAACAGATCTGCAGGATTTGCTGGGATTTTCATTGATGAAAGTTCATTGAACTTAACATTCAAAGTCTCCTCCACTGCCTTGGTCCGTGTATTGAACACTTTGTAGGCCTTGGCAGTGGTTGAGTATCCCAGATGATACCCACAATCAATTTTGGCTGCAAATTTTGAAATGGAATCTTTTAAGTTCAAAATAAAGCATGGGCAGCCAAACACTTTGAAATATGAGATCAGTGGTTTGATTTTATACAGAATTTCATAAGCAGTCTTTTTGTGCCTGGGGTTTATTAAAACTCTGTTCTGGACATAGCAAGCAGTGTTTACTGCCTCTGCCCAGAAAGTTAATGGCAAACCTGAATCTGCAAGCATGGTTCTGGCAGCCTCAATCAAAGTTTTGTTCTTCCTTTCCACTACCCCATTTTGCTCTGGTGTTCTAGGGATGCTGTACTGCCTTACAATCCCTTTCTTGACACAGAAGGCATCCAACTCCTTATTTTTGAATTATGTGCCATTGTCACTCCTGAAGCTTTTCACTGGAAGGTCAAATTGCTTTTCAACCTGTGTCACAAAGTCTTGCAAAATGCCTGCAGTCTCATCTTTTGAGTGTAAAAAGAAAGTCCATGTAAACCTAGAAAAGTCATCAACAATAACCAAACAATATCTTTTCTTCTTGAGACTCATGACTTGAACTGGGCCAAACAAATCCATGTGTAGCATTTGCAAACACTGGGTTGTTTTGGACTCTTCAATGGACTTGCAAGAACTTTTATGCTGTTTTCCTTTTAAACAGGAAATGCAATGTTCAGGGCATGAAAACAGTTTTTGTGGTAGGCCTCTCACCAAACCATTTTTTTGAAATTTCAGTGATTGTCTTAAGATTTGTGTGTCCCAGCCTTCTGTGCCAAAGTTCTGTCTCTTTGTTAGAGGCAACTGAGAACAGACAGACATCAGCTCTGGGACACTCTTTTGACATATCAACAACATAAACATTGCCACTTCTTTGAGCAACAAGTTTAGTTTGACCAGTTTTGATTATTGCTTCAATCTTTTTGACCATTTCTGGTCCAACAATCCAACAACAATCTTTTGTGAAGAATGACCCAAACCCTTTGTCACTCATTTGGGATACACTCAGAAGGTTGAATTTTAGATTGTCTATCAGGTTGACATTTTCAAATTTTACATTTCCAGACTGCACTGTATCAGACCCCAGAACTTTCCCTTTACTATTATTTCCAAAGGATATATCACCCCCTCCATGGATTTTAAAGTCTTTGAGGAGGGCTTTACATCCTGTCATGTGCCTGGAGCCTCCACTGTCTACATACCAAAGACTATCAAAGCATGCAGAAGCTCCCTGCCCATGAAGTAAAAGGATTAGTTCATTAAGGTCTCCAAAGCCAGCAGGGCTTTGGATGGGGTCTCAACAGTGTCTGGGATGGATGCAGAATGATGGACAATGGTTAGGTCAGGGGTTTGGACTGTTTTGGGACAGTGTTTCTCTAACCACTGTTGTGAGTCTTGACCCATCATCTGCTGGTAACCAAAAGGATGCCTATTCACTTTAGGTTTAGAGGGCCTTTTGTAGGCCTCATAAACGTGTAGAATCCTTTGGTAAGACTGTTTCTCCTTGCCTTTTCTGAACTGATTGGCAGGAGGTGCATCAGTAACCTGAACATCTCTTTTGACAGATGTTTGGTTCAGCTGTTTTGTGACAGTTGTTTCAACTGGCACAAACAGTGGTTGTTTCTTGGTGAATTTGACAGATGTTGATGATGATGATGGACTCAAGGATGTTTTAGCAATGTACTCATTCTTTTTCACATCAAAGTTTTTGAGATACACACAAGCTTGAGTTTTGTGGTTTGTTTTACCACAAACAATGCAATTTTCAGCTGAAATAATGACACTTGTTCTGTTTAAATCATAGGCTTTTAAGTGGAAACAATCTTTTGTTAGATGATTCCTTTTCTCACAGAATTCACAAAACAAGTTATCAATTTTTTTTTTCTTCTTTCTCTTTTCAGACTCCTTTGCAGCAGAGGTTTTAACCACTGTTGGGATGTCCTTGAGAGGTATGACTTTAGCTTTTGGAGCTTTAACACCATCAGTTGATGTAAAGTCCATTGGCTTGAAATTTTCAAGAATATCACACTCATCAGACCATTTTGGTTTAAACTGATAGTCTTCAAGTTCCTCTAAAGTAGAGGATCCCATTGGTCTGTCAAGTGTGATTTTGTTACCAAGTTTGTCAGTGATTTTCACTTCTTGGCCATTCTTGTTTGTGGGTATGAACTCAGTGGTTACATCAGTGGTTTGAACAGATTTTGCAAAAGCAGTGGTTTCATCATCATGTTTTCTATAACCAACACCAAATTTCACATTGCTTTTTATCTGTTTTTCAAGCATAACCTCATACCCTTTGCATGATTCCACCCATCTCTCACAAGTGATCTGGGTGGACTCTAACTCCTTTTTGCAAACTTGGTATTTTTCTACCATAGTTTGGAGTTGTGTTTTGGTTATGCTTTGTTCTTCTTTCAAACTGCTGATCTCTTTTTCCTTTTCAGTCAATTTGTTTTTAAGTTCTTTTAAAGATCTTTCAAATTTGACTTCATCAGTTAAGATTTTATCCCGAAGGTTTTCATTCACCTCTTTGATGTTAGCAAAAGCAATAATGCAATTGTCAGAACACAGTTTTTCTAGAACTTGAGGAGATACCTTGGCAGCAGCTATCATTGGACAATCACATTGATGATTCTCTTCATCATCAGCTATCACCTTCTTTTCACCAGCCTTTTCTTCCTTCTTTTCTTCTTTGTCCTCTTCGGACCATGGGTCTGTCAGTGGTTCAATCAGGGTACCTGAACTTTCTCCCAACAGTAGTTCACCAGCCACAGCAGTAACCACTGCTTCAGTCACCTCATCCACTGTTTCAATACTCAGTTGTTCCTCTTCAGTTTCAACCCCCTCCTGTATTGACTCTAATGTCATCAAACAAAACTCATTATGAGAAGAATCATTAGAAGCATAGAGTGCAAAATTTTCATCACTAAGGTCTTCAGGCATACTGCTCTAGTCAACAAACCCTTGAGTGAAAAAGCTTTGTTGATCTGGTTGTACTGCTGCTGGAGCAGTGGTTTGAGGTGCAGCATGTTGCACTTGTACCTGTGGAGCAGGGGTTTGAACATATTGGATCTGTGGAACAGTAGTTTGGACATAGTGCACTGGCAAAGGGGCAGCAGCATAGTGAGCAGTGCTTTGGGGCATACTGGGCATAGTGCACAGTGCTTTGGTTTTGAGGTCTAGGATTTGAGCTAGGATGAGTAATTATGGGACCAGTAGTTTGACTCCTACATTCCCTAGCGAAATGTCCCAACCTATTACACTTGTAGCACTTGATTTTCGATTTATCCAACCCAACCCTTAGATTCCCATGCAAACCTGGGAATTTTCGCCCTGTTCTTTTGTAAAATTTGCTAGTTCTAACACTTAGCAAAGCCAGTTGGTGCAGGATGTCCATTTCCTCTAAGTCAGTGGGATCAAAATGTTGCAAATCATTGAGTTCAAAGCATAAATTGTCTGACATCTGGTTTTCGTTTGCAGTGAATGCATAACTAGCAGAGTGAGGATCAGGGTTGTTAAAATTTGCACCAGCAGTTATGTCAATGAAGTGATCATAACCCTGATCCTTACCACTGCTCCCAGATTCTTCTTGACCCAGAAGAGCATTGTTGCCGAAAGTGTAATCATCAGTAACTTTTCCTGACTCTTGTAACCTCCTTTTCTGGTTTAACTCCCTTTCGTAGGTCAGGAGTCGACCGTGAAGTTGGGTCAAGGTCAGATCCTTGAACTCAGGTGAGTTTCAGGTGACAAAAGCTATGGTGTCCCATTTTTCTGGCAGTGACCTGAGGAACCTGCTATTTTGAGTTGAGTTTGTAAAAGTGGTGTTAACAAGCCTCAGTTCACTGATGAGACAACTGAAACGCTCAAATTGTTGCGTTAGTGATTCACCTTTAACGTAACAAAATGTTTCATACTGTTGGTTCAGGATTTCCCTATTGTTTTCTATGACTTCTTCGGTTCCCCCAAATTGTTCCTTAAGTGCGTCCCATAACTCTTTGGCACTGTTACAGTGTAACAGTCCAGCATATATCTCATTGGACAGCGCTGATGCTATGATGCTAAAAGCTTTAGCATCTAGTTCAAACTTTTGATAGTCGGTTTCAGTATAATTTTCAACTGGTTTTGGAACGAACTTTTTAGCATCTTCAGCGCTTGGCACTGTGGGAACGTGGGGACCATAGATGACAGACCTCCAACAACATGTGCTTTGTTGAGCGAGGATGTAACCCATCCTCCTCTGCCAGATGTTGTACTCATTTCTTTTTAGCATAGGTGGTTTAAAAAGCGAGCCGATGTTGTTTTTATCATCCTGAGATTGTGACGTCATTCTTGTTGTTTTACAGACACTGAGAAATCAACTTTAATGGTGATTAATCCTTGCTCTGTTTTTCAACAAACGAAGAAACGATCAGTATCAACTGTTGTGAGCTGAACTATTTACGTCAAAATGATTGTTAAATCAAATTTGACTGTCCAGGCTCTGATACCAATTGTTGGATCTGAGTTTGTTTCTGATTGTATTTTGTGTTTGTAATTAAAATGAGAATGGATGAGTGTGCAGCGGAATTGTGGTGAAAACAAACTTTGCATACAATCAAACGAGAGTAATACTTTGATCAAACATCTTTACACAATGAATCGGAAGATTGAATTTATTTCAATAACGATTACAATGATAGATGAATGAATGCAAACTCCCCCTCAGCCAGAGCTCAGTAGTTTGTTCGTGCAAAGAAGACAATGATGCAAAAGAGCTAATAGAATAGTACAAAGTACTGAACTATTTATAGGCACTTGCAAACCACTGAGCATCTTAGCTGACGTCACCATGAAAGTGACATCTAACCTCCTAACAAACTCTAACCTCTGATCTATACAAACACTGCTATGATAACTACTGCTATTACATTACTTTACAAGACAGACTATAGATCAGCTGCTGCAACTTTCCACTGCTGTGCTTGACTCAAGGCAGTAGATAGAATTAGCAGGGCTTTAGTCTTTCATCAGGTCTTGAGCAGCAGTTGTAGGTCAGCACTCTGTAAGATCAGCAGATAGGAGGTCAGCAGATATGAAATCACTTTCAAGGGGAGAGATTTGTATGTAAACATCTGCTTATTCTGGATCCACTGTTCTGATCCAGTTTTGGCTTTAATTATCTGTTCCTCTGATAGGGTTCAATCCCAACATTTACATATGGTTTAGTTGATATATTTCACCTACCATACATAAACATTTTGACATTTATATACACAATTCATGATTCACATTAGACATAAACATTTTGACATTTGACTTTACATAAACATTATTACTTTGGTGGTTTGGTTTGAGTAAGTAATTTAAGTAACGAGGCGTGTGTAATATGATACAAGCATGGTGGATACGCCGCTGGTACTTCCTATATATAAGTGCTTGTATGGTATTACATATCGTAGCGTTATTTGAATCATTTCAACATAATACATATAACATTTTATACAAATAACATACTTTTCACAAGATATTGTTTTACAAAACAACTTATCTTATACAAACTCATTTTACTTGGTTATTCATTTAACCATACATTATTCTCATATTTATACATATCATCTGATCTTATTGCTTTTCAAATGATTTACAACACAAAGCAAATTACAAGGTTCATGACTAAACATTTTCTTAAACATAAGTCATGAATTCTATTTTCACAAAACCTATGTATCTCACAGGCATTTTTATGATGACGTACCTATTTTCACATGTGTTTCAGGATACGATGCATATGATTTATCAAGATACACTTAGGCGGACTTGGGCCTTAGTGACAATAAAAGATGCAAGACTAGTTATTTATGTTATATTTCTTTGATTGTCAAGACATTGTAACTCTTTTAATCAATAAAACAATATTTCAAATTTCCATGTGTTATGAAACAATGATTCTGTTACAAAACTCCCCGACGTTTCCGTCACGTTTTGTTGTTTTACGTGGTCGGGGTGTGACAGTTTAGGCTCAAAGGGGCTAACTAGGGGGATTTTGGGTAGGTGGTAAAAAAAAATAATGGTGTAGAAATAAAAAGGGTTAGTCCTAATGCCTCCATCATTTACTTACTCGGGTTTAAGTTAGTAAGGACCGGGAATGTATCGTCGTGGCAAGTTCTAGAGTTGTAAAAACCAAGCGGCTATTCACACAAGAAACGAAAAATGAGCATTTAGTTTAAAGATATGTATTTGTATGCTCAATAAAGGCTCAAAACTCACTTTTGTGGGAATGGGTTTTTATGTGATCAAGTATATATAATTAAATGAGTTAACTTCCATTTTCGTCCCTGTGGTTTGGTCACTTTGGCCATTTCAGTCCATTTTTCAAAAATGCGCCATTTTCCTCCCCGACGTTCTGGAAATGTGCCATTTCAGTCCAAAAATCATAACACAATTAAGTCGGTTTGTAAATAAGGACTGATTGTGTAAATTTGTAACATAAAGGACCATTTAAGTAAAATGTATAAATATTAATATAATTATAAAATATATAATATATATATATATTAGTACTAATGTATACACAACACCACCACCTTCACCTCCGGTGGTCACCACCGCCGCCGCCGGAACCACCACCATCACCTTTACCTCTCTACTCCGGTGACCGGAGTAAATCCGGCCATCTTTCCGACACCCCGGTCCCCCATGAACCAAACTAACCACACACCCCTCCACATCTCACAGATCAGACGAGAGAGGGAGAAAGTCGGAGAGAGAGAGAGATAACGATGAGAGAGAGAGAGAGAGAGAAGGAGGAGGCGGGAGAGAGAACCGGCGACGGTGGGGGTACCGTTTTTCCGGTGAGTTGCAGGCGGCGGCAGTGGTGATGAAGGTCTGATGATGATGATGAAGATCGCACTACCTTTAAAACACTCTAAATCATCGTATAAGCAGTCTGTTCATCTCTAAATTTTCGCCGGAATAACCAGTCGCCGGACTTAGCCGTCATGACGATCCAACCGGTACCGGAGCCTTTTCAATCGTTCATTCGGTACACCTTTGTCTACATTACGATCCTGTTAATTTAATTTAAGTATAGACGTGTTTTGATCGGTTGACTTCTGTTGACCAGTTTGGGGAAGAAGATGATATTTCAATTTAATTATTTTTCTTATTTTAAAAACAGTTTTATTCAATTAATTCATAATAAATCGATATTAAGTAGTTAAAATCTGAAAATTTTAGCGTAAATAATTTAAATACTGATACATTTATTAAAAATATAAAACCTGCAAAATTTTTATAAAACGGTTTTATTTAATTAAAAACAGTTTTAATGTTTAAAAATTTATATTAATATTTATACATTTTACTTAAATGGTCCTTTATGTTACAAATTTACACAATCAGTCCTTATTTACAAACCGACTTAACTGGGTTATGATTTTTGGACTGAAATGACACCTTTCCAGAACGTCGGGGAGGAAAATGGCGCTTTTTTGAAAAATGGACTGAAATGGCCAAAGTGACCAAACCACTGGGACGAAAATGGCAGTTAACTCTAATTAAATTTTAACTAAGCTTGTTATGCCTTTTCATAATTTTCTTATGTTGGTTCTTTTTATCACGACGCTATCGGTTGTAAATTCGTAAAAATATAACCTTTTTAGAATTTTGAAATTCCCGAATTAAACCTAGACAAGTAAAAAAATTGAAAATTTTTGAAAAATTTTTGGGGTGATTAGCGGTTCCAATAGAGTTTTGTGTAATGCTTGTATTTAGGACTTGCAAGATTCAAGGTTTTAGCATCCCCCCCCCCACACACTTAAATTACACATTGTCCTCAATGTGTCCCAAAAATAAGTTTTTAGGTTGGTTGAATGCATAAAAAGGTGTTAAGAGCAAAAATTTATGTTACTGGTTGCCTGGACACGACCCCGTGTTGGGTGGACACGACCCCGTGGTCAGGTGCCAGTAACGAAAACTTACAGAAGGTGAACACGGGGGCGTGTTAGGTGGACACGACCCCGTGTCTGTCAAAGTCTGCAGAATTAAAACAAACAGCAGGTTCAAGGGAGTGGGAACGGGGGCGTGTCGGCTGGACACGGCCCCGTGTGGACAATCTCCAAGGTTGAAAAACAGGTTTCTTTCTTCGATTTTCCTGTCCCGGCCTTAGTAGTACTAATGCTTAGTACTCTAAGCCTCGTATGTACCTGCTTAATCAATCAACACTATACCACACCATAGCAAACATCCTAATTTTACCAAGTTCAACATCCATGTTAACAAAGTTAAAAGAAAAATAAATGCAGAAAATAAAAGGAGTTAGGGAAAGTAAATTGTTCAACACTTGGCACGCAGGCCTTAAATTGTTCAAGATTAAGTGGGGTTAACCTGAGGAATCACCAACCAACCGCTTTGTCCTCCGCTCCTCCCTCCTAATCCATGTCCTCATCCTATCATCATCATCTCCACCATGCCCAACAATGTACTCCTGGATATTTCCAATATCATCTTGGATATCGGATATGTTTCTCTCGATCGCCCCAACCCGGTTGTACGTGTTGCTTGCCATATTGTAGGTGTTCCTGGTGCACATGAGGTTTTCCTGCAATAAATCATGTAAACTTTGAAAGTTAGGAAAACCGCCTCCGGAGGAGGACTGGCCTGGATCACCATGGGGCTGGTACTGGTACTGATAATGTTGTGGAGCGTGAAGGACAAGTGCCTCCTGTGGGGTTCCATGCATGCCCTTGCATTCTTTGGAAGCTCACCGTCCCGTCTTCAGCCTCATAGATTAGGTTCATTGAGCGGCAGATGTGTATATCTACCCTGCCCGACCATGGGCTCCTTCCGAATGACCTAGGTATGTTGGTGAAGTGCTTGAAGAGACGGTACACCCATCCCCCAAAGAAGATAGGGGTTGGTGCAGTAGCAAGGCGGTTATGATGCATGTTTCGGAGCATGAGGAACGGAACATCAAGGGGCCTGCGGGTGTGGATGCAGTGGAGGACAACTAAATCTCTTAACCCAACGACGCCACTGCTATCATGCCTTTGGCTAAGAGAGTAGCCGAGGAGCCTATGGATGTATCTGTAGAGCGGATCCCTCAACTTCGTACTCTTAGTGCTGCTCGGATTGTAGTACCCTTCACCAATCTGAGCCCATATGGCTTGGCGTTCGTTCTCACATATCTCTCGCATTCCTCCAGTATTTTCCTCATTGCCTGCATCTTCTTCCGCATACAACCCGACAATCGATCCAAATTGTGCCATGGAGATCGAATATTTGGTTCCTCCACATCGGAATGCTACCCCATCATTGTCGAATGAGTCGCACCTTGAGTTGAATGTGAAGGTGCTATAGAATTCCAAAGTGCATTCGTGGACGGAATGGAGTCGAGTTGTTAAAGCGACTCTTAATGGTCCCGTGACAAGGTTGTTGAAACGGTCGAGTTGGTTGACCAATGCTAACAGATCCGTGCATGCTTGCCTTGGGTATTCTTCCGGTCTTGTTTGAAGTACTTCGTATCTAGCCCTAGCATCGAGCTCATTCGGGTTAAACCTTGTGAACTTCCTCGACATCTAAAAGAATACACCAGAAGTTAGCACGAAATAGTGAAATTTTCGGACAAAACTGCAAACAGTTGGCTGGACACGGCCCCGTGTTCAGCGAACACGACCCCGTGTCCAGGTGTCTGTTACACAAAAATTCCATTTTTAAACCGGTTTTGAAAACTTGAAATTTTTTTGTCCAATAGGTGCGGTTTCCCCCGAAAATGAAACCCCAAGTGCCGTTTTTCCCAAAACAACCCTTTTACCCTATCAATTTCATCTTTTCGGTTCAAGAACAAGGGTTTGTGGCTTTTTGTGAGAAATCGGGCAAATCTATGAACAATACAAGTGGATTTACTTCCCATAACACTAATCTAACTAGATGTTAACAGATCTAAACAAAAATTTGAGGTTCGATCCGGATGAACTTCAAGAACCCTAGATTTTCCCCCAAATTTTTGGTGTTTTAACTACATGCAAGTAACTAATCTAATTACTAAAAGTGATAGAATCATACCTTGATGCTGTGAAGATGATAGGAGACGTCGAAAATCTGCAAAAAAATCGCCTGGAACAAGAGCGTTTTCGGGGAAACGGGGCATGTGGAATGAAGTAACTGTTGTGAAAAAAGAGGATATATCCCGACTGCAGCGCGGACACGGCCTCGTGCCGAGCAAAGTTTTGAATTTTTTTTAGTGCTCGTGTGAGTGCCCGTTGTTTCCCAAAACTTTGGTTAGAAGACTTACCGATTTAGATGTCGTCCTGATCGTTCATAACTTACCAGGCATGATGTTGATGTTTTCATTCTTCAACCATTTGAAGCGAGATCTCCTCCTCTTCATCCTCAATGAATCTTTGATAGAGTTTCAGCCGTTGGCCATTGACTTTGAATGGAGGTCCATTTCGATATTTAATTTCTATTGCACCGTGTGGAAAAATATGGGTGATGGAAAAAGGTCCTGACCACCTAGACTTTAATTTACCAGGAAATAATCGAAGTCGTGAATTAAACAAAAGAACTAGATCTCCTACTCGAAATTCATTAGGTTTAATATGTTTGTCATGCAAGTTTTTCATTCTTTCCTTATAAATTTCGGAGTTTGAGTATGCATAATTCCTAAGTTCGTCTAATTCATTTAATTGACAAAATCGATTTTTACCAGCAAATTCTAAATCTAAGTTCACATTTTTAATTGCCCAGCAGGCTTTGTGTGCAATTTCTACTGGCAAGTGACAACTTTTTCCATAGACTAGCTTATATGGGGTTGTACCTATTGTTGTTTTATAAGCAGTTCGAAAAGCCCATAAAGCATCATCTAATTTATCTGCCCATTCCTTTTTATTTAACCCTACGGTTTTTTCAAGTATTCGTTTTAAACCTCTATTGGTCACTTCGGCTTGTCCGTTTGTTTGAGGGTGATACGCTGTTGAGACCCGGTGATAGACCCCATATCTTGTTAATTTTTTTTCAAGTTGGTGGTTGCAAAAATGGGTACCCCTATCACTTATTAATGCTTTGGGTGTGCCAAAACGAGAGAATAATTTTTTCAGAAATCTTACCACGACTCTCCCAACATTTGTTGGAAGTGCCTCGGCTTCTGCCCATTTAGACAAGTAGTCTACTGCCACAAGTATATATTTGTTTCCTTTTGATGGTGGGAAAGGTCCCATAAAGTCGAGTCCCCACAGGTCAAAAATCTCACAAACAAGAATGCCATTTTGTGGCATTTCGTTTTTGGAAGAAATATTACATGTTCTTTGGCAAGCATCACATGTCTTGACAAGACTTTGGGCGTCTTTGTAAATGGTTGGCGAATAAAATCCTGAATCAAATACCTTTCGTGCGGTACTAGCGGCACCATGATGCCCTCCGTATGGACCTTCATGACAATGGCGTAGAATTCTTCGTGCTTCGTTACCATGTACGCATCGTCGGATGAGTTGGTCGGCGCACATTTTGAAAAGATATGGATCTTCCCAAAAATAGTGTTTCACATTGGCAAAGAATTTTTTTTCTTTGATGATGTGGCCAACCCTTGGCGACTATACCGCTAGCTAGGTAGTTAGCATAGTCGGCGTACCATGGTTCTTCCTTGTATTCCACCATTTCTAGGGACTCCGTTGGAAATTTTTCGTTGATTTGCTCGTCACTGGTTGCCTCCAAAGCTGGGTCTTCTAAGCGTGAAAGATGATCTGCTGCGGTGTTTTCTGCTCCTCTTTTGTCTTTGATTTCAATATCAAATTCTTGGAGGAGTAGAATCCACCGAATCAAACGTGGTTTTGCGTCCTGCTTTTTGAAGAGATATCGAATGGCTGCATTATCTGTATAGACTATAGTTTTAGAAAGAACAAGATAAGAACGAAATTTATCAAAAGCAAATACCACAGCTAGTAATTCTTTTTCAGTTGTTGTGTAATTTTCTTGTGCATCATTAAGTGTTTTACTAGCATAATAAATTTGGTGGAAATGCTTTTCTTTTCTTTGTCCTAAGACAGCTCCAACTGCAAAGTCACTCGCATCACACATGATTTCGAAAGGAAATTTCCAATCAGGCGCTATCATGATAGGTGCATTGACTAACATTTCTTTTAAGGTTAGAAATGCTTGATTGCAATCCTTGTCAAAGATGAAAGGAGCATCCATAAGTCACTCGCATCACACATGATTTCGAAGAGGTAGATTGTTGTACTTCCGGTTTTTCAAAGCTTCGTGAGTTTTTACAAATGGCCGTCCCAACATTAGGGGAGCGTCATCAAGGATGACAAAGTCAGTGGGAACTACCATTTGATTTGTTTGAACCAAGACATCCTCAACTACACCGATTGATTTTATTACCTTCTGATTGGATAGAAAAATGGGTATTTGAAGTGGAGAAAAATCACTAATACTTAATTTTTCGAAAATGTAGTTAGGCATTATGTTAACACAAAGATCTTTATTAATTGTAACATTACTAATAAACGAATTTTGAAAGAAACATGGAACCGGTGTAATGTTAATTTCAAATGGGTCTTCTTTTATTAGTGAGGTTTGATCATTAGTTAACTTAACACTTACCGTTTCATCAATTTTAGTGTTAGTGTTTAACTCTTTTAAAAACTTAGCATGAGTGGGAACTAAACGATGATTTTCAAAAGAAGGTGACAAGAGATTAATTTCTTCAAAATTAGACTCTCCTTGTATTTTTACGTTGTCGGACTCACCTTTTTCGTTGTTTAACTCATGTGTTGGTTTTTCACTTATTTGTTCTTCCATTTTTACACTTTCGGTTATCTCTTCTTTATTTAATTGTTCTCTTGCGTGGGACTCCTCTTCCCTTGCGCAAGATTCTTTTATATAACGATCGATAACTCTAAGGTGTTCTAATATCCTATCGGTCACTTCGGTTATAGAAAAAGGATCAGGATTTTCAAAGCTTGAATCCGGTTGTTCGATACTTTGTTCCTCATAATACCCATATGAAGTAGATGGTTCATACCATTGTTCTTCATTGTAAGCATATGATGGATAAGGGTCGTAATTTTGTTCTTCATAATACTCATATGAGGTGGGTTGTTCACGCCATGGTTCCTCATAGTAAGCATACGAAGGTGGTGGCTCATATCTTGGTTCCTCAAAGTATGAGTATGAAGGCTCATACCTTGGTTCATCAAAATATGAGTATGAGGGAGGAGGTTCATACCTTTGGTCTTCATAGGATGTGTATGAAGTCGATGGCTCGTACCTGGGCTCCTCATAGTAGGTGTATGAAGTGGACGGTTGATATAAGTTACAATATTGAACCGAGTGCGGGTCACCATAATTAGTGCAATAGTTACTCCTATAATCATCCTCCTCATAGGTGTAGTTGTAACCTCCTGAGTATTGATCCATGAGAATCACTCAGCAGACCACAACCAAGTCTCGAGATCAGAAAACAAAAATAAAAACGGGAACAGAGGCTGGACACGACCCCGTGTTCAGTGGACAAGGCCCCGTGTACAGAATCTGTATCTGGGCGTTTTAATTAAAGTTACTGATTTCGTTGAGCACGGGGGCGTGTTCAGTGAGCACGACCCCGTGTTCAAGCTCTGTATCTGGGTGTTTTATGAAAAATATGCAGCACGGCCCCGTGTTCAGTGAGCACGGCCCGTGTTCAACCTACTGTAAATGCAAAACTAAACTAAAATGCAGAAAAATGTGCGCGCGTTTTAAAAAGGTTTTGAAAAAGTGATTAGGCCGTCGATTTTAAGCTTTCTTAAAATCCTTGTGTCCCCGGCAACGGCGCCAAAAACTTGATGCGTGTGAAGTGTTATATATATTAGGTGTATATTTTAAGCCCTTTAACACTTTTTTAGCCAAGTTTTTAATTTATAAAACACGATATTTACTAACACTAAAACACATATGGGCAAGTGCACCCATCGTGAGCGTAGTATAGTGTTGGCAAGATACCGAGGTCGTCCAAGGACACAAGAGCTTTTAGTACCGGTTTATCCTCAACGTCTAATCAAATCAAAAAGTTTAGAAAAAAGTTTTAAACTAAGAAAATAAAAACTAACTAAAATGCTGAAAAATAAAAATAAAAATAAAAACAGATAGACAAGATGAATCACTTGGTTTCGACTCGTGTATAGTGTAACCTTTGATTATTTCCGCACTTTTGCACTTATTTAAGAGATTATCTTAGTTATTGTAGTAGGCCCCTCTTTTGGAGGTGACGTTACCCTCAACCCAGTAGTTTGAGTCAGTAAGGATACAATCCTAAAGGGTCGGATTATTGAAAGGTAATTAATTAAGTTATTAATGCAAATTATGGTAGGCCCCTCTTTTGAAGGTGACGTTACCCTCAACTAAGTAGTCCGAGTCAGCAGGGATACAGTCCTAAATAGCCGGGTTATAGTATTAATAGTAGTTAACTTATGAGGTGATCAAAGAGTTTGGACCCCCGCCATCCAATACCGTTAAGTATTGAAGGAGGTCCTACTAAATTTGACCCAGGTCCCTTACAGGATCTCTAAACGCTGAACAATGGCAAGACTCTTACCAAACCGTTCCCTTAACCCCCGACCAGGTAGCCAACATACCTCCATATAGACCGTGGAGATATGAATGGTGAAAATCTTTTATTTTATATAGACAGTAAAATAATGCCAAGACACCACGGACAAATGATAAGGAAGAATCACCTTCAACATAAGAAACTAGTTATTAAAGTCATTAATACATAACCAATTAAAAAGTGCGAAAAGATTAAAAATAAAAAGTATTACACTAGACACTTGTCTTCACCAAGTGATGTAAGAGACTTTCCTGGCAGTGACCTGAGGAACCTGCTATTTTGAGTTGAGTTTGTAAAAGTGGTGTTAACAAGCCTCAGTTCACTGATGAGACAACTGAAACGCTCAAATTGTTGCGTTAGTGATTCGCCTTTAACGTAGCAAAATGTTTCATACTGTTGGTTCAGGATTTCCCTATTGTTTTCTATGGCTTCTTCAGTTCCCCCAAACTGTTCCTTAAGTGCGTCCCATAACTCTTTGGCACTGTTACAATGTAACAGTCCAGCATATATCTCATTGGGCAGCGCTGATGCTACGATGCTAAACGCTTTAGCATCTAGTTCGATATTTTGAAAATCGGTTTCGGTATAATTTTCAACTGGTTTTGGAACGAACTTTTTAGCATCTTCAGCACTTGGCACTGAAGGAACACGAGGACCATAAATGACAGACTTCCAACAACCTGTGCTTTGTTGAGCGAGGATGTGACCCATCCTCCTCTGCCAGATGTTGTACTCATTTCTTTTTAGCATAGGTGGTTTAAAAAGCGAGCCGATGTTGTTTTTATCATCCTGAGATTGTGACGTCATTCTTGTTGTTTTACAGACACTGAGAAATCAACTTTAATGGTGATTAATCCTTGCTCTGTTTTTCAACGGACGAACAAACGATCAGTATCAACTGTTATGAGCTGAACTATTTACGTCAAAATGATTGTTAAATCAAATTTGACTGTCCAAGCTCTGATACCAATTGTTGGATCTGAGTTTCTTTTTTATTGTATTTTCGTTTGAAATTAAGATGAAAATGAAAGAGTTGTGCAGCGGAATTAAGATGAAAACAAACTTTGCATACAATCAAACGAGAGTAATACTTTAATCAAACATCTTTACACAATGAATCGAAAGATTGAATTTGTTTCAATAACGATTACAATGATTGATGAATGAATGCAAACTCCCCCTCAGCCAGAGCTCAGTAGTTTGTTCGTGCAAAGAAGACAATGTTGTAAAAGAGCTAATAGAACAGTACAAAGTACTGAACTATTTATAGGCACTTGCAAACCACTGAGCATCTTAGCTGACGTCACCATGAAAGTGACATCTAACCTCCTAACAAACTCTAACCTCTGATCTATACAAACTCTGATATACTAACTACTGCTATTACATTTCTTTACATAAAAGACACTTAAACAGCTGCTGCATCCTTCCACTGCTGTGAACCCAGCAGTGCCTGTCCGGATCAGCAGTACTTGACTCAAGGCAGTAGATTGAGTCAGCAGAGCTTTGGTCTTCCATCAGTCTTTGACATTTGTCAGTAGATGCAAAGCAGCAGTTGTAGGACAGCACTTAGTAAGATCAGCAGATAGGAGGTCAGCAGATATAAAACCACTTTCAAGGGGAGAGATTTGCATGAACTAACTGTAATCGTCTGCTTATTCTGGATCCACTGCTCTGATCCAGTTTTGGCTTTAATTATCTGTTCCTCTGATAGGGTTCAATCCCAACAATCTCCCCTGGAACAGATAATGCCAAAACTCTTCATTATTTGTGGAATTCTTTATTGCCTCATCAACGGCTCCCTTATCTGACCTTTAAATTGTAATTCAAAGTCTAGGGCATCTGTATCTTCATCATCCCTGCTAAGTGGAAGATCAAGGAGATCCTGCAAATCTTCAAGACTCAGGCCAAGAGCTTGTTCCCTTGATATTTTCTCCACTTCTCCACCAGACCTGAGCAAAGTCAATACGCAGGTCTGTTTGTCAGTTTCCCACTTTTGTATTTTTGAGCCTGGTGGGTTTCTTGGGAGATGTTTATTTGCAGAAGTATTTGGAGAGGCTGGCCTATTCATGACTGGCTGAGCAGCACTTGCAGTTTGATCCAAACCAAGAGTTTCCATGATCATTTTCTTTATACCCTCTTTTCCAAGGTTTTCACCTTCCATTAACTCTTTGATGGTTTCAGCAATCAGCTGTTTCTGTGGCCTTCTTTTGTAGATGGCAGTACCAACTGGAGCTGTGGATCTCCTGATTTGCAGCTTTGATGGTCTTTTTGAAACCGCTGCTTCAGGATAGTCAGGCTTTTGAGGAACTGTGGGATCTTTCTTTCTTAATTGTTCCAACTTTTTGTAAGTAGCCCTGACCACATCTTCTTTCCATCTAGCAACTTGTCTTTTGTTTCCATAATCAGCTGCTACCAGTTCCTCTTTCATTCTCCTCAGCTCTTCCTGTTTGTCAGGTACATTCTTTCTAAATTTTGCCCAGTTAGGAGGAGTGTGAGTGACTTTCCTTTTTATCATGTCTTGAATTCGTGCTGCTTCGTTTTCAAGTTCAGGAATAGTCCACTCTTTGTACATGTATCTCTCTCCTTTGTACTTCTTGTGAGCCATGATGCTTTCAATGTAGTCTTTCTTCAGAGTTTCAGCTGCTCTTTCAGAAATTTGTTGACTAACATTTTTTGCAAATTGCTCTAGGGATCTGACTTGTGTGAGCAAATATTGACTTCTCTGTGCAATTTCTTTATCATATTTCCCTTGTGTGTTTTTCTTTGAGATATCCTCTGCTTGCTTGGCCTTGATTTCCAAATATTCATCAACATTTTTAGGCCAGGGATATCCTTTTATTGATGGCAAACTCCGTTTGGCAGGGTCATCCTCAAAGTAAAAAGATTTTATTTCTTCTCTAACAGCTGCTAATTCAAGAGGAAATTGAACACCTGCAGGAGGTAAGGGCTTGTACATTTTAACTGAAGAGAGAGGAACAGGTTTTGGAATTGTGACAAGTGCTAAAGATTTTGAAGATGTTTGTGGTGGTGAATTGTCATCATCTTTGAGAATTAGTCTTCTCCTTTTTGTAGGAGGGACTGATGATGTTTTGGATGGAACAGTGGTGGTAGATGTAGTGGCAGTGGATTGTGATTGACTAACAGCTGTTGAAACAACTGGTGTTTCAACCACTGTTGTCATTACAACAGATGTTATAACATCTGCTGTCTTCTGCTGTATGTCAGCAGGTGTTGTTTTTGGTGGTGATGATGGTAAAGCAGTGGATGTTGTGTGTGTTGAAGTGGTGTGTGTTGATGGAACAACTGTTTGGCAAGCAGTAGTTTTTGTAACTCCTGTTGCATCAGCTGTTTTGTATGGTGGTTTTTGAGCAGACTTTGAATGTCTGGTTGGAATGGATTTGGGTTGCCTCACTTTTCTAGTAGGCTTCTTCTTTTCCTCAACAGGATTTTCATGATCCTTTGACCCAGAAGTACCCTGATCTGGATGATCCATTCTGTCCAACCTGGCTTTCCTTTTGGCCTCTTTATCCCTTTTTACACTTGCAACTGCTTCTGCTAGTGCATTTGTTGTCACATCAATTTTCTTGCTGCCATCTGGCAAAGGGATCTTTTTGGTCATGTTTGAATTTTCTGGTTCAAGATAGAGACCATCCTCTATACCCTTCTTTTTCCACTCCTTAATTATGTCCAAACTGGCTTTCCTTTTGGCCTCTCTATCCCTTTTTACACTTGCAACTGCTTCTGCTAGTGCATTTGTTGTCACATCAATTTTCTTGCTGCCATTTGGCAAAGGGATCTTTTTGGTCATGTTTGAATTTTCTGGTTCAAGATAGAGACCATCCTCTATACCCTTCTTTTTCCACTCCTTAATTTTCTCCCCCTTTTTGGCATTATCTTCGGGGATTTGATAAATGTAGCGGACTTTTGGAGGAGCATTGCAAGTGGTGTGCAAGATCTGAGTTTTGAGAGCCTTTAGTGTTCTTGAACCTTGACTCCATTGCATTTCTCAGCTGTTGTACATGTTTTTCATGTTGCTGATCTGCTAATTGTGCTTGTTGTTGGAGAAAAGATTGAAATAGATTCCAAAGCTCATTTGTAGCAGGTGCCCTTTGTGGAGTAGGTGCTTGAGGTGGAACAGCAGTTGATTGTACCTTCTGAACTTGTAACACCTGTTGTAGCATATCTTTGAGTTCTGCAACAGAGTTATCAAGCTTTGCAATACGATCCGTCAATTTCTGGTACTTTAAACCATCACCCAAGTTAATGGGATCATCTGATTTCCCACTAGTAGTGGTTTTATCAGTGGTAGATGTAGGGAGTATACTCCAAACATGAACCACTGATGCCCCTTTTTCTTGGTACTGGGGTCTTCTTCCTTCAACACTTGACAACCTTTTGATGTTGCCAGTAGGATAAATAAATCCACTAGTGGTTGGCAGAGGTGCTATAAAAGGAATTGCCTCCAAGGAAGTCTTATTAATGTAACCACTGTCCAACTGTAAACCTGTAGGTTCAACAGTTGTAGTGGCTGCTTCACTTGAATTACCACCAAGAGTTACTTGTAACTCATGGGGTGTAACCTCCTCAGGTTGTGTTGGTGGGTTAGCAAAGATTGATACATCAGACCCAGTCAGTTGTTGACGTATATTCTCATTAGTAGGTGATTGAGAAGGACTGGTTAAAGCCTGGTTCAAATCAATTGCATCCAACAGTGGTTTTATTGGTGAGGGAATTGTGGATGTGATGATTGGTGTAGAAATAGGATGTGTCCCGGGCATTGGACTGTGGATGATAGAAACGAGTGTTTCCAGAGCATCATGATGTGGAGACCCTATTTGTACAACCTGTTCTTTTTTTGAAGAAACAGGAGGAGTTTCGGTTATGGGTTGAGATATTTGTACCAACTGCTGTGAGGAAGTAGCAGCAGTGGTTTCTTGTGACTTTTGTGTTGTCACTGGCAGGTGCTCTGGTATCTCATCCTCCAGAGATGCCTTTTTGATGGTTTTGGGGGGGTTTTTGTGTTTTTCTTTTTGTTGGCTTTTTGGTGATTTTAGGTGTGGGTTTCAAAACAGTTGTGCTGCTGCTTTGATCACCTTGAGCAGTGGGCTCAGCAGCAGATACCTGAGGAGCAGTTGTAACTGCTAAAATCTGCTCAGGCACCTCTGCTTGTGTTTTGCAAGGTGCTAACATTCTTGAAAAAGTTTCAGTTGTTAAACTGTTTATTTGAGTAGAATCACCTTGGTTTATTACAGCTAAATCATCCTTACTGAATTTCTTTGAAAAATAGTAACTTAAAAACCTTGGAAACAGTAAGAATGATTTTGTTTCAACATTATTAACCAAATCTTTAAAAATTTCCCGAGAATAGTTAAAATTTTCTCCTTGAAGAATTGCATATCCCAGATTTTGAATCTTTAGAGGGATTTCATTGAAAGAAGTGGTTTTGTTTGAAACACATAGTAGGAGGGTATGAAATAAAAATCTGGTTGCAGACGGAAAATAACCTTTTTCTAAGGTAATTTTCTTCATCATTGTGGCTTCATACCCTCTCTCAATGAAGTCAGTTTGTAACTCGTTTTTAGTGAAAGAAATTTTACCTTCCTGATCACCGAGTTGAAAGACCTCTGAAATGGATTGTGGCGTGATTTGGACAACTTTACCCTTTATCGAAGAGTTTATGGTGGTTGCAGTGTCTCCTTGTTTTTCAAGGGTTGCATTTTTCCAGAACTCCCTTTGGGTCGCCAAATAGATTGGTGCATCGGCAGTGAACAAAGTTTTATACTTTGATTTTGCCATGAGATCAATGATGGAATCGAAAACTTTGGTGGTTCCAGGTTTTGTGAGAAGACCCAGGAGATTGTGAGATGGTTTATGTGGAATTTCAGTGGAGATTGCCTTTTGAGAGGCTGTTTTCGATGATGATTTGGATGAGGGTTTTGAGGAGGACTTCGATTTTGTCATTTTGAAGATGAATGATCGAAGAAAGTTGTGAAAGATGAGAAGAAAAACTGCTTTGAGAAAAGAATTTTTAAGAATTCATTTCGACAGTAAAACCCTGTTTTGGTGGTGAGTGGGGGATTTTATAGGGAAGAAAGTGAATGCTGAGGTGGCAGCCGTTACAAAAGGTCTGACCAATATGTACTGCCCACGTGACGACCCCTGTTGAAAGTGAAGGAAAGTACTTGTGTGATAGGGACAGATGAAAGCAGTGGTATGAAAGCAGTGGATGATTTTTACTATCAGTGGATAAGACACTGCTTTTGAACAACAGAGTTTATCAAAGTAACGAGAGAGCAGGGGTTGACTTTCAGCAGTGGACAGACTTTTGAAGTAGAGCAGACTTTTGAACAATCAGTGGGTAATGACAGACTTTTAAGGATTTTAATGAAAAATATCATTTTTAGCTATTTTTAAGGATGGAGTTTTGATTTTATGAAAACATTTTGTTGCTTTTATTCATAGAAAAACAAGATGTTGCTTGTTATTCCATGTTCAGCATCCCAATCCTAGAGACCAAACTTTCAAAAGTGGCTGTATCAAGTGCTTTTGTGAGCACATCAGCTAGCTGGTCTTTAGTTGGGACATGATGCAGAGAAATCAAACCTTTTTCATAGCAATCCCTCACAAAGTGATGTCTGATGTCGATGTGTTTGGTGGTTGAGTGGGAAACTGGATTTTTGATGATATTTTCTGCTGCCTGACTGTCCAACATGAGTGGTGTCTTTAAGGCAGTGATACCAAAATCCAGCAACTGATTTTGAAGCCACAGGAGTTGGGCTGTACAGCTTGCAGCAGCAATGTATTCAGCTTCAGCAGTGGATGTTGAAACAGCTGCTTGCTTTTTGCTTTGCCATGAAACTAAGCAATCACCTAGAAACTGGCACCCTCCTGATGTGGACTTCCTTGTGGTGTGACATCCAGCAAAGTCACTGTCTGAGAAACCTGAAAGCTTGATGTTCCCATTAGCTGGATACCAGATACCAAGTGTGGGAGCACCTTTTATGTACCTGAAGATCCTTTTTACAGCAATGAGATTTGATTTTCTGGGAGCTGATTGACTTCTTGCACAGACACATGTTGCAAACATGATGTCTGGTCTAGATGCAGTTAGGTACAATAAAGACCCAATCATGCTTCTATAAAGTGTTTGGTCAATCAGCTCATCTTTTTCATCAGACATGACTAGCTTATTTATTGCCATGGGTGTGCTACATGGTTTACAATCATTCATATCAAATTTTGTCAAAAGTTCTTTAGCATATTTGCTTTGATGAATGAAAGTTCCATTTTGCATTTGCTGAACTTGGAGACCAAGAAAGCATTGTAGCTCACCCATTGCACTCATTTCAAACTCAGCTGTCATTAGTTCTCTAAACTCTTCACACATTGAGTTACATGTGCTTCCAAAAATAATGTCATCCACATAAATCTGGACAATCATTAAATCCTTCCCTCTCCATTTTAAAAACAGTGTTTTATCAATGGTACCTCTTTTGAAACCATTTGAGAGTAGGAAGTTGGAAAGAGTTTCATACCAGGCCCTTGGTGCTTGTTTCAAGCCATACAAGGCTTTGTTTAGCCTATAGACATGATCTGGATAAAATGGATCCTCAAAACCTGGAGGTTGACAAACACACACCTCTTCTTGAATTGTACCATAGAGGAAAGCACTTTTGATATCCATTTGAAACACCTTCATATTGTGGTTGACAGCAAAGGCCAGGAACAGTCTAATGGCTTCCAATCTTGCAACAGGGGCAAATGTTTCATCATAATCAATCCCCTCTTCCTGTCTGTAACCTTGAACCACAAGCCTGGCTTTATTCTTGACAACAATACCCTTTTCATCAGTTTTGTTCTTGAAGACCCACTTTGTGCCAATGGGACTAACCTCTTCTGGCAGTGGTACAAGCTCCCATACTTGTTGTCTTTTAAACTGTTGGATCTCCTCTTGCATGGCTTCTACCCAGCTGTTGTCTTTTAGTGCCTCTTGGTACTTGACTGGCTAATGGAGTGATAGAAAACCAGCAAAAAGACAAATGTTTTGGGTTTGACTTCTTGTGAGCACCCCTTCATTTATGTTGCCAATGATTTGATAAGGTGGATGAGATCTCAAGAAGATTAAATCTCCTTGGTATGGTATGATGGCATTGGTTGGTGAAGGCTGCAAATGTGTATCATCTGAGCTAACCACTGCTGGGGGACTTTGATGATCCAGCAGTGGCTTCAAAAGGTGGTGGTATAGGAGGTAATGAAGTGGACAACTGCTGACTTTTATCCACTGTTTGAGGACTTTTGTCAGCAGTGTTTGAGGATGTGGAAGCAGTGGTTGATGGGCTACTTTGGTCAACAACTATTGAGGTAGCAGTGGTTGAGCTTTGACAACTGTTTTGAACAGCTGGTGCTTTTCCCTTTGTGGCAGACCTTTGAGGGATGATGATTTCATACCCATAGTCTGGTGTTGTATCCTCTGATGGACCTGCACTATAAGTCTTGACAGCAGTATTTTCAAAAGTGATTTTTTCAAGATCAAACAGATCTGCAGGGTTTGCTGGGATTTTCATTGATGAGAGTTCATTGAACTTAACATTCAAAGTCTCATCCACTGCCTTGGTCCGTGTACTGAACACTTTGTAGGCCTTGGCAGTGGTTGAGTATCCCAGATGATAACCACAATCAATTTTGGCTGCAAATTTTGAAATGGAATCTTTTAAGTTCAAAATAAAGCATGGGCAGCCAAACACTTTGAAATATGAGATCAGTGGTTTAATTTTATACAGAATTTCATAGGCAGTCTTTTTGTGCCTGGGGTTTATTAAAACTCTGTTCTGAACATAGCAAGCAGTGTTTACTGCCTCTGCCCAGAAAGTTAATGGCAAACCTGAATCTGCAAGCATGGTTCTGGCAGCCTCAATCATAGTTCTGTTCTTCCTTTCCACTACCCCATTCTGCTCTGGTGTTCTTGGGATGCTGTACTGCCTTACAATCCCTTTCTTCACACAGAAGGCATCCAACTCCCTATTTTTGAATTCTGTGCCATTGTCACTCCTGAAGCTTTTCACTGGAAGGTCAAATTGTTTTTCAACCTGTATTACAAAGTCTTGCAAAATGCCTGCAGTTTCATCTTTTGAGTGCAAAAAGAAAGTCCATGTGAACCTAGAAAAGTCATCAACAATAACCAAACAATATCTTTTCTTTTTGAGGCTCATGACTTGAACTGGGCCAAACAAATCCATGTGTAGCATTTGCAAACACTGGGTTATTTTGGACTCTTCAATGGACTTGTAAGAACTTTTATGTTGTTTTCCTTTTAAACAGGAAATGCAATGTTCAGGACATGAAAACAATTTTTGTGGTAGGCCTCTCACCAAACCATTTTTTGAAATTTCTGTGATTGTCTTAAGATTTGTGTGTCCCAGCCTTCTGTGCCAAAGTTCTGTCTCTTTGTTAGAGGCAGCTGAGAACAGACAGGCATCAGCTCTGGGACACTCTTTTGACATGTCAACAACATAAACATTGCCACTTCTTTGAGCAACAAGTTTAGTTTGACCAGTTTTGATTATTGCTTCAATCTTTTTGACCATTTCTGGTCCAACAATCCTACAACAATCTTTTGTGAAGAATGACCCAAAACCCTTGTCACTCATTTGGGACACACTCAGAAGGTTGAATTTTAGATTGTCTATTAGATTGACATTTTCAAATTTTACTTTTCCAGACTCCACTGTACCCGACCCCAGAACTTTTCCTTTACTATTATTCCCAAAGGATATATCACCCCCTCCATGGATTTTAAAGTCTTTGAGGAGGGCTTTACATCCTGTCATGTGCCTGGAGCCTCCACTATCTATATACCAAAGACTATCAAAGCATGCAGAAGCTCCCTGCACATGAAGTAAAAGGATTAGTTCATTAAGGTCTCCAAAGCCAACAAGGCTTTGGAAGGGGTCTCAACAGTGTCTGGGATGGATGCAGAATGATGGACAGTGGTTAGGTCAGGAGTTTGAACTGTTTTAGGACAGTGTTTCTATAACCACTGTTGTGGGTCCTGACCAATCATCTGCTGGTAACCAAAAGGATGCTTGTTCACTTTGGGTTTAGAGGTCTTTTTGTAGGCCTCATAAACGTGAGGAATCCTTTGGTAAGACTGTTTTTCTCTGCCTTTTCTGAACTGATTGGCAGGGGGTGCATTAGTAACCTGAACATCTCTTTTGACAGATGTTTGGTTCAGCTGTTTTGTAACAGCTGTTTGAACTGACACAAACAGTGATTGTTTCTTGGTGAATTTGACAGATGTTGATGATGATGATGGACTCAAGGATGTTTTAGCAATGTACTCATTCTTTTTCACATCAAATTTTTTGAGATACACACATGCTTGAGTTTTGTGGTTTGTTTTACCACAGACAATGCAACCTTCAGCTGAAACAATGACACTTGTTCTGTTTAAATCATACGCTTTTAAGTGGAAACAATCTTTTGTAAGATGATTCCTTTTCTCACAGAATTCACAAAACAAGTTATCAATTTTTTTCTTTCTTCTTTCTCTTTTCAGACTCCTTTGCAGCAGAGGTTTTAACCACTGCTGTGATGTCCTTGAGAGGTATGACTTTAGCTTTTGGAGCCTTGACACCATCAGTTGATGTAAAGTCCATTGGCTTGAAATTTTCAAGAATGTCACACTCATCAGACCATTTTGGTTTAAACTGGTATTCTTCAAGCTCCTCAAAAGTAGAGGATTCCATTGGTCTGTCAAGTGTGATTTTGTTACCAAGTTTGTCAGTGATTTTCACTTCTTGGCCATTCTTGTTTGTGGGGATGAACTCAGTGGTTACATCAGTGGTTTGAACAGATTTTTCAAAAGCAGTGTTTTCATCATCATGTTTTCTATAGCCAACCCCAAATTTCACATTGCTTTTTCTCTGTTTTTCAAGCATAACCTCATATCCTTTGCAAGATTCCACCCATCTTTCACAAGTAATCTGGGCGGACTCCAACTCCTTTTTGCAAACTTGGTATTTTTCTACCATAGTTTGAAGTTGGGTTTTGGTTATACTTTGCTCTTCTTTTAGACAGCTGTTCTCTTTTTCTTTTTCAGTCAATTTGTTTTTAAGTTCTTTTAAAGACCTTTCAAATTTGACCTCATCAGACAAGATTTTATCCCGAAGGTTTTCATTCACCTCTTTAATGTTAGCAAAAGCAATTATGCAATTGTCAGAACACAGTTTTTCAAGAACTTGAGGAGATACCTTGGCAGCTGCCATCATTGCACAATCACATTGATGATCGTCCTCATCATCAGCTTTCACCTTCTTTTCACCAGCCTTTTCTTCCTTCTCTTCTTGTTTGTCCTCTTCGGACCATGGATCTATCAGTGGTTCAATCAGGGAACCTGAACTTTCTTCCAACAGTAGTTCACCAGCCACAGCAGTAACCACTGCTTCAGTCACCTCTTCCACTGTTTCAAAGCTCTGCTGTTCCTCCTCAGTTTCAACCCCCTCCTGTATTGACTCTAATGCCATCAAACAAAACTCATCATGAGAAGAATCATTAGAAGCATAGAGTGCAAAATTTTCATCATTAAGGTCTTCAGGCATACTGCTCCAGTCAACAAACCCTTGAGTCAAAAAACTTTGTTGATCTGGTTATGCTGCTGCTGGAGCAGTGGTTTGAGGTGCAACAGGTTGCACTTGTACCTGTGGAGCAGGGGTTTGAACATATTGGATTTGTGGAACAGTAGTTTGGACATAATGTACTGGCACAGGGGCAGCAGCATAGTGAGCAGTGTTCACTTGAGCTGCTGGGGCATATTGGGCATAGTGCACAGTGTTTTGGTTTTGAGGTCTAGGATTTGAGCTAGGATGAGTAATTATGGGACCAGTAGTTTGACTCCTACATTCCCTAGCGAAATGTCCCAACCTATTACACTTGTAGCACTTGATTTTCGATTTATCCAACCCAACCCTTAGATTCCCATGCAAACCTGGGAAATTTCGCCCTGTTCTTTTGTAGAACTTGCTAGTTCTAACACTTAGCAAAGCCAGTTGGTGCAGGATGTCCATTTCCTCTAAATCAGTGGGATCAAAATGTTGCAAATCATTTAGTTCAAAACTTAAATTGTCTGACATCTGGTTTTCATTTGCAGTGAATGCATAACTAGCAGAGTGAGGATCAGGGTTGTTAAAATTTGCACCAGCAGTTATGTCAATGAAGTGATCATAACCCTGATCCTTACCACTGCTCCCAGATTCTTCTTGACCCAGAAGAGCAGTATAACCGAAAGTGTAATCATCAGTAACTTTTCCTGACTCTTGTAACCTCCTTTTCTGGTTCAACTCCCTTTCATAGGTCAGGAGTCGACCGTGGAGTTGGGTCAAGGTCAGATCCTTGAATTCAGGTGAGTTTCGGGTGACAAAAGCTATGGTGTCCCATTTTTCTGGCAGTGACCTGAGGAACCTGCTATTTTGAGTTGAGTTTGTAAAAGTGGTGTTAACAAGCCTCAGTTCACTGATGAGACAACTGAAACGCTCAAATTGTTGCGTTAGTGATTCGCCTTTAACGTAGCAAAATGTTTCATACTGTTGCTTTAGGATTTCCCTATTGTTTTCTATGACTTCTTCAGTTCCCCCAAACTGTTCCTTAAGTGTGTCCCATAACTCTTTGGCACTGTTACAATGTAACAGTCCAGCATATATCTCATTGGGCAGCGCTGATGCTACGATGCTAAACGCTTTAGCATCTAGTTCGATCTTTTGAAAATCGGTTTCGGTATAATTTTCAACTGGTTTTGGAACGAACTTTTTAGCATCTTCAGCACTTGGCACTGAAGGAACACGGGGACCATAAATGACAGACTTCCAACAACCTGTGCTTTGTTGAGCGAGGATGTGACCCATCCTCCTCTGCCAGATGTTGTACTCATTTCTTTTTAGCATAGGTGGTTTAAAAAGCGAGCCGATGTTGTTTTTATCATCCTGAGATTGTGACGTCATTCTTGTTGTTTTACAGACACTGAGAAATCAACTTTAATGGTGATTAATCCTTGCTCTGTTTTTCAACGGACGAACAAACGATCAGTATCAACTGTTATGAGCTGAACTATTTACGTCAAAATGATTGTTAAATCAAATTTGACTGTCCAAGCTCTGATACCAATTGTTGGATCTGAGTTTCTTTTTTATTGTATTTTCGTTTGAAATTAAGATGAAAATGAAAGAGTTGTGCAGCGGAATTAAGATGAAAACAAACTTTGCATACAATCAAACGAGAGTAATACTTTAATCAAACATCTTTACACAATGAATCGAAAGATTGAATTTGTTTCAACAACGATTACAATGATTGATGAATGAATGCAAACTCCCCCTCAGCCAGAGCTCAGTAGTTTGTTCGTGCAAAGAAGACAATGTTGTAAAAGAGCTAATAGAACAGTACAAAGTACTGAACTATTTATAGGCACTTGCAAACCACTGAGCATCTTAGCTGACGTCACCATGAAAGTGACATCTAACCTCCTAACAAACTCTAACCTCTGATCTATACAAACTCTGATATACTAACTACTGCTATTACATTTCTTTACATAAAAGACACTTAAACAGCTGCTGCATCCTTCCACTGCTGTGAACCCAGCAGTGCCTGTCCGGATCAGCAGTACTTGACTCAAGGCAGTAGATTGAGTCAGCAGAGCTTTGGTCTTCCATCAGTCTTTGACATTTGTCAGTAGATGCAAAGCAGCAGTTGTAGGACAACACTTAGTAAGATCAGCAGATAGGAGGTCAGCAGATATAAAACCACTTTCAAGGGGAGAGATTTGCATGAACTAACTGTAATCGTCTGCTTATTCTAGATCCACTGCTCTGATCCGGTTTTGGCTTTAATTATATGTTCCTCGGATAGGGTTCAATCCCAACACATTGGTATCGATGGATCTATGTCGATAACTAACGTGCTTCATTTCACTATGTGTACGTGCTGGTTACGCGTAAACGAATTCGAACTCTATTATGCTACTATCAAACTTGTATGCTCACCTTTACATTATATGTATTGACTTTTATTTTAACGTATGTGACAGGTGCTTAGGATGCACATGTGGTAGGAATTTGAAGCTAGAATAAAGCTTTAGAGCCCAACAAATAGTTGTCTGTAGATAACGAATCAGGGGTCTCTAGAAGCAGATAAACAATTGCTACTCATTTAAATCTGAGTTGTCGGAACGGAATATTTGTCTTGATGTTTGTCTGTAATAATTATTTGACTGTTTGAGATACGGTATGGGACGTATTATTTAAATTGAATAGTTTTGATAATTGTTGTGGGAACTTCTGGACAATCTGTTTCGCTCAGTGCCGCGCCCCGATGATTCCGCCATCGGTTGGGGTGTGACAGATTGGTATCAGAGCCATAACTATAGGGAATTAGGCAAGACTCGACCTAGTCCGGGTCGAAGTCTTAGATACCTAGACTATAGTTAAGAACCAGCAAGACCGACTTGTGCATAACCAGTAGGGGTTAAGTACGAGCTTACTTCTCGTTATTCTAGCTTATTCTACACTCTCACTACACTCGAATTTTCAACTAAGAGTGGGCAATAAGGTCTAGAATAGGTGTGAAAACCGCAAACTCTCGACTAAAGTTGCTTACTCAGCTCGCATTTTAACTACAAACGAGGAGAATTATGCCAAATCAGGAGTGAAATCCATAATTTAATGAATAATCTCCTCAATTTTTATCAAAACAGGAACGAAGTTGTTAAGCCAGGGGTGAAACCCTAACCTTGACGACTTGTTCCGCTTCTATACAAAACTCTCACCAAAGTCTCGACGGACTCCAACGACCTGAAGTCACGATATGACCAACGGGATGCGTGCCAAGTGCCCAAGAATCGAGGCGAAGGCACAGTCCTGAAGGTTAGATGTGCACAACGGATCCCTGTGAATAGTCGAACAACTTTGGTTAGTCGAAGTCTACTAGCCGCAGACAATCTATTTCTCAAATTTCATGTCCGCAACTGCTGACCCTGAGGTTTCGCCGATCTTATGTGCTTATTTATGTGCTTTCCTGTTTATGTGTTTAAACTTTGGGATTTACCCGATTTTTGTTTCCACTTCGATCAATGATGGGTGTCAAGTGTTATATATATTAGGTGTATATTTTAAGCCCCTTTAACACTTTTTAGTCAAGTTTTAAATTTATAAAACACGATATTCACTAACACTAGACACTCATATGGGCAAGTGCACCCATCGTGAGCGTAGTATAGTGTTGGTAAGATACCGAGGTCGTCCAAGGACACAAGAGCTTTTAGTATCGGTTTATCCTCAACGTCTAATCAAAATAAAAAGTTTAGAAAAATGTTTTAAACTAAGAAAAATAAAAACTAACTAAAATGCTGAAAAATAAAAATAAAAGAAAAACAGATAGACAAGATGAATCACTTGGTTCCGGCTCATATCTAGTGTAACCTTTGATTATTTCCGCACTTTTGCACTATTTTAAGAGATTATCTTAGTTATTGTAGTAGGCCCCTCTTTTGAAGGTGACGTTACCCTCACCCCAGTAGTTTGAGTCAGCAAGGATACAATCCTAAAAGGGTGGATTATTGAAAGATAATGAATTAAGTTATTAATGCAAATTATGGTAGGCCCCTCTTTTGGAGGTGACGTTACCCTCGACTAAGTAGTCTGAGTCAGCAGGGATACAGTCCTAAATAGCTGGGTTATAGTATTAATAGTAGTTAACTTATGAGGGGATCAAACAGTTTGGACCCCCGCCATCCAATACCGTGAAGCATTGAAGGAGGTCCTACTAAATTTGACCCAGGTCCATTGCAGGACCTCTAAACGCTGAACAATGGCAAGACCTTTACCAAACCGTTCCCTTAACCCCCGACCAGGTAGCCAACATACCTCCATATAGACCGTGGAGATATGAATGGTGAAAATCTTTTATTTTATATAGACAGTAAAATAATGCCAAGACACCACACACAAACGATAAGGAAAGATCACCTTCAACATAAGCAACTAGTTATTAAAGTCATTAATACAAAACCAAATAAAAAGTGCGAAAAGATTAGAAATAAAAAGTATTACACTAGACACTTGTCTTCACCAAGTGATGTAAGAGACTTAGGCAAACATGGCCTTGATTGTCAAGAACTCTTACGATCAATCTTGGATCCCGAGACGACTCACACACTCTACGATGGAGAATGGATGATGGTGGTGGATGATGGTGTTATGGTGGTGGTGGTGGTGGGTGGTGGGTGAAGTGTGAGAGAGGTGGTGTGCCAAGGGATGGTTTGAGCTTGAGCCAAGCACTCCTATTTATAGGCTGAACAGAAGCTCGGGCACGGCCCCGTGTCCACATCCTTCTCTTTCTTCATTTAATGCAGCTTGTCTTATTAGTTGACCACGCCCCCGTGTCCGCTGAGCACGACCCCGTGTGCAGAAGAATCTTTGTACTATGAAGATTTGCCTGGATTGTGCGAATCTTATAGTTGACCACGGCCCCGTGTCCACTGAGCACGGCCCCGTGGTGGGCAGTAGAAGCTTCTACCACTTTGTCTTTTCTGCTGACACTTGGGCACGCCCCCGTGCTGGCTGAGCACGGGGCGTGTTTAGTCTTCTGTTATCTTGTTTTGCTTGGGAAGATGCTGTCGTGGGGTCGGGCATATCACGTCTTGTTCCTTTTCTTGTATTCATGTTAGATTTTGATGTCTTTTTGCTTCTTTTGTTAATTTGAGCTCATTTAATCCTGAAAATACAAAAGGAAGACAAAAGCACACTTTTTCCAACATTAGTACGAAAAAGGGTTAGTTTTATGCCACAATTGATGAAATTTATATGTTGCATTTTGAACACATCAATCAACACACACGACTCGCACTGCACCTTGTGATTTTGTGCTTATTTTGACTCCAAACGATTGCGTGACGACACGTCCAACGTGCGAAATCCGTGAACGTACGTGACCGAACACACCAGACGTAAAATTTACCGTGATTCTTATTGATCACCTATTGCCACTTTCTCTCTCTAGCTTCTTTCTCCAGACCTGGGTTTCTGTTTCTCACTGCCTTTAGTGACTAGATGCGTATGTGTTCCCTTGTTTCTTTGCTCTACGTGATTAGGAAATTGTGTGATTATGTGCTCTACGTGATTACGTGATTTGTGCTCTAAGTGTTTATGTGGTTACGTGATTAAGTGATTCTGTGACTTGCGTAGTTATAAGTCTATGTGTTTACACAGTACGTGTTACTGAGCTTTAGTAAGTAGTAGACGCGTGAGGTGAGATTCGAATACAATGTGATGAGTCGTGTGACGATGTCTGTTGCAGACCATGTCGTCTGGATCCCGTCATGCACTCTCTCATCAGGAAAAGAGGGACAAACGCCTTGCTTCCATCATCGCCAAGAGTGTGGCAAAAGCTATGAGTGATGTTTATGAGAATGTCAGCAAATCATCCGAGGAATCGAGAACCGACGCTCCTAAAGCTGCCACAAGGCCTTTCAGTTTCAAGCAATTCAAGTCGTGTGGGCCAAAGGAATTCACTGGCGAAGGAGGTCCTACTGCACTATTTCACTGGTTTGATTCCATTAAGGTTACTCTGCGACAGAGTGGTTGCCCTGATGACCTTCGAACTCTGAATGCTACCGGCGTTTTCCAGTCCCGAGCACTAGACTGGTGGACGGCCGAGAGGAACAAGAGAGGGAACGATGCAGCCTACGGTCTGTCGTGGGATGAGCTCAAGGAAGTTATGCTAGAGGAATTATGCCCTCCTCACGAACGTCAAAAACTAGAAGATGAATTTTGGCACATACAGCAGAAGGATGGTGACAATGCTGGTCTCACTGCTCGTTTCAAACAGCTCAGCATTATCTGTCCCGATCAAGTCAAGACTCCCGACATGACAATCAAGAAGTACATCCGAGCTTTGCCCGACTGCGTTGCTGATTTCGTGCAAGCGGCTAAGACCATGCGATTGAGGAAACCTATCTGCTAGCCGCTGAGATCAATGACAAGCGGGTTAAGGCTGGTGTCTGGGATAAGACTTCGAAGCATCTGCATTAAGCTACCACTGCCCCACCAATTGCTGAACCCACCTCATCGAGCAACAAGAGGAAGAACAAGAGAAAGAACAGCTCCAACAACAAGAACTGTGCGATCACTGCTGCACCAGTTCAAGTCGTACCTGCTCAACAGCGTCAAGTAGCGACGCCTGTGGCCAATGCACCGCCTGCAAAGCGTGCATACACTGGACCACATCTGCTCTGCCCTACTTTCACCTACCACCACCCGACTGCTATTCAATGCCGCTATTGTGCTCATTGCAACGTATACGACCACTTTACTGCCAACTGCCGTATTCGTCAAGCTCCTGCCAATCAAGCTCTACTCACTGCCCCACAGGGTCAACAAGCTCCTCCGGCACCCGCAGTCAAAGCCAGAGCCTGCTTCGCGTGTGGCGACCCGAATCATTTCGCCAACATGTGCCCAAACAGGGTCGTGAAACAAGAGCCTCAGCAACAGCAGCCACAACAGCAACAACAACAACAGCAGCAACAACAGGCCGCATGTGCCAGAACTTTCAACCTCAACGTACGTCAAGCCCAGGCCGACAACAACGTGGTCAATGGTACGTTCCTTGTGAATGGTATTTATGCTTCATGTTTGTTTGATACTGGAGCCAATAACTGCTTTGTGTCACTCGAATTTGAGAAACTCCTTAGTCGTAAACGTTCCCAACTCTCCTCGATATTCGATGTGGAAGTCGCTACCGGAAGAACCGTCACTGTCAATTCTGTTCTCCGTGATTGTACTCTTGAACTCAACAATCACATCTTTTCGATCGACCTTATTCTAATGCAACTCGGAAGCTTTGATATCATAATAGGCATGGACTTTCTTCGAGAAAACCATGCTGAAGTTGTATGCTTCGACAAGATGATTCGATTTTCGCTCGCGAATGGTGATTTATTGTGTGTATATGGCGATACTACTTCAAAGGGGCTCAAGCTTATGTCATGTATCCAAGCCAGCAAGTATCTCCGCAAGGAATACAGGGCTTTCTTGGCGAACATTGTAGTAGCGGAGAAGGAAAAGAAAGAGAAGAAGGAAGTGAGAGACGTTCCTGTGGTTCGAGAATTTCCTAACGTTTTTCCAGAGGATCTTCCCGGATTACCGCCAAGTCATGATATCGACTTCCGTATTGACCTCATTCCTGGAGCCAACCCTATTGCCAAAGCTCCTTATCGACTCGCGCCATCCGAAATGCGTGAACTCTCAACCCAACTCCAGGAATTACTTGAGAAAGGCTTCATTCGCCCGAGCACCTCTCCTTGGGGCGCGCCAGTCCTTTTCGTCAAAAAGAAGGATGGGTCGTTCAGGATGTGCATCGACTATCGGGAATTGAATAAGTTAACTATCAAGAACCGCTATCCCCTACCTCGCATCGACGATTTGTTTGATCAACTACAAGGCGCTACGTGTTTCTCCAAAATCGACCTACGTCAGGTTACCATCAGCTGCGTATTCAAGAAGAGGATATACCCAAAACCGCGTTTCGTACTCGATACGGCCATTACGAATTCGTTGTCATGCCTTTTGGTCTAACCAACGCACCAGCAGTTTTCATGGATCTGATGAATCGCGTGTGTAAACCATATCTCGACCGTTTCGTCATCGTATTCATCGACGATGTCTTGATCTATTCCAAATCGAAAGCCGAACACGCACAACATCTACGTTTGGTTCTCGAGTTACTCCAGGGGAACCAACTCTAAGCCAAGTTCTCCAAGTGCGAATTCTGGTTAGGGGAAGTTCAATTTCTAGGTCACATTGTAAATAGTCAGGGTATTCACGTCGATCCTGCGAAGATTGAAGCAGTCAAGAGCTGGGTTACGCCTAAGAACCCGTCCGAAGTCTGCTCTTTTCTCGGACTAGCGGGCTATTATCGACGATTTATCGAGGGATTCTCAAAGATCGTTGTACCGCTTACCTCTCTTACTCATAAAGACAAGCCTTTTGTTTGGGGAACTAAACAAGAGTCTGCCTTTCAAACCCTCAAACACATGCTTTGCAATGCTCCTGTTCTCACATTGCCCGATGGAAACAATGATTTCATTGTCTACTGTGATGCTTCCAACCTTGGTCTCGGCTGTGTTCTCATGCAACGGGACAAGGTCATAGCTTACGCATCTCGTCAGCTCAAAATCCACGAGAAGAACTACACAACCCATGATCTCGAGCTAGGCGCAGTTGTTTTTGCGTTAAAGATTTGGCGACACAACCTGTATGGTACCAAGTGTACGATCTTCACCGATCATAGGAGCCTGCAACACATCTTTAACCAGAAGGAACTTAATATGCGTCAACGTCGATGGGTAGAACTTCTCAAATATTACGACTATGAGATTCGTTATCACCCAGGCAAGGCAAATGTTGTTGCCGATGCACTTAGCAGACGGAGCTATCTGCTTAGCACTCGTAATATTCAAGCCCAACATGATCTCGAAACCCTCATCCGCGACGCGCAACATGCATGCTTCAACGAACGCACCCTGAAGAAAGAAAGAATCTACCACGATGGAGCCCAGCTTGTGAGCAAATCGAATGGGATATTCCACTTTTTAGACCGAATTTGGATCCCCAAGCGAACCAATTTACGACAGATTCTGATGGACGAAGCCCACAAGTCCAGATACTCTATCCATCCCGGTGCTGACAAGATGTACCAAGACCTTCGCTATAAGTACTGGTGGCTGGGTATGAAAAGGGATATCGCTCTCTATGTCGGGAAATGCCTAACTTGTGCTAGAATCAAGGCTGAACATCAAAGACCCTCTGGCTTACTCGAACAACCACCAATTCCCATGTGGAAGTGGGAGAGCATAGTTATGGATTTCGTAACCAAGCTACCTCCCACGTCATCAGGCCACGACAGCATTTGGGTTGTAGTCGACCGATTGACTAAATCAGCTCACTTTCTGCCCATACGAGAAGACTACAAGATAGAACGATTAGCCCGAATCTACACCGACGAGATCATTTGTAATCATGGGACGCCTCGGGACATCATCTCTGATCGTGATGCTCGGTTTACTTCGCGATTGTGGGAAACGTTTCAAACGGCACTCGGTACAACGCTTAATCTAAGTACCGCTTTCCACCCACAAACCGACGGTCAGACTGAAAGAACGATCCGTACTCTTGAATACATGTTCCGATCGTGTGTTTTGGACTTCGGTGGTAATTGGGATAAATACCTGCCATTGGTCGAATTCTCGTATAACAACAGCTATCATTCTAGCATCGAGATGGAACTTTTCGAGGCATTATACGGAAGAAGATGCCGGTCGCCTGTTGTGTGGCACGAGATCGGTCACTCGCAACTAACCGGTCCTGAGCTATTACAAGAAACGACAGACAAAATTTTCCAAATCAGAGACAACCTGGCGAAAGCTCGGGATCGACAGAAGGTTTACGCCGATAAAAAGCGCAAGCCCCGTGAATTTGGCGTTGGTGACTACGTACTCCTAAAGGTATCACCTTGGAAGGGTGTAGTCCGATTCGGCAAGAAAGGGAAACTCGCGCCTCGAGATGTTGGACCTTTTAAGATTCTGGAAAGGATCAGAAAAGTCGCCTACAGACTCGAATTACTGGAGGAACTTAGCAACGTCCACCCGACTTTCCACGTGTCAAACCTCCGAAAGTGCATAGCCGATCACGATTTACATGTCTCTCTAGACGATCTACAAGTGAACGAAACATTACACTTCGTGGAAAAGCCTGTCGAAATCATGGATCGCCAAACCAAGCAGCTCAGGCGCTCACGCATTCCTATTGTGAAGGTCCGATGGGAAGGCAAACGAGGCGCAGAGTTCACTTGGGAACTTGAAAGAGACATGAAGGCAAAGTACCCGCAGTTGTTCCAAGAGAAAGTCTAGATAGAGAAAGTCCTCACGTGATTCATGGTGGTTGTAGCAGCTTCCAGCTTAATTTCGGGACGAAATTCCCTAAACAAGGGGAGGCTGTAACACCCCGTGTTTTCGTAAGTGAAAGTCAAAGTCAAGGTCAAAGTCAACGACCGGTTTCGCGCAACTTGACTTGTAGAAATGTCTTCATTTTATTTATATTATGTGGAGTAAGTGTTGTTAATTGCAATAATCGATGAGTATTAATCGTATTTCAATCGACCTACGACTGTGAACTATAGGAAGCAACAATGCGATAAAGTTAATCAACTAACAATCAAGCTAAGTTAATTGAATCGACATCAATTCGCAACTCGAGCTACGTATTTTTACTTATCATTATACGTGTGTGTGTGCCTTACTTGTTAACTGTGCATGTTTATTTACGATATGTTGTGATAATCAAGCGAACTCAATCGAACTCGAAATCTGACTCTAATGCAATCGAACTTGAATTACAAATCGAACCAGGATAGGTAGTGGGAAAGAGATTACGCTAGATACGAAGGGGTTGATACTGAAAATAATTTGAATAGGAAACCCTATCGAATCGAACCGCGCGCAATCATAATCGAAATATTTGAAATCGTCGCGCGAAACACTCAAAAGGTGCAACCGATCGATCAGGCTTCCAGCCGATCGAACAGCCAGCCGAACGGACTGCTGTCCGATCGGACAGGCTATCCGATCGAGCTGCCAGCCGATCGGCCAGCCCTTTCCTCTTTTGTCATCCTATAAATACCCCTGTCATTGTCATTCTTTCCACTTTTGGAAACCTCTATTCGACCAGCACGCACAACTCGCCTTTTCTCAGATTTCTCTCGATTCCGGAAAGTTTTCGTCCTAAATCTTGTACTTCTTGATCTATACACACTCCTACACCTTTCTATCTTTCAAATCTAAACTTTTAACCGTGAAATCATCAAGAATCAAGTGTTCTAGGATGATGTCATCATGGGTTCTTGAAGAACTCTATGTTTTGGCCTCAATCCACCAAGAATGACTTGGATCTAGCCGATTTCCACATAAACAAACAAGGATCTTTTATAGATCTGAACATATATATGGTGAAAAGGATTGAAGGGTGGATTTTCCCAACTTTCTTCAACTCTTTTCACTCGAACCAGTAGAAACGGAACCTGAGCCGGTTTACAAATCACTTCAGTGGATTATACGGCTCAAAATCTGGATTCTATCCACGAGGTTAACCGACTCCGGGTTAAATGTTAAACTTCGTTCCGAACAGACCACCGACCGGATTTGGGTGATTCCTGCCCGACCCGGGGAAACCAAGTAAGAACGAGGCATCTATGGTTTTATTCGCTGCCAAAAATACCTCGATAAAATGACAAACAAACAAAACAACCAAGTCTTAGACGCAGAGGCTGATCAGGTCAGGATGCTGACCGATCGGACTGCTGTCCGAACGGACAGCCAGCCGAACGGAGAGTCAGCCGATCGACTGGCCAGCCGATCGGCTAGCACATGGTCCCACACAAACAACTTACTTGGAGACTAGTATTGAACGAACTGTCGTTCGATCGAACTACTGTCCGATCGGATTACTCTTCGGATCATGAGATACTATGCTTCAATACTTAATCAATTTTCAACATGTTCAATGCACTAGAAGTGCCACCCGATCGAACGATCGTCCGATCAGGTGACACCCTGTTGTCCGATCGAACTGCCGTCCGACCAGGCGACGCCCTGTTGTCCGATCGAACAGCAGTTATGCTGCTCGATCGATCAACCATCCGATTCACTGAACAATACCTTGCAACTCATTAAAGTGGTTGACTATTGTTGACTTGCCAACCGATCGAACACCTGTCCGATCGAACACCTGTCCGATTCAAAGGCTAAACCTTGAAATTTTGTTGAATGCCTAGCCGATCGGGCAGCCGTCCGATCGAACAGCCGTCCGATCGACCGACCTGAAAGGCAAAGGTACTTCAATGTTTTCAAAATGCTACAACGAAAACTTCAAAGGACAAGCCATCATACACAAACACATCCTTCTCAAAGGATGGAACAATCCACTCGTACAGCCATCCGATCGGACTACCGATCGACCGAACAGTAGACCGTACGGACTGTCAGCCAACGGTCAGCCGTCCGATCGAACTGCCGTCCGATCGACCAGCTGTCCGACTCCTCAATTCTTGTTTCCTGTTTTACGTTTCACTTATCGTTATGCTACCGAATCTATTCAGGCTAACCGTATTCGCTAAGCGCTCCCTTCAATCCATAAATCACTGTGAGTATACTCGATCCCTTTTTGCTTTAATCACTTTTGGGTGTTACATACGTTACGAATATTCAAACTACAACTATCACACTACTCAAACTATTTGAACGCTAACCGTTAATGCATGTTATACGTGGCTTATGAATGCTTGTTTGTTATGTTTACACATGGAATGCTGTCTACCTGCCTTAGCAACGATAGTACTATAGTTTGGACTTAGCACCCATTCACACGGGGGTTGTTAAGGATCTTTTACTTGCATGGATTACGGTGGTAATCATGTATTGCGAACTGCCTCGGGCAGTCAACCCGCAGTCATTGGTATCGATGGATCTATGTCGATAACTAACGTGCTTCATTTCACTATGTGTACGTGCTGGTTACGCGTAAACGAATTCGAACTCTTTTATGCTACTATCAAACTTGTATGCTCACCTTTACATTATATGTATTGACTTTTATTTTAACGTATGTGACAGGTGCTTAGGATGTACATGTGGTAGGAATTTGAAGCTAGAATAAAGCTTTAGAGCCCAACAAATAGTTGTCTGTAGATAACAAATCAAGGGTCTCTAGAAGCAGATAAACAATTGCTACTCATTTAAATATGAGTTGTCGGAACGGAATATTTGTCTTGATGTTTGTCTGTAATAATTATTTGACTGTTTGAGATACGGTATGGGACGTATTATTTAAATTGAATAGTTTTGATAATTGTTGTGGGAACTTCTGGACAATCTGTTTAGCTCAGTGCCGCGCCCCGATGATTCCGCCATCGGTTGGGGTGTGACAAGTCAAGTGGTACCGGTGGTTTATTTGAGAATATTGCAGCAGAAATTTCATCAGGACCGAGAGTTAGGAAAAATATCAGAGTTTAGAAACACCAGATTTTATTTATTAAACAGATGGGGATAAAACCCATGTTTTACAAAGGTAGCTTTAATAGGGGATAAACCCAAATACATGAAACAACGTTTCTTAATTTAATTTATAAATAAGCCACTTCTTTAAGCCCTTTTGGTGCCGTAACATAACTCTTATTCGGATCTATTATAATCACCTGAAACATGTTTAAACACATTTTATCACCAGGGAGTACTGGTGAGATCATTCAATTTGTATAAAAAGACACAGTGTTATAATTACAGCATTAAGGGTTTTTACATTTGTTTATATCTTTCAATTACTTAAATCAGTATTTGTTGCTCGGTGGCAGTTCCTGTGACTGTGGTCATATCACTATTGGCCCTCAATTGTCCAATAAGTGTATACAAAACCCCACATACCGACAATAATTTAAGAATACAAAAACTTAATCACTGTAAATACAACTTGGAGAATTAGGGTTTCGATTTAAGAATACAAAAACTTAAACCTCACTTTGCAGAATTAGGGTTTCGATTTAACAGGCCTCGTGATTCTAAGCATCTTGATTAACAGTAAGTTTATAGCTCCAAGTCTTCTAATAATTAAGCATCTACTTTATCAGTGAATTTAAGCCTCCTGATTCTAATCCCTAATTTCACAGAATGTAATCCGTATTAGTGTATAAACCCAACTTAAACTTTAACGATAATCACGGGATGAAAACCTCAACGTAGTTAACAAAGTATAGCCTTATTCAGGCAGCACTTTGGCATCCGTTGGTTGGTTTCAGATCAATCAGACAGGGTATCGTTTCAAGATCAGGGTTTATTACACGCAAATACAGAGAAACAGAGATACGGGAGGTTACAGAAATCGATTTGAATTGAAATGAGCGAGTTTGAGCACTACAGGACTTGCCCTTTATTTAGTCAGGCTGACCTCTCCCGCTGGTCGCATGAGGAGACAGGGTATCTCCCGCGTGGCGCCTGGGCGGTCGGCCTGGCCTAGGCCTGCCACGTCACCAGCATAGGTCTGACACGTGGCGCCTTGACGTGACACGTGTTCTCGGCTGCTTTTTTTTCGTCCAATTGCACATTTGTCTCGATTTTCGTGTCGGTTCTTATCGCGTATGCTCGGGTCTTGATCCTAAATGGTTCAGTTTATAATTGCGAGTTTAGTAAGGGTACTTTTGTGCGGGTTGGTTCATCAACCATCAGGTTTTCTTAACCGCTAAGTTTTCTGATTGAGTATTACAAGTTCCGTCGCGCGCACTTGGGGTTTTGATTACGGGTTGTCGTTGGGAATATTTTTATGGGTTGTTATAGTATATCTCACGATGCATTTTTCTAGGTAATAGAAAAGGTATATCTCAATAAACGTATGTAAACGGTATCATAACATGTAAACGGGCATTTAGCATGGACAATTACATATGAACGTATGTTTTGCCCATGGCACTTCATTGTAAAAGGTATCATCACATCAGTCCATCCATAAGGGGTTGTTTAGTGTTGGAGCGTGTATAGATTCTCATTTATTTTTGTATAGTCAAGTAAGATACTATCAAATAAAGATCAGATTTATTTATTTTAGAGTTAAATGTCATTTTAGTTCATGTGGGTTGAGTTATTTTGTCAATTTAGTACAAATGTTTCATTTTTCGTCTAGGGGTCCAAAAAAGTTTCACCGTTTCCATTTTAATCCACTAAATTAACTTAATCCATTTTTTCTGTTAACGAGAAGGGCAATTCTTTTAAGTTTTTTAGTTCTTTTTTCTACTTTGAAGTCTTTTAATATTTTGTTTTATTTTATTGTTAATATCTCTTTTTATTTAATTATAATTAATTTTAAGTAACTTTTGTTTTATAGTTATAACTTCTATTTTATAAAATTCTAAGTATGTTCTTGTGGCGTGCCTGTTTGTATCTATATTCTGATATTTTTTTTAAATCGAATTGTGGGCAGTAATGTACAAGTAACCGATGCACAATTGTATACGTTATCAAAGCTATCTCGGCGTACTTAGTTTTATGCACGTTTCGATACAAGTTTTCTTCAAGATCAAACGAGTCAAATATAACTGTTTTTTGTTCTTTATCACGATGAACCAAACCCATATCGCCCGAACAATTTAGGTAACGATGGCAAAATTATTTTTTTACGATCTCGATATAAATTTCGTTGAAAAACTTGTATTTGCAACAGAGTATCATTTTTATTTAGTAAGCTATGGAGGGTGTCGACACCGGTGATGAATCTTATTGATACCTTCCTAACAATATCTATACGACGTCAATTCCGATGGAACAAAACCGGTACTGGTATCGGTACTATCAGAAACATTATTGATATTTGTCTTTATGGTTTGCAATTGATGTAAAACACGTTTAGATATCTTTTTAGACATATCACGACTTCGTTTTTTTCTTTTTCACTTGCTATATCGAGTTCCATATCGTACCAATTTGTTTTTTGTGTTTAAATTTTTAATAATTTAGTTTTAGATACTATCACGTCTATCTTACCATTAAAACTTTGTTAAAAATCAACATGCCCGCTTTGTAGTGGGAGTAGAAATCACCAGTTGTAGTTAAAAGTACAAGACCCAATATTATTATTGTCAATAGATGATCATCGACGAATATTTTAGAAATAATGATAATGCTTTACCACCAACTTAATACTTGTTATTTTATCATAAGTTTTAATAGGTTATTATATCATAAGTTTTTATTTGTACTTAACCTTATATGATTTGAACCAAAGTCATAAAAATTCAATGGTGTTTGTTAGAGTTGTGGCCCCTACAAAGAAATCAAAACCTATAAAATCGCAAAACGACCCGACCTTTCGCCTTGGGGGCTAAGCCTGAGCTCCATACTATACTATACTTTCCTTTGTTTCTTCAACTCACAATCTAGGGTTTCTCATGTTGTTCCCAAAACCCCCTCTTCCTTCTTGATCTTCTTGATCACGCAACATGATCTACGGATCAGTTCCCGTCAATTTTCTTCGGAAACAACCGGATTTCATCCTCAACAATAATGCCGATGGCTTTTTCGCTAACTTGTTAGTTCTTTTATCTTCTTTCGTCTTTGTTTTATGTGGGTTTTCTTAGGTTTTGATGAACTCGTTGTTGTGATTCTTTTTGTAGTATCGGTAATTGTACGGACACGAACGAGAAGGATACGTGGGTTGGTCTTTCAAATTTATTGAAGGACCCGAAGAACCAGTTCTCGAATTCGATCGAGAGCCCGATGGTAAGAATGATCGTCTTATGTTTTGTATAAGTTTTGACTTAAAACAATACACACACGCACGCACGTGCGCGATGCGTTTATTTCATTAACCGAATTTATGTCGAGAATTGCGAGAAACACATAAATTTGTGCGTAGTGCGTTGATGATTTAGTAAGAGTGTGGGGAGGCAGTTATGTAACTGACTTCTGTACCACACTTAAAACAAAAGATACAAGTACATTATGCGGTTCTGAAATGAACACACCTCTATATATATGTGTATATCTATATAGGGGGTTGTTTTTAGAACCCATATTGTGTTGAGAACTATGATAAATAGTTATATGTTTTGTTTGAAGTGTAATACATAAGGTTTACGTAACTCGCTACTTCACTAACTCATTAAATCATCAATGTACTACGTACAAGTGATTTATGTGTGTCTCGTGGTTCTCATTATAATATTAGCTATGAAAAGAACGCATCATGTTGATTTTGGGATCAAGAATATGTAGAGAACTGTAAGAACTGCATAATGAGCTTGTACAAGTGTACGATACAATTCTTGCAATGCTCGACATATTAGTGGTTTTGAAATGAACACACCACTTACCCCTACATACATTTTAACTCGTATATGTTGAAATTTTATAGGGATATGGTGTTGTAAAGTTAAATCACGAGGGGACAATGGATGTTCATCATAATCAAATGCTATTCGGTGGAGTTGTTCCCATTCCGTCTTCAAGGTTCCAAAACTCTGGCTCATCAATGAATATCGGACACACTGGTTACAATGCGTCTATCAACATGTCGAATCCCCAATGTTTTGGAGGTATGTTCTGGTCTTTACGCTAAGTTGGATGTAAATTCGGTTGTTTGTACGCATTTTAACATACATTATCGGTTTCTGCAGGATCTCCAATCAAGAATGCTGCTAGCACAAGCATGTTTAATAACGGGATGCCTGCTGCTCAAGCTTTTGATGGTAGAAGTCGAACGGTGACACCTGGCAGTGTTTTATGTAATACGGGCTTTCCGATATCAGCAAATGGGCAGCCAAATTTCCAGAGCAATCCAGAGGCTACTCACCTTTTGAGTACCCAATACAACCCACATACGTCAAATTGCGGGACATTCCTGCAACCGCAAGGTTATATGTCGGTCCCCCAACGTTTTTGGATGCGTCAGCTTCCGGTGATGAATCAATCAAACGGGTTTCAGATTCCACATTGTAATCCGTGGGAATCCGTGCAGGGTCAACCGCTTGTTGCTGTAGAAAGTTCAAGTCACAACTGTATCGGTTACAATTGCAATATCTGTGGTCCAGGTCCGGTTACTTTCGGCATGCCGTCTAGAAAAAGAAAATTTGATTTCGCGGGCCCCGGGAATGATTTTATCGAATCTAGAAAACGTAATTATCGCTTGGAGTCGCGAAATAATTATGAATCTTGGGTTGACAGTGGTACCCTATTCGATGTTCTAGCTTCCAGTTATATGCCTGTTGACTTGCCACCTTTGGAAGAATGGCCCAATAGTAGTGAAGATGGGCCTGATTTCATGGAAATTGGGCCTGATGGAAAGGACATGTTAACTCAACCGGCCCGTAATGAATCCTCTGGTACTCTTATGGATGTGTACACTAGCTTTATTAAATCTTCTACTTCTACAAAGGATGCCAAGCCCGACAGTGAAGATGCGTTGGGCGCAAACGTTAACGAGGTACTGCGTGAAGAAAAAGTAATATGTAGGCTTAACTCAGCTTTAGATGATTACGAGTCCGTTTTGGAGTCTATGCGATCTATTGAACCGTGTGTTTTGGAATCCGAGAAGACAAGCACACCGATTACATCTGTAGATTATTTTGAAGATAACGGGTCAGGGTTGGGATCCGGGAATGTTAAGAAACTGAGTGCCTCGTTGACTGATTCGTTGACTGCTGCTCAAATCAAAGAACATTTGTCAAGTTTTATCCAACCGCAAAAGGTTCTTACATTATACATTAGATAGATATAAATTATAAACCATTTCATCACATATGAGAATTCTAACATATATATGCTCTGTGCAGGACGTATCAGGAGGCACAGAACCTTCAGAAAGTCAAAACTTATGCCAGTTATGCTCGAAGAATAAGCTTTTGCTGGCCCCCACACCCATGTATTGCTCATCGTGTGACGTGCGGATCAAGCAAAACGTTAAATACTATCGGTCAACCGACGAGAACACCAAAACACAGCACTGCATTTGTATCGGATGCTTTAAAGGATCTCGTGGGTCATCTGTTATAACGCGTGGAGGTTCTGTTTCGAAAACTGTACTTCACATGGCAATGAACGATGAGGAAGTAGAGGACTCGGTAAATAATAGATAAATTAATTTATCTATTTATTTTACAACCTTAATTGACTGTTGACTATTGGTTTCTTGCAGTGGGTACAATGTGACACATGTCAACAATGGCAACATAGGATTTGCGGTTTATACAACAACGAAACCGATTTAGAAGGGAAAGCCGAATATGTTTGTCCAAAATGTTGCTTAAAAGAAACAGAAAACGGAACAAGAATCTCATTACTGAAAACTGTCTTGGGAGCAAAAGAATTACCGCGCACTGATCTCAGTGATCACATGGAGCAGCGACTTTTTACCCGAATGAAGCAAGAGCGAGAAGAAACCGCAAAGGTTCTTGGAATCGCATCGGAAGAAGTAAGTAAACTGTTTCTTCTGTGCTTTTTTTATATTTATGTAAAATATATAAAAATTATCGTTACTGATATTTTATTTTTTTGATCGCGATAGGTACCTGTAGCAGAAGGTCTTGTTGTTCGAGTAGTGGTATCTGTGGACAAAGAGTTGGAAGTGAAGAAGCAATTTAGAGATATATTTAACGGACAAGATTATCCAGAAAAAAATGAATACAGATCGAAAGTAAGTGCAATTTTATACTTAATGTGTTAATTTAGAGATATATTAAGTATTTTAAACTGGACATCTAACATTTTTATTTGTTTTTTTTTTGCAAATAGTTAATTCTATTGTTCCAGAAAATAGGAGGTGTTGATGTATGCCTCTTCGGAATGTACGTTCAAGAGTTTGGATCAGAGTGTAACGGGCCTAACAACCGATGCGTTTATATCTCCTACATTGATTCCGTCAAGTACTTTCAGCCCGAAAGAAAAACCGCAAGCGGAGAACCTCTGCGCACCTTCGTTTATCATGAAATACTGGTATTTTCTTTTCTTTTTCCTTTTCTTTTAATCCGTTTAATAATTATCATCCTCTGCAATAACGACTTATGTTTTGCGATATTCAGATTGGATACCTCGAGCATTGCAAGAAACGAGGTTTTGCGTCTTGTTATATATGGTCATGTCCGGTTATAAAAGGCGAAGATTATATTTTTTATTGTCATCCGAAGACTCAGAAGACACCGGAGAAAACTAAGCTACGGCAGTGGTACGTAACGTTGTTATTTTTCGGTGACGACCCGTTTGAAAAAACTATTTGTTTGATGGTTTTATTATGTTTTATGAAGGTACAAGTTAATGATCAGGAAAGCTGTGAAAGACGGAATTGTGGTTGACCAGACTAATTTATACAATGAATTTTTCGCTACATCAAACGTTAACGTAAGTGCAGCGCGTTTGCCGTATTTTGATGGTGATTGTTGGTCGGATGCTGCCATAAATATTAGCAAGAAACTTGACGATGAAGAAAGCCCCGGAGGAAAATTGTGTGTTAAGTCACGTGCTAAGCGAATTTCGATGGTCAACGGAGACGAAAGCCTCACAAAGGATGCTTTAGTGATGCACAAGGTAAATAGTAAATACTTTCTAATTTCTTTATTATTTTATATATTTCTTTTGTTTTAACTTGAGTTTCCTGTATTGATGTTAAAGCTCGGCGAAATAATTATGCATGACAAGGAAAACTATATGATTGTCCGGTTACAACACATGTGCACATCTTGCAACGAAGTAATATTATCCGGAAGTAGATGGTGTTGCAACCAATGCAACAAGATTCAGTTATGTTCAAGGTGAAATGATATTCATTTTTATCGTTTTTGTTTTTTCGCATCCTAAATTATTCACTATTCATTCATTCTCACATTAACCCTTCATTGCAGATGTGTTTCCCCGAGTAGAATGCACAAATGCGGTTCTTGTAAAGATAAACCACTCTCTGAGGTGCGTCCCATTATACAACAACACCTATGTTATCATATATTTCCGATTGTTTTCTTTTTTTAATCATTTTTGTTATCCAGGATGTGCTGAGCTATATACCCGTTGATACCAAGGATAAAGATGACGTTCTTGTGAATAAATTGTTCGAGACGCGCGATGATTTCTTGAACAAGTGCCAGAATTCTCTATACCAATTCGATACACTCGGGCATGCCAAATATTCCACTATGATGATCCTATATCATTATAAACACAATCTTGTTGTCCAACCAAAAGGTGACACCTGTCATACCGGTAACTTAATTCACCCTCCAACAGACGTTACCCCCGAAACCAGAACAGAACAACCTCAGGATCACAATCGAGAGACGGTAAGAAACGGTAGATTTTTCATATAATAAATTAAAAATAACTATGCTAAACTTGTTTCGGTAATGTCTGTGATGGGCAGGTAACCAGGGCGCTAGATGCTTTAAATCATGCGTCTCAATGTAAAAGCGTTGAGGGCTGCAACCCGGATTGTCGAACGATCAAAGTGCTTCTCCAACATGTTTCTATATGCACTACGAGGAAGCATAACGGTTGCCAAAATTGTCGAGGAGCATGGTGGGTATTAGAGAAACACATAAACACCTGTACAAAGCTTGATTGTACTATACCTTATTGCAAGTGAGTCCACCATTCGTTATACTACACGTGTCATGATCGCCTGTAACGTTACATATTTGTTATAACATTAACATTGCGGTTTTTGTGCATTTTTGTTATTCACTAGGTACATAAGGGAGGAGAGAGCTAACACTTGCCAGAGATTAGAGTTCAACAAAGTAACCAGTTGACTGGACACGATTGGATTCTTTTTGGCGCGGTTTATATGTATAGGAAAAGGGCTAACTCGCGTATATATGAAGATTTTGTTTGTTTGTTTGGTTTATGTAATTCTTATATTTTCGTTTTATGAGTCTTGTCTAAAGACCCATAAAATGCAAATATAAAAGTTTATCTCGGATGCTACAATTATGACATGATATGTTTAGTTGTAATAATAAGGATTTTTCTAGTATTCGTTGTTATATGATGGCAAGTAAGTAAAGTATGGCTATTTCTTGCTTTTAAGTTCAACAATTCATGATTATTAGTTTTTTAGAGCTAATATAATGAAATAACTAAGTATTTGATGTGGTAATTATCTGTATGATTTGTTTTAAATATGACAATGTGTTAATTTGATGACATGATGATTGATTAGGCTATGCGGTATGGTGACCATCCTCCCTTGGAGGATGATCCGCCACGTAGGCGCCACATCATAGTCCTATAGAGGATGATCCGCCATGGCAAAACATTGGAAATGGGAGGATGATCCTACCCCACTAATTATGACAATTAATTTTTTTTTTTTGCAAAGGAAACACCTTGAAAAGGGGGGTGGGTTTTGTCCTGTTCTGCTTCGTCGCCAACGTCTCCATGGAGATGGTCACGACGCCGACGGAGGGGGGGGGGGTGGGACGGTCTGCGGAACGGCGCCGGACCAGGACGCAAGGGGACGGTCCCCATACCGTGTGGCGTTATAGTTGTGACATAGTGTTACTGTTGTACTTTTGTTGTTTTTTTTTGTTATTTATTTAATTTTTAGTTTTTTTAATTTATTTAAGTTATTCCGTTTATACTTTTATAAAATTTATTTTATTTCTGTTTTTGTCCGTTATCCTTATTATATAATACTCTAATTTGCAACATTTTGTTGCATTAGAGGTTGTACCCTATGCATAATTGATGTTTCTTTATAAGGATATTTGCCACGTTAGTTCTCTGGTTTTTCTATCACTTCCTCCTTTTTACTCATTTTACCCTAAACTCATAAACACACATTTAGAGAGACGGAGAGAGAACGACATGAGAGAGAGCCGATCACCCCAACCCGATGAAGGTGATGATGGCGACGACTCAGACAACCAAATTGACAGCGATGGCGGTTAGGGTTCCAGTTTGGGGGTTTTGAAACCAGATCGTCAAGGCGTTCAGGACGTCTACAATCTGGTTGTCCAATTTGGGGGGTTTTGAAACACGAGCCGGAATTAACAGTTCATGACTCATTTCGCCGTTGCCAAAGTCGCTCAAGAATCAAATCTTCAATTGAAGTATCATTGGCCCTAAATGCAACTCAAACTTTTTCATTCCCTTCATGTTATTCTATGGTTTTCGGGTCTAATAAACGTTTAATTTTGTGAACAGATATGCTGTGTTTTCAAGGACTATTCTTCTGTCCCGAAGCAGCTTCATTGCTCCTTCATAATTTCTGCACTTATCACATCAGTCCACCTGGACACGAGGTCTGTGAACGTGCTATTTTGTATTTACGGCTTAATTATGACCACATAATATTCAATAATCAAGTTCTGATATTCATATGTTTTGAATGTATGAGAGATCATGTTTATTGTGGAGGATATTAACTTTTATGTGCCCCTGTAAAATTAATAATCAGATAATCGCATGTTTTGAGTGTTTGACAAATTAAAATTAAAATTTTAAAAATTATATTATTAACATAAAAATTCTCTTCTGGGATTTATACAAGAGTCGTTGCAGTTAGGAGCAGCAGCCATATGTCCCGATGATCCGTTTCTGTCTGTGGAGGATCTTTGTGATCAGATTCTCGAGGTCCTTAACTATTTTAGGTAAGACGTTTACAGTTGATCTTGGTATTAATGTTTTTTTAATTTAGAGTAAAATGCCATTTTCGTCCATGATTTGGCCAATTTTGCGACTTTGTCCTAAGGTTTGTATTTCCGCATCTCGATCCAAAGGGCAATTCTGTCTTTTTCAGGGGTATTCGGTCTATTTACATAAAGTAAAAAAGCCCAAATTGCCCTTTAAGTTAGTAAAAAAGACGCAAATACCATTGGCTTAACGGAGAAAAATGGATAGAGTTAACAAGCCAGATGAAATTAGCAAAGATTTCAAACCTTTTGGACCTAGATGCGGAAATACAAACCTTTGGACGAAAGTCACAGGATTGGCCAAACCTCAGGGACAAAAATGGCATTTCACTCCTTTAATTATCTTAAAATTAATGAAATTGTATTAATCTTATTTCGTTTAATTTAGGCTTGGTGCAGTGATGTGCATGGGGGCAATGGCGGGTGCCTACATTCTTAGGCTCTTTGCGGTAAGACTATTCGTTGACCCGTTTTTTAAAATAATCTAGGCTTTAAATTGAGTTTTTTTTCATTGTTTAACAAATTATGGTTTATATTACAGACAAAGCATAGAACGATATGATGCATATATGAATTCAGTGTGAAGATGGGGAATAAGAGTGTTATTGTTCATAACATCAATCACTCACATAAATCACATAAATGAGACATGCCCACTGGTGATATATTGGTTTAGCTAAATTATATAATATTTTGCTAATTGTTAATGTGTTAAAATCTCTTGTACAAGAAGGATGTTCTTTTATCTTAACTTTAGTTTTGGTATGTTTTGTTCGGTACATTCGTGGACTGGCAGCATGAGGAGTTCTTTTTCATCATCCAAGACTAATTCTTTAGGATACCATGTTCATTCTGCTTACTGTACACATAATTTAAGGTTAAAACTTGTGATTACGCCAGCTATGTGTGTTAAGAGTTATGAGTGTAAGGGGTTGATGGCAAGTTATTGGGTCTTACGGCTCACATGCTCAAGGCCGAATTGGGGCCAAATGTCTTAGTGTTGTAGGGAATAAAGTTTTTGATGATTATATTTGTAATCCTTTGGATTTTAGGAACATGGGCAGGAGATAGCATACGTTAGTGAGAGCCTGTTGATGTTTGTCTTTCTGTCTATCTTCCTGGTAATTATGTGTTCTATTTAATGTGTTGCGAATTTTGATTAGTTATGGTAACTTATTTTGGTGTTGCTTTACACGCTACGTTATTCTGGATTTATGGTTGTTATGTAAAAATATTAGACTCATCTGGTGTTTTGTACCATGACTTTTTTTTTCTGGTATAGTGGACATTCCATCCTTTCATATTTAAGAGTAAAAACATTTACACAGTTCTAATATGGTGAAGGGTCCTCGCATTTTTAGTTGCAAGTGTATGAAAATTGTGAGAGAAAATGTGTAGCTTTTACTAATTTGTTATAACCAGGTTTGATTTTCAGTTTGGGCAACTAGAAAAGCCGCAGGACCAGGACGAGGACGACCGGCTCAACGATGCTAACGACTCAACGGTGCTAGCGGCGTGAATCCTCTACGACTTTCAAAGATTTCCATCAATAAGTAACTGTGTAGGCACACTGTTTATGATTTCGATCAACATTAAATGTGTATCTGTTTGTATTAATTCGTTATTGTTTTTTCAAATAAATTGATCGATGATGGCAGGTAAAAGCCATCAATGATGGCATGTATAGAAGCCGTAGTTCAAAGAAGGGATGTCAAGATTGATAGGAAGGGGAAACACCTTTTGAACAGTTGCCTATTAGGAAACAACCGCAACTGGAAGCCGTAGTTCAAGAAGCCACGTCGCCTAGGACGATGTCTAGCCCCGCCGCATCGCGGCGGGTTACATTTCTAGTTATTATATTATTTTGTTACAAATCTTCACCGTCTATTATACTATATTGACATTTATAACACGTGTTTTAAATTTTGATTTAGCGGAAGCATGTATACAAACCAATCCAAACTAGACTTTGGATTGCTCAAAAGGACTTTAGATGCAAAACCAAACAGAAGGAATAAACCCATCTATAAGGTGTTCATTGTAACATACATTTTCGAAGAAACAACTAACCAACTCGGTAACACCTTGAGTTCAACGAACCGCTCTCTAGATGCCAAGTCGGTAACACCTTGTTTCTATACTTATCTTCATTATTATATAATAATTGATTAATTTAACGTTATAATTATCAATAATTTGATAATCTAGATCTATATCTTTGATACTATATCTATACCTATCCATTATACAACATAATAAATGAAATCAGGGGAACACTGATTATCCATTGTAACTATTTTTTTTTTGTTTTCTCGCCTTTCTCACTTACTTAATTATGTGTACTTAATTTTTTTTTAATTAAAGGTAGTTATTATATTATTGGGGAAGGATCCACTAAAAAGTGGATTTTGCCTAAGTAGCCTAAGAATGATTGTGATGGTGACATGTGGCACTCTGGTCCTTATAAATAGGAGTGAAAATGACATGTGGCACCCCTTTTGTTTTTTAAAAATACAAGAAAAAAATATAGTACAAAAAAATCTAGCACAAAATCTAGTACAAAAAAAATATAGCACAAAAAATGTAGTACAAAAAAATATAGCACAAAAAAATATAGTACAAAAAAATATAGCACCAAAAAAATTCAGCAAAAAAAATGTAGTACAAAAAAATCCAGCACAAAAAATTGAGAAAAAAAAATTTAGGACAAAAAAAATTCAGCACAAAAAATTTAGCACAAAAATACAGCACAAAAAATGTTATACAACATAGAAATACAACACATTTTAGTGGGTTTTTTAGTCTTCACATTTTATATAGCAATATGGTACTCAAATTAAAGATAAAAAGACGCTTGATTTTACAGTTAAATTTTTATGAAAAAATAATGTCGTATAAAAAAGTTATGAACGTTTAAAAAATGGGAGTGGAATATGCATGTGCCTTGCATGTGGAGAGAGAAAGTCTATAAATAGGATTTTCCCAAGATACCCTTGCACTCCTCCTTACTCCCACACTTTCATCTTAACCATTGATTAGAAAAATGAATGGTTAAGATTCATTCTCATCCTACTTAGGCAAAATAAACTTTTTATTTGATCTTACCCCTTATATTATTAACCAAATGAATTTCATATGAAATTAATTATTAATCTTTTTAATCTATACTACTATATAACAAAAAAAAAGTTTACACCGAATTAAAGAGAATTTTATAATCTTTAATTTGTATATTTTATTCTAAAAAACATACTATCGTATAAAAAATATTTATTTAAAATCGTGATGGAAAAGAAAAAAAAGAAAAAAAGAAAATTTGTAGGCTTAGACTCTTCTCCAACTTGGAGGTGAATGTAGCATTTTCAAGGGAAATGTCTAGGCTTAGAAGCCTCCTCTGTATTTTGGACGATACCTCCAATTTTCATGACACGTGTTGCAATTTAGTTGATTCTTTGGTTTAAAAGTGTAGCGTCTAAGCTTAGACACTATAGTACGACGGGTTTCTATTTAGCGTTTAAGCTCAAACGCCTCAAACAGTTAGTTTCGCTTTTTGGTTGAGTTAATGGTTAGTTTTGTGATTTTTCTTAAATAAAAGAGTAAACTGCAATTTTACACCCTGAGGTTAGGGGTGATTGGCACTCCTACCCCCTTAAGGAAATAATTGCAAAAATACACCCCACTGTTAACCCTTATGTCGCACTTCTACCCCCCGCCGTTAAAGTGGGTTAACAGTCAACATAATAAGGTAATGGTCAAAGGGTAAAATGGTCATTTTGCTATTAATGTGAAGCTTGTTCTTCACAACACCCCTATAAGTAACATAAAGAAGCACAATTACCCCCCCCCCACCTTCCCACCATCGTCCCCAAACCTGCGATCGGTCATCTTCTCCGGTGATCAGTCTTCACCGGCGATCAGTCTCCACCGATCAGTCTTCTCCTCCGGCGATCAGGGATCTCCACCGATCAGTCTTCTCCTCCGCTATTTCTTCCGATCAGGCTTCTCTACAAAATGCCGGTTGTGTGTTGGCTAATCCGATATCTCATCCGCCACACCGCAGGTATAATAGGCCATTGTTAGTTAATCATGGTCAGATTTAGTCATTATCATGTTATAAACAGGGTTAGGTCTGATTTGGTTCACTGTTGGTTTTTTTACAGTTGACCTGACGATGAGCTTATCAAGCTCATCATTGGTGGTCCACCTGGTGGTCTCCGTGTTTGGGAGGCATGTCCTCAACTTCCATTATCCACCGGAGAGTTGAGCGGATGATAAGATAGTAGTTATGTAGGAATAGTAATGTGTATTTTGTTGGTTAAGTTGTAGGTTAACTTAACTTTGAAGTAGGAATGGTAATGTGTTTTGATGTTTTGATGTGTTGATGTTTTGATGTTTTATGTTTGTTTAGGATTACATTTTGTCCATTTGATCAAAATGTGCAGCATGTTAGTTGTTGAATGTGCAGTTGATGACAGTGGTCAAAATGTGCAGTTGATGACAGTGGTTAGTCCATTTGATGATCATATATTTCAGGGCAAAGGTGTAAGTATTCACTTGCTAGCCATATGATCATACAGATGATCATATATTTCAGGGCAAAGGTGTAAGTATTCACTTGCTAGCCATATGAATGTGCAGTTGAATGTGCAGTTGATGACAGAAACCTGCTAGCCATAATATGCAGATTACAGTTTGGGCATAAGTCCACAACAAGTATGTGCCTTGCATTACAGTTTGGGTCATAATATGCAGCATGTCTGTCCACACAGTTTGGGTCATAATATGCAGATTACAGTTTGGTCATAATGTGCCTTGAATGTGTGTACTGATGCTTGAATGTGCCTTTCATGTGTATACTGATGCTTGAATGAATTGATGCTTGAATGTGCCTTTGATATGTATACTGAATTGATGCTGAATTGAATCTGGGTGCTGTATGTTCACACTGGTTGAACAAGTATTTTTGAACAAGTATGATGTTTGATCAAAATGAAACTATTAGGTCTTAGATTACTGATGCTTTCATGTGTATACAGGTATTTTTGAATGTGTATACTGATGCTTTCATGTGTATACTGATGCTTGAATGTGTATACAGGTATTTTTGAACAAGTATGATGTTTGATCAAACTGGTTTGATGTTTGATCAAAATGAACAAGTATGAATGCTTTAATGAATTGATGTTTTGTTTCAGATTACGTGTTCAAAATGAAACTATTAGGTTTTAGATAAAAAACAGGTTCAAAATTTTGGTTTAGAATCATAGAACATGTATTTGATTTTGGCGGGAAGGGTTTTGTAAATCTCAGGGGGTAATTGTGCGACTTAACAGGAATGTTGGGGGGTAAAATGTAAGGGTAGTATAGTAATTTCAACTTATAGTTAACAGACTGTTAACCCACTTTAACGGCAGGGGGTAGAAGTGCGACATAAGGGTTAACAGTGGGGTGTATTTTTGCAATTATTTTCTTAGGGGGGGTAGGAGTGCCAATCACCCCTAACCTCAGGGTGCAAAATTGCAGTTTACTCTAAATAAAAACTTGGTTGTATTTTAATGATTTTTTTAAAGGGAAGTGAAAGTAAAGAAAAAAAAAATTAGAAAAAAATCATTTCATTAAAAGCGATCCACCCTTCCGTTCTCCGATCAATTAATCTCCGATAACCCACCGTAACCCTAACCATACAAAACCTCCGTAATCTCGCCGGAGTTTGTTCATCTAGCCGGAAGATGATGGTTCCGGCGGTCAAATTCCCTATATTCGTATGCGTCCGGAGCTTAGGACTATTAGTGGCGATCTTCGTTCTCATCTGGAACGTTCATTACAGAGGAGGATTAGCTCTATTCTCCCAAAACAAAAGTCTACTCTTCAATGTAATTCTTCAATTTCATTTTCTCTTTACTTTGTGGAACACTGTTCTGTTGAATTAATATATGTTAATTTACAATAATTTCAATCTAGTAGTTGGTTATATGGATTAGGTTAACCTAGATTAACCGCTTGTTTATTATTATTATTATAATTGGAGTTGTGTTATGGTGATAAGTTATGCAGGTGTTTAGTTTATGTTTACTGAAGTTTGTAAGTATTAATGTTTGATAATGATGTGTGTTTCTGCAGGTTCATCCTGTTTTGATGGTAATTGGTCTTCTACTGCTAAATGGTGAAGGTAAAACTGACTGAATATATAATTGATTTCATTTCATTTCTGCATCAGTTATTTAAATACAATAATGTCAAAAGATGCTGTTATGTGTCTCTGGTGATGTTTTTGGGCAAATCTTGGTTTAAAAAAGCGTGACTGATGCGGGAGGCGATCAGGAAAGCGCATCAATGCCCTGTGACTGCGCTTCATGTACTCTGGGTCAAAATTGGTCTGTAAAAGAGACTGGAATTAGTGTTTAAGTGAATGCTAAAATTAGAAAGGAGGGGAACCCTCAAGTCATAAATCCTACTGAAATCTAGAAACCTTAGGGTTACTTATCTTTGGCCCATGGGCTAAACACAACTAAACCGTAATAATAACTAGTAATAATTATAATTAACAGGGTCAAAGTTAGGGTGTGTAGGAGACTGATATGTAAAAACCAAAAGGGATTAAAGAAATTATGAAAGCTTTGCTTGATTAAAAGGTTGATATGTTAACAGATGAGAGACATATCCTCTAGTTGTAAACATAACTTATTTGGTTGTATAAAGCAACGCCTGGCGTACGTGATAGAGTGTCTTGCCATTTGGAACCTAAACACTTTAGAGCACCTCACGCTTTTATAAATAAAAGGAATAATGGATTTTAATAATCCAAACTATTAGCCGTTGGCCGGTAACGGTCCCAACTTAAAAAATAACCAGTGGTGGTCCCACCTTTTCACATATTGTAAACTAATGGAACTTTACTAACAGAATCTTAATTTCTTTTTGTCATATAATCCTTTTCGGTTTAGTAAAGGTCCATTGGTTTACAATATACGAAAAGGTGGGACCACCACTGGTTATTTTTTAAGTTGGGACCGTGGCCGGCCAATGGCTAATAGTTAGGATTATTAAAATCCATTATTCCTAAATAAAACTGCTAATCCATAGTTTCGGGTGGATCATGGATGCAGCAATGCTGGCATACAAGACTGTATCAGGAACAAAAGGTTTTAAAAAGCTGCTTCATCTCACACTCCAGTTCTCGGCATTAGTATTGGGAGCAATCGGTTTATGGGCTGCTTGGAAGTTTCACAACGATAGAGGGATTGATAATTTTTACAGCCTGCACTCATGGCTCGGGTTAGCCTGCTTATTTCTGTTTGCAATTCAGGTTCTTGTTTGCTCTCTTTTCCGTTATATGATTTGGTTCTTCATCTTTTGATGATACTTGATACTTCCGTATAATCTTTTAAACTATAGTGGGGGGCGGGATTTGCAACATTTTGGTACCCGGGTGGTTCAGCAAAAAACCGAGCTTCACTTATGCAATGGCACGTCTTGTTTGGAGTTTACATTTACGCGCTTTCTTTGGCTTCTTGCATCACTGGTGTTTTAGAGAAAGTAACATTTCTTCAAACCCATCACATAATCTCACACTATTCCGCAGAAGCAATCTTGGTGAATATTTTGGGTGTCATGATTGTTATATTGGGCGGTTTTGTTATATTTGGCGTGATATCTCCGTCAAATGGGAATGGAGACGTTATCCGAGGATCAATCGAGTAAGCAGGTGTTAAAGTTTGTTATAATGTTAAATATTGTAGGTTGTAAGTGAAGTTTTTGTTTGGTGATCCAGGTTGGTAGAAGAACAACCAATGGTATGTAATGATGTTGGAACTACTGACTGAAGTTGATACAAAGAAAAGAAATTCAATGATTTTGTTTAAGTGGTTATGCATGCAAATACAAAGCAAATGTAAGATTGAAAATTTAAATGTAAGCAATTAAGCAAATGTTGGATGGTGTTTGCATGTTAGGAACAGGGGTGAGTGGAAAACCCAATAACCGAACTATCACCGAGAAGTTGAACCCAACGGGAACCTAATGGTATGGTTATGGTTTTCTTTAGACATTAATTTTTTTTTTTAACGGCCAACAAATCAATCCCGAGCACTTTCGGGGCACCCACTGGACAAACGGAGTACTCCGAGAGTAACCCGAGTCGTCCACCACCAATTCCGGGTGAAACCCGATAACCTACCCGCCCGTAGGCACGACGGTAAATTACCTGTAAAACTCGTTTGGCTCAAGGATCGAACCCAGGTTTCCCTGGTCTCCTATCACTGTCCACCAATGCCTCACTCATTTTTTTGCACCAAATGATAATTGAACTTGAGTCTTCAAAGGCAAACTCAAGTCCTCCTACAAAAGTGGGTACCGGTTCTGAAAAAAAAATCTATACGGGAAATTCAGTAACGGTACGGTACCGGTACGAGACCGGTACAGTACCGGTACTCAGTACCCAGTATCAAATGTTCATCCCTAGAGGTCATTGTCTAGACATCAAATTAACAGGACCGAAACTTCAAATCAAGTTCACTTGAGGGGAGTTGGGGTTTGCAAAGTTTACAATGAATACACAGTAAATTTTTCTAATTTAAAATGATAACCATGATTAAAATTTAAAAGTGTGCTCCAATTTTGGCAAATTTGAGTGGTTTAATAATAACTAGTTTTTTATTCTCCGAGCTTCGCGACGGAAGTTTGGTCGTTTCCCCTACGTTACATGACAGAAGCTTCGCCGTTACCAGTTTGGAAAACGATTGGGTTCGTTATGGCACCACAACGATAACATCATTGGCTATAACTTATAATACAAAAAAATAACTTTGTTTTCAAACCTACACAACACAAAAATATTTGATTCTAAATATAACTTGGTTTTCAAATAAAAAAGAAAGTCGGTTTTATAAATACTAATACATATAAAAAAATCATTTTCCAAACTTACTATCAAATTCATCAATAAAACCACTACTGTTGATAGTGAGTTTGGTTTAATATATATAAATATGAGTAAACTGTAATTTTACCCCCTGAGGTTAGGGGTGATTGGCACCCTTACCCCCCCCCCTAAGGAAATAATTGCAATTTTACCCCCCACTGTTTGCTGTTATGTCGCAACCTTACCCCCGGCCTCAAATTTGTTGACTAATCTGTTGACTATAAGTTGAAATGACTATAATGCCCTTTCACCCTTTCATATTACCCCCTGTGTTTTGTGCACTCTGTGATATTACCCCCTGCCACCATTGTCACCGCCATTCACCACCACAACCACCACTGCCACCTCCAGCCACCACCCTCAACCATTTTTTAGTGTTTTTTTGAACGGCGTACGGGTAGGATCTCGCTCACCAAGTTCGTATTACCCTCGAGTTCAATGGGTGTTCATCTCTGGCTCTGGTTTCTGGTATGGGTGGTTAGGATTGTTTGAGCTTGGAGTAGGCTTCACCAATGGAGAGATAACGAAGGCCCAAAACATTTATTTTAGGTCATTACTATCCTCCCCAAAATTTGTATTTTGTATTACATATCACTGTTTTGGAATCCCTTTATGTTTGATTATGGAGTCAACCTGTTTGTGGTTCACATTTGAGTCTGTGTCTTAGCGCTTGCTATATGGGCTTTAGGGATATTGGGGATTATTCTGTTTTTTAGAGGCATGAGGAGATCCTGGGCAGTACTCCTAAACACTTGCTCAAAATGGTTTTTGTAAAAGGCTAGGAGACATAAAGAAGCATTATAGTATTATACAAAATGTTTTTTGATGCTATCTTCCACCTCAAAACAGTTTTTTTTATTGTTTGAACACCCTTTGGTATTAAAGTTAAAATGCGTGTTTATATATCTCATTCAGGCCAACCTAGAGTTTTCTTTATGGATAAGGAGATCAAATGTGTGTTTGGAAAATTTTATTTTTACAGTTGATGAGCAGTAAATGAGATTATTTGGAGTTCTTTTACTCTTAATTTGATCTTGGTTGATAATGATCCTAGCTGCATTATTTCATTATTATTGTTTGAATTTTTTTCATTATTAACACTATTTTAATGGAGGTCGTTTTTAGCAAAGGTGAAAATCTGGGCAATTCTTCGTGGTGGATTGTTAGTCAAGTTCTTCTTTTAGATAGACGGGTTCTGTTTATTGGTTGGAAACGAGAGATTAATGTTGGTCCATTTATGTGTGTAGTCGGTTGATTTTGGATTTTGATGGTCGAAACAGGGATATTTTGGGCATAGTACAGCCTTGATTTCACTTTGTTCAAGCGTGGGCTCATGGAGTGGGAGGTATACATCACTGAACTAATTGTGAAGCAAAATCTGGACAATCTGGTTCGCAAAGGCATCTCAGTATGTACTGGGATTTCAACTTCTTGGTTAGCGAGGGGGGGGGGGGGGGTAATACGAACTTGGTGATACTAACATACTAACTACTAACCCGGTTAGCGAGATCCTACCCGTACGCCGTTCAAAAAAACACTGAAAAATGGTTGAGGGTGGTGGCTGGAGGTGGTTGTGGTGGTGAATGGCGGTGGCATTGGTGGCAGGGGGTAATATCACAGAGTACACAAAACACAGGGGGTAATATGAAAGGGCATTATAGTCATTTCAAGTTATAGTCAACAGATTAGTCAACAAATTTGAGGCCGGGGGTAAGGTTGCGACATAACAGCAAACAGTGGGGGGTAAAATTGCAATTATTTCCTTAGGGGGGGTAAGGGTGCCAATCACCCCTAACCTCAAGGGGTAAAATTGCAGTTTACTCTATAAATATAATATAATAATGGGCAAAAATAAGTAGCACGACAAACCAGTTATTTTATGGGTTGAAAAATTGAAAAACAAATTGCATCAAACGAGTGATTTTATGGGTTGAAAAATTGACAAAAAAAAATTGCATCATTCTCAAAGTTCAGTTAACAGAACTAACTGAACAACCGAGACCGAAACCAGTTGATTATGATTTTATGGTAACCGAAGTGCTTGGTTATGATCCGATTTTAGACAATAATCCGAATTAAATCGACTCATGCCAACACTTGTTTGTGGATGGGCATGTGCACCCCTTGAAAAAATAATTTTTAGTATTTTTCGCTGGAAATCTCGATTACACCCCTTGAAAATTTTTACCCACACCCCTTGAAAAATTTCAACCGCCCCACCTAGAAAAAAAAAATATTATGAAATTATAAAAAAAAAAAATTAAATACTGATTATTATTTAATAAATAAGTATATAACACAATTTATATAATTATTTTTTAACCACTTATTCACTTAATTACGTAACCCAATCAAAGCCCAATCTACAATCTATTTTTATTAACCCAACCCAAAGAAATTTAAACTAAATAAATAACCCAAAACCATCCACCCATTCCAATTCCAAATCCCGTCAAAAAACTCCCAGCGACTTTCACTGCTCACGACCAGACGACTTTTTTTGCCCGAATTCCGATATAGAACTACTATGGTTTCTTTTTTGATTTTTTTGTTGTTTTATGTGATGAGTAGAAGCAAATATATCTTTTTATGTTTTTTTGATGTTTTTTTTGTTGTTGTTTTAGACTTGTAGTTAAATGATTTTGTTGTTTTATTTATAGCTTTGTTTGTTTAACTGATTAGTTACAAGTATTCAACATTTAATACTAGGGCTTGAATGTTTGAAAATAAAATTGAAAATGATGGATTATGGTTGAACATGATTGTTTATTTTGTTTAAATGTTTATTGTTGTTTTATGAACTTATGAAGCGATTTATATGTGATAGGAACCATGAGTAAGAATGTAATGAGCTTATGGAGTGTCTAATATCTCTAGATAATGTTTTGGATAGATTTCAAAAAATGAAAACCTGTAGGGCATAATTTTAAATACCTTTGTAATGACGTTTGACGTCTTTTTGATGATTATATAAATTTTGGGGGAGGGTGTATTTAGGTTTTTGGGGGTGGGGGTTTAGGTTTTTGGGGGGGTGTCGACGGGGGTGGGTTAGGTGGTTTAGGTTTTTTCGTATTAATGCACATGTGTAGTACAATTTTTTTTTTTTGAAAAAAAGTCTTTTCTTATACATAAAAATTAGCGATTTTTATTACAAAAAATTCAAAAAAAAGAAAAAAAGAAATTATGGTATGTTTTTTAGGCTTCTCATTTAAACTAGTTTTCTCATGGTTTATCCCCTATATATATAAAGTAGATTAAAAGTAAAATAATTCGAGCTAAATTGAGCCGAGCTAACGAACGAGCCGAACCGAAACAATCCGGCTCGCTATGAAACGAGCCGAGCTCGGCTTGATTTCTAACCGAGCCGACTCGACTTTGTTTCAAACCAAGTCATATGAAGCAAGCCTTTTTCGAACGAGCTCCAAGCCGCGAACTTTTTGTATAACTTTTATGAATAAAAAGATTATCACAAGGATGTACTAAGTCATGAATTCTCTAAGACCATCCCCAATGCATGTATTTAGGCTATGCATTTGTGACATGGATTACGCATTTACTAAAGACTCCATTAAAGCAAAATGCATTTGAAGAGAATGCATTTATGTAAAAACGGTGCATTTAGGGAGAAGTGAGGCCCAAGTAATTAATATACTTTTTTTCTTTTGCAACAGCATAAACAAAGATTAAAATAACATTCTACTCATTAATTTTTTCTTTTTCTACAAGTAAACGGTAACAATGAAATACTTACGGTAATATTAATTAATTCATTATTAATAATAATTTTCATTGTTGTAAAATAAGGTCTTCAAGGCCGAGTACGCCCCGAGTAGTCGCTACAAGGTGGGCTGCCGATGCGACTTTATTCAACTCCGCCTAATTACTCGGAGTCGATCAAACGCGGTTAACCTCACCCAAAATCGAACCTAGTAGGTCAACTCGGGCCGAATTTGACTTTAGAAAAATAAAACATATTATCTATGTCTATCATATTAAAGAATAAATATTAATATGTTATTTGACATATATTTAATTTTCGATTAATAAATTCATCTTATTCGACTTATATTTAATTTCCGAAAACTAGTTTCTTTATAATTTAACATGTCCGAGTACTCTCAACTCCCCTGTCGACCGATTAGGGAGCGCCTAACGACTTTTGCAACCATGATAATTTTTAATATATAGGGTAATTATTTAAGTTTAATTTGTAACAAGCACTTTTGCAACATAAGCAATTTGTGGTCGCTAAGTTTTGAAATTTATGGATATCAACATTGGAACTAGTGGGCGAAAGCAATCAAAGGAAATAAAATATAGAAGAGCAAACTGCCATTTTGGTCCATGTGGTTTGGCCATTTTTGCCATTTTAGTCCAAATCTCAAACTTTTTAAATCTGGGTCCCTGTGGTTTCACTTTTATTGTCATTTTGGTCCAAAATTCAAAAACCCCATTTTTTTACTGTTACAACCTGCTTATTTTGTCTTTTTGTTCAGGGTAAATTGGTAATTTCATAAATATAATGTGATGAACTGCTTTTAAAGGGTAAATGAATATTTAAGAAAAACCCAAATCAAGAACTCAAAGCAGATCATCTTCCACAAACCCAGATCAAGAACTTATAAGAAAAACCCTAATCGAAGTGTTAATCATAACAACCAGCCGGATCAACAAGTTCAGAATACAAGGAATCAACCCCTGCAACTATGACGAATCAACAACTATGAACATCAACACCTACAACTATGAATAATCAACTGAACAGAGTTGGGCTGAACACACCAGTCTTGGTGCAAGTTCCACCTCCATCCACTTTTGATTCCCCTGTTCCAGTCGAACTCATAAACCCTAATGTGGAGGGTTCTTATGCCGCCTCTCCTGCTTGTGGTATTAGCTCAGATCTGAATCATGTTGAGGTTTCTAGTGATCCCCATGTCACAATTAAACATCAGTTTGGCCACCAATCGGTTTCAAACCAACCAATCGTACCAACAATTACCCCCAAATCTGTTACTCCCGTCTCTGGTTCAACAACGCAGGTTTCCCCTGCTATGTCGCCATATACGGAGGACGAATTAGCTCTTATAAGAGCCCAAAAGATTGCTCATGATGCCAATTTGATGCAGCAAACTGGGCTACCTCTAAGTGTGTATCAATCTGCTAACCACAAAGCTGTAAGGGTCAAGATAAAAGGGGTTCGGAACCATAGACGAGACGGCGGTGGGGGAGGTGTTACAGGGAAGAAGAAGGAGGGGAGGGCGTCGGGTGTGCTCGTCAGAGAAACAGGATGCCGGACTACGGTGTTTGGGTTAGGGTTTGGTGTGGGGTGGGGTGAAGATGATGAAGATGAAGTGAAGATGAACTGGGGAAATGGATATTTAAGTTAATAATTTAATTAATAATATGCTATATTAAATTTAAATGGACAATTTTGCCCCTGAACAAAAAGACAAAATAATCAGTTTTTATTAGTCAAATAAATGGTGATTTGAATTTTGGACCAAAATGGCAATAAAAGTGAAACCGCAGGGACCCAGATTTAAAAAGTTTGAAATTTGGAATAAAATGACAAAAGTGGCCAAACCACAGGGACCAAAGTGGCAGTTTACTCAATATAGAATTAAAACAATAGCATAAACATAATATAAGTTTTACTTATGTTTAAATACATTTTATCAATTTATCTATTAAATAGTACCGAAATAGAAATTGGTAAATTATAAGAGAAATTTATGTTTGAAAAGAAAATGTAAAAAGTGGTGATGATGTGGAAATGCAAGTATATTGACAGGAATGTTTGTAGAGTTGAAGAGAAAATGAGTGTTTTTAGTGTATTTGTAGAAATATAATGTGGTAGTTGGCTGGATGCATAAATACGTGTATTTAGCATCTTGCATTGGGGATGGTCTAATAAAATTACATTATTAAAAGTTTGAATACTTATCGTGTTAAGAGACATGTCACATATCAGTGAGTTATCCCGGTTTTTCTAAACTCTTAATGGCATTGAAATTTATTAATTAACGATGGCATTGAAATTTGAAAAAATTAATTAAGGCTTGCCCGTTTCAGGTTAAATGGATCGGGTGTCACGGACTCGAAAATTTGAAGTAACGAGAACATGACACACCAAAAAAATCGTTTCGGACATATGAATCCGAAAATGCCACATGTTTTCTTGGTTGATGAGAACATAATTCATTTAGCTAAAAAAATTATTTTGTATACTAGTACTGTAAAACTAGAAATTTATAAAATAATACAAATGAGTACGTATATAAAATAATTATGTTTAAACTTTAAACCATAAAATCAATTGCTCATTTCTCTTTTATTTTCTAATTACTAATACTAGTAATATTAACCGGCGGTGATGCGCCCGCTGTGACACCTCGGAAATTTCGACAAATAAAATGACAACACGTGTCCGATAACTCTTAAATAATCCCGGTAGGTTGGACGAGATGGACCAAATACGTAAATATGTGGAAGAAAGGAAATTGAGGGTTTTAAACATGATAAAACGCCAAATTTGTAGCCTCTGACGGTCTCTTACGGACCGCAAGAAAGCCTTACGGTCTGTAAGACATTTAAATTCTGTGGGCACCAGAAGCCCTTACAGAACGTAAGGCCTCACCTCTTGCGGTCAGCAAGAGTGTCGCTGGCAGTATGTACAGCCAGCAGCTATAGTTGCTGCCTTGTGACACCTCTCTCGCGAATTTCCACCATCTCCCTGCTTATTCCACCTAAGAGGACACTAAGCAACCTCTGAGGAACCTTGCCAACACTTGGCATCATTACATGAGGCTTGGATTATTATAAATAGAGCTCATTCTTACACTTTCCAACTTGCACTTTCACTTCTATCTCTCTAAATCTCTTTGGAGCAACTTTTGATCTATAGAGGTCTCCTTCCTAGAGTTATAACACTCCTTTGAACACTTGTAAGTGTTCTAACTCAGTCTTGTTTCATTTATAGGCTAGTTATTATCCGAAAGTCAAGCAAATTGACTTTTTCTTTGACTTTCGGTTATGACCATTTTGGTCCAGCTAAAGTTCGAATCGAACATGGCTACATGATCGTAATAATGTAGGTGTTAATCCCCCACGAGAGCACCTTTTGAGGATCACGTTAAGTTTGTGAAATGGAGGGTCAAAGTTTTATTAAATAAAAGTAAAAAACGCAGATTTTCATAAATTACGTTAAATTAATTTCTAAGTATCGAAACCTTAATTTTTGACATTATAACAGTTTATATAACATATTAGGACATGTTAGATCATGTCCAACTCGTCATTTCCTGGTTAGAGCTTGGTTCGCAACCGAAAGTCAAACAATTTGACTTATGCTTTCACTTTCGATTCTGACCCGTTTGAGATAGTTTAGATACTGATTAAGGGTTGTAATATGATCATATTATTGTAGGGAATAACCCTTAATGGCTATACCTTCTGATCATATCATATGTCGGGTTTTATGATCATATTTAGATACTGATTAAGGGTTGTAATATGATCATATTATTGCGCATAGAATGATTTTGAAACATAATGAAACCATAATATGAGTTTGAAACTGATACAATATCATAATAAAACATGTTTTAGCTAGGGCTAGCAAATCGTGTATTATCGGGTTTAACAGATCTCTAATGACGCCCATAACACAAGTATTAAACATGAATACAACTCGTTTAACTACTTCATATCCTCAGGTTTATAACACAGTTTTACATTTTATGTACCAAGAAGAAGAAATGATGGATCCTAACCTCATAATTATATTTATTTTTTAAAAGTAAAAAAATCACGTTGTGTACTTTTTCAGTAAACAGGTCTAATCGTGTCTTATACATATATCTATTGCCAGCCCTAGTTTTAACATATTGGACTTATCATAGACCCTTTCCACAACCTGATGCCGCATATGCGCGTACGGTTGACTTATATAACATAGTTTATATAAGTTAGCCGGATCAAGTCAAAACCTTTCCAAATCAGTTCTAATCAGAATGTATGGTTGTTTGACCCATATTATACGAGTCATTGCACTCGTAAGGGTATAAGCCACATTCTATCCGGTCTTCGCTTAATCTAGCTAACTGTACTTATTTATTAAAGTTAATCGGTCCAAGTCAACTGACTTGAAATAAGACCCGCTAACATTCTAACAGATCATAGTTCCGTTCATTCCAGACTAGGAGCTTCCAGTAAATTGTGCCTGTGATTAGGTTATTTTGATTTCGGTTGTGCTTAAACATCTTTGATTTGTAAAGATAAGCTCAGGTAAATACTCTTAGCCTATTTTCCCTATACGGGCTTGGGATACGACACTAGCCGTTTGGTCGGGTATTAAATCATGGGCGAATGATGCTTAAAATTTAAAAAATCTGTTTTAATCCATTTTGCTTGATAACTTAAACATTGGGTTTTAATGCGATCGTGTCCTGGATATCCTAGGTTCACTTAATTGCAAGTGGCCACAACCTAAGCGCGGGGTGTAGGCATACATCTGACAGATGCTAATGCTATAATATATTTTTATTGAAAATGTGGCGTGTCGGTTAATCATGTATAGGAGGTTAGTTCCAGGCCCCATGTATATTGACTAGTGTCACACCCCAACCGATGGCGGAATCATCGGGGCGCGGCACTAAGCGAATCAGATTGCTCAAGAGAATCTATAATGACTAATGGTGACAATATTGATTAATCAAAATTTCATATTAAAACTAAATTGTCATACAAACCAGACATCGTCAAAATTGTCTCAAATACCATCACCAAAACAAATATCGATTCAAAATTTAGTTTTCTAAGGTGTGTATCTAAAGTCACCCTAGCTTGATTCTTCACGTCCAACTTATCAACCTGCAACATGTATTAAAATAATATCAACAAAAATGTTGGCGAGTATACAAGTTTGAATACATAGCATAATAGTTTCAAGTTTAACTGCTCATATCCACATGAAAACATATAACAAGTTTCAACATGTTAGCTAACGTAAATCGGGTGATAGCCCAAGTTTCCAACGAGTTAATTTTGCCTGTCCCAATAGAATAGCGGGAGGTTAACATGTTTAACTTAACAATACCCCAAGTCTCAAGGAGGGCGGTGCGTTACCCCGATAGCTGCTACAATTGTTAAGGCGGAACTACACACAAGATCTAAACGTTCACATAGCATAGAAGTCTCAAGTATCACAAGTTACATGTTTCATGTTTAAATGGATAGAGTATGATTATAAACAAGTTTCGAGTGTCGTGTAGTTGAATATAGAATACATGTTGCATCCCAAAGTGCTTAAAGCAAAAAGGGATCGAGTATACTCACAGTGAGTGCTTAGAATCCTAAACACAGTAGGATTGGATCGAAGGGAGCACTGGATCAGCCTGCGTGCGGGGAACAGAGCATAAGTCCTCTAAGTGCTGACCCGGTTGGGAACAGAGTGTCGAATGGTGTGAAAAATCGAGTTAAAGTGCCTGACGAACTATTCGAGCGGATGGTCATCCGGACGGATGGCCATTTGAACAGATGGGTCCCATTCGGTCAGATGGTCATCCGAACGGATGGCCATTCGAACAGTGCGTGGGTGTCTGTAAACTGTTAAAGTTTTCGATGTTTCGATCATGGTGTCCTGTAAAACCAATAACAAGTGTTATCAAACCAGATCATCCGGACAGATGGTCATCCGGACGGATGACCATTCGAACAGATGGTCAGTAGGTGAAGTTTCGAGTAGTTTTCCAAGTTTTGAGGTAAGGGAAACGGTGTGACGACGTGTCAAACAATTGGAAACACACCAAACCCAGCTACCTCGTTCGGATGGGTATCACCCCTTTCGAACCGACGAGCTGTTCTTGATGGGATTTCATGTTTGGACCCGTGAATCAGCCGATTTTCCTGTGGGAATTGGTTTTCAAGCCGACTCAACTAAGGTATGAGTCGAGAGTCTGTCTAAGTCCAATTCCACCAAGGTTTTGTATAAAAACCGAAGAAAAGTTTGGAAATCAGTTGTATAATCGTGAAGTTTATCAGATCCAAGCCGGAAACATGTGGAATTCTGTTGGATCTGATATAAAAGTGCGATAATCCTTTAGATCTTGTATAAAAGTTATGAAAATCTGTTAGATTCGGAACTAATCTTGGCTAAATGATGCTCCACAACAGTTTGCATAAGCAACCGAGTGGAAACCACCTTCAAGAGGTCTAAATCAGTTGGTTTTCGAAGAAAAAGTTGAAGTGTTCGTGTGATTTTGATGAAGAATATGGTGTAGAAGTGATTAATGATGAAGATTGTACAAGTTTTGAGGAGAAATACTTATGAAAATGGCCTTGAATCGCGATTAGAGTGACTGAGAGTGCGGGTGTTCGGATGGCAGGTGAAAGGTGAGAATGAAAGGTGATGTGTCCTATTTATAGATGACAGTGACAGCTCCAATCGAATGGGTTAAGTCAGTGGAGGAGTGCAGGCGATCGGATGGCCATCCGGTCGGATGGTCATCCGGACGGATGATCATCCGATTGGATGTCCATTTAGACAGGCGGTTCGCGATGTTAGTTTTCCAACTTTGGTTCGTTTTGCGAATGTGTTTAGGCGTTGCGTATTATTGTGAGTAATCGTTATTATAGCATTATTATATCTAGATGTTCGAATAACACAAAAAGTTTCAGTGTTTCCAATTTATGTTCAAGCTAGTTTCCCGTTCAGTAAGTATCGAAGCATCACATAGTGTCAAGATTCACATCATTCACATAGTTCATAAATAAGATTCACATCGTTCATATATAAGATTCACATCGCTCATATGTATGTCATCACAAAGAGTCAAGATTCACATTGAGTAAAAGTTTCACGTAGTTTCACATAGAGTAAGAGTTTCACATAGCTTAACACATGGATTAAAATAGTCTCGTTTTCATTATGATCGTCTGTCTCGAGAGTAAAAGCATCAATGGTTAGGAAATATGTGAAGACTTGCTATCGATAAGTTAACATCAAAACGCGGGACGTTACAGTCTCCCCTGCTTAAGGAGATTTCGTCCCCGAAATCTGAGAGGAAGACTGCTCGAATAGCTGTGGATACTTGGTTTTCATTTCACTCTCGAGTTCCCAAGTGAATTCGGCGCCACGCTTTCCTTCCCATCGAACCTTGACTATGGAAATTTCTCTGCGCCTTAGCTTCTTGGTACCTCGGTCCATGATTTCGACCGGTTTTTCCACAAAATGAAAAGTCTCGTTTATTTGCAAGTCTTCGATGGGAACTTGAAGTTCCTCATCTACTGATCACTTCTTGAGATTAGAGACATGGAACATTGGATGTACGTTGCTAAGCTCTTGAGGCAAATCGAGTCGGTAAGCCACCTTGCCAATCCTTTCGAGTATCATGAAAGGACCCACATAGCGAGGGGCAAGCTTTCCCTTTTTACCAAAACGTATTACTCTCTTCCAGGGAGATACTTTGAGTAGAACGTGATCTCTAACATTGAATTCCAGAGGCTTACGCCTTTTGTCAGCATAGCTCTTTTGTCTTCTGCTAGCCTTGAGCAAGTTGTCACGGATTTGAAGAATCTTATCCGTTGTTTCTTGAATAATCTCAGGGCCAGTAAGTTGTTTATCACCAATCTCATGCAACTAAGAGGAGATCGACACTTGCGACCGTATAAGGCTTCGAAAGGAGCCATCTGAATACTGGAATGGTAGCTGTTGTTGTACGAGAATTCAATCAATGGTAAATGTACATCCCAATTACCACCAAAGTCGATGACACAAGAACGAAGCATATCCTCTAGTGTTTGAATAATACATTCTGTCTGTCCATCCGTTTGTGGATGAAAGGCTGTACTAAGATTCAAGTGAGAACCCATAGCGAACTGAAAAGTTTGCCAAAGACGTGAAGTGAAACGACCATCACGGTCAGAAATAATGTCAATGGGTATACCATGACGACATATGATTTCATCAATGTAGATTCGAGCAAGTTTCTCCACTTTGAAATCTTCGCGAATAGGAAGAAAGTGGGCTGATTTAGTCAATCGGTCGATGATTACCCATATACTACCATGACCGGAAGGTGTTCGAGGGAGTTTGGTTATGAAGTCCATAGCTATGCTATCCCATTTCCAAAGAGGAATCTCGGGTTGCTCGAGAAGGCTTGAAGGGCGCTGATGCTCAGCTTTGACCTTTGAGCAAGTGAGGCATTTTGAGATGTATGCGGCGATTTCCTTTTTCATACCAGGCCACCAATAGGATGCACGCAGGTCATGGTACATCTTATCCGCACCAGGATGAATAGAGTATTTGGATTTGTGTGCCTCGTTCATTATGATTTCACAAAGATTGTCGCGATCTGGCACCCAAATACGATCGCGACAGTATTGTAAACCATCAGATTTCATAACAAGTAGGTCTTCAATAGCACCACGTATTTCTACGAACAAGGTTCCTTCATTGGCGGACGAGTATTGAGCTTCACGAATGCAAGTGTGAAGGTCGCTGAAGACGTGAAAACAACGTATACTACTAACATGAGTCTTACGACTAAGAGCGTTGGCCACGACATTCGCTTTGCCAGGATGGTAGCGAATCTCGTAGTCGTAGTCATTAAGCAACTCTACTCAACGTCGTTGACACATATTTAGTTCCTTTTGGTTGAAGATGTGCTGCAGGCTGTTATGGTCAGTGAAAACCACACACTTAGTATCATATAGGTAGTGTCGCCAAATCTTTAACGCAAAAACAACTGCGCCAAGCTCCAGATCGTGGGTAGTATAGTTTTTCTCATGTATTTTGAGCTGTCGGGAAGCATAAGCTATGACCTTGTCCCACTGCATAAGAACACAACCTAGGCCACGGTTCGAGGCATCACAGTACACCACAAACTCATCATTCCCATCAGGGAGGGCAAGTACGGGAGCATTACAAAGTAGAGTCTTAAGAGTTTGAAAAGATTCCTCTTGCTCAGGACCCCAAGCAAAAGGTTTCTCTTTCTGAGTTAGCGAAGTGAGAGGTACATCGATCTTTGAGAAGTTCGAGATGAATCGATGGTAATAACCCACCAATCCCAAAAAGAAACGAATTTCAGCTACAGATTTAGGTGTACTCCAATTCTTCACCACTTCGATTTTGGAAGGGTCAACATGAATTCCTTGTTTGCTAACGACGTGTCCTAGGAATTGTACTTCCTTGATCCAAAATTCGCACTTAGAAAACTCTGCGTATAAACGTTCACCATGTAACAGTTCTAATATGATGCGTAAATGTCGTGCATGATTAGCTTGGTTCTTTGAATAAATAAGAATGTCATCAATAAAGACTATCACAAAACGATCTAAATAGGGTTTACAAACACGATTCATGAGGTCCTTGAACACAGCGGGCGCGTTGGTCAAACCAAAAGGCATAACCACGATGATCATGTGTGATTACTTGTAGTGATGAAAAGGAACTAAGTACTCAGATTCCTAGAACGTGAGGTTGTTACCCGATGATCAATCAACCCTTACCCAAGCCTAATTATACCCATGATATCTCGATTGCCAACGGCACCAAGAACGTATGGTTTCCAACTAGTTTAACATAAGAATCAACAATTTACTAACAACTAATCACACACCATAACAAACAAAGCATAAAGATAAAGTTTGTTATTCTAGAAATAAGGAAATCAAAGCATAAAGTCTTACAAACCTTCAACTAAAGACATGAACTATGTCTATGTAGTTCTTTCTAGTTTAACATAAGAATCACCACCCTGCTCCGAGTTCTTGAAGATGTCCATAACGAGTGCGAAATGCAGTTTTGGGGACATCTTCTTCAAGAACTCGGAGCTGATGGTAACTAGATCGAAGGTCGATTTTAGAAAAGCAACTTGCGCCTTGTAGTTGGTCAAAAAGTTCATCGATACAAGGAAGGGGATAATGATTCTTAATGGTGAGTTTATTAAGTTCACGGTAGTCGATGCACATGCAAAACGATCCATCTTTCTTCTTGGCGAATAGCACGGGAGCACCCCAAGTTGAGGTACTTGGATGTATGAAACCTTTGTCGAGTAGTTCCTCTAGTTGACTAGATAACTCTTGCATCTCAGAGGGTGCAAGCCGGTAGGGAGCCTTGGCAACAGGAGTTGAACCAGGCATGAGGTCAATACGAAAATCAACAGATCGAGGTGGAGGAAGACCAGGAAGGTCTTCTGGGAAGACATCAGGGAAATCACACACTACTGGAACATCACTTACGATCTTTCCCTTGCCCTTTTCTTCCACTATGTGGGCTAAAAAGGCAAGGTATGGTTTACGTAAGTATCTATTCGCTTGAGTGCATGACATCAGTTTCAGTCCTTTAGAAGGTCGGTCTCCATAGACGCGTAAAGTATCACCAGACGAGAGAGGTAAACGAACGTACTCTCGTGACAAGCGATTTCAGCATGGTTCTTACGCAACTAGTCCATGCCTACAATGATATCAAAGCTTCCCAATTGCATGGGTATGAGATCAATCGTGAAAACGTGATCGTTAAGAGTAAGGGAACAACCACGGAGAATTGAGTCAACTAGAATAGACTTACCATCGACAATCTCGACTGAGAACGACTTAGGTAGTTTAGAGCATGCACAGTTTAACAAAGATTCAAATTCAACGGACACAAAGCTTTTGTCTGCACCAGTATCAAATAGTATCGAAGCGTAATGATTATTAACGAGGAATGTACCATTAACGACATCATTGTCGTTCTGAGCTTGCTTGGTGTTGATGTTGAAAGCGTGTCCCCTCAGGTCTTGCTGTTGCGGCTGCTCTTGATTCAACTGGGGGCACTGAGGACGGAGATGATTGGGGTCACCACACTTGTAGCAGGCTCGTGCGGTGTTTGCTGGTTTGGGGTTCTGGGGAGTTGGTTGAGCTTGTGGTGCAGGAGTGTTGCGACAGTAAGTGGTGTTATGCCCATAACGGTTACAGGTAGCACAATGGCAACACGCAGAGTTTGCAGGGTGGTGAAATTGACAGGTGTTGCACTTAGGATGAATCCCAGTGTATCCCTTCTTGGTGTTCTCAGGGGAAGCAGGGTTTGGATTTGCAGTAGGGGTTGGAGTTACATCCAGTGTTGTAAGAATCGCTAGGCGCTAGTCGGGCGGTGGGGTACCGACTAGCGATTAATCGGGATTAATAGGGATTAATCGGATTGAGATTTTTATATGTAATTTTTAGTTACATACATACACACGCATTTTTATATGTAGTTTTTTAAAGTAGACATGTTTTAACCCCTCATTAACCCATTTTTTAAGTAACTGGAAGGAATTTATATGGTTTGGTCAACATGTGGCCGGCATCTAGCCAAAATTTGGCCAGAATAGGACCGTCATTGACTGCCTAGCTATTAATCGGCCATTAATTGGTGAACCTCTGATTAGTGATTAATCGACGACTAATCGGAGACTATTCGGGATTTTTACAACCATGGTTACAGCAGGTACAATAGCATTGCAACCAGAGTTTTGAGACTTTCGTTTCCTATTCTTGCTGCCACTTGACTGCTGGGTGATCTGGTTAGCAGGTTTCGAGGGAGCAGGGCTTCCAAACTGTTTATCACGTACACAGTTGTTGTTCAGACTTGCGGCGATGTGGCAAACTTCTTCAATGTTGTCTAGTTGAGCTACCTCAATGGAGTTACGCATGGCAGGAGGTAACCCATGAATGTACTTCGTGATCATGTGTTTGGGAGTAGACACCAAATGTGGAATGATGATGCTGAGTTGTTTAAAACGGGCAATGTGTTTCAGATGCTAGAACTCGTTAGCCCAGTTCCAACATGGCGTAAAGAAATAATGAGTGCCGTAAGCTACGGTACCTGGCGTAGCTTACGGCAATGTGTTGACTGCCTTTGACTCGCTGACCGCCATAAGCTACGTCTCTTACCGTAGCTTACGGCGCCATATGGGGATTTTTGTAACTTATGCATTTATTAGTTCTTTGATGATGTTTTTAAGGTTCCTATCATGGTATTTCGGTTATCCATCATTCTAGAGATGAATTTGGCTGCACTTTGAGCTTGAAGATAATTGTTAATCATTTGGTTTTATGTTTTTAACTTGTTTGAAGATCAAGACTTGGTTTATGATGTTTGTTCAAGCCATGAGTGGCTAAACTCTTTATGATTGTCTTTAGTTGAAGGTTTGTAAGACTTTATGCTTTGATTTCCTTATTTCTAGAATAATAAACTTTATCTTTATGCTTTGTTTGTTATGGTGTGTGATTAGTTGTTAGTAAATTGTTGATTCTTATGTTAAACTAGTTGGAAACCATACGTTCTTGGTGCCGTTGGCAATCGAGATATCATGGGTATAATTAGGCTTGGGTAAGGGTTGATTGATCATCGGGTAACAACCTCACGTTCTAGGAATCTGAGTACTTAGTTCCTTTTCATCACTACAAGTAATCACACATGAACTATGTCTATGTAGTTCTTTCTAGTTGGATGATAGCATAAATGTCAAAGCAAACCAGAAACTAAAGATGGTCATTTGTCTCTAAATTATTTACAACCAACCCTTTCATTTTGCAATTAGAATAGTAATCTTAGTTTTAAAAATCAAATCAATCAAACCAACTCTTGAAATTTACTTTTATTGCAATTAGTTTAATTTTAGTCAAGTTAGATAAATCTTTAAATAACACATATTCCACAAACTCCCTGTGTTCGATACCCACTTACCGCTATCTATTAGTAGTATTTGGATTAAATTTGATTGTGACCACGACATCACATCAAATTTTGGTGCCGTTGCCGGGGAGTAGTGCGCAATGTGTGTGATTTTTTATCTTTCTAAGTTCGTTATTTTTCTGGTTTACGCTGGGTGTGTTAGTGTGCAGGTATTTACAGGTGCATGCGTACTAGGAGCTCTCACAAGCTATCACCATTGGCATTTGATCCAGAAATTGAACGGAATTTGAGAGGAAACATAATCTTGCTAAGGGAAAACAAAATCAGCGGTTCACCAACAACACCTACTACACCAATTACACCGATTAGATACATGGATCCACCGCCACCACCCATTACGGGTGAACTAATACCACCTTTCATACCATCATCACACAACCTTCACCAAATACCACCATGCCTAACACCATTACCGATCCTACTCCACCTCATGATGTTACACCAACCAACACCACACAACCTATTACCACCCAAGTTGAACCTACGCACACCTTTAACCCTTCTACTACAATTCCACCATTTTCCCATTTCTTCCGAGCTTCGGGTCAATAATTTTCCACCTATACATTACCACAAAGTTCAACTGTCGTTCATGCTACTTCTGCATTTAGACCACCGAATTAAACGGCTTTTCAATATTCATCTTTTCCATTTGGGCAATCTTCGGGTATAGGAGGAGATGGATATGATGAAGGGTATGAAGAGTTTGAGGGTTATGAGGAAGAAGGATACGCGTATGGGGGTGATGGAGATCAAGGGGAGCTTACTTATGTACAAGGTCAAACTCAAAGAATGCAAAGTGTTGGTGGGATTCCTCAACAACAAATTATACCACAACATATTCGGCCAAGGCCACAAGGGCCACAATTGCAACGTCTTACACCGTTACAACAAATTCGTCCACAAAATGCACATCAATTTCAAAGGCCAATTCAACAACAACCGATGCAACAACATCAATTTCAACCACCATATGTACCTTAAGGGCCTATGCAAAGACCAATGGGTCCTATTCGTCCAAGGGTTCGGTTGGGTGTACCACGAAGACATCTTCGAGAACATGCAAGAGGTATAGAAGCACATTTCAGGCCGGTAATCACTCATAATCCTTCACCGGTAGTTATTCCTCACAATGATCAAGGGAGGACATTTGAAGTGAGAACCAATTTGTTACAAAGTTTGCCAAAGTATAAGGGTCTAGCAACGGAGGAGCCTTATTTTCATTTGGAGGCTTATGATTCGATTTGCAACACTCTTGGGAGTCAAGGATTTTCGGCCGATGATGTCAAATTGGTACTATTCCAATTCTCTTTAGAAGACAAAGCAAAAAAGTGGTTTTACACTCTACCTTCAGCATCCATCTATACATGGGCGGAAATGCAACAAATCTTTTTGGATGAATTTTATACCGCTCAAAAGACAAATGATGCTAGGAAAGGGTTGAGAAGTTTCCAACAACAATCTGGTGAGATGTTTCATGAAGCATTCGAGCGGTTTAACATGATGATCAATAATTGCCCTCATCATGGGATAGAGTTATGGGAATTGATGAATGCTTTCCATGAGGGGTTAAGTGCCGAAGATGCTCGCGATTTAATGTCTATCACCAATGGCACTTTTGGCACAAATTACGAGCATGATGATTGGGAATTTTTGGAACAAATGGCGGTCACTTCAAAGAGAAAAGCTCAAGCATCAAGGAGAGCACGACCGGTCATTACTCGAACTCAAGTGCACGCGGTAGACGATGGTAATGTCCAAACTTCTAATCAAACTTATGATGTTTGTGCAATTTGTAATGAGATAGGGCATGCGGCTGAAAATTGCTAAGGAGTGGAAGGGCAATATGAAGAGGTTAATGCCGTGCAAGGGCAAGGAGGGGTGGTAGAAATTACAACATGAATTCTAACACTTACCACCCCGGGTTGAGAAGCCACCCAAACTTTCGATACGGGAATCCCTCGAATCAAGCTAACCCGAATTTTCAAGGAAGTCAAGGTAACTTTGGTTCACGCCAACCTTTTAATAATCAAAGTGGATATCGAGGTGGGAACAATCAAGGGTACCAAAGGCAATATCAAACAGGTCAAGAGCAAGGGGGTCTTCTGGTGGAAATGAGATGATAGAGATGTTAAAGACAATGCAAGCAGAGATGCAAAAGAGATATCAAATGGATGACGCGCACATGAAAAAGGATGAGGCCCGTAACAAAGCAATTCAAACTTTGACCACCCAAATGGATCAACTCGCAACCGAAGTGGCGGACTTGAAAAAAGGTAAAGGTCAATTACCAAGCGACACTAAGGTAAACCCATCTCATAATTCTTCTAGAGGTAATAATGTTAATATTCATCATGTTAGTGTTTTGAGAAGTGGGAAAGAGTACAAAACCAATCCTTCACCGGATTTGGTTGATGGGGTGGTTGAGGACCTAACGGGTCAAGAAAGTGAGGAAGATAATGAAACACCTAACATTTCTTCTAAAAAATCCAATTTTGAAAAACCCAAAAATAATAAAGAAGTAGAAAATAAGAATGGGGGTGGGGGATCTAGTCAAGTACCATTTCCCTCGGCTTTGTTAGATCCGGGTAAGAAATTTTTTATCTCAAAACGGGGCCCTCAAAAGGAAGAAATGTGGGAGGTTTTCAAACAGGTTAAAATTAATCTTCCTTTACTTGAAGCAATAAAACAAGTACCCGCTTACGCCAAATTTTTAAAAGAATTATGTACTCAAATGAGGCAACAAAACGTGCCTAAATTGGTTGATTTAACTAAGCGGGTAAGCGTGGTTTTAAAAGGAGATCTTCCTCCTAAGCTACAAGATCCAGGAACGCCTCTTATTAATATTCAAGTTGGAAATTTTCAAACGTCAAGGGCGCTACTAGATCTTGGGGCCGGAGTGAGTATTTTACTAGGGGGGTTATATGACCAATATGATTTTGGTCCATTGAAACGGGTCGAGACAACGGTGGTTTTAGCCGATTTGTCTCATAAACTTCCTCGGGGTATAGTGCGGGATGTGATAGTAAAAGTTGATGAATTTTATTATCCAGTTGATTTTCTTGTGTTAGATTACTCATACGCGGACCCAATTCAACAACAAAATGTTATTTTGGGTCGGCCGTTTTTTAACACCGCACATGCCGTTATTGATTGTCGATATGGTACGGTCGACATGACATTCGGTAATTGAAAAATGAGATTAAATGTTTTTACTAACGGTGCTAATTCTTTTAGTGGTGATGAGTCTTTTCTAGCAGATTTCATTGATGGATACGACCCGAAGGAGTATGAAGAAGAGATTTTCGAGTCGTGTATGTGTGATGTTTCTTTGCAGGTTCATGCATGTGTGTTGGAAGTGGAAGAGAAGGAGCAAGAGGCTCTCGCGGTGAAAGAAGGAAGACCGCCATGGACCCACCACACGGAGACTTTACCGGTGGGAATTGATTCGGGTACAAAGCCTTCGTTAGAATGTCCACCAAACGTGGAGTTAAAGGAGCTACCAAAACATTTGAAATATGCATTCTTGGGGGAGAATGACACCTTACCGGTGATCATTGCTTCTAACTTGGAGGTAGCTCAAGAGGAGGATTTGTTGTGGGTATTGAAGGCTCATAAGGCGGCAATTGGATGGACGATAGCCGACTTGAAAGGTATTAGTCCGTCTATTATCATGCATAAAATTATTACAAGTGAAGATGCAAAGCCAACCCGTGAAATGCAAAGAAGGTTGAACCCGAATTTGAGAGAGGTGGTAAAGAAAGAAGTTATCAAGTGGTTGGATTCGGGGATTATTTATCCCATTTCGGACAGTGCATGGGTAAGTTCGACTCAGGTAGTGCCTAAAAAGGCAGGAATCCAGGTAATAAAAGATGAACAAGGCGAGCAAATTGCCACCCGATCGGTCACCGGATGGCGAGTTTGCATTGATTATAGGAAACTAAACGCCGCTACCTCCAAGGACCATTTCCCGTTACCCTTCATTGACCAAATAATTGAAAAACTTTCGGGTCAAAAATACTATTGTTTTTTGGATGGGTATTCGGGTTATAACCAAATTGCTATTCACCTGGACGACCAACACAAAACCACATTTAGATGTCCATATGGCACATTTGCTTTTCGGCGAATGCCGTTTGGACTATGTAATGCCCCGGCTACATTCCAAAGATCTATGATGCGTATATTTTCAGATATGGTTGGGGAATCTATTGAAGTGTTTATGGATGATTTTTCCATCTTTGGCCCAAGTTTCGAGTCTTGTCTTGATGAATTAGAAAAAGTTTTAAAAATGTGTGTTGAGACAAACTTGGTGCTAAGTTGGGAAAAAGTCATTTTATGGTTCAAGAGGGTATTGTGTTGGGTCATGTGATCTCGGACCGGGGAATGGAGGTAGACAAAGCAAAAATTCTGGTGATTTCATCTCTGCCCCCACCAAAGAATGTTAAGGGGGTGAGATCATTTTTGGGACATGCGGGATTTTATAGAAGGTTTATTAAAGGGTTTAGTGTAATTACAAAACCTTTATGTAACTTGTTATTAAAAGATGTCCCTTTTGATTTTACTGACGAATGTTTGCAAGCGTTTAATGTTTTGAAGGAACAGTTGGTGAAAGCTCCTATCCTGCAACCACCGGATTGGTCGAAGCCGTTTGAAATTATGTGTGATGCTAGCGATACGACCATTGGAGCGGGTTTGGGTCAAAGAGTTGATAAGAAGCCAGTGGTGATATATTATGCAAGTAAAACTTTGTCCGAGGCGCAACTGAATTACACCACAACCGAAAAAGAATTATTAGCAGTGGTGTATGCCTTGGACAAGTTTAGATCTTACATTTGGGGGAGCAAGGTGATCGTGTATTCGGATCATAGCGCGGTCCGATATTTGATGGAAAAGAAGGATGCAAAGCCTCGGTTGATTCGATGGGTGCTTTTGTTGCAAGAGTTCTATTTAGAGATTCGGGACAAAAAGGGGTGTGAAAATGTTGTTGCGGATCACTTGTCCCGAATCCCATTGGAAGGTGTTGATGACCCGAGTGAGATTAATGAACGGTTTCCCGATGAGCAATTGTTGGCCGTCTCCACTTTTTTTGCACCTTAGTATGCCCACTATGTGAATTATTTGGCTAAGGGTACAATTCCAAATCATTGGACGAAGAAGAGAAAACAACAATTTTTGAGCCAAGTAAAACAATACATTTGGGATGAAACGGATTTATTTAAAACTGGACCCGATCAAGTGATAAAAAGATGTGTTCACGAAACTGAGGTACTAGAGATTTTGACCCATGCTCATTCATCGGCATGTGGAGGGCACTTTAGTGGGAACAAAACGGGTTATCAGGTATTGTCATGTGGGTTTTATTGGCCCACAATTTTTAAGGATGCTTGCGAGTTTGCTAGAAATTGCATAAATTGTCAAAAAGTGGGGAGCATTTCGAAGCGGGATGAAATGCCTTTACAACCAATCTTGGTGGTGGAGGTGTTTGATGTTTGGGGAATAGACTTCATGGGTCCGTACTCTAATTCAAATGGGTTTTTGTATATATTGGTTGCGGTGGATTATGTTATGAAGTGGATAGAAGCTATCGCTACAAGAACCAATGACCATTCCGTTGTGTGCAAGTTCGTGCAATCAAATATTTTCGCTCGATTCGGTGTACCAAGGGTGATAATTAGTGATGGTGGTTCACACTTTAAAAATTTTAATTTTAGGAAATTGCTAAAATGATACAATGTGAACCACCGAGTTGCTACACCGTACTATCCGCAAACAAGTGGACAAGTTGAAGTGTCCAACCGTCAAATTAAAGAGATCCTCATGAAGACGGTTTGAACGTATAGGAAAGATTGGTCAAGTAAACTTGACGGTGCGTTGTGGGCATATCGGACGGCCTACAAAACTCCAATTGGTACCACCCCTTATCGGATGATGTATGGGAAAGGGTGCCATTTACCAATGGAGTTAGCACATCGAGCGCATTGGGCCATCAAAACTGTTAATGCAGATTATGACGAAGCGGGTCGAGTAAGGAAGTTGCAATTAAGTGAAATTGAGGAGATTAGAGATGAAGCATACGAATGTGCATCCGCATATAAAGACAAACTTAAGAAAGTTCATGATGCAAAGTTAAGAAAGAAGAACTTCGAAGTGGGTCAAAAGGTGTGGTTGTATAATTCAAGGTTGAAAATGTTTGCGGGCAAACTCAAGAGTAAATGGATGGGTCCTTATGTCATTCGAAGAGTGGGGAGATTTGGAGATGTCGATATTCAAGATGAGCAAACTAATAAGCAACAAACGGTGAATGGGCATCGACTTAAACCATACTTGGAAGGCAACGACATCAATAATCTCGAGCTCGACAAAGTGGGTTACATTTTACGCCCACTGGATGACGAGGAAGCTTGAAAGAGGCCCAGGTTTGGTCGTGTATATATTTAGTTTAGTTTACTTTGTTTTGTTTTTAAATAAATACCGTTTCCGTTTAAAACTTGTGTTTGAGACAAGTGTGGGGAAATTCTTACGAATTGCCCGAACATTGTGTTGAGGACAACACGGGTTTTTAAAGGGGGGTAGGGTATAATTTGACACGTTTTTGAAAAATTATAAAAAACCATAAAAATTACAAAATTTTGAAAAGCTAAAAAAAAAAAATTAAGTTAAAAACATTGTTGCAAGTGAAAAGCAACGACCCATAGTTGCCCAGTACGCGCCGTAAGCTACGACCATTGGCGTAGCTTACGGCAACTATTGAACAAAAATTTTGCTTACGGCCCAATTTAACTATCGTACGGTGATGATTTTTGATCCAGGTTTGCCGTAACCTACGGCAGGTGCCGTAGGCTACGGCACGGAGCTGGGGAGCCTGGTTGGGTTTTCGGCGATTCATATAAAAAAAATACTAAATTCCGAATTTAATAATAATAATAAATCATTAAAACATTAAAAGTGTAACTTACCCCATCCACATACTCTATCCATCGACCCCAACCACACATATCTTCTTCTTCATCTTCTTTTTCTAGAACCCTAAGCACCATCACCTTCAAACCTCCATAACTCCTTCATCTCTCAACCAAATCAAGTGATTTTTGAGTCGATTTTGACTAAAATTTCACGAACATTCTGATTATGGGTAAGGATTTGGAAGAATACCACATTTGCTTGGTCAAAATTCGAACCCTAGGGCCGAAAATTTGGGGCTTTTTGTGGGTTTTTGTTTAAACTTGAAGTGCTTGTTAATTTCATCTTCCACAAGATCAAGGTATGCAATTTCCTTTCATTCTTTGAAGTACATTGCGGTTTGTGAGTTTTCAATTTTGTTTTTGCTTACACACTTTCTTGTAGATGATAGATGATAGGGTTTTGTTGAGTTATTGAATGTTTGGGTATAAATGTTGATGATGTCTAGTGAAAATTTTTGGAAAAACTCTAATTTGTAGAGACATCATGCCGAATTTTGGTTCGAAAGGATAAATCTTTGGTGTTTGTACATCTATACCCATATTATAAAGCAAGTGTGGGGAAGATTGTGAAGTTGAACTTATTTGATTTTGTGTGTGTCGTTTGTGAATGTGTGTAGGATATGGTGAGAACAAAGGAGAAAGCGAGAGCAAGTTCCTCAAGTCAACCTCCACCGGAGTCTCAACAAGAGAAAAGAAGAAGGTTGGTTCGGGTTGGTGACCCGGACTCGGAAGAAGATGCGCCTCCTAGGGGTCCAAAACCGAAGTGGAAATCCGGTTCTCTTCTTAATCAACCCGAGGAGTGGCGTACCGATTTATTTCACGAACAAATGAATAAGTTGCAATAACGAAAAGAAACATTCATATGTGAGAAAGACATTCGAGAGGTAGATTTCGGGCCTTTTGGGATAATAGACAAGTTCAAGGCTTTAGGTTGGGAGGCGACGCTTAAGTGTTATGATAATGAAGTCAAGACCATGTATGATCAACAAGTGCAAGAATGGATGGCCACGCTAGAATGTCCTCCGTTCAAGGCCCCAAGTAAGATGAAGCTTATTGGATGGTGTAACGGGGTGAAGGTCGAGATGTTATATGATTCCTTGCGCCGCATTGCAAAGTTTGATAGTAAATTGTCTAATCAATACATCTACCCAAGTCTTAAAGATCTTTATCTCGAGCCCGAAAAACACCCCCAATGGCAACACATGCTCGATTACCTTTTTCTTCCGGGGACTACACACGGGAAACTGTTTAGAAGGAACTTGAGAATGGAAGCGAAGTTATTGTTGGTGTTGTGTACACACAATGTCATCCCGCGACGGAGTGATAAAATGGAGGATAGATTTCAGGAGGTGCCGGTTCTATACATGTTAATGCACGGTTCGCCCATGGTTCCCTCCCGGTTCTTAGGGGCTGTTTGGTAGCCTCTGAATGGTCATTAAGAGGCTACCTCTTAATGGAACCATTAAGAATTTTACCAATAAGAAGGTAGAAGAATGTGACATGTGATGATTTACCATTCAGAGGTTACCTCTTACCCATTCAGACTTGAGGTTACCTCTTATTCATTCAGAGGTTTTAAACCATTAAGAGGTAGCATCTGAATGGTCATTAAGAGGCTACCAAACAGCCCCTTAGTGTTGAACAATATTTGGCTCAGTCGAAATAGTGGTGAGAGAAAAATTGTACCCCATTGCCGATTGATTACGGCATTGTTGAAGAAATATGGGGCGATTGGAGCCGAGGACAAAGGCTCGTATAAGAGGTTTAAGCCATTCGATATAAAGAATTTGGGACCAGGATGGGAGTACAAGGAGTCAGAAAGGTACCATAAGTTGAAAACTGATGGGAGACGGTGGAGAGTTTTGAAAGCGGATGCTAGGCCACTACAACCGGGCGAGGCTGATGAGCCGGAGGTGAGTGATGAGGAGGTATGTCGGTAGTGCATTTGATTATGCACAACAGCCTTATGATCCTTACTAGGCTCACACGGGGAACATGGGGCAGATTATTGAGCAGAGGCGACCGCCTACTTTTGGTGATTGGTCCGAACCCAATCAAATGGTTTTTGATCAGCAAACTTATATGGGGGCTAGCATGGAGAGATCTATTAAACAGAGTTATGATAGAAATGAGCAATGGAATCGAGCTTATATGTATGCCCACCTTGAAGAAGTGAACAACCGTTACTTGGATGACCGCCAGAGACGTTTACATGATCAGTGGCATGCGGGCCAACCACTCGAAGCGGACACACCAGTTGTGGATTATACCACATTGCCGCCATATGATGGTAGTGTGTCGTATCCCACCCCACCATTGCACCATTCTCAATGGGTGGATCCACACACCATGGGTCATCAGCAGGCGAGTCAAGGGGATAATCAAGGCAGCAGCAGCAGTAGCGGAGCATTTGGGTTTGGAGAATGGAATGACATGATGACTTCCATTTTCGGGCCTCCGCAACCAAAGTACTATTGATCAGGTCGTGTTTCGCTCTCTTGTATATTTGTGTATATTTTTCATGTCTTATGTTATGGTCGGGTGGTATTTTATGGGTTTTATGTGATTTATGGGATGTGCTAGTGGTGGTGTGTTTTTAATTTTCATAAAAATAAAAAAAATACAAAAAGAAATTTGGGGTTTGAGAGTATTAGCGAAAGCTAATGTTTTTAGTAAAAAGCGATCTTCTCTTCAAAACCATACATTGGGACAATGTATCCCAAGTGTGGAGATGGGGGGAAATTTTTGAGAATTTTAAAAAAATTGTGAAACCGAGCGAAAAATTGTCAAAATTTGAACACTTGATATTGTTCCACTTGACACACCGACACCCTTTTTAGTCATTTCTTGGTGAGTTTTTGGACCATATATGATTATTAGAGAATATTTCTTTGTTTTGAGTGGCGGTGTGTGACTTGTGTTAATAGAACTTGTGTACGAATTCTTGTTAAATCTTAGAGTTAGCATGCTTGTGAAAATGATAGGGGACTTTTAGGTAGCCTCGTCTAGATGTGTGAGAGTGTGGGAATTGGGGGTTGGACCTCATACGTTCCATATATGAGCTTGGTATTGTGAGGGGTGGAGGTTTGGTCTTTAGAAAGCCATGTTTGAGCCTTATATCATTCGGTTGTGACCCAAACCTACTTCCTACAAAACTTTACCTATTGAGACGACCCGGTTTAGGAGTTTAGTTTGTGATTGTTGATGTTCTTGTATATATTTGTGAGTTTTATGTGTTATGAAAAAAAAAAAAAGAAAAAAAAGAGAAAAATATGAAAAAAATACAAAAAGAAGTATTTAGTTGCAATAGAAGTTGATGAAGTTGTGTATATAGTTGATGTTTGCTTCGTTAGTAGTAGAAATAAAAACCGGGTCGAATCAATGAGCTACTTTCACAATCCCACTATTTTCCTACCTTTACACATAGCCCCGTTACAACCCGTAAGTCCTTTTGATTCATAAGCATGCTAGATGTTTGATAGGAGTAAACTTGATTTTTATACAAGCTTATTCTCGCACAATCACACACTTGCATTGAGTGTTTTAGCATAATGTGCTAATATTACTTGTCACCGATAGTTTTTGTGAGGGGTGTGTCTTGTGGTATGATAAAAGGTTAGTAGAAGGACGATACATTTTAGCTTGGTTTGCATGATTGATCGCCTGTGGTGTTGAAATAGTTTTTGAATGGGTTGCTTGGGACAAGTAACGGGTAAGTGTGGGGATGTGATGGGTAGTCCGTAGGACAACCCTTAAGTGCCTTAAAAGGATTAGAATCCCATGCTTTACACGGTTAATTGCTTGAACTTGGTAACCACTAGTCGTTGGGATTTGCAGGTGCTAAACGGGCATAAGGAGCAGTTTTTATGAAGATAGATGGAGGCTAAATGATCGTGGAAGATGGATTGGAGAATTCAAGATTTTAACAAAGGAAACAAAAGAAGGACTTTAATCAGCACCGTAGCCTACGGCTCTGGCCGTAGGTTACGGCCCCCACCTTTTGCCAAACTTGTCGCCGTAGCCCAGTTCCAACATGGGGTAAAGAAATAATGAGTGCCGTAAGCTACGGTAACTGGCGTAGCTTATGGCAATGTGTCGACTGCCTTTGACTCGCTGACCGCCGTAAGCTACGGCGCTTACCGTAGCTTACGGCGCCGTATGGGGATTTTTGTAACTTATGCATTTATTAACTCTTTGATGATGTTTTTAAGGTTCCTATCATGGTATTTCGGTTATCCATCATTCTAGAGACGAATTTGGCTGCACTTTGAGCTTGAAGACAATTGTTAATCATTTGGTTTTATGTTTTTAACTTGTTTGAAGATCAAGACTTGGTTTATGATGTTTGTTCAAGCCATGAGTGGCTAAACTCTTTATGATTGTCTTTAGTTGAAGGTTTGTAAGACTTTATGCTTTGATTTCCTTATTTCTAGAATAACAAACTTCATCTTTATGCTTTGTTTGTTATGGTGTGTGATTAGTTGTTAGTAAATTGTTGATTCTTATATTAAACTAATTTGAAACCATACGTTCTTGGTGTCATTGGCAATCAAGATATCATGGGTATAATTAGGATTGGGTAAGGGTTGATTGATCATCGGGTAACAACCTCACGTTCTAGGAATCTGAGTACTTAGTTCCCTTTCATCACTACAAGGAATCACACATGAACTATGTCTATGTAGTTCTTTCTAGTGGGATGATAGCATAAATGTCAAAGCAAACCGGAAACTAAAGATGGTCATTTGTCTCTAGAAAGAACTACATAGACATAGTTCATGTGTGATTACTTGTAGTGATGAAAGGGAACTAAGTACTCAGATTCCTAGAACGTGCGGTTGTTACCCGATGATCAATCAACCCTTACCCAAGCCTAATTATACCCATGATATCTCGATTGCCAACGGTGTCACACCCCAAAAACGTCGCAGCGGAATATTAAACGTAGTGGAGACAGAAGTTGGTGCCCATTTATACCTTGTCGGACGATGCACTCTTTTGTTGGACATTTTGACATATTTTAAAACATAGATATTAAACATTACATTTTAAAAGTCATGACACGACCACATAAGTTAAGTTGTTATGATCCTCACGGATCTTATTACAAACGCCCCAGGTAGTTTAAAAGTTGTCCAACATAATTAAACATAACAATGTGCATCATCAAACACAAGATACACCATGATTTTCCCGGAGCCGAACTCAAGTACCTGTAGAACACGTTAAAATCAAGTGTCAACACAAAGGAAGGTGAGTTCACTTATTCGTTTACTAACAGATTTTATTCCAAGGAAAACTTTCTATTTAGGTGTTTATTTAAAACATCCATTTAACTCTTAGAAAGTCCATTTTACTTTCTCATTAAAATCCATGGGCCTTTCGTTGGTTCATTACTCCGACAACAGTAATACTGCCTAGGTTTTGTATATTAAATTATTGTGTCAACTTTCAGACTCGTATGTTAGCTAGACGATACGAACTATATATTAACCATGCAGGGATAATCAATGCTAGACAATAAACAGAATAATAATTCGTCGTTTGACATTGACACGGGGCGACCGGTCATGACGGGGTTGTCAACCCGATAGATCTACCAACAATTCCTCGCGTACCATACTTAACTGATTAAACGACATCATGGGCGCAAGGTTCTTTCTTGAAGAACAATATGATGTCTGCCTCACGTACAATATATATATATATCCTACTAATATGACAATTTAATATACTACGATTTACGAATTGCCCTGTCACTCAAATGTTGAGATTCAGTCCGGAATTCATCCCCAATTCGTACGGTCTCGTTTCACTTAAGAAATACCGCACTTATAATATTCATTCTTCAAAATCGTTTTATTTCAAAACGTATAATTTATCAAATTCATATATTTTCAGCGAAAATATATATTTTATATTAAAAGGTATGTTTTATTTCGAAAACATTATTAAACCCTTTTAACGACGTATTCCACCCCCAAAATATATACAAAACAGTAAAAAGAGAGGTTTAGTGACACTCACCTTTGGGTGCGTATTTTAATACCGCAATCCCAGAAATTGATTTTTATATATACGTCCTAATATAGAAACAATTCTAAATCACTATACATATTTAACACAAAAATCCTAAGTTTCTCCGTTTCTTAGAATTATCATATAACTTTGAGATTTTCTCGAAAAGTTGTCATTTTTGATTATGTTGACATGTTAATATATATATGAGTCCATATATATATATATTTATATAAAATTTTGCAATTTGAACGATTTTATAGGTGACCATTATAGTGTAAATCCATTAACTCTCCCGTTTCTACGCAATATATCTACGATTTACGCGTCGTAATATATATATATATATATATATATATATATATATATATATATATATATATATAAACGTTCACATAGTTTAACACCGAAACACGCGATTCATTACTATCTTATCTATTTTGTCATTTTTAAAGCAAATATACATAAAACATCTCATATGTACCAAATTTCATGCTCGGCAAACAGGTTACACATCTAACGCAATTTCACCGTTTCTACCGCACAAAACGTACATGCATAGCCTAAATTTCCCATTATCAAATTATCACTTAACATATTATCACATTTTCATGTTTAAATCACTTAACACATTTTATCACATAAGATTCACTCAAACTTTACCCATACTAGTGTTTATTGAAAAATGCGTATTTTAGCGATTCGGTAACGTTTTCGGGCGTCGGAAGTCACGTATGACCAACCAAACGCCAAGTAAACTTAAAAGTAGTTAAAATACTTGTTTTTAAACTAAAAACATCAGTTTATTTACTGATTTAAATCAGTTTTATATAAATCACTCGAAAAGCCGAATTTTGACCGTTTTAACGCATAGTTTTGCGTTAAACGTTACCATAACCATCCCAACTCGAAACGACTTGATATTTTAACACAATACATGTTATTTACTGATTAAAATGGTGGTTATAATCAGATTAGTGCATTTTTTGTATAAGTCACATAAATCATGTGATTTCACGTATTTTACAACTTTTAATGCACCAAGTACCACATATAAAGCTAGCAAACATTATGACAAAGTTATATATCATTAAGCACTTCAAAATAACTTTATTTTAAGGTTTATAATCTGATAAAAATTAATTTTTATCAAATCATGCTCAAATGATCATTTCATGCTTTCTTATTAACATGCATGTCCACATATGTGCATCTAATGCACTCATACAACATTATCAACATTATTCATGTTCCAATCTTATTCTAGAATACTTTAACGTTATGTTTTTACATAATATAACACACATCATTTTAATCATCCAACCATTCAAAATCATTCATGTAATCATCCTTCATATTTAAGATTACATGACAATTTTTTTATGCATGGATACATATATACATATGTCACACCCCGATTTCCACATGTCACCGGTGGGCCCGGTGGGGAGTATCGTGACGTGGTTGGCAACATAATAGTCAAACAACACAATATTTAATATGCACAGCGGAAGCAATTGAAAGATAGATTTCAACCGAATAAAATATTGTAATATCGTGTATCACAAACAGTTGAAAGTTTATCCACAGACGGATCGAAATAAATAGGAAACAGTAGTTCAACAGAAGATAGGCATCTTAAGCTTGCGAGACTCTTTATTTATGCTAAGAAGAGAATCCAGCCTATTACGCTTAGTACCTGCATTTAATCTTTTTGGGAAAATACGTCAGTTTACACTGGTAAATACAATCAACTGACTCATTTTAAAAATGATTAAAAATTGATTTGGATGCACGTGGCATAAACATTTTATAACTTGGGATAATCATTTAAATATATAATCTTGTAAACGAATTACATGTTCCTTATGCGTTCAGTAGCCCGGAGCGTGCCAGGTTAAAGATCAATAGACACACACCACATAATCTATTTATGCACTGACGAGTGTACGCCTACACTCCGCGCTTAGGTCGTGGCCATTTCGTAAAATGATGCCAAGGATATCCGGGACATGGTCATTAACCCCCCAAAGGCTTTAAGTAAACAAAACAATTTAAAAGGGCCGATCAAATTATTCAATTAACCACCATACGATGGAAGATTTAATGCCCGACCAAGCAGTATTTTATATACCGTACCCCAAGCCCGTATAGGGAAAATAAGTTAAAAGTATTTACCTGAGCAAAGTAATAATCACAATAAGCAAATGCAAGTAGCTTTTACTGGTTCTCCTAATCTGGAACGAAGGTTTATAATAACCTATTAGAATCCTAACGGGTCTTTAGTTAAGCTTAAGCTTAGACCGGTTAGTTTCAAAGATACGGTTCGTACGCACGATTAAGTGAAGACCGGATAGAATGTGATTTAGACCCGACAAGTTTGAAGACTTGCTTAATATGAGTATTTCATACACATTCTGGATTTTGAGATAAAACCGATAAGGTTTGACCCGTTTCGCCTAATTTATGCAAACTAGTTACATAAACCGAACCGAACGCGTAATAAGCTTAACGGATATTCATGAGAGCCATATACAGGTTTCCTAAGTTAATATGCTTCAAATATGTTGTGACATCAGTAAGATGTCTTTTATTATGCCCGAAACGAATTTAAACACAAACTATGCCCCGTAAGGGTAGTTTGGTCATTTACAAGGTTATAAAAGAGTTTAAGTATTAACCTGAGTTATAGGTCTGATGTAATCAGCAAAAATACTTAATTTGATAAGTTATAACAGTATGGTAAAGTATATATGTGAAATTTATCAATTATAACCAAACTATGCACCGTAGGGGCATTTTGGTAATTTCACATAAGCCGTAAAGCTCAAAACTGAAGTCTGAGTTAAACAACTTTTGCTTACTATTAAAATATTATAATTTACCTAAAATATCAGTAGGTATCACCCTTGTATGTTTAAAATAGTTCAAGTACATACTATGCGTTAAAAACGCTTAAAAAGGCGATTAGAAGCCATTTCCGGGTTCTATACATAAAGCTGATATTTTTATTATTCCAGAAGGCTTAAAATAATTTATTTATGATATGTAATCAGTAGCCAAAAGGTTTGGAGTCAATTAGATATGTAAAACTCATTTTATAGCCCGTAAGGGCAAAACCGACAATTACCGGATTAAGCCTATGACTATAAGTTATGCTCAGCCTAAAATTAATTAAGAATCTTCAAAAATCCCAAAATAATATATTACATCATCGGGTAATAAGTTTGATATCAAAAAGTAGGTTTAAATAGGCTATACGCTAATTAGCGTATTTAATCGCTAAAGAAGCTTTCTAATTACGCTAATGAGCATAACTCTCAATCTACACCTCAAACTGATGTCAAATTTTGGGTGCAAGTTTATAATTCAGTAACTAAGGTTTCTATACTTTTACATTTTCAAAAATCACGTTTTAAGGTGAAAAGGGCATAATGGTCAACATATGAGCAATTAACGGAATCATGCGTATTAATTGGTTAACTAATGAACCAAGGTGTAAAATCACAGAGGGTTATACTAGCATGTAACCTAGTCCAATTAAAGCTCTAAGGCATTTCTAAAACATACCAAATCGGGTCAGAACTGAAGTCAAAGCAAAAGTCAAAGCTTTGCGACTTTCGGTTCCGAACCGGGTCTAAACATAAAATTGTCGGGTTGAACATGTTTAGACATGTTCTTACACTAATTACCAAGTTATATTAATGATCAAACAGGTTGTATGGGTTCTACATTGCTAATTATGCATAAATTGGAAATTATGTATCCTGTTGACTTTTTAATAACAAGTTTGACCCGACATTTGAACTAGTTAGAGTGGGAATCAGGGGGAACCCTTTTAAGGGTTTAATGCCCACATAATTACCAACTTATAACTACTTTCAATTCGACTAATCACTGGATCATTAGTGATTAATCGCTAAGTCAACCGTTAATTACGACGGTTTGACTTTTAAGCTAAAACTAAGCAAAAACTTAACTAAGAAAGGTTAAGCATACTTACTGAAGTCCTATGCACGATTTGTGAAGCTTAGAGAGAAGTCTTGAGCTCCAGAAATGTTCCAAAGTGCAGATGGAAGGTGTGAGGAAATGGTTGCAACATCATGGCCTTTTATAGTGCTTTAATCACAATGGATTGTTGACACACAACACTACCAATGGTCCCTGATCAATAACACATGTCCCTAAGGGCCTAGGGGTTGTTTAGGGGTCGCCCATGGAGTGAAACAACTGATTAAAGTCGGTTATAGCGCATATACAGGCTGCTGTCTGATGTTTCTGCATCTGGGCGGGCCAGGCGGCCCGCGTAAGATGTTGTTATGGGCTACGCGGCCCGCTTGGGCCTTCTGTTCAGGCTAAAACGTTTTCAAGTTGTTGCATCTCGTCTCTTGGCCTTTCGAAGGGTCAACCAACTTATTTCTTGCACTTTGAACCCTCCCAATTTACCTATAAGGGCTTCAAGACTTAAACCCATTTTATTTAGTCCTTGATCACTTTGTTATTCCCCGAAAAGTCATAACTTTTCATCGTTAACGCTTTAACCCCTCGCATACGAATTTGATTAAAACTTTCTCATACGATAACGAAACTTTATGAAATTTTTATCGTGCATTCTAGTGAGCATAATTAATCGATACAAAGCTTCGGGTTTCCTAAAAGGTCACTCAAAGGTATAACTTAAACATGTTGACACATTTAACCCCTGTAGTTTGTAATCTCTCACTTTTAGCTTCGTATGATCCATGATTTATTCGTTTGATGCTACAAACATCATGTAGGGTTATTGTAAAGTATATTTATTCATTGTTGACATTTTGAATACGTATATTCACATACTTTCCATGTTTGTCAACTTTAATCCCTCCATAACATTCTTTCACACGTTCAAACATATGACACGTGTCAACACATTATAGGACGTGAATTTTCGAGGTGTTACATCCTCACCCCCTTAAAAGAAATCTCGACCTCGAGATTTACTGAAATAAATAAGGGTACTTTTCTTTCATTGTGGACTCAACCTCCCACGTATATTCGGGTCCTATACGGGCGTCCCATTTCACCTTTACAATAGGCACATGCTTCCTTCGAAGCTTCTTAACCTGTCGATCTTCAATCGACAATGGTTTTTTCACAAATTTCAAGCTCTCATCTATATGCACATCTGTGTGTGGTATGACTAGCGATTCATCAGCTAGGCATTTCTTCAGATTGCAGACGTGGAATACGTTATGAATACCACTGAGCTCTTCAGGTAAATTTAACTTGTAAGCCACTGATCCAACACATTCGATGATCTCGAATGGTCCTATATACCTCGGGCTTAACTTACCTTTCTTACCGAACCGCATCACCCCCTTCCAGGGTGATACTTTAAGCAACACTTTGTCACCTACCTCGAAGTTCATAGGTTTACGCTTTGGATCTGCGTAACTCTTCTGTCTATCTTGGGCAGCTTTGAGACGGTCAAGAATCTGGACAATCTTGTCCGTCGTTTCAAAGACTATCTCCGGTCCTGATAATTGGACATCTCCAACTTCCGCCCAACAAACGGGCGTTCTACACTTTCTACCGTATAAGGCCTCGAAAGGCGCAACCTTAATGCTGGTATGGTAGCTATTGTTGTAGGAGAATTCGATTAACGGCAGGTGTTTATCCCAACTACCACCTAAATCAATCACGCATGCTCGAAGCATGTCTTCCAAAGTTTGAATAGTACGCTCACTCTGACCGTCCGTCTGAGGATGGTAAGCTGTACTAAAATTCAAACGCGTGCCCAAAGATTGCTGGAAACTTTTCCAAAAATGTGACGTGTATCTAGTATCTCTGTCAGAGATAATAGACACATGTATACCATGTAAAGCTACAATCTTATCCACGTACAATTGGGCTAACATGTCGGAGCTATAAGTCTCCTTAATGGGTAGGAAATGTGCTGACTTAGTCAGTCTGTCTACGATCACCCAAATGGTATCATTTCCTTTCCTTGTCTTAGGTAACTTGGTGATAAAATCCATAGTTACCATTTCCCACTTCCACGTAGGAAGTTCAGGCTGTTGTAACAAACCTGACGGCTTTTGATGTTCTGCTTTTACTTGCGCACATGTCAAGCATTTTGCTACATAGGCAGCTACAGACTTCTTCAAGCCTATCCACCAATAGTTTGCTCTTAGATCCTGGTACATCTTATCAGCTCCAGGATGAACGGAATATTTAGAACTATGGGCTTCCTGAAGAATAACTTCCCGAAGTCCTCCATAAATTGGAACCCATATTCGTCCATTTAATCTCAGAATTCCATCCTTGCCAAGAGATAACTGCTCCTCAGTTACCCCAAGCTTTTCATTAGGATAGTTAGCTTCCAACACAGCTTTCTTCTGTGCAGCTAACAACCTTTCATTCAAACTGTTCTTAATTTCAATGCTTTTGGCATTGATTCGGATGGGTTTCACCCTTTCTTTTCGACTTAAGGCATCAGCGACTACATTCGCCTTGCCGGGATGGTATCTGATTTCACAATCATAATCATTCAACGTCTCCATCCATCGGCGTTGCCTCATGTTTAAATCCTTCTGATTAAACAGATGTTGAAGGCTCTTGTGATCAGAATAGATCACACACTTGATACCATACAAATAATGCCTCCACAGTTTTAGTGCAAATACAACGGCACCCAACTCCAAGTCGTGGGTGGCGTAATTCTTTTCATGCACCTTTAACTGTCTTGAAGCATAGGCAATAACCTTGCCCTTCTGCATAAGCACACACCCCATGCCAGTGTGAGATGCATCGCAGTAAACTACGAATTCTTCGGTACCTTCAGGCAATGTCAGTACAGGAGCGTTGCTCAACTTTTGCTTCAGAATATCAAAGGATTCTTTCTGTTTAGGCCCCCAGTCGAACTTAATCTTCTTCCTAGTTAAGGAAGTTAGGGGTTCAGCAATCCTTGAAAAATTTTCAATGAAACGCCTATAATATCCTGCTAAGCCTAGGAAGCTACGAATCTCTGTAGGCGTCTTTGGCTCTTGCCTAGGGCTGCAAACGAACCAATCGTTTGGCGAACAGTTCGTGAACCGTTCGGCGGGAAGTTCGTTTGTGTTCGTTCGTTTACTAAACAAACGAACACGAACAAGAACTTTCGTTCGTTTAGTTAAATGAACAAACATGAACAAAGGTCGTGTTCGTTCGTTTATGTTCGTGAAACGTTCGGTAACGTGTTTGTTTGTGTTTGATACTTCATTAGTGTTTTTAGTTTTTATATTTATTTAAATACTTCAAAATTTCGACAAATTAAATATCTAATAAGTGTCGGTGTATTATATATTCTGTTCATGAACGATTGTTTGTGTTCGTTTGTTTCCATTTGTGTTCATGAACATTAGTTTGTGCTTATTTGTGTTCGTCAACGTTCGTTGCCTAAAATTAACAAACAAACACAAACGAACACGAACAAGTTCATTTCCTTAACAAACGAACACGAACATAAAATCTCGTTCGATAAGTGTTCGTGAACGGTTCGTGAACACATATATTTCTTAACAAACGAACACGAACAAGGTCTTGTTCGTGTTCGTTCGGTTCATTTGCAGCCCCACTCTTGCCAGTTCATAACTGCTTCAACCTTAGCGGGATCCACTTGGATACCACGCTCACTAACCACATGTCCAAGGAATTGGACTTCTCGAAGCCAGAATTCACACTTGGAGAATTTGGCATAGAGCTTCTCATGATGTAGAAGTTTAAGAATACAGCGAAGGTGTTTCTCATGGTCAGCTTGGTTCTTCGAGTAGATAGGAATGTCGTCGATGAAAACGATGACGAATTTGTCTAAGTAAGGCTTGCAAACGTGATTCATGAGATCCATGAACGCGGCTGGTGCATTAGTGAGCCCAAAAGGCATCACTAGGAACTCGTAGTGACCATGACGAGTCCTAAATGCAGTTTTGTGTACGTCTTCATCTCTAACCTTCAGTTGGTGGTAGCCTGACCTCAAGTCAATCTTTGAGAAATAACTTGCCCCTTGCAATTGATCGAACAAATCGTCGATCCTGGGCAAAGGATACCTATTCTTTATTGTGACCTTATTAAGTTCACGGTAATCGATGCACAGACGCATCGATCCATCCTTCTTCTTGACAAACAAGACTGGTGCTCCCCCAGGAGACGAACTAGGTTTAATGAAACCTTTAGCTAGCAATTCATCCAGTTGTGTCCTTAATTCCTTCATCTCTGTTGGCGCCAACCTATAAGGTGCTATAGCAACAGGTGCTGCTCCAGGGATGATGTCAATTCTAAATTCCACTTGCCTATCTGGTGGTAAACCAGGTAGTTCTTCAGGAAAAACTTCTGGGTATTCAGAAATGACAGGGATGTCTTCCATCTTGGGTTTCGGCTCATCGATAGTCACTTGTGCCATGTAGATGACACAACCCTTCTTCAAACACTTAGAGGCCTTGAGCATAGTCACTTGCTCAGGCAATCCATACCGGGTATCTCCCTGAATGGTAAGTGATTCCCCCGACGGAGTCTTGATCACCACTTGCTTCTTATTACAGACAATTTGGGCCTGGTTATGAGATAACCAGTCCATGCCTAAAACGATGTCAAAACCGGCCAACTTCAAAGGAAGTAGGGACGAAGGAAAAGAGAGGTTCTTAATGGATATGAAGCATCCATCTAATATGGTTGAGGCGGTTTCTAAGGTGCCATCTGCTAACTCCACTTCATATTTCACTCTTAGGGTTTTAACAGGTAAATTCAGCAATTTGCAAAACTTATTATCTACAAATGATTTATCTGCGCCTGGATCAAAAAGTACTCTTGCATAGATATCGTTTATGAGAAAGGTACCTGTGATCACGTTATCATCTTGCACAGCCTCCTTCGAATCCATTCTAAAGACCCTAGCATTGGTCTTCTTGGCCTCTTCAGGCTTCTTGGCGTATTTAGGGCAGTTGGTTTTTATGTGCCCTTTCTCATTGCAACTGTAGCACGTTGCATCCTTCAGCTTTTTGCAATCCAAGGTCTTGTGTTCCTTGGACTTGCATATCCCGCAAGCAAAAGTTCTCGACTGAGTCTGCGAGTTCGATTCGAGTCTGCACTTTCTAAAGTGTTGTTTCTTGCAAATCTTGCACTTGGGCTTATCACCAGACTGATGCCCATCCTTCCTTGACTCAGACCCCTTCTTGTTGTCACCGTTTCCTCGGTGCTTCTTGTTTGACCTCCGTGAATTATCATCTTCACGTTTTCTTTTCTCAGCATCTTTGTTCCTCAGCGATCTTTGTCTGACCGCGTCCAGAGTGAGGGACAGAGATATGTCAGCTACAGATCTGAAAGTAGCTGGCCGAGAGGCCTTCACGCTTACCTTTATCTCGGGGGCTAAACCCCCAATGAAACGAGCTATTCGTTTGGGTTCCGGGGTCACCAAATACGGAACCAACCTCGACATTGTATTAAAGCTCGTGAGGTAAGCTTGGCAATCTAGATTGGTCATTACCAACGAAAGAAAATCTGACTCAATCTTCTCGACCTCGTGCTGAGGACAGTAGTTCTCCCTGATGAGGGCAACGAATTGTTCCCAAGACATGTTGTACAATGGGATCTTCCCAGTGGCTTGAATCAGTGATCTCCACCAGGCTAAAGCCTCGCCTTTAAAAGATTACGACACAAACTTGACTATATCCCTCTCAGCGCACCCGCTGATATCCACTACTGTATCCATCTCATCTAACCACGTCATGCAGTCAATGGCTCCTTTTTCCCCAGTGAAATCTCTGGGTTTGCATGAAACAAAGTATTTATAGGAGCAACCCTTACTACGGGGTTCTTGATTTAGTACAATCTGTTGAGATGGAGCACTGTGGTGGTTTGAGAAGAGTCGATCATCATCTTTCTTCGGTTCTTCCTTCTTGGAAGGTGGCTTCGAATGCGGTGTAGATAGGGTCCTACTTCGAGTCCCACTATACTCTTCGTACTGCCGCTCTAAGGCCTTTGTAACTGCGTCGTCCACTAACGCTTTCAGTTCAGCACCCGTTATATTAATTCGGGCGTTATCATTATTCTCCACTGGGTGACTATTAATTTCATCTGAGTCAGCCATTTTAATTGAACTGTTACATAAAACAAGGACAATAGTTTATTTGGGAGTTTATTATAGAATTGTCTTTTATGGCAATTCATTAACCATGGTAAACATTGACCATATTTGGTTAATTTGTTACTCACATTTATTTAGGATTTCTATTATAATTTATCCTAATTATAAAACAATAACAGTTTTATTAGTAGCACAAAAGGCCTAGTCACAAGGACATTTTTAAATCATAAGCTATGATTTCAGAGAATCAAGGCTTTTAAGGTTTGAACCTAGTTCATTACCTTTTTTGGACAGGGAGTCATAGCGGCTCATGTAGAAATGAGCAAGGCCCGTAGGCACTATATTACCAATGTATGGTCAAAATATGATCATCTTAATTGATGATTTAAACCCATAATTCAGAGATCGTTAAGTTGGGTTAGGAATCCTTTTTAAAGAATTCTTATACAAGAATGACGTGTGTGATCTTAACGGATCACATCTGCCAGGAGCGTTAACACGTTTTCAGATGTTAACAGGGATTTGAATCTTTTAAACAGGTCTTACCATCATGGCCAGGTCTTCACAATGACACTCAGGCTAGGTTTCACTCTTAAGATTCTTATTCAATATTTAAATAGGCAGATATATATTTTTTAAAAGGAATGATTTTGATTTATTTATTTCATATATAATATTTATGCATATAATGGCAAAAATGAAATTTATAAATTAAACATTCCATTTATTATTAATAGATTACACATCACCCTAAACGGGACTTTTTTTTAGACAAACAAGTTACCCACGCAGGGGTCAAGCAACATACTAGTCCACGCAGGGACTTAAATAAACATCATACCCTCGTAGGGGTTAACAGAAAGATAGACCCACGCAGGGGTCAAAACAAACATACATACCCACACAGGGGCTAATACAGCAAGACAGGCCCACGTAGGGGCTCAAATGATACAAGGAAAATTACAACAACAGTGGAAGGATTCAATGGTCCTTCTTGCTCTTCCCTTTTATTAGGCTTGTCAATCCCTGGAAGAAAGTTTGTCGCTCCCTGCGATCTCGGTGAAAGTCTCGCTCGACCTGGTCCAATCTCTAAAGAATTTCCTCCCGTTCTGGGGGAGAAAACCGTGGCGGCTGCGATTGTGTCCGTATTATAGGTCTGGCAGGTATCTGGTACCCATGAGTTGGGTACCCTACTCCCCAAGGAGCTCCATACGGTCCTTCCGGGTTAAAGGCGTTGTAATTGGACGCTACCAAGTATGGGTCGGCTTCAGCGTAATTGTAGTTGGTGTGAACCGGCGGCCCAAACGGGTTGTACGTCATAGAACCCGTGTATGCTGGTATCGGGTTATCAAAACCCATCGGTGGTGGTTGCGGTGCAACTGGGTTCGAAAGTCCACCCATTTGCGGATCTTCTGGAAGTGGCGGATAATGACTGCCACTTGATTGTCGAGGAGAGCTAAAATGAAAGTCTCCTCCTCGTGCGGACATCCACGCTCCGGTTCTCCTACGCCTCGGCGGTTGCGGAGGTGCCGGCTGAACTGGTGGCGGTGGAGGCGGTGGCGTGACTGCCACGAATCGTGAATCCTCAGAGGGATCCTGCTGCTGCTGCTGCTGCTGATGAGGCGACGAGTGATGCGAGGGTGTAAAATACCACTCGTGTTGATTAAATCGTGTCTGGTAACTGTCCGGACCATGGTAGGGTGATCCATGAAAAGACGAACCATCTGAGACCTCGATAGGATGGTTCGGAGTTCCGGTTGCAGGCTCGACTGGATCGGTGTCCTCGTCCATATCTTCCGCATGATCGCCGGAGTAATGATCCTCTGGCCCCAATGGGTTAAAACCCACTGGTTCTTGTATGTAATTTTCCGGGTTAAACCGGCCCCTAAAAACAAGTGTAGGGTCACCAAAAGAATGGTGCGATAGGGATCGTTGAAGAGGTATGTAAGAAGGTTGAGGGTTGTCGGGCTCATTTTCCGACTGTGGCCCATATGAGTTGTGAATGGGAGGTGTCGAACTGTACGATACAGATCGTCTAGCTGGTTCAAATAGGTTCCTCCGGTTTTCTCTAGGGTCAGCACTCGCAGTGGTGGTAGGAGCTCGCATGTGCGAAGGTCCTGTCTCGTTGTCATTGGGGGCGGTGATTGGCCCCTTGCCTCGTCCTCTTCGTCGAAAGAATCTTGGCGGCATATTTAATCCTGTCAATACAACATAAGTTGACGACAAGAATATATAAAATAAAGACAAAGTTAAAAATAAGTTGAAACAAATTTGGATTGTTCCTATGTTCTTTGTCTAGACTCGAAAGTTTTTGAAATGTGCAATTGTGTAACTGAGATTAAACACAATAGGCTAGTGTTTAATTCACTCAGTGTTGGCTCTGATACCAACCTGTCACACCCCGATTTCCACGTGTCACCGGTGGGCCCGGTGGGGAGTATCGTGACGTGGTTGGCAACATAATAGTCAAACAACACAATATTTAATATGCACAGTGGAAGCAATTGAAAGATACATTTCAACCGAATAAAATATTGTAATATCGTGTATCACAAACAGTTGAAAGTTTATCCACAGACGGATAGAAATAAATAGGAAACAGTAGTTCAACAGACGATAGGCATCTTAAGCTTGCGAGACTCTTTATTTATGCTAAGGAGAGAATCCAGCCTATTACGCTTAGTACCTGCATTTAATCTTTTTGGGAAAATACGTCAGTTTACACTGGTAAATACAATCAACTGACTCATTTTAAAAATGATTAAAAATTGATTTGGATGCACGTGGCATAAACATTTTATAACTTGGGATAATCATTTAAATATATAATCTTGTAAACGAATTACATGTTCCTTATGCGTTCATTAGCCCGGAGCATGCCGGGTTAAAGATCAATAGACACACACCACATAATCTATTTACGCACTGACGAATGTACGCCTACACTCCGCGCTTAGGTCGTGGCCATTTCGTAAAATGATGCCAAGGATATCCGGGACATGGTCATTAACCCCCCAAAGGCTTTAAGTAAACAAAACAATTTAAACGGGCCGATCAAATTATTCAATTAACCACCATACGATGGAAGATTTAATGCCCGACCAAGCGGTATTTTATATACCGTACCCCAAGCCCGTATAGGGAAAATAAGTTAAAAGTATTTACCTAAGCAAAATAATAATCACAATAAGCAAATGCAAGTAGCTTTTACTGGTTCTCCTAATCTGGAATGAAGGTTTATAATAACCTATTAGAATCCTAACGGGTCTTTAGTTAAGCTTAAGCTTAGACCGGTTAGTTTCAAAGATACGGTTCGTACGCACGATTAAGCGAAGACCGGATAGAATGTGATTTAGACCCGAAAAGTTTGAAGACTTGCTTAATATGAGTATTTCATACACATTCTGGATTTTGAGATAAAACCGATAAGGTTTGACCCGTTTCGGCTAATTTATGCAAACTAGTTACATAAACCGAACCGAACGCGTAATAAGCTTAACGGGTATTCATGAGAGCCATATATAGGTTTCCTAAGTTAATATGCTTCAAATATGTTGTGACATCAGTAAGATGTCTTTTATTATGCCCGAAACGAATTTAAACACAAACTATGCCCCGTAAGGGTAGTTTGGTCATTTACAAGGTTATAAAAGAGTTTAAGTATTAACCTGAGTTATAGGTCTGATGTAATCAGCAAAAATACTTAATTTCATAAGTTATAACAGTATGGTAAAGTATATATGTGAAATTTATCAATTATAACCAAACTATGCACCGTAGGATCATTTTGGTAATTTCACATAAGCCGTAAAGCTCAAAACTGAAGTCTGAGTTAAACAACTTTTGCTTACTGTTAAAATATTATAATTTACCTAAAATATCAGTAGGTATCACCCTTGTATGTTTAAAATAGTTCTAGTACATACTATGCGTTAAAAACGCTTAAAAAGGCGATTAGAAGCCATTTCCGGGTTCTATACATAAAGCTGATATTTTTATTATTCCAGAAGGCTTAAAATAATTTATTTATCATATTTAATCAGTAGAAAAAGGTTTGGAGTCAATTAGATATGTAAAACTCATTTTATAGCCCGTAAGGGCAAAACCGACAATTACCGGATTAAGCCTATGACTATAAGTTATGCTCAGCCTAAAATTAATTAAAAATCTTCAAAAATCCCAAAATAATATATTACATCAGTGGGTAATAAGTTTGATATCAAAAAGTAGGTTTAAATAGGCTATACGCTAATTACGCCGTTTAATCGCTAAAGAAGCTTTCTAATTACGCTAATGAGCATAACTCTCAATCTACACCTCAAACTGATGTCAAATTTTGGGTGCAAGTTTATAATTCAGTAACTAAGGTTTCTACACTTTTACATTTTCAACAATCACGTTTTAAGGTGAAAAGGGCATATTGGTCAACATATGAGCAATTAACGGAATCATGCGTATTAATTGGTTAACTAATGAACCAAGGTGTATAATCACAGAGGGTTATACTAGCATGTAACCTAGTCCAATTAAAGCTCTAAGGCATTTCTAAAACATACCAAATCGGGTCAGAACTGAAGTCAAAGCAAAAGTCAAAGCTTTGCGACTTTCGGTTCCGAACCGGGTCTAAACATAAAATTGTCGGGTTGAACATGTTTAGACATGTTCTTACACTAATTACCAAGTTATATTAATGATCAAACAGGTTGTATGGGTTCTACATTGCTAATTATGCATAAATTGGAAATTAAGTATCCTGTTGACTTTTTAATAACAAGTTTGACCCGACATTTGACCTAGTTAGAGTGGGAATCAGGGGGAACCCTTTTAAGGGTTTAATGCCCACATAATTACCAACTTATAACTACTTTCAATTCAACTAATCACTGGATCATTAGTGATTAATCGCTAAGTCAACCGTTAATTACGACGGTTTGACTTTTAAGCTAAAACTAAGCAAAAACTTAACTAAGAAAGGTTAAGCATACTTACTGAAGTCCTATGCACGATTTGTGAAGCTTAGAGAGAAGTCTTGAGCTCCAGAAATGTTCCAAAGTGCAGATGGAAGGTGTGAGGAAATGGTTGCAACATCATGGCCTTTTATAGTGCTTTAATCACAATGGATTGTTGACACACAACACTACCAATGGTACCTGATCAATAACACATGTCCCTAAGGGCCTAGGGGTTGTTTAGGGGTCACCCATGGAGTGAAACAACTGATTAAAGTCGGTTATAGCGCATATACAGGCTGCTGTCTGATGTTTCTGCATCGGGGTGGGCCAGGCGGCCCGCGTAAGATGTTGTTATGGGCTACGCGGCCCGTTTGGGCCTTCTGTTCAGGCTAAAACGTTTTCAAGTTGTTGCATCTCGTCTCTTGGCCTTTCGAAGGGTCAACCAACTTATTTCTTGCACTTTGAACCCTCCCAATTTACCTATAAGGGCTTCAAGACTTAAACCCATTTTATTTAGTCCTTGATCACTTCGTTATTCCCCGAAAAGTCATAACTTTTCATCGTTAACGCTTTAACCCCTCGCATACGAATTTGATCAAAACTTTCTCATACGATAACGAAACTTTATGAAATTTTTATCGTGCATTCTAGTGAGCATAATTAATCGTTACAAAGCTTCGGGTTTGTGTAACATCCCTAAAATATAAATTCTTTATTTTAATCTGACGTTGCAGTTAAACGGGATAAACTAACTAGTTATAAGATCTAACCCAGTTAGATAAGAGCCAAGAAATGCCAAGTTAGAGTGTTAAAACAATTAAACTATAAACCTCATGAAAGTAGGAGGGTTAATTGTGCACATTGTGAAACAAGATTCATTAAAAAAAAAAATCCAACACATGTGTGGATCGACTGGAACACAGGGAGCGCGACCAGGGTTCTCCCACAAACCCTAACTTGCACAAAATTCACAAATTGAAGGCTCAAATCCATTCCAAAACGAAATCTGAGCTTAGATTGGTGATCCCCATTGCAAGGAGATCATAAGGTATGTAAATTTTGTAGAAAATTTCCATCTAAATTTCTGGATGAACTTAGAGAATTCGAATTAGATGGTTGCATGTTCGTTATATGATGAAATAGGAACATTGTAGTGTCTAGGAGTAAACCCTAGACAAGCATATGATGAAATTAGGTCTAAATCTTGTGAATTCATGATCACCATTGAAGGTGATAAGTGTGATGATGCTAAATTCGAGTAATGTGATGTTTTTAGGGTTTTTGATGGCTAAAAATAGTGCTATAATGTCATAAACATGTTTTGATTGAAAGCTGAATTCAAACAGCTTCTGATCAGAATTTACAGCCGACTTGTATTGGCTGTAACGTGGACAAAACGTGACAAAAACGTGTGTTTCTTGAGTCTAACATGTAATTCCAGGAAATATCTTTAAAACCCCACTGGAATCGCATTTTTTCGACGAAAATTAAGCGTTTAATGAATTTTTCCGTATCAAAGGTTCAAGTTGTGTTTTCTGGCAGAATTTGCAGCCCATTACGAATGTCATAACTCAATTTAGGGATTGAGTTATGATCTCAAATTATTACTGTAGAAATTGTTAAGTTATTAAAAGAATCTCCAATTGGAATTTCGTCAATCGGATAAACGAGGAATTTTTAATGAATTTTTCCGTAAGCTGCAGTCAGAAGTGACGAATCTGATTGCAGCTTAGTGGATGAATTTTTACGAATTTTTGGTAAAGAGTTAGATCTTGAAATTTTAACACAAGGCCTAACCCTCCGAGAGGTACACCACATAAAAAAATCATAATTTTTGAAGACTTTTAAACAGGTTAAACAGTTAACCAAAAAAACAGCCTATTTTCAGTGATACGAAACTTGATTGTTGATGTTATAAATTATGCCCACAATGTTCATATGTTGAAATTATGAATCAAACGCGTAATTTCCTAGTTCGACTAATTACGTGTGATGTGGGGTAATACAAATTTTAATTATGAAGTCGATTTAGCTTATATGCACATATCATATAATTAAGGGTAGTTAACTTTTGAAAAGTTAAACTAACCATGGACGGAGTCGAATAGTAGTTTTGACATAGAAAATACGTATGGTGGAATAGTCGTGGTTATAATGACTAATCTAACCACCTTGTGAATTATGATGATAGTTTGACTCTTGACAAGCTAGATGGAGGCTTGGGGATGAAGCGGGTCAAACGGAGCAAGTACGAAAAGGAAAGCGTAATTTGGATGCGAGGTAAGTTAAACTTACACCCCCTTTTTAATTACTATACACTTACTAGCGAAAATTGATCGTGAATAATGTTAAGTAATTGAAATACGATGATCCGGCATGATACAATGCAAGTCAGAATGAATAAAAAGGTAGGAAATCATGAATTATGGTAAAAGGGGTAAAAAGGTAAATTAGTCATGTAATGACGAACAAATAAAAATGGTTTTGAGTAAAACGAGTTTAAGGGAAAAACCGGGATAGGTTTAAAGGGATGAAATGGTAACTAAATACCATCTCATACGGATAAATGGTCAATTAGGCTAAATGGGTCAAATGGTGTTGTTAACACCATTTGACAACTTCATTTAACAATTTCTTGTTGAGTGTTGTAATCACAGGAAACAACATAAACGTGCGTTGCTTTAACTAGAAAGATTTAAAGCAAAAAGTTATGTAAACGGGTCAATACCTTGACCCGAGCCAGGTACGCATAGTTAAGTTGCTAGATAAACATGCAAATATGGGTCAAATAATTAGCGAGAGTCCTTCGTCGTAAATGAGGGACTTAAAATGACCAAAACGCCCATGATTTGTAAATCAGGCAAATGACCCTTAGAGGTCGTTTAGATACTAGTATTATGATTATGCAACTCTTAGATATATGTAAGAGTTGTAAGTATAAACCTTGAGAGTCAAATGCCTAAGAACTGGTCAATTACGTAGAATGACTATCCAAAGGGTAAAATTAAGAATAACGGCCCGTTATGTTAAATCCACTACAAAATAGTTGTTGTGGAATATAAGAGGCTATTTAAAAAAAATGGGAATACGAAGTGTACAAAGAGAAATGCGAGTTTGATGCTTAAATGCATGAAAACTTCTAAACGGATCAAAATAAAGTAGGTGGTAAAATGTTGGCTTAAGTGTAATAAAGAAAAACGTAAACTGGGTAACGGGAGCGTAAACTATATGAATAATGGATCCGGGTAATGGATGATAGCTTAGACATGTTAAGAAACGAACCCCAAGCAATTAAAATGAGTTTGGATAGGTTTGGATACAAATTTGATGAAAAATAAACGTGCAGAGTTGACACGGGCGGGTGAACTTTTGACACGGCCGGGTGAAGGGGCTGTGAAAAATATATGTTAAGCTGACACGGCCGGGTGATCTTTTGACACGGCCGGGTGAAGGGGCTGAAAACAAAATATATTATTTCTTGTATTTAATTATTTTGTTCAAATGCCTTGATTTCTAATCTTTTAAATAAAATTGTATGATAGGTAAAGATCCTCTTTAGACCCCGGAGGATGATCAAGCCATGTCAAGAACCGAACACACCGAACACACCAAACAAAGCTTCCGCATTTTGTCTATTTTGTTTTAGTGACATGTAAACGCTTGAAATTATGTTTTGAAAGTTTATCTAGCATGATGTAGGCTTGAATGTTATCATCAAGTATGATCTTAAAACCATGAAGTTTTTGTAAACTCGAAAAATTTTGTACTAAATGCAAGATAAATGTCATAAATCCTGTTATTTTAAGTTGGGTCTTACAGTTTGCTAAAAGGTTACTCAGAGGTATAACTTAAACATGTTGACACATTTAACCCCTGTAGTTTGTAATCTCTCACTTTTAGCTTCGTATGATCCATGATTTATTCGTTTGATGCTACAAACATCATGTAGGGTTATTGTAAAGTATATTTATTCACTGTTGACATTTTGAATACGTATATTCACATACTTTCCATGTCTGTCAACTTTAATCCCTCCATAACATTCTTTCACACGTTCAAACATATGACACGTGTCAACACATTATAGGACGTGAATTTTCGAGGTGTTACAACATATATATATACGAAACATATACATACATATAAACTTCCAAAAATTTACTTTCCAACATATCACTTTAGAACATCCTTATATGACAACTAACACTTACTTTAATCATTTTATTTTCCAAGAAATCAAGTAATATTTCCTCTAAAAATTCAAAATGCAATATACACATACACACACATCATTCTCGGCCATGTATACATACATGCACACACTCATTTTATTTTATTTAAAACTCATTGGTTTGAAATTTTCAAGTTTATGTTTAGATTCAAGAATCGAGAGAAACTTTCATCATCTTCTTTGTTACTATAAATCAAGAACAATATTTAGAGAAACTAGTTTATACCTTCAAGATTTTAGTTGGGTTTTTTATAGAAGATCGTGATATGAGACTTGATTTTGCTTGATACTTGCTTGAAATCACTTCCAAACCTTCTTACAAGCTTCAAATCACCAAGTAAAGTCCTTGATTCTTCATGTTTTGATTTTGAAAATGATATGGGGGTGTTCGGCCGAGATTATGCAAGAGAAGAGAGAGAGAGAGAGTGAATTTGAATTTTGATCTTGGGAATTATAAGTTTATGGAAGGTATATTGAGTATTAATCATCATACTCCATTCTCTATGCAAGACACTTGTCCCAAATGCAACTTCAAGAGGGTTTTGGCAGCCCACAATGCCGCCACCTCCCTCCTCTCTCACATACCAAATATATATATATATATATATATATATAGATATTATATGTAAATTAGCTCAAAAACAGGTATTTTACTGATTACCTGGGTATTTCATCTAGCGTTTTAATCCCGTTTTAGTGCGTTTTAAATTATTTTTATCGTTCTATAAAAATAAACCTGCCAAAATATTAAGGAACAATCTTTTGTTTGCCTTGACTGGCTGTGTTGTCGGTATTTGGTAGTATGTGCGCTGTGCTGCACGGTACGCGCTTAAAATCGCAAAAATAGGAATTTAAGCGTTTTTATTTATTTTTGTCATTCTTTAAGAATAATATTATCAAATTATTGTTAAAATGATTTTCAGTTGCCTTGACTCGCTGTGTTGGCAGTATCTTGTCGGTATACGTGCTGCGTCGCGCGGTAACAGGCTTAAACTCAAAAAATAGAGTTTCTTAGCGTTTTAATTTATTTTTCCTCACGAATAGGATTAAAATTATTACTTCAATCATAACAGACTATTTTTAGGATTTTAACACTGATCGGGTGGTCACCGACGTTCGTTTCGCATTTTAACCGTTACACGATAAGCGTTTATCTTACCGTTGCCAACATAATTTTAATCAAGGTTTAACTTTACCAATACATTAAATTTCACATATAAACATCATAAATAGTCAAATATAGCCCTGTTACCTATTCACAACACGTATTACAATTGTACGGTACGGCCTGAAAAGCCGGGTGTCACAAACGGCACCAAGAACGTATGGTTTCCAACTAGTTTAACATAAGAATCAACAATTTACTAACAACTAATCACACACCATAACAAACAAAGCATAAAGATAAAGTTTGTTATTCTAGAAATAAGGAAATCAAAGCATAAAGTCTACCTTCAACTAAAGACAATCATAAAGAGTTTAGCCACTCATGGCTTGAACAAACATCATAAACCAAGTCTTGATCTTCAAACAAGTTAAAAACATAAAACCAAATGATTAATAATTGTCTTCAAGCTCAAAGTGCAGCCAAATTAGTCTCTAGAATGATGGATAACCAAAATACCATGATAGGAACCTTAAAAACATCATCAAAGAGCTAATAAACGCATAAGTTACAAAAATCCCCATATGGCGCCGTAAGCTACGGTAAGCGCCGTAGCTTACAGCGGTCAGTGAGTCAAAGGCAGTCAACACATTGCCGTAAGCTACGCCAGGTACCGTAGCTTACGACACTCATTATTTCTTTACGCCATGTTGGAACTGGGCTACGACGACAAGTTTGGCAAAAGGTGGGGGTCGTAACCTACGGCCAGAGCTTTAGGCTATGGCGCTGATTAAAGTCCTTCTTTTGTTTCCTTTGTTAAAATCTTGAATTCTCCAATCCAACTTCCACCATCATTTAGCCTCCATCTATCTTCATAAAAACTGCTCCTTATGCCCTTTTAACACCTGCAAATCCCAACGACTAGTGGTTACCAAGTTCAAGCAATTAACCGTGTAAAGCATGGGATTTTAATTCTTTTAAGGCACTTAAGGGTTGTCCTACGGACTACCCGTCACTCGTCCTCAAGTTTCTGTTGCTCATGAGGAGGGCAGAATTCAAGCATCATCAGTTCCCTAACCTCAACCCAAGGTAAAGCATAAGCTTCATCATTCGAGCCGATGTTTCTCTCATTAGTCCACCATTCCAAAGCTCTTCCTTGGAAAACTCTAGTAGCACTCCTAGTCTTAAGATGTTCAGGGCATTCACTGTTGATGAATATAACTTCAATGTTGTCAAACCATTCCAGCATTGCAGTGACCCCATCGCTGCCCATGAAAGGCTTAGGGTTGCAAGAGAGAAAGTGCTTGTAGCTGAAGCTCACAGGCTTAGGTTGGACTGCTTTCGAGTCAACAGAGGAGGGAGGAGTGTTTGATCCCTAGATTTCAGTGACAATCTTGGGAACAATGCGTGCAATCTGATCGGCCATGAAAGACATCATCTTTTTCTGAGTGTTGGCCTTAAATCTCTTGCGAGGGTTGTTAAGACGACTCGATGACATCTAAAGGTTCAACAAATAATCGGGTGAGACTCGATCATAATGTTCTTGTTTGATAATATAGTTTCATGATTACGTAACATAGCATAAAGTTTCACATGATCACATAAAAGGCTCAAGTTGTTTCACACATCACAAAACGTTCAACATGTTTCACATAGCTTAATCAAGACTTCCATGTAGTATAACATGAATGAATAAAGCATCATAAATTTAGTTAGTTCCCGAGTGATTCTTATTTGTGTTTTGGATTGCGAAGATAGTGCGATCCATGTAACAGCTTCGAAATGAACGACGCATCAAGTATATAACCACATGTAAATCGAGATAACACAAAAGATAGGTTCATAAACCGCAGGATTGTTTCGGGTAGAGAAACGTCGACTAACCAAAGTAAATCGAGCCCCTTTCGAATTAAGGTAACGTTCTTTGGCCTAATAGATAAATACGTTCATCGATGTTAGGCCTACGATATTTGTCCTTTCGGTTACTACACGTCCTTAATCGATTGGGAAATTTTGAGACCTTGGCGAGACTGAAAATCAAGAGTGAGACTAGTCATCAAGATGCGAGTTTCACCTCTAACTTGATAACATTGTACCTTAATATAACTGGTACTTATCCAAAGATAAGACCCGCTATATTATGAAATGGAGATTTCCTTCAAGGTTTGGATGTCACTCCTAACTTGAGAGTAAATTTCGTGCAAAAATACAACCATCGCTGAGCAAAGATTGTCATCAAAGGCAGGAATCACCCCTGTTTTGATGAGTCATTTCGATTTTGTTATAAGAGTGTCTTCAAAGCGTCCAAGTGTGTATTGTGTCAGCCTTAGGAAAGGTAATGTATATTAACATACCAAAAGAGAGATACAATCAAACAGGACAGAAGGCAAGTAGTTTTAAACAACACACAATGAGAGAGTTCCTGAACAATAGACTAGGTAAAAGTATTCCTAGTTCTCCTAATAGACTTAGGCAAAGCAAGGCAATTCTACCTAATTCCCTATAGTTATGGCTCTGATACCAATCTGTCACACCCCAACCGATGGCGGAATCATCGGGGCGCGACACTAAGCGAATCAGATTGCTCAAGAGAATCCACAACGACTAATGGTGACAATATTGATTAATCAAAATTTCATATGAAACGCCCACTTTTCACATTTGACAGATAACATAAACCTCATACAAATTTTTGGGAAAATTTTGACATGACCCATTCGTAAAGTAAAGGTTTTCCTGCTTTTTAACGAAACCATTCAAGATACATTCTACGACACTATTCGAAAGATGCTAAATTAAAAACCATACACAATTTACCCAAAGCATTCGATCCAAAGTATTCAAAATAGAGTTTAAACTTCAAACTACTACGATCATCCTAAATACTAGTTTAACATTTACTACCCAAAAACGATTTAGACCCATTTCAAAAGATGTCTTGAACCGGAAGCGCATACCGCAATCAACCGTGCGATTTACCTATCATGCACAACAACGAACATTCGTTAGTTCATATTACCAAACAAAATCCATAACATACCTTACATACTTTTAATCGGCCCCTTAACAATTTACAAGTCTTTGACAAGCCTTGTTTACAACATTCTTTTTATTAAACATCCATTCCATTAACTTTCTTTCATTCCAACATCTCAATACATTCGTACATTTGTACATCCGTATCATCGACCCATTCATAATGAGCCCATAATCAAACGTCAACAATAATTTTCGTACTTATCCTAATTTACCCACTTACAACGGATACCTCTTATCATACATGCCTAACATAACATATCATTATGACCCATTTACAACAAGTAGTTACTTAACTATCTCAGTGTCCTACTTTCCATACAATTTCATCCCACTTGAGTGGTCATTATACATCCGACACTATTGTGTCGCTTCTCCGTATTCTAACATATAACGTATCATCATTTGAACCAATAACAACACACAACCCAACATTTAGGATTAATAACTAAACATTCATCCATAGAACAACATAAAAAGAGGATTAAGTTCATATGAACTTACCGCGATCTTGGGATGCTTGTGATTTCGAGTGACTTGCGCCTTCTTCCTTCTTTGTTCCTATACATCACAACTTCATATACTTAGCTTTCGAAAAATTTCATTATTCTCATTTTCTTTGTCATACTATTATGATGTTTATAAATCATACGCACTCCGACCATAATCATATTTCATCAACTTAACAAACTTTCATACAAAAACACAATTTCATTAATTTAGACATTTCATCGAACACATGGCGTGCGTACAATCTAATAAGCATGATGTACAAGTATTTATAACACATTCATCCTAACTTCATCAAATAGATCAACAATCGTAACCATACAACATCTGATTCAAATCAAATCACTCATCAAAACACTTCTATAACCTGAGTTTAACATCCACATTACATAATTCATCCATAACTTTTACTAAATTTTTACTACCTTATATAATCTCAAGTGGGTTTTGCCCCAACTACTAGTAAAATCGAAATAGCACATCATATAACTCATATTTGTTCCTATCATTCAACATCTAGGTTCGATTTCATACAAACATCATATATTATACATAACCCACTTCATCAAATGTTAACAAATCATGAAATTACACTTACTAGATGTCAAGAACACTTAGATAGTTGAAGTTCTTGGCTCATGCATTTGAAAAATCCTTGATTCCCCTTTCAATTTGATGGAATTTAGTATCTTAGGGTTTTGAGATGGAGAACTTTCTCCTGGCCTTCTCACGATCGACGACACACACACATACTTGACATATTTTTTTTTAATTACACACTTTTCATTTTAACCCCTTAACTATTATAACATGAAATTTTTCTCTTTATTACTTACTAACTTAATAATCTTTCGTGCCTTATAAGATTTTAGATTTTGTTAAAATGCTACAAATCTTATTAATGGTAAAATTTCATGTCGACCATTTCTTTTCGCTAAAGTATTGCGATTAAACATTATGACATGTCATACGAAATTTGGGGTGTTACAAGTCTACCCCCCTTAAAAAGGTTTCGTCCCCGAAACCAAACTACATACCGAATAACTATGGGTATTGCTTTCGCATATCATCCTCCGCTTCCCACGTGAGATCCGATCCCTTCCGGTGTTGCCATTGAACCAACACTTGTCGAACGGATTTGTTGCGGAGTTGCTTCACTTTAAAATCTTTTATTGCGACGGGCTTTTCAACATAATTCAACTTCTCGTCCACTTCAATATCCTCCATAGGCACGTATGACGTCTCATCCGCTAGGCACTTCCGTAATTGCGATACGTGAAAAGTGTTATGAATTCCATCCAACGCGGGAGGTAATTCTAACTGGTCCAATGTATCGAGGACCCAACTTCCCACGTTTACGAAAACGAATAATCCCTTTCCATGGAGAGACTTTTAGTATAACATAATCTCCTACTTGAAACTCGATTGGTCGCCTTCGCCGATCCGCATACGACTTTTGTCTATCTTGCGCTGCTTTTATTCTTGATCTAACCATATCAATCTTCTCATTTGTTTTGGCTACGACATCCTTTGGCGTGAGTTCGTGTTGCCCCACTTCCCCCCAACAAACCGGGGTTCTACATTTCCTTCCATAGAGCATTTCGTAAGGGGCCATTTTTATGCTGTTATGATAACTATTATTATATGAAAACTCTACCAAAGGTAGATGATCATCCGAGCTTCCTCCTAAATCCCTAACACACGCCCTTAGCATGTCGACTAGTGTTTGAATAGTTCGTTCCAACTGACCATCGGTTTGTGGATGGTAGGCAGTGCTTATATGTAACTGGGTTCCCAATTCTTCGTGAAATTTCCTCCAGTAACGTGATGTGAACCGGGTATCCCGGTCGGACACTATAGACACTGGAACCTCATGTCGAGATATAATCTCATTCGTATAAACTTCCGCCATCCTTTCTGAATTATAAGTTTCCCGAATGGGTAAGAAATGTGCACTTTTGGTTAGTCGGTCAACGACTACCCAAATAGCATCGTGCCCTTTTTTGTCTTAGGAAGTTTAGTCACCAGGTCTATTATTACATGTTCCCACTTCCACACTGGTATCTCCAGCGGTTGCAACTTTCCATACGGCCTTTGGTGTTCGGCCTTTACTTGAGAACATGTCAAACACTTAGCAACATACTTGACAATGTCTCTTTTCATTCCTGGCCACCAATAATTCATCTTCAAGTCTCGATACAACTTTGTAGCTCCCGGATGAACGGAGTACCGAGACTTGTGAGCCTCATTCAATAGTAATTCTTTCACGTTACATTCCCGAGGTATCCAGATTCGGTTATACCTCGTTTTCATACCATTTTCATTTTCTTCCAATTCATGAATAAACCCTTTCGTCCTTTCTTTCTTTGAGTCGTCAGCATTTAAAGATTTTGTTTGAGCTTCTCGAATTTCATCAAGCAGTTTAGGAGTGACTACCATCTTCATAGATTTTACCCGAATCGGAGTCGGGTATTCCTTTCGACTTAGAGCGTCCGCCACAACATTAGCCTTCCCGGGATGATAATGAATGTCACAATCGTAATCCTTAATGAGTTCCAACCACCTTCGTTGCCTCATATTAAGATCTTTCTGTTCGAAAAAATATTTGAGGCTTTTATGATCCGAGTAAATAGTACATTTCACCCCATATAGGTAGTGCCTCCATATCTTCAAGGCAAATACGACTGCTGCCAATTCTAGATCATGCATTGGGTAATTGTTTTCATGCTGCTTGAGTTTTCTTGAAGCATATGCAACGACTTTACCCCTTTGCATTAATACGCAACCTAATCCTTGGCGGGAGGCATCAGTATACACTACTAAATCATCCATTCCATCCGGTAATGTCAACACCGGAGAATTTGAGAGTTTTTCTTTCAAAGTCTGAAACGCTTTTTCTTGTTCTTCGCCCCATATAAACTTTTCACTCTTCTTTGTTAACTTCGTCATAGGCGAGGCTATCTTGGATAAATCTTCTGTAGTACCCAGCCAAGCCTAGAAAACTTTTTATTTCGCTCGGATTCTTCGGGGGTACCCAATTCATTACCGCATCTACTTTGGACGGGTCCACATGGACACCATCCGCATCGATTATATGACCCAAAAACTGTACCTCTCTAAGCCAAAAGGCACACTTTGAGAATTTTGCATATAACTTTTCCTTGCGAAGCGTTTCCAATACATCACGTAGGTGGGAAGCATGCTCTGCTTCACTTCGGGAGTATATTAGTGTATCATCAATAAAAACGATTACATACTTATCAAGCATAGGTTGGCACACCCGATACATTAAATCCATAAACGCAGCTGGTGCGTTCGTTAGCCCAAAGGACATTACTAAAAACTCGTAATGTCCGTACCGTGTTCAAAACGCAGTCTTCGGCACATCTTCTTCTCGTACAAGCAGTTGGTGGTAACCCGACCGCAAATCGATTTTCGAAAACCAACTTTCCCCTTGAAGCTGGTCAAATAGGTCATCAATTATGGGCAACGAGTAACGATTCTTCACCGTTAACTTGTTCAACTCCCGATAGTCGATGCACATTCGCATCGAACCATCTTTCTTCTTTACGAATAATACGGGAGCTCCCCACGGTGAAACACTTGGTTTAATAAAACCCTTATCGAGCAACTCTTGAAGTTGCGTCATCAATTCTTTCATTTTGGTTGGGGCCAACCGATAAGGAGCTTTAGCTACCGGTTTTGCATCCGGGTTAAGCTCTATCTTGAATTCCACTTCTCGTTCGGGCGGAAGCCCCGGTAAATCTTCCGGAAACACATCCGGATATTCGTTCACTACATTCACATCTTCAAGCTTTGGAACACCTTGATTGGTGTCTATCACATAAGATAGATACGCCTTACCTCCGTTCTTCACATGTTTGACAGCTTTGATTATAGAACACAATTTCGATTTGATGACCCTTTCCCCTTGAACACTTACCTGTTTCCCCCCCGAGGTTACTACATGAATGACTTTCTTTTCGCATTGAATTTCAGCGTGGTTTTGGGCTAGCCAATCCATTCCTACAACTACTTTAAATTCCCCCATGTACATCGGAACAAGATCTATACTAAATTCCTCATCTTCGATTAAGATCTTACAGTTTCTACAAATATCATGTAACAAATAGCTTTTACTATCAGTAACTTCCACTTCTAAGGGTACTAACATCTTTTCAAGCTTAAACGATGGATGAACTAACAATTCATTAGAAATGAACGACCTACTAGCCCCGGAATCAAATAAAACATTCATAGTGTGACACCTGTGTCACTTCAACCATCAAACAAATAACCAAACCAATGAAATATTGTATTTCATACATGGGATTTGTATAAAAATGTGTCACGTTTGCACATATCAATTCTTGTTCGATTTCGGGCTTTAAATCACTTCTGGAAGGTTATACACAAAACTGGTGCATAACCACAATCAGTTTAACGCGACGTACACTCCGGAACTGTGACGTGAGACAAACATACCATAAATATCCTTTACATAGCTTAGAAATAAGTTTCGAAGGATTCGGTATGGCAAAAACATGTTTATTTGGACTAAAGAGCTAATTACGACAAAACTGCGAAACGAACGTTGGTGACCGCCCGGATAATATTTAAATCCCAAAAATATTCTGTTATGATTAAAATTTTATTTTAATCAAGTTCGTGTTGAAAAATAAATTGAAACGCTTAAAAACGTTATTTTTGAAGTTTAAGCGCGTACCGTGTGTTTCTGCGCGACACAGTGCTTCTACTGCAAAACGCAGACAACGCAGCCAGTCTTGGCAACTGAAATTTATTTCAGTAATATTTTGGCGGGTTTATTTTTATAGAATAATAAAAATAATTTAGAACGCCATAAAACGGGATTTAAACGTTAGATAAAATACCCGGTACCCAGTTAAACACCCGTTTTAGCCTACATATAGCATATTATTATAAAAATTTACACCTTGGCCCCTCCCCCCTTGATATTTTCGGTCATCTCTATGTGGCCCCACCAAATATTTTGTAAGATTATGAAAATATTTCATTTGATTTGTGTGGACAAGTGTAAGTGCATGCCCACTTCATATCTTTCATACCTTCCTTATAATCCCACAAGATCACTCAACATCTTCACAACACTCAATCACTCCTCTCTCTCCTCCCTCTAAACCGTACCCCCTCTCTCTCTCTCTCTCTCTCTCCATCTTCATCTTTTTGCAAGCTTTGTTCTTCACCTTCAAGTCCTATTTCAAGCATGTTTCAAGTGGTGTGAAGATCTAAAGGTGATTCCAAGGTGTTGTCAAGAGATTACAAGCTTCCTATCATCAAAATCTCATCCCACAACCTACTTGAATCTTGAAGGTATAACATTATGTTTAAATCATACTTTTGATTCTTGGTTGTTCTTGATGATTGAAGTTTCTCTTGAATCTTGGGATTTTCACTAAACTTGAAATCTAACAATGAAATGGGTCTTGAAACAATTAAAAAATGATATGTATATATATATATATGCGTGTGACCGTACATATATATATGTATATATGAGTCTTGAAGTTTGAAGTCTTGTTAAGTACTTGTTTATGTTGTTACATGTTATTTAATGGTGGTAAAAAATGCAAGTATTTGGTGATTTATGTAAGATATGTTAAATATAAATTACATCAGCAAATACATCTGAATATATCACATATTTTATGCATCTAAACCCATATAAAAAGATGATGAAATGTTAGTATGGTTTAGGCACTTGTACATGTGAAAATATGTTGATTTAAAACTCAAGAAGTGATGAAAAATGGTTAAATGACAAAAACTGTTTTAGATCTGATTATAAACACTAAAAATAATATTATTTGATGTATTATAGTGGCATGCAACTTTGACATAGGTTTGATAGCTTTGCATGTTGTACATATAGCTTAAAAAGTGGTAAATTAAGTGAAATTTGCATGATTTATGTGCTTTGTTTAAGACCTTCACTATCATGAGTATAACCATTATTTTATTCAGTAAATAACATGGGTTGTGTTAAAATTTCAAGTCATTTCGATTTGGGATGGTTCGGGTAACGTTTGATGCAAAACTATGCGGTAAAACGGTTAAAAATCGGCTTTTCGGAGGACTTTTATAAAACTATTTTAGATCAGTAACCAAACTGATATTTTTGATATAAAAATAAGTATTTTAACAAATATTAAGTTTACTTGGTGTTTGGTTAGTCATACGTGACTTCCGACGCCCAAAAATGTCACTGAATCGCTAAAATAAGTGTTTTTCGACATACACTAGAATGGGTTGTTCATGGGTTATTTTATGTGTTACAATGTGCTATGTGTTTCACAATATGTGTATAGTAATGTGTTAGTGTTGACAAGGTTATAAGTATTACGCTCGAGTACATATATACAAATACACCAAGATAATAAAAAATAATAACTTTTTAGAGAAATCTCAAGGTTATGTGAAAATTCCAAGTAACGGAGAAACTCATGTATTTTTGTGAGTTTTGTTTATTTAATCATTCTTATTTAATTTAGGACAAATAAACAAATTGTGGGATTGTGTATAAAAACGCACCCAAAGGTGAGTACATAGTCCCCTCTTTTACTGTTTTCAACTGTTTTGGGGTGAAGCATGTGTACCTATCTGTTATTCTTATGTTTTCCAAAAATATAATTGATTATACACATTTGTACTTATCTTTTTGCAAACTGAATGATTGTCTATGATTTAAACTCAAATTTTTCAAAGATTATGAAATAAATGTTTGGAATAGTACTTATTTTGTTCACCGGACCGGTTGGTAGTATGATATAGCGCTATAGGATTTGACACCCCATTCCTGTTGTCATGGAATGTCTGAAACCAATTTGTTTCTCCATCCAAATAGGGATTGCCTTTGTGGTATCCCTATAGTCACAAAGGTGTATTTTGATGCACTAGGTCTGAATGAATTCTTAAGTCACATTATTTTTGTATATTAAGTTATACTCCCAAAAGTATAGTTTGATGTGCTCGCATATGTGATAATGTACAAAACCAACATATATTTTATTTCAAATCCAAAACATAGTTTAATATGTTATTTATCCAAACATAGTTTAATATGTTATTTGTAATCCAAAACATAGTTTAATATGTTATTTATAAATCCAAAGTATACTTTTGATATACTACTGTAAATTATCATTTTAAACAACTAAGGTATATTTAATATACTATTTATCTAACGATTGGGTTCTGGTTAGTGTTTAGATAACGGGACGGGTGTAATGTAATGAAAACATGGTAGATACGTCGCTGGTACTTCTTATATATAAGTGTTTTTCATTGCATTACATACCGTGGCGTTACTTAGTACACTTGGGTTAACGGCATTGGAACTGAAATATATTTTAATATATTACTTATTCGACCTTCCTAAAAACCAAAGTATATTTTTATATATACCATAAACCTTTTTATCAAAATATTGTTTTTCAAACCAGATATTCTATACAAACTCATTTTACTTACTTATTAAATTTTCTATGTATTATTAGTTTATACCATCTGATTTCTTATAAATGATTTATAAAAGAAATCCTTTTACAAGGATCATGACTACTTTTATTAAAACATTTTTCTTTAAACTCATAAGTCATGAATCCTAAAATCAATAGAACCTATGTATCTCACAGGCATTTTTATGCTGACGTACCTATTTTTACATATGTTTCAGGTGCTGCTTTGTGATGATTGATGATATATGCTACACTTAGGATGGACTCGTGCCTTAGCGACTTTAAAACTTGAAAGATAATAGTTGTACTTATTTGATTGTATTAAAACAATGAGTTCATTTATTCAATAAAACAAAATTATTTATTCCATGGTTGTGAAACAATGATTCTGTTACAACACTCCCCGACGTTTCCGCCACGTTTTGTTGTTTTACGTGGTCGGGGTGTGACACATAGGCATAGAATTAACCAAGAATATACCCGAAACCACATCCGGGCTAGCCTTAGCTTCATCCGAGGTTAACTGAAACATCCTCCCTCAAGCCTTGGAAGACTCATCTTTCTTTCCATCCTTCTTTGCCCCTGGTTGGAGTTTCGGACATTCCGCTTTAATGTGCCCTGTTTGATTACAATTGTAACACGCTTTTGAGTTTTCAGGGCACCTATAATACGGATGTCCCTCTTGCCCACATTTGTAGCATCCTTTCTTTCCCAACAAACATTCACCCAAATGATGTTTCCCACATGTCTTGCAAGTCGGAATCCCACTACTTGTCTTCCCTTTCCTGTTTTGATCTTGATATTTTGCCTTTTTCGATGGGTTTGTATTGGTAGGCTTCTCCGCCACCCTTTTCTCTCCCCGTTCAACCTTCCTTCTTAACTCGATCTCCCTATCTCTTGCCCAGTCGATTAATTCATTCAACGTTGCACACTTAGAGGGATTTACGAACTCCCGATATTCAGCTTTTAACATAGCATGATAACGTATGATTTTCAACCTTTCAGTCCCCGCTATCTCCCCACAAAACTTCACCTTCTCGAGGAACTTATTCGTTATTTCATCAATCGTTTCATCCTTTTGTCGAAGACATAGGAAGTGTTCTTGAATCTTATCAGGTGCGGATTGTGGACTATGATATTTCAGAAACGGCTCCTTGAACTCTTGCCATGTTAACGTTTGTACTTTGTCATCCCCCAATTCCTTCGAATGTGCGTCCCACCAATCCTTCGCTTGGAGTTGTAGGAGGCCCGTAGCAAACTTCACTTGATCCTCCACTTCACATCTACTTCTTACAAACACTGCCTCGGTGCTTGAAATCCATCTTTGACAAGTTATCGGGTCAATTTCCCCTTTATACGGCAAGGGGTTACATGCCATGAATTCCTTGTACGTGCACCTTCGAGTACTTTTCTTTGTTTGTAGTTCACTAATCATCTCCTTTAGTTCTTCTACCTTGGTCGTTACTAAAGTATCGACTACTCCCAATACTTGACCTTCCACTTCTTGAGCTAGTCGGGAATTACTAGCTTCAATCACTTTCTCTACTTCTTCTATAATCATTGCTCTCATTTCATTTCGGTGTGCTTCATCATCATCGTTTACATTTACCGCATCAGCCATCTACATAAAACATTCATTATATTCATTAGGTTGCATTTCATACTTCCCATCATCACGTTTTAACATTACTTTATCATAACACGTTCCATTAATCATTCATACTTCATGCCTTATCGTCATTGACGATCGTATTGTATCATATCGATCGAATCCTTCATTCATAACAAACTTTCCTTTCCATCATTCACATGTACTTTTCCTTCATCATTTGATTATAAATTTTGCCTTAAATATTGTTCATAAGGTCTTTAAAATCAATTGGAACAAGTCCCGCATTCAAGATCGTTGAAACAAAACAAAAATAAATAAATTTTCGGAATCAGGGGGCTAGAAGCCCCCACCTAGGGTCTAGACGCCCCTACCTAGGGGCTAGACGCTACACCTAGGGGCTAGACGCTACACCTAGCCCCCTTTTGACAGCAAGTTCCTTTATTTTTGTTGCTGCACTTGCCCAGCTAAAACTTTTATCAAAACCAAACTTAAAATCATCATAACTTATGATCCTCATACAAATTTTTGGGAAAATTTTGACGAAACCATTCGTAAAGTAAACGTTTTCCTGCTTTTTAACGAAACCATTCAAGATACATTCTACGACACTATTCGAAAGATGCTAAATTAAAAACCATACACAATTTACCCAAAACATTCGATCCAAAGTATTCAAAATAGAGTTTAAACTTCAAACTACTACGATCATCCTAAATACTAGTTTAACATTTACTACCCAAAAACGATTTAGACCCATTTCAAAAGATGTCTTGAACCGGAAGCGCATAAGGGCGACATAGTGTGTGTTCGATTCAAGCGCGCCGCAATCAACCATGTAATTTACCTATCATGCACAACAACGAACATTCGTTAGTTCATATTACCAAACAAAATCCATAACATACCTTACATACTTTTAATCGGCCCCTTAACAATTTACAAGTCTTTGACAAGCCTTGTTTACAACATTCTTTTTATTAAACATCCCTTCCATTAACTTTCTTTCATTCCAACATCTCAATACATTCGTACATCCGTATCATCGACCCATTCATAATGAGCCCATAATCAAACGTCAACAATAATTTTCGTGCTTATCCTAATTTACCCACTTACAACGGATACCTCTTATCATACATGCCTAACATAACATATCATTATGACCCATTTACAACAAGTAGTTACTTAACTATCTCATTGTCCTACTTTCCATACAATTTCATCCCACTTGAGTGGTCATTATACATCCGACACTATTGTGTCGCTTCTCCGTATTCTAACATATAACGTATCATCATTTGAACCAATAACAACACACAACCCAACATTTAGGATTAATAACTAAACATTCATCCATAGAACAACATAAAAAGAGGATTAAGTTCATATGAACTTACCGCGATCTTGAGATGCTTGTGATTTCGAGTGACTTGCGCCTTCTTCCTTCTTTGTTCCTATACATCACAACTTCATATACTTAGCTTTCGATAAATTTCATTATTCTCATTTTCTTTGTCATACTATAATGATGTTTATAAATCATACGCACTCCGACCATAATCATATTTCATCAACTTAACAAACTTTCATACAAAAACACAATTTCATTAATATAGACATTTCATCGAACACATGGCGTACGTACAATCTAATAAGCATGATGTACAAGTATTTATAACACATTCATCCTAACTTCATCAAATAGATCAACAATCGTAACCATACTACATCTTATTCAAATCAAATCACTCATCAAAACACTTCTATAACCTGAGTTTAACATCAACATTACATAATTCATCCATAACTTTTACTAAATTTTTACTACCTTACATAATCTCAAGTGAGTTTTGCCCCAACTACTAGTAAAATCGAAATAGCACATCATATAACTCATATTTGTTCCTATCATTCAACATCTAGGTTCGATTTCATACAAACATCATATATCATACATAACCCACTTCATCAAATGTTAACAAATCATGAAATTACACTTACTAGATGTCAAGAACACTTAGATAGTTGAAGTTCTTGGCTCATGCATTTGAAAAATCCTTGATTCCCCTTTCAATTTGATGGAATTTAGTATCTTAGGGTTTTGAGATGGAGAACTTTCTCCTGGCCTTCTCACGATCGACCACACACACACATACTTGACATATATATTTTTTTTAATTACACACTTTTCATTTTAACCCCTTAACTATTATAACATGACATTTTTCTCTTTATTACTTACTAACTTAACAATCTTTCATGCCTAATTATAAGATTTTAGATTTTGTTAAAATGCTACAAATCTTATTAATGGTAAAATTTCATGTCTACCATTTCTTTTCGCTAAAGTATTGCGATTAAACATTATGACATGTCATACGAAATTTGGGGTATTACATCATATTAAAACTAAATTGTCATACAAACCAGACATTGTCAAAATTGTCTCAAATACCATCACCAAAACAAATATCGATTCAAAATTTAGTTTTCTAAGGTGTGTATCTAAAGTCACCCTAGCTTGATTCTTCACATCCAACTTATCAACCTGCAACATGTATTAAAAAAATATCAACAAAAATGTTGGCGAGTATACAAGTTTGAATACATAGCATAATAGTTTCAAGTTTAACAGCTCATATCCACATGAAAACATATAACAAGTTTCAACATACTAGCTAACGTAAATCGGGTGATAGCCCAAGTTTCTAACGCGTTAATTTTGCCTGGCCCAATAGAATAGCGGGAGGTTAACATGTTTAACATAACAATACCCCAAGTCTCAAGGAGGGCGGTGTGTTACCCCGATAGCTGCTACAATTGGTAAGGTGTAACTACACACAAGATCTAAATGTTCACATAGCATAGAAGTCTCAAGTATCACAAGTTTCATGTTTCATGTTTAAATGGATAGAGTATGATTATAAACAAGTTTCGAGTGTCATGTAGTTGAATATAGAATACATGTTTCATCCCAAAGTGTTTAAAGTAAAAAGGAATCGAGTATACTCACAGTGAGTGCTTAGAATCCTAAACACAGTAGGATTGGATTGAAGGGAGCGCTGGATCAGACTGCGTACGGGGAACAGAGCATAACTCCTCTAAGTGCTGACCCGGTTGGGAACAGAGTGTCGAATGGTGTGAAAAATCGAGTAAAAGTTCCTGACGGACTATTCGAGCGGATGGTCATCAGGACGGATGGTCATCCGAACGGATGACCATTCGAACAGTGCGTGGGTGTCTATGAACTGTTAAAGTTTTCGATGTTTCGATCATGGTGTCCTGTAAAACCAACAACAAGTGTTATCAAATCAGATCATCCGGTGAAGTTTCGAGAAGTTTTCCAAGTTTTGAGGTAACGGAAACGGTTTGACGATGTGTCAAACAATTGGAAACACACCAAACCCAGCTACCTCGATCGGATGGGTAGCACCCCTTTTGAACCAACGAGCTGTTCTTGATGGGATTTCATGTTTGGACTCGTGAATCAGCCAATTTTTGCTGTGGGAATTGGTTTTCAAGCCGACTCTCGACTAAGGTATGAGTCGAGAGTCTGTTTGAGTCTAACTTTACCAAGGTTTTGTATAAAAACCGAAGAAAAGTTTGGAAATCAGTTGTATAATCGTGAAGTTTATTAGATCCGAGTCGGAAACATGTGGGATTATGTTGGATCTGATATAAAAGTGCGATAATCCTTTAGATCTTGTATAAAACTTATGAAAATCTGTTAGATTCGGAACCAATCTTGGCTAAATGATGCTCCACAACAGTTTGCATAAGCATCCGAGTGGAAACCACGTTCAAGAGGTCGAAATCAGTTGGTTTTCGAGGAAAAATTTGAAGTGTTCGTGTGATTTTGATAAAGAATATGGTGTAGAAGTGATTAATGATGAAGATTGTACAAGTTTTTAGGAGAAATACTTACAAAAATGGCCTTGAATCGCGATTAGAGTGACTGAGAGTGCGGGTGTTCCGATGGCAGGTGAAAGGTGAGAATGAAAGGTGATGTGTCCTGTTTATAGATGACAGTGACAGCTCCAATCGAATGGGTTAAGTCGGTGGAGGAGTGCAGGCGATCGGATGGCCTTCCGGTCGGATGCCTATCCGGACGGATGATCTTCCGATCGGATGTCCATTCGGACAGCCAGTTCGTGCATGTTAGTTTTCCAACTTTGGTTCGTTTTGCGAGCGTGTTTAAGCGTTGCGTTGCGTATTATTGTGAGTAATCATTATTATAGCATTATTATATCTAGATGTTCGAATAACACAAGAAGTTTTAGTGTTTCCAGTTTGTGTTCAAGCTAGTTTCCCGTTCAGTAAGTATCGAAGCATCACATAGTGTCAAGATTCACATCGTTCACATCGTTCATATATAAGATTCACATCGCTCATATGTACAGCATCACAAAGAGTCAAGATTCACTTTGAGTAAAAGTTTCACGTAGTTTCACATAGAGTAAGAGTTTCACATAGTTTAACACATGGATTAAAATAGTCTAATTTTCATTATGATCGTCCGTCTCGAGAGTAAAAGCGTCAATGGTTAGGAAATATGGGAAGACTTGCTATTGATGCGTGTGAAGTGTGTATATAAGTTTAAGTATATTTTAAGCCATTTTACACTTTCTTTAGCCAAGTTTTAAATTTATAAAACACGATATTTACTAACACTAAACACACATATGGGCAAGTGCACCCATCGTGAGCGTAGTATAGTGTTGGTAAGATACCGAGGTCGTCCAAGGACACAAGAGCTTTTAGTACCGGTTTATCCTCAACGTCTAATCAAATAAAAAAGTTTAGAAAAATGTTTTAAGCTAAGAAAAATAAAAACTAATTAAAATGTTGAAAATAAAAATAAAAGAAAAACAGATAGACAAGATGAATCACTTGGTTCTGACTCGTGTATAGTGTATCCTTTGATTATTTTCGCACTTTTGCACTTATTTAAGAGATTATCTTAGTTATTGTAGTAGGCCCCTCTTTTGAAGGTGACGTTACCCTCAACCCAGTAGTTTGAGTCAGCAAGGATACAATCCTAAAGGGTCAGATTATTGAAAGATAATTAATTAAGTTATTAATGCAAATTATGGTAGGCCCCTCTTTTGGAGGTGACGTTACCCTCGACTAAGTAGTCTGAGTCAGCAGGGATACAGTCCTAAATAGCCGGGTTATAGTATTAATAGTAGTTAACTTATGAGGGGATCAAAGAGTTTGGACCCCCGCCATCCAATACCGTTAAGTATTGAAGGAGGTCCTACTAAATTTGACCCAGGTCCATTGCAGGACCTCTAAACGCTGAACAATGGCAAGACTCTTACCAAACCGTTCCCTTAACCCCCGACCAGGTAGCCAACATACCTCCATATAGCCCGTGGAGATATGAATGGTGAAAATCTTTTATTTTATATAGACAGTAAAATAATGCCAAGACACCACGTACAAACGATAAGGAAGAATCACCTTCAACATAAGAAACTAGTTATTAAAGTCATTAATACAAAACCAAGTAAAAAGTACGAAAAGATTAGAAATAAAAAGTATTACACTAGACAGTTGTCTTCACCAAGTGATGTAAGAGACTTAGGCAAACATGGCCTTGATTGTCAAGAACTCTTACGATCAATCTTGGATCCCGAGACGACTCACACACTCTATGATGGACAATGGATGATGGTGGTGGATGATGGTGTTATGGTGGTGGTGGGTGGTGGATGAAGTGTGAGAGAGGTGGTGTGCCAAGGGATGGTTTGAGCTTGAGCCAAGCACTCCTATTTATAGGCTGAACAGAAGCTCGGACACGGCCCCGTGTCCAGTGGGCACGGCCCCGTGTCCACATCCTTCTCTTTCTTCATTTAATGCAGCTTGTCTTATTAGTTGACCACGCCCCCGCGTCCGCTGAGCACGACCCCGTGTGCAGAAGAATCTTTGTACTATGAAGATTTGCCTGGATTGTGCGAATCTTATAGTTGACCACGGCCCCGTGTCCGCTGAGCACGGCCCCGTGGTGGGCAATAGAAGCTTCTACGACTTTGTCTTTTCTGCTGACACTTGGGCACTCCACCGTGCTGGCTGAGCACGGGGCGTGTTCAGTCTTCTGTCTTCTTGTTTTGCTTGGGAAGATGCTGTCGTGGGGTCGGGCATGTCACGTCTTGTTCCTTTTCTTGTATTTATGTTAGATTTTGTTGTCTTTTTGCTTCTTTTGTTAAGTTGAGCTCATTTAATCCTGAAAATACAAAAGGAAGACAAAAGCACACTTTTTCCAACATTAGTACTAAAAAAGGGTTAGTTTTATGCCACAATTGATGTAATTTATATGTTGCATTTTGCACACATCAAATACCCCCACACTTGAATCTTTGCTTGTCCTCAAGCAAAACTCTTTAATATGTGGCTATTACACTCCCAAATGGAATGGGTAGAAAAGAAGGTTTTGGGCTTGTCATAGAGTGTCGGGATTTCCAAGATTCTTTATTTAGTTTTATTTTTATTTATTTACAATCCTATTCGTCATGATTTATTTAAAACTTTTCATAAGATAAATTACTTATTAGGGCATAACATGCCTCTTTAAAATTCTATTTATATACAAGTTCACATACCTCACGGGGATCACTCAACACTCGGCCGAAAATGTATTTTTGTGGATCACTCGAGAGCGGCATGAAACTTACCCCTACCATAGGCTTGCCAAGCAATCAATCCTCCTCCTTTTTAACTTATATACCTTTGTAAATATCAAGAGGACTTTTTGGGTGAAGGGTTAGGCTTTGGTTAAAGGTAGGTGGTTGGGTTAGTGGTTAGTAGAAAAAGGGCGAAAAGCGTAACAAGTATCGGTTTTCGTAAGACTTTATATTTTTTTTTCAAATTTTATTTTGATGAAGCCATTATTCAAATAAAGTCATTTTTGATAAACTTGTTTGTTTATTTGTTTTTGCTTCATCATCAAAATATTTTTTTTTTCAAAAGTCATATGAGAAACCGAACTTGTTACTAAAACAAAGGGCTAAAAAATAAAAAAGGTTTTTGATGGGTGAAAGGTTGTTTGTTTGGGTTATGAAATGAAAATGTTTAGGCTCAAAGGGGCTAACTAGGGGGATTTTGGGTAGGTGGTAAAAAAAAGAAAAATAATGGTGTAGAAATAAAAAGGGTTAGTCCTAATGCCTCCGTCATTTACTTACTCGGGTTTAAGTTGGTAAGGACCGGGAATGTATCGTCGTGGCAAGTTCTAGAGTTGTAAGAACCAAGCGGATATTCACACAAGAAACGAAAAATGAGCATTTAGTTTAAATATATATATTTGTATGCTCAATAAAGGCTCAAAACTCACTTTTATGGGAATGGGTTTTTATGTGATCAAGTATATATAATTAAATTTTAACTAAGCTTGTCATGCCTTTTCATAATTTTCTTATGTTGGTTCTTTTTATCACGACGCTATCGGTTGTAAATTCGTAAAAATATAACCTTTTTAGAACTTGAAATTCCCAAGTTAAACCTAGACAAGTAAAAAAAATTGAATTTTTTTTTTGAAAAAAATTGGGGTGATTAGCGGTTCCAATAGAGTTTTGTGTAAGGCTTGTATTTAGGACTTGCAAGATTCAAGGTTTTAGCATCCCCCCACACTTAAATTACACACTGTCCTCAATGTGTCCCAAAAATAAGTTTTTAGGTTGATTGAATGTGTAAAAGGTGCGAAAAAATAAAAATTTTGTGTTACTGGCCGCTGAACACGGCCCCGTGTTGTCCGGGCACGGCCCCGTGTTCAAGTGTCAGTAACAAAATTAAATCAAGAGAAACAGAAGTCTGGACACGGGGGCGTGTTGGGTGAGCACGGCCCGTGTCCAGTTTACCTGAACTGGGTATTTCTGCAGACTGTGCAGCACGGGGCCGTGTTGGGCGGACACGGCCCGTGCCGAACCTACTGTAAACGAAGAAAATCGTCGGATGACTCTGTTTTCCTGCATGGGGTGCTGGTTCAAGCTTCCCTTGTATCCTTTGCCATCTCAAGTGTGTTTTATTCATTTCAACACCATCCAAACACCAAATTAACTAAAACCATCATTTATTGAGTCATATAGAGAATTACATAAAAGTCCTAAAAAAAATGAAAAATAAAGCAGAAAATAAAAGTTAAAAGTCCTAACATTAGATAGGTTAAGTGATCCGTAAAATCTTCCTATGGAGCTCTACTTCTACAATAAGAACCAAAATTTCGGAAATAGATTTCCGGTCTAAAAGCCTTGTAGAACTCTAAGCCGAGTGGTTTCCCTTAGATGTTGCTAGAGCCATTCTTCTATCTCCCTTGGGAGAAGGGAGGCGGCTTCATGTTCCTCAACATCTTGTGGAGGAGGAGCGACACCAATCGGGACCCCTTGTAGTATGTCTCGAGGTGGCTCCGGATGTAAGGTGTACCATTCGGCCGGAATGATGACTTTCGGCACCACATTCCATGCCCTTTGGGTGATAATGGGCACCAAAGGAGGAGAGGCGAGAATGTTCAACCTTTGGTGCAAAAGGTTGACTTCCCGGAGACATCCTTCTAGTCCCACCGTCAAATGATTAATTCGGTCAACCAATGTCTCTTCCACACTCGTCATTTCATCAAGGGCTTCCCTTAAGGCGTAAACATACTTTACAAGAGAGTCTTCAACCGTTGATGATCTTCTCCCCTGCCGGTTGTTTCTGGAATGCGACGAAGAGTTTCCGCTTGTTCTGCTTGCCATTCTGAGAAAACATACTGAAAAGGGTTCAATTTTATGGGACCCGTACTTCGGACACGGCCCCGTGTTCAGCGAACACGGCCCCGTCTTCAGATGTCTGCAGGATTTAGGAACAAGGAATCTTGGGGTTTCAAATTGTTTTCATAACTTTTAAATCATTTTTGAACATAACAACTTAAAACATTTTTGTAGAACTTATTTTTAGCAAGATTCCATGAACAAAATCTGACAAACATCTCAATAAGGCTTGAAATTTTGAACATAACAACTTAAAACATTTTTGTAGAACCTTCAATGTTGGAAGACTTGTGTATGAGTAATGTGTGAACTATGGAAGCCTTGCTCTCCAAACTTGTTCCACTACCTCACCTGTATGTTTTGGTACAAAAACAACTTCCATAAAGTGACAAGGCCACCTCACTTCCTCGAACACTTTCCATGCTGTCACACCCCTATTTTCCACGTGTCACCAGTGGGCCCGGTGGGGAGTATCGTGACGTAGTTGGTATCATCATAAATAAACAACACAATATATAAATGCACAGCGGAAGCAAAGATAGATTCATTTCAACTTTAATAAAGTGTAATATCAAATATCACAAATAGTTGAAACGGATCCACAGGCGGATCAAAATAAAATAAGATATTGTTCAACAGTTTATTGTCATCCAAGCTTGCGAGACTTATTGTGGACGCTCTAGAAGACAGCCAGCCTATTACGTGTAGTACCTGCACTTAACCTTTTGGGAAAAATACGTCAGTTTACACTGGTAAATACAATTTAAATGACTCATTTTGAAAATGGTTGAAAATTGATTTGAATGCTCAAGGCACAAAACATTTTATAACTTGGGATAATTATTTAATAAAATAATCTTGTGAACGAATTACATGTTACTTGTGCGTTCAGTAGCCCGGATCTTGTCCGGGTTAAAGATCAATAGACACACCACAATATAGAGTTATACACTGACAGGTGTACGCCTACACCTCGTGCTCAGGTCGTGGCCATCTCGTAAGATGATGCCAAGGATATCCGGGACATGGTCATTAACCCCCAAAGGCTTTAAGTGAACAAGACTGTTTAAACGAGCCGATCAAATTATTCAATTAACCACCCAAAGATGTAAGATTTGATGCTCGATCAAGCGGTATTCTATCTACCGTAACCCAAGCCCATATAGGGAAAATAAGTTAAAAGTATTTACCTGAGTAAAGTATAATTCTCAACAAGCAAAATGCAAGTAGCTTTTACCGGTGCTCCTAATCTGGAACGAAGGTTTATAATAACCTATTAGATTTCTAACGGGTCTTTATTTAAGCTTAAGCTTAGACCGGTTAGCTTTAAGGACGAAACGGTTCAAACGCACGATTAAGCGAATACCGGATAGAATGTGATTTAGACCCGACAAGTTTGAATACTTTTATAATATGGGTATACTAAATACATTCTGGATTTTGAGACAAAAATGATAATGTTTGACCCGTCTCGGTCAATTTATGCAAACTAGTTACATAAACCGAACCGAATGCGAAAAGAGCGTTACGGGTAACCGTAAGAGTCATATGCAAGTTCCCTGAGATAATATGGCTTAAATATGTTATAACATCAGTAAGATATCTCCTATTATGCCCAAAACGGATTTCAACACAAATTATGCCTCATAAGGGCATTTTGGTCATTTAAAAGATTATAAAAGAGTTAAATTAGAAATCTGAGTTACAGGTCTGGTTCATACAGTAAATATACTTAATTTAACATGTTATAACAGTAGGGTATGACCCATAAGTGAAAATCATCATTTAAAACCAAACTATGCACCTTAGGGGTATTTTGGTAATTTCACAAGGGCTTAAAAGGCCAAAATTGGAAACTTGAGTTCAAAAACTTGTACTTACTGTTATTTTATAAAAATATACTCAAAACATCAGTAGGTATCATCCTTATATGTTTAATATGGTTATAGTACATACTATGCGTTAAAAACGCTTAAAAAGGCGATTTGGAGCCGTTTCCGGGTTTGTAAAAGAAAGCTGATATTTTTATATTTCCAGAATGATCAAAATATTTTATTTAACAAATAAAATCAGTAGAAAAAGGTTTGGGGTCAAAAGGATTTATAAAACTCGTTTTATGGCTAAAAAGGGTAAAATCGGTATTAACCGAATTAAACTTAGAGACCTATGTTATGCTCGGCCAAAAATTAAATAAAAATCTTTATAAATCCCAAAATATTATATTATAACAGTGGGTAAAAATTTTGATATTAAAAAGTGGGTTTAAATAGGCTATATGCTAATTACGCCAATTAATTAACATAAAGCTTTCAAAATACGCTAATGAGCATAACTCTTATTCTGGACCCCAAACTGATATCAAATTTTTGGTGCAAGTTTATAAATCAGTAACAAATGTTTCTACTCTTTCACTTTTTCAAAAATCACGTTTTATAGCCAAAAGGGCATAATAGTCAACTTTAAGCATAAATCGGAAACATGCATATGAATCGGATAAGTGTTGAACCAAGTTGTAAAATCTCAGAGAGTTATACTTATATGAAACTTGGTCCAAAATAAGCTCTAAGGCAGATCTCAAACATGCATGAACGGATCAGAACTGAAAGTCAAAGAAAAAGTCAATTTATGCGACTTTCGGTTCCGATTCGGGTTTAAACTGAAAATTGTCGAGTTGAACATGTTGAGACATGTTCTTACATTAATTACCATGTTATTTTAATGATCAAACAGGTTGCATGTACCCTACATTGCTAATCATGCTTAAATTTGCAAATAACAATTCTGTTGACTTTTTGAAACAAGCTTTGACTCGACAATTAACATAGTTAGAGTGGGAATCTGAAAATACCCTTTTAAGGGTTTGTTACCCACATAAATACCAACTTGTAGGTACCTTTAATTCGAGAAATGATTGAGCAAATTTCGTTTAATCACAAAGTCAAACTGAAATTATGATGGTTTGACTTTTGCTTGAATAACTAAGCTAGAACGAATTTGAGGAGGTTATAAACACTTACAAGAGTCCTAATAAAGCTTAGAGACCACTAGAAGGTTGTCTTGACGTCCAGAGAGCTCCAGAGATGTTCTTGTGAATTTTAGAAGATGCAAGTGCTTGAATGTTACTACTTCAAGTCCTTTTTATGCTAACTTTGATCTCACATGGAGCTGCCACAAGAGTCTATGAGTGTTATGAGAAGTGTCCAAGTGCCCCTAGGTGCATGTAAACCCATTGGTGAGGTTCTGGAGTCGTATACAGCTGGAAACAATCGAGATCAGACCTGATAACTGGCATCTGCAGGTTGTTTGTCACTGGTAACTCATAGGCGGGCCGCGAAGAGCCCCTCGCGGGCCGCGTACAAGCGCAGAACAGGTTAACATGTTTTCAACATTTACATTTCAGTCCTTGTCCTTTGTTACGTGGTTTTTCTTATTTTTCTTGCTCATTAGAAGCTCATTAGACCCTCAAACCTGATTTTTAAGGGCCTTGGGACATTTACAAACATGGTAAAGTCCTTGGTTAACTTTGTGCTTACCCGAAAAGTCACGAAATTCAACGTTAACGCATTTAACCCTTCGTGCACGGTTTTGATCATAACTTTCTCATACGATAACGAAACTTGATGAAATTTTTACCACATATTCTAGTGAGTATATTTTACCATTACAAAGCTTCGGGTTTGCCAAAAGATCACTCAGAGGTATACTTTCAACATGTTGACACTTTTAGCCCCTGTAGTTTGTAATTCCTCACTTTCTTTCATTTTCCGCTTTGTATGATCCATGATCTAATCATTTAAGATTATAAACACCATGTAGGGTTATTGTAGAGCCTATTTATCAATTGTTGACACTTTGGACCCTTATTTTCACATAGTTTCACTGTTTGTCAACTTTAGTCCCTCTAAAGTATGTTTTCACATATTCAAAGCCCCTGACACGTGTCAGTACATTATTGGACGTAAATTTTCGAGGTGTTACATCCTCACCCCCTTAAAAGAAATCTCGACCTCGAGATTTACTGAAACAAATGAGGGTATTTTTCTTTCATCGTGGATTCTACCTCCCATGTGTATTCGGGACCTCTACGGGCATCCCATTTGACCTTAACAATAGGTACATGCTTCCTTCGAAGCTTCTTTACCTGTCGATCTTCAATCGACAATGGCTTTTCCACAAATTTCATGCTTTCATCTATATGTACATCCGTATGTGGTATAACCAGTGATTCATCAGCGAAACACTTCTTCAAATTACAGATGTGGAACACATTATGGATAGCACTAAGCTCTTCAGGAAAGTTTAACTTATAAGCAACTGATCCGACACGTTCGATAACCTCGAAAGGTCCTATGTATCTCGGGCTTAGCTTGCCTTTCTTACCAAATCGCATCACCCCCTTCCAGGGTGATACTTTAAGCAACACTTTATCACCCACTTCGAAGTGAAAAGCCTTACGCTTTGGATCCGCATAACTTTTCTGCCTATCCCTGGCAGTTTTCAAACGATTGCGAATCTAGAAAATCTTGTCCGTCGTCTCAAAAACTATCTCTGGTCCTGATAGTTGGACATCTCCAACTTCCGCCCAACAAATGGGCGATCTACACTTTCTACCGTATAAGGCCTCAAAAGGCGCAGCTTTTATGCTGGTGTGGTAGCTATTGTTGTAGGAGAACTCAATTAGTGGTAGGTTCTTATCCCAATTTCCACCTAAGTCGACCGCACATGCACGTAGCATGTCTTCCAACGTTTGAATAGTACGCTCACTCTGACCGTCAGTCTGAGGATGATAAGCCGTACTAAAATTTAAACGAGTACCCAAAGATTGTTGGAAACTTTTCCAAAAATGAGAGGTGTATCTTGTATCTCTATCCGAGATAATAGACACAGGTATACCATGCAAAGCTACAATCTTATCAACGTATAACTGTGCTAACATATCGGAGCTATAAGTCTCCTTGATGGGTAGAAAATGTGCTGACTTCGTCAGTCTATCCACTAGGACCCATATAGTATCGTTTCCCTTTCTCGTCTTTGGCAATTTGGTGCTGAAATCCATCATCACCATCTCCCACTTCCATGTGGGAATTTCAGGCTGTTGTAACAAACCTGACGGCTTCTGATGCTCAGCTTTGACTTGCGCACACGTCAAACATTTAGCTACATAGGCAGCTACAGACTTTTTCAAACCAATCCACCAGTAGTTTGCTTTTAGATCCTGGTACATCTTATCAGCTCCAGGATGAACGGAATATTTGGAACTGTGGGCTTCCTGGAGGATAACATCCCGGAGTCCTCCATAAACTGGAACCCATATTCGTCCATTCAATCTTAGCATTCCGTCTTTGTCATAGGATAACTGCTCCTCAGTTACTCCTAGCTTTTCTCCAGGATAGTTAGCTTCCAACACAGCTTCCTTCTGTGCAGCTAACACCCTTTCGTTCAAACTATTCCTTATTTCAATGTGCTTGGCATTGATTCTTATCGGTTTCACTCTTTCTTTCCTGCTCAAGGCGTCAGCGACTACATTTGCCTTGCCCGGATGGTATTTTATCTCACAATCATAATCATTTAGAGTTTCCATCCAGCGTCTCTGTCGCATGTTCAAGTCCTTCTGATTGAACAAATGTTGAAGGCTTTTGTGATCTGAATAGATCACACACTTGGTTCCATATAAGTAATGCCTCCATAGCTTTAATGCGAATACAACGGCACCCAGCTCCAAGTCGTGGGTGGTGTAGTTCTTCTCGTGCACCTTTAGTTGTCGTGAAGCGTAGGCAATAACCTTGCCTTTCTGCATGAGTACACAGCCCATACCAGTGTGTGATGCATCACAGTATACCACAAATTCTTCTATACCATCGGGCAATGTTAATACTGGTGCATTACTCAACTTTTTCTTCAAAATGTCAAAGGATTCCTGCTGCTTAGGGCCCCAATCAAACTTAACCTTCTTACGTGTCAATGAAGTTAGGGGCGCAGCAATCCTAGAAAAGTTTTCGATGAAACGCCTATAATATCTTGCTAAACCCAGGAAGCTACGAATTTCAGTAGGCGTCTTTGGCTCTTGCCAATTCATAACTGCTTCTACCTTAGCGGGATCCACTTGGATACCACGCTCACTTACCACATGTCCAAGGAATTGGACTTCTCGAAGCCAAAATTCACACTTCGAAAATTTGGCGTAGAGTTTCTCTTGGTGTAGAAGTTTGAGAATACAACGAAGGTGTTTCTCGTGGTCCGCCTTGCTCTTCGAGTAAATAAGGATGTCGTCAATAAAGACGATGACGAATTTGTCTAAGTAAGGCTTGCAGACGCGATTCATGAGATCCATGAATGTGGCTGGTGCATTAGTGAGCCCAAAAAGCATCACTAGGAACTCGTAATGTCCATAACGAGTCCTAAACGCTGTCTTGTGCACATCTTCATCCTTGACCTTCAACTGATGATAGCCTGACCTTAAGTCGATCTTAGAGAAGTAGCTTGCTCATTGCAATTGATCGAATAGATTGTCGATCCTGGGCAAAGGATACCTGTTCTTGATAGTGACTTTATTAAGCTCACGGTAATCGATGCACAGACGCATCGATCCATCCTTCTTCTTGACAAACAAGATCGGCGCTCCCCAAGGAGACGAACTAGGTCTAATAAAACCTTTGGCTAGCAGATCGTCTAACTGCGTCCTTAACTCCTTCATCTCCGTTGGTGCTAACCTATAAGGTGCTCTTGCTACTGGTGTGGCACCAGGGATGATGTCGATTCGGAATTCCACTTGCCTATCTGGTGGTAAACCAGGTAGTTCTTCGGGAAAAACTTCAGGATATTCCGAAATGACAGGGATGTCTTCAATCTTAGGCTTTGGCTCGTCTATAGTAACTTGTGCCATATAAATGACACAACCCTTCTGTAGACATCTGGATGCCTTGAGCATGGACACTTGCTCAGGCAATCCATGCTGGGTATCCCCTTGAATGGTAAGTGACTCCCCAGACGGAGTTTTGACTACTACTTGCTTTCTATTGCACACAATCTGGGCTTGGTTATGCGATAACCAATCCATACCTATGACTATATCAAAGCCGGCTAGCTTAAAGAAAAGTAAGGACAAAGGAAAAGAGTGATTCCTAATGGATATAACACATCCATCTAAAACAGTTGAGACGGTTTCTATGGTTCCATCAGCTAATTCCCCCTCATATTTCACACTTAAGGGTTTTACAGGCAATTTCAACAACTCACAAAACTTATTATCTACAAAAGACTTATCTGCTCCAGAATCAAACAATACTCTAGCAAAAACATCATTTACGAGAAAAGTACCTGTAATCACGTTGTCATCCTGAACAGCTTCCTTAGCGTCCATCTTGAAGACCCTCGCATTGGTCTTCTTCCCATCTTCGGTTTTCCTGGTGTTCTTTGGGCAATTAGACTTAATGTGCCCTTTTTCGTTGCAACCGTAACATGTTGCATCCTTCAGCTTCTTACATTCCAAAGTCTTATGATCTGTAGATTTGCAAATCCCACAGGATCTCACGTGAGACTGTGATTTCGACTCAAATCGACATTTCCCAAAATGGTTCTTCTTACAAGTTGGGCTTATCCCCCGATTGTTGCCCATCTCTCTTAGACCCCGACCCTTTCTTGTGGTCGTCATTTCCTCGGTGTTTCTTACCTGATCTTCGTGAGGTATCGTCCTCACGCTTCCTCTTATTCTCTTCTGAGTTCCTGAGCGCTCTCAACCTGACTACATCCAAGGTAAGAGAGAGAGATAGATCAGCTGCTGATCTGAAAGTTGCAGGCCTCGATGCCTTAACACTTGCTTTAATTTCAGGGGCTAAACCCCCGATGAAATGGGCAATCCTTTTCGGTTCTGGGGTTACCAAGTATGGAACCAACCGAGATAGAGTATTGAAGGTGGTGAGGTATGCCTGGCAGTCTAAATTCTTCATCACTAAAGATAGGAAGTCTGACTCAATTCTCTCAACTTCGTGTTGCGGGCAATAATTATCCTTAATAAGAGCAACAAACTGATCCCATGATAAGTTGTAAAGTGGGATCTTTCCAGCAGCTTGTATGAGAGATTTCCACCACGCTAGTGCTTCTCCCTTGAACGACTGGGATACATATTTCACTACATCTCTTTCAGCAAAACCGCTGATGTCCACTACAGTATCCATTTCGTCCAACCAGGTCATGCAATCGACCACTCCTTTTTCCCCAGTAAAGTCTCTGGGTTTACAAGAAACGAAGTACTTGTAAGTACATGATTTGGTTTGAGGTTTAGCATCAAACTCTTTCTTCTTCGAGGGAACACTATTTTGATTTGATGAGTGTCGATCATTATCCTTCTTGGGTCCATCCTTTTTAGAAGGTGGTTTGCTATGACCCTCAGAGTGAACCTTCGGCTTGGAATGTGGTGCAGATCGGGTCCTACTTCGGGTCCCGCTCGATTCACTATACTGTCTATTTAGCGCTTCGATAACAGCATCATTCACTAATGCTTTCAACTCCGCACCCGTTACTAATATTTTAGTATTATCTGGGTTCTCTGCTGGACGACTGTTTAATTCTTCAGACTTAGCCATGTAGTCTTAATTGCTACATAAAAATAAGGACAAGGTCTATTTAGAAGCCTAAACAGTATTATCGTTCTTGACGATTTATTAACCATGGTAAATAAAAGCCATATTAGTTAATTTAATAATTTCATTCAGGATTTTTACTAGTAATCTTTTTAGAATGAAATATAATATTGGCATAATAAGCCAAGTCACGTGGACAAATTTCTAAATTACAAATTTAGATCTTATAGGATTAAAGTTTGAATAAATAAGACAAATCAATCCTTTTCTTGGCAGGGAGTTTATAAACTACGGCTGCCTTTTTGTTTTATATGACATTAATTATAACCCGTAGGCATTATGTCACAACCAAATATATATAGAAATATTAAACTTGGATAATTTATTAAAAAGGGTGACATGTGTGATTTTACGGATCACACTAGCCAAGAATGTTAACATGTTTACAGATGTTAACAGAGATTTGAATCTTTTTAAACAGGTTCTACCATATTGGCTAAATTTACGACAACATAACAGCTAGGTTTTACCTTTTAAGATCCTTATTATTTTATTAAAATGGTACATCAAAATAATAAATGTTATTTTTCATTCATTCATATCCTATGGTTATGCACATAATTTAAAAATGAAAAACTTAAATTAACCATTCAAAATAAAAATTAAACCAGTACGAGTTTGCCCTAAACGGGTCTTTTACATAAACAACATGCCCACGCAGGGGCCAACTAACAAAATAAACAAACCCACGCAGGGATCAAATAAAAGATATGCCCACGCAGGGGCAGAACCGAAAGAAATACCCTCGCAGGGGTAGAGTACTGAAATAAATATATGTGCACGCAGGGACATGATTACAACTAACATAAATAAACAAACAAAGGATTCAGTGACCCTTCTTGCTTTTACCCTTGATCAGATCCACCATCTTCTTAAACATCCCCCGATTATGCCTCCGATCATGCCGCAACTCATGCCGCATCTCTTGATGCACCTCTTGTATCTCATGAAGGATTTCTTGCATTTGGGGCGGTGACATCGCCGGCGCCTGAGGTGGTTGCTGATAATGCGGGGGTTGAGGAGGTTGTGGTTGCTGATATTGCGGAGGTTGAGGAGGCGGTTGTTAATACCCATATGGTGGGTACCCATAGGTCGAGTGTCCCGTAGCCCAGGGACCTCCGTAGGGACCTTCTTGATGGAAACTGTTGGAGTTTGCTGCTATCCAGTAGGGATCCTCTGTAAAGTTGTAACCTGTGTGGATCTGCTGCTCGAAGGGATTGAATGCTGCAGCTCCAGTGTAAGTGGGAATTGGGTCTCCAAAACCCAATGGTGGCTGTGGTGCGACTGGCGCAGAGGCTACTTCAGAGACGGGGTGTGAGGATTCACCCATCTCTGGTTCTTCGTGGACAGGCGAGTACCGGCTGCCATCTGAATGTGGAGGGGTGCTGATGCGCACTCCCCCTCGTGTGGATATTCGCGCTGTCGTTCTCCTTCGCCTCGGAGGCGAGGGAGGTTGAAGCTGAGGCGGTGGTGGCGGCGGAGTGACCTCGACAAGTCGAGAATCCTTAGAAGGATTCTGCTGCTGCTGTGGCTGCTGCTGTAGCTGATGTAGGGGAGAGTTAGGCTGAAGCTGGTGTAGGGGAGAGTGGTGTGGCTGGTGCAGGGGAGAGTGATGTGGCTGGTGCAAGGGAGAGTGATGTGGCTGGTGCAAGGGAGAGTTATGATAACTGGGAGTAAATGCCCAGTCATACTGCTTGAAGTTCTCCTCAAAGCTGTCGGGACCATTGTAAGGTGATCCCATAAACGGTGACCCATCTGAAATCTCGATGGGGTGGTTCGGTGTTCCGGACGGTGGCATTGCAGGATCAGTATCCTCATCGATGTCCATTGGGTTGCCACCAGAAAAGTGGTCTTCTGGTCCAAGTGGGTTAAAACCCACTGCTGCTCCTAAGTAGTCGTCAGGGTTGAACTGACCCTGAAAGACGGGCGATGGATGGTTAAAGGGTGAATTGTGTCCTAGAAGGGGAATGTAGGACTGTTGAGAGTTATGGGACTCATTCTCAGAATGAGGCCCAAAGGAGTGTGGGATTGATGGGGAGGTACTCAGTGATACTGAGCGCCTAGCAGGTTCAATAAAGGACCTCCAAAGATTCTGAGCATCCGTCTTGTGGGGGTCCGAAGGTGTTCGCCGGTGTGACGGTGCGGCCTCGTGGTCATTTGGGGCTACATGAGCTCCTTGTCCCCTTCCTCTTCCTCTCATACGTGGCGGCATGTTGACAACCTGTCAAAAACAAACAAGTGATACAACAAGAAATATATAAGAGAAAGTTAGAATTAAAACCAAAAATTTGGAAAATTCCTAAGTTCTTTGTCTAGACTCGAGAATCGAGGAATGTGTAATTGTGTAACTGAGATTAAACACAAAAGGCTAGTGTTTAATTCACTCAGAGTTGGCTCTGATACCAACCTGTCACACCCCTATTTTCCACGTGTCACCGGTGGGCCCGGTGGGGAGTATCGTGACGTAGTTGGTAACATCATAGACAAACAACACAATATATAAATGCACAGCGGAAGCAAAGATAGATTCATTTCAACTTTAATAAAGTGTAATATCAAATATCACAAACAGTTGAAACGGATCCACAGGCGGATCAAAATAAAATAAGATATTGTTCAACAGTTTATTGTCATCCAAGCTTGCGAGACTTATTGTGGACGCTCTAGAAGACAGCCAGCCTATTACGTGTAGTACCTGCACTTAACCTTTTGGGAAAAATACGTCAGTTTACACTGGTAAATACAATTTAACTGACTCATTTTGAAAATGGTTGAAAATTGATTTGAATGCTCAAGGCACAAAACATTTTATAACTTGGGATAATTATTTAATATAATAATCTTGTGAACGAATTACATGTTACTTGTGCGTTCAGTAGCCCGGATCTTGTCCGGGTTAAAGATCAATAGACACACCACAATATAGAGTTATACACTGACAGGTGTACGCCTACACCTCGTGCTCAGGTCGTGGCCATCTCGTAAGATGATGCCAAGGATATCCGGGACATGGTCATTAACCCCCCAAAGGCTTTAAGTGAACAAGACTGTTTAAACGAGCCGATCAAATTATTCAATTAACCACCCAAAGATGTAAGATTTGATGCTCGATCAAGCGGTATTCTATATACCGTAACCCAAGCCCGTATAGGGAAAATAAGTTAAAAGTATTTACCTGAGTAAAGTATAATTCTCAACAAGCAAAATGCAAGTAGCTTTTACCGGTGCTCCTAATCTGGAACGAAGGTTTATAATAACCTATTAGATTTCTAACGGGTCTTTATTTAAGCTTAAGCTTAGACCGGTTAGCTTTAAGGACGAAACGGTTCAAACGCACGGTTAAGCGAAGACCGGATAGAATGTGATTTAGACCCGACAAGTTTGAATACTTGTATAATATGGGTATACTAAATACATTCTGGATTTTGAGACAAAAATGATAATGTTTGACCCGTCTCGGTCAATTTATGCAAACTAGTTACATAAACCGAACCGAATGCGAAAAGAGCGTTACGGGTAACCGTAAGAGTCATATGCAAGTTCCCTGAGATAATATGGCTTAAATATGTTATAACATCAGTAAGATATCTCCTATTATGCCCAAAACGGATTTCAACACAAATTATGCCTCATAAGGGCATTTTGGTCATTTAAAAGATTATAAAAGAGTTAAATTAGAAATCTGAGTTACAGGTCTGGTTCATACAGTAAATATACTTAATTTAACATGTTATAACAGTAGGGTATGACCCATAAGTGAAAATCATCATTTAAAACCAAACTATGCACCTTAGGGGTATTTTGGTAATTTCACAAGGGCTTAAAAGGCCAAAATTGGAAACTTGAGTTCAAAAACTTGTACTTACTGTTATTTTATAAAAATATACTCAAAACATCAGTAGGTATCATCCTTATATGTTTAATATGGTTATAGTACATACTATGCGTTAAAAACGCTTAAAAAGGCGATTTGGAGCCGTTTCCGGGTTTGTAAAAGAAAGCTGATATTTTTATATTTCTAGAATGCTCAAAATATTTTATTTAACAAATAAAATCAGTAGAAAAAGGTTTGGGGTCAAAAGGATTTATAAAACTCGTTTTATGGCTAAAAAGGGTAAAATCGGTATTAACCGAATTAAACTTAGAGACCTATGTTATGCTCGGCCAAAAATTAAATAAAAATCTTTATAAATCCAAAAATATTATATTATAACGGTGGGTAATAAGTTTGATATTAAAAAGTGGGTTTAAATAGGCTATATGCTAATTACGCCAATTAATTAACATAAAGCTTTCAAAATACGCTAATGAGCATAACTCTTATTCTGGACCTAAAACTGATATCAAATTTTAGGTGCAAGTTTATAAATCAGTAACAAATGTTTCTACTCTTTCACTTTTTCAAAAATCACGTTTTATAGCCAAAAGGGCATAATAGTCAACTTTAAGCATAAATCGGAAACATGCATATGAATCGGATAAGTGTTGAACCAAGTTGTAAAATCTTAGAGAGTTATACTTATATGAAACTTGGTCCAAAATAAGCTCTAAGGCAGATCTCAAACATGCATGAACGGGTCAGAACTGAAAGTCAAAGAAAAAGTCAATTTATGCGACTTTCGGTTCCGATTCGGGTTTAAACTGAAAATTGTCGAGTTGAACATGTTGAGACATGTTCTTACATTAATTACCATGTTATTTTAATGATCAAATAGGTTGCATGTACCCTACATTGCTAATCATGCTTAAATTTGCAAATAACAATTTTGTTGACTTTTTGAAACAAGCTTTGACTCGACTATTAACATAGTTAGAGTGGGAATCTGAAAATACCCTTTTAAGGGTTTGTTACCCACATAAATACCAACTTGTAGGTACCTTTAATTCGAGAAATGACTGAGCAAATTTCGTTTAATCACAAAGTCAAACTGAAATTACGATGGTTTGACTTTTGCTTGAATAACTAAGCTAGAACGAATTTGAGGAGGTTATAAACACTTACAAGAGTCCTAATAAAGCTTAGAGACCACTAGAAGGTTGTCTTGACGTCCAGAGAGCTCCAGAGATGTTCTTGTGAATTTTAGAAGATGCAAGTGCTTGAATGTTACTACTTCAAGTCCTTTTTATGCTAACTTTGATCTCACATGGAGCTGCCACAAGAGTCTATGAGTGTTATGAGAAGTGTCCAAGTGCCCCTAGGTGCATGTAAACCCATTGGTGAGGCTCTGGAGTCGTATACAGCTGGAAACAATCGAGATCAGACCTGATAACTGGCATCTGCAGGCTGTTTGTCGCTGGTAACTCGTAGGCGGGCCGCGAAGAGCCCCTCGCGGGCCGCGTACAAGCGCAGAACAGGTTAACATGTTTTCAACATTTACATTTCAGTCCTTGTCCTTTGTTACGTGGTTTTTCTTATTTTTCTTGCTCATTAGAAGCTCATTAGACCCTCAAACCTGATTTTTAAGGGCCTTGGGACATTTACAAACATGGTAAAGTCCTTGGTTAACTTTGTGCTTACCCGAAAAGTCACGAAATTCAACGTTAACGCATTTAACCCTTCGTGCACGGTTTTGATCATAACTTTCTCATACGATAACGAAACTTGATGAAATTTTTAGCACATATTCTAGTGAGTATATTTTACCATTACAAAGCTTCGGTTTTGCCTAAAGATCACTCAGAGGTATACTTTCAACATGTTGACACTTTTAGCCCCTGTAGTTTGTAATTCCTCACTTTCTTTCATTTTCCGCTTTGTATGAACCATGATCTAATCGTTTAAGATTATAAACACCATGTAGGGTTATTGTAGAGCCTATTTATCAATTGTTGACACTTTGGACCCTTATTTTCACATAGTTTCACTGTTTGTCAACTTTAGTCCCTCTAAAGTATGTTTTCACATATTCAAAGCCCCTGACACGTGTCAGTACATTATTGGACATAAATTTTCGAGGTGTTACACATGCTCAAGATGTACGCATCTAGTTTGCTCACTTGGTTGTTTTAGTTAGATAGTTAAAAATTAATCTTACATTCATGACCAACTGAACTCATCAACTAAGTTGATGAGTTTGTGCTTTGGTGAATCATACAATGAGGCTTAATGGATGGAAATCATCCTACATCCATTCTTGACTTACATGATAATACATGACGGATGAAATTATAACTTATACTATATAATATATAATATATACCTAATAACCGAATTCTTGATACTAACCGGATTATGGTTAGATGTCAAGGACTTAGCTTAGATTATCTTTGTTTCTAATGGGCAAGTTAGGACCCATGAAAACACATGAAAACTTAGTGTCCAAACGAGTATCTAGACAAGATATACTTTCGTGCACGTATACGTTCCATACTAATTCCGAATCTAAGCTCTCTACAAACTCCATATACTCATATGCCTTCGTTTCCCAAATGTAGGGGAACTTTGGTGCTCCACCCTCAACGACTCGTCAACTCACACTTACTTTGGAAGCTTAGCAAATTGTGACTGTACATGACCCCCCTTTATTATTTTTCGACACTTTTGGGTGTAATACTTATGACTTATTAAACTCACACAATCACATGCAAACACGCTTGACACAAACAAACACTCTATTATACATGCTTAATACATGATGCTTAGAAATTCATACATGCTAGAATCCTTACTTGCACTATACTTCGTCATTAACTTCGTAGAAGCCTCCCTTAACATGTATAGCGCTATAGGAGTAACACACCACCCGTATTCTTGAGGTCATGTTAAGTCGTACAAAAACGGTCTTGTCGTTGCGACGACAAGATTACGCTAGTGGGAATCTTTGGTTTGACAATTATGAGATGCATGCTAGTGTTGGAATGATATGTCTTAGTTTACAATTATGCCATGTGGATTCTTTTAAACCGTTTTATATTTATGCTAGTAATTCAAACTTGTATACTCGCCAATAATTTATGTGTTGACATGTACTTTAACATGTATTGCAGGATCTTGATGATGATAAGTTGAAAGAAAACTAGTAGGATGACTAGAAACACACTTTAAATTTTGTTTATGTATTATACTTTGTTTCTTATTCAAGATGTTGTACTTTGCGTCCAAACGTTGTATTTCCAATTTAGAAATGAAATGAAATTTTACTTATTAAATACTTGTCACAAATAGTCGTTATGAAGTGTAACACCCGAAAACTCGAATGTTTATATTCGCCATATGCTCTTATATGATACATCAGGAAATAAATAACTAGGCTATTTAACCTAGTTAAGTGTATGGTGAAAACTATTAAAGGAGGAAAGTTGTACCAATTATGCTTTAGTGGAAAACACTAGGGACTAAAGTGGGATGAGATGAAAGTTGAGTTATTATATGAAAAGATCAACACACAAACATACACTTCGTGTGTGTTCTAGAAAGATCAGGAGCTCCAAGGGAGCCAAAACCCTAACTCAACCAAAATCATCAAATTAAAGGGTGAATCGAAGCTCAAATTCATGAACGAACATGAATTAATGATCACCTACATGAGGGGATCATGAGGTATGTCTTAAAACTTAGATTGGTGATCTTGTACGAAGTGGGTTATGTTTAATCCACGAATTGGTATGAAATTGAGTATGAATATGTGTTAGAATCACCATATAGAACATGGATTATGCATGATTTGGATCAATTCGATGTTTTGATGTGAAACCCATTTGTTATGGTAAGGATGATGACTTGGATTATCATCCATGTCCAATTCTTGTTCAATGTTGATGTAATATGTTGTGTATGATGAATTCTTGTTAGATGAATTGAAAGAAATGTGGTGTTGATATGTTTGATGTCTATGTGTGAATGATACTTGTTGATTAGTAAGAAGATTTGATGAATTATGTATGAGCTTGAAAGATTATGCACACTAAGTGTATGATGAAATCTCTAAGCGAAATTAGGATGCGAAATTGTATGAAATAGCTTAATATATATGAATGAGATAAGGTAATGATGTAATTAGTAGTATACTAACTTGAATAATGCACTTTAGATGGAACTCATACAAGAATTCGGTTCAATGTATGTGTTAGTCAAGACTATGCATTAAGAGCTTGTACATTATGCTTAATATCACTAAATGATCATGTGATTATGAGCACATTTGCATCGTGAGTAGGAGATGTATATAATGTCAACTGTATAGCCTATTATGATGTTACAGATATATGAGGATAAGTCGAAAGTTCATATGATAAACTGTTGACTTCTGAAAGTCAACTATGCATAAGAAGCATGATTTGACTTGTTGTCGTAAATGTAGGATTATAGGAAGTCGTATGGTACATGTTAAATAAATACGCGTTATATGGAATGACATGATGAATTATATGAGTTTGAAAGGATGTGAATTTGGGTATACGTCTTATGCTTGTTAGAATTGACTAATGAAAGTCAAATATGAAATATGCAATTGATATGATCGTTAACATATACAATTGTGTATGTTAACAAGAATATGATTTCGATGACATGAAAGTATAGGAATCATGTCAAGATGGACTCAAGCACGAAAGGCTAACGGGTTAAGAGGAGGCAAGGAAGCGGATACAAACACGAATGCATAAGGTAAGTGATTTCTAGAATCACTTCTTAATTTGTTTAACTAAAGTTAAGTACTAGTTATTTATGTATGATAATTGATTCAAGTAGGATTTTACACAGAATGGAAATGTTAGGATCCGGGCCAAAATGATAAGTGTATTAAAGGTTTGGTTATTTAAAAGCGATGGATTTCGCTAAGTAAACCAAACGGTCAAAATGAGATTTTATTGTATACCGGAATGGTTGCATAAGTAATGACTTCGGTATAACACCCGGGTAATGGTTAGGATTGTACATAAGTGCGCTAACCGAGAAACGGAGACAAAAGTTAGTAGTCTAAAGACTCGGTTGTGAGTTATGATTAAATGGACAAACCATTTCTCATATGGGAATTGTACTAACAAAGTTCAATTACGTATAATTGAATGAGTTTAACGCCTACCGGGTATCGGGTGCATAAAACCCATGTACGGAACTCCGAATAATGTAAAACTTTTATAGTTATCATGTTCATGTGAGTTTTGTGTATAAACAAATGAGTTATTTGATAAAAACATGAACGGGTCAAATAATTCATAAATTAATATTAAGTCAAAAACTTATAAGTTAAGAATTTCCTTAATCCGGATGTTGGATTTCGAGTCCATATGATAAAGGACTGTAACACCCCGAAAACGGGTTTGGTAATCAAACCACGTTAATATTTATGAATGGGTAAAGTACCGTTAGTGGTGAAGTTAACCCGGTAAATATTAGGGATTAAATAAAGAAACCTAATATTAAATAAAAAGGAATAAAGGCTGTTGAGGAAACAAAGTATATATATAAGGCCCGAGTTAACGGGACTTAAAATAAAACATGTTATAATTTCCCGAACCCATTAAAATAACTAGGAATAAAAAATAACCTAGTTAGAAAGAAGCCTTGTAGTAATATGTTAGAAGGTTAAAAACACCTAAAATAAGAACCTAATAATAGTTTGGGGACCAAAGGTGTTAAGTTTGAAACTAATATTATTAAAACAAAATTTAAAACACCAAACATGTGTCTGGTTCGATCAAGAACGCAGGGGGCGACCAAACATCCTCCACCAAACCCTAGTTCATGCAAATTGTCCAAATTGAAGGCCAAATTCTGTTTCAAAACGAAATCCGAGCACGAAATAGTGATCTCCACAGAAAAAGGAGTCATAAGGTATGTGAATTTCATGAGAAATCTCTAGTTGAATTTCTGGGTGATCTTAGAAAATTCGAAATTATGGATAGAATAGGAACTTAGTAGTGTCTAGGAGTAAACCCTACACAAGTATATGTTGAAATCATGCTTAGATCAAGTAAATTCAGATTTTGTTGATACTAAATTCATGTATGAGATGTTTTTAGGGTTTTGATTGCTAAAAAATAGTGTTATGATGTCAAGAACATGCTTAAATTGAAAGCTGAATTCGAACGGCTCTTGATCAGAATTTACAGCCGATTTGTAATGGCTGTAACCTGGACAAAACGTGACAAAAACATGTGTTTCTTGAGTCTAAAATGTAATTCCAGGAAATATCTTTAAAACCCCACTGGAATCGTATTTTTTCGACGAAAATTGAGCGTTTTATGAATTTTTCCGTATCAAAGGTTCAAGCTGTGTTTTTTGGCAGAATTTGCAGCCCATTACGAATGTCATAACTCAATTTAGGAATTGATTTATGATCTCAAATTCTTACTGTAGAAAGTTTTAAGTGATTAAAAGAATCTCCAATTGGAATTTCGTCAATCGGATAAACGAGGAATTTTTAATGAATTTTTCCGTAAGCTGCAGTCAGAAGTGACGAATCTGATTACAGCTTAGTAGATGAATTTTTACGAATTTTTGGTAAAGAGTTAGATCTTGAAAATTTAACACAAGGTCTAACCCTCCGAGACGTACGCCACATAAAAAATCATAATTTTTGAAGACTTGTAAACAGGTTAAACAGGTCACCAAAAACAGCATATTTTCAGTGATACGAAACTTGATTGTTGATGTTATAAATTATGCCCACAATGTTCATATGTTGAAATTATGAATCAAACGCGTAATTTCCTAGTTCAACTAATTACGTGTGATGTGGGGTAATACAAATTTTAATCATGAAGTCGATTTAGCTTATATGCACATATCATATAATTAAGGGTAGTTAACTTTTGAAGAGTTAAACTAACCATGGACGGAGTCGAATAGTAGTTTTGACATAGAAAATACGTAAGGTGGAATAGTCATGGTTATAATGACTAATCTAACCACCTTGTGAATTATGATGATAGTTTGACTCTTGACAATCTAGATGGAGGCTTGGGAATGAAGCGGGTCAAACGGAGCAAGTACGAAAAGGAAAGCCTAATTTGGATGCGAAGTAAGTAAAAGCTTACACCCTTTTTAGTATACATCAGTTGTGTGTATTGAAAATGAATAAGGAAAAGTTAGTAATAGAGTTATAATGTTCCGACGCAAATAATATGAGTCGGAACTAGTGCAATGGTGAGAAATCATAAACAATGGCAAAAAAGGGTAAATTGATAAATTAGTCATGTGACGAGGAACTAATAAGAAATTTTGAAACATTACGTTATGGTGTAAACCGGAATGGGTAAAAGGGCGAGATGGTAACTAGATATCATCTCATAATGAAAAATGGTCGTTCGGACTAAACGGGTCAAATGACATTGGCAAGATCATTTGACAATATTAATTGATGATCGCTTGTTGAGTTTTGTGATTATAGGAAATATCATACGGTTCGCGTTGGTATTAATTAGAAATTAATAGTGAGAGATATTTAAACAGGTCAATCCTATGACTCGAGCCAGGTACGCATATTTAGAAATTATTGTTAAAGGCGATATTTTTGGTCAAATATTAGCGAAAGTCCTTCGTCGTAAAATGAAGGACTAAAATTGACCAAAAAGCCCTTGATGGGAAAACCGGACAAACGACCCCATAGAGGTTGTTTAGGAATTTACATTAAGATTACGAAATATAGGTAGATACCTTAATGTAGTAAAATGAGGGGTGAAAGGAGTGTGAAATTTAAAGTAAGATGGTAACTCCCTCTAACGGGTCAAAATGAAGTTTTACGCATAACTCAACCTTTAGTGGTATAATGTATGAAAGTTTTAGACTTACGAGATGATGGTTTTGAGATAATAAATATTTCAAAAAAATTTGCAATGATTTAAACAAAAGTGGTTTAATGAATCATGAAACGTGTCAAAAGTGTTAAAAAGGAATTTCACGCCGAGAGCTTGAAATCTGAATTTTTGAAGTAGTTGAATATCAGGTTTTAACTCCATAAGATGGAGAATTAAATTTCGAACGCGTAGGAAAAAGAATCACGTAAAACGGACTTCTAGATCAAAAGTTATGGCCTTTGAAAGTTTGATTTTTGATAAATAAACATAGCTGGAAGAAATGCAGGTCCCAGATGCGGCCCTGCTGGGAAACGATCTCCCCCGCGGCACGCGAAGGAGAACCAGGCACCGGGCGCGACACGCGGGTGTTGTCACGGCACGCGAAGGAAAAGAAGGTGCCTCTCGCGTGGCGCGAGAGGCAAAATTCCTAAATTTTATTTTTATTTTATTTGTTTGTTTATGAAACTTGTTTATACATGTTTATAAGCTATCAAAACTAACTTTTAAGTTGGTTTTGATCATAGGTGATATCAAGTGTACCCGGATGGAGATCAAGCGATGGCAAAGGACCGAACACACGAAAAATGAAGCTTCCGCAAGTTGTTTCGTCGTTATTCTAAAACGATGAATTAAATCACATTATGTTGTATTACTTTAAATTGTAAAAGTTTTTAATAAACCCGTATTTTTCATTGTAATTGTAACCGTAATTACATGATTATGGACTTAATTTATACGAAAATTGTTAAATAATAGCAAGGGTGTTACAAGGACCAAATTACGATCATGTGGGAAGAAACGGATCGTAAAATAGACAAGAAATGAGAAAGTTATGACAAAATTTGTTAAGCTGAAAGTTGCAGCTCTGAACTAGGCGCAAGGTTGCGCCCCCAGGCACAAGGTTGCGCCCCTGACTGATGTCATCTGTATTGCGCCAAAACTGACACAAGGTTGCACCAGATTGGTTTCTTATTGCGCCAATCGCTGGTTCTTTCATATTTTTCACATTCTTCAACTCCAAACTTGTGTGAAAGCTATCTAACTATGTTATATGCATTATATAACTATATGTAAGTATGTAAGCATGTACGTATAGACGTGTTTATGTTTGCATGTATGTTTTCGGGTGTTTGTAAATAGATGTATGAGTATATATATATGAACGTATGTACGTATGTATTAAATGGGATTGAATGTACACAAAGGAATAAAGCCTGTATATATTCATGTAGGTATGTATGTTTGTATGAATATATGTGTGAATGTACATATGCACGAAGTAGGATTTATCACCCATGAAAGAATGGGGCATGTATGTATGTATGTATGCATAGTTTCAATACGTTTGAGTATTGACGTTACTAATAGTGTGCCTTGAGGTTGAAATGTAATACATGTACATTATTGAAGTCTCACCAAGAATTAGACACCCAGATGAAATGCATGAATTTAGAAAGATATCGAAATGGAAAGTATACGAGGATAGAACGTAACAAGACTCCACAATTATTAATCTTGTTTATATATAATATGTGCTAATGTTACGAAGGCATGTGGTGAGTGCAGGTTGTACAGAATTATGGACCAATATTATGAAGAGCAAGTGATTGAAGATCGAGTTAAAGAGACATGGATTGTACGAAATGGGTGGTCATGTAATCTGTATTAGTATGTTATAATCGGTACATTAATGAAAGGTAAACGATGTAGTTCCTTACATAAAGATGTTTTTAAATGATTTTCAAGTATAAAGGAACATTTTAAGAAAGAAATTTTATGGTACGTATTTCCGCTACGTCTTTTTGATCAAAACGTTTTAGGGTCTTACATGAAGTCTCTTGCAATCTCGTTTTCGTCTCACTCTGATGTTTCCGCCATTGGTTTGGGCGTGACAGGTTAATTGTATTTACCAGTGAAACTGACGTATTAAGACTAAGTGCATGTTAATTAGCAAATACGAAATAGGCTAGAGCTGCTCGGTCTAAGCATATTGGAATTTGGGACTCCACGCAAGACCTATTAGTCTAAAGTCTCCTTTTTGTTATTTCTGATCCGCCGGTGGATCTTTTTAGTAAACTTTAGTCAGTATAATTATTTTGAACATTTCAGACACTTGTACTTTGTAATATGTAATTTATAATCCCCGATTGTACTATGTGAATTACTGATATCAATCGTCACGCATAAACTCCAAGTCCGGGCCCACCGGGAAATCAGGGTGTGACACCCACGGGCCGTTGCAAATGTAGAATGGATTAATCTAAGAGTAATATCATGCGTTATCCATATGAAAACACGTCGTTCAAGGTACCCGGTTCAACTCAATGTAACCTATATAAGCATCACGGTTGAATGAAAGCGTAAAGTAAATCGAATTTATTTCGTACAGTTAATAACGTAACATACCAAAGCAGGATGTGTAAACATCAGCGAGTTTGGTTTTTAGTGTATATATGTGTTTTTATATATATATATATAAAATAATAAAAAATAAATTATAATTTTACCCACGTTGCGAGGGGTAAAAAAGGTTAGAGTACATCGAATTTATAACATCAGATGAAAGTATAACATTAAACCGACTCCCTTTGGACCCAAATTTACATCCGAATATTGACCAACTGAAAAGGTACATAAAATATGCACGGAAACGTATTATATTTGAGCTGACTTGTTTCCAAAAAGTTTTTACATCTAAACGTAAACCAACTCAAATTTATACCGTAGATATATAAAAAAACACACATAAAAAGTTAGTTTTTATGTAAAGGAACGGAAAGGGTAAACTCGAAACACTATAAAGTCGAGGGGGTCAACGAAACTTAGTTCATTAAAAAAGAAATTGACAAACGAAAGCTATTAAAGAAAATAATAGATTTAAAACGTATATTATATATTATATTGGGGTAAAGTTGGAATATTAGAAACTCAAGGGCTTAGTTTGTAAAACTTGTAAAATGGAGTAGTAGTCTAGGGATTAAAATTATCATTTTGTGAAACTTTGGGGGTAGCCAAACTAAGGGGCTAAAATTGCATTGTGTGAAACTTTGGGGGAGCTAAGTCGGTGGGAAACCCCCACCAACTTTGCTTCTTAAGATATGCAAGTAAATAGACCCGTGCGGGTTCATTGCAAACATCGAACGAGTTAGCGCAAGTGTCATGTGACCCGTGGCCGATGAGCATCAACCAAAAGGAGCTTATTATCGCTTTAAAAAATAGAAACTACACGAAACTCAGAATAATTCAAATTTATACCGTTGAATGAAAATGTGTATTTAACGTCACTTGGTTTGGTAACAAAAACATATTTTACCTGCACCGACTCGTTTCCCAAGAAAAGTTTTGTGTAAACGTACATAAAAAAACCACACGTAAAAAGTTAGTTTTTTAAGTAAATGAACGAATGGGGTAAAGTCGAAACTTTTGAAACTCAAGGAGGTTAACGACAAATCAGTTCTTTAAAAAGAAATTAGCGAACGGAATCATTACAGAAAATAATATGTTAAAAACGTATATTATGTATAGTACTGGGGTACAGTTGGAACATTAGGAACTTGAGGGATTAAACTTTGACGTTTGCAAAGCAAAGCGACTAAAAATTTTGCAATGTG